>CAMZMU010000099.1:26779423-28267536 GCA_947311845.1 Poa pratensis
GAAGGAAATCTCCTCCACAATAGCAAATCTTAAAGCATATCTATAACAAAGGGCTAGACCAAAGTAGAAGCTAGTGAGAAGCAAACATAAAGTCATTTTAGGATCAGTTTTACCAAATAATCATTTAATTCTAGACCAAGCTTCTTTAAAATTCTCCTCACTCCCTTGTTTAAAAGTGAAGATCAATTCCTCAGGTGACATAGCAACAGGCATGGAACAAGTATGATTGATGACAAGAGACAAACAAAACCGAAATATAACAAGTAACTAATATTTTTTTGTTTTTTGATAAAGAGAGCAAACAAGACTAAATAAAAAAATAAACTAAGCAAGACAAATAACAAAGTAAAGAGATTGGGGTGTGAGAGACTCCCCCTTGCAGAAGCAATTCTGTTTTCCCCCGGCAACGGCGCAGAAAACGTGTTGGTGGCTCTAGGTTGACGAGGGAATAATCTCCCCCAATAGTGCCAGAAACAATGCTGTACGTCACACGTCAGTTGGGAACCCCAAAGGAAGTATGATGAGTGCAGCAGTAAGTTTTCGCTCAGTAGAAACCATGTTTAAATCGAACACCAGTATGAAAACGAGGTTTGCTTCGAAGGTGTTGGTGAAGGAGTGTAGTGCGGCGCAACACCAGGATTCCGGTGCCAACGTGGAACCTGCACAACACAATCAAATTACTTTGCCCCAACTTAACAGTGAGGTTGTCAATCTCACCGGCTTGCTGAAAACAAAGGGTTAAACGTATCGAATGGAAAATGATGTTTGTTTGCATAAAACAGTAGAGAACAATGATTGCAGTAGATTGTATTTCAGATGTAAAAGAATGGACCGGGGTCCACAGTTCACTAGTGGTCTCTCTCAATAAGATAACTAACATGTTGGGTAAACAAATTACAGCTGGGCAATTGACAATTGATAAGTGCATAAACATGCATGTGTGAGCTGTGGTGTCTACTAGATTCATTTGGGCATTACGACAAAGTACATAGACCGCTATCCAGCATGCATCTATGCCTAAATAGTCCACCTTTCCGGTTAACATCCGTACCCCTTCCAGTATTAAGTTGTAAGCAACAGACAATTGCATTAAGTAATGTGCGTAATGTAAACAATACATTCATCCTTGAATAAAGCATTGTGTTTTACCCTAGTGGCAACAACACATCTACAACCTTAGAACTTGCTGTCACTATCCCAGGTTAAATAGAGGTTGAACCAACTATCATGCATAAATACCCCCTCTTGGAGTTACAAGTATTCACTTGGCCAAGGCTTCAACAAGTAACGGAGAGCATGCAAGATCACAAATGACATAGACATGATAATAAAATATTCAGCTCCACATAGGTATCAATATAAGTCAGATCCCAGCAAACACAACATGTAGCATATAATAAGATGATCTTGATCATGATAGGCAGCTCACAAGATCTAAACATGATGGCACAAGTGGAGAAGACAACCATCTAGCTACTGCTATGGACCCATAGTCCAAGGATGAACTACTCACGCATCACTCCGGAGGCGGGCATGGCGATGTAGAGCCCTCCGGTGATGATTCCCCTCTCCGGCAGGGTGCCGGGAAGAGCTTCAGAAACCCCCCAAGTTAGGGTTGACGACGGCGGCGGCAGCGAATATGTTCTGGATGAAAGGCCGGTGTTTTAGGGTTTTCGCGTCTCGGGGAATAAATAGGCGAAGGGGATGTCGGCGGACCCCCGAGGGGCCCAAACCACCTGGCGGCGCGGCTGGGCCCACTGCGCGCGCCTGCATATGGTTTGGCCACCTCGTGGCTCTCCTTCGTCTCTCCTTCGGACTCCGTGTACGTGCTGGAAAAATAGGGACCTTGGCCTTTTGTTTCGTGCAATTCCGAGAATATTTCCAGAAGTAACTTTCTGAAACCAAAAACAGCAGAAAACAGGAACTGGCACCGTGGCATCTTGTTAATAGGTTAGTCCCAGAAAATGCATAAAAGTGATACGAAGTGTATATAAAACATGTAGCAAATGGTATAATATAAGCATGGAACAGCAGAAATTATGGATACGTTGGACGTATCAAAGGTTGAGCTTGCCAAGGCACTAGTGCCAAACCTCAATTCCTAAAGTTAAAGAAAAAGGTCGTTGCACAAGTGTTTGAGCAAAAACCACACAAAGGGAAGGAGTCTTGGTTATGTAGCCAAGGCAAAGAAGAAGAAGAGCAACAACATGGAGAACAAGGCCAAGCCCGCACAAACCAAGACTTCCCATTGCGAGTGGGAATGCCACTAGGGGCAAGACCACTCGTAGTGACTTTGCGGGAGATGCTAACCCTCAACTACATTTTATATGTTGATTATTATGGTGATGTTTATGCAAATATGTTGGACCTTATGATGGTATGTTGCTTCATGCTATTTGGGTCCCAAAGACCCTTGTTGCTAACAAGAGGACCCATTGCAAGAAATGGGTACCTAAAACAAGCAATGATTTCTTGTAGGACTATGCTTCCGGTGGGTCTAAATGGGTGGTTGATAGTGGATGCACTAGTCATATGACCGGAAGCAAGGAGATCATGACGAGTTGGGACCAAATAAAATCAAGCATCCGTCTCCTATGGTGATAAATCAAAACGGAGGTAAGGGCCTCGGCAAGGTGGTAGTTGCAAAGGATATCACCCTTGTAAATGTCATGCTTGTCGAGTCCCTCGGTTACAATCTTATGTCCGTTCGTGCACTTAATAAGATGAATTTTGATGTCCATTTTACTATTGATATGGTGGTACTCTTGAGGAGCAAGACTCTAAAGGTCATGTTCGTTGGGTATGTTGAAAATGAGTTGTTTGTGGTGGACTTTTCGGGGTCACCAACACTCAAGCAATATGCCTATTCGGAAAGGCCGACGTGGGATGGTTGTGGCATCGCCGCTTGTCCCATGTCAACATGAGAACTTTGCAAAGTCTTCACAAGGGTGGCCACATTCTTGGACTAAAAGACAATGTTTCTTTTTCTAGAGATCGTCTTTGTAGGGCTTGTGTTGAAGGAAAGATGCATGATTCTCCCCATCCAAGCAAGACCATCATTTCATCAAAGAGGATATTGGAACTTCTTCATGTTGATCTCTTTGGTGCCGTTCCTCAACCAGTCTTGGTGGGAAGAAATATTGTTTGGTGATTGTTGATGACTATTCAAGATTTACTTGGGTTTATTTCTTCAAGACGAAGGATGAGACCCAACAAGCCGTCATCGACTTTTCCAATGAAGTTCAACGCCAACACAATGTCCCTATATTGGTCATTAGGAGTGATAATGGCTCCGAGTTCAAGAACTACACCTAAATGAGTTTCTTAGTGAAGAGGGGATTCGTCATCAATATTCCGCTGCATATACCCCTCAACAAAATGGTGTAGCCGAAAGGAAGAACCGGACTCTCATGGATATGGCAAGGTCTATGTTGGCGGAGTTTAAGTCTCCACTTTCTTATGGGCCGAGGCTCTCCACGGCGTGTCATTCATCAAACCGGCTATTCTTTCGCGTTGGCAAGAAGTTTACACTTATGAGATGCTCACCGGCAACAAGCCCAATGTCTCCTACTACCGAGTATTTGGTTGTAAGTGTTTCTATAAGATCAAAAGTGTTCGTTTGTCTAAATTTGAATCTAAAGCTTTAGAGGGTGTTTTTGTTGGTACGGTGCCGAATCTCACACCTATAGAGTCTATGACAAACCGTTGGGAAAGTCATAGAATCTTGTGATGTGAGGTTCGATGAGAATGACGGCTCCCAAGTGGCGCAATTTCATGTTTTGATGTAGATAATGAGGAGCCTCAAGATGCTATAAGAAGAATGGGCATTGGTTTCCATCGTCCCGTTGAGATTCATTACAGCTCCTCAAGCAAGTCCAAGCTCCATTCAAGTGGAGACCTCTTCATCACAAGTTGAAACGGGCCTATCATGGAAGCAAATGATGCACCACCCAAGAACAAGTTCAAGACCCTCCTCATGTTGACCAAGTTGCTATGCAAGAACCAAGTTCTCCTATTGTTGATGCTAGCCAAGGTCATGACCAAGATCAACCCTCTCCTTCCATTGTTGAAGATGTGCATCAAGATGATCAAGGTCAACATTCCGGTCAAGACGGGGACTCAAATGATCAAGATGATCAAGAGATACCTCCAAGATGCAATAGAGATATCGAAGCCCGTCGTAAAGCAAGAGTTGCAAGGACCTTGGAATTAGGAAGCCATAAGCTAGAAGAGGTTCTTGGTGATTTGAAGAGCAAGGTGACCACAAGGGTCAATTGGCAAGCTTTAGTGAACATCAAGCACATATCTCCATGGTAGAACCAAAGAAAGTGTTTGAAGCTCTTGAAGACCCGGATTGGTTGGAAGCTATGCATGAAGAGCTAAACAACTTCAAGCGCAACAAAGTGTGGAATTTAGTTGAGAAGCCAAAAGATTGCCGCAATGTTATAGGCACTAAGTGGATTTTCAAGAACAAGCAAGATGAACATGGAATGGTTGTGAGGAACAAGGCAAGATTGGTTGCACAAGGGTACTCTCAAGTTGAAGGCATTGATTTTGGAGAGACTTATGCACCCGTGGCTCGCCTTGAGTCCATCTGTATCCTTCTTGCTTATGCATCACATCATAACTTTAAATTGCAACAAATGGATGTGAAAAGTGCTTTCTTAATGGTCCTTTAAAGGAGTTGGTATATGTTAAGCAACCACGGGTTTCGAGGATCCCAAATTCCCTAACCATGTCTACAAGCTTGATAAGGCTCTATGGTCTCAAACAAGCACCTCGTGCTTGGTATGAGCATTAAGAGAGCTATTGCTAGATGGATTTGAAGTGGGGCAAATCGATCCCACCCTCTTTACCAAGAGGGTTAAGGGGAGCTTTTCATATGCCAACTTTATGTGGATGATATTATCTTTGGCTCATCTAACAAAGCTTTTAATGATGAATTTTCAAAGCTTATGACCGATAGGTTTGAGATGTCCATGATGGGAGAGTTGAAGTTCTTCCTTGGTTTTGAGATCAAGCAATTGAGTGAGGGACTTTCATTTCTCAAGCCAAGTACACCCAAGACATGCTCAAGAGGTTCAATATGCAAGATGCTAAAGAGAAGAGGTTTCCTATGGACACCAAATGTCATCTTGAACTTAATCCAAAGGGTAACGATGTTGATCAAAAACTTTATCGCTCTATGATTGGTTCTTTGCTTTATCTTTGTGCATCTAGACCCGATATTGTGTTGAGTGTAGGGGTGTGTGCAAGGTATCAAGCGGCCCTAAAGATAGCCACTTGCAAGTGGTCAATAGAATCCTTCGATATTTGGTTCATACCCCAAGGTTTGGTTTGTGGTATCCTAAGGACTCAAATTTCTCGCTTGCCGGGTACACGGATTCGGATTGGCTGGTTGTAAGGATGATAGGAAATCAACTTCCGGGGCATGCCAATTCCTTGGTAGGTCCTTGGTGAGTTGGTCTTCTAAGAAGCAAAATTGTATATCTCTCTCCACCACCGAAGCCGAGTATGTGGCAGCCGCTAGTGCTTGCACTCAATTGCTATGGATGAGGCAAACTTTAAAGGAATACGATGTCCATTGTGACAAAGTGCTCTTTTGTGACAATGAAAGTGCTATCAAGATTGGTCACAACCCTGGAACACTCAAGAACGAAGCATATTGAGATTCGTTATCACTTTATTCGTGATCACATTACCGGGGTGACATTGAGCTTGGCTATATTCCAACCAAGAACCAACTTGCCGATATGTTCACGAAGCCACTTGATGAAGCAAGATTCACTTATTTGAGGCATGAGCTAAATATCGTGGATTCAAGGAGCGTGGCTTGACTATCTTGCATACACACCTATTTCTTGACTATCTATTTGGTTTAGGTGTGGCATGGACATAGGGGTGTGCGGTCCTAATCCATTGGACTATCCCTCCCCCATTATGCCGACATTAACGACTCATTTGCTTATCTATATTCGTTTCTATGAATTATGAGCTTCAATGATGAGTAGTGGCCGTGAACTCAAGATATATCTTCGCGGTGTCACACCACACACTCATATATGGTGGTTTAGGCCACCGCCCTCTTCTCCTTGAAGAGTTGGTTTTTTCATGAGTTTTTGATGCATATTCGTTGTTTATTATCTTTTCAATCACATCCAATGTTGCTTATTTGGAGGTTTTTATCTTTTCCATTGGACGTGTGAAGTTTTCTTCATGTTTTTGCGTCTCCCCGGATCACTCAACGGTTGCTCAGTGGTATTCTTGAAGATGCAAAGTGTTTGGAGCTCAAGTTCGTCAACGCCAAGAAACTGGACGGCTGTCGGAGAAGGAAAGAGCCTCCCTGCTTCTGGCCCGGCCTCCTGCCCTGCCAAGGCCGACCCCAGGACCGGCTGGCTCGGATGGTGGCCCGGTCTTCAGCCCGGCCAAGGCCGGCCCCAAGGCCGGTCTGCTCTGCGCCTCGCCCGGCCGCCCGCCCGGCCAAGGCCGGCTCCAGTACCGGTTGGCTCGGGTCCTCGCCCGACTTCCAGCCCGGCCTAGGCCGGCATCAGGGCCGACTCGCCCTTGCTTAATCTTCTCGCGCGTCACGCAGGGGGAGTCGACCTCGAGCAGTTATCTTCTTCCTCCCTCGCGTGCTCTCCTCCATGGCCGTCCCCTTCCCCACCTCGAGCTCCCCCTCTTCCCCCATGGCCGTCCCCTTCCCCACCTCGAGCTCCCCCACCACTTGAGCCTCTCCCCACTCCTTCCTCTCCTCAGATTCGAAGGGGATTCACCCGATCTTCCATCCTATCCACTCAGTTTCTCCTTTGGTGCCGGATTTGGGGAGATCTCCTCCATTGTTGGTGATTCTTGAAGCTCCACTCAAGGTTGAAGGATGGACAACTGGGATGATGAGTGGGAGGAGGAGGTTCCTCAGTCAAGCAGGGCAGGCAAGTGCAGCAAGACCTTCAATGGGCTGGATGACATTGTTGATGATCTCAATGCTGAATCCTCCTCCATGCCCAAGGCCAAGAAACTCAAGAAAACTGCTGGGATCAAGAGAACTTTGTCCAAGAAAGCTGCCAAGCCAAAGGGAGGTCCACAGCCTTGTGTCAATCCCGATGAACCGATTCGTGCATCTTGGGTCAAGGTAAAATCTAGTGAGTTCAAGAAAGATCGCTTGCTTTTCAACCCTTATGCCTTTGGAGAGCCCACATGCCTAGATGATAGCAGATTCTATTGCAAGATGCACCAACAAATCTTTCATCAACGCATTGTATTCAAAAAGAATGCTCATGTACCCGTGGATTATTTCAACCTTGACCAAGCTAGAGAAACTTGGCCTGATGTGATGGCAATTATGGATTTTCATCAAATCTCTAAGCTCATGACTGTTAGTACTGCATATTCTCCTGATTTGCTTCAGCAATTCTATGCTACTGTTCATTTCTCCACTGTGCATGGTAAGGGGACTTTGACCTGGATGAGTGCAGATTCTATATGTTCAGCGACTATGGCTGAGTTTGGGGCACTCTTTGGTCTTGAGGAATTGCCCGTTGCACCATGCTATGTTCGTCTCCATCTCGCAAAGATTATTCCAGCTGAGACGGGGATACGCCATTGTTATCCACCAGGGATAGGGATTCGTGGGAAGATTCCTAATACAGTTCATATGTATCCTTTCTGGAGAATTGTTCACAACATTTTGAGAAACTGTCTTGCCTGCAAGTTTGGAGAAAAAGGTTTAGTTTGTGACAGGATGGTCAATTGTCTTTATCATATTGTTGAGCTTAAAGAAAGGAACAAACAAATCGATATTCTTGATTACTTATGGCAAGAGATGCAAGTGGTGGTTGTCAAAGACAAGATCCCCATTTATGGTCCGCTTCTGCAGACTCTCTTCAACACCAAGTTGCCTCATGATGTGGTCAATCAGTTTCAGCTGTTCTATCCTGCCCTTGTTGGTCTCCGTCCTATGCCCGAGGGTGGTCCTTTTTGGCCGCCTCCTCGTGATGCTCCTGAGGAAGAATCTGATGAAGAAGATGATGAGGAAGAGGATCCTCAGAAAAAAAGGTGGTTTAGTTCAAGTACTCAAGAGGATGAACTGCTTCTTTGCGCACAAACGCAAATCCGAGTACAAGGCTTATCACAAGCAGAAGGTCTACAACCGCAATCAACGTACCATCATGACCCAGCTTAATCTTCCCTATCCAGACAGCTCAGCTGAAGTCTCAGAGAAAACCTACATGGCCCAGAACAAGTACACTTATTGGTTCGGTGATGACGCCTCCTCTCTTGCTCCATATTGGCAAGGCGACCCCGGTCAGTCTAGCTCTGGTCCAGCTGCTCATGATGCTGAGGATGACGAGGAGTATGATGAGGATGAAGATGAGTGATCATGAACCTTCACTTCACTTTCTCCCTTTTTGGTGTCTTGATGCCAAAGGGGGAGAGACTTCTCCGGGGTTTTGCATTGCATTGCATCCATTTGCGTTTCATATTTCCCTTCTCATTTGCATCGAACTTGTTTTTAAGTGAACTCTATTTGCTATGTATTGTTGAACTTATGTCATGAATTATTGTACGGATACTATGGACCTCCGTTATGTTATTGTAAGGACTTCTCCGGTTTATTTTCTATTCGTTGGAGTCCATTGCAAGGTGATATTATTCCAAGATTATTTCTATATGAGGACTATGGTGAGAATTATCGCATATCCTTTACTCACATAGTTTATATATATTGTGCTTGCTTCTTGTTCTCATTTGAGCATATTATTCTTGTATACCTTGTTGGCTTATAAGTTTAAGGGGGAGCTTCTCTCAAAAACTTTGGCATGCTTAAATGAGATATCTTTTTGCAAATCCTTTTGTTGTCATCAAACATCAAAAAGGGGAGATTGAAAGGACATAGTCCGTTAATCTTGTTTTGATGTTTGATCACAACACTTGGAAGTATTTAACATACCGCTAAGTGTCCACAGGAATTATGATTGTCTAAATCAAACGGATGCTAGTGTACCTCTCTCTATGCAAAAAGGAAGAAAAACAAGTTGTCGGAAGGTGAAGAGTGAAGAGAGAAGGAGCGCTGCAGGGCGGCCGGCCCCCCAGCCGGCCCAGGCCGGCCCCGAGGCCGGTTCCGTCGGGTGGGCGGCCGGCCCCCCAGCCGGCCCAGGCTGGCCCCGAGGGCGGTTCCGTCGGATGGGCGGCCGACCCCCCAGCCGGCCCAGGCCGGCCCCATGGCCGTTCTGTCGGTTGCCCGCCCCCAGCCCCAGCCGGCCGAGGCCGGCCCTAGGGCCGGCTCCTCTCCTGCGTGACGTTGCCCCGTACCCCTTAAACGGTCATTTATTGAAGGAGACTATAAATACCTCTTCACCTACCTTTGGACAAGTAGCTTGACCACATTGAAGAACACCATTATTGCAAGCTCAAGATTTGTTAGATCTCCCAATCCTCCACCCAAACTCGTTGATACCTGGAGGATTGAATGAGAAGGCCCGGATCTACATCTTCACTAAGCCGTTCTTCATTTCCCCCTCATTCACTTGAGGGACCCTTTGCTAGGATTTCCTTTGAGAAAACCTAGCTCATTATTGTACTCACTTGTTGTCTTTGTGACAGATTTGTAGCTGTTCGGGAGCCCCCAACCCAATTGTGGGTTGTGCCCCGGATCGTTGTTGTAAGTGCTCCGGATTCCGCCTTGAAGGATTCCGATAGTGGAAGATGAACCAAACCTTTGTGGTGCGGTTTATCGGAGAAGAAGGTGACGCCTTTGTGGCGGTTGAGTTTTGACCTTCGTGGTAGCTCATACCTCTCCAACGAGACGTACTCCCCTAAAAAGGAGGAACTCGGATTACATTCGTGTCTCCGCGTGCTTTCACTTCGGTGACTTCTATCCTTGTTTATAGTCTTTACTTCGTGTATCTTGTTTAGTTGCTAGCTTGTCATATAGGTAAATTCACCTTAGTTGCATATCTAGAGAATTTACCTTTGTGTCAAGCCTAATTTGAAAAAGTATTAAAATTGGAGTAGCACCTATTCACCCCCCCTCTAGGTGTCATACGATTCTTTCAGCCACTGCGCCACTGACAACTTGACGACCTTCAGCACCCACCCCTCCAGTAGCTCAACGCCGTTTGGCACTGGTATGTTGAAGCGGGCGTGGTCCTCCCCGCCTCGACCGACAGTGTCGGAGGAGGCACCGCGCGGGAGGAGCTGGCCGCGTCGGCCGCAAACCCAAAAGACGACAGACGCGGCCGTAGGTGGTGGCGCTCGGGGAAGGCCTGCTCCTCGCGCCACATCTCATCCAGGAGGCGGCGTTGCTCCGTGGCCGTGCTCCACTCCTCCTCCTCGCGCTGCATCTCGCGGCGCCACGCCTCACCCATTTACCGCTCTTCGTTCAGGAGGCGGCGTTGCTCCTCCTGCTCCAGGCGGCGCTCGGGGGTCATGGCGTACTCGCGCCGAGCACGACGGTTCACGCCCAATAAATGGCGACGGGCAATCTCCTCTTCGGTCATCGATGGTCGCGGCTTGTGGTTGCCAGACATGCTAGCTAGGGTTTGGTGGGAGAGAGAGGTGAGGTGTTGTGTGGAGAGGAGAGGCGCGCTGGCGCCATTTTAAAACCGACGGGAAGCGAGGAGGCTGGAGCAGCATTAACGCCACCACCGGCTCGTCTTCCAAGCGCATTGACTCCGACGTCGCGTGTGAGCCGCCGCCTGGGCTTACAGTGTTGCGCTAGACACGACGCGTCGTCTGCGCCCGCCTAGGGAGCCGCTGCCTCATTAAAATGGGCATACCGGCCACAACAAATCTGTCTGCGTCCTTCTGTCGCTGACGCGCCGGGCCCACGCGTCAGGATCCGACGTGGCGCACGTTGCGGTTGCCGACACGCCCGCTTGCCTCCTAAAAATAGTGAACGAAGCGGGGTTGTCGAGCGCTGTATTGAGACGCGTCGACAAGTTTTGAGCTATTGGGCGCGACGATGGGGGACGATTTCGTGCCGACGCGCCCAATAAACCTATTGTGAGCGCTGTTGGTCGCGCCGGTGGAGATGCTCTTAGATTACCCAAACTAACCGAAGTCGTCACGTTGTCGGGCGTCGATCGATTCTGGTTGAGCCCATGTGCCATCCCCGCCAATGGCTTCAACGAACCAGTGCTCTCCCTCAACCGCTCGAACGACAGATTCTTCTCCCGCCACAAAGCGAAGCTCCTCCCTTCCTGTCATCCCGCACTCCGTATACAAATCTCTGGCCCTCACCCACCACTTTGTCGTGACAGGTACGGCCAGCCGGACGTCGACGGGTTGGGGGAGGCACCATGGTTGGCGACTTGGCGTCACAAGTTTGAAGAGAGGGCGAAGTTTGTGGACAGACGTTCATTGCAATTAGCATTGGAATCGGGAACTCTTAGATGAAAAAGAAACACCCTTGTCCAGTTTTAATGTTCCTAATACATGTCTAATTAATATTCGTCACATACTCACATCATGCATAATATAACGGCATAACACACTGCACTGAGTACATAGTTAAACGCAAAACTTCAGGATTCGCAGCAACACCGTGGACTTAGCACAGTGCCGGAAGAAGAAGACAACAAGCGGCGCCGACAAAGATCTAGCTAGTTGGCTCTCTTGGCAGGGAGTGCATGTGCATTCCGCCAAGTCAGCATTACGTGGGACGGTGGGAGGCCTTAAGAAGGAGTAGGGGTCAAGTTAAGCAAATCCGGGAACGTATGGGTCAAGTTTTCCAGAAGTAGTGCATTCTACCAACATGCAAAATCTCATTCAAAATAATTCATATTTCAGGCTACACGAAAATAACAAATCTGATAGATTTTGGATAGTTCAAATTTATACTGTTCACTATTTTTATATTCAGATTTTGTCATTTTTGCACATCCTGAGCCCTACGTGCTTACTACTGAAACTGGGATGTGGTCTTAGACTGAAGTGCCGGAGCTCTCCCCAACCTCCCGAGCGCCTCCCCAACCCTAGCCGCCCCGCGCCGCCGGCCGGCAGCGCCGCCACCTCCTCTCCTCCTCTCCTACTCTCTCCCTCCCCGGCGCCCGTCGCCCCCGTGGCGGCGGCGCGCCTGCCGCCCTCCCCGCCCAGTCCTCCCTCGCCCCTCTCTCCCGTCGCCGCCGCCGACACGGGCTGCCGAGCTTGGCTCGGTGGACGCCGGCGGCGGCGGCCTGTTCTCACCCGCGCCGTGGTTGACTGGAGGCGGGGCTCCTTCTCCCGGCGGCGGTGCTCCTCAGGCGACAGTGGTCCGGCCTCGCCAGGGGTGGTGTCTCGGCGGCGATGCAAGCGTGCTCGCGGGGCGGCGCGGTGCGGTGCAGCGGCTTGCAGCAGGGCGGCGACGACTGGGCCCGCGGCCCAGATCTGGGCCCGCCGGGCTCCATCTGGGTCTGGGCGGGCTCGCCGGTTCTGAGGCTCGTTCTGCAGATGTAGGGGAGGTGGAGGATGCAGGTGCAGCGGCAACGGCGACCGACCTGGTTGCAGCGTGGCGGCGAGCTTCACGGACCCGTTTCGGGACCGGCCGGACTCCATTAGGACTGGTATGCCCCCATGGGGGCTTTACGGTCCGCTGGGCTCGGCCGGACCTGACAGAGACTGGTGTGCTCTGCTGCCCCGTCCGGTCGACTACCGTCATCGGCGGTGGAGGTTGTTCCCTCCCGCTCGGTCGCAGTACTGCTGCGCCCGGTTCTTTCTCCTCACCTCCGTCTGGCAGACAGCTGGATGACTACTTCGGTGAGACGACGATGGTGGTGACTTCGGTTTCGTTGGCGCATGGTGGTGGGCGGCTAGTCTGGTGGTTTTGAGGCTCGTCCTCGCGGGGCTCCTGTGTTACCGATCGTCCGGGGTGGTGGAGGGGTTTCGGGAGAAATCCTTGTCGGTTTGTTCGACACCGACGCGGTGCCGCCTCCGGGTGGCATCCTTCCTTCCTGAAAGGCGTCGAGGCTACCCTTCGCTTCCCTCCGTGCCGGGGGAAACCCTAGGACCAGTGCCCTAGTCCGGGCAGCAGCATGGCGTACCTTCTTGAAGGGGCTACTTGGTACTCGTCGATTCGGTGCTAGGAGCGTGGTGGTACTCTGTTGGAGAGGGCGCAGCGGTTGCGGATCACCATCATTTTAGTCGATCCGCCTATGTCTCCTTTTTGTTTCTTCTTCTTTCTTCTCTTCCCCTTGCTTTGGGTGTATGTTTGCTGCCGCCCCAGCATTTCGTGACTGTTGGTTGTATCGGGTTGTTGCTATATTTATATGGCGGGGCTACGGCCTATTTCGTCGTCGATTTTTGCACATCCTAAAATATAACCTATTTCTATTTAAGATTTTTCACGTTGGTAGAAGACAACATAATCTACATCCAGGATTGTTTTCAGATTTTATTGGAGTTTCAAAATATGAATTTCCAATTTTGCAAAATATAGAACTATGTGTAGCCTGAGTCATGTTTCGACGTTTCGCGGCTCTCAAGTTTTCCCATTTCTCTCTAGGAAGAGAAATCCAACCAAATATTCTCCCCATTAATATGTGCACATGCTTTAGTGTCGAAAAATTGTACACATGTTGTGCATTTCTTCATGTAGTCTCTGTATTTGTATTCAATATCTGAGTTAGATTTCAACTATATAATGCTAATCGAGCCCGAGTCTTGGCACTGCTCTTGATTACCATGGTAAACTTAATATTCTTCCCGCTACAAATATTAGTCATTTAATGTTTGTATTAAATTAATTTTTTTATTCGATGATGTTTGTAAAGAAATGCTAAACAAATATAGAATGCCAATTCAATATCGCTAAATCCACCATGAAGATATATTCAATACTATACTTATTCGGTGTGAAAGATGTTTATAGTTTGTTTCAGTTTTATAATTTTAAGCAACCCTTTCAAGATTGACTTGGGAAAACAATTCGAAAGCTCATACTTATTTTAGAGTGAATGGAGTAAAAGAGTTTATTCAAAATATCATCAAATAGAAAGAGCAAAGAAGGTGCTCAATTCTACCAACAAAACCACATTAGCTACATACTCCCTACGTTTTTAAATATAAGATGTTTTAGGTGTTCCCTACATGTTGTCTAGATGCGGACTAAAACGAGTGAACATACAAAATAAAACGTGTGTAGATACATTTGTATGTATGTGAATGTGAACAAAGGCTAAAACATGTTATATTTAAAAACAGAGGGAGTATATGTTATATAGCATAAAAAACCCACATATATGTAGCTAAGAGTATTGAATGAAGCCCACGCGGCGCCGTGCGATCTCAATCGGACGCCTCAAATTGCACACGTAACCTCGCGCACACACACCCTATTTTACCTGCCACACGCCCGCCTCGTGCTCGCCACGGCCACACCGCCCCCAATCCCTCTATTGACCTCAAGCTGTTCGACCGACCGCGCGCGCCGCCATGGCCTCCATCTCCGCCGCCGCCGTCGCCAAGGCATCCACCGCCGCCTTTGCCTGCAAGGTTCCCTCATATACCCTCCCTTCGTCCCCCTCAAGATTACTTGCTCTACTAACCCCTCGTTTCCATGCTCAGGAGCTCGCCGCGGCGGCGCCGACGCAGCAGTTGGCGAGCGCGAGGAATAGCCGCGCGCGGGCCGGGCGTGTCCGCGCGGTGGCCACGCCCGCCCGCGCGCCGCGCGCCCCCGCGTCCACCGGCTCGGTGAAGAGCCCGATGACGACGACGGAGAAGATCCTGGCGCGCGCGTCGGAGCGCGCGAGCCTCGAGCCCGGGGAGAACGTGTGGGTGGACGTGGACGTGCTCATGACGCACGACGTCTGCGGCCCCGGCACCATCGGGATCTTCAAGCAGGAGTTCGGGGACGACGCCAAGGTGTGGGACCGCGAGAAGGTCGTCATCATCCCCGACCACTACATCTTCACCAGCGACGAGCGGGCCAACCGGAACGTCGACATCCTCAGGGACTTCTGCCAAGAGCAGAAGATCAAGTACTTTTACGACATCAAGGACCTCAGCGATTTCAGAGTATGTATGCTTACCCGTTGCTTCATTCGTTCAGTTCATCAGTCTATAGCTTGTTTCCTTTATATCAGGCCAGTTTCAAAGTTCATTTAGGCATATGAACGATCTGTGAAAATTTTCAATTTTTTGAGTTGTTTGTAGGCAAATCCAGACTACAAAGGCGTTTGCCACATTGCACTTGCCCAAGAAGGTCACTGCCGACCAGGCGAGGTATTTTGCTGATGTGCTGACAACTTATGGTTTTACTGTGCAAGATTAACCTGCTCCCATTCCTGTATAGGTTCTCCTTGGTACTGATTCTCATACATGCAATGCTGGAGCCTTTGGTCAATTTGCAACTGGAATTGGAAACACTGATGCAGGATTTGTAATGGGAACTGGGAAGGCTCTTCTCAAGGTACTCAAAAAAGTCCCAGGACTTCCGGATAGAATTCAAAAGCAGTCTTGAATATGTGTAAACCGAACTTTGGTCCTATTTCTAATTAATGTTGTAGGGGGTAATTTTTTTCCTCACTTTCTGAATGTGATGATGAGACCTTAGCAATCAAGGGTTATGCACAAATATGAAAACTCAAGATGGGTATTTGAAAAGTAGCTACAAGCTCATTCTGTTATAAATTATAGGCTGGACATCCAAACCATGCTTCGTCTAAACATAAGGATATGGATGCAATAGAATATTAGATGTAGCATTCTACTTAGCACATTTGTTATTGTTTACGTGATAAATAATGGCTTTTAAGCATATTATCTCTTTACATATCATGGAGACACTTGACACTTCTCCTTGTCATATCGTGGATAAACTATGTTTTGCCTATAGAAAACACGAAAACAGTGTTTTGATTTGTTTAATGTTTATTTCAGGTGCCTCCAACTATCAGATTCGTATTAGATGGAGAAATGCCACCTTATTTACTTGCGAAGGATCTGATTTTACAAGTAAGTCTACAAAATATTCTTGGTTATGCTAGAAGTCCTCTTCCCTTCAGGATTGTCTCATTGTAACTGGATGTCTCATTCTTTGTGATACTCATTGGCACAGATTATTGGCGAGATATCAGTATCTGGTGCAACCTACAAATCAATGGAGTTTGTTGGATCAACAGTAGATAGTCTAACTGTATGTTCCACGTTCATAATGGATTAATGAATTGTCATATAATGTAAGATTGCGCTTATTGTTTCACACTTGCTAGATGGAAGAGCGAATGACGCTATGCAACATGGTTATTGAGGCTGGTGGAAAGAATGGTGTTGTGCCTGCTGACGCAACTACATTTAAGTACCTTGAGGTATATAACTACTATCTGAATGCCAACAGTAGAACTGTGCCAGTATACTTTTTTAAGCAACATTTCTTTAATATTTTGAGATAACAAGTCAGGAAAACAATTTAGAGTGAGTAGTCACCAACATTTACCATTGTAATTATTGTGAGATCATGTCTGTCATCCTTGAACATTGCAGGGTAAGACATCTGTCGAATATGAACCTGTTTACAGTGATGGTCAGGCCAGGTGATTATAGTCTTTCCCTTCTGCTCCATATCCTTTAGATCGTGCTATGTATATAATACATCAATCTACACAATTCAATTTCAAAAACTTTATCACATAAGGAAGATGATGACTGCTTCTAAGTTGAGTCTCAATAAATTTTCTAGTTATTCAGCTAGATTTTCCATTTTTGTATAAAATTAAATTGGTTGTGTTTTTAACACTTTCTGGACCTAAGAGTTTGGAGCTGAATTTGCAAATAGAGATTTCTGTCTTGTATTTTTTAGGTTATTTAATAAATTGCGATATGGCATATCTGGAAGCTGCTGATTTCCTCTCCTCGTATTCGTCTGACTTTGTTTTCAGATTTGTTAGTGACTACCGGTTCGACGTATCCAAATTGGAGCCAGTAGTTGCCAAGGTTTGTAGTCTTTTTACGGTCTCTATATCCTTTTGTTGATATTTACTCAATAAAATTGAAGCTGCGATCTCTGTGAACCTGCAGCCACACTCGCCTGACAACCGTGCTCTTGCAAGAGAATGCAAAGATGTCAAGATTGACCGAGTTTATATTGGTTCTTGCACTGGTGGTAAGACTGAGGATTTCATGGCTGCTGCAAAGGTGTTCTTGGCTTCAGTAAGTAGCTTGAAACCTATGTTCTAGTACCATGGTAAAATCAGCATCAGTTTGTGTGTTGGTGTATATACTGAGGTACTTGCTATGTATTTAAACCTGTAGAGTACAATCATGTGAATTGTTCTGTACTTTGAACGTTTTTGTCAGTTTCTTATGTTACCTGTAATTAGGCATGCTACTGGAGCTACCTAAGGTTGTCGGTTGAATGGTTCAGAACTTGGGGAATGGGAGCTACCTAAGGTTGTCGGTTGAATGGTTCAGAACTTGGGGAATGGGATGCATGGGGAGTTGACTTCTACATAGTGTTAGGATTGATTGGGCAATTGGTTGGATTATTGGCTTTACCGGGTTTTAGGTTCCAAGGGTAGGGGCATGACATGGTCCGGGTCTGATTCCACTTCATAAATGCTGAAAGGAAAATAGTAGTTCATATCGGCACGTTTAGGAATGTGGAAAGCTGTGAAGGCTGGAAGGATTGACATGCTCTGGTTCCAGTTTGATACGAGTGAGCTGTAAAGAACATCATTTATAGAGGGTGACTTGATCAGGTTACTTTGTGGTGGAGGAAAAAAACAGTGACTCATGTAACTGAAGGACATCGAAAATTACTGACTCATGTGATTGAATGACATACAAAACACTAATTTATTATTTGCTGAAGCACCTTGGGCTGTCATTTTTCGTTGTGCATAAACTTAAATGTACTTGTTTGACATGTTGCAGTGCTATCGTCCTACTCAAAACTCAGTACTCCATGATTCCTGTTTTTCTACCTACTGCACATAACTTATTACCAATTATTTTCTTAATACAGGGTAAGAAGGTCAAAGTTCCCACTTTTCTCGTCCCTGCAACGCAAAAGGTGATGATTTGCTACAAAAAGAAGTACTGAAACAATCATGTTGCCTTTTGGGTTTACTGAAATGAATGTTTTATCCTTTAGGTGTGGATGGATGTATATAGCCTCCCTGTACCAGGATCTGGTGGCAAAACTTGCTCCCAGATATTTGAAGAGGCTGGTTGTGATACACCAGCTAGCCCTAACTGTGGTGCTTGCTTGGGAGGTCCTCGTGATACATATGCTCGCATGAATGAACCTACGGCAAGTATCTATGAACATATCCAACTCTTTTTCTGTGAATTAGACATGCATAACGTAGAATGGAGCTTTAGTGTTTTTGCGTTTACCGAAAGTGTTATGGCATCCTGATTCCCGAAAGAGAAGATATTCGATCATGAGAACCGATGAAATTTATGTCACCCCAAATAACAACAAATCTTGAACTGCCTTCTCTCGTAGTCTGATTATGGGTATGGAATTGGTTGTCCATGGCGACCAGTTTACTCTAGGTTACCATTCTTACTTTTAATTAGTTGTTTGCAATTCTTACTGTTCTAGTGTAGTTAGTGAAAAATTATTGCTTGAACAACTAAATGACAATACTCCCTTAAAAATTGTATCCCCTCAGTGGGGATTACTACATCCTCGATTCTGTATACTTGTTTGCATGAGTTAGTGAACTTGTGAGATGTCCATGACAGCTTGAACTGGAAATGTTGTCGAGCAAATTTTATGAATTCTGGGAGTAGTCTTTGTTGTATTCAAGTGAAACGTTAAGCGCTGCAATTCTGTTTTGTTGACCAAGCATTTTTTAGCGATGCCAAGTATTTGGACAATGTGGTTTTAGTGATGTTGGAAGTTATGTCTTGGGATGCAGGTCTGTGTGTCGACGACGAACAGGAACTTCCCTGGCAGGATGGGGCACAAGGAAGGGCAGATCTACCTGGCCTCGCCCTTCACCGCCGCAGCATCAGCCTTGACGGGATATGTCACAGACCCCAGGGACTTCCTGGTGTAGTAACAATGAAACAGTTGATTGGAGGTTGGAGCTCATTACTGAGAGATCGTGCGTTGCGGATTGTTCTGTACCATTACCCTGTTTTTCTTGTTTGAAAGTGTAGTTTTAGATGCTGAGAAATAAGTTACTTTCCAAGTAGCAGTTGTAACTGAGAGAGGTGTTGAATGTATGCTTTTCCACTGGCATTACTGAGTGTACAACTATCAGGAAGAAACATTACTGTTACAGCGTCATACATATATTTCACATTTTCACTACTACAGAGTGCTCTAGCTGTTGTGTTGATTTCCAGTGGACGAATGCATTCATGCGTACATACATCAGAATATCAGATTGTCCATGTTATGTGTCCATGGTATTTATCAAACCTGATACACTTGGACCTGTGCTTTAAAAACTTGATGTCTCCGCGGTCGCCGTCGTGGGTACTTACCTCGACGGCGGTGATAACGACCACATTTCCGTTGTTCCCCCAGCTGCCGGTACTGTCAGTTTCGAAGAACCTGAAGACGCAGATCTTGCCGGACCCGAGGTGCACCAGCTTGGAGCTCGACGGGGTCCACTCCCCGGGCGGCTTGAACTCCTCCCATACCCCGCGCACCACCGGCGGGCTCTCGGTGGTTGCGGTGGCGAGGTCGACGGCGCAGAGAGGGCCGTTCCTGGACGTGTACCCGAGCGGGCACTTCACGGCCAAGAACCCGAACGACAGCCCGTCGCCACGCCCCGGGACGTGCTGCGCTTCCCCGAGGAACGGCAGCGCCCAGTCGCCTTCCTTCCTCCACGAGCATCGCCTGGTGTCGAACGAGTAGGTGCCGACGCCCTCCGTGGTCGTCCAGATCCTGCCGGCGGCGGCCGGCGTGAGCGCCGTGACGCTGGAGCGTTTGTAGCCGGGGTCGCGCACGTAGGGCGGTAGCGGGAGGCCGTACCAATACCAGTCCTCACGAAGGCGGTCGTACCTGAGGGCCTCGAAGCGGCGGCCGCCGGGGCCGAGGACACTCTCGATGACGAACAGGCCGTCCCCGACGGCGACGGAGACCGGGCTGCCCTTGCTGGCGCGCATCATGGGCCCGCCCCGGACGGCGCGGCGCGCCACGTCGTAGATGACGGTGCGGCGCCCGGGGTCCGTGGACACCACCATGACGTCGTCGTAGTTGCCGCCGCGGAGGAGGTGGAACTCGACGGAGCAGCCCCGCGCGTCCGGCGGCATGTCGAAGCGCGCGGACGCCGGAGGCAGCGGGATGCCGTCGTCCATGGCCTGGGTGTCCGGGTCCGGGTGGGAGAAGAAGGGCGCCACGTCGATGTGGTGCAGCGTGTACGTGTGGCTACTGTAGTCGTTCGTGGCCAGGATCACGCAGCTCCGATCCTTCGCCGCCGATGCCATCGACTCGGTGATCGGTGCGACTCTCTTCCCCGGTTCCCCTTTTCTGTCTCGATGCCGCTCTTGTATGTGCTTGCTCTGCTCTGTCGCCGCGCGCTGTTCCGCGTTTATAAGCAGGCGGGCGGGGCCATGCATGCTAGAGTCGGAATCCTAGTCCAGAGTTCCAGACGATCTCGGAAAACTCCTACTGTTTCGACGGCTGTTGGAACGAACTCTCGGACTCCTTTTCAAACCCGACACTCGTTTTCCGTTCTGTTATTGATTGACAGTGAAAACCCAACACGATTTAGTTTTACGGTTGAGAGAATAGCCGTTCGACCCTAAAAACCATCTACTCGTCGCCACAAAGGATAATATGCTCAGCGCAATGGGAAGGATCCCCCTCGGTAGAGCAACAAGCAATGTCGTTTTTATTCCACGGGTAGCTCTCCGTTACCAACGGTTATAGAAAATCTCGTTATTTTATTGTCCATTTTGTAGAATACAACATGAAAACGCGTATCATTTTCGTTAAAGAAGAGCCAAGCCAAGGGAGCTCAATGTAAATATATTTATTTTCTTATTTTTTATCATCTTGTTAACACAGTTCAGGTGGAATGTGACGATGTAACATGCCCATCGCATCTGCCGTCCAATGTTAATCCAAGGGACAATAACGACCCAAAATTTGAACCGGAAAATCAAACATTTTAGAAAACATTGAAAAATTCCAGTAAGTTAATTTTTTTTTGTTGAGAAACACAGTACAACGCAGACGCTCACAAACACGTGCACACACTCACCCCTATGAACACACACGTACACCCCTATGAGCACCTCCGAAAGACTGAGCCGGCGGTCAGGTCTTGAGATTGACGGAGTTACCACAGGCGCCTCGCTGTCGACGGGAACGTCGCCTGCCTCCCACTGAAGAATATTCCGCCTAAAAGAGAAACACCAGCGTCAAATCTAGGATTTGAACCCTAGTGGGCAGGGGACACAACCACCCTCCTAACCATCTTGCCACAGGCTTCTCCCAGTAAGTTAAATATGGTCCATTGTGTATTATGAGAAAGTTTTGGTTCCTTTAGATATGGTTTATCATTAAATAGCATTTTAGGATTCGATCTTAAAACCTATTAACCATAAACAAGTGATCCAAATGACATGGAATTGTCAGAGAATACACAAAGGACCATATTGAGCAGGAGAGAGAGTTTACGTATTTAGAAAAATAATCTACCTATACACCATACCTAAAACTGTATACCATATTTCTATATGTACACAATGACATGTGAAGCCAGCCTGCTAATGATCCGTCGACCGAGCTCACTCGCGACTGATGGTGATGAGAATCTACAATGGAAAATTCGCAGTGGCTTAAGCGAGCTACCACACACAGCCGCGGCTTAGGCGAGCTCGTGCAGTCGTGCTCACCCTGCTCCCACTAGGGCGCCGCCGGCGGTGGATCAGGTGCTGCCGGATGGTCATGGCCGCATGGGTGTCTTGATTATTACAGAGCGACAATCAGTGCATGTGTGGTTCAACAGTCATCTCGACGGTTGTTCATGCTCGGTTTTGAATGCAGAATCTAGCTAGGGTTAAACATATCTTAGGCGTTGTTCCCTTTACGTGGGCCACATCCTTATAGATTCTCTTGGTGAAAACCCTTGATCACGTTTGATCAGGCAATGCCGTGACCTTCTTGAAGACGCCGCCTTGGAGCAGCAGTGTGGTGACTGGTGGTGTTCCCTGGGATGGTGTGGTGCTTGGTTTGTCGTGCACCGTTTGTTGGTGTGCCGGCCCGAGCTCTATAGTGAGCTCCGACCCACCAAGATTGACGTCTTTTGTTTGTCTAGGGAAGGTGTTCATTCGACGATATAGGCTCAAGGCGATACAAATTTCCCCGTCCAGCAAGTTGGCGTTGTTCTCCTTATGCGTTGGTTCCGTCATTTGTTTTGCGCTTCCAGTTGACATGAATTACTTGGTGCTTTTTTAGTAGGTGATCTTACCTTTTTTCTTATGTGGCTTTGGTTGGTACGGTCTAGTAAACACAATTTGGTGTTATTTAACATCAGATTTTGGCTTATGACGGGTGCGTGCCTAGGAACCCGCCAATGATAAATGGACAACCCAGCAGCACACAATCAAAAGTATTCAGGGTGAAGCTATGAAAAAAAAAGAGCCGAGGGCCGGTTACATTTGAAGGGCCGCGTTTGAGGTTTAAATGAACCCATTGTCCAAAACTTCAACTCTTTCCCTTTTTGTTGACGAAGGCATGCCCGGCATGAATGATGATAGATTTAAATGTTATTTAAAAATTACAAACAATATTTCTCACGAATCTTTTGTATATGTAAAAAAATAAAAAAAATCTCGTGAAACGTCATTTTGGAGCACCGATATTGTTTTCTTACACAAAACACAAGAAATGCCATTTTTCACAAAACTTTGTGTGCGAATATTTTGAAATACGATTTTTACACCTATGAGCCAAAACAATATTAACCAAAGAGTGCGACATTAATTAATATTAGTAAGACAGAACGGTACTCTCAAGAACTATTGTACTCTTTTCCTTTAAAATCCAAGGAAAATACTTTTTCCCTTTGAAATCAAAGGAAAATACTCTGAAAGAACGATCCCGGTTTGCATCGTTGAGTTCAGAGGCGCACATCAGGCAGAGGCAGTCGGCCCAACTTGTCCTACTACCACATCCCCTGCTCCCTTGTACCTCCACGTAGCCGTGCCACGACGCCACCTACAGCGGCGCGCCCTACAAATGCCGTGCCTGGCCTCCACACAGAGCTATCACGACACTGGTGAGTGTCACAAGTATTCCATGGCGACCAGAGCCAGAGCAACATCCCTCTCCTCTTCCTCCTCAGCCACCGGCGCCCTCTTTGCCTCCTCACCCGCCGGCATCCGCTTCACCTCCGGCGCCCTCCAGCGTCCTTTTTGCTGCCGGCGCCCTCTTCACCACGTCGGGTACTGTCTTCAGCACGCGCAAGGTCAAAACGGTCGCGCGCTAGGTCCCTGTTTTATTCCATTCAAAATTTTCCATCAAGCTAGGTCCCAGTTTATATTTCATCTTCTGTACTGAGCTCTTGCTGAAATACATCCACAAACAGGCAGGATGGCCCTGATTTATAGAAAGCAAATGTTTGTTACAAGGTTTTTCTCCCTGGGAATCACCAGCTATTACAGAAAACCTGAGAAGCACCAGGTCCAGCCCCCATATCATATCTCAAGTATTCATGAGCAAGATAATCAGCTCCCGGCACTCAGACGGTCAGACCTACAATCTACAGAAGCTAACTACAGCCAACAAACGGCATCTACAGCCAAATCATCCCAGAACCACAGACCAGCATCAGCACCATCATCAAGCAAAACTAGATCCCCAGCCTCACAGACCAGCATCAGCACCGCGATGAAAGCTAAGAACATTTATTCATCCGGTATCGCATCAACACAGCATCAAACTATGGACCTTCACAGTAGTAGTGGCTCCAGTACCTCGACCTGGACCTTCAAGCAACCAACTGAAAAAGAAATCATATGGAATACCACATCAGCAGAGCTACGAATCACTTTCCGCTCAATTCAGTTATTACAGGTCTGACATCCATAACCATAAAATTCAGTAGACAACCATACCTGACAGAGCAATTCTTAAGAACATGTTGTGTGGCTCCAACCCCTCCAGTTCCCCTTCCTTATGCAATTGTTCCTGCAGAACAGCCAAATATAGAGGATACCGCACCAGAAGATTCTTTTCGAACTCTATGGCGGTGTAGGCTCCGACCCATGGAATCAAGTGGCACCGGTCCAGGCGATGGCTGTTCGTGTCTCTGTAGTAGGTGAAGAACCCGTCTGGCGTAGTAGTATCATGTGACTTGTGTTCGAATGATTGTTCAAGCAATATATTTCCTTTCAGGAGATCAGGCCAAGTCTTCAAGTAAGGCAGTTTCTTCAGGATCTCTGCTGCTTTTCTTTCTTAGTTTTCCACATTGAAAATTTCACATGCTCATAAGATATGCCAAAAAACAACATCCTAACAGATAGAGGCATCAAGGCCACATTGTTGCATATTAGGTACTGGTTGCCAATGCACTCTCGTTTCATTAAAAGCAAGAGCATCCTCCATTCAGACGGGACCTGTTGTTGAAGACTGAAGTTCCTGAAAATTGTCTTCAGCACCACATCGTGAAGATCTAAGTAGTTCTTCTTTATGTTCGTGTCATTCTTCACTAGGTGTGTGATGCCAATGATCTGTGCATGGCCATGAACATTTATTTGAACATTTCTGTGGTTAAAAGATGAAATGCAGTGCCCTTGTTCATGGTGCCAGTTCAAGTCTCTGGCCATGGTTTTAACTAGGGTCTTGGTCCGTTCCTCAACCATAAACCCATCCTGCAGGTTATTGGCGCAGTACTCTCCAACCAGAGGACTAGCACGTGTTAGAACACCAGATCTGGTGAACACTTCTAGCTGAGACGCCATGATTGAAACTACAGGCAGGGAAACAAAATAACCAACTAAGCAATTGATTCTACACTTTAGGCAGAATGTGCTGAGTCAAAAAAAACTCAAATAACACTTAAAAGGAAATTTGAAATGTGAATCCTAACAAGTATTTTAATACAATAGAAGTTTAACTCGTTGTCTAACTACTGATCTTATTTGGAGACGAATTTGCATTAAAAGAAAGTTTGGACACGCTAACACTAAAAATACGAGGATACATGCTTCAGTTTCTTTAATAAGATAAAGCCAATTCATTTAGTACATGAATTAAGCTGGTCACTAAAAGAACTTGCAATGATAATATAAAAAGTCATCACTGGGTTCTGAATTCACGGTTAGGATTTGGATATGAAGGACTGCACGAGATCCAACAGGAGCAAATCAAACTTAAAGGAATTTCAACGGGTATATTAATATAATGAAAGTTCAACTCCTTGTCTGACTACTTATATTTTTTCGAGACTGATTTTGCATTAAAAGAATGTCTGCACACGCTAACACTAGAAATACAAGGATGTAGGCTTCAGTTTATTCAATAAGACAGCCAATACATCAATAGTGGAATTAAGCTGGTCGCTAAAGAAAATTTGCAAGGATAATACAAGAAATCATCACATTGGTTCTGAATTAACGGTCCCTGCATAGAGATTGTACAAGAGCTTACAGTTTATGTAATCTAGCCTAGAAGAGGTGTAGACTGACAGTTGCACTAGGTTGGTAACCATTGCAGAAAAAAATGCAGAAATAGAGAGCTTGCTTGGAAGATACCTGCTTTAATTTATGTCGACAAGGAATTTGGTTATGAATCCAATGGCTCACGAATTCTTCTGAACAAAAGAACACGTAGGAAAACAAGAACTGGATTAACTTCAGTAATTCGCAGTTTTTTTTGTGCAGAAATGGAGATATTCGTTGGATGATACCTGCTATAATCCAATTATGCAAGAACCAGATCAAAGACTGGCTCGCGAATTGAATTCCCCTCACGGCTGCTCTTCACCACAAAAAAGCAAGAAACCTGACAGGTGCACTAGGTTGGTAACAATTGCAGGAAAAAAAATGCAGAACTAGAGAGCTTATCGCTTGGAGGATACCTGCTTTAATTTACGTCTACAAGAGGCTGACAAGGAATACGGCTCTGAATCGATCAGCTCACGGATTCTTCTGAACACAAGAAATACGTAGGAAAACAAGAACTGAATTAGCTTCAGTCAATCGAAGCAAGTAATTGCAGAAACGAATAGATGCTCGTTGGATGATACCTGCTATAATCTACTTATGCAAGAACGTGATCAAAGAAACTGTCTCGCGAATTGAATTCCCCTCACGGCTGTTCTTCACCAAAAACAGGCAAGAAACCAAGAACTCCCATCAAGATAAACAAGTGCAAGAAATCAAACAGAGAGAGAATCGATTGGACGAATAGTTTACCAGAGAGCTAGAAGTTGAAGTTCTTGATCTCGGCTCACCGCGCACCGCGCACGCCGCCGCGCTGCACAGTGCTTCACGGTGGCTGTCGGCCGATCCTGGACAGAAGCAGGCTGCTAGAAGAAGAAGGGGAGAGAGGATTCGTTGCCCTTGTTCAAGTTTTTGAATCTTTCCTCTCGTCTAGTAATAACACAATGCTGCAACTCTCTTCTGATTTTACTGTGAGCGGAAGCGGAATTGCTCTTCGTCGACGAGCGCGGCGAGGCTGTTCTGTTTCAGTTTGGCTGGACAGAGAGAAGAACGGGGTCTAAATATATGGGAGCAGAAGAAGAAGGGTGCTTGTTGTAAAAAGACAACTTGTAATATGGGCCGTTGGATGCAAATCCAACGGCTGTGATGAACCGACGCACCTGTAGGAAAGGCTGCAGAGCGGCCCCGCCGCCGCCACTCATCGACGCCGGGGATCCCTCGGCGCCCCGTCCGACCTCCCTCCGGCGGGGGACGGTGGGGGACGGCGGCGGGTGATCTCCGCCCCTTCTCCCCACCCTCCCCTCCCCCTCGTCCGGGTCCTCGCGCCATGCACTAGGGTTCCGACGGCGCCAGCGGCGCCAGCGGCGACCGTGCCGCTAGGATGCCCAGATACGGTGATACGGATACGGATACCGATACCGCGATACGTCGATACGCCGATTTTTCAAAAACACGGATACGGGGATACGTTTGTATATATAATAAAATTAATAATGTATATAAATTAGTGATTTTTTATACGAGAATGAGAATTACTAGTAATATATAGGAGTCTTCGTGACTTTCTCTACATGCCTGCCACTTCCGATCATCATTTGGAGGAATACATGAGCAACATTCAACATCTGGACCGCATTTTATCGAGGTGGATAGCAATGCATCAAGTTCGATGGAGGCGTTCTGTATCCTCATGTATCCGATACGTATCCCGTATCCGATACGTATCCAAGCCTGATACGCGACTTTTCTGCCGTATCCGCGCTTCCTAGCCGTGCCGTCGTCTCCGGTGACCATTGGGTCCCGGGCGCCTCCGCTGGTTCCACCATTTCTGAGCACCACCGGTGGAAGGGCCGGGGCCGGGCACCCTCCGAGCGTAGTCCGGGAGCGCCTCCGCGCGGTGTAGGGGCGCCAGTTCGCGGCCAATTGCTGACTAGCGGCCCCGGTGTCACTAGTCCGCTACCACTAAACTCTGATAACTGAATTTTCATGTTTTGAAATCACACGAAGAACTTGTTATTGTGTAATTATTTGCTTCATATGTATAAATCTCCCATATAAGTTTTGTTGATCAGCCTAGTGTAGTTTTTTTTTTGAACAAGAGCCTAGTGTAGATGATTACTTTGATTTCGATCACACGGGCGATGTATGTTTTGTCACCCGGTTGATTTTACGATTTGGGTCGTGGTTTGTTAAGATGGATGTGGTGTCATCTTGGACTTATTTCGCTTTTGCTGTTGTATTTTCTTGACGGTATTTGAGCCGCTTTTGTCAGTTTTATCGACTGCTATCATGTAACACGTGCTTTGCCCGACTTTGGTTATGGAGGGGCGAGGCCGGTGGCACGCCTTTTTCTCGGTCTAATGTTTGTAGTCATCACTAGGTGGTCTAAGCCAGGACCGTACTCTTCCACTCCTAGTACTTCCTCTCTCTCTATCTCCCTCTATCTCTCCATGAAAGCTTTAGCGAGTGGCGGTGGATATCAGACAAGGAGCTAAGAAGCCATGCACAATCTTTGGAGGTCGATGGACTGTGCAATGTCCATATTTGGGGATTTCTCGATCTTAGACATGTGCCTTTCAATGTTTTCTTTTAAGATGAATGTTGAAGGAGTAATGTAGCATATCATTGATCATGTCTGGAACGGGGAACACGACGAGCCGAATGTGAGGTAAGCGGCAACACCGTGTGTCCCTATGTCGCATAAGAAAAGAGTTTCTCAGAGAAATCTGACCGCAAGTTCTACGCAGTCATGAGGGAGAATTTGCTTGCACATTGCTGGAATGGGTTGATGCTGTTAAACATATTGGAGTGTCCCCGTATAGGTATATGGTAGTACTCTACTCTATATGTGACTCCTCCTGTACTACTGATACGTCTCAAACGTATCTATAATTTTTGATGTTCCATGCTTGTTTTATACCAATTGCTACATGTTTTGCATCTACTTTATATCACTTTTATACATTTTTTGGGACTAACCTATTAACAAGATGCCGAAGTGCCAGTTCCTGTTTTCTGCTGTTTTTGTATTCCAGAAAAGCTAGTCTGGAAATATTCTCGGAATTGGACGAAACTACACGGGGTGCCTATTTTTCCAGAACACGCTGACGGAGCGAAGGAGCAGCAGAGGAGGGCCACCAGGAGGCCACACGCACCTAGGGCGCGGGCCCCCCTCTGCCGCGCCCTAGGGTGGTGTGGGCCCCTCGGGGGTCCGCAGCCGCCGCCCTTTCGCCTACTTATTCCCCCCGACGCGAAAACCCTAAGTACCTGAGCAAATATCCACGAAAAGATCCAGAGACGCCGCCGTCGTCAACCCTAGCTCGGGAGGGTTCAGAACCTCTTCCCGGCACCCTGCCGGAGAGGGGAATCGTCACCGGAGGCTTCTACATCGCCATGCCTGCCTCCGGAGTGATGCGTGAGTAGTTCATCCTTGGACTACGGGTCCATAGCAGTAGCTAGATGGTTGTCTCTCCACTTTGTGCCATCATGTTTAGATCTTGTGAGCTGCCCTACATGATCAAGATCATATTATTGTAATGCTACATGTTGTGTTTGCTGGGATCCGATGAATATTGAATATTATGTCAAGTTGATTATCAATCTATCTTATATGTTATTTAAGATCTTGCATGCTTTCCGTTACTCGTAGATGCTTTGGCCAAGTAGATGCTTGTAACTCCAAGAGAGAGTATTTATGCTAGATAGTGGGTTCATGTCTCCGTTTAACCTGGGACAGTGACAGAAAGTTCTAAGGTTGTGGATGTGCTGTTGCCACTAGGGATAACCTAACGATGCTATGTCCACGGCATATGTGTTTGTTTACATTACGCACTTTACTTAATGCAATTATCCGTTGCTTGCAACTTAATACCAACGGGGGACTCGGATGACAACCCGGCGGTGGATTATTAGTCATAGATGCTGTTGGATAACGTCTATGTATTATGTCGTAATGCCCAATTAAATATCATAGTAGTCAACATGTCATGTATATGCATTGTCATGCGCTCACTATTCGTCAATTGCCCAGCTGTAATTTGTTCACCCAACATGTTAGTTATCTTTTATGGAGAGACACCACTAGTGAACTGTGGACCCCGGTCCATTCTTTTACACTGATTAAACAACCACAAACTGCAAACTGTTCCTTTTTCATTCTCTGCAATTTAATACTCATTTTCCACACCATACGTTTAATCCTTTGTTTTCAGCAAGCCAGTGAGATTGACAACCTCACTGTTTCGTTGGGGCAAAGTAGTTTGATTGTGTTGTGTGCAGATTCCACGTCAACAGTCCAGACTCCCTCGACAGCTATTTTTCTGGCGCCGTTGACAACCTTCTGAAGAGTTGCTGCTCCTACTGGTTCGATAACCTTGGTTTCTTTCTGAGGGAAAACTTGCTGCTGACTACATCATACCTTCCTCTTGGGGTCTCCCAACGAACGTGTGTTTCACGTCATCAAGCTATTTTTCTGGCGCCGTTGCCGGGGAGACAGCAGTCTTCTGCAAGGGGAGTTTCACGCTTCCAATCTCTTTACTTTGTTTTTGTCTTGCTTAGTTTATTTTATTTTATCTTGTTTGCTTTCAATTATCAAAAACACAAAAAAATTAGTTACTTGCATCTAGTTTATTTTCTGTTTGGTTTTTATTATTTCATCATGCTTCTCCCTAAGTATACTTTAAAAGAAATATCTGTGGGTAGTGGGTCTATCATTGGAAGAGATAACATTGAGGAATTCTTAATCATGTTAGTATGGTTAAAGATTTTGAAGATAGATCCTTGGTAGAACTTGCTCCAAATTATGAAATTGCTACAGCTTCTCTAGTTCACATGTTGGAAGCTCGGTTTGTCAATCTTAGTCCCATAATGCAGCACATGTTTCTAAAACTCCATGATACGGAAGATGGTGAAAAGAAAGATTTTGTTTTAGAAACCCTACTTAAAGAATTTGGTGATGTTGCTAGGGAAGCTAGAAAAGTTTTTATTAAATACAAGATGCTTGGTATTGTATTGACGTTGTTAATACACTTGAAAAACTTGAAAAAGAGAGGCTCAAGTACACTAAGGAAACTAATGGTGAGGGGGAAGTTAAAATACCAATACCTTTTAAGCTTATAGGAATGCAGGAGGCACTAGAAAAGAATTTTGATTGGATTGTTCCTGAGAACCCATTTGATGAAAATGATGAGCCTAGAGGTATTGAGAAAGGGAATTCCGAAACCTACATAGATAAGATAAATTGCATTGTTGAGAAAACTTCCGACCTCTCTTTGATGCTTCTTCACTTGGTAATACTTGATGCATGCTTTGTGCCTAGCTAAAAGGCGTTAAAGAAAAGCGCTTATGGGAGGCAACCCATTTTATTTTTCTGCAATTTTTCTTTTATTGAGTCAAGGTGTTGTTTACTTCTGTAGCAACTCCTTTGTATCTTTATTTTCTCGCATTGTTGTGCCAAGAGTAGCCTCTAATGTTAAGATGATGCTTAATTTTGATTGCTGCGCAGAAACAGATTTTTGCTGTTCACTGTACGAAATTCCTAAAATCACCAGATTGTTAATTAAATCTGAAATTTTTGTGCGTAATCTTTATGAATGTCTGAAACTTTCATTAGTTCAGAGTTTTCGATCTGAGCGTCGTAAGTGCCTCGAAAAAATTCGTCTTTGCGGACTGTTCTGTTTTAGACAGATTATGCCTTTTTATTTTGCATTCTCTCTTTTACTAGTGTTGAGTGAAATTCTTTTTTGGGTGGAAGAGCTTCACATAACATCAGTGGCTGTAGCTAATGTTTAAAGTAACAAATCATATTGCGTCTTTATAGAACATGTGAATTTTTGATTATGCACTAACCCTCTAATGAGATCTACTTTGAGTTTGGTGTGACGGAAGTTTTCAAGGGTCAAGAGAGAAGGATGATATAATAGGATCAAGAAGAGTGAAGAGCTTAAGCTTGGGGAGGCTCCCATGGATCTCCCCAGCATATTTCAAGAAGACTCAAGCGTCTAAGCTTGGGGATGCCCAAGGCATCCCCTTCTTCATCGTCAAAATTATCAGGTCATCTCTAGTGAAACTATATTTTAATTCTTTCACATCATATGTGCTTTTCTTGGAGCGTCTGTGTGCTTTTATTTTCAGTATTGCATTTTATTTTCAATAAAGCTTGACTGGACCCTAGCATTCTTGATTGGGAGAGAGACACGCTCCGCTTTTTCATGAGAATACTCCTATTCTTCACTTATATTTGTTGAGTATTCATATCTAGCGCTGTTCAGCTTTTAGCTCTTGTTTTCATGTATCTCTTGTCAGAGCTATTAGCTTTCTTTTGTAGAAAGTACTCTCTTGCTTCACTTATATTTGTTTGGAGAGTTGATGAAATAAATTGATTGGTGTTTGGTTGGTTCAGAAAATGTTGCATGTGGTAATTGGTATAAGGAAAAACTTGCTTAATCTTGTAGATCACTAAAATGGATAACTTGATGCTTGTCAATTGTTTTGAGTTAACAAGTAGATCATGATTAAATTGTGCATCACATGAGTTAAGCCTATTAGTGAAGAACTACCGTAAAGCTTGTTGAAAATTTGGTTTGCATCGGTGGTATCTCTAAGGTCTAGATATTTTCTAATAACAGGGTTTGGTTAACAAGGAAGACGGTATGAAGTCTTATAACGTTTGCAATATGTTTGTCATATAAAACTTGGTGTACGGGTTGATATTCTTGTTTGCTTACATAACCTTGCTAGCCTAAACTCTGTACTGAGAGGGAATGCTTCTCGTGCATCCAAATCCTTGAGCCAAAATCCATGCCATTTGTGTCCACCATAACTACCTATATGTGGTATTTCCTTGCCACTCCAAGTAAATTTTTCATGTGCTACCTTTAAATTATTCAAAATGTTATTATTCCCTTTTTGTGTCAATGTTTACTAGCTCATGAGGAATTAGTGTGGTTATTCTTTATTCTATTTGTGAATGGACTTTTACACCTGGACTAGTGGCATATACATCCGCTTATCCAATAACTTGCAAAAAGAGCTGGCAACGGGGTGCCCAGTCCCAATTAATTACAACTTTAACCAATTAATTCTCTTCACACTTTTGCCCTGATTCATCAGTAAGCAATGACAAACAGTGAAATACCTGAATGTGTGTAAACCAAAGAGAAAGAGGGATGATCTGCCTTGCTGGTAGAAATAACGTCCTTCATGGGAGCCGCTCTTAAAAGTCCGTTCGACAGGTAGAATACTGTTCTCACCCGCTACCATTCGTTGACAATTAACAAACACCTCTCAAAAATAGATACTCCTCCATGGTATGTGATTGATGGAAGGCACCCGAGGATTCGGTTAGCCATGGCTTGTGTTAGCAAGGTTGGGAGGAGTATCAAATATTTTATGCAATCTCTATATGCTTTCAAAAACCTAAAAGCTCTAGCACATGATTTAATCCCTGCTTCCCTCTGCGAAGGGCCTTTCTTTTACTTTTATGTTGAGTCAGTTTTCCTATTCTTTCTGTCTTCCACAAGCAAACACTAGTGTCAACTTTGTTACAACATGCGTTATATGCAATGTATTGGACTTGTTATACTACTTTGTGTTGACAATATCCATGAGATAAATATGTTGAAAGTTGAAGCAAATGCTGAAACTAAATTCTTCCTTTGTGTTGATTAAATACCTTTTATTAGAAACTATTGCTTTATGAGTTAACACTTATGCAAAACTGTTTGATGCTTGTCTCGAAAGTACTATTCATGAAAACGTTTAGCTTGTGTGATTCATTGTTTACTCATTATCTATTTGGTAGCAAATTATAGACCATTGACTTGGATCACTTCATTCATTTACATGTGCCTTGCAATATTATATGATCAAGATTATGATGGTAGCATGTCACTGATGCATGTAAAATGCATACATGAACTTTGCACTTTAATTGCTTATATTCCAATCATATTTGCATCATATAAGGGTTATATCAATGTTTTATCATGATTTTGGGAATACTTCATAGTTTTCCCATTTATTTGGAATTAACCCTGCACAGGCAGAAAACCCTAGTTTTGTATTTTAATGTTTCAGTGACCCAAACGTCAACGAAATCACCTGGAAATTTACGGGCGTCAATATTTGGAAGGAAGAAGGACTGTGGCCGCGTGGGACCCACCCGTTTGGGCCTCGTGGCTCCGTTGCCGTCGATCTTCGCTCCACCGCCTTCGTCTTGACCTAAAACGCCTATAAAAAAGGTCCCCCGTCGTTCTCTGGAAGGAGCGCCGCAGAAACACAGAAACACCGAAACGGAGATCAGGAGCTGCAGATTGGAGGGGGAAAACTCCGGCGGGGTGCTGCCGGCGTGGTCTCCACCTTCTCCATCGACTTCTCCACCGTCTCCATGATGAAGAGGGAGTAGTCCACCTCTGGACTATGGGTTTGTGGAAGTAACTTATGTATCTCTCCTCTCTTGAGCTTCACTAATTAGTACCGTATGAGCTGCTGAACATGATTACGGTCACCGTTGTAATACCTTTGTGGTGGATCTTTATGAGTTAATATATGTTTGAGATTGCAATGTTTGTTTCAGTTATGAGTATAGATGCATATTATGTACCCCGTTCTTGTCTACTTGTTTTGATCAAGCATGTTTATGAGAGCGTGTGAGGGGGACCGTGTGCATTAGTTGGAGTAACGGGGGGTGGCTAGTGCAGTGAACGTGAGAGAAAGTTCTGCGATCCACTTTGGTATCTTTACCTTACTTTGTTATCTCACTAGGGATAAACTAAAATACCATGCTACCGGGGATGTGGGCGTGACCATTACCACTACTCCATGACTAGATCTAGCATGTTCTTATTTTCACTTCATGTCATGATACTTATTGCTATACTCTGAGTTATCTTAATTACTGAGCTGTTATGATTTAGTTCGCATCTTGGTGGAGTATAAGAGATGTTAATAACCAAAAGATCTCTATGTTAGGACGTGATGCCCATATATCTAAGTAACTTGTTATCAAACCCTGTGTTGCAATCTCATATGTTAACTTTGTGTGTTCCATTGTCTACCACTTTATAAAGAGATAGTGCATTTGTGAAACCATGAACCCCAGTCCATTTTTAATTATAAGAAACACCTTTCCAACACCATATACCACTTTTATATTTTCAGCCATCATTAAATCCGAAAATACAAAAATACTTTTCATCTTGCATACATCATTTAAAAACCCAAAAATATCATTTACCATTGCATCCACCATCATTGCATATTTATTTCCTGTTTGCATTGCATAACTATCCTGATATCATTCTTACACCTTGTGCTTGACAACCACAGGTGAGGTTGAGGACCAAAACATCTAACCTTGTTTTGTAGGTAACCAAAAGAAGGATAAGAAGATAAATCTACCACTTCAGATTCCCCGAGAGTTCGATATTAAACCCTCGAGTCACCCCTCGTGGGAAAAACTGTCTTCCACTATACTATACACTCTGCACTTGGAGTTTCAACCTAAATCCCGTTATTTGTGCAGGCATCAAGACTTGCTCTTCGGGATCATCAGTCACCTCAAAAATTATTTTGTTTTTATCGTTTACCTACTCGAGGACGAGTAGGAATTAAGCTTGGGGATGCTGATACGTCTCAAACGTATCTATAATTTTTGATGTTCCATGTTTGTTTTATACCAATTGCTACATGTTTTGCATCTACTTTATATCACTTTTATACATTTTTTGGGACTAACCTATTAACAAGATGCCGAAGTGCCATTTCTTGTTTTCTGCTGTTTTTGTATTCCAGAAAAGTTAGTCTGGAAATATTCTCGGAATTGGACGAAACTACACGGGGGTGCCTATTTTTCCAGAACACGCCTGACGGAGCGAAGGAGCAGCAGAGGAGGGCCACCAGGAGGCCACACGCACCTAGGGCGCGTGCCCCCCTTCTGCCGCGCCCTAGGGTGGTGTGGGCCCCTCGGGGGTCCGCAGCCGCCGCCCTTTCGCCTACTTATTCCCCCCGACGCGAAAACCCTAAGTACCTGAGCAAATATCCACGAAAAGATGCAGAGACACCGCCGTCGTCAACCCTAGCTCGGGAGGGTTCAGAACCTCTTCCCGGCACCCTGCCGGAGAGGGGAATCGTCACCGGAGGCTTCTACATCGCCATGCCTGCCTCCGGAGTGATGCGTGAGTAGTTCATCTTTGGACTACGGGTCCATAGCAGTAGCTAGATGGTTGTCTCTCCACTTTGTGCCATCATGTTTAGATCTTGTGAGCTGCCCTACATGATCAAGATCATATTATTGTAATGCTACATGTTGTGTTTGCTGGGATCCGATGAATATTGAATATTATGTCAAGTTGATTATCAATCTATCTTATATGTTATTTAAGATCTTGCATGCTTTCCGTTACTCGTAGATGCTTTGGCCAAGTAGATGCTTGTAACTCCAAGTGAGAGTATTTATGCTAGATAGTGGGTTCATGTCTCCGTTTAACCAGGGACAGTGACAGAAAGTCCTAAGGTTGTGGATGTGCTGCTGCCACTAGGGATAACCTAACGATGCTATGTACACGGGCATATGTGTTTGTTTACATTACGCACTTTACTTAATGCAATTATCCGTTGCTTGCAACTTAATACCAACGGGGGACTCGGATGACAACCCGGCGGTGGATTATTAGTCATAGATGCTGTTGGATAACGGTCTATGTATTATGTCGTAATGCCCAATTAAATATCATAGTAGTCAACATGTCATGTATATGCATTGTCATGCGCTCACTATTCGTCAATTGCCCAGCTGTAATTTGTTCACCCAACATGTTAGTTATCTTTTATGGAGAGACACCACTAGTGAACTGTGGACCCCGGTCCATTCTTTTAAACTGATTAAACAACCACAAACTGCAAACTGTTCGTTTTTCATTCTCTGCAATTTAATACTCATTTTCCACACCATACGTTTAATCCATTGTTTTCAGCAAGCCAGTGAGATTGAATCCCTCACTGTTTCGTTGGGGCAAAGTAGTTTGATTGTGTTGTGTGCAGATTCCCCGTCAACAGTCCAGACTCCCTTCGACAGCTATTTTTCTGGCGCCGTTGACAACCTTCTGAAGAGTTGCTGCTCCTACTGGTTCGATAACCTTGGTTTCTTTCTGAGGGAAAACTTGCTGCTGACTACATCATACCTTCCTCTTGGGGTCTCCCAACGAACGTGTGTTTCACGTCATCAACTACCACCCCGAGGGATTTTGTCGTGCATACAAATGTGTAACCGAGACCCCAACGAGTTATCATTTTTCCTAAATTCGACAGTGTCACAGCTAGACTCGTCCAGCGTCTAGCAGAAAGCCTAGAAAATCCAGTATACACAACCTGTCGACCTCAATTGATTGGAGCATCCAAAATCCACCGATCTCTCAAATCGTAGCACCAAGTCTCCCTCCCTCCCAATGGCGATCTCTTCGTCAGTGATGTCTCCGGCAGCTTCCCTCGGTGACCCAATAATTTGTCACCAAGATAATCTAAAATAAGAAAAAAAAAACATCATTACCTTGAGCTCCCTTGGCTTGGCCTTTCTGTAACGAAAATGATACGCATTTTCATGGCGTATTCTACGAAATGGACCGTAAAATAACGAGACTACCCGTGGAACAAAAACGACTGCCCCACCGAGGGGAATCCAACCCATTGCACTGAGCATACTATCCTTTGTGACGAAGAGTAGATGGTTTTTAGGGTTGAACAAAACCGTATAACTAAAGCGTGTTGGGATTTTCACTGTCAATTAAAAACAGAAAGCAAAATTCCCTAAAAAAAACAGAAAGGGAGACGAGCGTCGGGTTTGGAAAGGAGTCCGAACTCGAAACAGTACGAGTTTTCCGAGATCGTCCGGACGTAGTCTGGACTCTGGAGTACGATTCCGACTCTCGCATGGCCCCGCTCGCCCGGTTATATACGCGGAACAGCACGCGGCGACAGAGCAGAGCAAAGACATACAAGAGCGGCATCGAGACAGAAAAGGGGAACCGGGGAAGAGAGTCGCACCGATCACCGAGTCGATGGCATCGGCGGCGGTGCCGCCGGCGAAGGATCAGAGCTGCGTGATCCTGGCCACGAACGAATACAGTAGCCACACGTACACGCTGCACCACATCAACGTGGCGCCCTTCTTCTCCCACCCGGACCCGGACACCCAGGCCATGGACGACGGCCTCCCGCTGCCTCCCGCGTCCGCGCGCTTCGACAGGCCGCCGGACGCGCGGGGCTGCTCCGTCGACTTCCACCTCCTCCGCGGCGGCAACTACGACGACGTCATGGTGGTGTCCACCGACCCCGGGCGCCGCACCGTCATCTACGACGTGGCGCGCCGCGCCGTCCGGGGCGGGCCCATGATGCGCGCCAGCAAGGGCAGCCCGGTCTCCGTCGCCGTCGGGGACGGCTTATTCGTCATCGAGAGGGTCGTCGACTACGGCGGCCGCCGCTTCGAGGGCCTCCGGTACGACCGCCTCCGGGAGGACTGGTACTGGTACGGCCTCCCGCTGCCGCCCCCGGCTACAAACGCTCGAGCGTCAGCGGCCCCGGCTACAAACGCTCGAGCGTCACGACGCTCACGCCGGCCAGCGGCGGCAGGATCTGGACGACCACGGAGCGCGTCGGCACCTACTCGTTTGACACCAGACGGTGCTCGTGGAGGAAGGAAGGCGACTGGGCGCTGCCGTTCATCGGGGAAGCGCAGCACGTCCCGGGGCACGGCGACGGGCTGTCGTTCGGGTTCTTGGCCGTGGAGAGCCCGCTCGGGTACACGTCCAGGAACGGCCCTCTCTGCGCCGTCGACCTCGCCACCGCCACCGCCGACAGCCCGCCGGTCGTGCGTGGCGTCTGGGAGGAGTTCAAGCCGCCTGGGGAGTGGACCCCGTTGAGCTCCAAGCTGGTGCACCTCGGGTCCGGCAAGATCTGCGTCTTCAGGTTCTTCCATACGGATCGTACCCACAGCTCGATGGACAAGGAAAAAGTCGTCGTCATCACTGCCGTCGAGGTAAAGTCCCCACGACGGGGGCGACGGAGAGATCAAGATGGTAAAACACAGGTCCAAGTGTATCAGGTTTGATAAACACCATGGACACATAACATCGATACTCTGATGTGTGGATAAGTGGATTGTCCATCGGAAATTGACACAACAGCTAGCGAACTCTGTAGGCCCCGCTTGGATTGTTGTATTTTAGCCCAAAACACATGTATTTTCCGGAGCCGACCTAATTTCCGACGAAGCCCAGTTTCAGCACTTGGTTCACAGTTTTACTTTCCCGTCCGTTCTGATTTCAGGCCGTTTCCCCTCGTAATAAATACGCACTTGGTTCACAGTATTGTTGTGCACGGAAGTTACGTGCCGTGAAAAGTTACGTGCCGAAAATAAAACCTGGGTGCCAAGCGCGGCCGTACCAGTAATTTTGTTCCTGATAGTACTACACTCAGTAATCCAAGTGGAGAAGCATACATCAAAACACCTTTCGCAGTTACAACTGCTACATGGGAACTAACTTATTTGTCAGCATCTAAAACTACACTTTTTTTAGCTAAAGTCTAACACAACCTGGATGCTGTCTAAAACTACACTTTCGAACACGAAAAAACAGAGTAATTGTACAGAACAATCAGCAATTAACGATCTCTCGATCATGACTCGTGAGCTTCAACCTCCAATCCATTGTTCCATATGCCGTATGGCTGATGCCGCTGCGGTGTAGGATGAGGCCAGGTAGATCTGTCCTACCTTGTGCCCCATATTGCCGGAGAAGTTCCTGTTCATCGTCGACACACATGCCTGCATCCCAAGACAGAGCTTCCAAATCACAAAAAAACACTTTGTTTGAATATATAACCTTGGCATCGCCAAGAAACCACACTGGATCAACAAAACATAATTTACAAAACACTTGGCGTCTGTCAGGTTTGATAAACACAACAGCTAGTGCACTCTGTACTAGTAATTTTATTCCTGATAGTACTCACTCAGTAATTCCAGTGAAGCATACATCAAAACACCTCTCGCAGTTATAGCTGCTACTTGGGAAGTAACTTATTTGTCAGTATCTAAAACTACACTTTCGAACACGAAAAAACAGAGTAATGGTACAGAACAATCAGCAACGCACGATCTCTCGGTCATGACTCATGAGCTCTAACCTCCAATCCATTGTTCCATCGTCACTACACCAGGAAGTCCCTGGGGTCGTGACATATCCCATCAGGCCATCAAGGCTGATCTGTCCTACTCCTACCTTGTGGCTTGTGCCCCATATTACCGAAGAAGTTCCTGTTCGTCGTCAACACAGGCCTGCATCCCAAGACAGAACTTCCAAATCACAAAAAACAACTTTGTCGGAATACAAAACCTTCGCATCGCCAAGAAATCACATAGGGTCAACAAAACATAATTTGCACAACACTTGGCGTTTGTCTTGAGGACACCAAGGAATTCTCCTTGAATCTGTAAAAGTTGTTCGATAATTCTATCTTCTTTTGCATGTCAGAATAGGCTCACAATGCTTAGGTTGCGAAATCTGAAACCTAAACAAGGTGAAATTACTATAAAAACCTATAACTAAAACTATCAAACAATGCTTAGAAATTTATGTTTTAAGCAGAGCAAAATTATTGTATATATATATAAACTAGAACCGGCAGACAATACTTGGAATGATTTAGAGGGGAACAGGAAAATTCATCATGCCAACTGGCAGTTAGTCTGCAAGAAAAAAGAATATGGAGGTCTGGGCATCCCCAATTTGGGAGAAGTTAACCTATGTCTTCTTAGTTCTTGGGTCAAAAGGTATGACACTAAAAACCCCAATATCTTCTGTAGTAGAACCACTATTTCCTCCCGATTTTGGAGAGGAATTATGTGGGCAGTTAAATCTCTGCAGTTTGGTTATAGGTGGAAAATAGGTAATGGGGCTAAGGTACGCTTTTGGGAAGACACTTGGTTTGGTTCTTCCCCATTAGCGGTTCAGTTTTTCTAGATTTATGCAATATGTAATGAACAAGAGAAAACTGTAGATAGGGTGTGGGATGGGAGAGAACTCAAACTCACGTTCAGGAGAAATTTCTCTAGTGACCTGATGCAACTCTGGCATGAGCTTAGAGAGGTTGCTGCTAGCATATCTCTTTCTCATGAAGAGGATGCGTTGATTTGGCAATATGAGCAGAAGGGGGTTTACTCCTGCTCATCTCATTATGCCATCATCAACTTTGGAGGAGTTAAACTTGAACACATCCCCGCGGTTTGGAAACTACAAATTCCTCCCGAGAGTTCATATTTTCCTTTGGCTCCTTGCACATAACAAACTCATGACTCAGGACAACTTGAAAAAAAAGAAAAATGAATAAACCTGAAGATTACGTCTTCTGCTTTGAAAACGATTCGGTTCATCATCTTTTTATTGATTGCATTGTGGCCAAAAACATCTGGCATGAAATTTCCTTGTACTTTGATGTGGATCTAAGTCAAGGTTTTATTTCTATTGCTGGCTTTTGGTTATCAAATAAGAAACATGTTGTCCTTAATGTTGTTTGTGCCTGTGCTTTATGGAGTATATGGAAAATTAGAAATGGACTAATCTTTGATGGTCAAACTTGGATTGGCCTTTCTCAGGTGTGGAGACTGATCCTAAGCTCGTTGAGGAATTGGGACTTGATCTTCACGGAACAGATGAGAGCGACGGCTGGCTCGTTCTGCCAGAAGGTGAACATGATACTGAGGGCCTTCCCCATGTTGGAGAGTGGCTGAGCTGGAAGCAGAAGATGCCCCGGAACTCGTTCGTTTCCATGAGACGGGGGGGGGGGGGGGGGGGGGTGGAGCCGAGATCACCAGAGCTGAAGAAGTTCGCTGGAGAAGGGACCTGGAAGACCCGCACTTCGACACTGGGAGCCGTTCTCGACTCCCCAAAGGTCCCTGACGCGCTGCTGTTGGGGATGGGGCCTCGCCTAGTTGATTAGGTCTCTGCTTTGAGTCGTTTTTGCAGCTTGTGTCCTGCAGACGTTGTGTCGCTGCGTTTAATTTTTCTGTTAGCTTCCCTGGTCTTCTGGTGACTTAGTACTTGCCCAGTATCTGGTCTTTTGATGTCGATGTAATTAGCCTAAACCAGTTTGGTTTCATTAATATAATGGGGTCGCGGGGGGGAGGGGGGGTTCCCCTGTTTCTCTTAAAAATAGTTGGAATTTTTTATGTTTTAAAATAGATCATACTTAGTGTGAACCTATAACTAGAATTGGCAGACAATGCTAAATGTAATTTATGTTCTAAACATATTATACTTACTGTAAATATCTATAAGTAGAACGGACACATAAAGCCTAGAAAAATTTATATTCAAAATAGAACATACTTTCCGTAAGTACCTATAACTAGAGCCCGCAAAAATTCTTCTCAATACCTATAACTCCTACATGCATGGTCTTATTAGCAGGCCCGTCCAAGGCCATGTTCAAACTGCTCGATGGAACAGGGCCCCCAAATTCCAGAGGCCCCCAAATTTGTATATACGTATCAAAAATTTCAGCCATTTTGGTATATGGCCGTGGCCCAATTCAGCCACACAGCAGCCCATTTGAAATTTCCTTTGCTCTTTGCGGCCCACGGTCCATCACATGGGCTAACAAAAGGCCACTATCGGATCAATGTAGCACACGATTTCTGAATCCAATCGCTACCGTGAGAAACCAATCGATCCGCCGTCCGCGACTTGAGCCTCGCTCGTCGAGCCGCACGCTGCCTGATCGTCGGCACATCCAGAATTCCAGATCGCCAGACGTTCGCCCATCGAGCCGCGAGAGCGACGACTGCACTGCACGCACTTCACCTCGCTTCGTCCGTCGTCGCCGTTCGCCCGTCGAGCCGGCGTCTCTGTCTCTCTGAATTCACGGATTAGCAAACACGCGTGAAGCTGTGAAGGTAGGATGGATCGCTGCAACCTGCTAGTCTTGTTAAATTGTTCAATTGTTTTAATAATTTGTTGATATGAAATAGAACGGATCATGAATAATAATATCAGAAAAACAAAGTGTCAATCTGGTGCAGAAAAGAAGAGGAAAAGAGAAAGACTGGAAGCAGCAGCTAAATCTCAAAAGGGTGCTCTAGATAGATTTGCTGTGAAGGAACCTCAAATTAATTCAGGTAATCAAACCCCAATTGATAATACTGATGTTGCCAGTGATGCCGATGTGATAGAGGTGGATAGGCACACTGAAGAATTTGATGAAGGTGATGCTAATATTAATAATGAAGGCAGTGGTGTTAATGTTGATAATGATGCTAATGCAGATGGTGAAGGTAATGATACAACTGTTGGTGGTGACACCAATAGTTCTTTTCTGCCGGATATATTTGACCCAAGAAATTGGGATGGTCTTGATCCTAAAATGATTGATATTTTGTTGCAAAAGGGTCCTAAGAGAGACTTGTCTATTGAGCAAGGTCCTAAAGACACATTAAATAGAAGCTTTTCTGCATCGACATACAATAAAAAGCTCCCAAATAAAGAACCATGTGATAGGGAATGGCTTGTATACAGTAAAGAGCTTGAGTTATGTAATAAAATGAAAGTTTTTTTAGTTGCTATTTCATTTAAATTTTCAAATTTCAAGGCCCCATTTTAAGTTTCGCACCGGGGCCCCCAATTTCTGGAGACGGCCCTGCTTATTAGAGATGCCCAAAAGGAGATTGAAATGACTCGTTGGACGTCTATACAAAACGGCCCACTTGCAGCGAACACGGCTTTTTTTTGCCTTGAAAAAGATATTCTATTTTAGAGTTGACAAAGTTACACTCCTCCAAAATGGCACAAGTCACCTCCTGAGGAAAATTACACGGCTTCTAACAATAACAAAAACAATCCCTCGTTTGCTTCATCGCGAATTTGCTTCTTTTCCTCCTGGCCAAATCCACGCGCCCCACGGCGTGTGCGTGTCGGGGAGGAAGAGGAAGCTTCCCTCCAGGCAGCTAGTGCTTGCAGCTTGTGGTGATGGCGTTCGAACTGTGGGCCCCGCAGTTGGATTCGGGGCACGTGGCCCAATCATAACGACTCGCGCGTGTGGCCACTGGGCCATCGTCATGTCTTTTTCATATAAAGGGCCATGCACGTATCAAGTGATACGCTTATCAACTTATATGCACACGCAACACTCTCTTCTGTCAACGTATATTCATCAATTAATATATTAGGCCGCTATATATCTCCACATCAACCATAGTCTAGCTCGATATATTAATTCCTAAATTCTAGAGGAATAGAAAATAGTAGTATGCATCTAGCGGACACTAAGGTTCCAAATAAAGTGACGGACTGATTAGGATGGCAGCGGCAGCTGTCATATTAAAGAGATAGTTTGGAAGAATATTATTCCTTGTTTTTTTTACCGGGGATGTTTTTCTAATGATACGACGCACACATGTTGGTAAGGAATTAACAAGACTTGGTAAGCAAAGATTGGATAATCCATCAAACTTTATTTTACAACCAGCTGCTGGAAGCAACCCAATGTATGTGATCACATCCAAAAGATGCGATAATCAAGAAAATACCACATATGTACATAGGAACACGCCTAAACATCAAAGTAGACCTGATCGATCAATCGACAATTTACACGGAGATCACCTACACCTTATTGCAGGTAAATTTACAATAAGGCACACATAAAACCAAATATACAAAGTCATAACCCCACGACTTGACTATCCCGCCAACAATAGTTGGTTCTCACTAGAAAATCAAACGGTATAAGTTCCATGAGGAAGAATCTCATCCCACATCATCGTGTCGAAATCTAGCAATCGACCTACACCGGTGGCAGCAACATGATTTCGTCAGGTGTGTCGTAGTCTCTGTAACCAAAATGAAGCACGAAAATAACGACTTGTTAATTAGTTGAATAAAAAAAATGTAGGAAACGAAAACGATTATATCATTGTCAGACGTGACGCGTGAATGCATAGATCTGTATTGAGAGAAAGGAACGGCGGGCCAGGATGTTGACTTGGTGGACCGTTGCATGGTAACCGAGACGAACGCAGGGCGAGCTGGAGCCTGGAGCCTGGAGGGGTGTACTACTAAAACGATTTCGAAATCGAGGATGGCCGGCGAGGTCACAGGCGGCGCCCGGTGCAGCTAGCTAGAGAAGTACAGTATAAACACGATTCCATTTCCAGGTAGTACCTGTCCCGGCTGAAGAAGGTGTAGAAGACCCCAGATCCGGCAGCCACAGCGATGAACCACACGAGTGCGGCGCCGGGGAGCGTGAGGTCCGCCGCCGCCATGGCCATGTATGCGACGCAGAGGAAGAGCAGCGCGGCGAAGGCACATGCGAAGTCCTTGAGCCGGTCCCTCCACGCCGACCCCGGTGCCGCTTTCTCCCTCAGCAAGAGGCAGCAGAAAACCGCGACGAGGACCAGGTGGAAGGCGCCCTGGACGAACGCGAAGGTCGCCGGGTCGTCCTTCAACTGATACGCGACTAAGCCGAAGCCCGAGGCGATGAGGCTGAACAGCCCAAAACCGAACAACAGCTGTGAGAAGTTCGCGGAGCGGGATTGCTCCGCCGCAGGCACGGCTGGGCGCGGCAGCAGCATGGCGCTGCTACTCTCTCGGACGGAAGAGGGCAGATGTGTGCGAGGCTGCGAGGAAGGTGGCGGTGTTGGATCGAAGTTCTGTGTGCAGGGGTCCGAATCGTCCGATCCCCTAATAAATAGGAGGAGGGAGACGTCGGTGGGTTTCTGATTGCACTGGGTGCAGGCGGCGCGGGCCTGGGCCGGCTGTGGTTCGACGCCCCCACGGCGACAGACTTTCTACGGACGAACGTGGGCTGAACTGATTGGTGGAGTCACACTTTCTATTTCCACCCTTGCTGAAAAACCGGGCCACACTTTCTATTTCCACCCTGCACATGTGAGTCCGTAAGTGTAGAGCAGCGAAAACGACCCCCGCGTTCGAGCGGGAACTGGCCTGCCGTCCGATGGTGGTGAGCAGGCGGGAATGCCGAGGACGATTGAAGCAGCGGGAACTGGCCTGCGGTTCATGGATGGAGTCAATCCGGCATTATTGTCCACGTCCGCAACCGCGTCCCATTGGCGTCCGCGATGGTGGTGAGCTGTCTCCATCCCTTCCCAGGGAAGGGCCCGCGAAATGGGACGGAAAAACTCGGCGAGTCGTTGTCGTGGATGGTTCTTTAGCTAGCAGACTGGCGCAGGTGAACGATGTTTGACTTGTCCGTGATATCAGTCTTTCGTCCGAAGAATGAGGGGCAGACGGTACAACCACTAGTAGAGAACAGGGCATCAGTACCGGTCTTATTAGGTCGAGACTAAAGGGGTACCCCTTTAGTACCGGTTTTATAAACAACCGGTGCTAAAGGCCCTCCACGTGGCCGAACCTGCGCGCGCAGCTGAGTACCTTTAGTACCGGTTGGTAATAGCAACCGGTACTAAAGGTTCCTGTTTTTTTTGCCCCCCCCTTATTTTTTCAGGGGGGTTAGGTTTTCGGTTTTTTTCTTTCCGCTTATTTCTCAGGGTTTAGGGTTTCTGTTTTTTTCCTTTTCGCTCATTTTTCAGGGTTTCGGAGGAGATCACGTATAAAATACTCACTACACATATAAAGTACTCTTTACACATACAAAGTACTCTCGTTACATATAAAGTACTCATAATTACAATTGAGATCACCGTTAGCTAGTACATGCATGGAGGGAGTCTATTAATCAACATAGTGGAATTCACCGAATTCATCTACGACTTGCGTCACAATGAATCCCGCCAATTCCTCCGCAATAGCTTTTACGCGGTTTTTTAGTAGGTGCTGGTTCCGCTTCCTTGCCATCTTTAAAAGAAGGAGATCAAATCAGTGATCGAAACTAAACATGATTGATGGTAGCAAAATAAAAGTTGTGTATGATGTTTACGTACCTCTCGATTTATTATACTATTGACTCTCTCATTGACCCTCATGTGAATATACTCGCAAACGTAGTATCCACATAGTTCCGTCCCTGTGGTTGTCGCAGACACCACTATACAAGAATTTAATTTAATCAAATAATAATCAAGAGAATGATAATGGTATTAGAAAGATACATAGACCTAGATACGTAGTAGTACTTACGTTGTTAGCCTTGAACTCCAGCTTAGGTTTCCATTCACCGCGTTCTTCCGCGATGAACCTTTTCCAAACCCTGCCCGGAAAAGAAAATGAATTGAGGAGTTATTACTTATACTTTTGATATCCGGAAATGAACGAAAGAGGACGATATAGTGCGATTGAAATTACCTCTTGAGCATTAGACGCACGCTTTTGTAATCATCTTGATCTTTCCTTAATGAGTCCCAGACTTCAACGTGTCCTTTCTCGAGTCTAATGATTAGCAGAATGAAGTGGTACCTACGCACATTTATATACGCAGGTATTCAGAACTCATCAATTACACTTAATATCGGGAAAGCAAAATAGAATGTGTACAAGACAGTAACACTCACCCGAAGTTGTAAGGAAAAAGTATTTCCTTTCTGGTACTTTGTCGCTTAAACACGTTAGCAAAACGTCCTCTGTTTCCTGGGCATACAGAGGATCTTGTACGGTGACTTCATGAACTTTATCCGGGTCAATGAACCCAATGTCCCATATTCCTCCCATTCGGCATTCACGAATCTTCATTCTGCATAATAGCGTACAAAAGAATGTTGTGAGGATAATTACAAGCAATGAACGAGCTTAACTATAAATAATTAAATTACACGAATAAATTACTTACAGACAATAGCAGCTGATGATAGATTTGTCGAGAGCAAGTTGATTATACATCTGAAAAAGTTCGGAGAACGCAACCTCCACATCATATTGTCGGAAGAAGTGTTGTTCCTTAACTCCCGCCATGAGACACATTTTCCCTTCTTTAGCGGCGGCCATGTACCAGTTATGCAATTTATATAACTGTGTTGTTAGAGCACTCGGATTTTCGACCAGAGGCAGCCCGAGTTCAAATTTATATTGAATTGTTATCTGCGCTATGGGGCAACCTGTGTCGCCAATGACAACTTCTCCATGCTCGATTTCCCGAGCTTCAGAAGGCACAATGAGCGGGGCGATCGATTGTGCTTCTTGTTCTCCGAGCTGGGCAACTCTTTTCCCACACGCTTTTTCTTGCTCCATCTGTGAGGAAAGTACCTTTTCAATACCTCGCTCATAGTCTGAAAGGGGCGGTGGTGGAGGGTCATATAGGTTGTCAACGGTTTGATCTTTTACCTCAGTTGGTATAGTCTTCAGAAGTTCCTTCATGGGGTCCAGTCTTGCCTCCAGTCTTTCTTTTTTTTCTGTTCAAAAAAGGCTCTCGCCTCTTCACGTGTGCTCACTTCTAATTCCTCCTGAGTCATCTCGCCAGCTAACTTCTCAGGAGCCTTGACTTCCTTGGGTTTTTTTGCACGTTTCTTGACAGGGGACGACGTGAAAAGCTTCCGCTTAGTCAAACTACTAGTGGGCGCAACAGTCGGCCGACGGGACGGCGCGGGCGATGGACTCGCGGTGGGCTCCCAATCGTCGGGGGAGGAGGGTGGACTTTGCTGTGGTGAATTTCTAACCGGAGGAGTCGGTGGCCTTGGCGCCGAGTCTGGAAACTTGATATATCTCTTCTTCCATAGAACGATACCATGTTCGACATCTCCCAATGTCTTCTCGCCTTCAGCTCCGGGAATGTCAAGATGGATTGAGCTGAATCCCGACATAACTTTCGTCACCCCGACACGAGCAAATCCAGCCGGAATCTCACCAAAATGGAAGGTTGATCCAAGTTGATGCGGTAAAGCATAGCCATTCGCCACCGGATAACTAATGTTCTTCATTGGCGCATGTAACTCACAATTTGTCTTCTCTGTGATATCATCCACGGGGTAGCGCGCAGGATCTGGCGTAATTTTCCCTTTGCTGGGTAATTAAGGCCAGTTGCTCCTTCACATCCTGCATCTGGCGTTCTAATGCAGTAAACCTCTCCGCCTCCCTCTTCTTACCTCTGCAATGTTTTCTATAAGTTGCAGCGTGCTCCGGAAACCCTTCAAGAAAACCAACCCCGCCTCCTCTGCCTCGACATCGTCCCCAGTGTTCTTTATTCCCGAGGGCGAGTGAAAGCTCGTCGTCCTCTCTATCGGGAACATATTTTCCCTGTCGGACTAGTTCTATTGCGCCAACTAGTTTTTTGGTGACTCTTTTAATTCTTTTCCTTCATTTTCCCTTTGCAACAATCAGCCCTGTGTTTGGGTCCAACACTGCCCCATGCGCAAACAACCATAACTTGGACCTGTCGGGCCAGTCATCTGTCTGTGGAATGATCCCTTTTTGACGCAGCTCGTTTTCATAGGCTTCCCACTTAGGCACGGCAGTCTTGTAGCCACCTGAGCCCAAACGATGGAAATATTTCTTCTTCTTAGCATTCAACTTATTTCGTTTCGATCGGGCCACAGCGACGGCCGATTTCTTATACGCCACAAATTCAGGCCAGTCGTCTTTTAGCTTCTCTAGATGTCCAGTGAAATCTGGAGTTTTTTTCTCATATTTTCTCCACAATGTTTTCTTCCAGTTGTTGAATTGCTCGGCCATCTTGCTAAGAGTCCACTCCTTGACTTTATCCTTCCTCCTCTGTGGGAGATTTGTTGGTAGGCTGAAATAACCCAATATCGACTCCCAAAGGGTTTCTTTAATTCTGTCCTCGACATATTTTGCGCCAATATTTTTTTTCTTCGGCTGATTCCATTCTGCAACGGTGATCGGGACCATGTCCCTTACAAGAAATCCGCATTGAGCTATGTATTTAGTGGAGATTCCCTCGGGTTTCTCCGGTTTGCCTTTTATGCTAACTTCGTCGATCGACAACTTTGCACCATCCGGCAGCTTTAACCCTTGGGCTGGGCCTCGTTTACGGATTGTCGACGTAGATCCAGAGGGCTGAAAGAAAAATGTTTCGTTAATAAGTGCGCATATAAATCAATTAATGCATCTAGCTAGTGATCAACAAGACTTAATATATACCTTGCCGGAGTTCTCTACGGAGTTTTGTAACGACACTTCTTCTTCGTCGTCGTCTCTGAAGTTTTGTAACTCAAGTCCCTCACCGGAGTCGTTCAAGCATTTCGCGCTGAAATCTTCGCCGTCTTCTTCATCGGAATCTTCTCCATCGGAATCTTCTCCATCGGAATTGGGTCCAAGGGTCTTATCAAATATAAGTGCTTGAAAGCGTTCTTCTTTCTCCAAGTCTCGGATGAAGTCCGGGGCGTCGATGATGGGGGCATCGTCCTCCATAGCTCAATGTCACTGCAAATTTGTAATTCAAACTTAGCAATATTTCAAACTTTGCTAAATTTAGAAACTTTGCTACTAGAATTTTCAAACTTAGCAAAATTCACATATTTACTAGAATAAAAAAATGACAATGCACATATTTACTTATTTACTAGAATAATTTCTAACTTAGCAATATTTCAAACTTAGCTAAATTTTCAAACTTTGCAAAAATTAAGCAATATTTTGCTACACTAAGCTAAACAATAATAAGCTAAACAAAATTTTAAACTTGCTAACTTTACAAAATTTGCTAAGTTTACAAAAAAAAATTGCTAAGTTTACAAAATTTGCTAAGTTTCAAATTTGCTAAAATTTCTAAGTTTACAAAATTGCTAAGTTACTAGACAAAAAAGATGAACACTAAAATTTACTAGAACAAAAAAGATGAACACTAAAATTTACTAGAACAAAAAAGATGAACACTAAAATTTACTAGAACTAAAATTTACATGAATATTTTACTTATTTACTAAATTACTAGACATAAAAATGAACAACTACTAAATTAAAAAAAAGAGTACTAAAAAAAGAAGAGTACCTCTTGGAGAGAGGGCGCGGCGGCCAGAGCAGAGGAGGCCGGGCGTGCGCGCGCGGTGGAGACGGCGCGGCCTCGTCGGGGGGGGGGGGGGGGGGCGGTGGAGACGGCGCGCGTGGGCCGGAGCAGAGGAGGGAGGTGGAGCAGGGGCGGAGGCCGAAGCAGAGGAGGCCGGGCGGCGATGGCGGAGCAGGGCCGGGCGCGGCGATGGCGCACGCGCGGGCCGGAGAGGACGGAGGCGGACCAGGGCGGCGCGTCGTGGAGCGGAGCAGCGGTGGTGGAGGTCGACGCGGCGAGGGAGGAGGCGATGGCGCGGCCGCCGGCCGGAGCAGGGCTTCGCCGTCGAGGGAGGAGGCGTCGGCGGCGTCGAGGAATGGGGAACACTTAGCCGATTTGTGACGATTCCCCTGTTTAAACTGCTCAAAAGAGCCTTTAGCACCGGTTGTGCTCTACAACCGGTACTAAAGGGTCTTTAGTACCGGTTGTAAAATACAACCGGTGCTAAAGGTGCTTTTTGGGCCGCGGTGAAAATTCGCGCGCGAAGCCCAGCCCTTTAGTACCGGTTGTAATATACAACCGGTACTAATGGGCTTTTTGAATTTTTTTTCTCTAGTTTTTTTTCTTTCTTATGTTTTCTGTTTTTTATATCTATTTTGTTTTTTCTCTAGTTTCTTTTTCTTTAATATATATTTAATTTAATTGTCTACAAAATTGTAATAATTATCTATCTATTTGTTTTCTGTTTTTATATCTATTATCTATTTGTCAACGACGTCAATACGTAGGGGGGGACACGTGTCCTCCCCAGCGCTGGAAATTATCTATCTATTTGAAACTTCTTGACAATACACATTGGAAATACACATTCATTATTATTACACATGCTCCTTACATAAAGGTTTAATACATTCCATAGAATGCATTACATAAAGGTTTAATGCATTCTAAAAGATTTAATACATTATTCTACATGATCCAACGTCTCACAAACGCTTAAAAGAAACACACCCCTGATCCAACATCACCAACATTATTCTACATAAACGGACTTGCTGGCTCGAAGGCCGTAGGATTAGGGGGAACGGCGGGAGGAGCCAGCCCCGTGGGCGGCCGCCCGGTTCTCGCGCGCACGTTTGCGGCGGAGGGCAAGATCCATGGAGGATGAGTCTTTCAGCGCCCAATCCAGCTCGGAAGCCTCCTTCGCTTTGAGCTGGTAGGCAGTCTTGGCTCGCTGGACAGGGTAGTCGCGGACAGACTGGAAGGAGGCTTCCATGGCCTCCTGTATCTGCAACCCACAACCCTCTTCCCCGTCGTCGCTCCAGTCGAAGTCGTCGTCCTCCTCCTCCTCCGCGGGAGGAGCGGCGGCGCCTGGTGGAGGTGCAGCGGCGCTAGGTGGAGGTGCGGCGGCACCTGGTGGAGCAGGAGGCCGGTAGGAGGGCATTCCTCTCCACGCCGGGCTCGTGGGCATACGGCGGGATAGGCTCCCGCGGTAGCGCCCAAGCGCGCTCTGCCGAGCACGCTCGACCTCGTCCAGAAGGCGCTGCGGCGGGCGTGGCGGATCCATCTCGTGGAGACGATGCGTTCGTGGCTAGGAATGGTGGATTAGGGTTTACCCCGTCGGCGACAATATATAAAGACCTCCAGGGCAGCGCTAGGGGAAGACACGTGGCTAGGGCAGCGCTGGGGGAGGACACGTGGCTCCGCAAAGCCCGACTTTAGTCCCGGTTGGTGTTACCAACCGGGACTAAAGAAGCACACGGATCGTGTGTTTCTTTCAAGCGCTTGTGAGACGTTGGATCAGGGGTGAGCCCGACTTTAGTCCCGGTTGGTGTTACCAACCGGGACTAAAGAAGCACACGGATCGTGTGTTTCTTTCAAGCGCTTGTGAGACGTTGGATCAGGGGTGAGCCCGACTTTAGTCCCGGTTGGTGTTACAAACCGGGACTAAAGAAGCACACGGATCGTGTGTTTCTTTCAAGCGCTTGTGAGACGTTGGATCAGGGGTGTGTTTCTTTTGAGGGATTGTAAGCTGTTGGATCAGCAGTATCACGACCAATTCGTGAGCCACATGACCCGGTTGGTGTTACCAACCGGGACTAAAGAAGCACACGTACCCTATATATAGCCCCCCTCCCGGAATTCCAGCGTCACTCACTCACTCACACAAAACATTCCAGCGTCACTCGGAGAGGCATCTTTGGGCAACCAGCGGCAAGACGTCTCTGATGACCTGCGACCGTTCCAAACGGTTGCAGATCATCAGAGATGTCTTGCCGGACGGTTGTAGATCATCAGAGACGTCTTACCGCTGCTTGGATCGAAGTGGCGCTCAAACACAAAACATTCGGGTTTCCTAGCTATGCCCGACACTGAATGCAACGACATTCGACCGTGAATCAGTGTCGGGCTGTAGCTAGGAGAAACCGTGTGTTTTGTTTCCTAGGTTACTCACTCATATATTCTACCTTGTGCTCAAACACAAAACATTGTGTTGGTAAAACTGCAGCTGATTGACATAGTGTTTAGATCTCTCTTTTGAGTTTTCAGGACATAGTTACATAAAAGGTTTAATACATTATTACACATCAGTAACAACATCCCTATCTAGTGTTCACTTTTTCTTCTTGTGTGTCCCTTTTTTCTGATTGCGCCGTAGCCATGGACATTCTTCATCATTTAACACGATGCTTGGGTCAGTTTTCACTTTGAAGGGCGGAATTTCATCAAACTTATTGTAATCTTCTGACATGTCTGTCTTGTCCTCCACTCCCACGATGTTTCTTTTTCCTGAAAGAACTATGTGGCGCTTTGGCTCATCGTATGATGTACCGGCTTGCTTATCTTTTCTTTTTTTCGGTCTGGAAGACATGTCCTTCACATAGAAAACCTGAGCCACATCATTGGCTAGGACGAATGGCTCGGTGCGGTACGCAAGATTCTTGAGATCCACTGTAGTCATTCCGTACCGCCGGTCTATCTCTACCCCGCTTGACAGGTTGACCCATTTGCACTGAAACAAAGGGATCTTAAAAGAAGGTCCATAGTCAAGTTCCCATATCTGCTGTATGCAACCATAATATGTGTCCTTTGTCCCATCGTCATTTGTTGCATCAAAGCGGACACCACTGTTTTGGTTAGTGCTCTTTTTGTCTTGGGTTTCCGTGTAAAATGTATTCCCATTTATCTCGTACCCTTGGAAAGTCAATATAGTCGAAGATGGTGACTTGGCCAACAAGTATAGCTCTTGTCCAACATTGCTGTTATTAATGAGATGTGTACGCAACCAACTGCCGAAAGTATCCACGTGTTTCCCTTTAATCCAGAAGTTAGTCTCCTCCGGGTATTGGGAGCGTAAAATATCCATGTGTTTCACGATATACGGAGCCACCAATCTGGAATTTTGTAGAACTGTGTAGTGTGCTTGAGTGAAAGAATGCCCGTCCATACATGTTGTTGCTTTCTTTCCTAGCGTGCCTTTTCCACGCAGTCTCCCCTCATGGCGCGATTGAGGAACACCGATCGGCTTAAGATCAGGAATAAAGTCAACACAAAACTCAATGACCTCCTCTGTTCCATAGCCCTTGGACATGCTTCCTTCTGGCCTAGCACGGTTATGAACGTATTTCTTTAAGACTCCCATGAACCTCTCAAAGGGGAACATGTTGTGTAGAAATACAGGACCGAGAATGGAAATCTCTTCGACGAGGTGAACTATGAGGTGCGTCATAATATTGAAGAAGGACGGTGGAAACACCAACTCGAAACTGACAAGACATTGGACCACACCAGTCTGTAAACTTGGTAGAGTTGCTGGATCGATTACCTTCTGAGAAATTGCATTCAGGAATGCACATAGCTTCACAATGGGTACTCGAACGTTTTCCGGTAGAAGCCCCCTCAATGCAACCGGAAGTAATTGTGTCATAATCACGTGGCAGTCATGAGACTTCAGGTTTTGGAACTTTTTCTCTGCCATGTTTATTATTCCCTTTATATTCGACGAGTAGCCAGACGGGACCTTGATACTGCTCAGGACTTGAAAAAAGATCTCCTTCTCTTCTTTGGTAAGAGCGTAGCTGCAGTACCTTGGTACTTCTCTGGATTCAGGTTGTCTCGTTCGTGCGTACTTTGCTGGTCCTGCCGTGCATCCGATGTATCTTTCGTCTTCCCATACACGCCTAAGAAGTTTAGCAGGTTCACGCAAAGATTTTTCGTCACGTGCATCACGTCGATTGCAGAGCGAACCTCTAGGATTTTCCAATAGGGTAAATCCCAAAATATAGATTTCTTTTTCCACAAGGGTACGCGCTTGTTAGCGTCTTTTGGAACATTTAGACTGCCAGGACCCTTTCCAAATATTACTTCCAAATCCTTGACCATGCCATATATAACATCACCATCAGGGCGTGTAGGCTTCGTTCGGTTATCTGCCTCACCTTTGAAATGCTTGCCTGGCTTTTTTACGGGATGCCTGTTTGGAAGAAATCGACGATGACCAAGGTACACATTCTTGTTACCTAAATATATACTGTCAGTCTTATCTAAACAGTGCGTGCATGCATTGTATCCCTTGTTTGACTGTCCTGAAATGTTACTAAGAGCAGGCCAATCATTGATGGTTACAAACAGCAACGCTCGTAGGCCAAATTCCTCCTGTTTGTACTCATCCCACACACGTACGCCTTCGTCAGACCACAACTGTAAAAGTTCGTCAACTAATGGCCTCAGATACACATCAATGTCGTTGCCGGGTTGCTTCGGGCCTTGGATAAGCACTGGCATCATAATATACTTTTGCTTCATGCACAACCAAGGGGGAAGGTTATAGATACATAGAGTCACGGGCCAGGTGCTATGACTGCTGCTCTGCTCCCCAAACAGATTCAAACCATCTGTACTTAGACCAAACCTTAAGTTCCTTGCGTCAGCTGCAAATTCCCCAAACGCACTGTCGATGTTTCTCCACTGAGACCCATCAGCGGGGTGTCTCATCATCTCGTCTTCCTTACGGTCTTCTTTGTGCCATCGCAACAACTTGGCATGCTCTTTTTTTCGGAACAAACGTTTCAACCGTGGTATTATAGGAGCATACCACATCACCTTCGCGGGAACCCTCTGATACGTCTCCAACGTATCCATAATTTCTGCTGTTCCATGCTCATATTATACCATTTGCTACATGTTTTGTATACACTTCATATCACTTTTATGCATTTTCTGGGACTAACCTATTAACAAGATGCCACAGTGCCAGTTCCCTGTTTTCTGCTGTTTTTGGTTTCAGAAAGTTACTTCTGGAAATATTCTCGGAATTGCACGAAACAAAAGGCCAAGTCCCTATTTTTCCAGCACGTACACGGAGTCCGAAGGAGAGACGAAGGAGAGCCACGAGGTGGCCAAACCACCTGGCGGTGCGGCAGTGGGCCCAGCCGCGCCTGCCTGTGGTTTGGGCCCCTCGGGGGTCCGCCGACATCGCCCCTTCGCCTATTTATTCCCCGAGACGTGAAAACCCTAAAACACCGAGCCTTTCATCCAGAACATATTCGCTGCCGCCGCCGTCGTCAACCCTAACTCGGGGGGTTTCTGAAGCTCTTCCCGTCACCCTGCCGGAGAGGGGAATCATCACCGGAGGGCTCTACATCGCCATGCCCGCCTCCGGAGTGATGCGTGAGTAGTTCATCCTTGGACTATGGGTCCATAGCAGTAGCTAGATGGTTGTCTTCTCCACTTGTGCCATCATGTTTAGATCTTGTGAGCTGCCTATCATGATCAAGATCATCTTATTGTAATGCTACATGTTGTGTTTGCTGGGATCTGACTTATATTGATACCTATGTGGAGCTGAATATTATATTATCATGTCTATGTCATTTGTGATCTTGCATGCTCTCCGTTACTTGTTGAAGCCTTGGCCACGTGAATACTTGTAACTCCAAGAGGGGGTATTTATGCAAGATAGTTGGGTTCAACCTCTATTTAACCTGGGATAGTGACAGCAAGTTCTAAGGTTGTAGATGTGTTGTTGCCACTAGGGGTAAAACAGCAATGCTTTATTCAAGGATGAATGTATTGTTTACATTACGCACATTACTTAATGCAATTGTCTGTTGCTTGCAACTTAATACTGGAAGGGTACGGATGTTAACCGGAAAGTGGACTATTTAGGCATAGATGCATGCTGGATAGCGGTCTATGTACTTTGTCGTAATGCCCAAAGGAATCTCATAGTAGACACCACAGCTCACACATGCATGTTATATGCACTTATCAATTGTCAATTGCCCAGCTGTAATTTGTTTACCCAGCATGTTAGTTATCTTATTGGAGAGACACCACTAGTGAACTGTGGACCCCGGTCCATTCTTTTACATCTGAAATACAATCTACTGCAATCATTGTTCTCTACTGTTTTATGCAAACAAACATCATCTTCCATTCGATACGTTTAACCCTTTGTTTTCAGCAAGCCGGTGAGATTGACAACCTCACTGTTAAGTTGGGGCAAAGTAATTTGATTGTGTTGTGCAGGTTCCACGTTGGCACCGGAATCCCTGGTGTTGCGCCGCACTACACTCCTTCACCAACACCTTCGAAGCAAACCTCGTTTTCCTACTGGTTCGATTAAACCTTGGTTTCATACTGAGGGAAAACTTGCTGATGCATTCATCATACCTTCCTCTTGGGGTTCCCAACTGACGTGTGACGTACAAGCATTGTTTCTGGCACTGTTGCCGGGGAGATATTCCCTCGTCAAGTTAGAGCCACCAACAAGTTTTCTGGCGCCGTTGCCGGGGAAAACCGAATTGCTTCTGCAAGGGGAGTCTCTCACACCCAATCTCTTTACTTTGTTATTTGTCTTGCTTAGTTTATTTTTATTTAGTCTTGTTTGCTCTCTTTATCAAAAACACAAAAAAATTAGTTACTTGCATCTAGTTTATTTTCTGTTTAGTTTTTATTATTTCATCATACTTCTCCCTAAGTACACTTTAAAAGAAATATCTGTGGGTAGTGGGTCTATCATTGGAAGAGACAACATTGAAGAATTTTTTAGTCATGTTAGCAAGCTGAAAGATTTTGAAGATAGATCCTTGGTAGAACTTGCCCCTAATTATGAAATTGCTGCTGCCTCCTTAGTCCACATGCTTGAAGCTAAGTTTGTTAACCTTAACCCTATAATGCAGCATATGTTTCTTAGACTTCATGATATGGAAGAGGGGGAAAAGAAGGATTTTGTTTTAGAAACCCTTCTCAAAGAATTTGGAGATGTAGCTAGTGAAGCTAGAAAAGTTTTTATGCGATATAGGATGCTTGGTTATTACATTGATATCGCCAATATACTTGAAAAATTAGAGAAGGAAAGATCCAAGTACACTAAAGAAACTAGTTATGAAGGAGAGAATAAAATACCAATTCCCTTTAAAATTGCAGGAATGCATGAGGCACTAGAAAAGAACTTTAATTGGATTGTGCCTGAAAATTTATTTGATGAGGATAGTTTACCTAAAAGTAATGAAAGGGGAGTTTCTGAAACTTACATAGATAAAGTGCAATGCATCGTTGAGAAAACTTCTAAACTCTCCGTTGATGCTTCTTCTCTTGACAACACTTGATTTTCACTTTATGCGCCTAGCCGAAAGGCGTTAAAGAAAAGCGCTTATGGGAGACAACCCATCGTTTTTATTTGCTGTTATTTTTATTTTCTTTGAGTCAAGGAGTTTTGTTACTTCTGTAGCAACTCCTTTGTATCTTTATTTTATTGCAATGTTGTACCAAGTAAAGTTCTATATTGAAAGTTGATGCAAGATTTGGATTTCTGCGCAGTGACAGATTTTTAGCTGTCACGGATTTGAGCTTATCTCCCTGTAGAAAATTCAAAAAATTCTGAGAAAACTTATCAGGTCATCTCTAGTGAAACTATATTTTAATTCTTTCACATCTTATGCGCTTTACTTGGAGCGTCTGTGTGTTTTTATTTTTGTTTTTGTTTGAATAAATTCGGATCCTAGCAATCCTTGTGTGGGAGAGAGACACGCTCCGCTTTTTCATGTGAATACTCATGTTCTTCACTTATATTTGTTGAGTATTCTTAACTAGCTACTGCAATGCTTTTAGCTCCTGTTTTTCATGCATCTCTTCGAGCTGTTAGCACTTGTTTATAAATACTCTCTTGCTGCATCATATTATCATTTGGAGAGTTTATGTTTAATTAAATTTATTGGTGTTTGTTTGGAAGAAAGAAAATGCTACATGTAGTAGTTGGTATTGGAAAAGACATATGCATTCTTGTAGATCATTGTCTTGTTTCGATTTGATACTTTGGAATTGTTTTGAGCTCTCAAGTAGATCATGTTTAAGCTCTTGCATCATGTAGTTAAAGCCTAGTAGTGGAGAACTACCGTAGAGCTTGTTGAGACTTGGGATGCATATTTGTTCTCTCTAAGGTCTAGATATTTTCTGGTAAAATGTTTGAGCAACAAGGAAGACAGTGTAGAGTCTTATAATACTTGCAATATGTTTTTATGTGATTCTTGCTGTACCGGTTTATACTTGTGTTTGTTTCAAACAACCTTGCTAGCCTAAATTCTGTACTGAGAGGGAATGCTTCTCGTGCATCCAAAACTTGAGCCAAAACCCATGCCATTTGTGTCCACCATACCTACCTACTATGTGGTATTTCCTGCCATTCCAAGTAAATATTTCATGTGCTACCTTTAAACTATTCAAAACTTTATTACTCCTTATTTGTGTCAATGTTTTATAGCTCATGAGGAAGTATGTGGTGTTTTATCTTTCAATCTTGTCATTTACTTCTGACAGACTTTCACCAATGGACTAGTGGCATATACATCCGCTTATCCAATAATTTGCAAAAAGAGCTGGCAACGGGGTGCCCAGCCCCAATTAATTACAACTTTCATTAATAATTCTCTTCACATGTTTTGCCCTGATTTATCAGTAAGCAACTTAATTTTGCAAATAGACATTCCTCCAAGGTATGTGAATGTTGGAAGGCACCCGAGGATTCGGTTAGCCATGGCTTGTGTAAGCAAAAGGTTGGGAGGAGTGTCATCTATAAAGAAACTAAAATACATGTGTAAACAAAAGAGAAGAGGGATGATCTACCTTGCTGGTAGAGATAACGTCCTTCATGGGAGCCGCTCTTGAAAGTCTGGTTGACAAGGGGTTAGAGTGCCCACTACCATTCGTTGACAATAACAAACACCTCTCAAATACTTATTTTGTGCTCTCTATATGCTTTCGAAAACTTAAAAAGCTCTAGCACATGATTTAATCCCTGCTTCCCTCTGCGAAGGGCCTATCTTTTACTTTATGTTGAGTCAGTTTACCTACTCCTTTCTATCTTAGAAGCAAACACTAGTGTCAACTTTGTGTGCATTGATTCTTACATATTTACTTATTGCACTTGTTATATTGCTTTATGTTGACAACTATCCATGAGATATACATGTTACAAGTTGAAAGCAAATGCTGTAACTTAATCATCCTTTGTGTTGCTTCAATGCCTTTTACTTTGAATCTATTGCTTTATGAGTTACCTCTTATGCAAAACTTTTTGATGCTTGTCTTGAAAGTACTATTCATGAAAAGTTTTTGCTTATATGATTCATTGTTTACTCTTTATCTATTTGTTAGCAAACTATAGATCATTGCTTTGAGTCACTTCATTCATGACATGAGCCTTGCAATATATTGATCAAGATTATGTGAAAGCATGTCTCCTCAGAAATTATTTGTTGTTATCGTTTTACCTACTCGAGGACGAGTAGAACTAAGCTTGGGGATGCTTGATACGTCTCCAACGTATCCATAATTTCTGCTGTTCCATGCTTATATTATACCATTTGCTACATGTTTTGTATACACTTCATATCACTTTTATGCATTTTCTGGGACTAACCTATTAACAAGATGCCACAGTGCCAGTTCCATGTTTTCTGCTGTTTTTGGTTTCAGAAAGTTACTTCTGGAAATATTCTCGGAATTGCACGAAACAAAAGGCCAAGTCCCTATTTTTCCAGCACGTACACGGAGTCCGAAGGAGAGCCACGAGGTGGCCAAACCACCTGGCGGCGCGGCAGTGGGCCCAGCCGCGCCTGCCTGTGGTTTGGGCCCCTCGGGGGTCCGCCGACATCACCCCTTCGCCTATTTATTCCCGAGACGTGAAAACCCTAAAACACCGAGCCTTTCATCCAGAACATATTCGCTGCCGCCGCCATCGTCAACCCTTACTCGGGGGGTTTCTGAAGCTCTTCCCGGCACCCTGCCGGAGAGGGGAATCATCACCGGAGGGCTCTACATCGCCATGCCCGCCTCCGGAGTGATGCGTGAGTAGTTCATCCTTGGACTATCACTAGTAGAAAATAGCCCTTCCATTTCTGCCTTTTGTCCCGGACAGATTACAAACCGCGACTAAAGGGTCCATTGGTCCCGGTTCGATTTGCACTGGCGACAGGGAGCATTGGTCCCGGTTCGTTGTGGACCTTTGGTCCCGGTTTGTAACACGAACCGGGACCAAAGGGTCACCACATGCGGCACATGCTGCCGAAGCTGTGGGCCCCCCAGGCAGGGACCCTTTGGTCCCGGTTCGTGTTACGAACCGCGACCAAAGGGTCTTCCATGCATATATCATCTTCCACCCGAGCTCCACCAGCATTTTGAGCTCAGGTTCATCACTCATTTCTCCTCCATTTCCTCTCCCTCACTCAAGTTAATCCCCATTTTTTTTGCACCATTTGTGAGAATTGAAAGCACCCCATCTATTCAAGGGTTAGCAACATCATCCTTTCCTCCGGCGTTTCAAGTTTAGCTCATTTTCGTGCAAGTTTATCTAGTTTGATTTTTATAGTGCTTGCAAGGTGTTTGATGAAATGCCCAAGTTAGGGATTTCATTTATTTTATATGCATTATGATCTCAAATTAAAGTATAATTTGTGGTTTTATATAGTGTCGTCCCGTCCCCTTCCTCACCGCCGTCGATCGCCCGCGCCGCTCCGTCACCGACACCACCTCGGTGAGCCTCTTTTTTTATCTTTTATTTTAAGAAAAATTAATTGTATCATTTAAATGCATAGTTATTTCTTGTATAATTTTCTTATGTTTTTTTATATGTATAGTGTCATGGTTTTGATATCCGTCCCCGTCGGCCCTCGTCCGGTCTATGATTCGGATGTGGTATATTTTTATAACTATTTGTTTCGTTTCGTGTTTATGACAATCATGCCGACCAACTTGACATAGATATATTTCTATTTAGGAGGTAGTTGAACCGGAAATTCCAGCCGACCCTATTGTCGAGTTTTTAGAAAAAGAAAACAACGATTTAAAAGCAAAATTGAAGATAAGTGAAGATCTTCGTCTCCAATGCCTGGAAGAAGATGGTATTGGACTTGAAGATTGCCGACATCGTTGATGCTCACGGGGTCGAGCTTGCCGACGTCGTCGCTGCTTACGAGAGGAAGATGGATGCAATGCGCGTCAAGCTTAAAAAGATTAGAAAATATGTCATTAGTCAAGAGGCTTGGTATCATTATGCTGTTGGTTCAATAGTTACCTTAGTTGCGATTTTGATCGCATTTGTTGTTGGATTTAAATTCTTTAGATAGTTGTATGTTAGTTTCAATTAATGTATGTTTCATTAGAACAATGTATTACATTTGGGCAGTACTCTACTTTGGTTTTAATGTGATGAAGTTGTATTAATTAATTTGGTCAGTATTATATATTCATGATGTAGTGTAATGGTTTTTGATATATTTATATAATGCAGATGAGCCGGCAATGGATGTACAGTGACCGACGCAGTCTCGAGTTTATCAATGGCATGCATAGTTTTCTCCGTGTGGCTAATGAAAACAAGCCGTCGAGTGGTTATATTCCTTGTCCATGTAGAGACTGCAAGAATACGCAGAATTACTCTACGTCAAGAACCATTCACGTCCACCTGATTGAGCATGGTTTCATGTCTGGTTATAATTGTTGGACCAAGCACGGAGAAAGAGGGTTATGACGGAAGAAAATGAAGAAGAAGAGGATAATGACACCTATCCTACGTTCACTGCAGACGGTGATACTACAATGGGGGAAGACGAAGCTGAAGAAGAGCCCATTGTTGATGAGCCCGATGATGATTTTGGTCGGGCCATTCTTGATGCACAAATAAAGAGCGGAAGTGAAAACGAGAGGTTGAAGTTGGAGAGCATGTTAAAGGATCACAAAAAATTGTTGTACCCAACTTGCGAAGATGGCCATAAAAAGCTTGGTACCACCCTGGAATTGCTACAATGGAAGGCAGAGAGTGGTACTACTGACAAGTCATTTGAAAATTTGCTGAAAATATTTAAGAAGTTGCTTCCAAGGGATAACGAATTGCCCTCCAGCACGTATGAAGCCAAGAAGGTTGTCTGTCCTCTAGGATTAGAGGTGCAGAAGATACATGCATGCATAAATGACTGCATCCTCTATCGCGGTGAGAAGTACGAGAATTTGAATGCATGTCCGATATGCGGTGCCTTGCGGTATAAGATCAGGCGAGATGACCCTGGTGAGGTCAAGAGCGAGCCGTGCCAAAGGAAGAGGATTCCTGGCAAGGTGATGTGGTATGCTCCGATAATACCACGGTTGAAACGTCTGTTCCAAAATAAAGAGCACGCAAAGTTGTTACAATGGCACAAAGAAGACCGAAAGAAAGACCTGATGCTGAGACACCCCGCTGATGGGTCGCAGTGGCGAAAAATCGACAGGGTGTTCCCGACGTTGCAGATGATGCTAGGAAATTAAGATTTGGTCTAAGTACAGATGGCTTTAATCCTTTCGGGAACAGAGCTCCAGTCATAGCACCTGGCCTGTGACTCTATGTATCTATAACCTTCCTCCTTGGTTGTGCATGAAGCGGAAGTTCATTATGATGCCAGTGCTCATCCAAGGTCCGAAGCAACCCGGCAACGACATTGATGTGTATCTGAGGCCATTAGTTGATGAACTTTTACAGTTGTGGTCTGACGAAGGCGTACGTGTGTGGGATGAGTACAAACAGGAGGAATTTGGCCTACGAGCGTTGCTGTTTGTAACCATCAATGATTGGCCTGCTCTTAGTAACATTTCAGGACAGTCAAACAAGGGATACAATGCATGCACGCACTGTTTAGATAAGACTGACAGTATATATTTAGGTAACAAGAATGTGTACCTTGGTCATCGTCGATTTCTTCCACCTCAGCATCCCGTAAGAAAGGAAGGCAAGCATTTCAAAGGTGAGGCAGATAACCGGCCGAAGCCTACCTGTCCTGATGGTGATGTTATATACCACCTTAATCCAGAGAAGTATCAAGGTCCTGCCAGCTACGCTCTTACCAGAGAAGAGAAGGAGATCTTTTTTGAAGTCCTGAGCAGTATCAAGGTCCCGTCCGGCTTCTCGTCGAATATAAAGGGAATAATAAACATGACAGAGAAAAAGTTCCAAAACCTAAAGTCTCATGACTGCCACGTGATTATGACACAATTACTGCCGGTTGCATTGAGGGGGCTTCTACCGGAAAATGTTCGAGTACCCATTGTGAAGCTATGTTCATTCCTCAATGCAATTTCTCAGAAGGTGATCAATCCATTAACTCTAGGAACTTTACAGAAAGATGTTGTCCAATGTCTTGTCAGCTTTGAGTTGGTATTCCCACCATCCTTCTTCAATATTATGACGCACCTCATAGTTCACCTAGTCGAAGAGATTCAAGTTCTCGGTCCTGTATTTCTACACAACATGTTCCCCTTTGAGAGGTTCATGGGAGTCTTAAAGAAATACGTTCATAACCGTGCTAGGCCTGAAGGAAGCATCTCCAAGGGTTATGGAACAGAGGAGGTCATTGAGTTTTGTGTTGATTTTATTCCTGACCTTAACCCGATCGGTTCCCTCAATCGCGCCATGAGGGGAGACTGAGTGGAAAAGGAACGCTAGGAAAGAAAGCGTTCTGGTGTACCGACTGGGATTCTTTCAATCAAGCACACTACATAGTTCTACATAATTCGAGCTTGGTGGCTCCGTATATCGAGGAACACAAGAATACTTTACGCTCATTAATGGCTGAAGAATGCATTGAAAAAGAACACGTGAAGTCTTTCTGCGGGTGGTTGCATGCACATCTCATTAATGACAACACTGTTGAAGAACAGCTATACTTGTTGGCCAGAGCACCATCTTCGACTATATTGACTTATCAAGGGTACGAGATCAATGGGAATACATTTTACACGGCCGACCAAGATAAAAAGAGCACCAACCAAAACAGTGGTGTCCGCTTTGATGCAGCAAACAACAATGGGAAAAAGGAAACATATTATGGTTACATAGAGCAGATATGGGAACTTGACTATGGACCTTCTTTCAAGGTACCTTTGTTCCGATGCAAATGGTTCAACCTGCAAGGCGGGGTAAACGTAGACCCGCAGTACGGAATGACTACAGTGGATCTCAAGAATCTTGGGTACGAAACCGAACCATTTGTCCTAGCCAAAGACGTGGCTCAGGTTTTCTATGTCAAGGACATGTCTTCCAGACCGAAAAAAAGAAAAGATAAGCAAGCTGATACATCATACGATCAGCCAAAGCGCCACATAGTTCTTTCAGAGAAAAGAAACATCGTGGGAGTGGAGGACAAGACAGACATGTCAGAAGATTACAATAAGTTTCATGAAATTCCACCCTTCAAAGTGAAAACTGACCCAAGCATCGTGTTAAATGATGAAGATTGTCCATGGCTACGGCGCAATCAGAAGAAAGGGACACACACGAAGAAAAAAGTGAACACTAGATAGGGATGTTGTTGGTGATGTGTAATAATGTATTAAACCTTTTATCAAATGCACACGGTTTCCCCGTCATACAGCCCAACGTTGGGCTCAGGTTTTCTATGTGAAGATGCTCCATGGTTAAACATTTATGTGATGTGTAGTAATGTATTAGACCTTTACAAAAGTGCATCAACACAATACAAAAGTACTGAAATCATGCCACTCGGGCCCTAGTAGCAAGCATTAAAGTGTTCCAAAAAGTGTTGGGAATGTCGTCGTGAGCAGGCCCTGGTCGTGATGATACTGCTGATCCAACAGCTCACAATCCCTCAAAAGAAACACACCCCTGATCCAACGTCTCACAAGCGCTTGAAAGAAACACACGATCCGTGTGCTTCTTTAGTCCCGGTTGGTTTGGTAACACCAACCGGGACTAAAGGCGGGTTTTGGAGGTCTTTATATATTGTCGCCGACGGGTAAACCCTAATCCACCATTCCTAGCCACGAACGCATCGTCTCCACGAGATGGATCCGCCACGTCCGCCGCAGCGCCTTCTGGACGAGGTCGAGCGTGCTCGGCAGAGCGCGCTTGGGCGCAACCGCGGGAGCCTATCCCGCCGTATGCCCACGAGCCCGGCGTGGAGAGGAATGCCCAGCTACCGGCCTCCTGCTCCACCAGGTGCCGCCGCACCTCCACCTGGCGCCGCTGCACCTCCACCAGGCGCCACCACTCCTCCCGCGGAGGAGGAGGAGGACGACGACTTCGACTGGAGCGACGACGGGGAAGAGGGTTGTGGGTTGCAGATACAGGAGGCCATGGAAGCCTCATTCCAGTCTGTCCGCGACTACCCTGTCCAGCGAGCCAAGACTTCCTACCAGCTCAAGGCGAAGGAGGCTTCCGAGCTGGATTGGGCGCTGAAAGACTCATCCTCCATGGATCTTGCCCTCCGCCGCAAACGTGCGCGCGAGAACCGGGCGGCCGCCCACGGGGCTGGCTCCTCCCGCCGTTCCCCCTAATCCTACGGCCTTCGAGCCAGCAAGTCCGTTTATGTAGAATAATGTTGGTGATGTTGGATCAGGGGTGTGTTTCTTTCAAGCGCTTGTGAGACGTTGGATCATGTGTAATAATGTATTAAACCTTTTATGTAATGCATTCTATGGAACGTATTAAACCTTGATGTGCCTGCATATCAAATCGACCTTCGATCCACAGCGGCAAGACGTCTCTGATGATCTACGACCGTCCCAAAAAGTGTTGGGAATGTCGCAGATCATCAGAGCACCTTGCCGCTGCTTGGATCGGACCGAGGGGCATGGCTACCACTTCCACCACCACCACCACTCCCACCTCCTCGGCAATTCATCATTGCGTCACCCTAATCCAGTGGCTGGATTCAACCTACCTGAGGGCTTGTGTTTCCAACAGCGTCGTTGTGTTGTCCTTGTTCACCGTCCTACAGGAGGTGGCTCCAATGGCTGGCCGGTGAACAAGGACGAACACAATAATGCCAGGGAACATGCCAGCAAGTAGGCTAAATCTAGCCATTGGATTCGGTGGCGAAGTTAGACGCTCGTTGTGTGCCGTTCGCTGCAGGGACGCCGCTATTTATAGGCAATTAGAAAGTGTACCTGTGGATGAGGTGGGAGTGGTGGTGGTGGTGGGGAGTGCTGATCCAACAGCTCACAAGCCCTCAAAAGAAACACACCCCTAATCCAACGGCTCACAAGCGCTTGAAAGAAACACACGATCCGTGTGCTTCTTTAGTCCCGGCTGGTAACACCAACCGGGACTAAAGGCGGGCTTCGCGGTCACGACTCGTGTCCTCAGAAATCTTGCTCTCTGCTACTAAATATAGCAACTAAATATAGCAACTAAATAAATATAGCAACTAAATAAATATATTGTCCTCACTTTACAAAAACATCATTGATCAAATATTCAATAGTATCACGCATACATCTTTATTTAATCCATAATACATCACGAATAATATAACTAACTTTTGCCGGGTCCTAAGCCGCGAGGTGCTGAGCGGCCGGCGGCTTGCACCCAAAGATAAGGAACCATCACTGGGGCAATACACACATGAGGAGGATCCCTATGAAGTGTATACCACATATTGTCATGCACCGCTTGCGTATCCAACCTAACCAGGTAGCGACGGACGTGCTCGTCCTCCTCTCTGATACGGCGACGCACCTCCACCTCGGGGGCCGGCGGCCTCTGCACCGAGGCTGGCCCACGCGACGGCCACCAAACAAGATCCGGGTCGACGACGTCACCCGGATTCCTGACCAAACTACGCGTCCCGGAAGACACCTCCCAGTGCCAGCCCGGCGGAGCCCAGTCCCGGACACTGCCCGGTTCCAACAAATGGGTGGTCGTCATCGATTCCCGCCGAGATCTGAAAAAATGAGTGGGGAATTTGATCAAACAACTAAGGTGTGTGCAACCTAGGTAGGGGAGGGAGAGGGCTTCACCTTGGCATGGGGACGGAGGGGAGATCCACGGTGGTGTGGAGGATATAGCGCGGCGCCGACGGAGGCCACGGGCGCGGAGGAGGGCGTCGAGCGGCGCAGACAAGGGCGGCGGTGGCGCGGAGTAGGGGAGAGAGCAGGGCAGGCTCTCAGGTCTCCCGGCCCCTGGCCTTTATATAAGGAGGAAAGATAAAAAAAACCCTAGACCTTACTGCTGGCGGGCGGAACACACTGTCCACTTATCCACTCGCAAAAGTAGTGCTGACAATTATATTGTTTACAATTATTACAATTTTGTAGACAATTAAATTTTTTAAAAGCATTTTTAAAAATTCATATTAAAAGCATGTTTTTAAGGATGTTTTAAAAATAAAGAGATAATTATTACATTTTTTAGATAATTAAATCAATAGATATAAAATAAATAAGAAAATGTATGATTTTCATAAATATTGGAACATTTAAATTAAATATAAAAGAAAAAGAAACTAGAAAAACAAACTAACAAAAACAATTCAAAGTATACAAAAGAAACAGAAAAAGAAAACAGAAAAAGAAACTGCAAAAAGAAAACAAGAAAAAAAGGTCGAAAAGGCCTTTGGTTGCGGTTGGTAAAACCAACCGGGACCAAAGGCCTGCTGGGCTTCGCGCGCAATTTTTCGCGGCCCAGACAGACCTTTGGTCCCGGTTGGTGTTACCAACCGCGACCAAAGGGTCTTTGGTCCCGGTTCGTGGCTGGAACTGGGACCAAAGGGCTTTTCCGCGGGGATTTGGGTGGTTTGCGGCCAAATATTTCGCATTCTTCCCCATCGCGCGTCGTTCTCCGCCTCCCGTGCTGCCGCGCCGCCGTCGCCCCGAACCACTGCTCCGGCCACGTCCACGCTCCCCGCCGCGCCCGAGGTGCTGCTCCCCGCTGCGCCGTCGCTCCGAGGTGCTGCTCCCCGCCGCGCCCGTCCCCTCCCCTGCCTCGGGCTGCTCCGCCCGCAGCGCCGACGCCGCCTCCGGCCTCCCCATCCCCGCCGTGCTGGTGCTCCGCCCGTAGCGGCGCCGCCTCCGGCCTCCCCGTCGCCGCTGCGCCACCCTCCGCCGTGCCCCGCCCGTGGTGCTGCTCCTCTGCCCCCACGAACGCCAGCCGCCGTCGAGGTGAGCTCCTCTCTCTCTCCCCCTAATTAATTAGTGTTAGAATTTAGGTTAGGTTAGTGTTAGAATTTAGGTTAGGTTAGTGCAAATTGTTAGTGCAAATTTTGGTTAGTGCAAAAAAAATTGTTAGTGCAAAAAAAAGAGATTTAGAAATTTTTAGGCAATGTTAGAAATTTTAAGAAATGTTAGAAATTTTAAGCAATGTTAGAAATGTTAGAAATTTTAGAAATGTTAGAAATTTTAAATTTATTAGATGCAATTTTTTCAGTACCATTTTGATATTTGCATATTTTAAATTTATTAGATGCAATTTTTAGATGATTTTTTTAGTTTTGTGTTAGATATGCAAAATAGACGGTGGAGAATTGTATGCAAATTGTGTCGGTGGAGAATTATATGCAAATTGTAGATATGCAAAATAGACGGTGTTAGAGCAAATAGAAGTAAAATCAAATTGTAATTGCTATGAATTTTAAATTGTAGTTCCTGAATTTAAATTTGCTAAGTACTCCCTCCGTTCCAAATTAATTGACGCAGTTTTAGTACAACTTTGCTATGAATTTTAAATTGTAGTTCCTGAATTTAAATTTGCTAAGTACTCCCTCCGTTCCAAATTTAAACTTGTATTCACATTTTGCTAGAATTCAAATTTGCTATGTATTTATTGTTTTTAGTGTTAGTAATTTAGGATTAGAAATTTATTAGAAATGTTATTAGAAAAATTTGCTAAGTCAATTTGGAATGATCGTCTTATAAAAATTTAGTGTTAGGTGATTTTGCTGTTTTTTATGAGTCGAAAGAAATAATGTTGTCTTCTTGGCTATTCTTAATACAAGCCGATGATTAGAATAGTCCATTATGCTTGCAAGAAGACTGTCTACAGAACCAAGGGTAAATGCAAGAACAATGCATTTATTTCTACTTCGTTCTTGTAGGCACTCTTTTTGTTGACTAATGGCTTTGACATATGAGACTTCAGTTGTGAAATTTGCCTACTGATGAAGGGTGTTATTAGGAAATTTAGTGTTAAAATTTAGGGTTAGAGATAAATTTAGGGTTTCTTCAAATGTTATTATAGTTATTCTGCTAATGCTAACATTGTTAAGTAGTTGCTATAAATTTGTATTCACATTTTGCTAAGATGCAAATTATGGATATTCATATTCTTTTTACAAAATTGATTGCAGGGACATTAGGCTATGGATCTAAATTGTCCGGACGCCGCCGGCAGAGACGAGGAGCGTGAAGAGCAAATGGATGCAGGAATTCCGGAAGTCGCCGTTAGGGACATGGAGAAAGAAATAAGAATGTTTCAGATTATAGCAGGACGTGCAAGGGCGCCTAAAGGGCAAGAACATCTTGTAGCTGAAGAAAATCTTTTAAGTGATGAAGATTTCGCCTCCCAATTTCTGAACGAGTCCGGTCAGGGAGTTGAGGAAGAAGAAATTTGTAGAGAGGAGGAAGTTCCCTTAACAAACTCCGGCGAGGTATATTATGCCTCTGTTGATCGATGACAGTACATGTATTATTTGAGTTGTATTGCAGTTATTAACGAATCATTTTTTTCTTTTAGCCCTCCGGATCGAGCAAATCATCCGCATCTAAAGGTCGAAAGGGTCAAAACTGCCGAAACGAGGCCCGTCGAAGCCGATGAAGGAGGGTCAGAAGATAATAATCGACATAGTTTCTGCTGGTGGCGAACCGTTGGAACCCTTAGAGTGCCGCCGTAAATTTATAAATCAATGCGGAGTTCTCGTTAGGGACATGGTACCGATCACATTTCAAGAATGGCATAAGCCGAAGGACGAGACCAAGGCAACTACTTATGTCGACGACAAAACAAAAGAGTTGCTTTGGGAGAAGATCTTGACAAAGGTCACCCTACCGCCAGATGTTGTAAAAGACGAGCCGTGGAAGAAGAAATTCGAGCAGTGGACTCTTAGCAAGATGGCCGATCAATTCCGGACCGCTAAGAAAAATTTGTGGAAAACTTATCTAAAGGCGAAGGAAGAAGATCCAGAATTCACTCCAGAATTCACTGGAGCACAAGTGAAGTTAAAAGACCAGTGGCCGACATTTGTGAAGCAAAGAGAATCGGAGGCCGCTGTGGCCCGATCGGAACAAAATAAGTTAAATGCTGCGAAGAAGATATATCACCACACTTTGGGGCAGGTGGCTACAAGGCTGCCGTGCCTAAGTGGGAAGCCTTTGAAGCAAAACTGCTTGATAACGGGGTCATTCCACAGACAGCGGACTGGCCCGAAAGGTCCAAGTTTTGGTTGTTTGCGCATGGGGCAGGGTTGGACCCAGTGACAGGGCTGATTGTTCCTCAGGGAAAATGGAAGGAGAAAATTGAGTATATAACCAAAGAACTTGTGAAGGCAATTGATCTAGTTCGAAGAGGACTGTACGTGGTCGACAGAGAGAAAGACGAGCTGTCACTCGCACTCGGGAATCCTGAAAAAGTTGGACGAGTACGAGGCTATGGACCCGGAGTTAATTGGGGACAAGGTTTTCCGGCAGACGCTCATAATTATAGAAGCCGTGAGAGAAAGAAGAAGGAGGACAGAGACCGGTTATCGGCATTGGAACGCAAGGTGCAGCAGCTAGAAAGGGCATCTCAGCGGCAGCTAGAAAGTCCTGAAATCGAAGCCGCCCCATCTAATCAGCGGAAAAGCAGCGTGGGTTCCACGCATGTAGAACATTCTGAACATGAAGCGCCGGCGGCTCACTACCCCGTGGATGGTATCACGGAGAAGACAGAATGTGAGCTACATATGTCGATGAAGAACATGTCCTTCAAGGTGGCGGTCGGCTATGCTTTACCAAATCAACCTGGAGAAAGTTACCATCTCGGCGGGATTCCAGCTGGCTATGCTCGTGTCGGGGTGGATGACATTGTGCCGTTATATGCTGATCTGAATCTTGACATTCCTGGAGGTGATGACGAGAGGACACTGGGAGAAGCCAAGCGGCATATCATTCTCTGGAAGAAGGAAGACATCATGTTTCCAAACTTGCCGCCAAGGCCACCGACTCCTTCGAGTAGCAGTCCCCCACCTCAAGATCCGCCCTCCCCACCTCAAGATCCACCCTCCCCACCTCGTGACGACGGTGGGGAGGCCAGCGCGAGTCCATCGCCCGCGCGGTCGCAGCAAGAGACTGTGCGCACTGTTTCGCGGAAAGTGAAGGCCCCGTCGACATATACACAGAGGTGCGCTTTAAACTACCCGCCAGAAACTCGAGAGGAACGCGAGTTGCTAAAGCCTCTTCCAAAGAGACCTTACGACTTGACTCCAGAGGAACTCGACGAGTCGTGAAAAAAACAGTTGGGACCAAAACAGCGCCCGCAGAAGGAGGTAGTACCATCGGAAAAAGTTGACAAATTGTTAAAAAATCTATCGAGTGGACCGCCACCGCCACCGCCACCGCCACCGCATGACTATGACCGTGTTCTTTCCAAGACAATTAGTGAAGATAAGGAGGAGAAGACGGTGGCATATCGCCGAAAGAGAAAGCAGATGCTGGAGAAGCAGGAGATGGAGAAGCAGGAGAAGGAGGCGGCATTTCGCCTAAAGAGGCAGCAGCTGAAATCCGGGAAACAAGTGGCCCAGCTCGGAGAACAGGCAAATCAGTCGGTCCCCGCGCTCAAGGTGATGCCGGAAAAGGTAGTAGACCAAGAGGCTTTTCGCATAGACGATCCGGACCCCACAGAGTATCAGTATGCATGGACATGGGTCTACGGGAGCACCCTGGTCAGACCTGAGCACGTCAACTCTCTGACAACACAAATGCGCCGCTTGCATACGTGGTACGAGAAAGCCATAGAGGCCAAGCATGACGCTTTCTGGGTTCAAGTCAGGAAAGAGCATTTCTTCAGGGAATATGGTATGTATATTCCGTTTTCGGAAATTTTTCAATTATTCAACCAAGACACCATCGACAAATCCCTCGTCAGTTGCTATTGTTTGTAAGTGATTTAGTTTTGCGATTTAATTAAGTCTCTAGCTCAGCTCGTTCGTTGCCAATTATCTAAATATATTATTTTGTACGCTATTATGCAGAATGAAGATCAACGAATGCAAAGATGCCCGAAACTATGCTGTTGGGTTCATTGACCCATATTGGGTTCATTCAGTTGTTGTGCAGTACAATCCCGAAATCACAGAGAATTTGTTGCTCCGGTATTTAGTGAAACAAAATACCTACGCAGAAATACTTTTTCCCTACAACTTCAAGTGAGTGTTACTGTACCTTCTACACATTCTATTTTTCTTTCATCCCGGTTTAGTGTAATCGATGAGTCATGGACATATAAACGCGTGCAGATTCCACTGGATTTTGCTAATCATTAGAGTTGACCAAGGAGTCGTTCAAGTCATGGACTCGTTAAGGAAAGATATGGAAGAGTGGGACGACATGAGACAAATGCTTGACAGGTAATTTCAGTCATTATCGCTCTATATCGACCTCTTTCGTTCATTTTGTGATATCAAGTAATTAATAACTCCTTTCATTATTTTCTTTTGCCGGCAGGGTTTGGGAACGGTTTAAGGTGAAGTGTCCAGGGAAGTGGAAAAAGCAACTGTATTTTTATGAAACCAAGGTAAGTAGTAGTACATATATATGTCTGCGCAACTCTTTAATTTTACTTTCAATACCATTATCGTGCTTGATTGTTATTTTGATTATATTCTTTTTTTGTAAAGTGGTGTCTGAGGCAGCCACAAGGGACTAATTTATGCGCATATTACGTTTTTGAGTACATTCGATATTTTGTCAATGAGCGGGATAGAAAAACCAGAACAGAAAACGTACGTATACACTATTCGCATATTGTGTTGAGTTCCATTCATAATTTATTTTATGATGATTTCAAACAGCTCACACATATATATTCTTATATTGATCTAGATGGAACGAGAGCGGGACCAGCTCATACCATCGAAGCGCCTAAAAGCAATTCAAGAGGAATTGGCGGGATTTTTGAACAAGGAGGTCCTGAGGAAAGATGGAGAATTTTATCACGGTGATACTTATTTTGTCGGACGTGAGCTCGACGCGTGAATCAAAAGTGATGTCGGTGTAGTATAAACTTGTGGGCTATGTATGTTATGAATCAAACGTGACCTCGGTGTATTGTATATATGCTTTATTATGTAGTATGACTTTATGTGTATTACTACTTGTTGTTTGCGCGCGCAACGTGATCTTCGTAAAAAATAATTAACTGGAAAACAAAAAATCAAAACCCCTAAAAAATAAATTAGCAGAAAACAAAAACCAGAAACTCTTTGGTCCCGGTTGGTAATACCAACCGGGACCAAAGGGTGCCCGCCATGCGCGCCGTGCGCAGCCCACTTGGAGCCCCTTTAGTCGCGGGTCGTAGACACCCAGGACGAAAGGCCCCCCCCCCCCCTTTAGTCCCGACCCTTTAGTCGCGGGTCCAAACCCGGGACAAAAGGCCCTCTGGACCCGCGACTAAAGGCCTATTTTCTACTAGTGTATGGGTCCATAGCAGTAGCTAGATGGTTGTCTTCTCCACTTGTGCCATCATGTTTAGATCTTGTGAGCTGCCTATCATGATCAAGATCATCTTATTGTAATGCTACATGTTGTGTTTGCTGGGATCTGACTTATATTGATACCTATGTGGAGCTGAATATTATATTATCATGTCTATGTCATTTGTGATCTTGCATGCTCTCCGTTACTTGTTGAAGCCTTGGCCACGTGAATACTTGTAACTCCAAGAGGGGGTATTTATGCATGATAGTTGGGTTCAACCTCTATTTAACCTGGGATAGTGACAGCAAGTTCTAAGGTTGTAGATGTGTTGTTGCCACTAGGGGTAAAACAGCAATGCTTTATTCAAGGATGAATGTATTGTTTACATTACGCACATTACTTAATGCAATTGTCTGTTGCTTGCAACTTAATACTGGAAGGGGTACGGATGTTAACCGGAAAGTGGACTATTTAGGCATAGATGCATGCTGGATAGCGGTCTATGTACTTTGTCGTAATGCCCAAATGAATCTCATAGTAGACACCACAGCTCACACATGCATGTTATATGCACTTATCAATTGTCAATTGCCCAGCTGTAATTTGTTTACCCAGCATGTTAGTTATCTTATTGGAGAGACACCACTAGTGAACTGTGGACCCCGGTCCATTCTTTTACATCTGAAATACAATCTACTGCAATCATTGTTCTCTACTGTTTTATGCAAACAAACATCATCTTCCATTCGATACGTTTAACTCTTTGTTTTCAGCAAGCCGGTGAGATTGACAACCTCACTGTTAAGTTGGGGCAAAGTAATTTGATTGTGTTGTGCAGGTTCCACGTTGGCACCGGAATCCCTGGTGTTGCGCCGCACTACACTCTTTCACCAACACCTTCGAAGCAAACCTCGTTTTCCTACTGGTTCGATTGAACCTTGGTTTCATACTGAGGGAAAACTTGCTGATGCACTCATCATACCTTCCTCTTGGGGTTCCCAACTGACGTGTGACGTACAAGCATTGTTTCTGGCACTGTTGCCGGGGAGATATTCCCTCGTCAACTTAGAGCCACCACCCTCTTCCTGGGGCTCGGCTCGCCCTCAACATTACCTGGGTCATCTCGCCCGATCTTATACCGCAATGCACCGCATATCGGGCATGCATTCAAATTCTCGTACTTCTCACCGCGGTAGAGGATGCAGTCATTGATGCATGCATGTATCTTCTGCACCTCTAATCCTAGAGGGCAGACAATCTTCTTTGCTTCGTATGTATTGTGCGGCAATTCATTATTCCTTTGAAGACTCTTCTTAAATATTTGTAGCAACTCCTGAAATGCCTTGTCAGATATTCCATTCTTTGCCTTCCACTGCAGCAATTCCAGGGTGGTACCCAGCTTTTTCTGGCCATCTTCACAATTTGGGTACAACAATTTTTTTTGATCCTCTAACATGCGCTCCAGCTTCGACCACTCGTTTTCAGTTACGCAGTTCATCTGTTCATCACGAATGACCTGACGAAGATCATCATCGTCGGACTGATCAACAATGACCTCGAGCTCAACTACTTCGTCTTCCCCCATTGTAGTATCACCGTGTTCAGAGAACACGGGATAGTTGTAATCATCCTCTTCTTCAGGGTTTTCCATTATAACCCCTCTTTCTCCGTGCTTGGTCCAACAAAAATAATTGGGCATGAAGCCTTGTCGCAACAAGTGGGAGTGTATGGTTCTTACGCTCGGGTAATTCCTGTTATTCCGACATTCATCACATGGACAAATCATAAAACCATTCTTCAGCTTGTTTAACTTAACCACATCGAGAAAACGATGCATGCCATCAATGAACTCGGGACAGCGTCGATCACCGTACATCCATTCTCGGCTCATCTACATTACATAAATATATCAAAAACCATTACACCAGCTAAATAATGAATAGAGATACGTGACCAAATTAATTTATACAAGTTCATCACATTAAAATCAAAGTAGAGTAGTGCCCAAATGTAATACATAGTTCTCACGAAACATACATCAATCGAAACTAACATACAACTATCTAAAGAATTTAAATCCAACAACAAATGCGATCAGAATCGCAACCAAGGTAACTATTGAACCAACAGCATAATGATACCAAGCCTCTTGACTAATGGCATATTTTCTAATCTTTTTAAGCTTGGCGCGCATTGCATCCATCTTCCTCTCGTGAGCAGTGACGACGTCGGCAAGCTCGACCCCGTGAGCATCAACGATGTCGGCAATCTTCAAGTCCAATTCCATCTTCTCTTCTAGGCATTGGAGACGAAGATCTTCACTTATCTTCAATTTTGCTCTCAAATCGTCGTTTTCTTTTTTAAAATACTCGACAATAGGGTCGGCCGGAATTTCCGGTTCAACTACCTCCTAAATAAAAATATATCTACGTCAAGTTGGTCGGCATGATTGTTATAAACACGAAACAAAATAAATAGTTAAAAAGATATACCACATCCGAATCATAGACCGGACGAGGTCCGAAGGGGACGGATATCAAAACCATGACACTATACATATATAAAAAAAAATAAGAAAATTATACAAGAAATAATTATGCATTTAAATCATATAACTAACAATTTTTAAAATAAAAGATAAAAAAGAGGCTCACCGAGGTGGTATCGGTGACGGAGCGGCGCGGGCGATCGACGGCGGTGAGGAAGGGGACACTATATAAAACCACAAATTATACTTTAATTTGAGCTCAAAATGCATATAAAACAAATGAAATCCCTAACTTAGTCATTTCATCAAACACCTTGCAAGCACCACCAAAATCAAACTTGCTAAACTTGCACGAAAATGAGCTAAACTTGAAATGTCGGAAGAGGAGATGAAGAAGTTGCTAACCCTTGTATAGGGTGCCACCAATCTTGACAAATGTTGGAGAAAAAAGCGGTGAACTAGAACTTGGGAGAGAGGAAAAATGGAGTTGGATCGAGTTGTTTCTGGCTCGGGTGGAAGAAGGTTTATAGTGCCCGAAACCTTTAGTACCGGTTTTTCAAACGAACCGGTACTAAAGGTCTCGCCGTGGGGCCACCAACCGCGGCCGCATGTGGCCGCGTGGCCTCCAACTCTTTAGTACCGGTTGCTATTAACAAGCGGTACTAAAGGTCCTTTAGTACCGGTTGTTAATAGCAACCGGTACTAAAGGTTCTCGCCGCGGTGACACGAACGCAACCGGTGCTAATGCCCCCCTTTAGTACCGGTTTTTGTTCAACCGGTACTAAAGGTGGCGCACCAAAGGCTCCTTTTCTACTAGTGAACATTTCCGTTTTTGGCCTTGGTCCTGTTCTCGAAGGTAGAAAATCACTTCGCGTGTGTACATCATCAGGTGTGCTGAATTTTCTCCGCAAAGGCGCATGCCCCACGTGCTAGCTCGTCAATGTGCCTGATTTTTCGTACAGATTGGGAACACGCGTGTTTATGTGTTACTAAAATACGACTACCTACTTTTGAGATGGAAATACCACTACAGTACAATTTTTCCATTCATTTTTGGTGCATTTTGCAGAAAGGGAATGAAAGGAGACGTACACGCGAATATGCATGGGAGAGAACTTCTCGATCTGCCTGTACATTGTCCCGAACCTTTGATCAGCAGCCCACGACCACGACTCCACGAGCCACAGGACGTCGACTCACCATACGTAATGACGTAGGCACACACCGAGTACTAGCATGAAAGGGATAGACAGATCTAATTCGCGCGCCCATCACTACAGGAAAGCCACAAGACGCCGACGGCCTGATTATACGTCGACGGCCAAATGTCGGGGCCGTCGGCGCATAAGGCGAGATCGGGGAGCACGAACGCGGCCGTCAGCGTAGCGAACCCCGTCGGCGTAGCCCGACATAGGCCGACGGCCGCCGTCGCATACAAAGGGCTGTCGGCGTATAACGCCACCCTTGACGGTGCTCAAACGGGAGGCCTTTTGCTGCCCTGAGAGTGTTTTTTTTCAACTAATTATAAATTAATTTAGATTTATTTAATTCTATATATAATATTTAATGTAGGTATAATTTATATATAAATTGGACCTATAATATTTAATGTAGGTATAATTTATATATATATTGGATCTAGCATTTCCCTCCCAATTACGGTATCCCACCCGCATAAAATAACGGTTTGAATCTTCCGGAACCCGACCCTACAACATATACATGTAAAATAAATAAAAACAACACATGTAATATACACCTACAACATAAATATTAAATATATGGCTCAATTTATCCTGCCCCGTGGTGTGACCGGTTTCACGAGCATCACTGTTTCCTTAGCGAGTTTTTGGGCATATAGTTGGAAACTCCCACACCGAGCGAACGGGGGGAATCTTCGCAAGAGTTGGGGTATATATGTGTGTTTTTATTTAACCTATGGGCTAACCTAACACAACCAAGTAAAAAAGTCTACTGGCCTACCCCTTTTGACGCACGTCTATGGGGGTAGACGAAAACGTTAGGGTTTTTCCAGCGGATTCAGGGTTTCGCCGAAGCGGGGCCCCGGAGCGTCGGAACCCACCCAAAACTAGGTTGTGCCATACCATATGTATACAAGTGTGTTGTGTGTTGTAAATGTCCGGTATCCTACTCCGGGGTGTGACCGGCTTCACCGGCTTCACTTTCTCTCTAGTGAGTTCATGCACTTAGAGGTGAAAACTCCCCTTTCGGACGAACCGGAAGGAATCTTGTGTTGATTTTGGGGTAGACTTTGGTTTCTCACCTTCCCATGGCCTAACCTAACACAACCCCACCCAAACCTAGGTTGTGCTAAACCATATGTATACAAGTGTGTTGTGTGTTGTAAATGTGCAATATCCTACTCCAGGGTGTGACCGGCTTCACTTTCTCTCTAGTGAGTTCCTGCACTTAGAGGTGAAAACTCCCCTTTCGGGCGAACCGGATGGAATCTTGTGTTGATTTGGGGTAGACTTTGGTTTCTCACCTTCCCATGGCCTAACCTAACACAACCAAGCAAAAAAGTCCACTGGCCTACCCCTTTCGACGCACGTCTAAGGGGGTAGACGAAAACGTTAGGGTTTTTCCAGCGGATTCAGGGTTTCGCCGAAGCGGGGCCCCGGAGCGTCAGAACCCCACCCAAACCTAGGTTGTGTCATACCATGTTCTGCACTAAACCATGTTCTATGCCCCTTCCAGTGCACTAAACCTAAACCATGTTCTGCACTATATTTGCTTAACAACAAATGTCTATGCAGACACGATAGAAGCTTGTGACGTTTGGTTGTGTTAACATATGCAAACTGTGGGTATTTTGTTGCTCAAAGCTTATTGTTCTGGTCACCCATTCTTGTTAGTGTGGTGAATACATATTCTAATATAGCAAGATTTTTCGAGTTTTTTTAGAACCATGCAGGAGCACTGCATGTGTTTTAATAGATAGAAGAAAAATAGCCAAAATATATGGATGTAGTCTTACAAAAAAAAGGATGGCGCCAGGTCAAAGGTAGAAGAGATTTTTTCGAGTTTTTGTGTCCGACATTTTCTCTTTCTTGGTTTCTTGATGTGTGAGAGAAGACGCTTCCCTACTTGGCTCTCCTGAAGCGCTCTGTCTGATCCATATTATTTGTCGCTGAAAATGATTTCTTACTTGTGGTTTGAAATTCGTAAAATAAGTGCAAAATCTGATATAGAATGACTGATTTTTACTAGTACGTTTGAATCTAGTAAAATCCGGCTCGATTGCTTACCATTTCCAGCTCGTGGGCCACCAAATGCCCAACTTTACCAATCGCTACCACTACTGAACCCTAACTCTTTTCCGGCAAAACGCACACACTCCGCCGCCTCACACTCTGCTTCCGGTGAGTGTAGGTGGCCAGGTTCAAGCAGATCGCCGCCGCCCCCGCCGCCTCCAGCCCGAGAAGCTCCTCCCGCCGGACGAGCTTCTCCACCCCAAGCCCTACCGCCAGCAACCGGCGCCTCACACTCTCTTTTCGTAGTATTTTCTACGCACCTGTGTCGGCCCTGTGTACATATGTGTGTATTGGTCGTGTTGCCGCCAACGAAATAATAGAAATTTCCGGTTCAGAAAGAACAAGTGTGATCTCTGACCTATCTGCATCATTGCTAGTTTGCTTGAAGTAATCTTTTGTCTGATATCACGTCCTCTACCTCCATTCCATAGTCCTTATCGTTGGTTTAGTTCAAATTTAAATTCAAACCATAACAATAATTATGCAACGGATGGAGTATGTCGTACGCGTTGGCGTTAAGTTTGGCAACGGAGGGAGCATGAAGGATCCTTTTGGCTCCTATCTCCAAGTGTTTATTACAGTCGTTCTCTCCTTTGCCAATCAATTCGCTAACTTTCTTCATGGGACATTTGCCTTTTCTCTTTTGAATCATAAGGAATCCATTTTGCATTATCCTATTCTTCCCTTTCCACCTTTTTTTGCACAAGGATGGATCCTAGCTGCACTACGTTGTTCCGCCATATTGTTGATGGTGGATTGGTGGAGTCGATTTGGTACATGGCTATATTCAACTCGTTAAAGTCACATTTCTTCAGCTCAGAAAAGATGGGAGATGGCAGTAGAACTTTTGACTGTTTCCTATTTCATCGAACGTCACTTTTACATGTAATCTACAATGCATAGATGTAACCTATAAGGAATCCATTTTGCATTGAGCTCTTTTACGGTGCTTGGAGAACTACCGCCAGTAGTTTCAGGTAGCTCTCATCCAAAATTAGTTGAGCCGTTTGATTTCAGTCTATCCCTCCTAAATTATTCTAGCCGTCCAATCATTAAGTAAAAAATCAGGTCTAATGACTCGGGGTATAATAGTCATTTGTCCACGAACAGTTTCGTGTCCTGCTCTTCCTCGACTGGCGGCGCCGTCGCCAGACCACGGGAGACCCCTCTCCTCTCCTCCCTCCTCTGAGCACCGCATCCTCTCTTCACAGTCCTACAGCTCTGAGAGGCCGTCGCGGAGTCCGCCGAGCCTCCGGTCCACGCTCGTGGTCCTGGAGATCGTGTGTTGGCGGAAAAATCCGTCCCCATCTTGGCGAGTGATCCGCCCCATCGCCGGCTAGAGGATCGTGCGCTGGGCCGCACGACGAGGCAACCTTCTCGGAACGCACGAAGCGCCCCCCGACGCCAAGGTCACCGGCTCGTGAGGACAGCAACTCCACCCGCCCAAGCCAGGATCCCGGCCGCCTTGCCGGATCGAAGCTGCCGGCAGCCGCTATCCCAGCCTCACCCGTGGGATCGTCACATCGAGGTCCAGCCCCGCGCGCTGCTGGGGAGCTTCATCGCCGGACGCGGAGAATCGCCAGGACGGCCAGTTCCAGGTCGTACCTATAGTTTGGGGGATCTTGGTTCCGGCACCGCCGTCGTTGGTGCCCAAGATTTGGGGTTCTGATCCTCAAGTTCTCTGTTTTCCAAGGTTAGGCCTTCTTGCTAGTAGCTTGTGGAATGATTGCAAGTATTTTGTTGTTGGATCTTTGAGTTACTACGCTAGTGCACTGCGATGGTCTATGAGAGTTCAGACTTTGTTCATCTAGAAGATATCTTGTGTTGCTGCTTTGAGTTGAGCACATTTAAGTTGCTTCATCTTCATACTGAACAATGCCCAAATGGTACTGCAGTAGGCATGAACGACACTCGATCTGAAACATGTTTGATACTTGACAGCTCGATCATTTTGGTTAGTATAGATAGACTGCAATAGCTAGTAAAATTTGCAGTTAATAGTACCCTTGTAGTATGCAGAGGTGTGGTTAGAACCAGATTTGGTCGTAATAATAGTAATAGGGCATGTTTGGTTTCTGACCTTTTTAACTGATTATGTATCGTGGTGTTGAAATGCAGTACCCATAGTTTGGCCGTTTTAGCAAGCCTCTTAGTTGTTGGAATGGCTGCAATCGAAATCTATCTACTCCAAAGTATTTAATGCTGAGAACTAGGGGGCAGCCCCGGTACAGTAGCTCCCGCTTGCGCAGGGTCCGGGGAAGGGTCCGACCACTTTGGGTCTTTAGTACGCAGCCTTTCCCTGCATTTCTGCAAGAGGCTGTTTCCAGGACTTGAACCCGTGACCTCATGGTCACAAGGCAGCAGCTTTTACCGCTGCGCCAAGGCTCCCCTTCAATGCTGAGAACTAGGCATTGCATAAATTTTGCTTTAGCTGCTGGCACAAGCTAAGCTTGACTAGAACCTTGTCATAAGAATACGTTGAGTAAACATTCATTCGAAGTGAAGTAAATACTCAACTTTTACTTACATGCTAACTAAACCATTTGGTTACTTCACTCTGATAATTTTGAAAAAATGAGGTGACTGCTCTTAATGCCCATAAAGGATTAGAAAAATCACATTAATTTTTCCATGGAGGTTTAATTTGGCATAAAGCTGTAGCTTGCTTCTTTCTGCTCCTTGCGTGAAATAATCATGTTGTTGCACCAATTTGGTATGAGCTAGATTAATTTGCATATAGTATTGGTGTTGGTGTTATACTAGATGGAATATGTAGTGAAACTATACTGTTTTACTGGATGGAATATTTAGTTATATCAAGCAAAACTTCGATTGTATTAACTGGAGAAAATAACTAATTGATTAGCACCTATTTAACTGCTTGTTTGTCCATGGATTGCAGCTATTTTCCCCTTGCATTGTTAATCAACCTATATTGTTTTATTCATTTCAGCAATGATTAGCCGTGTTACCATTCGATACTGTTTGTTTCATGCATCGTTTTTGCCCTTACTTGGTCTGCCAGACGATTGACTTATAATTGTTAACTTAATATGTAGGAAGAGATGGCCGAGTCCATGGCTGAGTACCGTAACATTGTCAGCAGGATGTTTGATAGCGAGGATGAAGGTTTTCGGTGATATAACAGTTATGCTCTTGAGAAAGGTTTTAGTGTGTGGAAAGGCTATGTCGAGCGGGATGGAGCCAAGAAAGCGTTCTTGCAGTGCCGAGGAAAATGAAGCTAGGGCCATCCTAGCTGGTCTGAACCTAGGAATTGTCTATGGCCTAAACGTCTCAAGTCTATACTCTGACTGTGTGGTCGCAGTACCAAAATCGAACAGCCCGGATAAAGACTTGCCCAGTTTCTGGGATGTGTATGTTGACATCAAGCATGTAGTTTCTTTACTCCCGAATTGCTGTGTTTGCAGAAACATAAGAGGGCTTAACAAGACCCCTCATGAGTTGGCTAGATTTTCTAATGTGAGCAGCACTTGGTTGCACCCTTCCCGTCAGCCATTGAGGCTCGGGTTGTAATGCATGATGTAAATATTGTTTTGAAGAAAATGTATGGCCCTATTCTCTCCAAATAAATAAATATTTTTCGAAGTTCTGGTCCGAGTTTCTTTAGAGCTTAGCTGCATTATATCGCAGTATGCTGGTATATCAGCTTTTTGTGGAATAAGCATATTGAGCACTTCTCATTATCCTTGTTCTCAACTCTGACCCTGCAAGTTAATGATCTTTTTTATAAGGAATTACATGCAAGTTCTCAACCCTGGTTTCTCACCAGGAATTTCTAGATGCCTTGGTGAACGAGACGAAAATGATGTTTTCACTAGTTTATTAGTGTAGTAAATCAGGAATATAATCTTGCGATGTTATGCTCTTTTGATTCAGATGACTAGGAAAACATAGTCATGGCAGCTGTATTCTCCTAGTACAAAATGTAAATGTTTTTCCTGATTGAAAGTGCAATATCAGTCGACTTTCTTTCAAACAGATTCTTTGATTCATCAGTACAGGTAGTTGCTCAACTGGAGCCATTATCCATTGAACACTTGCTGCTGCAAGCATCACTCCGGACACACTAGTAGAGCCAGCCAGCCAGCTGGAACACCTTAGGCGGATTCGGTGGAGCTCATCGGCAAAGCCATGGTTGTGTAGTTGACGGTGAGCACCACCTTGCCAGGCTCGCTAACTTTGAAGCTACCCTTCATGATTGGTCTTGGCCGGGCTTGAAAACGTAAACTTGCTCTTGGTGGCCCTCGCGATCGGCGCTCGGTAAAAGACCACGTCGTCCAGCTCCGGCATGCCGAGGTCGGCGTCCAGGAGCGTTTCGATGCCGAAGCTCTTGTGCCACAACACCGCTTCCTTAGCATCACCATGGCCTCTTTCACCTTGAACTCGAACGCGCGGACGAACTTGAGAAGCACCGTGTCCGTGCGCACATCGTCGCCCACCAGCGTCACGCCCCAGATCAGCTCCTCCTTCGGCTCGGCAGCAGGCGCCGTCTCTGTCTCATACGCGGTGTGTACGAAGACCTCCTCAATGACGCGACGACGCTATCGAGCTCCTTGGCCTCCTAGAGCATATCATTGATGAGGCTTAGGTTCCGGTGTAAGCCGTCGCCGCAGTGGGAGCTCGCCGATTCGCTCCTGCCTCGCCCAACGCCTCCCTAGCCTCCCCTCTAGCCATCACCGCGGCCGTGCGCAGCCACGCCAGGTCGCCGCTTGGGAACCGATTTCGGCGAGCGGCGAGCTCCTCACAGTGCTCCTGCCTCGCCGACGACCCCCGATCCTCCGCTCTCGCCATCACTGTGGCCGTGAGCAGCTGCACCCTGTCGACGCTCGGCGGGTGCCGCCGGCAGGGAGGCGGCACGTCGCGCGTCCATGGCGTCCACAACCAGCTGCTGCCGCGGCTCCGGCAATCTACTGACCACCGTGGCGATTTGGGGGAGAGAGTGAGATGGGAAGGGGATAAATCTGACGGTGGGGCACTGACACGAATTTACCTAAATACCCTTTTATTTTTGATTAAAAATAAAAGAATTTTGGTAGTTTCAGGTAGTTTTGGGTTCTTTTAATCTGGTAGTTTCTGGTAGCTCTAATTTTATCACCGTTCGATTAGAACGGATGGACGGTTCTTAAAATTACCAAGTACTCTAAAACTTGTATTTTGCATTATCTTATTCTTCCCTTTCCACATTTTTTTGCACCTAGATGCATGCTGGCTGCGCTACGTTGTTCCGCCATATTGTTGATGGTGGATTGGTGGAGTCGATTTTGTACATGGCTATTTTCCATTCGTCATAAGTCAATGTTTCTTCAGATCAGAAGATAGGAGATTGCACTAGAACATTTGACTGTTTCCTATTTCATCAAACGTCACTTTACATGTAATCTACAATGCATAGATGTAACCTATAATGTATGTACGTGTAATTCACATGTATATTTGTGTTAAGAATTGACAACACGTCATTTATATATAGTTAGTGCGCTAGTAATTTACTGATTTCCATACAAATACTAATGTAAATTGGATGTCATTTGTGTCACATAAGGAACTGAAAAACATCAAGTGATCCAAACGTCGTCATGCGATGCATGCAATGAACAACAAGATCTGAGTGTTGACGAACTGAAAAGCACTCGAAAAAAGATGATGTTGACTCCAAGTTCGCAGATATAAGCACCATCATATGCTTCCAGAAAATTCAAATTGTATATATATTGTTGCCACTCCACCTCCGTTATTATTTGGGTCGCTACAAAGCCAGCTTTCTGAAATAGAGGGAATTGCCGCTGAATGCTTGGCCTCGAAGCTCATAGGAATATGAGCGGTAGCCACGAATTATCAGTGAAAACGGGTATCTCGTGGGTTAGTTAGGTTATGGCAAGACAATGTGCAAGCATGTAGCCACAGGCACGCACTAGAGTTTCCACTAAAAATAAACCAGCTGGAGCAATGCTACTACTGATACAAACGGTGGCAACCGCCATTCCCGGGAGACCCACCTAGAGCTCTCGCGACCCCGACCCATCCCCGAACCCTAGCCGCCGCCAGCCGCCGGCCGCCGTCCGCCGGCCGCAGCCCCTCCCTCCCCTTCTCCTCCTCTCTCTCTCGCGACCGCGTCGCCCCCCGCGCGGGCGACCGGTCGCCGCCGGTTCTTCCTTCCAGAGCGCGTCCCCCACCTCCTCTCCTCCGCGGCCGTCGCCGGCGTGCGTCGCCGGGCTCGTCCCGGGCGGCGGCGGCGGCGGCCGTGGCCCCCTGCTTTTCCCTGCTCGTCGGTGTCCAGGTGCGGGATGGCGCGGCGTCGAGCAGTGCGTTCTGGCGGCGGCGGTCCAGCTCGGCGGGCTTCTGCGTCGATGCGGGTGGTGTGAGCGGCGGCGGCGCCACCGTTGGTGGCGGGCGTGGCAGGGGCTTCGGCCAGGGCCCTGCAGGCCCAGATCTGGGCCCGTTGGGCCCGATCTGGGTCAGGCGGGTCTGGTTCATCCATGCTACACCGGTTGGACTGGGGATCGAAGCTGGCGACGGGAGTGACGGCGACGACGACGCGCCTGCTGCAGCGTAGCGGGCGGGAGCTTCGCGGACTCGTTTGGGTTCGGCCGGGCCTTTGGAGACGCTAAGGGTAGCGGCGGCGGTGACCTACGTGTTGCAGCGTGGCGGTGGAGACTTCACGGGCCTGCCAGGGCCCGGCCGGGCCTTCCCGGCCTGGTGTGTCTCTGCTGCCGCGTCCGGTCGGCACCCGCCGCTGGCGGTGGAGGATGCCCTCCAGGTGGTTCTGCTTCTGCCGCCCTATGGCTCCATGGTGGCCTGGTGTGCTCTTGCCTGCTGTGTCCGGTCGGCTACCGTCTATGATGGTGGAGGCTGGTCCCTCCCGCGCGGATGTGGTACTGCCGCTCTTTGTTTACGGCGGGTTCTTCACAGTTCGGTCGGCCTCGCAGCGAGTACCATGGTGATACGACGAGGGTGACTCTATTCCGTGGTGGCGTTTGATGGTGGGTGGCAAGACGGGTGGAGCTTTTCGGATTGTCCTGGGATGTGGTTTTTTGGGGGTCGGGAGAAATCCATGTCTTCTTGACACCGACGCGGTGACGCTTGCGAGTGTCGCCCTTCCTTCCTGAAGGGCGTCGGGTGTACCTCTTCCCCACTACCTGTAGCGTACCGGGGGAAACCCTAGGACCTGTCCGGGCAACAGCAGCGTCGTCGTTGTTTCCTTCTTGGAGGTGTTGTTTGGTACGCGGCGATTCCGAGTGCTAGGGTTGTGGTGGGACTTTGCCGGAGAGGACGCAGCGGTTGCGAGTCACTTTCGTTTTCGTTGATCCGCCAATGTTGGCTTTGTTTTCTCTTCTTTCTTCTTTGTCTTTTCTTTTGGGCGTTTGTGTGCTGTTTGCCCAGCAGTGGTCTCTTGTTGTATCGGGTGGTTGCTATATTAATATAGCGGGGCGAAAGCCTATTTCTTCTCGCAATGCTACTACTCATAAAGTAGCGGGAAAAGCGTCATGTGGGCACGTTCCTTCCATCTTTTCGATTCACGCTCGCGCAGCCATCGCTACTCTTGTTCTCCCTTCGTTCCACTTAGTTTTTTCCCCCATGATTGCGTTCTACATAATGGCTGCAGTATAACTTTTAACGATTTTATTTGATAAAAATATGAACATTTCCAATAGCAAATTAATCAATATAAACTCGCCATAGAATATATTCATTCTACGTTTATTAAATTTTAAAAATATTCATATTTTTCTCAAGATTGGTCAAAGTTGGGTTGACCGGCCGGCCACACACACAAATGCTTTGCTGACACACTGGAACACTCAAAATTCCATCCTTGCGGAACGTAGGCCGGAAATCCCATTCACGCCAGAATCCTGAATTCCTGATCCACCCTCGTTTTGTCTTTTGCTCTCGTGCCATCTCATCCATTGTTGCCTCATCACCTCTCATCATATTGAAATCTTTCTACATGCATGCGCCAGCGGAGCTACATAGAAATAGCTTGGGGCAGGTCAAACGAGTTAGAGTTAAACTTGAAAATTTCGACTACATTTCGCACATCCTTTTGAAGTTTTGAATTTATCTATAATTTTCGTTCCAAATTTGTTAAAAAACTTTAAATTAACTTTTAAAAATCTAGTCTAATAATTCCAACTACACGTAGTGAACCAGCAGGGAAATTTTCAGCTCATTGTGCCCAATGGAATTGAATTTTCGTAATTTTAGCAACTTTTAGCCAAAGTTTAATTAGAAATCGAATGTTTTCAAAAATATTGAAAAACTACAGCAGCTTAATACAAGTTTAGTTGCATGATGAACTATGCAATATTCCTTATTTGTTAAACACATATATTTTTTAAACTAAAATTTATGTGAAAGTTTTAAAAAAGTTATTCAAACGGTTTCAAGTAAGGATGACTCCAACGGGCCGACGCAAACGGACGCGCGTTTGGTCCGCGTTTGGTCCGTTTGCATCGGCAAATGGACAGGCCCAGTCCGCCCCTGTCCGCCGTTGGTGGCAGTGCGCCCAACGGCCCGACGCATTGAGTCCGCCCGGGATTTTTTTTTTTAGCTAAACAGGCCATATATGGGCCTTTTGTAGTCATATATAGGGGGGTGGGCCACAAACGGCCTTTTTACATAATATTTTTAAAAACAAAAATATATAAAAACTAGAAAATTTGCCCTTCGCGGGCTTGTACTTCTCTTCGTCATCCCCATCGAGGATGGCATACTCCGGCTGCTTCCAGAGGTGCGCCGGTGGTGGGGCGACGGCCGGCGGCGTGGGCGGCTGCTCCTGCACCTGCTCCTGCGCCTGCTCTGGGACCTCCCAGTCGCCGCCATTGAAGACCCAGCGCTGCCCTAGTAGGCCTTCTGGTAGCGGAGGCGCCGGTGGCAGGTCCACGTCCATGGCCTGCCACCATGGCTGTGGTTCCTCCAGGACCGCCGCCTGCTGCGCCTGCAGGGCCGCATCCTGCTCCCGGGCGACGTCGGCGAGGACAATGGCCCACGCTTGGCCTCGTCCTCGGCCATCTGCTTGCGCGAGACCTCCTTCGTGGCCTCGAGCGCCTCGTCGTTGTGGCGGCGGCGGCGGCGACCCAATCCGCAGCGCTCCTCCGCCACGTGTGCCTCTTGGCACTGGTGGGGCGTCCCTCCGCCGCGTGTGCGGCGGCGGTGACCAACGGCCAGCTGGCGGCGTCGGTGGCCGCGTGTACAGGGCCTACCGCCGCTGGCTGTGCTCGCCGCTGAACCAGGCATCCCAGTTCGGGGACCTAGCCGCATAGGCGGGGTCGTTGAGGAGGGAGGCCGGGAGGCGCGAGCGGCGGCGCTCAACCTCCAGATCCCGTGCCCGCTTGCTCGTCGGCATCGGGGGCACCGGGATGCGCTGCGGGTTCAGATGCCAATGCTCGGGGAGCTTGACATCTGGCCACGGCAACGGGACTGCGTGGTCCCAGTACCACTGGCAGTCCTCCTTGCGCACGTAGACGCGGTCGCGCCGCGCAATCTCGGCGCCCGGTGGCGCGAGCTTGAAGACGGCGGGTAGCGGCTCCGGCTCCGGGAAGACGATGGCGTCGGGGAGGGAGCGTGGTAGCGGCGGCGGCGGCCAGATGACGACCCGGCCTCGCCGTCGTTCTTGGCCTTGCCGAACCCTGGCCATCGGAGCGGCATTGCGGCTAGGGTTTGGTCGCCGGAGAGGGAACGGTAGTGGGGCAGTGGAGTGGGGGTGGGTGGGGGCTGGCCGTCCCTATCCCCTGGCATTAAAAAGGACTGGGCCAGGGGAGGCTGACCGTCCCCGTGTCACTGCCATGTGGGCCTGGGGAGGATGCCACGCGTGAGCACGCGGACACGCGGTCAGTCCGCAGCGCGTCCGCGCCGACGCAAACCTGACCCAAATTTGGGCCATGAATGGGTCGCGGCGGACCAAAAAACGGACCGCGGTCCGGATGGGTCGCCCCGTTGGGCCGTGTTTTTGACTCGCGCGGACGCGCGCGGAGCCGCGCGGACTCGATGGGTCGCCCCGTTGGAGACATCCTAAGGTCCTGTTTTTGTGGAAAAAGAGCGAAATGACCACCTTGGCCACGTGGTGTTGACCAGTAGGTACGAATTATCATAAACAGTAGCAAGCTCACTGAATCTCACCATCCGGTTTGTTTGAAACGACTGATCCAAAAACTGTGACTTTCTAGAAAGAAAACCTTTCAAGTGTGGCTTCGTGAAACAGTTGAACCAGATGAAATTTGCCCTAGGAAAAAGACGCTTGTGGTACGCAGTGAAACGGAAACATTAATAGATCAGCAGTGGACGATGAAACTTTTTTTTCTACAAATAATCGAATTATTTGACAAATCATATAAAGCAGTCAAAGTCATTTGGACCTTCGTGGCTAGCTCTATTGGCTACACTTTTTGCGTACCAACTTTTGCCCGTTCAGCCTGTGGTAAGATCGATAGCCAACACTAGCTAACACCGCGGAGTTTGCTAGTTTGATTGATTAGTGTGTGTGTTGCATCGATCGTCATACGCCCTGTTAACATAAGCAAAATAGTCTACCGGTCAGGACCTTGGTTACGGAAGACAAAAGAGAAAAGTTGGTAGGCTTTCGCGTGCAGCACCAAAGCATGAAACCCCAAACAAGTGGAAAGCAAAACGGCCGGCCGGACTCGATCAGAGGGCTCGTGGCGGCCGGATCATTTCTCATCCCTCGGTTTTGGTGTGGGTTCCATTTTTAAATAACTTATGTTTATTGGATGATATTCACATGGGTCCATACCCAAAAGGAGTACATATACAAGGCAATGTATAGAACACTGTCAGCTGATCACCAAACATTAACGTTCAAAATAGATTTCATCTCATGACTGTAGGAGAAAGCAGGCTAGGAAAGCAAGTGAACTGTTCATCGTTTATTATTGAGGATGGACCAAGATGCAGGAGACCCGAATATTTTTTGGGAACAGATCAATACATGTTCTATATTTTTCTGCCGTTACTTGAGAGCACGCCAAAAACTGACAGACACATGGAACACTCCTTAATTTGTATCTACACATGTGATTGAAGGGGTGTTAATTTTACACTGGTTTTTTTAAGAAATGGGTCACACGGCCTCTGCATCAAATGATGCACACAACCGAATTTTTCACTGGCTGCAGGGACTAAAGTCCGACTAGTACGCTGTAACCTTGCAACTTCACTACCAGTCCCAGAAAACGTGGCCATATTATTTCCCCCTGATATTTGTATATAATAGGTTGCTCACCACATATGCCATGTGGTGGCCATATTTATTTTGTGTTGATGACTCGACGGAATGAACAAGACTTATTACTTAGTTATAAGCACAAAAGAGAGCCAGACATTGAGGAAGAATCGCCGGACTACACCGATGGCAGCATCATGATTTCACTCAGAGGTAGTAGTTAAGTGCAGTGTTTAGTGAACTGATTACAGGAAAGTTCACTCAGAGCAATTAAAGTATTGAACTTATGACTGGAAAGGGAAACGTCGACCGTTGTATCGCAGCGAAACCCTATATGTCTATCTCTGAGCGAATATGAGCTTCTTCAACTCATATGGCGCACAATCCATATGTTGATGCTTGTCGATCAGTATTATAGTCTTCCAGAACGCTGATACGTCTCAAACGTATCTATAATTTTTGATGGTCCATGCTGTTATTATATCAATTGCTACATGTTTTGGTTACACTTCATATCATTTTTATGCATTTTCTGAGACTAACCTATTAACAAGATGCCACAGTGCCAGTTCCCTGTTTTCTGCTGTTTTTGGTTTCAGAAAATCTATTAAGGAAATATTCTCGGAATTGGACGAAACAAAAGACATCGTCAATAATATCACGAGGAGATCGCGGAGTCCAAAGGGGAGTCGGAGCAGACCCACCAGGGGGCCACGCCACACTAGGGCGCGGCCCAGGTGGGCCCGCGCCCCCCTATGGCGTGGTGGCCCCCTCGGCCACCGACGCCGCCTCTTCGCCTATATATTCTCCGCGACGCGAAAACCCTATTACGGTCGATCATATTCCACGAAAAGTTCCGTCGCGGCCGTATCGTCAATCTCAGATCGGAGGAGTTCTGAAGCTCTTCCCGGCACCCTGCCGGAGGGGAGATCATCACCGGAGGGCTCTACATCACCATGCCTGCCTCCGGAGTGATGCGTGAGTAGTCCACCCCTGGACTACGGGTCCATAGCAGTAGCTAGATGGTTGTCTCTCTACCTTGTGCTCCATGTTTAGATCTTGTGAGCTGCCTAACATGATCAAGATCATCTTATTGTAATGCTAGATGTTGTGTTTGCTGGGATCCGATGAATATTGATACCATGTTTATTCAAGTTGTTTATCTATGTGCTCTTGATCTTGCATGCTCTCCGTTGCTAGTAGATGCTTTGGCCAAGTAGATGCTTGTGACTCCAAGAGGGGGTATTTATGCTCGATAGTGGGTTCAGTCTCTAGATATCTGGATCAGTGACAGAAAGGTCTAAGATGGTAGATGTGCTGTTGCTACTAGGGATAAAACATTGGTGCAGTGTCCAAGGGCACTTGTATTGATTACATTACACACTTTACTTCATGCAATAATCTGTTGTTAGCAACTTAATACTGAACAGGATGCGGATGCTGCCTTGAAGGTGGATTATTTAGGCATAGATGCGTTGGAATAACGGTCTATGTACTTTGTTGTAATGCCCAACTAGATTTCATAGTAGACATCTTGGCATGTATTGCTTTGTTATGCCCTCTCTATTTGTCAATTGCCCAGCTGTAATTTGTTTACCCAACATGCTAGTTATCTGTTCTGAGAGAGACACCACTAGTGAACTGTGGACCCTGGTCCAATTTCCTCATACTGTTTACACAACCTGCTGCAATCATCTGTTTCCTGTTACTTGCTGTTTTTCCTGCTGTTTTCCACACCATACGTTTAACTCTTTGTTTCTGCAAGACCGGAGAGATTGACAACCTCTCTGTTTCGTGTTGGGCAAAGTTCTGGTTTGTGTCTGTGCAGATTCCACGTTGGTGCAAGCTCCCTAGCGCCAGGGGGAGTCAACATCAACAACCTTCCGATAGATCGTCAAGTCCTACTGGATTGATAACCTTGGGTAGATTATTCAAGGGAAAACTTCTGCTGTCTACATCATAACCTTCCTCTTGGGGTTCACCAACACGTAGCCATCAAGCTGTTTTCTGGCGCCGTTGCCGGGGAAGTACTCATCATCACCATCATCATCATCCTCAAATACTCTCCGTCAACCAGGCACCAGCTGTTTTCTGGCGCCGTTGCCGGGGACTTGGAGGCTATTGGAAAGGGGAGTCTCTCAGTTCCAATCTCTTTACTTTGTTTTTTGTCTTGTTTTAGTTTTGTTTTGCTTGCTGTTAAAAATCAAAAACCCAAAAAAATTAAATTCCTGCATCTAGTTTTTAATTTCGAGTTGCCCTGTTGCTTGTTTTAGTCTTGCTAAAATGAGTAATCCTGATAATACTGAGTGGTCTGACTTTAACAAATTCGAGTTCACAGCTTTACCTATCTTGAAACCTGAATTTTCCATGATAAACATACAAGTAGGTAGTGGCTCTGTCATAGGGGAAAACAACATTGAGCAATTTCTGAACTTTGTGAGAAAGTCTGATGACTTTAAAAAGAAATCTATAGCTGAACTTGCTCCTAATTATGAAACTGCCATAGCTTCCCTTGTTCAAATGCTAGAAGCTAGGTTTGTTAATATGCATCCTATAATGCAACACATGTTTTTAGCACTTCATGATATGAAAAATGGTGAAAAGAAAGACTTTGTGTTAGAAACTTTGCATGAAGAATTGGGAGATGTTGCTAAGGAAGCTAGAATGATATTTGCTAAATATAAAATGTTTGATTGCTACACTGATGTTATGAAAATTCTTAGAACAAGAAGGGAAAATAGAGCTAAATATTCTAATCAACCTTTTGCTAAGAATGGTCTGAAAATTCCAATCCCCTATAAAATGATGGCATTGCATGACACTTTAGAAAATAATTTTGGATGGATTGTGCCTGAAAATCTTTTTGATGAAGAGAGTGTACCTAAGAGAAAAGAAAAAGAGAACTCTGAAACTAGCATAAGTAGCATACAATGCATTGTTGATAAGACTTTTAAGCTTTCATTGTATGATCTGGATCTTGACAATACTTGATGCATCTCTTCATGCCTAGCTCAAAGGCATTAAAGAAAAGCACTTCTGGGAGATAACCCATGTTTTTATTTGCTGTTATTTTTGTTTTCTTGAGTCAAGGATGCTTGTTTACCTCTGTAGCAACTCCTTTGTATCTTTTATTTGCTGTTTTGTTGTGCCAAGGAGAGTTACTAATGCAAAGTTGGTTTTATTTTCGGGACTGCATTGGGACAGATTGCTGTTCGTCACCGTTTAATTCAGTAGAAAATCAGAAAAAATCGAAAAATGCTGAAACTTTTTGTGCATGTTCCTGATGATGTTACGCAACTTTCATTATTTCAAAAGTTTTCATCTGAGCATCGTAAGTGCCTCGAAAAAATTCGTCATTACAGACTGTTCTGGTTTGACAGATTCTGTCTTTTATTTTGCATTCTCTCTTTTACAAGTTTTTAAGTGGTTTCTTTTCGTGTAAAAGTGCCCACTTGAGCCTAGTAACAGTGGCTAATGTTTAAAATAGTTGGCTTGTGAGTTTTGTCTTTGCTAGAACTTTGAAGTATTATCTTTTAGTGCACTAACCTGCTAATGAGAAAAGCTGTTAAGTTTTGGTGTGAAGGAAGTTTTCAAGTGTTGATAGAGGAGAATGATATTACATGATCAAGAAGAGTGAAGAGCTTAAGCTTGGGGAGGCTTACCTCCCCAGCATATTTCAAGAAGACTCAAGCATCTAAGCTTGGGGATGCCCAAGGCATCCCCTTCTTCATCTACAAATTATCAGGTCATCTCTAATGGTGCTATATTTTTATTGCTTCATGCTAGTGTACTCTTCCTTGGAGCGTCAGTGTGTTTTTGTTTTCAGTTTGTTTTGTTTTGTTTGCTGTGCTATACTTGTTGGATCCTAGTATTCATGTTTGGGAGAGAGACACGCTCCACTTTTTCATTAGAATACTCTTGTGCTTCACTTATACTTGTTGAGTATTCCTGTCTAGTTGCTGTTATTGCTGTTAGCTCTCAGTTTTTCATGTATCTCTTGTTAGAGCTTTCAGTTTCTTTTGAAGAAAGTACTCTCTTGCTTCACTTATATCTGTTTGGAGAGTTGTCAAATAAGTTGATTGGTGTTTGGTTGGACCAGAAAAATGCTATGCATGTGGTAGTGGTATAAAATGCTTACATGAATCTTTTTAGATCGTTGTCTTGAGTAATTTGATGCTTGCCAATTGTTTTGAGCTGTCAAGTAATTAATGTTTAAGCTTGTGCATCATGTAAGTAATGGCTATTAATGAAGAACTACTATAAGGATTTTCTGCTATAATAATCTGTTGCATAATTGGAAGTCCATAGTAGTCTAGATAATTTTTGGATGAAGGCTATGTGTTAACAAGGAAGACAGTGGGAGTCTATGGTTCGTCAAACCTTGTGTTTTATGTACACTCTTGCTATTCCAGTTGATAATGATGTTTGCTTATAATAACCTTGCTAGCCTAAACTCTGTACTAAGAGGGAATGCTTCTTGTACATCCAAAACCTTGAGCCAAATCCATGCCACCTGTGTCCACCATACCTACCTATTATGTGGTGTTTTCACCATTCCAAGTAAATTTCTTCATGTGCTATCTACTAACTACTCAAAACTGTTACATTTCCTTTTTGTGTCACTACTTGAAAAGCTCATAAGGACGTAGATAGGTGGTCTTTATTTCCTGGTTGATCAAATTTTACACACCTGGACTAGTGGCATATACATCCGCTTATCCAATAATTTTGCAAAAAGAGCTGGCAACGGGGTGCCCAGTCCCAATTAATTACAACTTTAACCAAACAATTCTCTTCACATCTTTTTGCCCCTGATTCGTCAGTCAAGCAATGTTCACAAGTGTGTAAACAAAAGAGAAGAGGGATGATCTGCCCGCTGGTAGAAATAACGTCCTTCATGGGAGCCGCTCTTGTAAAGTTTGATCAACTAGTGAAGTAGAGTATTGCCTATTTGCTGATTTGTTGACACCTGTATACACCATTACCTTACAAAACAATATTTTATGCTCTCTATATGCCTTCGGGAACTACAGCTCTAGCACATGATGTTAATCCCTGCTTCCCTCTGCGAAGGGCCATTCTTTTACTTTTATGTTGAGTCAGTTTTCCCACTTCTTTCTGTCTCTTAAGCAAACATCATTGTCAACTCCAGTATAACAGTTTTTACATAACTTTGTGTTTGGTTGATCATATTCTTTGCATTGACATTATCTATATGATATACATGTTGAAAGTTGAAGCAAAAGCTGAAGCTATTATCTTCCTTTGTGTTGATACAAACACTTTCATGTTGAAATTATTGCTGCTGTGAACTAACTATTATGTTAGACTATTATATCTCTAAATGTTTTATAGTGTTATTCATGAAAGTTTGCACTTGTGTGATCACTTATGTTTACTCTTTATTTACTTGCTTGCAAACTATAGACCATTGGCTTGGATCACTTCATTCAGATCATGTGCATTACATTGTTATTTGATCAAAGATTGTGTTGGTAGCATGTCACTTCAAAAATTATCTGTTTTTATCGTTTACCTACTCGAGGACGAGCAGGAACTAAGCTTGGGGATGCTTGATACGTCTCAAACGTATCTATAATTTTTGATGTTCCATGCTGTTATTATATCAATTGCTACATGTTTTGGTTACACTTTATATCATTTTTATGCATTTTCTGGGACTAACCTATTAACAAGATGCCACAGTGCCAGTTCCCTGTTTTCTGCTGTTTTTGGTTTCAGAAAATCTATTAAGGAAATATTCTCGGAATTGGACGAAACAAAAGACATCGTCAATAATATCACGAGGAGATCACGGAGTCCAAAGGGGAGTCGGAGCAGACCCACCAGGGGGCCACGCCACACTAGGGCGCGGCCCAGGGTGGGCCCGCGCCCCCCTATGGCGTGGTGGCCCCCCTCGGCCACCGACGCCGCCTCTTCGCCTATATATTCTCCGCGACGCGAAAACCCTATTACGGTCGATCATATTCCACGAAAAGTTCCGTCGCGGCCGTCATCGTCAATCTCAGATCGGAGGAGTTCTGAAGCTCTTCCCGGCACCCTGCCGGAGGGGAGATCATCACCGGAGGGCTCTACATCACCATGCCTGCCTCCGGAGTGATGCGTGAGTAGTCCACCCCTGGACTACGGGTCCATAGCAGTAGCTAGATGGTTGTCTCTCTACCTTGTGCTCCATGTTTAGATCTTGTGAGCTGCCTAACATGATCAAGATCATCTTATTGTAATGCTAGATGTTGTGTTTGCTGGGATCCGATGAATATTGATACCATGTTTATTCAAGTTGTTTATCTATGTGCTCTTGATCTTGCATGCTCTCCGTTGCTAGTAGATGCTTTGGCCAAGTAGATGCTTGTGACTCCAAGAGGGGGTATTTATGCTCGATAGTGGGTTCAGTCTCTAGATATCTGGATCAGTGACAGAAAGGTCTAAGATGGTAGATGTGCTGTTGCTACTAGGGATAAAACATTGGTGCAGTGTCCAAGGGCACTTGTATTGATTACATTACACACTTTACTTCATGCAATAATCTGTTGTTAGCAACTTAATACTGAACAGGATGCGGATGCTGCCTTGAAGGTGGATTATTTAGGCATAGATGCTGTTGGAATAACGGTCTATGTACTTTGTTGTAATGCCCAACTAGATTTCATAGTAGACATCTTGGCATGTATTGCATTGTTATGCCCTCTCTATTTGTCAATTGCCCAGCTGTAATTTGTTTACCCAACATGCTAGTTATCTGTTCTGAGAGAGACACCACTAGTGAACTGTGGACCCTGGTCCAATTTCCTCATACTGTTTACACAACCTGCTGCAATCATCTGTTTCCTGTTACTTGCTGTTTTTCCTGCTGTTTTCCACACCATACGTTTAACTCTTTGTTTCTGCAAGACCGGAGAGATTGACAACCTCTCTGTTTCGTGTTGGGCAAAGTTCTGGTTTGTGTCTGTGCAGATTCCACGTTGGTGCAAGCTCCCTAGCGCCAGGGGGAGTCAACATCAACAACCTTCCGATAGATCGTCAAGTCCTACTGGATTGATAACCTTGGGTAGATTATTCAAGGGAAAACTTCTGCTGTCTACATCATAACCTTCCTCTTGGGGTTCACCAACACGTAGCCATCAAGCTGTTTTCTGGCGCCGTTGCCGGGGAAGTACTCATCATCACCATCATCATCATCCTCAAATACTCTCCCGTCAACCAGGCACCAAACGCCTGTTCGACACACTGAACATCTTCAGTTAGTATTAACGGCATCAGGTCCTGGCACATGCACTCTGCTTTCTGCACCCTCGACGTTAACTTGCTAGATATGTCTCTATCCTACCGTAACATAGTAACAAAAAAATTCATGTCTTACAGGTTATCAATATGGTGGTGCATTGGATCCAGCTATATATGGGCTTTCCTGCTACCTTCGGACCAGCGAGAACTTATGGCTCCTGGGTGCACTTTTCTCCCGGCATACGTGACAACATATTAGGCGACTTCAATAGTGGCATTATGTTATTTTTTTCGCTGGTTGATACATGTCTCAACGTTATGTTATAGTTGTGATGTAAACTTTTGATACTTCAATAATTTGGTACTAAAACAACCGTATGCATCACTCGATGCAGAGGCTGGGGTACCCTTTTGAAAAAAAAACATAGTAACAAGGTGTTGTTTTTGGTTGCTCCTTTGCATGTATGGACCATGCATGCTCCTTGTGTATGCTAGTATTTGTTAGTGTTTGTGTGGCTACATGCATGCACATTGTCTTATAAGAACCTAACCCGCAAGATTCTGATTTTGACCGATAAATCGTACGTTGCTACCGCCTACCGCGCATATTCCTTCAAGCTTCGAGGCCAAGCATTCAGTAGCAAAGATCCCTCTTGAGTCGCCACCATCTATTCCTTTTTCCCAAACGACCTAATAGATTAATGTAGCGCTAGCATGCATCCAGGTGCACACAAAGTTAAAAGGGTGGATGATAAGGTACTAGAATACGTTTCCTAATAGATTAAGCTAGTGTGCAGGTAATAGAATACTCCATTGTTATTCCTTGTGATTCACTAATGGAGTGCGGAACTACCTGGGGATCGGAGCAAAGAGGATACTTTCTCAGTGCTAACTGCCAATTTATGCTCAGAGCTGCAGCATGGGGGCAAACGGTGATGAACTGACAACGAAACTTACCAGATAAAAAGAGAAGAAAAAGAGCAAATAGAATCACACTTTATTTCTGAACCACACATTTCTTTCATTTCTTCTTGGGCGGTTCCACGACACCTAAACATATATATACACATTGCAAGTGTTCAAAGAACTGACGGAGACGAGTTAATCTAAAAAACCGACAGAGACGAGGATGGTGAATCGACAATTCTACGACGAAGATCGCCTATGTCGCTAGACGCACTGACTCATGCTTGATGGTAAACTTAATTTTTACAAGATCGAAAGCCCAATATTATTTCAACTTCATCGTAACACCACACCACTTCATCTGATCAGTCCCATAAGCATATTCCAATCGATATTCATCCAGAACGCTTCTACACCGGTGGCAGCAGCATCGCTATTTCATCCGTTGGTGGGTTAATTCTGCTGCTGCAAAGTAAAAGAAATGCATTTTAGTAGTGCACAATATAGATAGATATGGGAAGTGAGGACGATGTCACTCTTTTGAACATATTATATGCTCGTGCCCTAGAGATGTGACGTGAGAATGAATAGACTGCGTACGTCAACGGATCCATGCATGCTTCTTCTAGTGCTACTTTTTATCAGTTTTTGACACAGTTTTATTTATTTATTTAAATGACACAGTTTATTCAGATAAAGATCTGCGTTCCGCAAGAAGGGCACGTCAGCTTTGAACAGGGAAGAGCTAACGTCGACCAGCGCACGGTGGGTGGCGGAATTGTGGCATGCGAAATAAGGGCACGGCGGCATGGAGGGGTAATGCTCCACGACGTCGTTGGCCGGTGCGGACCAACAGAGTGACATACTGATACACAAGGGCACTAGGGCAGACCGACAGAGTGGCATCGGCGAGCGCGCGGCGTGGAAGAACGTCGAGCAGTCTGTGGCGCCGGCGTGTGCTGGGCTGGTGGGCGATCGCCGTCTGACAGCAGACGCGGCGGCAGCGCTCTTGTGTGACTCCATTCATCGCGCTACGACAGATACGGACGAGTTACGTCCGTGGCCGACTGGCCGGGCAAATCAGCGAGCTCGGGAAGTGGTGCAGTGCTTCGATTCCAAGTTACTGGATGATGCATATGCATATCAGACAAGAAATAACGCCACGGACGCACGGCATATGTACCTGCCCTGATCAAAGAAGGCGGAGAAGGCGCCGATCCCGGTTGCGGCGGCGATGAACCAGACGAGCAACGCGACCGGCAGGGTGAGGCCGGCCGTGCCCATGACCATGTATGCGAAAGAGAAGGTGAGCAGCGTGGTGAGCGTCCACACCGACGCCTTTAGCCGGTTCCTCCATGCTGAACCTGCCACCGCTCTGCTGTAGAGCCAGAGGCAGCAGAAGAGCAGGACGAGGTCGGCATAGGAGGTGGCCACAAAGGTAAAGATCGCCGCGTCGCCCTCGGAGCTGTACACCGCCATGACGGAGTTGAAGGTGAGCAGGACGAACATCACGGCTGCGATCGCCCAGGAGAAGCTCCCGCCGACGCCCCCGCCATCACCACCACCTTGGAGACGCTCCGCCGTTCCCGGTATATCACGTGACGCCGACATGTCTTTACTCTCTTCCAAGCTTAGCTAATATACCTGGGCTTTCAAAGAGTGAGGCAGCGAGATCGAATATGCAGGAGTAGTCGATCTAAAGATAGGAATCTAAGCTGGCCCTCTCGGCTCCATATATAGTATTAGATACAGGGCTAGCGGGTTTCTGCCACCATACCCAGTAACCCAAATCATAAGGAATCTGAGAGAAGCACATCACTATGGAGGCTTGCATGTGCGTGTGATCCTGCTCGTAGCTCTGTCAGGTGTTAACGACAAGTAGATCGGGTTAGTTAACCTGTCTGCCGCCAAGACTGACCGCTGCCGACATGATGTGCGAGACTGCATTCTTTTTGATTAAAAGAAGGCGAACAAAGTTTTAGGTTTACAAGGACCTATTTAATTACAGCCAGCAAAGCTAGCGAAAAGAACTGAAAACATCTAATCAGGCTCGCGTGGTCTGTGTGCCAGCACGCCAAGCCCAGTTCTACCAGCATGATGCCAAACGGCTGCTTCATCAACTAAATTACTGAAGACTTGAAAGGGTATTGTGGAGAGATTGCTGAAAGTTCGATTGTTCCGCTCTTTCCAGATGGACCAGCACACCAGGTTCAACACTTCATTAAGAGAGCGTGCAGTGGTCTTCGGCTTCCCAGCAACTTGATCGTGCTATATATTAGCACGTCTGCAACGTTTCTATATATTGATTATTTAGCAGGGATGAACGCAAAAGCATTCGTTTTGTGTCAATTTTATTAACTGGTAGCTAGCCACTATAGTGCATGCAGCCATAGTGTAGAACGCAAGCACGCAAGCCACGGAGAGCAAGTGTTGTAGCGATGTGTGTCTGAGCGTGAATCGGAAAGAGATGGGAAGAACGTGCCCAAGGGCGCTTTTTTTTTGCTACTTTAATGCTTGTGAGCTGTGGCTTGCACATTCTTATGCAAGAACCTAACCCACGACCACGAGATTCCAGTTTTGACTGATAATTCGTCGCTACCGTGTGCATATTCCTTTGATCTTCGAGGCCAAGCATTAAGCGGCAATTTCCATTTTCACAAAGTTGGCTCTGCAGCGACCCAAATGTATATGCTACTCCCTCTATTCTATATATAAGATTTTGTGAGTTCAGTTCTACTTGAATGGTCTGGCCGTAGGGTGGTGCATGTGCGAACTTGGAGTCGGCACCATCTTTTTTATACTTTTGCTATTTGACAGTCAATTGTTTTTTTCGATTTTTTTCCCAGTGTAAACGTGATAGGTTCATTGTACAACTTGTTTTTTTCATTTCTCAAATGTACAAGGCCACAACCCCCCCTCCCGCGGCGGTTGGCGGGCATAAAAAACCTCGATTTGGCCGTCTCAAGTTCCGGATGTTACTGCTGGTGGTCTTCACGAAACTGTGTATCTGCTTTTGAACCTCTGATTTGGATGGGATTGGGTCGTGCACGTCTACAAATTTAGTCCCGTGGCGATAAAAGTGGGCGTGTTGCAAAACTCCGCTTTTCATCCACACCATGGGATATGTGGATGCTTGCGATTTTCATGGTGTCGGACAGAGGCGGGGAATGCCAACAGGCTATGACTGGATGATCAAAGTTGGCACATCCATAGTCTTGGATGCGACGAAGACATTGCTTCGGCCATGGCTGCGGGAGATGTTTACTTCCATACCGCACATGTGTATGTGAGCCTAGTGTTTTGTGCTTTGTAGCGACGGAATCGGTGGGGGAGACAACATTCATAAAGTTCAGTACATGTGGTGCTTTTTGAGTGACGAGACTCGATATTCAGGGTGAAAACCCAATGTCTGGCTTTCTCTGATTATACGTGGTAATGTCATTTTCGTTGTTGAAGGCATTGTTTTTTTTTTTTGAATCTAGGCATACTTTATTACTTATCAAATAGGCTTACATCGTTTGCAAGTAGAGCACAAATAAAATCCGGAGGGTCCTCATGCCAGACAGATGACAACACGCCCTCCGCTTTGCTAGCTAGAACATGAGCTACTTGATTACTTTCCGTAGGAGAAAAAACAAACTCAATGGCAGCGAAGCCCCTAGCTAAGAAGGCACATTCTTCGTAGATAGCTGCAGCAGCTCCCGCCGAGTTGCCGCCCTCATTCATCGTAGTGATCACCTCCATGCAGTCGTTGTTAACAACTAGTCTAAGGCAGCCAATTTGACCAGCAAGGAGGAGCCCATCTTTCAACGCTCTAGCTTCAGCCATGGCAGCATCAGGGACATGGGCAATACCGCAGCTACTGCCAGCGACGAAAGCACCGTGATCATCTCGCAGCACTGCACCTGTCGCACCCACCTCATCTTGGATAGAGAACGAGGCGTGGACATTCAGTTTCATATATCCTTCCCGAGGCTTCTCCCACCTTTCACGTCGGACAAAAGCGGCTAAGTGCGCAAAACCGAAGGCTAGAAATCCTTTGGTTTTAATAACAGTTCCCACAGCTAGTTAACTTTTGAAAATGAAATATAATGGTGAGATATGTGGACCTTTCACGTCGGACAAAAGCGGCTAGGTGCTCAAAAATAATAGCCGAAGATCGATCGGTAGGTGCAGCAGAGATCATGAATGGCATGCATGATACCGTCCACGCAAATGAGGACGGAAGCTAGCGATTGAACGGGAGGAAAAACAATCCATCCTTTTTGTACGATTCGATGGTTATTTATGTACGTATAGGCGTAGTATACATGGAACGCATCCCGTCACATGCATGGGTTAGCGCCTCTATCGTACGTAGCCTTTGAATAATCCAACTTTGGTCTCACCTTTCAGTGTTTTGCATTTGATTTCGCGGATCATGGCGGACTCAACCTTCGGTGACTTTGAAAAGCAAAGTCACCAAGCCAAGCTGCCAATTTCAGCCCTTTATTTGACATCTATTGTATCAGATTTTGATCCATGCTACTATCTAAAAATTTCAAAGCTAGCTGTCAGAAAAATCAAAGAAAAACTAGTAAATTGTAAATGTTTCGACGTATATTCTAAAGAAAGTTTAAATGCATTTGGTTTAGTGGTTTGTGATTTCCGGCCGCTTCTTTGTGGCAACGGCGCAGTCAGTGCATCTCCGGTTGCTCCATCGACCACGGCCCATCGCGATACTAGTTAATTCCAATACGGCGTAATGTTGGACTGTTAGGTTGATCTCCGTACTTGCGCACCCAACGGTCGCACGGACCCTGATCGATGCGCCCTGATCGGGGGCGCCCAACCGATCCATGGTTGGTGGGCCCCCGTGGCCTGTGCTATATAAAGAGGTGGGGGGCCGGCTGCACGACTTACGAGGTTCGCCGTGCGCTACCACCCCACCGACACAACCGACCCGATCTAGGTCAAACGCGCAGTGCCCACGGGAAGTACCACCGCCACCACTGCTACCCACTGCTGCCATCGCCGGCCATCTCCACCATGGCCGGCAGCTCGAACGCGTCTGCACAATGAGAAGGTACACGTCCGTCTCCTCATCGATCTATACTACCGGTTTGATCTAGACTAGTGGTCCTACGGGATTAAACATTGGTATCAGAGCATCTAGTATCTAGATCTTACTCGGGTAGAAAGAATAGAAAAGCAAATCGAGAAAGAAAAGAAAAAGAACTTCATCCCGTCGGAACCCTAACTCTAACACGCAAGGGGGCAAAGAAAACTCACCTGTTTCACCGGCAAAGAGCGCCGCCATCACGGCCGCGCCGTTCCTCTCGATCCCGATGCGCACCAACTGGGGCATCGGGAAGAAGAAACAGCCTTTTCGGGGGCAAAGGTCACCACCGCCACGGATGGCGGCGCACACGCCACGCTCGACGGAGCAGCGCGCTGGACTAGGTCCGCAGCACGTTCCTCCGGCGAGCGGAGCGCAGCGCCACCGTGTGCGGCTCGGAGCAGAGTGGTTGCCTCGACGCCGCGAAACCCTAACCCTAACCCTAGCGCGAGCATGGGGAAGGAGAGAAAGGGGGAAAGCACAGCTCGCGGCCGTCACCGGCCACCGGCGTGCTGTCGGCGTCTCTTTTACCACGGGCCGCCGCCGCGCGCGAGAGCGAGCAAGAGCAAGTGAGAGAGGACAGAATGAGGGTTAGGTTTTCGGGGCTGGGACGGCGTCCCCGTTTTGTCCGCTGCCAAACGCACAGACAGCCGTGCGCAAGCGGCGCGTGCGCAAGCGGGCCGTGGGCCGGAAAAGGGCCGTGGGCCGTAGTGTTCCGCCTCAAATCCCGAGCGCGCAGACAGGCCACTGGGCTGATTTCGGCCAGAAAAAAAAAGAGCGCACGGCGCGATGGCGCACTGCAGACCGTGGGCTGGGCCGCGAAAAGAACAGGCTGCGTTTTTCTCCGTGTGTTTTATTTTACAGCAGCTTGTTTTTCTTTTTACAGTAGCCTGTTTTTTGTCCAAATTTTGAACAATTTTCATCCAGTTTTTCAATTTAAAATTATCCAACGAATTTTTTGTTTAGAGAACTGAAAAGTGACAGAAATGCTTCTGAAAAGTATAAAGTTCATGAATTTTTTATTCATGTTTTTCCGCTGCAAAATATATAAAAGTGCTCTTTTAAAGTGTAAATAGAAATAAAGCAAGAATTAATTTTAAGAGCATGTTAAAGTGATTATTGAAATGATTATGATTTTGTTATTATTATGACCAACGTTGTTAATAACATAATCATGATTTACTATCGATCCATCAGCTCAAAAACGCCCAGATTCCTAGTCCCCGTCGCCGCATGCAGGAAGCAACGAACACAAACCGACGCAGCGACACACATCCTTCGATTACTTGATTCGATCGTGCCGCTGCGCCGGCGACGGCGAGTGGGTGCCATGGCGGTGACCGCGACAGTTTCTCGTCATCGCATCATCAGTTGATCGCAAGAACATGTATAGGCCGGTTAATCTTTTGTATCCCTACTTCTAATTTCGTCGCATACACACTTCAATTTAAATTTATTTATCTCTTATATCTTGTGTTTCAATAATACAAATTTGACATGGGGAAACATCAGTCCGGTTCCCATAAGCGTAAGAGAAAAGAAAAAGAACAAAATTTGACTAAATCTAAAAAAGGTGCTATGGACAAGTTTATTGAAGATTTCATTTTAAAGAACATAAAAAGAATGATGATGTTCAAATAAACGTTATGCAACTTCGAGTTATATAGGTATGATTCTCAATATATTCGCTTGTTACATACTCCCTCCGTTCCAAATTAGATGTCTTCCATTTGTCCACATGCGGATGTATAAGATACATCCGCATGTGGACAAATGGAAGACATCTAATTTGGAACGGAGGGAGTACAATATTCTGCCAAATAAATTAGAATTATTTATTAGTTTAATTTTTTGTGTGAGATAGGGCCCATTTTAGATTTTTCCCACAGGGTCCCGGATTTTACCGGCCCGGCCCTGGTGTAGGGCAATGCATGGAATGATCATCCTCTAGCCCTGTGCACCTTATGATGCACACATACATTTCCTTGATTACATGACCGTTAAGCCAACCAGTACTAAGAAGTGGAGATGATCAAGATTTTAAATAATAAAGAGATTGATCGATATGTTTATTCGACGATGACAGAGGAGATTAAAACCTTGATGAAGGTTCGACAGACTTGTATTACTCAAATTAAGAGATGTCAGAACACTAGTAGCCATTTTATGGCAAATTATGCTAGAACGAATACTCATACGGCAGTGGATGGCACAAGATGACCGCCCTCGATTGAATACCTTTTATCAGATGGAGCCATGGAGTGGTATGCTAAACAAAGTAATTAAGCTAGTCAATCCCCATACTCCTACTACTCCAGTACTAGTCTAGTCTAGAGACTAGAGTAATGGTGGGTGGATTAGTGCCAAGGAAAGAAAGTGGCGTGGCCGGTTGGGATCCTTGAGTCGGTGTAGAAGACGACGAGGTGGAGGAATTAAGGTTCGCATATAACTTGCAGAATCCGGAAGGCCCCAACAAAAGCCATGGCTTGACCCTTGAGGCTCGCCAAGAGCCGCGCCGAGAAGAATATTGGAAAGGCAGATGTGTCTTTCCACCTAGCTAGGAGCCTTAGGAAGGCGTCCCGCGACCGTGGCCTGAAGGCATCAGCATAACTTCAGGTGATGCATGGTGGTTGATAGCCTTATCGCCCTATCAAAGCATATCTTACACGCCTTATCACTGGCTCACTACTCTAATCTTTTTGACGAAAGCAGACAGCGAGACTGCATTCTTTTTTATTAAAAGAAGGCGAACAAAGTTTTAGGTTTACAGGGACCTATTTAATTACAGCCAGCAAAGCTAGCGAAAAGAACTGAAAACATCTAATCAGGCTCGCGTGGTCTGTGTGCCAGCACGCCAAGCCCAGTTCTACCAGCATGATGCCAAACGGCTGCGCTTCATCAACTAAATTACTGAAGACTTGAAAGGGTGTTGTGGAGAGATTGCTGAAAGTTCGATTGTTCCGCTCTTTCCAGATGGACCAGCACACCAGGTTCAACACTTCATTAAGAGAGCGTGCAGTGGTCTTCGGCTTCCCAGCAACTTGATCGTGCTATATATTAGCACGTCTGCAAACGTTTCTATATATTGATTATTTAGCAGCGATGAACGCAAAAGCATTCGTTTTGTGTCAATTTTATTAACTGGTAGCTAGCCACTAGTGCATGCAGCCATAGTGTAGAACGCAAGCACGCAAGCCACGGAGAGCAAGTGTTGTAGCGATGTGTGTCTGAGCGTGAATCGGAAAGAGATGGGAAGAACGTGCCCAAGGGCGCTTTTTTTTTTGCTACTTTAATGCTTGTGGGCTGTGGCTTGCACATTCTTATGCAAGAACCTAACCCACGACCACGAGATTCCAGTTTTGACTGATAATTCGTCGCTACCGTGTGCATATTCCTTTGATCTTCGAGGCCAAGCATTAAGCGGCAATTTCCATTTTCACAAAGTTGGCTCTGCAGCGACCCAAATGTATATGCTACTCCCTCTATTCTATATATAAGATTTTGTGAGTTCAGTTCTACTTGAATGGTCTGGCCGTAGGGTGGTGCATGTGCGAACTTGGAGTCGGCACCATCTTTTTTATACTTTCAGTCAAATTTTTTTTTTCGATTTTTTCCCAGTGTAAACGTGATAGGTTCATTGTACAACTTGTTCCCCCCCCCCCCCCCCCCCCCCCCCCCCGGTTGGCAGGCATAAAAAACCTCGATTTGGCCGTCTCAAGTTCCGGATGTTACTGCTGGTGGTCTTCACGAAACTGTGTATCTGCTTTTGAACCTCTGATTTGGATGGGATTGGGTCGTGCACGTCTACAAATTTAGTCCCGTGGCGATAAAAGTGGCCGTGTTGCAATACTCCGCTTTTCATCCACACCATGGGATATGTGGATGCTTGCGATTTTCATGGTGTCGGACAGAGGCGGGGAATGCCAACAAGGCTATGACTAGATGATCAAAGTTGGCACATCCATAGTCTTGGACGCGACGAAGACATTGCTTCGGCCATGGCTGCGGGAGATGTTTACTTCCATACCGCACATGTGTATGTGAGCCTAGTGTTTTGTGCTTTGTAGCGACGGAATTGGTGGGGGAGACAACATTCATAAAGTTCAGTACATGTGGTGCTTTTTGAGTGACTGATGGCTACGTGTTGGTGAACCCCAAGAGAAAGGTTATGATGTAGACAGCAGAAGTTTTCCTTGAGAAATCTACCCAAGGTTATCAATCCAGTAGGACTTGACGATCTATCGGAAGGTTGTTGATGTTGACTCCCCCTGGCGCTAGGGAGCTTGCACCAACGTGGAATCTGCACAGACACAAACCAGAACTTTGCCCAACACGAAACAGAGAGGTTGTCAATCTCTCCGGTCTTGCAGAAACAAAGAGTTAAACGTATGGTGTGGAAAACAGCAGGAAAACAGCAAGTAACAGGAAACAGATGATTGCAGCAGGTTGTGTAAACAGTATGAGGAAATTGGACCAGGGTCCACAGTTCACTAGTGGTGTCTCTCTCAGAACAGATAACTAGCATGTTGGGTAAACAAATTACAGCTGGGCAATTGACAAATAGAGAGGGCATAACAATGCAATACATGCCAAGATGTCTACTATGAAATCTAGTTGGGCATTACAACAAAGTACATAGACCGTTATTCCAACCGCATCTATGCCTAAATAATCCACCTTCAAGGCAGCATCCGCATCCTTTCAGTATTAAGTTGCTAACAACAGATTATTGCATGAAGTAAAGTGTGTAATGTAATCAATACAAGTGCCCTTGGACACTGCACCAATGTTTTATCCCTAGTAGCAACAGCACATCTACCATCTTAGACCTTTCTGTCACTGATCCAGATATCTAGAGACTGAACCCACTATCGAGCATAAATACCCCCTCTTGGAGTCACAAGCATCTACTTGGCCAAAGCATCTACTAGCAACGGAGAGCATGCAAGATCAAGAGCACATAGATAAACAACTTGAATAAACATGGTATCAATATTCATCGGATCCCAGCAAACACAACATCTAGCATTACAATAAGATGATCTTGATCATGTTAGGCAGCTCACAAGATCTAAACATGGAGGCACAAGGTAGAGAGACAACCATCTAGCTACTGCTATGGACCCGTAGTCCAGGGGTGGACTACTCACGCATCACTCCGGAGGCAGGCATGGTGATGTAGAGCCCTCCGGTGATGATCTCCCCTCCGGCAGGGTGCCGGGAAGAGCTTCAGAACTCCTCCGATCTGAGATTGACGATGACGGCCGCGACGGAACTTTTCGTGGAATATGATCGACCGTAATAGGGTTTTCGCGTCGCGGAGAATATATAGGCGAAGAGGCGGCGTCGGTGGCCGAGGGGGGCCACCACGCCATAGGGGGGCGCGGGCCCACCCTGGGCCGCGCCCTAGTGTGGCGTGGCCCCCTGGTGGGTCTGCTCCGACTCCCCTTTGGACTCCGTGATCTCCTCGTGATATTATTGACGATGTCTTTTGTTTCGTCCAATTCCGAGAATATTTCCTTAATAGATTTTCTGAAACCAAAAACAGCAGAAAACAGGGAACTGGCACTGTGGCATCTTGTTAATAGGTTAGTCCCAGAAAATGCATAAAAATGATATAAAGTGTAACCAAAACATGTAGCAATTGATATAATAACAGCATGGAACATCAAAAATTATAGATACGTTTGAGACGTATCAAGCATCCCCAAGCTTAGTTCCTGCTCGTCCTCGAGTAGGTAAACGATAAAAACAGATAATTTTTGAAGTGACATGCTACCAACACAATCTTTGATCAAATAACAATGTAATGCACATGATCTGAATGAAGTGATCCAAGCCAATGGTCTATAGTTTGCAAGCAAGTAAATAAAGAGTAAACATAAGTGATCACACAAGTGCAAACTTTCATGAATAATACTATAAAACATTTAGAGATATAATAGTCTAACATAATAGTTAGCTCACAGCAGCAATAATTCTCAACATGAAAGTGTTTGTATCAACACAAAGGAAGATAATAGCTTCAGCATTTGCTTCAACTTTCAACATGTATATCATATAGATAATGTCAATGCAAAGAATATGATCAACCAAACACAAAGTTATGTAAAAACTGTTATACTGGAGTTGACAATGATGTTTGCTTAAGTAGACAGAAAGAAGTGGGAAAACTGACTCAACATAAAAGTAAAAGAATGGCCCTTCGCAGAGGGAAGCAGGGATTAACATCATGTGCTAGAGCTGTAGTTCCCGAAGGCATATAGAGAGCATAAAATATTGTTTTGTAAGGTAATGGTGTATACAGGTGTCAACAAATCAGCAAATAGGCAATACTCTACTTCACTAGTTGATCAAACTTTACAAGAGCGGCTCCCATGAAGGACGTTATTTCTACCAGCGGGCAGATCATCCCTCTTCTCTTTTGTTTACACACTTGTGAACATTGCTTGACTGACGAATCAGGGGCAAAAAGATGTGAAGAGAATTGTTTGGTTAAAGTTGTAATTAATTGGGACTGGGCACCCCGTTGCCAGCTCTTTTTGCAAAATTATTGGATAAGCGGATGTATATGCCACTAGTCCAGGTGTGTAAAATTTGATCAACCAGGAAATAAAGACCACCTATCTACGTCCTTATGAGCTTTTCAAGTAGTGACACAAAAAGGAAATGTAACAGTTTTGAGTAGTTAGTAGATAGCACATGAAGAAATTTACTTGGAATGGTGAAAACACCACATAATAGGTAGGTATGGTGGACACAGGTGGCATGGATTTGGCTCAAGGTTTTGGATGTACAAGAAGCATTCCCTCTTAGTACAGAGTTTAGGCTAGCAAGGTTATTATAAGCAAACATCATTATCAACTGGAATAGCAAGAGTGTACATAAAACACAAGGTTTGACGAACCATAGACTCCCACTGTCTTCCTTGTTAACACATAGCCTTCATCCAAAAATTATCTAGACTACTATGGACTTCCAATTATGCAACAGATTATTATAGCAGAAAATCCTTATAGTAGTTCTTCATTAATAGCCATTACTTACATGATGCACAAGCTTAAACATTAATTACTTGACAGCTCAAAACAATTGGCAAGCATCAAATTACTCAAGACAACGATCTAAAAAGATTCATGTAAGCATTTTATACCACTACCACATGCATAGCATTTTTCTGGTCCAACCAAACACCAATCAACTTATTTGACAACTCTCCAAACAGATATAAGTGAAGCAAGAGAGTACTTTCTTCAAAAGAAACTGAAAGCTCTAACAAGAGATACATGAAAAACTGAGAGCTAACAGCAATAACAGCAACTAGACAGGAATACTCAACAAGTATAAGTGAAGCACAAGAGTATTCTAATGAAAAAGTGGAGCGTGTCTCTCTCCCAAACATGAATACTAGGATCCAACAAGTATAGCACAGCAAACAAAACAAAACAAACTGAAAACAAAAACACACTGACGCTCCAAGGAAGAGTACACTAGCATGAAGCAATAAAAATATAGCACCATTAGAGATGACCTGATAATTTGTAGATGAAGAAGGGGATGCCTTGGGCATCCCCAAGCTTAGATGCTTGAGTCTTCTTGAAATATGCTGGGGAGGTAAGCCTCCCCAAGCTTAAGCTCTTCACTCTTCTTGATCATGTAATATCATTCTCCTCTATCAACACTTGAAAACTTCCTTCACACCAAAACTTAACAGCTTTTCTCATTAGCAGGTTAGTGCACTAAAAGATAATACTTCAAAGTTCTAGCAAAGACAAAACTCACAAGCCAACTATTTTAAACATTAGCCACTGTTACTAGGCTCAAGTGGGCACTTTTACACGAAAAGAAACCACTTAAAAACTTGTAAAAGAGAGAATGCAAAATAAAAGACAGAATCTGTCAAACCAGAACAGTCTGTAATGACGAATTTTTTCGAGGCACTTACGATGCTCAGATGAAAAACTTTTGAAATAATGAAAGTTGCGTAACATCATCAGGAACATGCACAAAAAGTTTCAGCATTTTTCGATTTTTTCTGATTTTCTACTGAATTAAACGGTGACGAACAGCAATCTGTCCAATGCAGTCCCGAAAATAAAAACCAACTTTGCATTAGTAACTCTCCTTGGCACAACAAAACAGCAAATAAAAGATACAAAGGAGTTGCTACAGAGGTAAACAAACATCCTTGACTAATACTGAAAATAAAAGATAATGGGTTGCCTCCCAAAAGCGCTTTCTTTAACGCCTTTTAGCTAGGCATAGTGATTTTTATGATGCTCACATAAAGATGAGAGTTGAAACGTAAAAGAGAGCATCAAGAAGCATATATAAAACATGTTTAAATCTAACACTCTTCCTATGCATAGGAGCCTTGTAAGAAAACAAGTAAATGAAGCACAAAGTGACTAGCATAGGAAGACAAAACAAGTGCAACTTCAAAATTTTCAACATAAAGAGAGGAGACTTAATATTATTGTGATATATGAAACTATGTCTCCCTCTCACATAATGACCAGTAGGTTTTAAAGAAACCATCATATAAAAGCAACACAAGAGAAAGCTCAAAACTTTCATCACAAAGAGAGGAAATCTAATAACATGAAGATTTCTATAACCATATTTTCCTCTCTCAAAATAATTTTCAGTAGCATCATGAATAGACTCAACAATATAGCTATCACATGAAGCATGCTTTTCATGATCTTCAAACACATAATTTTTATTAAGCTCAAAAAAGTGGAGTCATTAAACTCACTTTTGACAATAGTAGCAAGATTAATATCATCAGGCAATATAGGACCATCATCAAGAGAATTATCATAAATAACATTAGGGAGCACATTTTTACTTTCTGCAATTTCCTCTTTTACTGAGTCAAGGAGGATGTTTACTTCAAATTTATCAAAAGGAGATATTTCAATAGAATCATGACATTCAAAAGTATAGCATTCTTCCTCCTCCAAGCTTGGGGGACTAAAAATATCATTTTTATCAAAACCAGCTTCCCCAAGCTTAGAGCTTTCCATGGCATTAGCAATAATGGTGTTCAAAGAATGTATGCTAATAACATTGCTACTATCATGATTGTTATGCAAATAAAGTTCCATAGCTTTTTAATTTTCTCTTCAAACACCTCATGTCCCAACTCAAGATAAATTTCATAAAGCTCTCTCATGTTGTTTTCAGCCATAGGACTAGTTTCAAGGAAAGTAACTAGTGATAGCAAGTAAAGAGCTAGACATAATAACTCAGCAAGAAACAAAACCGAAAATAAACTAAATGCAAGTAACTAATTTTTTTGTATTTTTGAATATTGAAAGCAAACAAGATAAAATAAAATAAACTAAGCAAGACAAAAACAAAGTAAAGAGATTGGAACTGAGAGACTCCCCTTTCCAATAGCCTCCAAGTCCCCGGCAACGGCGCCAGAAAACAGTTTGATGGCTACGTGTTGGTGAACCCCAAGAGGAAGGTTATGATGTAGACAGCAGAAGTTTTCCCTTGAGAAATCTACCCAAGGTTATCAATCCAGTAGGACTTGACGATCTATTGGAAGGTTGTTGATGTTGACTCCCCCTGGCGCTAGGGAGCTTGCACCAACGTGGAATCTGCACAGACACAAACCAGAACTTTGCCCAACACGAAACAGAGAGGTTGTCAATCTCTCCGGTCTTGCAGAAACAAAGAGTTAAACGTATGGTGTGGAAAACAGCAGGAAACACAGCAAGTAACAGGAAACAGATGATTGCAGCAGGTTGTGTAAACAGTATGAGGAAATTGGACCAGGGTCCACAGTTCACTAGTGGTGTCTCTCTCAGAGCAGATAACTAGCATGTTGGGTAAACAAATTACAGCTGGACAATTGACAAATAGAGAGGGCATAACAATGCAATACATGCCAAGATGTCTACTATGAAATCTAGTTGGGCATTACAACAAAGTACATAGACCGTTATTCCAACCGCATCTATGCCTAAATAATCCACCTTCAAGGCAGCATCCGCATCCTGTTCAGTATTAAGTTGCTAACAACAGATTATTGCATGAAGTAAAGTGTGTAATGTAATCAATACAAGTGCCCTTGGACACTGCACCAATGTTTTATCCCTAGTAGCAACAGCACATCTACCATCTTAGACCTTTCTGTCACTGATCCAGATATCTAGAGACTGAACCCACTATCGAGCATAAATACCCCCTCTTGGAGTCACAAGCATCTACTTGGCCAAAGCATCTACTAGCAACGGAGAGCATGCAAGATCAAGAGCACATAGATAAACAACTTGAATAAACATGGTATCAATATTCATCGGATCCCAGCAAACACAACATCTAGCATTACAATAAGATGATCTTGATCATGTTAGGCAGCTCACAAGATCTAAACATGGAGGCACAAGGTAGAGAGACAACCATCTAGCTACTGCTATGGACCCGTAGTCCAGGGGTGGACTACTCACGCATCACTCCGGAGGCAGGCATGGTGATGTAGAGCCCTCCGGTGATGATCTCCCCTCCGGCAGGGTGCCGGGAAGAGCTTCAGAACTCCTCCGATCTGAGATTGACGATGACGGCCGCGACGGAACTTTTCGTGGAATATGATCGACCGTAATAGGGTTTTCGCGTCGCGGAGAATATATAGGCGAAGAGGCGGCGTCGGTGGCCGAGGGGGGCCACCACGCCATAGGGGGGCGCGGGCCCACCCTGGGCCGCGCCCTAGTGTGGCGTGGCCCCCTGGTGGGTCTGCTCCGACTCCCCTTTGGACTCCGTGATCTCCTCGTGATATTATTGACGATGTCTTTTGTTTCGTCCAATTCCGAGAATATTTGCTTAATAGATTTTCTGAAACCAAAAACAGCAGAAAACAGGGAACTGGCACTGTGGCATCTTGTTAATAGGTTAGTCCCAGAAAATGCATAAAAATGATATAAAGTGTAGCCAAAACATGTAGCAATTGATATAATAACAGCATGGAACATCAAAAATTATAGATACGTTTGAGACGTATCAGTGACGAGACTCGATATTCAGGGTGAAAACCCAATGTCTGGCTTTCTCTGATTATACGTGGTAATGTCATTTTCGTTGTTGAAGGCATTGTGTGGAGAATTCGGATTATCTACTAGGTGAAAACCTAAAATCTATGGACGACGATGCTTATGAATTGTTTCCTTCTTGGAGGTGTCGCGTTTGTAGAACTTCTTATGTAGTCGTGAGTGTTGTATTTGTAGTTTGGGTCCCGCTGCTGTGAGTAATTTATCACTATGGCAGATTTCTTTTTTCCTTTCTTCTTCTTTTTCCTTTTCGTTGTGCGCATTTTTGATTCTCGACTAGTTCTTAAAATTATGCAGCTGCAGACAGTGGCGGAGCTTCATGGGGGCCAACCTGGGCCATGCCCCCCCCCCCAATAACATTTGTGTAGTTTCTATAATTAGTATAGTGTGATTAAAACTATACTAACGAAGACTAATCATCATAATAGTTATTAAGTGGCTTAATTTTTTATGTCACGACTAGTCCTTTTTTTTTGGCCAAGCTTTGCATGCAGAGGCTATCTGAATTGATATGTTTTCGATATTAATATATTTTGTTTGTCAAAAAAATGGCTTTCAAGGTGTACATACATGTGTGAATTTCGTTGGTGAGAACTGCTGGATAGGAGTGCAAGCATTATCTAGGAGGTTAAGGTAAACAAACTAGAACAACACCTCGCACGTTGCAGCGGGTATCTATTAAGAAAGTTAATAGAGCATATGAAATTTTTAGACATCGAATGTATGTGTGGTTTATAATTTAAAGATAGTTATGCTTTATGGGTGTATCTGATTGATATAGATAAGACAATATCAACGGATTGAAAAACCGGATATTGTGGATGGTTTGCATGAAGATGGCATGCACATTGCCGCATAATATTTCTAGAAACTTTTTGAGTAAACACATATAGAAGCAATGTTCAAAAAATCGGCCGATATGCCGATTAATCGTGGGGTGACCGATAAGATTATAGCATATCGGCCAAGTTTATCGCTGGCGCCGATTTTTCGGTCCGACAGCCGATTTTTGCCACTTATCGGTGATTTATCGGGCCTGACAGCCGATTATAGGATGATAGTTTTGTAAAACTTTACATTAGCATGAATTTTGCCCATTTTGTTGATTCACTGGAAAGGAATAATTGTTGCACTTATATCCAATACTCCAATGTAATTTTTTAGCATAGCATATTTTAGAATTTTTAGTGCCGAAAGTTGACATTTACAAAAAAAACTAGCCGATAAATAGGCGACCGATAAAATCGATTAATCGGCCGATAAGCGATTAATCTCTAATCTGAGCCCAACCGAGCAGTAAACGCTAAGCGATATCTTGAACATTGTATAAAAGATCCCATAATTTCAATTAATAGTTATATGATTTTTCAAATAATTGGCAAAAAGTTCACGAGACGAAACTAATACCGGTGTTCTACTTGCACATGATTTACTTGTGTAACTACATAGCAACATGGTATGATCCTATCATTCGAACAAAAAAATGGTATGGACAATTTGGTGGGCTAAAAAAATGATGTGGATGCTAGCATGTAGAGATTGGAAATAATTAATCGGAAAATCTAATTGGCAGGCGCCTTACATCTGGCAAAAGACGACGCGCGCACACACACACCGTCGGATCGCGAACGGACGACAAAGCTCGCGCATCGCGCTTCCAGCTCGATATCCCCTTTCCTCGTCCTCCCGATTCGATCCCCCACTCTCTCGTTTTCGCCTCTCTCTCTAGACTCCAGAGACCCACGATCCCAGGTGATTCCGGCGCCGCCCCTACTCCGCTGCTCGCCGGCCTGAGCTCGCCTTGACCTTCTCCGTTGATTCCCGTCCAACATCGCCTCCTCCATCCGTGCCCCCGCGAAACGGCGCATCTCCGACTCGACGTCAATTTCGAAGCGGCCGGCCACGTGAGACTCCTGCTGCTCCTCCGTGGCGTCTGTCCCCAATCTCCTGCTGGTCTCCTGCGCCTATGGCGTGGTTGTAGACCGACGGGTCAGCGTCCCAAGCACAACCTCGGCAAGGAGCATTGGCTGTCGGCTGCAGCGGAGGGATCTGTTCAGCGCCTCTTGAACCTGCTCCTTTTTGTCATTTTCAACGCTCGGCCGCTGCGCCCTCGTCCCCGCCAGAGTCCGTCGTCTGTGTCGACCACTGACACCGCTGGCGAGTTCTCATCTTCTGGACCATGGGGTCCGTCACTGCTCGCTTGACCTCCCTTGCTCTCTTCCACGGCACAACTGGCCGCCGGTGTGTAAGCTGTAGGTGATGCATGACATGCGCCAGCTAGGTGCATCCATCACTGTATGCATGCAAGTATGAGTGGTATCGATCGTAGCAGCTACTAGTTCTGTAATAGTATTGCTCAGCTACTCTTGTTTGCCTTTGCCGCCGCAGCATCCAATCCCAGTTTTCAGGTTGGTTTGTATTTTTCTGCCCATGTAGTTTATTTTGAGTTTTTCTCGATGTACTGTATTTGCCATTTTTACTGTAGCTAATTTTTATGTAGAGTAGATGGGATGTTCTTTTCTGTCTACTTGATTTAGGTTTCTGGCAGTAAGTTGGCACTATAGCAATGGTGAAGTCATTCTACTTCTAACATATATAGTCCTCCGCGGCGGTGGCGGTACCCGCTGCCGAAGGTGGTCGGGGAGTTGGTGGACGGGAGGTGGATGACTGGCTCGTGGGGGCGACGACGGTCGGGCATGGGGATGCTGAGTCAATGGCCTGGGGTTGGAGCCGTGGGTCGCTGGAGCTGGAGGCGAAGCGGCCATGTGGCGGCGTGTGCGCGGTGTTGCCTCGTGGCGACATGAGTCGTGTCGCATGTGTGCAGATCTAACGCGGGATCGGAAAGGCGTCTCCATGGATGGTGTTGCGGCAGTGGCGTGAGGAGGTGGTCACAGCACAGATCCGTTGCCCTCATACTGGTTCCCGGCGCGACATGAGGTGTTGTTGCCGGGGCTGCACATTGTGGGTAGGCGACGCGGCGGCGCTTGCAGTGGCCGATGGTTCAGGGGCGACCATGGAAATATGTGGTACCAACGTGGTTGCTATCCCTCTTGACGGAGGTTGGCAGCAGCGGGCGGTCTGATGTGCATGGCAACTGCTGCTCGGGGCGCTGGCGCTCAGTGGTTCGCCGCTGGCGGTCTGCTGGGTAGGCTTCAATGATTTGGGTTCAATAAAGTCCGGGCAAAAGCCGAATTCGACCTCGGTCGGTGCCGACGTCCTAGGATGTGGAGGCCTCGCCGTGGATCTCCTTCACCTCCCACGTCATTTGGGCCTCCGGTTTTACGCATGAAAACTCAAACTTTGATTTTGAACGGGGTGGGCATAGACAGCGGTGCACCGTTGTTTCCTCCTTGCAGGCGATGTCTTGGAGATCCAGCCCTCAGGAGCCAGTAGTGACTTGTGTGGTTATCCTACTCTATCGGTAATAGTTACTCATCTGTACTAATAAAGTTACCAACCTAGTACTGATAAAGTTACCCACTCAGTACTGATAATGTTACCAAGGTCGTACTGATTGAGTTACAACCTAATACTGATGGAGTCACCCTCCCAGTACTGATAAAGTTACCCACCCTGCACTGATAAAGTTACCGACATAGCACTGATAAAGTTATCCACCCAGTACTAATGGAGCTACCCACCCTGTACTGATAAACTTACCCACATAGCACTGATAAAGTTACCCACCCAGTACTGATAGAGTTATTCATGTGTTCATGATATAGTTATCCACAACGAAATTGATGTAGTTACACTACTATCTCGATAAAAATACCCACCAAATATTGATAGAGTTACTCACACTTTACCGATTGAGTACTGATGAAGTTACGTTATCCACCACAGAATCGATTTAGTTAACATACTCTCACGGTAATAGTTACCCATCCAGTACTGATACAGTTACCCACCCTGTACTGATGGAGTTACCCACAATATACTGATGGAGTTACCTATATGTTCATGATATAGTTATCCACCACGGAATCGATATAGTTAACATACTCTCACGATAAAAATTACCCACCTTGTACTGATGGAGTTAAACATTTATTCATGATATAGTTATCCACCATAAAATCGATATAGTTACCATGTCCTCTAAATAATAGTTACCTACCCAGTACTGATAGAGTTATCTATCTGTTTTAGGTGTGTAGTTGTCATCATGAAATCAACAAAGTTATCACGCTACTATTTATGAATTTTGCACATGTGTTTTAATGTATAGTTATCCACTTGTCCATGATACATTTATTGTCCCAAAGTGGTAACACACTTATGAAACTAGGTGGTAACTTCACAACTCAGAAAAATCGAAAAGAACAAAAAAAAAAGTGGGATATAGTTTCAAACCGAAAATTAATTGTTGCCTGGGTGGGTAACTTACATAATACAACCTCGTAACTGACGTGTTAATGGGTGGGTAACTTTTGGGTCATAAAAAAATATCGTCGGAACATATCAACATGGGATCTAGTTTCGAAGATCTCGACGCGACTATTTCAACGGTGAAAACGGATCATAAATCAGATAAACGGTTTGAGCTACAAAACATTTTGAATTTTCAAATTTTGCATTTAATGCACGATGATGTCAGCAATTTCGGATTTTAGTGCATGCCTGCAAATTTCTCTCGCACGCACACACGTGACTCTTTCACACAGTGCGAAGTGCGCATGGACACGGCTGAGCTGTGCGTCGGTTTTTGCCAGCCAGCAGGCGTCTGCTCCCTAGTCACGTCCATAATTAATAAATATTGGTGGATGACATGGAAAATTGATTGGTTAAAAGAGTAAATAATGTGGATATCTTACATGTGGAGATAGAAAATATTAATTATACTTAGTAGGGTATTGCTTTATAAAAGTACTAGTATATATTACCTGTCGTAAGACTAGTCACAATGAGAGTAACATGAGTAGTAACATCAATGCCACGTAAGCAAGAAATCTGATGTGGCGGGTAATTATGAGGAGAGAGATGATTGTGTTAACTAGCTATGTTACCGCAACGTCACACATTTCAATGCAAGATGAGTGTATAACTTAATAAATATGACACTACACACATGTTACTCCCCACTATGGAGGTAGTAAGTTAGACTAGTAACATATCCATGGTACTAGTCTAAGTTGCTCCCCATTGTGAGCAGCCTAAATGAGACCTAGACCCCGAAGGGCTAATCAGACAGAGTCGTAAACGTGGAGCGGGCGGCGACGACGGACGCGTCGTTACCTTGTTGGAGGCGCCGCCTTGGAGTCTCTTAGCCCTAGCGGTGCGATGGGGTCGCGGCACTCGGTAAGGGTGATCAGTTTTCAGGGGGAGCGGATGACCGGGGCGGCGGCCCCGGACGGTGGTGGTACGTCGAGGCGACGGCCTCGGTTTCTCACGCTATGACGGTTCTATGAGGTAGAGCCATTGGTTTGCGTGGGTCTTGGTGGCGACCTGGATGAAGACTGCGCGTGCAGAGGGTTCGTCGACCTGACTGGATCGCCTTCGGGCAATGCGAAGGTCAATCTGGTTGCTACGTCGGGGCGGCGGCCCTGGAACAGGATGGTTTTGGTGGCGACCTTGACATAGACTGCGCGGGCAGAGGGTTCGTCGACCATGACTGGTTCCACTTCGGGCAATGCGGAGTTCGTCCTGTTTGCTATGTCGGGGCGGCGGCCTCGAAGCAGGTGGTGTGTGTTTGTGACGTTTGGTCGACTTGTGTCGTGTGGACGGCGGGTTGCCACGTTTTGTGCAGTTTTTGCCCTGTTTTCCTTATAAACAGGCTATTGTACAGCTTGTATGGTTTTTGGAATCCGGTTTCCCTAATAAACTGGGTCATCTCTTCTATCTATTCGGGCAGTGGATATGGACCACTTTGAGGTAAAAAAAAACCTAAGTACCAGTACTCTAGAGCGCTCTAGGTCACTAGGTGTACTTAAGTAATTGGAGTTAGCTTAATGGTGCGTGGATCTCATAGGTGATCTTCGTAGGAAGGAAACAAAGCAGCGCCGGCGGACGTTTTATGATGCATACCCTGGTGGGTGTCACGCGCGCATGGACTTCGAGGAAGCTTCGCGCGCAGATGACTCGAGAGAATCCCGAGGCATGCAGCTGGCAAAAAGGCTATCAGACACCCACGCGATTCAGCCGCTGAGACTCGCTGAAGAGAATGAAAAGCGAGAGGGCCAGTGGGACCCCATCCTCGTCACGTCTTTACAGTTTACACCCGAATAGCGAGTTTTTGACACCTGAAGCCTGCAGGCATCACCATCAAGGTGAATGCTGGTACAATTTTTATTTGAACGTTGAATGGCGATAGATAGCCTAGACTTATCAAACTACCTTTTTTGAGAACTTTCGCATTTCAGCTTTTATTCAACAGGCGTAAGCTTCTCTGATATCAATCAGAAAGCCAGGGAGTACATCAAAATTCAGTACAGATTTAGCTATAAGAGCTTCTTTAGCACATCTATATACTCCCTCCGTTCCAAATTAATTGACTTCCATTTGTCCACATGTGGATGTATCTATACGTGTAACATGTCTAGATACATCCATGTGTGGACAAATGAAAATCAATTAATTTGGAACGGAGCGAGTATAAGCGAAGGATATGAACAACCAACGTCGTCTCGCCACCATGTTTATTCCATAGCAGTACGACCTATAACTAGTTCACCATCGGAATACGATTGCATTTCATCCACATGCATAACGTAGCATAGCAATACCGTAATGATGAGACATTTGTCGAAACAAAGTAAGCGATGAGGCATCAGACATTAAACATTTTTCTCCTTCTGAACCGCACATTTCTTTTATTTCTAACGAGCACAACACACATATTCACACGCACACGTACACATAGAACAAACCGAGACAAGGACGGATCGACGATCCTACTACGGAGATCACTTATGTCTCCAGACGCACCTACTCATGCTTGACGGTAAACTTAATTGACAGGATCGACGACCCAAATATTTGAAGTCCATCTCAAGCCCCCACACGACTCATCTGAGTCTCATAAGCATACATGTTCATACAGAACCCCGCTACACCGGTGGCAGCGGCATGGCTATTTCATCCGTTGGTGGGTTGATTCTGCCGCTGCAAAAAAAAAGGAAATAAAAAGAAACACATTTTAGCGGTGCTCAATATATATAGAGATAGGGAAGTGAGGGAAAAATGATCATGCACGATATCCACTGTGCATGGATCCAACACATTGAGATTCGTGCAAACATGACGAAACTTTTCAACATGGATCTTGAAGCACCAAAAAACAAGAGAGTGAATAGATAGAACATGGTACATATGAACCCTCTTATTTTGAACGTTCATAGGTGCGGTTAAAAACATGCACGGTGGAAAAATCCGGGTTCGGACGTGAGGGCAGCACGCCGCAGCCCACAGCACAGCCGGACGCCATATGTATGATGGCGTGGGCGGCGGCCGGTTGTCGGACGAGCTGCATGCCGCAGCAGGAAAGGAAGGGCCGTGTTGAAGCGATCGACGTCGAACAGCCGGCGATGGCCGTGGCCAAGGATCGGCGTGCGACCGGTGGACCTTCAACGACGTCGACCAGCGTGTGGTGGGTGATCCCCGTCCGACAGCAGGACGCGGCAGCGGCGGCGGGTGCTATCAAGGTTCACGGGGGCGCACGTCGGCAAGGCAGAGCTGCATGCAGGAAATCCCCCTGTGTAACTCAGCGCGTAACACTGTCGGAACGGATGCACATCGGCGTTGGAGACCGAGGTTGCTGCGAGGTGGTGCAGTACGTGCCTCCATTGCAAATGAATGGATGATATGCATATCAGACAAGAAGAATGATACGCGGCATGTATACCTGCCCTGCTCGAAGAAGGCGGAGAAGGCGCCGATCCCGGTGGCTGCCGCGATGAACCAGACGAGCAGCGCGACGGGGAGGGTGAGGCCGGCGGTGCCCATGACCACGTAGGCGAAGGAGAAGGTGAGCAGCGTGGTGAGCGTCCACACCGACGCCTTGAGCCGGTTCCTCCACGCTGACCCTGCGGCCGCTCTGCTGTAGAGCCAGAGGCAGCAGTAGAGCAGGACGAGGTCGGCATAGGAGGTGGCCACGAAGGCGACGATCGCAGTGTCGCCCTTGGAGTGGTACACCGCCATGACGGAGTTGAAGGTTAGCAGGACGAAGGACACAGCTGCGTACACCCAGGAGAAGGCGCCTCCAACGCCACCTGGGTCTGGGAGGCGCTCCACCGTGCCGGCTCCATTGCGTGCCATATCTTCGGATTCTTTCGAATACTACCACAATGCTTCTAGTTCTGATGCGAAGAGGGATTGGTGGATGTGGTTTTGGTGTGAGAGATCTGGGGGAGAAGGGATCTTCGGTTTCTTTCGAATACTACTACAGTGCTTCTATTTCAGATGCGAAGAGGGATTGGTGGCTGAGGTTTTGGTGTGAGAGATTTGAGGGAGAAGGGATCTTCGGTTTCTTTCGAATACTACTACAGTGCTTCTATATCAGATGCGAAGAAGGATTGATGGATGTGATTTTGGTGTGAGAGATTTGGGGGAGAAGCCGAGAAGGAATCTTCGGTTTCTTTCGAATACTACTACAGTGCTTCTATTTCAGATGCGAAGAGGGATTTGTGTGAGACATTTGGGGGAGAAGGGTGTAGTATATATAACAACGGAAAGTGAACACCCATCTGCATGGGCACTTATTTTTTGCCGTCTCTAGCTTCCCTTGACCAAGTAGGTACATTCGTGCCCACGATACATCCAGACAACAACAGATATCTTATTCCTGATCGATGCAGTTATGTAACTATCAGGCTAACTGGTCAGTTCTACCTTGTAGACTAGCTGCTACCTATATAACGGTGCTACAACTTACCTACAGCTTCCATTGTTACGCGATCTTCCTTATAGACGGAGCAACGCAGGGTCCACGTGAGGTTTAACAACGTTATCACCTGGTTCCCAGCTGTGTATCCAGTTAACTTTTGAAAATTGCACCTTTCACGTCGGACAAAAGCGGCTAAGTGCGCAAAACCGAAGGCTAGAAATCCTTTGGTTGTAATAACAGTTCCCACAGCTAGTTCACTTTTGAAAATTAAATTACAAAAGCGGCTAAGTGCGCAAAACCGAAGGCTAGGTGCTAAAAAATAATAGCCGAAGATCGGTAGACAAGTGCAGCAGAGATCATGAATGGCATGCATGATACCGTCCACCCAAATGACGACGGAAGCTAGCGATTGAACGCGAGGAAAAACAATCCATCCTTTTTTGTACGATTCGATCGTTATTTATGTATACGTGTAGCCGAAGTTCGGTTAGCACGTCTATCGTACGTAGCCTTGAATAGTCCAATTTTGGTCTCACCTTTCCAAAAGCAAAGTCACCGAGCCAAGCCGCCAATTTCAGCCCTTTATTTGACCTGTAATGTATCATATTGATCCATGTAAGTATCTAAAAATTTCAAAGCTGTCAGAAAAATTCAAAAAACTTCCAGCAAATTGTAAATGTTTCGATGTATATTCTAAGAAATTTTTAATCCATTTGGTTAAGTGATTTGTGATTAAATAGCTTCTTTGTGGCAACGGTGCATCTCCGGTTGCTCCATCGCCCACGGCCCATCGCGATACTACTTAATTCGATACGGCGTAATGTTGGAGAAGAGATGAAGCAACAGATCAGTCAGCAGGCATGTGCTTGAGATATATACAAGATTCCCACGAGATCTTCCTAATTTTCTTAGATGATTAGATCCCCACGAGATATTCCTAATTTTCTTAGTTAGTAGTGTGCAAGCACCATCTTAGCTCTCAGTACGTACAACAATAATATCTGCAGCTAGACACCACAGATCGTGTTATTGTTAGTTGGTTCCCTCACCCCACCGCTTCGTTCCTATCCCCTGCTACAGGAGACAGGAGGCGAACTCTCAGGCGACCACCGCGCCCTGAGTTCCTCCGGCCAGATCCGCGTCTCCCTCCTCTCCGGACGGCTCTGCCGTCGACGGGAGTGGAGGAGACGTTGATCTGGCCGGGTGAATCTGTGTACAGTAGAGTAGGTTTTCCTAGTCTAGCTGTTTAGTTTCTGGTCGTCCGGCGCTGCGGTCTCCGACGGTGGCGGCGGCGGCGTGGAATAAAGATGCTCCCCTCCTCCTTCTGCAGGCTAGCTTGGCGGCGGCAGGTGGTGGTTTGGTGAGCTGGGCTTCCAATCGGGTTGGTCGCTCCGGCAGCGGCCACCGCGAGGTGGATTTTGTGCTTGGTCCTCGCCGGCGCGGCGACGCGTGCCCCGGCGTCGACGTGAGGACATGGAGCTTGTACAGGGGGGGGAGCCCGTTCTCGGCGCTGGTGCAGGGTTGGAGGCTTGGAGGTGGTGGTTCCGGTGCGGCTGGGCTGTCCCCGGGACGGGCGGCGCTGGATTCGGTCAAGGGGGCGGCCTGGCCGTACGCGTTCATCGAGCTAGGTCTCGTCGCCGAGCGGCGAGCGGCTTCTGCGGCCTTCGTCAACGATGCTGGTCGTCTCTCTTCCGTGTTGCTGGCTTCTCTGCGTTCTTCTTCTCCGGCGGTCGTCGGCGGCGTCGAGCTGCAGAGGCAAAGGTGGTTCAGCGGTGTTCCTAGCTGCTGTTGTGCTTGTGTCGTGTTTGGGTGCTCAGTGCTGCGTATGTATTTGCTTGTATTTCGTATTCTATGAATGTACGCAGTTCTTCCCGTAAAAAAAAAAACAATAATATCTGCATTCGCATTGCTCAAGTGGGCCTGCTAAGTACTTGTGTTTAATTTACTTGAGCGTCTAACATACGCATTTAATTTAGTATGGTTTAGTTTGTCGAGAAAGGAAAGAAGGCCACATGTTAGGTGTGGGGGTTGGCGGTGAAGGAAGAACCGCACCTGGAATACCTTTCCTCTACAAGAAACCAACCAACTAGTCAGTTGGAGATAATTAACAAACTGATGAAAGTGATGACTGATCTCGACATAAACATGCACCCACACGTAGCAAAAGCTTTGCTGACTCACTGGCACCCTCTCGTACGTGTTATGTCTTTCCTATCGTAAACTTTACCGTTACGTGCAGCGTCATCTACATCGCGTCTCCAATTTTCTCTCCAAGTTGCAAGCGATGCACGAGCGGAGCTATACGGAGAAATAGCTGGGTGGGCTAGAGAGTGTCATGAAAACCCTAGTGTGTCATGAAAAGGGTCAGATTTTGAAATTTTTGTTCATTTTGTGCAGAAGTTTGAGAATATGGTAGTCTAATCTGTTGAAAATATAAGCAATTTAGCAATTGATTTAATTCGCGAAAACAGTAACCAGATTATGACTAGAATAACCAGAATTAAACTAATCATGCGATCCACCAAAACAGTAGATAAACAGATCGAATCTAGAGCAACTACTATAAGCAGAAACTCCAACAAAGTATGAAACAGGAAGATTAAGAACGCATACAGTGTCGTGTCGTGACGAGCGAGCGGCGGCGGAGGAGGAGGAGTGCGCGGGAGAGAGCCTCCTGTTCACTCAAGCACACCAAGTGTCTCAACACTCCACCTTATAAGGTGGTGTTTGTCTCCTCCAACTAGTAATGTGGGACTAAACCTTAGTCTCCAACCAGCCATATAAATGGGCCATGAGATTTTAGGAATTTTAGTTGGGCCATGTGAAAAAACTGTGATTTAATTTTGGTCATGGGCAAAGGCCCATAAAATTCCAACATAATCTATCCATTTCATTTCGTCACGTCTTTACACGTAGGGAGTCCGCGCTGCCGGCCGAAGGTGAATGATGGCAGATAACTTCCTAACATAGCATATCTCACGACCTGTCAATACTTCACCACCGCAGCCGACCGGTACGAATATGAAGGTGTTTCATCCACCCAACGTACGTACGAAATCTATTTTCAAAGGCTGTGAAGAAACTTATCATTCCTGAACAAGCTATAACTACGCCTACAAAATAATTAACGACTAATTGGCTAGCAATGCAAGCATAATTTTGGTGTGCCAAATGCATTATTAACTTGAAACAAGAAAGTGCATGCAGATGCATATATATGTAGCACGCAAGCACGCAAAAATACTCAGAAGAGAATGGAGAACAAGTTGTTGTGATGGGTTTGTGGGTATGAATCGGATGGACGGGGAAGAACGTGTCGTCAGCTACCGGAGGAATGGGCGAGAAACCTCGTCAAGGTGCTGGTCGTGTCTCGGCAGCTTCAAACTCCCCACCGGTATACGGAAACCACCCGGAGTGGTTCATGTCGGACGACGAGCTGGCGCGCTCTAACAACGAGGAAAACGAGCTCCCCTTACCATTGGCGCCGGCTCCAGCACAGGAACCTGCCCCAGCACCAGCTCTGGTACCAGAGAAGGGGCGCATGACACTGACGGAAAAGACGGCCGCCGCTTGATCAAACCCCACCACACTCCGCCGGCGAAATCAGAAGCCTCAGTCGAGACTATGCAGGTTCCTCAACGTCGCCGCCGGTGATGGCATATGACACTTCCGGCGCCAGATCATTGAGGCATGCATGTTCCTCAAGGCCGCGGTGCTGGGATAGGCATCTTCCTCGTGTAGTGGCTGGTGAGGCACTGGGATAGGCCTCCTTCTCTCACGGTAGTGAGGACGGCTACACCGGGATAGGCCCCCTTCTCTCTCCATAGCCGGTAGCGCTGGGATAGGCTTCCTTAAAATGTAAGCTTGTTAAATTTCGTTTAAGTGTTCGCCAAATTTGTTAGTATTTTGTTACAAATTGTCAAGAAATGATCAAAATTGAATTTTGGGGGTGCCGGTGGGGGAGACGACTTGTGAATGGCCGGACAAATGTCCGTTTTTTTTTTTGGGCCGGACCATATTTAGGTGGTGATGATGGAGATGCTCTAAGCTAAGGTAGTAGGTTATACTGCAGCCTCCTATATTACTCTAACTTGAAGTGACAAGACTTTGAAGTTTGAACTACTAGTATCACCCTTGAGGTACACAGGCATCACCATCAGGTGAATTGTATCAGATAGCCTTAATTATCAAACGACAACTAGGATCAGGCAGTCCGCTGGTACTGAATACAAATGCATTTCATCTACATAACGTACATACGATTTCAAAAGGCTGTGAAAAGGCTATTTATTCAAACAAGTACCTGCAGGCATACTACAACACGTAGTCACATACACCTGCAACATTTGTATCGACTAATTGGCAATGTTGGGAATATCGCTTATCGAGAACTTATCGGTCGACCCAATATAAGGGTAACTCGGCCGGTTTATCGACATATCGGACGATTTATCTGCATATCGGCCGAATTATCTTATTTGTCAAAGAAGCTATAAATCGGCCGATTTATCGGAAGATATCTTGAACAATGCTAATTGGCAGCGAGGGACGCAAGCATAATTGTGAAGTGTCAATCTTGTTAACTGGTACTTCTCAGCATGTGATTATTGAAATATTATTCCATCCCAAAACGGATATTTACAATTTTTTCAGCAACGAGGACAACATACAACATCGAGGATCTTTGCGGTTATGAAAGAACCGTTTAACTTACAAAAATGAAACAAAAACATAAGTGACGGTCACACTATACAACGAATATACAACAGGGTGAATCATTTTTGCAGCACAAGATCAATTGGATTGCTATTTTTTACCAACATTTGAGTTAGAAAAGACCTGGCTGCCAACCCTGCTCATAATTTTTGACTTGAGGGGCTGAAGCCGCCTACTACTTGAGCTTGCGGTGGGTCCGTCCGATCGTTTCCGGTACTCTTTCTCCAGCTCCTCGAGATGACTCAACACCTGTAAGTAAGATACAGGTGTAATTTGGTTCAGTATCAAACTATCAATCTTGTACTGCAAATCCAGCTCTCTGGTCATCACCGAATGTACAAGCGTTTTACTCTTTGTAACATATCCATATGTGATACACTAACCATAGACCACCAAATAGTAAGATACTAAGGAGTTCTAAGAAACACAGATAGCAATACAAGGGAGACCATTCTTTTTTACTGTACCAAACAAGAGAAGAAGTAAATCGATAAAGAATAATCTTGCCATAATAAGGTAAATAAGAGGAAAACATATAGCAGTATAGACAAGAAGTTTACCCCCACAATCAAGAACTTACAAAACTACAGATATACTAATATACTACTCCCTCCGTTCATAAAAGGATGTCACAACTTTGTCTAAATTTACATGTATCTAGACATACTTTAGTGTGTAGATACATACACATTTAGGTAAAGTTGAGACATCCTTTTGTGGACGGAGGGAGTAAATAGTATCTCATCAACTTCAAAAAACAGTTCATCACCTTAAATGAGAAAGCAAGCGGCAACAATTTATCTGGATCCATTGCCTCCTCTGGAAAATTTCTCAAGGAATGTAAAAGTTCCTCGAAAGGCAATTTGACCTGACAGAAAGGTAACTTTAGCGATTCTTTAAAACATGTCTTTCAAGCACAAGCAACACAAGACATTAAGAAACTCACCAGGTCATCATGGCAGAATCTCAATAGGGCCAATCCAACTTGGAACACGACCTTAATACCCTGTAAGTAGATACAATAAGGTTTTAAAGTACCTGGATCTAGAAGATTGGTATATTGATAACCTTACAAGGATTGGAAGAACCATGAACATTCAAATCAAACATTTCATTGTGGACACAGAAACAGTACAGTATAAATACAAACACAGAATCATGTGTCTTGTTAGAAAAACACTTGAGTACGACCCCATGACTAAGTGTTAGCTATTCAACAGTCTGTAACGCATAAGAAAATTACATGACATGTTCTCCAGAGCGCTTCTCTACAAGGGAACTTCAGAATTAAAGTTGGTAACTACTGCCTCCGTATCAAAATATAAGACTTTCTAGCCTTTGCATGCATAAAATCTTGCACTAAAACATGTCCATGTATGCATGCAAAGGCTAGAAAGTCTTATATTTTGATACGGCTGATAAAAAATGATTCTATCTCGCTCCTATATTGAAACTGCAGTCTATCTGAAAATGTATTTTTGAGGTGCATCAGTCATCCAAAGAAACCGAATCTCAAAAGAACTCCAAAATTAATACTACTTACATATACATCTACATCAGACCACACAGTTACTGCATGTTAAAGTATGCGATAATAGAACAAATAATGGTTATACAGGTCCAAGGGGAAACAAAGGGTGATTATATACGTCTGTATAGAATATACTCTAATTAAAATTTCTTTGAAAAAAAGTTCTAAAAGGCGAATGCTAACATAAAACATGCTTGGAAAAATCAATAAAACATTGCCGCAAAAATTAATTTCAGTAAAGCACAGGTCAAACTCATAGGCTGGGATAAACACCAGACAAGAGAAAAAGTATGAAGGCAAGGTTCTTACCTCATAAAGGAAGACATCCCAAACTCTAAGAGTTATATGGAATGGGAAGGAGTATGAGAAAACCGTGATAAACCATTGACTTGCATACATGCTTGGGTTTATCATTTCTTCAACAAAATGTTCTCCCAACTTTGGCATGTACTCTCTAACTAGTCTCTCAAACTGAAACAGATATTGTTGCACAAGCGGCAAGCCAGGCTGTTCCAGGAGGATAAAAAGTAAAATTTGTTAAATAGTAGTTCAGAATACACATATTTCTTTTAGAAAATATTCCATAAATTTTGCAACTGCTCCGTCACTAATTGCCCAAACTGAAAAGAAATATTTCTGAACAAGTGGCAAAACATGTAGCCATAAGAAAAGTATATCTGGTTCAATATTTTAGTATATCCAAATGAGATGAAAAATATAGTAGTATAAGATGATGATAAGCATGATACAAACAAATTGCAATTATTGAACCAAGTATCTAAACGAAAAACTCTCATTCATCACCCGGAAGTTCAGATTTTGCAAGTCATTAGAGTTGCCTGCTCACAGGAAAATAAAGATCATCAAAGAAGTCTTATCACCTGATACAAGCCTTCCATTGGTGCATGGACAGCTCCTTTTAGCAAAGCTACTATTAACCAAAATGCATCCTCCTCACTCATATAAAGAAGCAGCAATCCGGCTATAAATCCCATTCCCTGCATCACCATTGCGCAAAAGTAACAACATATTAATCCAGAGAATGCGTTTGTCCTTATACAATACGCTGGCGGGCTGAACACAAACCTGCACATATCCAACATCCCTATCATAAACAGAGTACGCTTTTAAAACGTTATACAGAGATCTTTGACCTGGGCCATGTCTCTGTTGAAAGAAAACATGAGACGGAAATGTACGCGATATGTCACGAATAATTTCCAACTCTGATGTTGACGTCTCGTATATGACCAGAGTCTGTCCAATGAAAACATAGGTTACATTAAAATCTCAATCAATTATGGAACAAATACAATTGAGGCACGTCCACAAAGTGAAGCGAAATATGAGCTTGAATGAATATGATCACTGGTGAGTAATTTCCTTCAAAATAATCTACAGAACTGGGCTATCCTGTTTGCCCCGCAACACACATAGATTAATAAAAGAGAAAAAATGTACAAGGCACACCAAGAGAATTTGCTGTTGTTACGCTTCAGATCTCTACCTCTTCGTAAATAGATGACTACCTAGAAAGCCTATGGTTAAACTTTCATTTAACAATTGCTAATGAATTACATTAAAAAATTAGAAAGAGATATAATCGATTCGGCTAAGTGGTAGTGATGAGTGGGAGTACATGCTCTGAGGAGTATAGAATCATGTTCCAATAAGTAAGGTGAATGTAGTAACATTAGATTTCTCATAAAAATACTATGTATACAAAAATAATGGTCATTGATTATCAATATAAATAAAATTTCAGCAGGGCCAAAGAAATGTCAAATGATTCAAAAAAGGATGATTATAAGTACCTCATAAACCCCAGGATTCATTAGCAAGAGGTCCCTGCTGCCTGAAATCAACTGCCAAACAAGTCCTCTGAGACAATCAGGAATTCCTTTTCTTATTCTTCTTTTAACGACATGAGGTTTCCTTCTAACATAATGCTTCCAGTCGCTACCACCGGCACCTATCATCTTCCTCCATTTTCTTATCCTCTTTTCCTCTCTACAATAACCAAATTTTTGTGCCCACGAGGCATATCGCTTAGGAAGAATTGATTTAGATAAGTCGACTAGCTTGAAACATGCGGCAACATGGCAGCAAAGTACATGAGCAAGATAGTAAATACTAGTAACAAACGACCATTAACAAGTCAATATCTGACAGCCATTCTCACAAAATATGCCAAAAAGGCCCATGCATTAACATAGAAATGTATGATGTTCAACTACCAGAAACAGATATTGCTATACAGCAACAAACATAGAAATGTATGATATTCAACTACCAGAAACATCACTCGGTTGGCTAGTGGCTTGAGTGCACACCAGTCCACCAGTGTTCCAGACATGGTCTCCACATTGTTGCTAATGTCGTTTGTTACTAGTTGTTACTACAAAAAGCATGGTCCCCATCCCCAGTAGATCTAGTTTTTTTCAGGCAGCGCCACAAACTAACATAATCATAGAAAGAGACAAGGTAATTAGAAACAAGATTAACAGCCTCCAACTTAAAATAGTCAAATAGATGAGAATTATAAATATGACAAGAGACCTATGGTCATACCTTCCACGTTCATGTGTGGATCTGCTCTTCAAAATTCCTTCCGGAGAGTTACTTTGTTCTGTCTGTTCTGTCTTTATAAAGCCAAATCTATCCACAGACCGAGAAGAAGCTGTTCCAGGTTCTATGTCATCGACTTCTTTCTTCTTATCCATTTCAGTCAGTACTTAAAGAGTACCTTCACTGTGTAGAAAGAAAGATGCCCGTCATTAATTTGCAAATAACCCTGTAAAGTGCCTGGCCTATGAATTTGACAGGGAATACACTTGCGTGCGCAAATAGCATGGACTACACAAAATCAAAGGCAAATAAAATAACATGTGGCTAATGGAGGACATCAGATGACTAAATTGTTTCCCAGTGTCAACATTAGTGATGAAGAAACACCAAATGCACGGTGCAAATCCATGTCCTCTATTGCACGTTGCAACGATCAGAGGTTCAGCTAACCAATGGGTATATGAAAGTTACTGAGTCATCCTACTAATCACTGTCCGACAAAAAATTGAAATAGAAAGCTGTTTAACTAACAAACAATATATTTCCATTTAAGCTGCAATCGTTGGAAATGGATCAGTTGAACGCTCAAAAATCCTGGGAGCAAACATGCTTGTACGAGCAGTTCTAGTTGAGGGTTGTAGACTCACTGGACATCCAAATGGAAATGTGCATCCTATGAGTGGTTATGGGGTCAACTCAAATCGAACAAACAATAGAGTACATTTACCCAATGCATTCATCCAAACGGAGAATCAGTTCAAGTCACACTCATATGAATTTTTCAGATGTACATTCACACGTAGCAAAATCAGTTCGTATGAATTTTAGAGATGTGCATTCACACATAGCAGAATCAGTTCACGACTTCAAGTAACATTCATTGATTTTTACCTGGTTTCTGCCAGATCGGGGTGGTGATCGCCGGGTGTCTTGTGAATTTCCTTGGCGCGTGCTGCACACCGAAGAGAGGAGTAAGATCGAGCCAAATTTATAACATGGGGAGAGGAGAGAAGGCCGGAAGCATGCTCTCTGGGAAGAGAGGGGGCGGCAACTCACCTGTGCGGATGCCGGAGTTGGGGGCGGAGGCGCGTCCGCCGCCGGCGCGGACAGGAAATAGAGATGAAAGAGGAGCGAGACAGGCTGGGGGTAGGGAAAATCGCATAGGGGCGGGGCGGGATTGCGGCGACGTGCTGCTCGCCGGAGGAGTATGGCGGGATGTGCGGCTGGAGTACCTGCGGCGCCGTCGCGCCCCTCTAGATCGAGCACGCGTTTCCCCTCCTTCCTGTCGAGGAGGAGAGCCAGACAGGCTGGGGGAAAGAGATAGAAAAAAAAAGAAAAAAAAGGAAATTTAAAAGTAGAAAAAAAAAAGGAAAAAAAAAAGGAGAATCCTTACCTGGTCCGGCCCACTACAGAGCTCTGTTAAGGCAAACTAGGACTGCAGCCCGTCCAGCCCATTCACAACCCATCTTCTGACCTATCTGCAGTCTAGCCGGCTCGGCACATTTTTTTTTGAAACGAGATAAAAGCTGCGTACTACTATTTATTTTTGACATTGTACACCCGTGGACATACATTACTTGTATTGATAATACTCCCTCCATGAGTCTTGCAATAAAACATGTCTATATACATGCATGCATGCAGATGCTAAAAAGTTTTATATTTTGATACGGAGGGAGTAGTACGGATACAGAGTTGTGACGAATACAAGTACATAAAAGTAGGAGAATACAAGCGATTATACTGCTGCATACCGTCATCGCCGTAACTATCAAGCACACACGTCTTTCGCCGTCGCCGGAGAAGAAGAGCACTCGCAGTTGGTCCACATCCTGACGCGTAAAAAACCTCATGCCATGAGGTGTTAATGAGCCGCGATATCCACCGGCCGGTAAGACTGGATCTTGCCAGGGACAAACCTGATAGACCTACATAATACTAGCAATCAAACTAGTCAAATGCTTAACACCGTCGCCGCACCACTCCCTCCCGAAACAAGAAAAGCACGGGGTGCATCTAACTGGATTTCCCGAGAGAATTCCATCTTTCCAAGCCTTATATACGACTGTCTTTTGTACTATATCCCTAGAGCGAATCAAGCCACCAAACAACAAGGTCTGCCAGTACACCAAAAACAATCTCCTGTTAATTTTGCACAACAATCATCGTTTTAAATCAAACATTTCTAGGAACTGGCAGCATGTGCTTATTTCATACTACTGTTGGGCGATGCCTCTGAATTCAACACGGTGTCAACACGGTGTGTGAGTCCGGTGCTTCAAAATTCAACACCTTATTAGGAGTACCTACGTGCCTATGTCCTATGACCTTCTTCCAGCTTCAATTTGAGCACTTCGGGAGATCGGTAGGTGGCGGCGGGAGAGTCGTCTCCTGCGTCGGCCCGTTCTCGACCACGAACACCGTGGCCATGCCCGGGGCGATGTGGTACTCGAAGTGGCAGTGCATGAACCACGTTCCGGGGTTGTCGGCGACGAACCGGATGGCCGCCCACCCGAGCCTCGGCACCAGCACCGTGTTCTTCACCGGCGGGTTCACCAGGTTGTATCTCCTCACGTCCCGCACTGCGTCGTAGTTTCCGTGACCCTGCGCGAGCACGAAGAAGTCGTGCCCGTGGAGGTGCATCGGGTTGGAGTCGCTCTGCATCATCGCCGTGCTCTGGAACACCACCTCCACCGTGGCGTTGTACCGGAACCGCCGCGCCGTCGTGGCCTTGCGCGTCGGCTCGATCCCCTCCTCCTCCCCGCCGGGCACCACCGGTATCAGCGCCGGGTCCGTGTAGTTGAACGTCCTCGGCGGCGCGCTCGGCAGCTCCTCCACCGTGGACATGGATGCGTCGCCGCGGTACCGTGCCTCGAGCAGCGCCACCTTGTCCGGGAGGTGGAAGGACACGTTGTTCATGTAGGCCACGAGCATGGACTCGCTGCCTCCTCCCCTCTTGCACGAGGTCCTGTTCCCTCTGCAGACGGAGCCCTGACCGAGCGTGATGAACAGGCGCTCGTCGACGGGACCACGGACTCGAGACAGCAACGGGTGACCGGTCACGCCGCCGGTGAGGTTGCCGTGGAAGTAGAACGTCGTGGTCGTGTCGTGGTGGTCCGGCATGTCCGGCATCATGGCACCTCGCTCGCCGCCGCAGTCGACGACGCCGGCATCGACATTCTTGTACCGCACCAGGCCTCTGGCGATCAAGAGTGGCAGCTGCGGGTCGGGCTCCGGCGCCTCGATGGCCAGGGCGACCATGTGGTACGTCCGGCACGGCGGCGCGTCGGCGACCATGAGGACGTCCATCGTCTCGCCCGGCGCGACCGCTACGACGTCCGTGCCGTACGGCCTGAGGTAGTTGGCGTCCGAGGCGACCACCGTGAAGCTGTGCCCGGCCACCTTGAAGTAGTACTCGGAGAAGAGCGCCGCGTTCACCAGGCGCAGCAGGTAGGTCTTGCCGGGCTCCACCTCCAGGACGTAGCTGTCTTCTGCCTTACCGGAGCAATTGCTGAGATCTCCGAGCTTCCCGTTGATGGTCGCCGCGACGGGGTCGTTGTCGTTGCTGTTCAGGTACGCCTTGTCCACCTCCGTCAGATCCTTCTGCCACCATTCACCTGCATGCCATTGCCAGCCCAAACAAGTTCAGGGATCTTGCTCGCCACGCCACGGCAGATGTCAAAACCATAGAGATATCTCGCAAAGGAGAAATCAAAGAAAGAAGAAAGAAGAACCTATGATGATGGGGACATCCATGTCGGGCGTGCGAAACGGGTAGGTGCCGGACTTGGGGCGGATGACGATGGCGCCATGGAGGGTGGCGCGGAGGCTGGAGACGTGGGCATGCCACCACAGCGTGCCCTCCTGCCCGGTGACATTGAACCGGTAGACGAAGGTGGCGTTGAGCTGGATCGGGCACTGCGTTGTTGGAACCAAGGATCGACGAACGATCACAAGAAGACGAGGAGACAAATTTTGCTGGGCGCCCGCCCCGGCGACGAACGCCGGGGCCTTTTCCTCTCTCTGTATTCACTTAGCTCATTCTGCTTTGGTGCTGAAACTGATACAAGGGGTGCCCTATTTATACTACTAGTGAGCTACACAAACCTGCTCACGTACTACTCCTCCTAGTGAGAATACTTGACCTTTGGAAGTCCAAGAAGTCAAGCCGCCAAGCTATCCTCTGGCAAACTGCAGCCTGCTACTTATCCTGAGCACTGCCACTTATCCTATCTTGCAGCTTATCACCTGCGGCAGCTGCTTATCTTGACTTGCTACTACCTGTTCAAGTCTCACGTTCACACCCCATGCATAGAATATTATCACGTATGCATGTGTAGTGCATGAGCTTGGCAACCAAGTTTGCTTAGGCTAACATTCACCCCCTCAAACACAGACCGCACCTTGGACCGGTCTCCTCTATCCCGCACAGTAGAGGCGATTTTCTGAGCCCCCGTCTGCTCCCACCTCGCCGCCGCGGATCCGTGCGATTCCTCGACCTCCGTCTGCCGCTCCGGCGGCGGGAGGGCGGGGGATCGCCGGATCCCGGCGTGTATATAGCGTAGGTAGTAGTTGGGTCAGCCGGCGGCGTCTCGGAGGTGGAGATCTCGTCGGTGTTGTCTTTGCAGGTGGTGCTCGTCCCCTCCGGCTCTGGAGCTTCGCGGAGCTTCATGGCGGAGCGCTGCCTTCTTCCTCGCGCTCGCGGCCCTCTGGGGTCGCCGTGGGCGGGGCTCCCCCTCCAGATCCGGTGACGGCGGATCTGGTTGACCTCCTTGATGCAGATGGAGACGACGCAAGCGGCGCTGCTGGTGGAGCAGGCTGGAGGCCCTCTGGGGTTCGAGTTTCGAAGACTTCCCGTCCGCCTGGGGACGGCTTCCGATCCAAGGAGTCATGGAAGCTGCGGCGGCGGCGCGTCAGCGATGCGACCTCTTCTCCGGCGACGTCGATGCAAAGGGACCTCGGTGTAATTTCTATCTTTAGTTTGGTCTTCTTTGCCTACTTGCTGTAATCTCGATCTGTATCCTCGCAAAAAAAAAAACATTCACCCCCTCAAACTTGTTGCCGTTATGCCAAATCCACGACGCCAAGCTTCTGTCTCATCTCCACGAATTTGATCCTGCCCAGCGCTTTGGTGAAGATATCTGCGAGTTGGCCATCAGTGCCAACACGCATGTCCTCGGCGGCCGCCACGCTCGTCGCATGCACGACGTCACGGCGCACCGCCACCACGCCATCTTGTTCTTCACCGGTGCCACGACTCGCCGGTGACTCGCCTCGATGTTGTCGCTGATGACGCACCTTGTCGACGACTCACACATGTTCATCATCGGTGCCGCAACTCGCCGGTGACACACCTCCATGTTGCCGTCGATGACGCACCTCGTCGACGACTCGCACATGTTCATCACCGGTGCCGCAACTCGCCGGTGACGCACCTCCATGTTGCCGTCGATGACGCACCTCGTCGACGACTCGCACATGTTCATCACCGGTGCCGCAACTCGCCGGTGACACACCTCCATGTTGCCGTCGATGACGCACCTCGTCGACGACTCGCACATGTTCATCACCGGTGCCGCAACTCGCCGGTGACACACCTCCATGTTGCCGTCGATGACGCACCTCGTCGACGACTCGCACATGTTCATCACCGGTGCCGCAACTCGCCGGTGACGCACCTCCATGTTGCCGTCGATGACGCACCTCGTCGACGACTTGGAGATGGACGATGAACTCCTCGCGGCAATGGCCTCCACACCATGGCCATCACCTCTTTGCCGCCGGTGCCACGATTTACCGGGCAGCATATCTTCTCCTCGCTCGTGACGCAGCTCGATGGCGATGAAGACTCCGACCTCGACGGACGAGGCTCTGATACCAAATGTTGGAACCAAGGATCGACGAACGATCACAAGAAGACGAGGAGACAATTTTTGCTGGGCGCCCGCCCCGGCGACGAACGCCGGGGCCTTTTCCTCTCTCTGTATTCACTTAGCTCATTCTGCTTTGGTGCTGAAACTGATACAAGGGGTGCCCTATTTATACTACTAGTGAGCTACACAAACCTGCTCACGTACTACTCCTCCTAGTGAGAATACTTGACCTTTGGAAGTCCAAGAAGTCAAGCCGCCAAGCTATCCTCTGGCAAACTGCAGCCTGCTACTTATCCTGAGCACTGCCACTTATCCTATCTTGCAGCTTATCACCTGCGGCAGCTGCTTATCTTGACTTGCTACTACCTGTTCAAGTCTCACGTTCACACCCCATGCATAGAATATTATCACGTATGCATGTGTAGTGCATGAGCTTGGCAACCAAGTTTGCTTAGGCTAACATGCGTCACCATGCCGGCGCCGTTGGCCCAGCAGTTGAGCCGCTGCTTCACACCGTGCCAGTGAATGGTGATTCCGTAGGGGGACTCGTTGACGACGTGGACAGCCACCGTGTCCCCTTCCGTGGCTTCGATAGCTGGGCCCGGGAACTGCCCGTTCACCAACGTCACCAGCGTGTTCTTGCACAGGTGTTGCATATACATCTGCCGTACCTGCATTTCAATTAGAGGCCAGACGATTAATTAGAAGCGCAGCAATGCATAATCATGTATGGATCATTACATATATGTGATACTCACGAGGAATGTGTGCTCCACGAGGGCCGCCTGAGTTGCCGGCAGGGCCACGCCGGCGGCGAAGAAGAAGGCAGCTGCTGCTGCCATGAGAGGCATCTTACACATGCTGCCTCCTCTATTTCTCTAGCTAGTTTCTTAATATCAGTGAGTGCTAACTATGGTGATTTACCCTTGCCTTTTATAGCAAGAGGAAACGATGCTCGAACGTACCTTCGTGCCGCTCTGTAGAAAGCTAGGGACTCATACAGTCAAGGTCTGCATTTGACAACAAACACCATTTTTCAGACACCAAATTCGATTTCTTATCTTAGGAGAAAAGTGTGGAAAGAATATGCATAACACCATGCTAATTAACGCGCCTAAGGAAGTTACAGCAAACTGCGCAACCTTCAAGTTTTCGGTAGAAAACTATATCTGGAAATATCACGGAAGGGCATATGCATGCATGCAGCAACATGAGAAGAGACCGGAGCTCCATGAAATGATCTCAGCGGTCAACATGGTTATGCGAACGTAGCTTGACACCGCAGCGGGGGCTCAGAAAGCAAACCTAGTACAAGCCAAAACGCGTTATAACTGGCTGGCTGGCCGAGATTAGGTCAAAATGGTCACTGTCATATCAAATCTCATGCATTGACGGTACCAAATTAATTTACCATATATCATTGTCACGTGGTAACTAGTCATTTCCTACCTACCATATGTTATATACGTAATCTATGTCTTCAGCCTTAAGCACCTAGGGCACGTAGCTAGCAACCTAGTACGTGGTTTTGAAACGAAAATAGCTTGGTCCAAATCAAATACATGGCTTCAGCCTTAAGCACCTAGGGCCTATAGGGTTCAACCTAGTCTCCCACACGCTTAGCAATTTTTCTTGCCGATTGCTCGAGAAACGAAGTTTCAGACACGCACAAAAATACCTTTTTTTTTTTGGTAAAAGCTAAATAAAACAGATCTGATTGTGGGAAAAGGTTTCGAAATATATAAATTGTGCCAGGAAGCTGGTACCGACGTAATTTGCAAAGATATGTTGAATATGTCGTAGCCATTTGTCCAAAAATGTTACCCAACACCCCATGCGGAACCATCAATTAATCTTTTTTTCAACCATCGCTATTCAGTTCATAGGTGAGAAATGCATTGCAACCTTAAAATATTTTAAAAAGTGGATGTACAACCAACCCATCTTAATTAAGTCCTCAGGATGCATATTCAGGTTCTCATTATTTCAAAAGAAAAAAAAATCCATTGTAGGGGTTTTCCCTACCGTAGTCTTTTTGAATAGAAACCTTGAAATACTTGGCAATATTGGCCTTCATTTTTTTCCCTGCTAATCTGATATAGTTGCAAAAAAATCTGAAAAATTAAGGTGTGTCTGCAAATTAAAAAAATCACGTGGTATCTTCTCAAATGTGTAATACTTACCAAGGATAAACTAGAAAAGCGCAACTAGCATGGAAGGTTAAAGTGTGGATTTTGTCACCGTGACGAGACAATCAAGCACTTATTTTTGCAGTGCAAGTTCGCACGTTTTATATGGTCAGCCATCAAAGTGTTTTCTAATTTGTACCGCCACAGTGTTGCAAACTATTTTACAATTGGTTACATAGCGTAGATCACAAGTATAAATATTTGTTAGGGTTGTAGCGTTTGCTATTATTTAGTCGCTTTGGCCATGCAGAAATAATCTAATTTGAATGGCAAGTTTTCAGCATATGGAGAACAGAGATATATTTACATAGATTTATACATATTTGGAGGACCCGATGATAAATATTTTTATCCCACATAAGTGCCAACGTAGTCTACGGATCGACTCTTCTTCGCCTTAGCGCTATCTATGAGTTTTCCTCATACCTGTTTCACAACGCTTTTCTTTCCGTTTTTCGTTTGTTTGTGTGATTGGCTACATCCGAACTATGCATAGGCCAGATTTAAACTCTTATAAATTATATCAGTGTTATGCTAACTTATTTTTAATTTATTAAAAAATAGTTTATGGCACAGTGGCAGCTATGCTATCATCTTCGAACCGTCAAATTTGGGAGAAGCTGCTTCTAAACGACCACATAACCATTTTAGGATGAGGCCTACATCCTATGGTTTGAACAAGTTATTTTGGACGAGCCGTTGTTTTTCAAGTGTTGCACTGGTGTAGGCTCTCACGCTCTGGCTTACCGTGTTCAAAATATCTGGTTAGTCCAACATACGCATCTTACTCCGGAGGCCGATACTCTGTAATTTTTCCTACCGTTGGATATGGAACGTGCTCAACGGTCGCAGTGGCTTATTTCCGTAGACTATGCCGAAGTATTTCCGTTGGATATGAACGCGAGACGAAATGAACCCATCGATCTCATGTCAGGCGCTACCGATCGTCTTTCTCGGAACTGTAAACCCTGCATTAACACAGGCGCATTACTCCGTGTTTCAGCTCTCGAGGAGGCAGAAGGGCGCTCCGGATCAATTACGTTTGAACACGAACAGGTTCTGAGAACAGAGGGCGGACCGGCGGAGTACATACATAAGCGCCCAGCCTCTGCCTGCTCTCTGCATTCTCCACCTTCCACAATCTCGCCCACTAGCTCGTTTCATCTTCTCCAACCCCGGCCATACGTCCGGCGACGGCGATCCTCCCCTCTTCGATCAGTAAGTATAAGTATAGGTATGCCGACATGCTTTCCCCCTCCCCCTGTGCCTCAGCATCACCCTGTACGTACTGCACCCCATCTCATCAGGCGATTCTCATGCATATCTTTTATATTTTTCTAAGATATCTGACGAAGGAGGCTTGCCAGACATGGCTTTCGCTGGTGTGTCGCTCATCGCGGACGGCGAGCTGTGCCCCTTGATTGCGTCGCCCATCGACGCCCGCACGGACAGAGGGTACCACTTGCTCGTCGTTGAAGGCTACTCGCGTAGCAAAGGCACTCCACCAAACGGGGAGTTCATCAGATCTCGTCCTTTCATGGTTGGAGGCCATCGCTGGCGTCTCGATTACTACCCTAATGGCTTTGGGAAGGAGGATGAACGGTTTATTTCGATTTTTCTTGTCCCTGATGATGATGTGGAAGGACAGGAAGTGAAGCGTCAGGCTATCTTCAGTTTCATCGACCAGCCTGAGTTGCGAACATCTATGCGCATCGGTGAAAAGAAAATACCACGTTATGGAGAACAACAATTCATTCAGAGGAATATCTTGGAGAGATCTAGACATCTTAAGGACGATAGCTTCATTATCCGGTGTTACATTGTTGTTGTGAAAGCGCCCACGGATGCTCGCAACGACAACAAGGCTGGCACAACCTCTTCGTTTCTGGACATGTCCCCGTCGGACATGCAAAGCCGTCTCAGCGACCTTCTCCTGTCCAAGCTGGGTGCTGATGTTACATTTGAGGTTGGAGGCAAGATGTTTGCTGCCCACCGGTGCCTGCTTGCAGCCCGATCTACCGTTTTCAAGGAACTACTCTTTGTTGGCACTACTATGACAAAGACAAATATTGTAGAGATAAATGACACTGACTCGTTTCCCGACTGTGACTGGATTAAAGATAACTTTAAAGATGATTCAGGAGAAAAGGAACATGAAGAGGATGATGAAATGGTTGATGAAGAAGGAGATGGATCGGGAGAAGAGGAAGAGGATGTTTAAATGGATGATGCAATTGTCGGCACAAACAATTATGTAATGTGGCTGCTCCAGTTGCTTGAAGCTGGGGATAGGTGTAACGGTACTACTACGATAGCATATAGAATCTGGATACAATTGCAGAGGAATTCATTGTAAGAAGGGGATATCGATTCGGGAGGGAATCAGAGGTTCGGGGGAGAGACGGAAGCACGGGATTCGGGGATGAGAGAGTTCTTCACACAATACAAATGACTCGATACCCTCTCTGGCCAATACTCTAGCCTAATTAACTCCTCTCCAGCTCAGCCTCCACGTCGTCTTGACTTGGTCGATATGACACACCTTGGCCAATGCGCTCGCGCCATGTGTCAGTCAGGTTTCCTGACATTTCCCCGCCCTTGAAGACCTGCTTGACCCCAAGCAGGTGCCGTCGGAAAACGTCTGCATAGATCCTCTGCATCTTCCGAGGTCGTCCATTCCACTGGTAAGCCGGTCCAATTGACGCGCACCCTTGAAGCTGTGGCTCCTCCCGTGTTGACCATGGCGTGCTCAATGATCTGAAGTGGCTCACTCACACGATCAGTAGCTGGATCGAACTCCAGAATCGAAGCACATACCTGAACATGAGGAGGCACATGACGTTTTAACTGAGACACATGAACCACGGAGTGAACCTGGCTTGTCTCTGGCAGATCCAGCTTATACGCAACTTCTCCCACCTTCTTGAGCACCTTATACGGCCCAAAATATCTGAAGGATAGCTTCTGATTTCCTCTGACAGCCACAGATTGCTGTATATAAGGCTGCAGTTTCAAATAGACCAAATCCCCGACCTGAAAGGTTCGTTCACTTCGATTCTTGTCCGCTTGATGTTTCATGCGCTGCTGCGCTCTCAGCAACTGCTGCCTGATTACATCAATCATGGTAGCCCTCTCCTTAAGCCACACATCCAATTCCGCCGAAGCGCAATCACTGGAAGAAATCCCCAACTGACGAGGAGGATACCCATATAACACCTCAAATGGAGTTCTTCCCAAGACAGAGTGAAAGGAAGTATTATACCAATATTCTGCCAATGGTAACCATGCGGCCCATTTCTTTGGACAGGAGTGCACCATACAGCGGAGAAATCCTTCTAGGCATTGATTAATCCGCTCCGTTTGTCCGTCAGTCTGAGGATGATAGGAGGAGCTCATGTGCAGAGTTGTGTCGGCCAGACGAAACAATTCCTGCCACAAACGACTGGTGAAGATACGATCCCTATCTGAAATTATCATACCAGGCATCGCATGCAAGCGGTAAATCTGATTCATGAATTCCGTGGCTACCTTAAAGGCAGTGAAAGGGTGTTTTAAAGGTATGAAATGGCTATATTTGGAGAATTTATCAATCACCACCAAAATGACATCATAATGGTTAGATACCGGCAGACCTTCGATGAAATCCATGCAAATCACTTGCCATGCTTCAGTGGGAACTGGCAATGGCTGCAACAGTCCTGGCTGCTTGACATGCTCAGTTTTGGCTTGCTGGCAGATAGAACACCCAGCCACAAATTTCTGAATTGTTTCTTTCATTCTGGCCCACGCAAAGTATCGCTTGACTCTGTGGTAAGTCGCTGCCACGCCAGAGTGTCCACCCATACCGCTACTATGCAAAGCTTGCAAGATGTGCTGCTGTGCAGTTGGGTTATCACCCACCCAGATACGATTCTTCAAACGCAGAACTCCATCCTGCAGCGTATACCCTTTATCATTTTGCTTGGATATACTTAACTCCTGCAGCAGGTGACGAGCTACAGGATCATCCTCATATCCCCGTTGCAAGCTTTCCAACCAAGCTGGAGCAGCTGCAGAAACATTCACAGCACACACTTCGTGATTTTGTCTTGATAGACCATCTGCCACAGCATTATTGATGCCTTTCTTATACACCAATTTGAATTGCAGACCCATCAATTTCACAAAGGCCTTATGTTGCAATGGAGTGTGCAGCCGTTGCTCTGTCAGGTGCAGAAGACTTTTGTGGTCGGTATGAATTTCGAATTCTCTGTGTTGCAGATAGGGTCTCCATTTTTCAACAGCGAATAGGATGGCGAGACATTCCTTTTCATAAGCAGACAAGGTCTGATTGCGAGAGCTCAGTGCTTTGCATAAGCAAACAAGGTCTGATAAGCCACTGGGTGTCCCGCCTGTAACAAAACGGCTCCAATTCCAGTGTTAGATGCATCAGTTTCAACAGCAAAAGGAAGTTTGAAATCGGGCAATGCCAGCACTGGGGCTGAACTCATGGCGTTTTTCAGTTGCGCAAAGGCAGTTTGTTGAGCAGGACCCCACTGAAACAACACTCCTTTCTTGAGCAAATGAGTCAGAGGTTGAGCCAAAATACCATAGTGCGCAATATACTTCCTATAGTAACCTGTGGACCCAACACTCCACGCAAGCTCTTCAGATTAGTAGGCACTGGCCATTCCAAAATTGCTCGAATTTTTTGTTTGTCTGTGGCCACCCCTTTGGCACTGATCACATGTCCAAGATATTCCAGCTCAGTGAGAGCAAAGGAACACTTACTCCTCTTAATGAACAACTTGTTTTGTTGCAGTAATTCAAACACTTCTTGCAAATGTGTGACATGTGCATCCAAAGTAGGACTATAAATTAATATATCATCAATGAAGACCAAAACACTTTTGCGTGGATAGGGTGCCAGAATCTGATTCATTGTACTCTGAAAAGTTGCAGGAGCAGATGTCAACCCGAAGGGCATAACCAAGAACTCATACAGGCCTTGGTGAGTTTGAAACGCCATTTTATGCTCTTCCCCTGCTGCCATGCGTATCTGGTGATACCCAGAACGCAAATCCAACTTAGTAAACACTGTGGCTCCTGCCAATTCATCCAGTAACTCGTCAATGACTGGTAAGGGATGCTTATTTTTGACTGTTAGCTCATTTAACAGTCGATAGTCCACACAAAAACGCCACTGACCATCCTTCTTGCGTACCAACAACACAGGCGAGGCAAAAGAACTGCAGCTCTTCTGAATGACACCGCTGCTGAGCATGTCATAGACTTGGCGTTCTATTTCATCCTTTTGAGTGGGTGTATAACGATATGGTCTTGTCTTCACGGGTTGGGCACCATGGATCAAAGGAATGCGATGATCCTGTGCTCGGCGTGGTGGCAACTCTTTGGGTTCCGAGAACAGTTGATTGTACTCCTCCAGTAGCTTGGCAATTAACTCTGGAACTGGTTCAGTCTCGGATGGCGGCATGTTATCGTCGCTGGATTCAGTGCATAGATACCTTCACATTTCTTCTCCGTGATCTGCACCAGATGTGTTAGTGCACCACGCTTTAGCATTCCTTGCAGTTTAGATGCTGCAACCTGTTTGCATTTCAATGGTTTAGCCTGCACACCCTTTAGAGTAATGCATTTTCCAACATGAGTGAAACGCATCAATTGTTTCTTCCAGTGCACCCACATAGGGCTGTGGAGGTCCAGCCAGTCTTTTCCCAGAATCATGTCATAGCAACCAATTGGCAAAACATTGACAGTGTGTGTGAACGAATGTCCTTGCACCGCCGACTGGAAATCTGGCGCACACGAGTGACAGTTCATTGGCGCCCCATTTGCTACTGTAAATTGCACTCCTGCAGTAACACATTGAAGTGTGTCCACAATCTGCTGACTCAGGAACGAGGAAGCACTTCCTGAATCCACCAATATCAACAGGTGATGCTTGCCCACTATGCCAGGTAATCGAATTGTACATTTTGCTCGACTGCCTGTTGCCTGTTGATCAACTTCTGGAGCAACTGCCGCTATCATGCAGATATCACTGCCTTCAGACTCTGTGTCTGAACTGGTTTGTTCAAAAATCTTGCTGCCTGGCAACACGTCCATGAGCTCTTCAATGATGTGAAGTGGTATTTGATCCGGACACTTGTGTGTGCGACTGTACTTCTCACCGCAGGTGAAGCATAAATTGTTGGCTCTGCGATAAGCTTTGAGAGTGTTCAATTTGTCCTCCCATCGACCAATGTCCTGTTTCTTCTTGTCATCAGGCTTGGAATCAGTTTTCTCTTTGTGAAAACGATCATGACGGTGAGATGATTTATAATGCTTCTCTTGAGATTGTGGTGACTCCATCTCTTCCTCCTGCAACAATGCCAAAAGACTAGCAGTATCGAGGTCTTCCGGTAGATGAAGCTTAACAGCTATGCGTAAAACAGGTTTGAGACCATCTATAAACTCATCTACGAAGAACATCTCATCTAAAGCAGGGTTATACAACAATAACTGATTCCTAAGCTTCTCAAATGCTTCTACGTAAACAGCTACTGAATCGGTTTGTTTAAGCAATCTAAGCTGTCTACGATAGTTAGCATACTTGTTTTTGCCAAACTTCTCATGAACTAGATTACACATCTCTTCCCATGATTCTACTCTTCCTTTAGCCTGAACATTGCGAAGCCACAAGGCAGCTGTGCCTTTGAAATTCAGCGACGCATAGCGAGTACGTAAGCCTGGCATGACTTGATACAGCTCAAAATAAGTTTCACACTCCTGTTGCCACAGTTTCGGATTTTCCCCATCAAATTTAGGGAAATCCATTTTTGGAGTAGCATGAGAACGACCTCTACTGTGATTATCATGCATGAAGTATGGATCGCCTGGATCATCAGGAATATTCATCATAGTACGATTATTGCGGTTAGTACGTGCTCCCGGGGCATGCACTGGGGTCCCGAAGATCCCAGGAGAATCACCCGGCGAAGAAGATCATCGCGGCGGTCACTGGACCCGAAGCCGGAGCTCGACGCAGATGGGCGCGATGGCAGGCCTTCACGTTGCGCCACCGCAGGAGGTGGTGGCGGCGCGCGGTCGGAATTTGCAGCCATCGACCCTGGTATCTCCACTTCCGGATCCGCCGGTGCCTTCCCGGTGGCTTGGAGAGGCGGAATCGTGTGCTCCATCCGGGCTTCCAGCCGATCCGCTCGATCCGCCTGCGTGGAGATCTGGCCTTGCAAGCCATCCACCTTGGAATCAAGGTCAGTCACGCGATCGAGAACCTGCTTGATCAGCGACTCCAGTCCCGCGTTCTGCGCGGCGATCTCCCCCATCTGGTTCGTCCACTCCGCCGTATTCGGTTGAGCTCGACGCGGCGCCAGCGCGCTAGATCGAAGACCAGAGGAAGTCAACCAACTGTGGGTGTCCCGAAGGAGCTTTGCGCGATTCAACAAGTGAATCGCACCCGGCGATTAGGAGAAAAAATTCTCGTGAAATTCCTACTGATCTCGAATCCTTGATCGAAACGATGGCTCTGATTACCAAATGTAACGGTACTACTACGATAGCATATAGAATCTGGATACAATTGCAGAGGAATTCATTGTAAGAAGGGGATTCGGGAGGGAATCAGAGGTTCGGGGGAGAGACGGAAGCACGGGATTCGGGGATGACACTAGTATAGAACGACACATCGGATACCCCTCTATGGCAACGGCAGGAGTTAGGCGACGATAAATCGCGACATCCCCCGCGTGCCCGCACTGGGCCGTAAAGCAGGCCCACAACATCGGCAACGGGTGAATAGTGGAATATATGTTGGCAACGGAGGTTAGTTTACCTCCGTTACCGATGTGTGCTCCTCGCACACGGACAGTTTCGTAATCTCCGTTGCCATTAGAAGCAGCCCGACAGCCGGCCTATAAGAACCTACTATGCCCTTCACTCTCACTCTCACTCACTTCCAACCCTAGCCGCCGCACAGTCTCCTCTCTCTCCACTCTCTCGCATGGCTTCCACCGTCGGCGCTGGTAGATCCGGCCATCGCGGCCGTGGCCGCCCACCCTCCGAGCCTTCAGGCAGCAGCAGCGTCAGCTGGTGTTGCGGGACGAGCTTGCGGAACAGGCCGCCGCCGATCCGTCCCCCGCGGGCCGGTCCCGCAGCCTTGGCGCTCGTCCGCACGGCGAAGGCTCCGGCCGCACCCGCTCATTTGGCCACCATTGCAGCTACCGCGAGATCCGCCAGGCGATGTACCCCGGCCGCCATCCGTCTTCCTCCTCCTCGTCCTCCGACGAGGAGGAAGAGGAAGAGGAGGAGGATCGTGATCTAGAGATCGCTTGCCAACTCTCCCGCGCCGATTTCGAGTGCGAGGACGCCAAGCGTCGTCAGGGCGAGGCCGATCTGGAGGCGGCGGTCCTCCTCTCCGAGGCGTCGACCCAGGTCGAACGCGCCGAGGAGGCGGTCTACCAGTCTGACCTCTGGGCCGCCATAGCCCTCTCTTTGTTCCACGGCGAGGGCAAGGCGCCGCCAGGGGAGGCCGGAGCTAAGCGAGCCCGCCTCGCCTAATGTAAGACCCCAGTTCAGTAGGATAGCTGTTTTCTAGTTGTAAGTAGCTAATTGTTTATCCATAGATTTGCTCTGTTTTTAGTAGGCATTGTTTACACATAGATTTTAGCTGTTTTCTAGTTGTAAGTAGCTAATTGTTTATCCATAGATTTGCTCTGTTTTTAGTAGGCATTGTTTACACATAGATTTTAGCTGTTTTTTAGTTGTAAGTGGCTAATTGTTTATCCATAGATTTGCTCTGTTTTTAGTAGGCATTGTTTACACATAGATTTTAGCTGTTTTTTAGTTGTAAGTGGCTAATTGTTTATCCATAGATTTGCTCTGTTTTTAGTAGTCATTGTTTACACATAGATTTTAGCTGTTTTCTAGTTGTAAGTAGCTAATTGTTTATTAATAGATTTGCTCTGTTTTTAGTAGGCATTGTTTACACATAGATTTTAGCTGTTTTCTAGTTGTAAGTGGCTAATTGTTTATCCATAGATTTGCTCTGTTTTTAGTAGGCATTGTTTACACATAGATTTTAGCTGTTTTCTAGTTGTAAGTAGCTAATTGTTTATCCATAGATTTGCTCTGTTTTTAGTAGGCATTGTTTACACATAGATTTTAGTTGTTTTCTAGTTGTAAGTAGCTAATTGTTTATCCATGGATATGCTCTGTTTTTAGTAGGCATTTGCTCTGATTTTAGCTTTGTTTCTGTTATGCCGATGATTAAAATTAGGAGACACCGTGTGATCCGGGGGTGGCGCTAGTGATCCTTGTGATATGCACAAATACACATCGATCTTGTGCATCCTACTTGGCTCGCTTGCTCCATCCCTGAAATTTGTGTGTCCAATCTACCTATATATGAGGCATTGTTTAGGCTATGTTCTAGTTGTAATTAGTTCTATATTTTATGTAATGCCGATGAAGAAGCATATGTCTTGTGTATAGAGATGAAGGAGCTTACATTTTGATTTTTTTTTCATCTGCTTTAGGGCGAGGAGGAAAGCTGGAGACTATGCGGCGGCCGTGAAGACGTAGGAGCGGGGCTCCGTCCACACGGTCCACTGAAACCGGCGCCTCCAGGAGCAAGACTTTTGTGCAGTACTAAATAGGTAGAAGAAGACCACGCAATGAAGCTGGGCGAAGAGGAAGGTGAAGAACCGGCGGCCGTCAAGCAGGAACCACAGGGCCCCGTCGACGGTGCAGCAGGCGTCACCGGCTTTTTTTTGTTTCCTTTAGCCCTCATTACAAACGGTCAAAAACTAATCTCCGTATCTGATGTAAAGACTAAAGGCAACGGTTATATATTATGCCCGCTGCTAAACTTATTGCAAACGATAAAAATCTCCGTTGCCATTGTGAGGCTTCACATCAGTGACAGAGGCGGGGACACGGACCCTTTCTCCGTTGCCGAAGGGGTTTTTGGCCCGTTTCCGATGTGTCGTTCTGTACTAGTGTGAGAGAGTTCTTCACACAATACAAATGACTCGATGCCCTCTCTGGCCAACACTCTAGCCTAATTAACTCCTCTCCAGCTCAGCCTCCACGTCGTCTTGACTTGGTCGATATGACACACCTTGGCCAATGCGCTCGCGCCATGTGTCAGTCAGGTTTCCTGACAATAGGTATGATCTCCAAAGGCTCAAGTCAATCTGTGCAGAAAATCTGGTCCAATACATATTCAGGAACACGGTGGCAGACATCATTGTTGTGGCTGAGCGTAGACAGTGTACATGGCTGAAGGATTCGTGCGTGGAGTTCAGCAAATCTCATTCAAGTCTGTACACGGCTTTGACAGTTGAAGTAATAAACCAGATCATCATAACCTGTAGCCCCTGTTCTGAAGGAGCTCATCTTCAAGTTTGCATCCTGAACTTCTCAAAATACCTATCTGAGCGCTGATATCAGTGTGTCGTAGTAGTGCATGTGTGGATGGTTAGTATCTAGTACTGGTGTTTTTAATTTCGATGGGATGTGGGGATATGCAGTTTTATCTAATCTTTTATTCTGTGCTGTGCCGATGGTCTAGTATGGTACACTATCACTGTTATACATTTGCAATGGATGTTGAGGCGCAGCAATATATCTAATGTATTTTTTGTATGCAATGGATGTCGAAATGTTAAGCTGGATGACTTGTTTCAGTGCATGCATGGATGGATGACCTGCTAACGTAAAGTATGGCCTGCGCACGTAGTTTGTTTGTTATCTGGAGAACATCATGTACTTCCTCCGTCCCAAAATAACTGTCTTAGATTTGTCAAAAAGTGGATGTATCTAGATATGAAACAAGTATAGATACATTCACTTTTGAACAACTTTGAGACACTTATTTTGGGACGGAGGGAGTACACAAAACCAAAGCAGGGCACCAAACAGGAAGACAGTGTCACGCACCATAACACTTCTACCACTTGCTTCCTCAACATCATCAAGAGCGGGGCTGACTAAGGCAACCACTGGACCTGGGCCACCTCTGGGCAGAGGACTAAAGGAGCAAAGGCCCAATCCGTGCTACGCGTAGGCCCAGCCCACAAGCGGCTGCGATGGAAGTGCTAACGTAAAAGTAGTTGCACCCTTCTCCGATCCGATTGAGCGTGCACGATCTGGAGAACATGGTAGATGAACTCGTAGAACAAAACCAAAGCAGTTGCACCAAACAGCAACAGGAAGACACTCTTGGATGATCCGGGAAGTCTGACATACATAAGTGATGTCCCGTTGTCTATTCATGCATTTTGTTTTGGACTTTTATGAAAATAACCAAAGATTCAATATAGGTCACTTGTATTTGTACGTGGTCCAGCAATCTATTTAAACTCCGCACAAATTCTAAATACAAACAACATTCACAAACAATCAGCAGAACAACGCAAGGATAGAACTTAGCTTAACTATCACTAATACCGTCGAACACCTAAATGTCCGAAAGTGAGGGCGTGTCGAGTTGGGGTGTGACGCTTTTTAGGTGACAATTTATATATGGGTCGGAGCACGTCTTTACTTTTCCGCTCCAGGATGGGCGACAGTCATCGATCTTCACGATCATCGTCTTGATGCCCGGGTTTGATGTAATCGTACAGTATGTTGAGGTCGACATTGGTCGTCAAGATAGTAGCGAGCCGGCAAAGAGGCGTCGGGTGTGTCGAAGTAGTTCGGGTGGCTCCGAGGTGCTCTTTCACGACTTTGATGAGGTTATGATCATTTTTTAAAAATGGCTCAGATTTTGAAAAGGTTCATATTTTGAAAATGTTCGTTTAAAATGGTTCAGATTTTGAAAAATATTTCGATCTCGAAAAGTTTCAGACTTGAAAAATGTTCAGATTTTAAAATTTTGGATCTAAATTTATTTGTATGAGCGATATAAAGTTACAAATATATTTGTTAGAAAATTTCAGAAAAGAAAAGAAAAATCGGAAGAGAAAAAGAAACAGACATAATATATTTATTTTTTTGAGAATCACATAATATATTTGTTTTTTTAGGTGTACATAATATATTTGTTGGAACGTACACTCATAAGATTTGATGGCGAGTATAGCGAGTGGCTACGCGAGCGCTCCAGCGCTGGGCTTGGCCCATTTAGGGACTTTTTACGCGGGCGAGACGGTGGACAGGACTTGCCAAAGGCGATCCTTCCGGATCCTAGTAGGAGTCGTCTTTAAATCAGATCGAGTTAGCTTCAAAAGGAAAGCCATGTCCGCCAATGTTTACAGGTCGATACCGAGTAGGTCTTGGTTTGTCCTGGTTCTGCGTGTATATAAGCCCACCCTAGGACGCGAGAATTGGTACCGGTGTAAGCGCTGAGAAATAAACAAGAGCGGCGAGAAGTTCCGCCTCTGGCCAAAGATTATCGTGATATCCTGCATAATTTTTTTCCAAAGATCTGCTGAAGCGGGAGGCTAGCCGATCATGGCTTTCGCTGGCATGTCCCTCGTCGCCGACGGCAAGCTGTGCGGCTTAACCGTGTCGCCCGTCGACGCCCGCGCCGACAGAGGGTACCACTTGCTCGTCGTCGAAGGCTACTGGCGGAGCAAAGGCATACCGAACGGGGAGTTCATCTGTTCTCGTCCTTTCCTGGTTGGAGGCTATCGATGGCATCTCGAGTACTACCCTAATGGCTTTGAGGAGGAGGATGAGGAGTTTATATCGGTTTATCTTGTCCTTGATGATGATGTGGAAGCACAGGAAGTAAAGGCTCAGGTTGTTTTCAGTTTCATTGACCAGCCTGAGTTGCGAACGTCAACACGCATATCTGATAACGAAATACCACCTCAGTACCGTCGATGTTACGGGCGAGATCAATTTATCAGAAGGAATATCTTGGAAGCATCAAGTCATCTTAAGGACGATAGCTTCATTATCCGGTGTGACATTGTTGTGGCCAAGAATGCCGACACCGACAAGCCGGCTTGCAGCAGAACTTCGTTTGCGGAGATGCCGCCGTCAGACATGGCAAGCCATCTCAGCGAACTCCTCGAGTCCAAGGTGGGCGCTGACGTTACATTTTTGGTTTGCGGTGAGACATTTGCTGCACACCGGTGCGTGCTTGCAGCCAGATCTACCGTTTTCAAGGAACAACTCTTTGGTGGTGGCACTACTATGACAAAGAAAAACATTATAGAGATAAATGACATCGAACCGGAAAATTTTCAAGACTTGCTTGTGTCCATCTACACGGACTCGTTTCCTGATGGGGAGTGGACTTACAATGACAAAGAAGACGGATCAGGAAAAGAGGAAGAGGAAGAAGAAAGCGAATCGGGGGAAAATGAAAAGGACGAGGAAGATGAAACCGAATCAGGGGAATATATAACGTGGCTGCTGCAATTGCTTGAAGCTGCGGATAGGTATGATCTCCAAAGGCTAAAGTCGATCTGTGCAGAGGAGTTGGTTGGATACATATGCAGGAACAGGGTGGCAGACATTGTTGTTGTGGCTGAGCGGAGACAGTGTCCCTGGCTTAAGGATATGTGCGTGGAGTTCATCAAATCTAATTCAAGTGTGTACACGGTTTTGACGGCTGAAAGCTTGGACCAGATAATCAGAACATGCAGCCCCTCCGTTCTGAAGGAGCTCCTCTTCAAGTTTGCTCCCTGAACTTCTTAAAGTGCCCTGCCTATCTCTGAGACCAGATATCAAAGGGTCATAGTTGTAGTGCATGTTCATGGTCCTATTAGCTACTGGTGTTTTAGATTTCGATTGGATTTTGAGATATGCAGTTATCTAATCTATTAGTATAGTATGGTACAGTATCTACTCTTCTACATTTGTGCTGGATGTTGAGAGGCAGTAATATATGTAACGGGTAATTTATGTGCTTAGCCTGATTTCATTTGGTCAATGCATATCTCTGCATCGAAATATTAAGCTGAATCCCTAAAAAACTGTTAGGCTGAAAATGTTGTTTGAGTGCATTCATAGATTACGTGCTAATGTAAGATGCCCTGCCTGGTTATTCTGACGAAAGTTGCAATCCTACAAACGGTGCAAACCGAACTCTGTAATGTCTGATGCTTCGTTATTGAAGTTGGGGACAAATGTCTGATGCTTCGTTATTGACGTTGGGGACAAGGTCCCTTTGGTAAAAAAAAAGCATTGAAATGTTAAGTCGAAAAGGTTGTTTTACTGCATCCCCGCAAGTGCATGATCTGCTCACTCCAAAATTAAAATGGCCTGCTACGTGAACTGAAAGTTCTTGTTTAGCCAGCACGATGGTGGAAATGGACTTATCACAAGCAGCAGTGAAGAAAATACACAGTCCGCTTCAGTCAGAGAACACTTGGATGCAATACACACAAACGAAATGCACTGAACATACGTAATTCACCTGCTCTTCTGAACTTATGGCACAAGCATTTGCCGCATTACAGTAATAAAACTCAAAGTTTCTCATGTTAGCTTAATTTTTTGATTCATGTATCTGCATGTTTATTCGATTTGCATGTATTTTAGTTTAGGGACTTGTTGTCCAGCGAGACTTTCTCGGCTGAAGCGAGGAAGCGAGATGCCCGGCAACCGTGTGATGCGGTGTGCTAGACGTGATGCTTGTCGTGCCGCGATACGGCAGCTTCGTCGTGTGAAGCGGCAAGCCGCACGAGGGGCTGCAGCAAGACTTGGCCGGACGACTAGTTGCTGCCGAGTGATTCGGTAGTCTAGTTAGCGCATGCATTGACTCTACAATTGTTTTTAAATTGGAGTTCTCTCATCAGATTGCATATCTGTAATGTAGAGACAAAGATGATGACTAAGGTACCCAAGTTCTCTAGAATCGAAGTCTTTGGGGGTATAGTTTGGCCAAACTCATCAAATTCTCTAGATTAAAAATTATGGAGTGAGTCTCTTCGACTGATGTGGACCAAACAAGTAAGTTAGAGGTTGTTTTGTTGAATCGACTATCAAGTTCTTGAACTTGCAAACAAGAAAGTCACTGAAACAATCTACTAAAAAATGGTGTTTGTTGGTAATTCTTATTATTTACCTTTATTATTTGGGTTAATATAGGCTTCTTTCATTTCCTTTTTTTTTGTGTGAAATGGCTTCTTTCATTTCCAACTTTGGATAGATCATATTTATCACAAAATGCAAACACTTCATTAAGAAGAGGTTGTCATCCGTGTTCTCTAAGCTCAACCAAGTGACTTCTTCTTGATTTCACAAATCTGATAACATTAATTCACTATGTCCCGGTCCTTGTGACAAGATAATTGTTACTATTAAAATAGTCAACATGAGCTGCAGATAGAACACAAAGTCGAATGACTCAAAGTACACACCAAAATACCCAATGCTTGATCTATGTTTGTTCTATCCTTGTCTTCCTCTTTCACACAAGTCTGCACAAGGTATTCTCGGCTAATTGTTTGGACAAGATCATCAGGACCACCAGACCCTCCGGCTTGAAGGAGCTCATCTCCAAATTTCCTGCTTCCTAATTCCCTCCAGAGACCTATGCATGGTTTGTAGTTCCTACATATATTTCCCTTCGAAACTATGCTTTCTAAGAAAAATCTTACCATCAAACCCTAGATATAGAAGGCTCATACTAGTGTCCGTCGATTGTCTTTTGTAGCTACTACTGTTCTCCATCTGTACTGGATGTTTCAGATGCAGTAATCTAAACTATCATCTATGTTCCTCGTTTTGATTTCATTTGGGCATGTTTGCTCGTCTCCGCATTGATATGTTTAGCTAAAAAAGTATATGTTGGGTGCATGCATGGACGACCTGCTACTTCGATCAACTGGAGCGTAAAAATGGCCTGCGGTGTGCAAGTCCAATCCGATTGACGGTGCATGACAGTAGCAGACAGCCAAAGTAGGGATACCAAACATTCAGCAAGATAGATTGTTTACATCCTATGATACACATAAACTGAATTTGTGTTGGAAATGTTTTCTTGAAAATAAACATTAAACTCAATCAGTATCATACTAGCAAAACATGTTCATGCCATCCATGTATAATGTGCATCAATGCTAGAGCAACTAGCATGTGCAAACCGCCAGATGGCTAAGAGCATCTCCACCGGGGGCCTCCAAATTCGTGTCCGGCACCCCCAATGGAGGCCCAATTGGGGGGTGCCGGACATGTGTCCGCCCCAGTTTTGGAGGCCGTCCACAGCGGCACCCTCCAAAGGCCCACCCCCAAACAGCCCTAGTTTTGAGCATTAGATCGAACACCTTGCGGGCGCACGAACCGCCGCCGGTTCAACTTCGCGTCGCTTCGGAACACGGCGGTTGGGTGTGGACGTGCAACCGCCGCCGCGTCGCTTCGGGGTTGCGTTCACGCCGTTTCGCAGCGATATAACCATCGACGCCGTCACAATCTCTCCATGCACCATCGCCCACAACTCGCTCGCCATGTCGTCGCCTGAGAAGGAGCCCATGGTGGCCGATCAGGAGCGCGACGAGGAGGCCCCGGTGGCCGATCAGGAGCGCGACAAGGAGGCCGTGGACGCCGATCAGGAGCAGGAGGCCGTGGACGCCGAGGCCGATCAGGAGCAGGAGGCCGAGCCGGCAACTCCATCACCGGCACGCCCTGCGTACTCACCGTGGGAACCTTGGTCCCCGTGGCCGCCGTCTCCAACACCGGCAGCACTGGAGTGGCAGCCAGAAACTCCGGACGAGGCGCCGGCGGAAGACAAGCCTGGAACACCGCCGCCCAATGCCGAGTCCGATGACGAGTAGTAGTTTTCTTAATTTCTAGTTGTGATGTTATGCAAATAAGTAGATTTATGCATTTATAAAAGTCTCGAATGGTTCCGGCAATCAAACTGTTTAGCCGCGACAGATTTGAAGTACCAAATCACGGCCATGACTTAGTTTTGACTGCGCTGAAGAACAAGTCTCCAACGCCGGTCATCAAAAGGGCGCCCCCCGCGCAATGGTGCATGCCGATCACGCGATCACGCGTCGGCGTCCTCCTCATCGCCCTCCTCGCCTTCCTCCTCGCCTTCCTCTTCGGATTCATCGAGCGCCGCCGCTTCGGCCGCCATCTTCTCAGCCTGAATGCGCCTCCGTTCGGCCACGAAGTAGGCCTTCTGGTTGGGGCTCATGTCGCTCGTGTTGGTGGCCATCAACAGACGCTCCTCCTTCTTCTCCTGGGCCTTGAGCTTGGTCTGTTGCATCTTGAAATAGAGCGCCCACTTCATTAGGTGGATACGACCTTCTTTCGGTGTAGTCCTTATGGATGCGTGCCCAATAGGCATCCCTCTTTTGGTTGGCGCCCTTCGTGCCGCACATGCTCACATTCATCCACGCCTCGCACAACAACACGTCCTCCGTGTCGGTCCAAGTCCAGCCTCTGTAACCTGCCTTCCTGCCGCCATCATCCTCCTCGTCGCCGTCCTCTTCGTCACCCTCCCCTTGCTGGTCCTGGCCGTGGTCGCCATCCTCTTCGTCGCCCTGGCCGAACTGATCTGTGTCGGCGTGGACGTAGACATCACCGGCGATGATTCCATTCATCGCCTCGGCGCCACCATCCTACGGCACAAAAACAACAATTTGCATCTGGCCGCAGCTCGCAATAAGTGCACACAACAACAAACAATTTGCATCCGGCCACTCGCAATAAGTGCGCCCAACAAACAATCTGCCGGGAACACAATAAATAGGCGCGGATCAGGAAGATAAATAGCACGCACCTGGCCGAGTACGTCGGCCGCGTTGCCGAAGAGGAGGCCGCGGGAAGCAGTCACGTCAGCGTTTGTGGCTGCCGTCCGCCACATCGCCGGCGATTTGCTGAACATCAACGGCGCCTCGTTCGGATCGATGGCCTCGTCGGGGGAAAGCCGCGACTGCTGCGACTGGTAGCCGGAGGTGGCGTCGAAGAAGCCCGGGGCAGACGGTGACCCGCAAAAGTCGCCGGAGCCACCCGGGCCAGAGCTGCTTTGGCTCATGGCAATCAACAACTCGGCGGTCTCACCAGCCGCCTTGTCCTTCGCCTTCAGTCGCCTCATCTGCCGAAGGTGGGAAGCGGCAGAGCGCAGGTCGCCCGGGGTCAGCGGCACCTTTTTCAGCGGCGAAAACTCCTGCGGCTCCCGCTTCATCGGCTTCTTCTTCGGCTGCGACGACGCCAGCGGCTTGCGACTCCCCTTGGGTTTCGCGAGACCGACGGGCTTTGGCGGCATGGTGGCGGAAGGCGAGGAGCTCGCGGCGGCGCAAGGGTTTGGGAAATGGAGGGAAGATTGCGAATTTTGGCGCCGGGGGCGGCAATGTAGACGAAGGGGAATTTGGGCGCGGCGCGCTGTGTGTATGACGGGCGGGCCAGCCCTGTCAGGTCCATGTCCGCACCAATGTCCGGCACCGGTGCCGGACACGATTTTGCTCGAGGCGACCCTTTGGGGGGTGCCGCTGGCGGCGTTTTTGGCCGTCCAGACCCCCAATGGGCCTTTGGGGGGTCAATTGGAGGCCCCCGGTGGAGATGCTCTAATGCGAGAAACCAATATACATGCCAGTTCATTCAGTACAGACGTGCACTGTGGTTATAGAAGTACCTTTACAAAGCGGATCATCAATAATTCTTTTTACAGCACAGCCTTGCCCTCTGGCACTCATCTCCCAAACACATGTATACTGTGCAGTCAACCGCCAGGTGGCTAATGCGATCCACACTGCAAAAATCTATCCTCAGCGTTGGGTGTATCAGTAGATTTCTTGCTAATTCAAACGCAAGTTCATTGAACTGAGTGACATTGTAAATGGATCTCGTGGACAGAACCAAAGCAGTGATACTGAACAATCACAACAAAAGACGTAGATAATTTGGCTTATCCAGATGATAATTTGGCTAAGCCTGCCACGAATTAACTTCAAATTGATTTGCAAACTGATGCTTCATAGTCAGAGATATGGATTCATGCATCTTGTTTTGGATTTAATTAAGAAATAACCATTACGAAAATTCAATTAGCCTCACTATAACATTTACATGCCATGCAAATATGCAATCCATTTACACTGCACAAATGCTGGATACAAGTAACCTGTAAGGTGACTAATGGAACCAAATTATGTCTCCGCCATACAGGTTTTACAGAGCTATACGATGGCTATTAACATTACAAACAAGATCATCAATCTGGGTTGACAACAAAAGAGATTTCTTCAGAGATACTTTGCCTTTACCACGCAGTAACAAGGAAGTTTGCAAATTCTGCTCTCAGATGCTGCATCAGAAAAAAAAAATGCCGGGGTCATGATGTGGTCTATGTTGAAGAAACCAAACGGAAAAAAAACCAAGTTTCCATGTGTACCTAGATGGTAAGGCTGATCATGAATGTAAAGAGGAGCATAAAACATAACAGAAAAGGCAAACCACATGTCTGTAGCTATTGTTTTAGTAACCGGGGCCTCCTTTGATTCACAGGATTACCTAAGGAATTTTAAAGGATTTGGATCCTGTGGATTTTTCCCTTTTGAACGTGTTTGATTCATAGGATAGTATCCTGTGGCAAATATTCCTGTAGGAACTATGTAGTGCATTTTCACAGGAAATCTAACATGAGCTTGGACCTCATGGAAAAAATCCTTTGAAAGTTCCTACTCCTATAGGATTCCACCGGACATGGCAAGCTATCCTACACAATACCTATTCCCTTACTTTTCCTACCCTGTAAATCAAAGGAGGCCGGCACACAGGTGATGCTTTTCGTAAATGTAGAACGTCTGTTACAATGTAAAACATGTAGATGCAAGGACATATAGGAGTACCATAACACACTAAGCAATGATGATGAGTCTCTTGAGCTCTAGCTTCCTGAAGCTTAAACAAGAGATATTTACTTATACTTAAGATTATCTAGAATCTATTCAGGTGGGTCTCTCCCCTACCCCCACATCTGTGCAATAAAAAAATATTATATAGAGAGATGAAGAGCATCACAAGTTGGACTGATAGAGCGAACAGAACAAATGAAGCAAAGAACAGATATTCACTGAGATGATAACATTTAGCCTCACCCTGATGTTGTTATCAATCTAGCTTTTGCTTTTCTCGCCCTCGAAGTACTTGAAGACACCATATCCAGTCGTACCCCCGAGAAACAAGAGTACTGTCGGAGTGAACGACGGATAAAGGTACTTGACTAAAAAGCTGTCCCATTCCGTGGGCAGAAAACCTGCATGCCATAAGATTCAAACATGATTACTACTTGAGCCAACAATTCTACAGTTCCAAAGTCTTGATCACGCTTAGCAACTTAATTTTTTTCAAAGATGATTACTCGGCTCATTTAGAATGAGCCAAGGCGACTACAAGTCCTATGCATCAGTCAGCAACGCTGAATAACGTTAGTTCAGTTAGCACAACTAAATAGTAAATACGTCAACAATATCATGGCAAACATGAAAAGCTTGTCAAACATTAACATATGCACATAGCCAGGATAATTCAACACACCAGACCGCACTGAAATTAGGTTTTTTTTAGATCCCGGGGGCATGCCGCCGGCTTCATTAACGATACTTAAGGTTTGCAACAAGGTTTTTCTAGCCTTGCAGATTGTAAATGCAATCTGTAATGAAGCCACTCAAGTTAGTACTACATTACACTGTACCACCATAATTCTTAACTCTTATCATATCATATTATCATGGACCCTGAATTTCCAATGCTTAAATCGGATTCCTGATACAGTTCACCCCCACTAGTAGAAACAGCTGCATAGTTGGAGGTCTTAGACGAAATCGCGAGGTGAATGGATTACCGGAGGCGGCGAGCGCGAGGCCCTGGACGAGGATGATGGCGCCGAGGCCGAGCCAGGCGAAGAGGAAGGCGCTCTCGGTGGCCTGCCGCTGCCGCACCTCCTCCTCCGACGGCCCCTTCCCGCCGCCGCCCGGGTTGAACCCGGCCTCCGTCCGCTGCTGCTCGAACACCGACGCGCTCCCCGCCGGTGCGCGGCGGACCACCACGTCGGGCGGCGGCTCCAGGGACTTGCCCTTGCCGGCCTTGCTCTTGGACTTGGACTTGCTGGGCTTCTGCTTGCCGCCGGACCCCGAGGCCGCGAAGGCGCGGAAGAGGAGGCGAGGGCGTGATGGGAGCGGGGATAGGAGGTGCGCGGCGGAGGAGGCCGTGGCCATGGCGACGGCGTGCGGTTGCCGGCGCGTCCGAGTTATCTCTGGCTTGGCTCGCTCTGCCTGCGAGTGGGAGGTGGAGGTGGAGCCGACGAGGCGCGTTTGGTGGGCTGGGCCGTAGAAGATGTCGATAGGCTTTGATTTGGGCCTGTATGGTTAGTCTGGCAAAATGAAACCCACAGCCTAATACCCCTCAATAACAAAAATGAAACCCGTTCTAGAAAAAAATGAAACCCAAGTTCTGAAAAATAAAATTCATTTTGTTCCGAGAGGCGAAGGCCAGTTTGTTTCAGCTCGGCCTTCTTCTAGTCAGCTTGTTCAAAATAAAAATATGGTGTCCAATCAACAAAAAATAAAATAAAAGATAAACATGAAAAGACCGTTAGATTGGGAAATAACATTTGTAAATGTGTTAGTAAACTTAGTTGATAGCTAAGAATTCTAAAGATACATAAATGTGACTATAGAAATTCTTTATAATTAACCCTACCGTTTATTCACAAATCACATAATATTACTGATTCCACCTAACTAATTTCCTATTTGTTTGTTCTTTCTTGTAAATATTCATCATTTTTTGTAAAAAAATGTTTTAGTTTCCTAAATAAATTGTAATTGGTTACGAATGTACTTAAACTTCTAATCCATTTTCTCAAACAAAACTTCACTTTGCCAACTATTATGCTTGTGGCTATATGAATAAGCTTACCAAGTGGATTACAACTTACATTCTGGATAGTTTGACAAGGTGATCGACCTAGATTTTGCAAACCTGCCTTTATACACACTTGTTTTATATCAGATGTATAGTTCACGATATGTGAGTATGACTAAAGCTGCATGACATATTAGATTATATATTTATATAGCATAGGTGGTTACATAAAGAAGCCATGTCATTGTCGGAGATATGATTATTAGATGATTAAGCATGGGAGACCATGCATGCATAACAATTTAACTACTATATGTATGCGTAGAGTCAAATACTATACACATGTTTTGCCAAAAAAAATGTCAACTAGAAACCAACCAGCGGACGATTTTGTTATCATATTCGGCAATGGTGAAGGTTATGCTCCCCACCCTGAACATTGGTGCATATGCGAGCAAATTTTCTTTCATCATCATCGGCTATCAAATAACAAGACCGGAGGGGGGACTCCACCCGGCTTTGTCATTAAGGTAGAAGTGAGGACCCGAACCCAAGACCTGGCCCTTATGCGCATATGCACGGCTACCACTAGTCCACGGAAGAGTTCTCATCATCATCGGCTATCATGATAAGCAAACGTGGAGCACAACCATGATAAGCAAACGTGGAGCACAACAAGTAGCCACGAGGGAAGCAGGTTTAATTGACCACCGTCCAAAACTTAGGTACGGTGTGGCGCTTCTTTGCTGGTGCCCATAGCTAAGGCAATTTCATATTGCAACGTTTAACACGCTCGAGCCTGCTCACGCTAAACTTTAGGTAGCAGCCATGCATGCTACCCATTAGCTGTCCCTTGACTTGAGACACCCACATAGATGCGCCTTGGACCAACTGATTAGACTAAACAAACAATTCATTAACCGGGAGCTTATCTTTTGCCTGAGGAGTGAGGACCCCCCAAGTAGTACCAAAAATCTATTAATTAGTACTCCAAGTAGTTTAAGGAGTAGTGCTGATCCCGTCATCATGTATACGTTGCTCATTTGTATAGTGGACTATAGTACGTACTAAACTAGTGCGGTGATCTGTGCACAACTCCTTAAGAACTCTTTGTGGTAGAGTGTATGGATCACCCGTTTCCGTCCTTTGGTAACTGCAAAGGCTGCGATCATCGCAAACTACCATTAGTAGTACAAAAGTGAACTGTGACACTTGTGAGGTGATGGCAAAGTGTGCTACATAATAAGCTACCCCCTCCGACCCGGTATAAGTGTCGTGAGAAATGAGCTGATTATGTTAAGTACCCGGTTCACAGACACACAAGTACTCACACTAAACACTCCCAGATAAACGAATTGGTCTGTAGTTCATACAAATTCTCTCAGCAGCAGAGGAGGGAGGATTCAGAGAAGGGGACTGGGAGGAGAAGCAGGGACGGAGATACAGGAGTTCGATCTGTTCGTGGCTTCCAAAAGCAACTAGCACGCAGGGCACGCAGGCCCAGATAACGACGCCGCCAGCTTCTTCGGTTCCACTCCAGTTGTCCGAGGCAGGAGGATCTACGCCGTCCATTCCGGTCCAGCTAATCTTGCGGTCATTCTTCTCTCACGTCTTGACCTTCGCAGCTCCTCGCGCTCTTCAGGTGTACCGGAGGTCATGACCAGCTTCTGTGCTTCACGACGTCTTTGGCGTGTCGGTGTAGTAGCATGGTCCGTAACATTCCCCTCTTCTTGAAAACCTGCTTGTCCCCAAGCAGGTGCCTCTGGAAATCGATGCTTGAGTTCCTGCAAATTCTCCCAAGTAGCTAGTGAGTCCGACATACCTGCCCATCGCACCAAGCCTTCACGGATAGCAGATGAACCCAGTATGCGAGTTCGTCTGGCAAGAATAAACTCTGGTTCCTGGAACTCAGGTGGTTCGTCAGGTAGAGTTGTGGCTTCCACTCGATCAGCTGGAACACACTTCTTAAGCTGAGACACATGTATCACGGGGTGGATCATGCTAGAAGGAGGCAGCTTTAGTTTGTAAGCCACTTCGCCAACTTTCTGCTCAATCTCAAAAGGACCATAGAATTTGAAAGCCAGTTTGTGATTTGCTCTGTAAGCCACTGAAGATTGCAGATAGGGCTGAAGTTTGAGGAACACTTTATCACCCACATCAAATGTTCTCTCGGTGCGTCCTTTATCTGCCTGAGATTTCATACGCTGCTGCATGCGCTCTAAATGATGTTGCAAGAGCTTTGTCATAGTATCTCTTTCCTTCAGCCATTCTTCGAGCTTAGGAACAGCACAGGATTCGACCTTGTCAATGTCGAAGTACCTGGGTTGGTGTCCATACAGAACTTCAAAGGGGCTCTTTTTCAAGGGAATGGTAGCTGGTATTATACTAGAATTCAACGAGATGCAGCCACTGCGCCCACTTTGTTTGACAAGAATGAACAAAACATCTCAAATATCCCTCCATGCATTGATTGACTCGTTCTGTTTGGCCATCTGTCTGGAGGTGTCGAGCTGTACTCATGCACAATTGAGTGTCAGACAGCCTGAATAGCTCTTGCCAAATTTTGCTGGTGAAGACTGGGTCTCTGTCCGACACAATAGCCTGAGGCAGAGAATGCAGCTTGAAAATGTCCTTCATATAAGCCATAGCTACTGACAATGCTGTATAAGGGTGTGTCAAAGGAACAAAGTGTGCATAGCGAGAGAACTTGTCGACCACCACCATAATACAATTGAATCCAGCCGATTTAGGCAGTCCATCCACGAAATCCATGGAGACAACCTCCCAAGCACCCTTGGGCACCTTCAACGGTTGCAGAAGACCAGGGTAAGACACCCTCTCGGATTTGGCTTGCTGACAAACAGAACAGCTTTGAACCCAGTTTTTGATGAATTGCTTCATTCCTGGCCAAGAGAAAAGATGTTTCACTCGATGGTATGTAACAAAGAACCCGGAGTGACCACCCAAAGCACTGTCATGCAGAGCTTGTGTAATTTGAGCTTGTAATTTGGCATTGTTATCGATCCATATTCGGTTCTTAAACCTTATCACAGCATCTCGCAGGGTGAAATTCTCAAATTCCTTGCACACCGCCAGCTTCTGTAATAACAAAGTTGCCTGTTTATCATCTTTGTATCCGGCTACAATTGTATCCAGCCAAAGTGGCTTGCATTCCACGATCGTCATGAGATTCTGTGAATCGAAGTTAGGGTTGCGAGACAAAGCGTCAGCTACTCTATTGTCTAAACCCTTCTTGTAAGAAATCTTAAACTGCAGGCCCAGCAGTTTAGTCAGAGCCTTGTGCTGCCATGGTGTTGTTAATCTTTGTTCAGTCAGGTTAACCAAACTTCGTTGGTCAGTTTTGATGAGGAACTCAGCATGTTGCAGGTAAGGGCGCCACTTCTCCACAGCAAGCAGAATAGCCAGACATTCTTTTTCGTATGTGGATAAGGCCCTCTGTTTGGGGCCCAGTGATTTGCTAAGGAAGGCAAGAGGATGATCATCTTGAAGCAAAATAACTCCAATGCCCTTATCACTGGCATCCGTTTCAATGACGAATTTTCTTGAGAAATTGGGAAGGGCTAGAACTGGTGCAGAGATCAGAGCAGATCTCAAAGCTTGGAAGGATGTTTCCGTTTCAGAGGTCCAGATGAACTGAGTGCCTTTCTTCAATAGATCAGTCAGAGATTTGCTGATAATGCCATAGCCTTTTATGAATTTTCTATAGTATCCTGCCATTCCCAGCACCTTTCGAAGTTCTTTGACATCAGTTGGGGAAGGCCATTTTAGGATGGCAGCAGTTTTTGTGGGATCAGTAGCCACTACATTCTTACTGATCACATGCCCCAAATAAGCTAACTCTGGTTGCTTAAAGCAACATTTGCTTTTCTTTACTTTCAGTTGGTTGGCTTTCAGGAGATCAAACACAGTTTTGAGGTGCTGCACGTGGTCTGATAAGTTCTTGCTGTAGATAAGGATATCATCAATGAAAACCAAAATGAACTTACGAAGTCCTGGAGCCAAAACTGAATTCATGACTCCCTGGAATGTAGCTGGGGCTCCTGTAAGGCCATATGGCATCACTCTGTATTCAAAGTGCCCATGGTGCGTTTGAAATGCTGTTTTGTGGACATCCTCTTCTGCCATTCTGATCTGGTGATAACCAGCTCTCAAGTCTAGAGTGGTAAACCAGCAAGCACCTGACAGTTCATCTAGTAACTTGTCGATTACAGGCAAAGGATATTTGTTCTTGACTGTCATGGCATTGAGATGTCGAAAATCCTGACATAGCCTCCATGATAGATCTTTCTTCTTTACTAATAAGGCAGGAGCAGCAAAGGGGCTAGCACTCAACTGAAGCACACCTTGTTTCATGAGTTCAGCCACTTGTTTCTCTATCTCTGTTTTCTGCATTCGATTGTAGCGGTAAGGCCTGAGCTTAGCTGGAGTTGCACCTGGAAGCAATGGTATCTTGTGGTCACACAGCCGTTGAGGTGGCAAGCCTGTGGGTTATTCGAACACATCTGCATACTCAATCAACAGGCCTTTCACTGCCTCTGGTATAGGCATCTTGTGTTTCGGTTCATCCGGAGTAACTTGCAAAATGTACAGAATGGAACATGCTTGTTCAGCTGCCACAATTTCAGACCAAGTGATTTTCTTACAACTAGAAGTGTCAGCTGATACACCATGCAGCTTGATGGATTCACTTCCTTGTTTGACAGAAATCCATTTACAATTCCAATCAACTTCCATAGGGCTATATGTTTGTAGCCACTCAATGCCAAGTATCACATCATAACAATGGAGAGGAATCACTTTCATACTAGTAGAGAATTGAGCTCCTTGACAAGTCCAAGAGCAGTTCTGAATGATGTCTGTTCCTTGCAAGATATCACCATTAGCCACTTTAACTCGGATTGGCTTGTCTAGTTTGGTTACCCCAGCTAGTTTTGCAGCCAGATCACTGCTAATGAAGTTGCCAGAAGATCCAGAATCGATCAACATTAACACTTCCTTTTCTTGTATCACCCCCTACAACCTGAAACAGGTGTTATTCTCTGTACCCACCATTGCTTGCTGAGACGGGGCATAGAGATCTTGCTCTAATTCAGCTTCCGCGTCCACTGCTGTGGTGAAGGATTCAGGACTCTCCGATCCATCAAGCATATTCAGCAATTCTTCCACCACATGAATCTGCACAGTAGTAGCACATTGGTGTGTAGGGCTAAACTTTTCTCCACACTTGAAGCATAATCCCATTGCTCTGCGATAATTCTTTAGCGCCTGGAACTTCTGAGAGCTTGATGCCGGTTTAGAGCTGTCAGAATTCCTTTTATCTTCAGTATTCTGCACTTGTCTTTGTTTGCTTGGTGTTGCATAAGCAGCCATAGAAGAGAACGCTTTAGAGTTGACGCGTGTATAGGATGAATTCTTCGTATAACTCACTGGTCGATCTCCTTCCTCGCCAATTTCTCCCTGCAAAAGGGCAAGAGAAACAGCAGTCTCCAAGTCCTCTGGTTGTTGAATGAGCACTATAGCTTTAATATCTTTCTGTAATCCATCAATAAATCGGGTAGTGAAGAACATAGGATCTAAATCAGGTCGATAAGCAAGCATATGATGCATGAGTGTGTCAAAACGTTCTACATAGTCACTGACGGTGCTGGTTGATACGTCTCCAACGTGTCTATAATTTCTTATGTTCCATGCTTATATTATATCAATTGCTATATGTTTTATTCACACTTTATAGCATTTTTATGCATTTTCTGGGACTAACCTATTAACAAGATGCCACAGTGCCAGTTCCTGTTTTCTCCTGTATTTGATTCCAGAAAAGTTGTTCTGGAAATATTCTCGGAATTGGACGAAACAAAAAGCCAAGGTCCTATTTTTCTGTCACGTACACAGAGTTCGAAGGAGAGACGAAGGGGGGCACCGAGGCGCCCTCACCATGTGGTGGCGTGGGTCCCACCCCTGGCGCGCCGCCACGTGGTGAGGAGCCCTCGGGCCTCCACCGACATCGCCCCTTCGCCTTTAAATAGCCTTTCTCGGGAAAACCCTAAACACCCGAGCCTCCATCCACGAAAAGTTCCAGAGCCGCCGCCGTCGTCAACCGTAACTCGGGAGGGTTCTGAAGCTCTTCCCGGCACCCTGCCGGAGAGGGGAATCATCACCGGAGGGCTCTACATCGCCATGCCTTCCTCCGGACTGATGTGTGAGTAGTCCACCCCTGGACTATGGGTCCATAGCAGTAGCTAGATGGTTGTCTTCTCCTCTTGTGCCATCATGTTTAGATCTTGTGAGTTGCCTATCATGATCAATATCATCTTATTGTAATGCTACATGTTGTGTTTGCTGGGATCCGATGAATATTGAATACTATGTCAAGTTGATTATTGATTTATCATGCCTATGTTGTTTATGATCTTGCATGCTCTCTGTTATTAGTGTAGGCTTTGGCCAAATTTATGTTTGTAACTCCAAGAGGGAGTATTTATGCTAGATAGTGGGTTCATGCCTCCATTTAATCTGGGACAGTGACAGAAAGTTCTAAGGTTGTGGATGTGCTGTTGCTACTAGGGGTAAAACAGCAATGCTTTGTCTAAGGATATTTGTATTGTTTACATTATGCACCATACTTAATGCAATTATCTGTTGCTTGCAACTTAATACTGGAAGGGGTGCGGATGCTAACCTGAAGGTGGACTATTTAAGCACAGATGCATGCTGGATAGCGGTCTGTGTACTTTGTCGTAATGCCCAAGTAAATCTCATAGTGATCATCATGACTTGTATATGCATTGTTATGCACTCTCTATTTTGTCAATTGCCCAGCTGTAATTTGTTTACCCAGCATGTTAGTATTTTATTATGGAGAGACACCACTAGTGAACTGTGGATCCCGGTCCATTCTTTTACATCTGAAATACAACCTACTGCAATCATTGTTCTCTTTAATTCTCTGCAAGCAAACATCATTTTCCACGCCACACTTTTAATCCTTTGTTTTCAGCAAGCCGGTGAGATTGACAACCTCACTGTTTCGTTGGGGCAAAGTAGTTTGATTGTCTTGTGTGCAGGTTCCACGTTGCTGCTGATTCCCTGGTGTTGCGCCGTGCCACATTCAGCCACCAACAACATTCAGAAGACCCTTGACTTCCTACTGGTTCGATTAAACCTTGGTTTCTTACTGAGGGAAAACTTGCTGCTGCACTCATCATACCTTTCTCTTGGGGTTCCCAACGGACGTGTAACTTAACACGCATCAAGCCAGTTTTCTGGCGCCGTTGCCGGGGAGGTCGAGGTACTTCTGGAAGGTCTTGCAACCCCGACAAGACGCCAGAGTTTTCTGGCGCCGTTGCCGGGAAGTCAAACCTTCTGCAAGGGGAGTCTCTCACTTCCAATCTCTTTACTTTGTTTTTGTCTTGCTTATTTTATTTTTACTTTATCTTGTTTGCTTCTTTATATCAAAAACACAAAAAAAAATTAGTTACTTGCATTTACTTTTATATTTCGGCCTAGCTTTAATTTTGCTAAAATGAGTACTCCTGAGAACACCAAGTTATGTGACTTCACTAGCACAAAAAATAATGATTTCATATGCACTCCTATTGCTCCACCTGCTTCTAAAGCAGACTTTTATGAAATTAAACCTGCTCTGTTAAATCTTGTTATGAAAGAGCAATTTTCTGGTGTTAGTACTGATGATGCTGCTGCTCACCTTAATAATTTTGTTGAACTTTGTGAGATGCAAAAGTATAAGGATATAGATGGAGATATTATTAAACTGAAATTATTCCCTTTCTCTTTAAGAGGAAGAGCTAAAGAATGGTTGCTATCTTTGCCTAGAAATAGTATTGATTCATGGACTAAATGCAAATATGTTTTCATTGGGAAATATTATCCTCCTGCTAAGATTATATCTTTGAGAAGTAGCATTATGAATTTTAAACAATTTGATAATGAGCATGTTGCCCAAGCATGGGAGAGAATGAAATCATTGGTAAAGAATTGTCCCACCCATGGACTGACTGCTTGGATGATCATCCAAACCTTTTATGCAGGACAGAATTTTTCTTCAAGAAACCTTCTGGATTCTGCTGCTGGAGGTACCTTTATATCCATCACTTTGGGTGCAACAACAAAGCTTCTTGATGATATGATGATTAATTACTCTGAATGGCACACTAAGAGGACTCCACAAGGTAAGAAGGTAAATTCTGCTGAAGAAACTGATACGTCTCAAACGTATCTATAATTTTTGATGTTCCATGCTTGTTTTATACCAATTGCTACATGTTTTGCATCTACTTTATATCAATTTTATACATTTTTTGGGACTAACCTATTAACAAGATGTCGAAGTGTCAGTTCCTAATTTCTGCTGTTTTTGTATTCCAGAAAAGCTAGTCTGGAAACATTCTCGGAATTGGACGAAACTACACGGGGGTCCCTATTTTTCCAGAACACACCTGACGGAGCGAAGGAGCAACAGAGGAGGGCCACCAGGTGGCCACACGCACCTAGGGCGCGGGCCCCCCTCTGCCGCGCCCTAGGGTGGTGTGGTCCCCTCGGGGGTCTCCAGCCGTCGCCCTTTCGCCTACTTATTCCCCCCGACGCGAAAACCCTAAGTGCCTGAGCAAATATCCACGAAAAGGTCCAGAGACGCCGCCGCCATCAACCCTAGCTCGGGAGGGTTCAGAACCTCTTCCCGGCACCCTGCCGGAGAGGGGAATCGTCACCGGAGGCTTCTACATCGCCATGCCTGCCTCCGGAGTGATGCGTGAGTAGTTCATCCTTGGACTATGGGTCCATAGCAGTAGCTAGATGGTTGTCTCTCCACTTTGTGCCATCATGTTTAGATCTTGTGAGCTGCCCTACATGATCAAGATCATATTATTGTAATGCTACATGTTGTGTTTGCTGGGATCCGATAAATATTGAATACTATGTCAAGTTGATTATCAATTTATCTTATATGTTATTTAAGATCTTGCATGCTTTCCGTTACTCGTAGATGCTTTGGCCAAGTAGATGCTTGTAACTCCAAGAGAGAGTATTTATGCTAGATAGTGGGTTCATGACTCCGTTTAATCTGGGACAGTGACAGAAAGTTCTAAGGTTGTGGATGTGCTGTTGCCACTATGGATAACCTAACGATGCTATGTCCACGGGCATATGTGTTTGTTTACATTACGCGTTTTACTTAATGCAATTATCCATTGCTTGCAACTTAATACCAACGGAGGACTCAGATGACAACCCGACGGTGGATTATTACTCATAGATGCTGTTGGATAACGGTCTATGTATCTTGTCGTAATGCCCAATTAAATATCATAGTAGTCAACATGTCATATATATGCATTGTCATGCGCTCACTATTTGTCAATTGCCCAGCTGTAATTTGTTCACCCAACATGTTAGTTATCTTTTATGGAGAGACACCACTAGTGAACTGTGGACCCCGGTCCATTCTTTTACACTGATTAAACAACCACAAACTGCAAACTGTTCCTTTTTCATTCTCTGTAATTTAATACTCATTTTCCACACGAGACGTTTAATCCTTTGTTTTCAGCAAGCCGGTGAGATTGACAACCTCACTGTTTCGTTGGGGCAAAGTAGTTTGATTGTGTTGTGTGCAGATTCCGCGTTGGTGATCGTGTTGCGCCGTGCGGCCACCAACAACCTTCCGAAGAGTTGCTGCTCCGACTGGTTCGATAACCTTGGTTTCTTTCTGAGGGAAAACTTGCTGCTGAACTGCATCATACCTTCCTCTTGGGGTCTCCCAACGAGTGTGTGATTCACGCCATCAAGCTCTTTTTCTGGCGCCATTATCGGGGAAGTACTCATCATCACCACCATCATCGTCCTCAAATGCTCTCCCGCCAACCAGGCGCCAGCAGAAACCTCTTCCTTGAGTGATAAGATTGATGTCATTATGTCTATGCTTGTGAATGGTAAATCTCATGTTGATCCAAATAATGTTCCTTTAGCTTCATTGGTTGCCCAAGAAGAGCATGTTGATGTGAACTTCATTAAAAATAATAATTTCAACAACAATGCTTATAGGAATAATTTTGGTAACAACAATTATAAGCCATATCCTTCTAATAGTGGCAATAGTTATGGTAATTCCTATGGTAATTCTTACAACAATAATAGGAGTGTACCCTCTGATCTTGAAGTCATGCTTAAGGAATTTATCAATACCCAAACTGCTTTTAATAAATCTGTTGAGGAAAAGTTTGGCAAAATTGATGTTCTTGCTTCTAAAGTTGATAGCCTTGCTCTTGATGTTGATCTTTTGAAACTGAAAGTTATGCCTAATGAAGTTAAAGATACTAAGACTTTTGCTACTGCCAATGCTATCCAAGTTAAAATTGATAATAATATTAGGATGTTGGCTGAATTGCATGCTAGGTGGGAAAGAGAAGATGAAATTGCTAGAAAGAATAGTATAGCTAGAGTTTGTACTATACCACCACTAGTAATGCTGAAGCATCACATGTTAGTAAACCTTCTACTATCAATGGTAACATATTGGTGTTGGCAATGTTTCCACTTCCATTGCAAAACGTTTGAAATTGCCTAAAACCACTGAAACTGTTCCTGATAAAAGTGCTGAAATTTTTCGAACTATGGGGGACAATGGTCCCATTGCTTTAGATGACGATGATCTTGATTTTGATAATTGTAATATTTCTGAAGTTATTATGTTCTTGCAAAAGCTAGCTAGAAGTCCTAATGCTAGTGCTATAAATTTGGCTTTTACAAAACATATTACAAATGCTCTCATGCAAGTTAGGGAAGAGAAATTAAGACATGAAGCTTCTATCCCTAGGAAGTTAGAAGATGGTTGGGAGCCCATCATTAAAATGAAGGTGAATGATTTTGATTGTAATGCTTTATGTGATCTTGGTGCTAGTATCTCTGTTATGCCTAAGAAACTTTATGATATGCTTGATTTACCACCTTTGGAACACTGTTATTTGGATGTTCATCTTGCTGATAATTCTATGAAGAAACCTTTGGGGAGAATTGATAATGTTCATATTATGGTTAACAATAACCTTGTCCCCGTTGATTTTGTTGTTTTGGATATTGAATGCAATGCATCTTGTCCTATTGTTTTGGGAAGACCTTTTCTTCGAACTGTTGGTGCTATTATTGATATGAAAGAAGGGAATATTAGGTATCAATTCCCACTCAAGAAAGGTATGGAACACTTCCCTAGAAAGAGAATGAAGCTACCTTTTGATTCTATTATTAGAACAAATTATGATGTTGATGCTTCTTCTCTTGAGAACACTTGATTTTCACTTTCTGCGCCTAGCTGAAAGGCGTTAAAGAAAAGCGCTTATGGGAGACAACCCATCATTTTATTTCCTGTTATTTTTATTTTATTTGAGTCAAGGAGTGTGCTTCTGTAACAACTCCTTTGTATCTTTATTTTCTTGCAATGTTGTGCCAAGTAAAGTCTCTAGTAGAAAGTTGATGCTAGATTTGGATTTCTGCACAGGGACAGATTTTTGCTGTCCACGGTTTTGAGCTTTATTCACTCCAGAAAAATTAAAAATTCTGAAAAATTCGTGCGTGATCCTCAGATATGTACGCAACTTTCATTAGTTTTGAGTTTCTCAATCTGAGCAACTTAAGTGCCTCGAAAAAATTCGTCTTTACGGACTGTTCTGTTTTGACAGATTCTGCCATTTATTTTGCATTGCCTCTTTTACTATGTTTGATTGGATTTCTTTGCTCCAAAAACATCAGTGGCTGTAGCTAATGTCCAGAAGTATTGGTGATGATTGTGTCACTGTAGAATATGAGAATTTTTGATTATGCACTAACCCTCTAATGAGAATTACTTTGAGTTTGGTGTGGCGGAAGTTTTCAAGGATCAAGCGAGAAGGATGATATGATGTGATCAAGAAGAGTGAAAAGCCTAAGCTTGGGGATGCCCCCGTGGGTCACCCAAGCATATTTCAAGAAGACTCAAGCGTCTAAGCTTGGGGATGCCCAAGGCATCCCCTTCTTCATCAACAACTTATCAGGTCATTCTCTAGTGAAACTATATTTTAATTCTTCCACATCTTATGTACTTTACTTGGAGCGTCTGTGTGCTTTTATTTTCGCATTGTTATTTTTATTTTCTGAATAAATTGGATCCTAGCATTCTTGTGTGGGAGAGAGACACGCTCCGCTTTTTCATGTGAATACTCATATTCTTCACTTATATCTGTTGAGTATTCTTATCTAGCTACTGCTATGCTTTTAGCTCCTGTTTTTCATGCATCTCTTATTCAGAGCTGTTAGTTCTTGTAGAGTAATACTCTCTTGTTTCATTTGTAAATTATTTGGAGAGTTTTTGTTGAAATAAGTTGATTGGTGTTTGGTTGGAAACAGAAAATGCAACATGTGGTAGATGGTATATCGAAAAGACACACATATAGATCATTGTCTTGGATAATTTGACACTTGGCAATTGTTTTGAGCTCTCAAGTATTTCATGTTTAAGCTCTTGCATCATGTAGTTAAAAACCTATTAGTAAAGAACTACCGTAGAGCTTGTTGAAATTTGGTTTGCATGTTTGCTATCTCTAAGGTCTAGATATTTTCTGGTAAAAGTGTTTGAGCAACAAGGAAGACAGTGTAGAGTCTTATAATGCTTGCAATATGTTTTCATGTAAGTCTTGCTGTACCGGTTGATATCTTGTGTTTGCTTCAAACAACCTTGCTAGCCTAAACTCTGTACTGAGAGGGAATGCTTCTCGTGCATCCAAATCCTTGAGCCAAAACCCATGCCATTTGTGTCCACCATAACTACCTATTATGTGGTATTTTCTGCCATTCCAAGTAAATACTTCATGTGCTACCTTTAAACTATTCAAAAGCTATTATCCCTTATTTGTGTCAATGTTTTATAGCTCATGAGGAAGTATGTGGTGTTTTATCTTTCAACCTTGTCATTTACTCCTGACAGACTTTCACCAATGGACTAGTGGCATATACATCCGCTTATCCAATAATTTTGCAAAAAGAGCTGGCAAATGGGGTGCCCAGTCCCAATTAATTACAACTTTCACCTTTAATTCTCTTCACATGTTTTGCCCTGATTTATCAGTAAGCAATTTAAAAAGTTGATCATTTAAAATAGACACTCCTCCATGGTATGTGATTGTTGGAAGGCACCCGAGGATTCGGTTAGCCATGGCTTGTGTAAGCAAAGGTTGGGAGGAGTGTCACCCAAATTAAAGTACATGTGTAAACAAAAGAGAAGAGGGATGATCTGCCTTTGGGTAGAAATAACGTCCTTCATGGGAGCCGCTCTTGAAAGTCTGGTTGACAAGGGGGTTAGAGTGCCCACTACCATTCGTTGACAACAACAAACACCTCTCAAAACTTTATTTTTATGCTCTCTATATGATTTCAAAACTTAAAAAGCTCTAGCACATGATTTAATCCCTGCTTCCCTCTGCGAAGGGCCTTTCTTTTACTTTAGGTTGAGTCAGTTTACCTACTCCTTTCTATCTCAGAAGCAAACACTTGTGTCAACTTTGTGTGCAACAATTTTTATATGCTTACTTATTGCACTTATTATATTGCTTTGTGTTGACAATTATCCATGAGATATACAAGTTGAAAGTTGAAAGCAATTGCTGAAACTTAAATCTTCCTTTGTGTTGCTTCAATGCCTTTTACTTAGAATCTATTGCTTTATGAGTTAACTCTTATGCAAAACTTTTTGATGCTTGTCTTGAAAGTACTATTTATGAAAAGTTTTTGCTTATATGATTCAGTTGTTTACTCATTATCTATTTGTTAGCAAACTATAGACCATTGCCTTGAGTCACTTCATTCATAACATATGCTTTACAATATTATTTGATCATGATTATGTGGTAGCATGTCACCTAAGAAATTATTTGTTGTTATCGTTTTACCTACTCGAGGACGAGTAGAACTAAGCTTGGGGATGCTTGATACGTCTCCAACGTATCTATAATTTCTTATGTTCCATGCTTATATTATGTCAATTGCTACATGTTTTATTCACACTTTATAGCATTTTTATGCATTTTCTGGGACTAACCTATTAACAAGATGCCACAGTGCCAGTTCCTGTTTTCTGCTGTTTTTATTCCAGAAAAGCTGTTCTGGAAATATTCTCGGAATTGGACGAAACAAAAAGCCAAGGTCCTATTTTTCTGTCACGTACACGGAGTCCGAAGGAGAGACGAAGGGGGGCACCGAGGCGCCCTCACCATGTGGTGGCGCGGGTCCCACCCCTGGCGCGCCGCCACGTGGTGAGGAGCCCTCGGGCCTCCACCGACATCGCCCCTTCGCCTATAAATTGCCTTTCTCGGGAAAACCCTAAACACCCGAGCCTCCATCCACGAAAAGTTCCAGAGCCGCCGCCGTCGTCAACCCTAGCTCGGGAGGGTTCTGAAGCTCTTCCCGGCACCCTGCCGGAGAGGGGAATCATCACCGGAGGGCTCTACATCGCCATGCCTTCCTCCGGAGTGATGTGTGAGTAGTCCACCCCTGGACTATGGGTCCATAGCAGTAGCTAGATGGTTGTCTTCTCCTCTTGTGCCATCATGTTTAGATCTTGTGAGCTGCCTATCATGATCAAGATCATCTTATTGTAATGCTACATGTTGTGTTTGCTGGGATCCGATGAATATTGAATACTATGTCAAGTTGATTATTGATTTATCATGCCTATGTTGTTTATGATCTTGCATGCTCTCCGTTATTAGTGTAGGCTTTGGCCAAGTTTATGCTTGTAACTCCAAGAGGGAGTATTTATGCTAGATAGTGGGTTCATGCCTCCATTTAATCTGGGACAGTGACAGAAAGTTCTAAGGTTGTGGATGTGCTGTTGCTACTAGGGGTAAAACAGCAATGCTTTGTCTAAGGATATTTGTATTGTTTACATTATGCACCATACTTAATGCAATTGTCTGTTGCTTGCAACTTAATACTGGAAGGGGTGCGGATGCTAACCTGAAGGTGGACTATTTAGGCACAGATGCATGCTGGATAGCGGTCTGTGTACTTTGTCGTAATGCCCAAGTAAATCTCATAGTGATCATCATGACTTGTATATGCATTGTTATGCACTCTCTATTTTGTCAATTGCCCAGCTGTAATTTGTTTACCCAGCATGTTAGTATTTTATTATGGAGAGACACCACTAGTGAACTGTGGACCCCGGTCCATTCTTTTACATCTGAAATACAACCTACTGCAATCATTGTTCTCTTTAATTCTCTGCAAGCAAACATCATTTTCCACCCACACTTTTAATCCTTTGTTTTCAGCAAGCCGGTGAGATTGACAACCTCACTGTTTCGTTGGGGCAAAGTAGTTTGATTGTCTTGTGTGCAGGTTTCACGTTGCTGCTGATTCCCTGGTGTTGCGCCGTGCCACATTCAGCCACCAACAACCTTCAGAAGACTCTTGACTTCCTACTGGTTCGATTAAACCTTGGTTTCTTACTGAGGGAAAACTTGCTGCTGCACTCATCATACCTTCCTCTTGGGGTTCCCAACGGACGTGTAACTTAACACGCATCACTGTTTTGGTGGATTTTGAAAGATTGGCGGTAAAGCAACTGGTAGTGGCCACGATCAATCTTCTCTTCGGAACTCTGAAACCACAGAGCCGCGTTGCCCGTGAGATGCATGGTTGCATACTCTACCCAATACTCAGAGCCAACATGATAAACACGGAAATACTTCTCACAAGCCTTTCTCCAAAGACGAGAATTATCTCCATCGAATTTGGGAAATTCAGCGTGCGGAGGAGGGTTTCCACCCTGTGTTCCTCCCGCATCGGTAGCAGTAATAGATGTCGTGCCAGGATCAAATGGAACAATAGACAAGAGTCGGGCCTGACCTGTGACCGGGGTGGGTGATGAAGGAGTCGAATCCTCCACCACCACGACCCCGGAGTTGTGCTTGTTGCCGTGGCCTAGCCCGGAGTGGACGCCGAGATGCGTCGCTGACGGAGATGCGCCTGTCAGTGGAGGGGTCGCGCCAGAATGAAGTCCCAGCGCGCCTGCTCCCACCCCTTTTGCGATGTGGTCGACCTGACGGCGTAGGTCAGTCATGGCCGAGCCGAGGTCGCCCACCTTGTTCTCCATCTCTGGCTTCCACGTCTCCAGAGTGGCCTTGAGATTTTGCATGTCCGGCTGCAGAGCAGCGACCGAGTCTTGCAACGACGAGATGTCGGGCTTGATGGTGTCGACGGCGCGCTTGATAGCTTGCATCTCCTCCTCCATCCGCTTCTCGGATCCTTCCATCAGGCTCATGAGCCTGTCGATCTTGGCCTCCATCGTGTCGATCAGTGCGGAGGTATCCCACCGGGTTTGAGCCTTCTCCGGTGCCAGATCGGCCAGCGCAAACCGTCGAACAGGTGTTGTGCGGCACACCGAGAACGACGATGCAGAGAGAAATCAACCCACCGCAGGCGGTCGCAAGCGACTCTTTGTGTGGATCTGAGCAGATTCACGCCAAATCGGTGAGGATCCGGAGGATCTCGATCTCAACAAAGCAAAAATCGAACTACGGCAGCGAAAACTCTGGAATCTGATACCAAATGTTAAGTACCCGGTTCACAGCACACAAGTACTCACACTAAACACTCCCAGATAGACGAATTGGTCTGTAGTTCATACAAATTCTCTCAGCAGCAGAGGAGGGAGGATTCAGAGAAGGGGACTGGAGGAGAAGCAGGGGACGGAGATACAGGAGTTCGATCTGTTCGTGGCTTCCAAAAGCAACTAGCACGCAGGGCACGCAGGCCCAGATAACGACGCCGCCAGCTTCTTCGGTTCCACTCCAGTTGTCCGAGGCAGGAGGATCTACGCCGTCCATTCCAGTCCGGCTAATCTTGCGGTCCTTCTTCTCTCACGTCTTGACCTTCGCAGCTCCTCGCGCTCTTCAGGTGTACCGGAGGTCATGACCAGCTTCTCTGCTTCACGACGTCTTTGGCGTGTCGGTGTAGTAGCATGGTCCGTAACAGATTACATACAACTCACTAGCACTAGCCACGACATTCTTTGTGGACCGGATGGAGTATTTTACTTACACTTTAAGTGGATGTAACAGCCATCACTACAGGTCGAGTGCCGCGTTTGGAATGCTAGAAAAGGTTTAGAATTTCTGCGGTAATTTTATATGTTCACATGAATACATCTTGCAAAAATTCCATCCTCCACAATATGCAGCTATGAGAATACATGATAGATATGCATGCATGTACAAATACGGTAGAGCTTCAGGTGCCATTTGGCAATTAAGCAGGATTAGATTAAAAATCATATTAGTGACGATGAGGATGTTCAGTTGGTGAGGCACCAGCTCCACGGACTAATCGCAAGCCGGCCGTTCTTTTTTTCTGCTCGCTGCTTGGCTGGCCAATGGTCACACTACCCTTAATGGGACTAGGTGCGTCGACGCGGCGAGATGCCATTGGACGGCGTGGAGCACCAGGGCCCGCAGGAATCGACACGCTCACCTCGGCCTCTCTCCCCAAATCACCTTATCGCTTGGGGCAGGAGCCCTCCACGTCTCTGCACTGCGTCCATACGCCAACAAGTGCTCACATCGCATGTATGGTCTATACTGTGTTTTGGCCGTATGTGTGACGAAAACAAAACCATTGATTGGATGTGGATAGAGTGATAATGTTCATATTTGCCTATTAGAGGATGATATATACTCCCTCCGTATCAAAATATAAGACTTTCTAGTTATTTCACACACACTTTCTAGTTCTCTAGAAGCGTTGAAGCACGTGTAGTGACAGTGGTCTAGGTGAGTTAACATTTACTGCTTGTTACCATTAGCATAATCACCGGGTAAAGATGCCTACCTATATTTCATTCTAACTATAGTAGTACGAAGAAGTCCCTTTGGCTCAGTGATCTTTTTATTTTAAAATAAAATATCATATTTACAAGTTTTAAAGTTTTAAGAACAAGTTTTAAAAAATCTGGAGGTAGCCAGTAATGCATCCTACAAGTATACAAAATCACAATACGTAACTCATTTGTATTATGTGCTACACAAAAATGCAAAAATCGTGTATATTTTGGAGATTCTTAGAAACATCATTTCGCCCCGCTTTATAAATAAAACCGAACGGCCAAACTGATATATCGCAGCGCCCAATGTCCCCGAGTCTTGCCTCTAGGACGCGATCTGCGAGTTGTCTTCGCCGAACCACCGCCAACAGCAGGAACCACCGTCACCTTTCCTCGCTATCCATATGGCCAAAGAGAAAGGCCATCACCACGCGCCACGTCGCTCACATAGAGACGACAGTGCAGTCCACCTTCCAGCTCCCCTCCCCCCACCCGGCATCCACGAACTCAAACCCCGAAAGTGAGAACAATCGCGACGCTAACAGATCGAACGAGATAGAGCGGCGACATAACCAAACCTGCGTGGGCGGCAGAAATGCAGTAAGCAGGAGGCCACTTGGCACCCGCCGGTCGCACTCCGGCTGATAGCCGCACAGCCGCTAATAGGAGGAGATCTGCCATCCTCCACTGCCAAAGGCGGTCACTGACCGGACATAGCAGGCAGGGCTATCAGCCTAGTTCAAGCCTAGATCAGACCTGACTAGCGCCGCCACCGCGCTTTAGCGCCATGGCCGCTGCCACCCATCTACACAGTCGTCGTCGCCCCTACCGTCAACATCTCCGCGGGGCATCGGCCATCATCATGCTCGGCCGCCAACCGGCTTGGGCCAAGACCGCCTCCGACTGACGTACCAACGAGAGGCAAAGGAGGGACACTCCCCAGCTGCAGAGCAAACAAGGCAGTGTGCTGGGCACCAGTAACTCCCGGCAAAGGCACGCTTTGGATGAGGCGCAAAGGGCCCAGATCTGGGCCAGCAAGCCTGCACCGCCAGAGCCACCCAACCGCCAGCCGCCCCACACCGCCGCACACACCACCCATGGCTGCAACCACGGCGTCGTGTCCCGCTATGACAAGAGCCAAAACACCGCATCGCACCGTTGCCATGGGAGATCTCCAGCGAGCTCCACCACACACGTGTGTAGGGACCGTCCCGCCGCCAGCGGCACCTCTCGAGGTTTAGCCCGACCGGCACCCGCCGGCGGAAGCGGAGGAGTGGGAGGAGAAGGTTGGGAAGAGGGCCGTGTTGGCGACGTTGCCCACAGGGAGGAGCAGGAGCGGAACGATTTAGTCATTCTTTTGGAAATTTGAAAGTGTGTATTCATATCCACAGGTTTTTGTTTTTGTGTAGGTCTGAATATAAAGTATTTAAAATTGAAATTGTAACCGTTTTGTAGGATACCTTATTGCGAGATATTTTTCTTCAGATTTATAAAAACTTATAAATATGTTTTTAATAAATAAATAAAGGGATCACGACCTCGGGAGCCCTGCATTCATATATGCATTAGAGATCTCTATCATCGGATCACTTGATTGGAAAGATAATGTTCGTATTCAGCTCTAGCGACTTACATGTGTCTTTTTAATCGGCGGTCTATGTACTTGATTGTTATAATGGACGGCATTTCTTAGTCTCTATGAAAGCTTAGATGCCTTTAGGCCATCTTTTGTACCTTTAAGCACCGGCATGGAAATCATATTAAACACGCATGTGAAGATGACTTCTCAACCAACAATGGAGTTGATCAAAGCCTATACTATATCAGTCAACTGTCACACCTAGTCGTTCTCCCTCAAACTCTTTATTGTCTTTATTTCTTTTAAGACTAGCAGTTTTTTTTCTATTATTCCTTAATTACTACCGAGGCCAAAAGGTTTTGATTGAAACTAAGCAGCCTATGAACACAATATATTTTCATCTGAAACTATTATTTTTTCCAGAAATAATTTCGAGATAGAGATAAAGTCCATGCACCGTGTCCACACACTGATCACCACATCCCAACTCGTGCACCACACCTTACCATTCCTTTCATCCACCAACGAAACCAATAAAAAAGAAGATAGGGGCCAAAAATAATCCTCTCCGATAGGCCGCAAAGCCCCCCATTCCTTTCTCCCCTTGCCGCAATCCACAACTCCACGTCTCCACCCCGCCCCCGCCTCCGGCTCCGGCTCCGGCTCCGATGGGGTACGTGCTGTCGGCGGTGGGGAGGGTGCTGGAGCAGAAGACGGCGTGGGGCGCGGCCTGCGAGATGGCGCTCCTCGCGGGCCCGCTCTGGGCGGCGGCCCTCGTCGGCCTCCTGCTCGGCTGGGCCTGGCGCCCGCGCTGGGCGGCCGGCATCGTCGCCACCGCCGACCCGCCGCAGTTCACCACGCTCGAATTCTGGAGGGGCCAGCTCCCCGCCCGCCTCCGCGGCACTTTCGACTACTTTGCCGGCGCAACCACCACCGACGCGGCGCGGCAGCGGAAGGAGGAGGAGACTTCCCTGCTGCAAGGGTACGTGCCTAGTAGGCTCGAGGGATTTTCGGTGAAATGCGTGCCTGGCCCTTCGTGTTCGTGCTTTGGGCTCGGGGTTGCTGTGGTCAAACCCGTGTTCTTCAGTGGGGATTCGGCCAAATTGGGGCGGTCTTAAGGATGGCAATTGGTACCGTACCCGCATGGGTAGGGTATGGGCACAATTTTATACCCATGGGTAGTACCCATACCCTACCCGTTAAGTCACGGGTAGGGCACGGGTATAACCTTGTACCCGTGGGTATACCCATACCCTACCCATTTATACTAACATGTGGACCTTACCTGTGGAGTTCTAACATTCATTCTTGTGAGCTTGTGAAACTATGTTAAAATTGTCACTAATAGTTAATATGAGTTTATATAATTGTCATGTACTCATTGAGTTGAGATAAATGTTTTTCTTGTGGGAAATGTCCTATCGATGAATGTAAAATTATGAATAACTTGTGTACTATTTAATCTACCCGTTGGGTACCCAATGGGTATGGGTACCTGTCGGGTATGGGTACGGGTAAAGTTTTATACCCATGGGTACGGGTATGGGTAGAATTTTTTACCCATTGACTACACGGGTATGGGTATGGTATTGTTCTACCCGCCCCATACCCTACCCATTGCCATCCTTAGGCGGTCTTTGACGACGAGTTGATTCCGCTTTGCCTCGGCAGGTCATCGGAGATGGGGAGCGAGGAGCTGGCGGTGGGGAAGGATGACCTGGTGAACCTCTGGAGGCTGGTGGAGGGCAACGACGGGGGCCAGGCGTGGATCAAGATGATGGAGAAGTCGTTGCCCAACATGACCTACCAGGCATGGAGGAGGGATCCACCGGTGAGCGATGCTTCTCACTAGATTATCCCTGTTCATGTGAAGTACTACTAGTAAATGCCAATTTCGGTGCTAATTCTCGGCCTGTACTCTACTTGGATGAAATCAGAACCGGCCTTCTCAGTATCAGAGCAGCACAATATTTGAGAATGCGACGCCGGACGAAGTAAGGGACTTCTTTGGGGACGACGAGTTCCGCATGACCAACAAGTGGGATGATATGCTTATCTCTTACAAGACGCTGGAGGAGTGTCAGACAACCGGGACGATGAAAGTGCATTGGGTTCGCAAGGTACTAGATCGGGTCTCGAGATGGTGAACTTGCTCCGTGTTCTGTCATGTCATCGGTTTGTAATCATGGTTTGCTTTCTTGCTTGCAGTTCCCCTTCTTCTGCAGTGACAGGGAGTACATCATTGCTCGCCGGATATGGAAACTGGGAGGCGCGTACTATTGTGTTACAAAGGTAAAACAGACTCCAGAATATACTCTACTCATGTTGTTGATCGATTATGCTTTCCAGTTATTTTGGGGGTTGGAGATGTAGTTTGAATGTACATACTTCCCCGTGGTTTACAGGAGAGTTGTGCTTGATCCTTAGCATATGATCTTGCTGTCAGGAATTATGTAAAATTGCAGTTACATCACTGCAATGTTTGAATGTACATAGTTCCTTAATTTGCATAGAAAATTATGCGTATCCCTTGTTGTTAGAAGAACACATGATAAGATTTTCAAAATCAAGAAACTATTGTTTAAAAAACCACAGGGAAAATCTAGTGTTGCTGTTTTTACATTTGTGCAAACAAATTGATGACGTTGACAAAAAATTGTGCCATGCCGTCATCCAATTCAGTTCGGAATATGCACAACTAGGTGAATTTATTGGTATTGTTGACTGGACAGCGGCACTTGTGTGCATACCTGATAAATGATAATGCGAGGTCACATATAGGAAGATCAACTTTTGTTTGTCAAGTGTGCTGATATCATTTTCTAAGGATAATGACCCGAGGTCACTTCTCCATCTTCACAATTAGTACGACAGTTTTCTAACATCCTTGAAGTCTTGTTATTAATGTTCAGTTGTTGATATGGAGAAGTCTCCACCTTTTCTTTTTCACTGTTATTTGTTTGAAAGCAAACCACATGGATAGCTGGATAACCTCTTGTATTAAGTTATCTTTGACAAGGATAAGCACACAGTACAAATGAAGAAATAACTAGGAAGAGTTGGTACGTCAGTGTCAAAGTTAAAATATGTCTATGTCAGTTCTGGTTGTACTTTTATTCGAAGGCTTGGTTCTCAGCTTAACATCATCTCATTTAAGACATCTAGAAGTACCTGTGGGTTTAAGCTTAGTACCTGGACCACTTTTCATAACTAAACCATGTTTCTTCGTCCTGGTCGCATTCCTGATATAACAAAAAGTTATATGATGTCGATAACGATGGCGTGCCTTATTGAAATTTTGTGCAGGCTGGCATGCATGCTCTGTCACTGGACCTTTTTCACTTTTGGCATTTCAACTCTCTTCTTTTCCTATCTTTGCATCTTTCATTTTTGTGCATGTAGTGTACAGATGGTATTCATACCACTGTTTCTTCATTGACATCCTTTTGCTTTCTTTTCTCCTAAATCAGTTGTCCATTGTTCTATCAATTGATTTGACAATGTTTTCTTTTATAGTTTCATTGAACTGCTTGTTATCTGGGTGATAGTTCTCTCTTGGTTGCTTTTGTAGCTTTTTAGGCACACATGTATAATAAAATAAACTAAGAAGCAATTCTCTAGTTCTGATTTCCCTAAATGAAATTATGTTTATTTGGTGGAAACCAAGTGTCTCAACATTGATGTTTCGGCTATTTACCCGGTATAAAATGATTCAGTAGAATATTTCTCAATGCTCAGAGATAGTTCACGTCGTCCTCAAGGTATCCTGACTTTAGAGAAGGTGCAAAACAACAAAAATATTTTTTTAACGATCAGCAGTCTGGACTCTTGAGGCAACTTTACCCTGCATGGAGCGAATCACTGCGATGTGCCCATGTGTATTACACTGACATGATATACTCTTGCTCAGCTATTTATCTCTTTCTTTTTATGTATAATGATGCAGGGTGTGCCATGTACATCCATCCCGCGGTCCAGCAAACCTCGCAGAGTAGATTTGTATTACTCAAGCTGGTGCATCCGTGCAGGTAATCACTTCCCTTATTTGTAATCACTACCGTGTTTGAATTTTAGTGCCTGAGAGGGGAACCGAAAACTATTTGAATAACTATGTGGCTGAAGGAAAATAACGTTGATGCATGAAATGATATAGACACCACTTATTTTCTAGCAATGAATGAAAATAATACATTTTTCCCTGTCTGTGATAACTCATAATTTCTTTTGTTTTGACCTTGGAACAGTGGAGTCAAGACGAGGGAACGGTGGATCGACTGCCTGCGAGATTCTTTTGTTCCACCATGAGGATATGGGCATCCCCAACGAGATTGCAAAGATTGGCATCCGGCAGGGCATGTGGGGATGTGTGAAGAGAATCGAGCCTGGACTCCGTGCCTACCAGAAAGCCAGGGCCGTAGGGGACCCGCCTTCAAAGAGTGCCCTGATGGCACGGATCAACACCAAGGTCGGTGACAACTTTGTCCGAGCATTGGAATCCAACAACGGCGATCAATCGGATATCATCATGGAAGCCGAAGAGAAGCCCGTGAAGAACCGCGTGGCGAGGTTCCTCGTGCTCGGCGGGGCCGTGGCTCTGGCGTGCACCCTCGACCAGGGGCTCTTGACGAAGGCTCTCATCTTTGGCGTCGCGCGGAGATTCGTGGGGCAGAGAAATACAATGTAGTTATCTGATCTTTCTGACAGTCCTCTGAGCCAATTCGCGTGGAGAGAAAGGAATGATGATTTGGCTAACCTGTTGTAGCACGTGCCATTGACGGCAGATGAAGTACATCGGTGTACATATGCTGCCGGCAGCTGATGAGAGATGGAGAGGCAATGTAGTAAAAAAGTTGGGCTTTTACATTTGGAAAGGGAATTCCAGTTATATATGAATTTTATCTTTGCTTATTGCAACCTTGTATGTGAACTGGATCGCAGAACCCTTGGATCGGAATGTAATTACCTTTTTGTTCCTCCTTGGCATGGAGTATGGCTTGGCCCCTGACGTGTTTCTATGGTTCATCGAGAGATGTGTTTAGCATGAAGTATGAAGATCGACAAAAGTTAGATGCATAATTTGGTAAAACAACTGTTGATGCAATCATTTTGATCGTTTTCAATGCAATAGCTCGACCCGAGGTCTTCTGAAGTTGTAATGTTTGATCTCTCAACCTGACCTTGTGGCTACAGTTTCTCAGTTTTAATTTTTTTTTTAAGTTCTGATGTTTGTTTAACTGTAGTAGGACATGTGAATGGCCCCGCACTGATCACTGATCACTGATCAGCATCTAGCAGAACCTTTGTGGGGCACTGCAGGCCGGAATTGCATGGAGAACTGATCGAGGAACTGCTTTGTAAATTGGGTGTTCGCGGTGCTTTACGTGTCAGACTCGGAGTGTGCGGACTGGCTGCTCGAACAACTGAACAATGTGTTTTCAATCTCGACTACTCTGAAACACATCATCAGCTCCGGTGTATTTTGTTTAAGAAAACTTGTTACATAAGTACAAGTTTGGTCTAAGGGTGCCATGTCTTGGAGGTTCCATGAAGATAGATGGATGCATGCATGCATGTCAACCAATTGACATAAAAGAGAAACTAGTTGAAATTAAATTCTACCTCCGTCACAATTTATAAGGCTTTTTGGTAGGCCAAAATAGCCTACCGTTATGTTTTAGGACATAGGTAAATCCGAGAAAATATCATGAAAATTTCAACAAAATAAAAAGAAAACTGAAATCTCTCAAAAGAATTTTCAGAAATTTCCCTCACTCACTGGTCCTTTCCAATACTTCTTGTTATTTTTATTCAATCAATATTTAATAAAAAATCTTTCCTAACATCTACTTAATTTTTGGTATATTTTCGAGATATTCCCCCGGCCATACTTTTGTATCTTTGAATGTGTTGATGTTTTAAATATAGATCATTGAAATATGGGTATGTCTAACGTCGCCGAGAATTAGGCTAATTCTCGGTCAGCTGACGTCACCCTTCTATGTATATCCGTTCCTTCTCACGTACCGCTTCTCCCCTTGGCCCATGACCTTTTTTGTCTGCCTCGTTGGTTGGCTGTCTTGTACTGATTGTTTAAGCCTAGGGTCTCCTTTCATTTTTGCTTATAAGGGTAAAAAGTTACTCAACAACAAAACACGATACATGTTCTTAAAAAAATGATACACAAAAAATTCTCAATTGCAACTAGAAAATTCACAGTTGCAACTGCACTTGTAACTGGAAAAAAAATCTAGTCGCAACCCCACTTGCAGCTTAAAAAAAATCTCAGTTGCAACCCGACAGAAAAAATCTCAGTTGCAATCCAACTTGCAACTAAAAAATTGTCAGTTGCAACTTGACTTGCAACTGGAAAAATATCTCAGTTGTAACCAGGCATGTAGAGGAAAAAATCTGAGCTTAAACCCTACTTTCAAAACCGGAAAAAATATATTTCAATTGCAAGCCGACTTGCAACTGGAAAAAAAACTTCAGTGATCAACAAATGAAAGTGTAATTTTCTCAATATGGCTCTAGTGCTTCAAGTATACTTTATTTTCTTAGTAGAAGCAAGATCTCCCTAAACCAAACCTATTGTGTCGCGAAAACAAGTAGTCTTTTTGCTGTCATTTTCGTGGGCTAACATAGCAGATCCCAAGATAATTCCAAAGGCCGTTGGATCTTGGAAAGGTTTGCCGCAAATATTCATTTTCGTGCGTTATAGCATACCGTTTTGCTGTCGCGCGAGATTTCCATATCTAATCGATCTTGGCAAATGGTACTAGCAAGTCGCAAAAAATGTGTACTTCTTTGCATTTTTCTGGTTGTTTTGCTAGTAAACTCTAAAATATGGTTAATAACTGAAAAGGTACAACCATTTATTTGAGTGTCGTTAGTAAAATATGATTAATAATTCAAATAAGATGATATAGTTTTCATTATAGTCATCTGTTTCAGTTTGCTCCGTCGATTCCCCACCGACACCTCCCTACTCTACACTATCGCGTGCCTCTATTGCTAACCTTAGAGATAGGGGTCCGTAATATAGTTTCTAAATTTCGGACTGCTCTCTTTGATCCCTGCATTTTTCTTCCACGCTCGCTCTCGTGGATTCGGCTACAAGATCAGGGTAGTTATCCCTCATTGCAAACTCATTTGTATCTGATGGTCGTGATGCCGATCGCGGTGGAGGAGAGAAACCCTAGCGCCATATTCATCCTTAACAATATAAAGTTATTTAATTCACTTATTTCACATGTACATATTTGTAGAAATATATTAATTGGTAAAATTGTTCTTCAGAAACGATATAAAGTAACAGATAGTGGTACTCAGTTTACACTTTCTTGGTGAATTGTGCAGTTGCCAGTTATTCACAGAGCTTAGTTAACTGGTTTTATACACACTCTAATTCCATTATCATTCAAAAGGCCTACATAATATATTAACTTTAGTGTTTCCACTAATGGACAAAACCACAACACAACGGCGCCCTAAATGAAATAGTGATGATAAAACGTACATTAAGATGCACTTCGGTATTTTTCCGTATTTATGTACAACATGTTAAATTTCGGGAGTTCTAAATGATAATAACATTGTCTTTTGTCCAAGAAAAAGTTGGTGTAGACTAGAGATGAAACTAAACAAAGATTTGTGAATTTGTGGTTATGATGTTTTTTCTTGCATATATTTTTTAGAATATGCACAACGTGTGTGTGCGTGGATTTTATATGTGGCTAATTATTATAGTTGTCATTATCTAGCTTGTTGATGAAGCTTATAAGTGGATTGCTTTTCCCTTTAAGTATGACATATATGCACTACGCTAGAGAGGTTCAGTCAAATTAATGCTACTTGGAGATATATCGCCTATATAGCTTACAACAAGGGTAGACGCCCTTTTATATTAATTTACAAACCGTTCATCGAGTTGGATATTTCTACTATCTTACTGGATATTTTTACGACACAGCTAGCTTACATGGTATCAACTAGCCTTAGCTAGTAAAGTCACGTATCAAGTTTGTGTGACATAACCTAAACGGCGTGTTGTTAAATTCTTGTAGAAAAGCTCTCATTATTACTGGTGTAATTAGCTTAGGACAGTCAACTACGCCGTACAGTGTTACTAGAGGAGTTAGTTTGCAGTTTTGAGCATGAAGTGTAATGCCGAGGAAATCACTTCTCATGGCCTCTTTGATTTAAAGGATTTTCATTGGAATTAGGTGGATTGGAATCCTAAATTTATTCCTCGTTGGTTTTATGTTCAGTGGCAATTCGACTTGCAACCGAAATAACAAGCACATAGCAAATTCATGTAACGGCAACGCTTTATTTTTTTAAGAAAAACAAATACAACACAAAATAAAGACCTACCCAACCCCATAAAAGTACAACGACAAAACTAACGCAAAAAAAGATTGTTGTATTGCTCGCGAATGAGTTCGCAGAAGCGGACAAATAGGAAAACGGATCTCGACGCTTCATATCCGACGATGGCTGCATTGACTGAGCGGTAAGCATTAGCAAAACCTATATTTTCTCAGTTGCAATTGGAGTTGCAACCGAAATTTCGTCAACTGGGGTTGCTTGCAACTGAATTTTTTCCATATTTAAAATTATAAAATAAAATGTAAAAAATGAGTTGTAAAATTTCTATGATAAAAATATGGAAAAATTTCATGTGAAAACACATGCCACACAAAATTTAAAAACAAATCAACTCTAAATGCGATATACATCAGAAGAAAAACACAACACAGAAGCAACGAAAAACATAAGATGAAAAAAAAGGCACTAAACCTCGTGAGCAACATTGGCCCAATAAAAAGCTCAAAGCATGCACGAATCTCTGCACACATCTAACGGTTGTGAGGGCGACTGGAAACTAATTTGCTTAATTCTCAGCAAATCCATGGAAATATAGAGCTTTGGAAAAATACACCTACAAGTATATGCATCCAACACAAAACGTACAAAATTAAGCAAAAAAAAAAAGAAGCAAAACCTATTCTGGCACGGTTCGCATCCGACTCCGAGATCAAAACGCGCCGTGCACCGACAAGGACATGCCTAAACTCAACGCGTCTTCTGCGAGTTCGAAACCATTCCGGACTCGTCCGGCCCGCCCATAAGTACCGGGAGCCCGCCGAAGACTGCTGCACAAACTTTCTGCGAGAGCACGAGTCGCTCCGATCCGATCCAACAACAACGATGGCCGCCGCCGTGGACTCCCGCAAGCGCTGCGTCGCCGCGTTCCTGGACGAGCCGTCCCCGGCGCCGCCATACTGCGGCAAGCGCGGCCGCTTCACGCCATGCGCGGGTTCCATGGCTCCCTTGCCGGCGCTGGCGCCGTTCGACCCGCTGGAGGCCCTCCGCTGCGTCTTCCCGGACGCCGACCCGCGGGGCCTGGAGGCCTGCTTCGCCGCCTCGGGACGCGACATCAACGCCGCCGTGCACGCCTACCGCGCCCAGCAGGTCAGGGACGCGCTGGCGCAACGCCTCTCCGGCGCTTTGGCGGCAGGCGACGAGGAGTGCTGCGCGGGCGTCCTCGTGGAGCAGATGGCGGCGGCGGCCGACGTGCCCGACGCCAAGAACCGCGCGACCTGGATCCTGGGGCTGATCAAGAACGCCGTCGCCGAACGCGCCGCGCTTGAGGCGGCGAGGCTGCGCGAGGAGAACGCCGCGCTGTGGGAGCATGCGGAGCGCGCGACGGAGACGGCGACACTGTGCGAGGAGAACGCGACGCTGAGGGAGCGCGTGGCGGTGGCTGAGCGCGACGGCACGGTGCTGAAGCGCGGGGTGATGGCGCAGCAGAGGCGGTACGAGGAGGTGGAGCGCGAGGCGGCGGCGATGAGGAAGAAGGTGGCCGAGCTGGAGATGGCCAACTACGCGCTCAACGTCCGGCTGCGCGACGCCGAAGGCTGCCGCTTCCAGGCGGCGTACCGCGGGCCCGACGTGTTCTAGCTAGCTAGGGCTCGTCTTAGATCAGATGTTTAGTTCCAGGATCGATTTAAGTGAAGATGCATCGGTTTAATTCTAGGTGCAACGTGCTCTTGTAAGACGATTGTAAATTGCAAATCAACTTCAATACCTGAATATGTTTGATTCCCGACGAGAGATTTTTCCGTGTTTGATCTCTTGAGACTTTGAGCTCGATTTGATTGTAAACGCTAGTCTTCCACTGATCAACATCCCGAGGAGGCGAGGATTGAAACTGGCCCTTCTTGATAAGAAAATATCTTTGTTGAAAGATCTTAGTAATATCTGAAAGTTGCATGCCCCCGTTCACTGATCAACATCCCGAGGATTGAAAATGACTGGAGAGACCCTTTCCTCCAAACTACATGTTTGGTTTTCTCTTTCTGTCGGTAGGTTTGAGGTTGGCTTGCTTAAGTTTATAGATCAAGTTGCAGTTTGTCGTAAGCTCAACTCTCTGTAACTAACCTATTACCAAAACGCGTTTGTTACAAAATTAACTAGCATATGCAACATAAAAAATTTCACGGAAAACTTGTTCATGGCGGGTCACATCTCGTCGAACCTTTGCAACATCTAGCGTCTGCTTTCTCCACAAAATTTATTCGGGTTTGTTACATTTTTAAATAACTTATGCAACATCAAATAATCCAGACAAACACAAACTTGTGTCAAAAAGCACTGGTAAACATTGCAACATCTCGCGTGTTCTTTTGCTACAAATCTCGTACGCGAGCATATGCAACATCGAAAAGTTCACGGGGAAAACTTGTTCATGGCGGATCACATCTTGTCGAACCTTTGCACATCTGGCGTCTGCTTTCTCAACAAAATTTATACGGGTTTGTTACATTTTAAAATAACTTATGCAACATCGAACAATCCGAAGCAAACACAAACTTGTGTCAAAACTGCCAAGGTAAACATTGCAACATCTCTCGTGTTATTATACTACTCCCTCTGTTTCTAATTATAGTGCGTTTTAGATTTCTAGTATAACTTTCCTCCCGTACAAAATATTTTTCGCTTTCCCATTTTACCCTCCCGCAGAACCGCTCGCTCACGTCTCCCTCTCTGCTCCCCGTTCCTCTCTCTCTCTCGCCTTCGCCGTCCGCCGTGCTCCCTCTCGCGCTCCGGCCGCCCCACCCCGCCGCCGCCTCCCCCCACCGCTCCCCATGGCCCCCTTTCTCCCCCACCCCACCGTTTTCTCTCGAACAGCTCACACCCCGCGTGCGTGCGCCAGGAATTTGTTGGTCAAAGATTGAATTTTTTTTGCCGGCGACGGATGCGCTCGATCTACATGCGCCAGCGCCGGATCTGCGTGCTCCGGTGATGGAGGTGACGTAGGATGGGAGGGGCTGTGGGCGCGGTCGTGGCGGTGGGCCAAGACGGCCACATCCGAGCGCCGCGACCACAAGCAACTGGGCCATGGATCCGAGCGACCCCGAGCCCCAGCAGGAGCACGTGGAGGCGGCGCTGGCCGTGCACTCCGGAGGCGTTCGAAGGGCGGGTGCTCCACTCCATGGAGCTCTCCTCCATGGCCAACGCGGACGCCGTCGTGCTGGTCAAGGGCAAGCGCGTGCACTCCGAGGGCCAGCCAGTACCAGCCCCTAGCGGCGGTCACGGCGAGCCAGTACCACTACCAGCCACAGGCGGTCGTCACGGCGGCGAGCCAGTACCAGCCCCCATCGTGTAGCGCGGGCACTGATTGCAGGTACCTATCCTCTCTCTTTTCCTCTCTCTTTCTCTCTGGTTGCAGTAGAAGTGGCATGATTGGCCGTCCAAGCTTGCAGGGAATTACAGTAATTGTTTTTTGCTTGCAGCATGTTGCTTCACGTAAAATTACTGAAAATGCTTGCAAGCAGTATGTTGCTTCATTTATCTGTAGCATTTTCTAGCAGTACCAAGCAGTAGCAAGTGCTCGTGCTTGTATTGTTGCAAGTACTGCCGTGCTAGCAGTAGCTAGCAGTGGTATTGCTTGTGCAAGATTAATGTAGCCTGTTCACGTTTGGGATTATTGATGAAACAATATTACTGGAGTAACTGAATACCACTTGATAGTGTAGTTTCAGAGTTCTGTTTCGGGCTGCATTTAATTTCCCCTTCATGATTCAGAATATTCAGAATATGCTGTCACTTGATAGTTGTTTTTTTTTTGCATGCTTTGTTGATTCAATATATTGTTCCAGCATTCAGTCGCATGAACTGAAGTATTCCAAACAAGCAACTCGTCGATATAAAGTACACAAACATTAACTTAAACACACACGAATGTTTTCAGTACAATAACACACAAACCATAAGCAATTGCTTGCTTGCTTGCAACAACTTACACACATTAACATGCAGACCATAAGCAACCACTGAATATTGTCTCTTTTTGTGATGGTAGATTGGGAAGCATCTTCCTTTTTTACATGCTTTTGATGCTCAACACACATTATAAACATACATCAGGAGTAACACAGAAACAATACTGAATTTTTTATCACAGCAACACACAAGCATACATCTTGGACTAGGCAACATCTTGGGCTTGGCCTAGGAAGTTTAGAGTATGTGCAATAACCTCAGGAGGGCAACGCAGCCTTATAGGTAGCTGACCCAACCTTTCAAGCCTGTCCTTGTTTGCATGAACTATCTTAAGACCATTTTCTCCTGCATTGTTCATTACCTCAACCATAACAGACATTAAACTTAGGAAAATTCGGTTCAGCTTTGATGATTCATATGCTCTGAATTCAGCCTCAACACCTTTAATAAACTCCTTCAGAGTTTTAGAGCTAAGGGTATTTGTTAGAGATTGTATGGATCTAAAAAATCCTAGATCAAGTACATTCAGATCTGGACTGTTTGCTGGCTGCTGCATCAGCTTTATGTTAAATCTTGAATTGGCCACAGCTTCTGCTAATGCTAGGTCATTGGGCAAAAGATGCGGCTTAGCATTATCTTGCTGTATGAAAATTGTCTTTCCCACATCTTCTTGAAGCCAAAGTAACTCTATTGCAGGCAGTAGTTTTTCAATAAAGTACTCCCGCATCACTTCCCTCGTTACAACCAGGTTCTTGGTCTCCAATGTTCCTTTCTCTCTATTTTGACTTCTTCTTTGCGCCGGTACCTCTTTCACGAAAGGCCACATACCTATTTTCCCATCAAATGTCATATTCCCTTCACTGTCATACCTAGGTTGAGCAACTGCGGTGAGGAACATGACTTTGCCTATGCAATTTCCAGCTACAGCCCTTTTAGGATCTGGCTCATCAGGCAGCAAGTAGTAGACCTTGTCATTCACTGTCATATTGAACCATTTTTCGTCAACATGCAAAATCCTGTACATGTCATTGAAAAGGGGATCTGCAATTGCAATTGTGTCTTCATCTACCATTCCTAAACAAAATTGTGCCCTGTTTCTCTTGTGTTTCTCTGTGAGTGGAGGCGTTAGGGCATTTGAGTGTCTTCGGATTAGTTTCATCTCAAACTTTCTGAATAGTGTCGTAGGATTGACTCCAAGTTGCCAAGCGAGAGACCTAATTGTTGACCTCTTGTTTAGTGGGATACTAGGGATTCGTGATAGATCAATCTCTAGTGGCTTCCTTCCGCACCTGCCCTTTCTTTTGCTTGAAACGTCAACTGGCAAACCCTCCTCAATCTGCTTCATAGCCCGCTGCCAAAGACTCTGTATCTGCCGAATACCCACCTCAAATTTTTTTGCAATGTTCTTCATATCTTCTTTATCAAATTTTCCACCTCCTTTCATACATAGTGCATGCAAAGCTACATAAGCAGCATATTTCTGTGTATCACTGAGTGTTTTCCGTGTCTTCTTTGCTTGCTGAGCACCTACACCAATAAATATAACCAAAAAGAAATTAAAACTTGCTCAAGTTAATCAAGATTTCGAAATTTCAGCTTTTCTTAATTGCTTGTTTTGTTTTGATGCAGGAAGCAGATTATCTTGGATGCCTTCTGAGACGGAAGAATGGTAATGCACAGGAACTACACCAATCAAGAAACATGAACTACACCAATTTGATCGATGTGAGTGAACTGACAAAGAAGTACAGACTGTTTTGAACAATCATGTTTGATACTGTTTTCTTTGGTTATTTCTAGTTGAAAATAAACTCATACGATGATATGAATCTTGTGTTTCACTTGCTCTTGCTGTGCATATATGAGTAGTGCCAACAGAACAGCCTCTGGTATGGCAATGCATCAACAGTCTACAGTTTCTGTTTTGATTTTTGTTCTTGTACTTGCAGTAGCAGTGTGTGCTTGCTGAAATGTTTTACTTCTGCTTGCAGTGCATAACTTGTAAACTGAGAGTGCATTTACTCTATATACCTGCAGCAGCATGTTCTTGCATTAGTTCATCTTGGAGTACTTGTTCATCATGTGCCCCCTGTTCATCTTGGAGTACTTGTTCTTGCATTACTGCGTCTTCTTCTTCTACTGGTGGCGTAAAGTATATTATTCAATACAGTATGCCATAACAAACACAATAAATCAGAGTAGTTGTTTACAGTTATTGTTTTTGCTATGAGTATACCTGCAATTTGACCAGCAACATCTTCAATGATTTCTTGTGTTTGAGGCGGACTGAAGTTCAGGTCGGGCAGTACCATTGCTGCTGATTTGTCTGCTATGCTGTTTGCAGGTGATTCCTTGATTAACACGTGATTCCTCTTGCCGGCGCCATCGCTCGATCTCAAGTTGCCGGTGTGTTGCTGCTGCTGGGTGGCAAGGATCTTGGCAAGGCGAGGAGAACCAAGTGGGACAGCTAGGCCCACCCAGCTCATGTCTCTCTGCCCTTTGTCGGAGTGCTGCTGCTGGGTAGGAGCCGGTGGTGCTCTGCTCCTGTTTGGCGGCAGCCGGCGTGCTGCTGCTACTGGGTGGGAGCCGGCGTGCTCTGATCCCTTGGCGGTGCTCTGCTCCTGCTGGGCGGCAGCACGCCGGATGCTACTGGGTGGGACTCCGGTGCTCTGCTCCTGGCGGCAGCCGGCGTGCTGCTGGGTGGGAGCGGGCGTGCTCTGCACCCTTGGCCCGTGATCTGCACCTAATGGGTGGGAGCTGGGGTGCTGCTCCTAGGTGAGCTGGGACGCACGAGGAAGAAGCCCAGCAGAGGAAGAAGCCCAGGCGCTGCTGGCGACGGCGAGGATCTGCTGGGGCGGCGAGGATCTGCTGAGGATTCAAATTTTGAATCCTGTTTTGTTCGCTGGAAATGATCGGTTCGTTGTTCGCTTCGGGAGGGTATTCCATGTAATATAAGCGAACTAGTAGGGGCAAAAACGTCTTTTGGGCGATTTTCACCTGGTCGGAACTGATCCTAAACGCACTATATTTAGAAACGGAGGGAGTACAAAATTTATATGCGTTTGATAGAAAATTAACTAGCATATGCAACATCGAAAAACTCACGGGAAAAAACTTGTCCATGACGGAACAGATCTCGTCGATTCGACATTGTTGGCTGCGAATCCGGCTTGCCGAAGCCTGTCGACGCTAGAGAAGGTGACTCCATACCTGTTCCCACCGATTCATCATTTTTTTTGGTCTCCGAGCAGTAGGTAACCCTCGATTTTAGCCTACAGGCCATGGCGATTGTTGAGCTTGAGCCGGGGCGTCCATGGAGCAGGGGAGGGGGCAGGACGCGAGGAGGCAGCGCGGCGTCATAGCAACACAGGAGGCTGCCGCCAAGCAGCGCGCCCAGGCAGCAGGCAGCGCTCGCGCGGAACAAGCTGCAGGTAGTACATGAGGAAGGAGAATAGCAAATCACGTGGAGCTGGTAGCAGCGAGCGGTGGTCAGAATCGACCGATCTTGTCGCGCGATCGGTCGACTGATCGTAAGCATTTTCCTCTCCGAGTTCGCCTCGTTGTTCGTGCTCCTTTCCACTCCGGCACAGCAGAGATTGGCCGTCGGCTATGGATCCGGTCTCTCTGATGAGGAGCGCCTCCGTGCCCGCCGTCGCCGTCATGTCCACGACTGCCCTGGCCAGACATGGGGACAATACGGGTCCGCTGCCATGGATTTGGCCCGTCGAGCAATGCGCCTCGCGACTCAAGCCCGAAAGGGCTTGCTCAGATTTTGTGTGTTGGATCTGATACTTTTTTTGTTGATCTGATTATGGCTAGACGAGTTTTCTTCGTGCGACGTCATGTCGCAACTGCCGTGCGGCCACCCTCCTGGCTCCTGACTGGCGGCGTGCTGCTGTGCCTGACAGAGAATCCCACTCGTGCCTGTTCTTTCCAGCCACGTTCAGACTTCTTGCCTAGGTAGCTTATTCCCCTTCTCCGCGGTCAGCTTCTAACCTAGCTAGCTTATTTCCCTTTTTTGCCCTTATCTTCTTCAGTTTAATGTTGCCTAGCGATCTATTTCTCCAGTTTGCACCTATCTACGCAATAGTTCCTCCTGTGATTTTTGTTGTGGACCTTGTATTAATTTGCATGATGCCGACAGATATTTCCTCCAGTTTTGGTTCCATGATTTGGAAGCTCAAGATTTCTGCTATTTTTAAGCAAGAATTTCGGCAGTTTTTCAGATTTTATTTTGATAATGAATATCTTTTTTTTGCTCTGCTGGCCGGCATCTGTATGTTTTTGTTCAGTTGGCTGCCGAATTTGTTTTTGGAGCTAAACTTTTTCAAAAATAGGCTTTTGTATGTTGGATTATTGTACATCTCGGAGTTCCGAATTTATTTCTGTTTCGAGCTAATCATGTAACATGCTTTTCTTTTTTGTTGGTATGTGGGATGAAGAGATGTGTGAGTATGCATGTTGAAGGATGCATCCGTATCTGATCAAATGAAGTCACTCTGAATGCTATTTGTCTTTGGCTGACTGATCTTAGTGTTAAACGAGGTAAGGGTGGTGCAGGCTTCAGTGCTTGTGCTTCACGGCCCTTTGCGCGGAAAAACAAGTGGTGCTGACTTAGTAAGCAAACACCGAAGTAGCCAGGTGGCCAAGTTTATTTCAGAGAGAGAGAGAGAGAGAGAGAGCGTGTGGATCATTCCGGCTGTTTGCGCAGACTTGGAAGAATCACAGTCAATGGAAAAAAATTGCACAAAAAGACTTGGAAGAATCAGAGTCAATGGAAAAATCTCCATATGCAAGGCAATAAAACGGCAGAAACAGAGTTTGAGAGGACACCAAACTCCCCTAGCACTGTAGTTAGTTACAAATGGAGATTTTGCTTTCGGCGGTGGTCGGTGAACTCGCAACAAGATCCATGAGTTTCATCATCAACAAATACTCCAACCTGCCGGTGCAGGCTATGGAGATTAACTTGGAGAGCATTCTACTCCGGGCGCAGGTCATTGTTGATGAGGCCGAGGGGCGGCACATCACAAACCAAGGGATGCTTCGGCAGCTGAGCATGCTGAGGGACGCCATGTACCAAGGATTCTACGTGCTCGACATACTTAGATACAGAGCTTTTGAAGAAGATGGCGCTGGAGGTAATAAGGTTCTGAATCACTCGTGAGCTTGGTCCAAATTCAGCTGTGCAAAACGTCTCTGTCTATCTAGCAGCAGCAGAACAAAAGCTGAAAATGTCCTAAACAGTTTGAGAACCATGATTCTTGATGCCAGTGAGTCCGTCATGCTCTTGACAACATATCCCCGGCTGCACCACCAGCCTTACAACATGCATATCTTGCTAGGTAATTGCGTGTTTGGCCGCCAGGTGGAGAGGGAGCTGATCCTCCACTTCCTGTTGCACACACAACCTTGCAGTAGTAGACTCGGCAGGTTTGATGTCCTTCCAATTGTTGGTCCAGGTAGTTGTGGGAAGAGTACCCTTGTTGCTCATGTCTGCAACGATGAAAGAGTCCGTGATCATTTCTCACAGATTGCCTTCTTTAGACACGGTACATTCAGTGATGAAGATATTGACATTTTGACAGACCAGTGTATGATGAGACATGAGTCGAACAGGAAATTGCTAATTGTTTTTGAGGTAGTTGGGGAACTCAACGAAGATTTGTGGGAAAGGCTGTATTCTCTCTCTAGAAAGTGCACCACAGGTGGTAGTAAGATCATAATCACAAGCCGATCTGACAAGATCACAAAGCTTGGGACAACACAAACCATGACTTTGAAGGATCTTCTTCATGAGGCGTTCTGGTATTTCTTCAAGGTGATTACATTTGGAAGCACGGATCCTAATATGCACCCGAGACTAGCATATTTAGCAATGGACATATCAAAGATGCTGAATGGATCTCTGATTGCTGCAAACGTCATTGGTGGCCTACTTAGAACTAATTTTAGCATCCAGTACTGGTGCAAGTTTCACAAATTCTTGAGAGAGTTCGTAGAGAAATATACATCTATGCATGATGAGCATCCTTGTGGTCTGTTGACCGAAAATAAACCTGGGTATGTTCGAAGACTGGGTAGAACTACTGAAGATGTTTTTATTTCTAGGCAGTACCAAACATGCTCTTCTCAAGAGGAACTTCCGGACATAACGGTGCAAGATGTGTTGTATGGAGGCGTCAAACCACAGGGGGCATTTAAGGTTCTTGCATGGAAGTCTCCGTTACCGCCTTACCGTTGTTACATCCATATCTGTGAGATTCAACAAACTGCAAACTAAACTTGTGAACAAGAGGCGCTCTTTGAATAATAACGACATTAGACGTGCTTAATGTTGTAGATGCAAGTCTCATATAGTGTTGTAATATTATATCCTCATATATAAATGTACGTTTTTTAGTTATTGAATAATTGAGATATTGTGACACGCAATTTTCTTTTAACAAGTGCATTTTTGTCAGCTGTGAACTGTGTACTTGTCAGGGGTTTTACTCTTAGTTAGCTAAGCTCAGAGTCAGAGGGAATAGGCTCCGGCCAAATGGACACTTTTTTACTGTAGTTCGAAGGATAGGTCCTCAGAAAATCACGCCTAGATATGAGCAGCCACGGGAGAACATTTTTTTTACCGTCGGATGGAGATCTCAGTGAGGCACCAGTACTGTACAGTTATAGAGAAACCAGTGTACAGTTTAATTGTGTTTGGAGTTAATTTGGACGGTTTCTTAGAACCAGCATGAAATCAACGGTTTAGACAGTTTGGTTTACATGGGTTACGCGGTTTTGACAGGTTAGCGCTAGATACTCGTCCGGTCGTCCCACGCGTGGATGTTTGGCCACTCGCACCTCGTGATACAGAACAGCAGAAGCCTCCGCCGTAGAAGTAGACGATCGAGCACCGGGAGCTTCTCCGTCTGGCGATGTACACACGCTAGTCAGCCTGTACCTGTAGCCGGAGATTGTGGGTGGTGTGAACAGGCAGGTCGGAGCTGCGCCTCACTGTGACTTTACTCCGGAGCTGTACGATGCCCATGTAGTCCTCCAGTGTGAAGTTTATAGGCGGAAAAAGTTCAAAACAAACCTTGAACTTGGAGATGAAAGTTAAACCGAACCTTGAATTTTAAATCCCGGAAATTGGCACACTGAACTATCAAATCACGGTCTATTTTCAACCCTACCCTTGTTTGGCTCGTCGGGAAAGCAATGAACCAGACCGGGACAACATGATACTCTCACTGACAATACGGACCCACTTGTCATATCCATCACTAATCTCTCTCACAGTCACCACCATGCCCCCGAGAACACCAAGGAGATGCGGCCCACCGCGTCGTCGTGCCCGTGCCGCCCGGTGCAGACATCTGCACCGCTGCCGCTTGCAGCTCGCCCTGCTGGTCGTCCCAGGCCGCACATCATCGAGCTTCAGCAAGCCACGCGCTGCTACGCACGGCTGGAGATGCTCGATGTAGCCGGCGCTGCTAGAACTATTGCAACAGGTGGCCCAACGATCTGCAAGGGCGTCAAATTGGTGCTTTGCTCGAGTGCTTCCAATTAATCGATTAATTGACTAAGCTAGCTATGTCAAGCTGAGTTGCCAAAGCTATAAATCAAGATGCAGAGATCGAACAGATTTGCTGGCCCAAATCAATCATGGAAATTAATTGAAGTCAAAGGTCAAGTAGGCTCTGCACGCGAGCGGATATCATCCAGAATGTACGGGCGCACTGAGTTCGCTCCCGCAGGAGCCGCGGTCGCCTCCGCCCGAGCTCCACCCTGCGCCATTGTCTACTCAAACTCAGAGCTGCTGCTCCCCATCCTCCAGCAGGTCGCTGGCGCGCTGAAGGCCTGAAGCTTCGAATCCACCACGCCTCTGTCCATGGCTTACTGCGCCAACCGGAGCGGGCGCGCCGCTGGTGATGCTCGGAATGGGGGACGCCGCCGCAACTTGGCGGCACGGGAGTGCGCCGCCATCCGCCGGCCAACCTGTTGTATCTCTTACTTGCGCCGGATGGCTCCTCCGGTCTACCCGGCCGTCCGCTTCATCCCCTTACTCTTGGATCAGAAAGATCGACTCGGGAGAAAAGATTTAGGTGGAAGATGTACCTGAACAGTGGAACCTTTTTGTCAGTGTGAGAGCAACAAATTATTTAATTTAGTAAATTATTTATTTTTAATGTCAAAATAGGTCTAGGGTCTAGGATAGACCGGGATCTCTAAGTTCGGGGTACCAATTTCCAGGATTCAAAGTTCAGGGTGCGATTTAGCTTTCATACATAAGTTCAAGATTTGTTTTAGACCTTTTCCTTTATAGGATGGATGGGTTAAGCGTGCACTTTGCCTCGTGCCACGTTCCGTGTTAATATAGGGGTCGAAGCCCTCAACAAGATTACAGAGAGGTTACAACCGATCGTATCAATCTGAACTTGATACTCAAGAAAAGCTCCGTTCGGTTTATACGATTTACAACAACTGACGGACTAACAACTTCTAAGATTATGGTTTAACATCCTCCCTCAACCGAAATGTTTCAAGATAGAGGTTGACCGAAATGTTTCAAGATTGAGATTGCTTCTAAAGGCTCGAAGTTGTCCAACTTGCAGCGGTTTTGTAAACCCGTCTGCCATTTGATATCCTGTTGGAATAAATCTTATATCAACTAACTTCTGAGCAACACGTTCTCTCACACAAAATGAAAGTCAATCTCGATGTGTTTAGTTCTTGCATGAAAGAGAGGATTAGCTGAGAGATAGGTTGCACTCAAATATCACACCATAAGCACGGTGCTTGAGGATGATCAACACCAAGTTCATCCAGAAGGGTTTCACCCACATTACCTCAGCAGTCGCATTAGCAAGAGACTTGTATTCTGCCTCTGTACTAGATCTCGAGACCGTGGCTTGCTTTCTGACACTCCATGACACCAATTCGACCCAAAGAACACAGCAAAGCCTCCCTTAGACCTCCTATCATCTGGACATCCTGTCGAGTCAGCATCTGAAAAAGCAGTTACGAGTGTTGAAGATGACTTGCTAAGTTTTAATTATGTATCCACACTTCCCTTATATACCTCAGTATCCGTTTCACAGATGTCATACTAGAGATCTTAGCAAACATTTGAGCTTCCTCATCAGTTACATTAATGGACACTAAGTCACATTTATGGGAATTAATCCTCACAGCAGAGATCTGCACAAAATAAGAGAGTAATCATTTAAGGTTTAAGGCACATGCCCTCTCTGTTTGCAAGAAAAGGAGGGTGCCATCAACATATTGCATGCTAACAACCCCATATCTATTAAAACCATACAACAGACCTAATCAAGCTATTGTTGGCTGCTCTAATGAGTATCTTGGTAAAAACGTCAGTTGTAAGGTTGAAAAACAGAGGAGAGATAGGATCTCCCTGGCTAATCCCCTACCAGCAATATAAAAGTCGTTGTTAACATCATTGAGTCTATAACCTCAAAGGAGCCGTTCTCAAGTAAAGATCTAACAAGCAACACAAACTTATCACTAAAGCCTCTAACAGATAACATATTTAAAAGAAAAGATATATCCACTTTATAGTCGGAAACCCCAAACGTGGGCCGAGCTATATGGCTCCCGCTTTTTAAATTTTTTGAAATCTGCAGTTTTGAGCTTTCCAAAAATCGAAACAAAATTTTTGAGTGGAGATAATGTTGAGATCTATAGCTGTGCAAAATCTCAACAAAAATTTTGCAATATTTCGGCCTAGGTAAAAAAGACAAATCTGACAAAGTTTTCAAATTTTTGAATCCGGACACTGTTCACTATACAGAACTGTGGATTTGTCTTTTTTACCCAGGCCAAAATAATATGAATTCTTCACTGACATTTTACACAACTATATATCTCAACATTATCTTCACATAGAATTTTTGTTTCGATTTTTTGGACAAACAAAAGTGCAGATTTCAAAAAAAAATAAAAAACGAGAGCCATATAGCTCGGCCTCTCATAGACGCTCGCATTGGAGTACAGAGTACGTAGTAGCGCCGCTGCATGCTAGTAGTAGCCTCACACAATACGGCGACACACATGACGCATGTATGCGTAAACCGCCTCACATAAAGCTTGCATGCATTATTCATTTATTGTATTGTATGCATATATCCGGCGGCCGAGCATGCTAGCCAACGCAGGGCGTCAGGGCGACGGTGGTCCCGGGGTCGGGGACGAGGATGATACGGACGCGGTGGCCGTCGTGCCCCGGCGGCGCGTGGTAGCCGAGGCGGTGGAACTGGATGTGGACGTCCGGCCTGTCTTCCTGGATCCTCCACGCCGCCGCGAGTGCGGCCATGCCGACCACCTCCGGCCACGACGTCTTCTTCAGATGAAGGTCGCCGCCGCCGCCCATAGCCTCCATAGCTCTCCCCATCCCACCAAGCTCCTGCTCACACGAGCTGTGGATCATCAAATTAACAACAAGTATATACAAGTACGTTGAGAAATGCGTCCAAGCCCTACATAATTTCTGGGAAAAAAGAATAGCGGTATAATATGTTGTTCAGACCTGAGATTTAGAAGGAGAAGAGGATCGAGCGGCCGGTTTACGAGTACGTAGCTTATGGCTGTGGCGTTCAGATGATTGGGTGACATATATATAGACAGATGCAAGTGTGCGTGTACGTACTTGTGTACGTAACAGCATCGTTGGGATTAACGCCAATCGGTTAATTTAAATGGCATTGTAAATTGTGGTCTTGTTTTTTTTGGTTGGTTTGAGGGAGCTTGTTACGTGTTCCACGCGATAATGGTGGTCTTGTTTGATCGCCCAATTGCTGCATGTGCATGGTGTTTTACATGTCGGTTTGTCGATCCTCTCCCTCCACAATTATTTGTACTTTTATTAGGTTTTATAATAAGTAAATTTTGTTAAATTTGACCAACTTTGTAGAAAGTTATAGCAACATTAATGACAATAAATTGGTATATTATGAAACTATATCCAAACATGCATCTATAGTGATATTAGTTTGTTGTTATAAATATTGCTATTTTTTCTATCAACCTAGTCAAATTTAAAACACTTGACTTAACACAAAACCTAAAATATAATTATTTGTGGACCGTGGGAGTATCATAAAACAAAACATGTTTCCCACGTGAGCGTAGATTTTGCAAACAAAAATCTATAGGAATCTGAGTAAAAAAGAAATTCCAACTTTTGTGACTTTTAACAAAGGAAGCACCTATTAAGCCTAGCTGAAACATATACCCTGATCAAATAAAAACACCATGCTACACGAAGCTAATAGACATAAACACTTGAGCAACCCTGGTGTCGTCCTTGGGCGGCTCGGAATATCCATATGCCCGCCGCTGCCAACCCCTCATTCCCTGCTCCTCTACTCGCTTGATGTTGCCGGATGACACCGTCGGGCTAAGCCCACGCGGAAGACGGCGAGGGCGGGGCTCTTCTCGCAATCAAGCTTGAATAATGCTTGATGTCCTTGGGTGGTTGATGGCGTGAATCACACGCTCGTTGGGAGACCCCAAGAGGAAGGTATGATGCAGTTCAGCAGCAAATTTTCCCTCAGAAAGAAACCAAGATTATCGAACCAGTAGGAGCAGCAACTCTTCAGAAGGTTGTTGGTGGCTCGCACGGCGCAATACGATCACCAACGTGGAATCTGCACACAACACAATCAAACTACTTTGCCCCAACGAAACAGTGAGGTTGTCAATCTCACCGGCTTGCTGAAAACAAAGGATTAAACGTATGGTGTGGAAAATGAGAATTAAATTGCAGAGAATGAAAAAGGAACAGTTTGCAGTTTGCGGTGGTTTAATTGTAAAAGAATGGACCGGGGTCCACAGTTCACTAGTGGTGTCTCTCCATAAAAGATAACTAACATGTTGGGTGAACAAATTACAGCTGGGCAATTGACAAATAGTGAGCGCATGACAATGCATATACATGACATGATGATTACTATGATATTTAATTGGGCATTACGACATAATACATAGACCGTCATCCAACAGCGTCTATGACTAATAATCCACCGCCGGGTTGTCATCCGAGTCCCCCGTTGGTATTAAGTTGCAAGCAACGGATAATTGCATTAAGTAAAGTGCGTAATGTAAACAAATACATATGACCGTGGACATAGCATTGTTAGGTTATCCCTAGTGGCAACAGCACATCCGCAACCTTAGAAGTTGCTGTCACTCTCCCAGATTACCGGAGGCATGAACCCACTATCTAGCATAAATACTCTCTCTTAGAGTTACAAGCATCTACTTGGCCAAAGCATCTACGAGTAACGGAAAGCATGCAAGATCTTAAATAACATAGGGCATAGATTGATAATCAACTTGACATAGTATTCAATATTCATCGGATCCCAGCAAACACAACATGTAGCATTACAATAATATGATCTTGATCATGTAGGGCAGCTCACAAGATCTAAACATGATGGCACAAATTGGAGAGACAACCATCTAGCTACTGCTATGGACCCGTAGTCCAAGGATGAACTACTCACGCATCACTCCGGAGGCAGGTATGGCGATGTAGAAGCCTCCGGTGACGATTCCCCTCTCCGGCAGGGTGCCGGAAAGAGGTTCTGGACCCTCCCGAGCTAGGGTTGACGGCGGCGGCGTCTCTGGAACTTTTCGTGGATATTTGCTCAGGCACTTAGGGTTTTCGCGTCGGGGGGAATAAGTAGGCGAAAGGGCGGTGGCTGACGACCCCCGAGGGGCCCACACCACCCTAGGGCGCGCCAGGGGGGGTCCCGCGCCCTAGTGGCGTGTGGGGCCCTGGTGGCCCTCCTCTGCTGCTCCTTTGGTCCGTCAGGCGAGTTCTGGTAAAATAGGGATCCCCGTGAAGTTTCGTCCAATTCCGAGAATATTTCCAGACTAGCTTTTCTGGAATACAAAAACAGTAGAAAACAGGAACTGACACTTCGGCATCTTGTTAATAGGTTAGTCCCAAAAAATGTATAAAAGTGATATAAAGTAGATGCAAAACATGTAGCAATTGGTATAAAACAAACATGGAACATCAAAAATTATAGATACGTTTGAGACGTATCAGTGGTTGGGGAGGGTCAGCGCCCGGCATCCTGCAGCCGGCGTGACATTCGTCCGCCTGCCTGGCGACTTCATCTGCAATTCCTGTGGTTCCCAGCAGCATCTGCAGCTTTAAGTGGCGCTCTGGCCTCTCTCTCTCCCTTGGTGTGACGTGCCGACATAGAGTTCCAGCCCTTGGTCGGGCGTAGCGGTGGTGTGGCGGCCCCTGGGAGGGTGTTCTTCAGCCGGCTTCGAGTTGCCTTGGTCGCGATGGCGTCTCAGGGCGTCAGATCTAGCCGGGTTTGGTCTGATTTGGCCCACCTTCTTTTGCCAAGGGTAAGATTGGTGTTCCTGCGTGATGGTGGGGAAGTTGTTGCGTAGGAGGCTCTTGGGCTAGCGAGGCTGCATGTCGGCGATGGTGCTGGTTTTCTTGTCTTTGTCCAGTTACGTGTCGATGTGGAGGACGCTTTGCTCTGGGCGAAAGCCTCACGACGTGGCGTCTGTGGACATCGCTCTCCTCCATGGGGGTAGTCATGGAGCTCCTTGACATCTTAATCCTTGGGTCAAGAACGAGATCATGTGCTGCAAGGTCGGCAATGGCGTCGATCTTGCGATGCTCCCCCCTTGAGGGCATCGTCTTCAAGATTGTGTTCTCTTGAGTGCTCCCCTAGTGTTGGACTTGCACGACATCATGGTTGTTATGTGACCAGCTGGCGATGTGAGGTTCCTGCGTGGTGTTTTGTGCGGCAACGACGGTGATAGCGACGGATGATTTGGTCGTGACAAGATTTTGTTAGTCGACTTCCTGTTCCGGCGTGTCCGACTCGTCTTCCTGTTCGATCTCTCATGCGGTGAAGTCAGAGTTGTTGCAGGCGGCGTACGATGACATGCGTGGTGCGGTCCGGTCGCGAAGATCTTTGTCAGTGCGGGTCGTGCGCATCCCCACTTGGGAGGCCCCCTTCATAATCAGAGCTTCTAGTTTTCTGCGTTAATATTCATCTGCCTGGCATAGGCCGTTGTGTACTTCACGAGGCCGCTTTGGCGTTGTCTCTAAGTGGTGGAAGTCACTCCAAACTTAAAATTTTTGTTCCAATTTGAGGTGAGAAAATTTATTTTTGAATTTAAGAATAAAACTAAACAATTATGTTCAAAAGAAGAAGAAAAATAGCAGTCGGTAGGTATATGGTTAGGGTCCCCGGGAGCGAGCCTAGCAAGACGCGTCGAGGGCGGAGCTTTGAGGCTAAGATGATGGGACGACTATGGAGGATCGACACAGTGGTGAGGAGGATCCGGGGATGGGGGCGACGACAAGGAGGAACCATAGCGAGGGACGGAGGAGGAGAAAAGAAAAAACATTTTTAGCAGTCCGTAGAGAGTCTTGCTCCCTAGACAAATGATCTAGCGGTACAGCGGTGAGAAGGATTCAGGGATGGGGCGACGACTTGGAGAAAAGAAAAAACATTTTTTAGCAATCGGTAAAGATGGGTCTTGCTCCCCACACAAATGACCTAGGGTTAGGGGCCCCCGGGAGCGGGCCTAGCAAGACGCGTTGAGGGAGTAGCGGGCTTCCCCCCACCCCCAGACACACACACACAAATGACCTAGGGTTACGGGCCCCCCGAGTCTTGCTCCCCACATAAATGATCTATCGGTGTAGTGGCGAGAAGAATTCAGGGATGGGACGACTACTTGGAGAAAAGAAAAAAACATTTTTAGCAGTCGGTAGAGATGGGTCTTGCTCCCCACACAAATGACCTAGGGTCAGAGGCCCCCGGGAGCGGGCCTAGCAAGACACGTTGAGGGAGTAGCGGGCTTGCCCCCCACACAACACCCCCAGACACACACACACAAAATGACCTAGGGTTACGGGCCCCCCCCGAGTCTTGCTCCCCACATAAATGATCTATCGGTGCAGTGGCGAGAAGAATTCAGGGATGGGACGACGACTTGGAGAAAAGAAAAAAAACATTTTTAGCAGTCGGTAGAGATGGGTCTTGCTCCCCACACAAATGACCTAGGGTCAGGGGCCCCCGGGAGCGGGCCTAGCAAGACACGTTGAGGGAGTAGCAGGCTTGCCCCCCACACAAATGACCTAGGGTTACGGGCCCCCGGGAGCGGGTCCGGCAAGGTGGTCACCCTCATCCTCAACTCCTTTCGCGTCATCCCAAACTGCTGCCCCCGTCAAATCTGGGTTACAAGCCCACGCTACCAGGCTCGGCGGTAAAACTCACAAGGCCACCCTTTTAAGCAGCGCGAAACTAGCTTAGTTTACCGGTGTGGGACAAATAAATCATCGTCCGCGTCAAGCTGCGCTAAGCCCGCGCGTCGCCAGCGCTGCGCTGCGCTACGCTAATGGGCCGCAATGCACGTTCGTTCCAAAGAGCCCACATACGCACGGCACGTTCGTCACGTTCAGTCCAGAAAGACCCAGCCCACGTTCAGGAATCGACTACCAGAAAGACACTAGCATAAAACACTCAAAAAAAAAAGACACTAGCATACCCGTGAAAAAAAAGCACTCTAGCTTTTTTTTTTGAATTAAAAAAAAACACTCTAGCTTAACTCATCACCGGGATGAATTTTGCTTAGTCTTGTAGGAGACGGTAACTATATTACGACCTACTTTTCACAGCCAAATGCAAAAGTAAAATAACACTCCGGACTACATAAGAACCTTGCACAAAAACTTTCTACCACTAAATCAGGCATCACATAACCGAATTGTGCCAGTCAGGCCGCAAAATAGATTTCGCTCAAGATGTTTGTTGGAACCTTTGACGCTCACCTATGGAGACGAGTATTAGTCAATATTGCACAAAGGAAAAACAAATCCCTAACAAAAGCTACGACTAGCCCCTACACCAGCCGCATTTTCTAATCCTCCGTGCCTTACTTTTTGGGATGGTTGAGGAGTGGTGTATCTTAACATAATAAAATGGTTAATTTGCACAAGAAAACACACACCTAATGACTCTTGGGACGTAATCATACACCACAAGTTTCTAACGATCTGGCTACCTAGCCAAAATTGTCCGCCTGACTCGAGCCCGCCACCGTCATGCCGTTTTGCCGACTCTGCCTCAACTCTCCATCCAACTCAATTCTACCGCTGTTTCGTCATTCTGGCGAATTCGCCGGAACTTATCGAGTCAGTATCAACTATAAACATACAACTATGGTGTTCCCAGAGAACCTGGGAGCGTGTTCCTGCGGACAAAACAAAAAAGCAAATATCCAATCGTTCGATTCATGTTGTGTCTGCAAAAGTTCTCCGGGTCGCCGTCCCCTCTCCGTAACGTGGAAGGTTAGGAATTTCAACAGCACCGGCGGCCGGTGCCAAGTAGGTACGTGCATCCATGCAGATCAGCTTTGGCCTGGCGCGATCAATGGAACCAAGTCACTACAGCATCTAGCTAGGTGCTCACCTCTCCCTGTCAGATCATGTCTGATCTCTAAGAATCTGTACATACTATACCCTAAGTGTGTTGCTTAACGCTTTCATCCGATAAAATTAAGATACTCGGAACTTGCTCATGCAGACCAATTTCCTTTTTTGCTACCACATGTATGATATCTTAAGATGGAACTTGGAAATTTTCCATGTGAGCCTAATTTTGTTGCGATCTTAAATATTTTTTATGAACTGATATATGAATGATTTAATTGTATACTCCTTTGTATTTCCCGATAACCATGATGCACACAAAGAAGATTGGAAATTAGGTGTTGAATTTTTATTTCTCAATGTATAGTGCGACAAGGGAAATAAATCTGACCTAAAATATTACAAATGGTACAAACCAAAAACCAAAGAGAAATATACGATACTTCAGTGCTAGAAATTATATCATATTGTTTTTTAGGTTTCTGATCATATATTTATTTTATAACCGTTGCAACGCACGGGCACTTTTGCTAGTATAATAAAATGGTTAATTTGCACAAGAAAACACACACCTAATGACTCTTGGGACGTAATCATACACCACAAGTTTCTACATATATGGTTACACTTAATCATACACTAGATTCCTCTATTGATATTTTTGTTAGATCTTGGTGTTTACAGATCTTTATCATAAATATGTATAAATCACATAGAGTATGCATTGTAGAAAACATAATTCTAGAGCATACTCTTATCACAAATGCAGTTTAAATCTTTCAATGATATTCAGTACAAACAAAAAATATAGCAAATATATTTTAGTAATATTACAGTTATGGGTCTAAACTATGCAAACAAATAAAAAAATCCGTAATACTGTAACATGATAAAAGTAAGATCTAGAAAAGTATAAAATGTTAGTATAACCCATCCCTCATGCTCAACTTCTTTCGCATCATCCTGAACTGCTGCCCCCTTCCATCTGGGTTAACCCGTCCCTCTGGATACGGTTAAGAGCCCACGCTACCGGGCTCGGCTATTTGCAAGACACGACGTGCGTTGCCATTTACATAGGATGTAACCAGCTGAAATATCCGATGTGGGACTAAAAACAAGCGTGATCGCTCGCGTGGATCTGCGGGATGACTGTCGGCCGGGAGGCACGTTCATTATGGGCTAGAACGTACGTCTGGCCGCCCAAAATCTAGCCAAACCTCACTTGAGGGAACCACCCGTTCGATTTTTTTTCATTCCTGACAATCTACACAGGTGTTTCCCACATGAAAAATGAGCTACTACCACTAGCTCAACTCATCAGTTGAAAGAAATTTGCTACTACTAGCTCAACAGGAAACGGTAACTTTTCACAGCTAAAATCAAGAGTAAAATAATAATACGACATATATAAGAACCTTACACAGAGCGCGGCATTTTGGAGGCCGAGCTACATGTAGCTCGGTTTCCAGAAAAAATAAATCTAAATTTTGTGTTTCAAAAAATTCGGAAAAAAATCATAGATGTTGATAAAGTTGATGTGTAAATTTTTAAGGGAAAATTCTTATTATTCTGCGCTACACAAAAATGGCAAATCTGACAAATTTTTAAATTCTTCTTACTATGCACTGTTCACCAATCCAATTCTGCGTATTTGTCTTTTTTCCGAGATAAAAATACAACAAATTTGCCTTGAAACTTTTTTACATCTAGGGTTTTTTAAGAATTTTTTTAAACATAAAAATGCAAGTTCAAATTTTTTTGGGGAACCGAGCTAGCTCGACCTCCATTTGGAGTTTCCGCCTTACACAACAGTATGTTTTTTTTTTTTGTCAAAACTGACTGTTTTCCCAAATTAATAACGTATCTGGCCGTTTTCGAGAACTATTCTCAAATCTGACCCCCCAAGTCAGCGCCAATTTTGATGGAGCCGTCATCCAGCAGGTTTGACGTCACGGAAGCGCCAAAGTTTGCTACTAGGCTGAACGGAAATTCCACGTGGACAGGTCGGCGCCAAACTTGCTGGCGCGTAACGTGTGCTTAGCAAAATATGCATGTATGGCCGAGTAAATTACTAATGCATGCATGCATGCATGCGCTCATCAGATTTGGTGCTTAGTCTGGGCTCTAGTTTAGCGTGCAAACACTTACACGCATACAACTAGTTATTTTAAACTTTTTACTAATTACGAGACTTGGCCCCGTAATTAACAATAATGTTTAGAGAGCATCTCCATCGGTACCCCCAAATTTGGTCCGGCACCTCCAAATTGTGTCAGTAGGACACTTGTCCGGTCATTTTGCCGCCCACAACGGCACCCCAAACAGTAAAAAAAAACCACGAATTTAAAAGTTCAAATTATCCTTCGTTGGTTTACATGGTTTGAATGAAATTTAAACAAAACCGGCCTCGCCGGTGTCCATAAACCTAAATCTAATCCAAGCCGAGTCTATTCCGGTCGACAATGTCATCGTCATCGCTGCCGCTGTCGACAACGATATAGAGAGGGTGGAGGACACTAGTAGGAATGTGCTTACAGCCACCAGCCTACCACTGGCGGACGGCCCTTGGAGTCCGCCAGCGGTATTACCGCTGGCGGGCGGTTTCGAGCGCCCGCCACTAGTGCTACACGTACCGCTGCCGGACGTCCCACGGTGCACGCCAGTGGTAGTTGCAAGCAGGTGCGAGGAGGCGGTGCTAACTACCGCTGGCAGACGGCATCAGTGCCCGCCAGCGGTAGTAAATTTACCGCTCGCGGAGTGTGTATGGTGCCCGCCAGCGGTAGTTCTCTCGGCTGGGCCCAAAAACTAGCAAATTACCGCTGGCAGGCACCATACACCGTTTGCCAGCGGTAAGTAGAATACCGCTGGCGGGCATGCTACACCGTCCGCCAGGGGTAACTTGGCATGTAAATTCATATAACTAGGAAAATGATATTTATAAAAATAATTTGTAAAATTCTTTCGGAACTATTGCTTCCTATACCAAGACACACCTATTTGTCGAATATGAGAACTTTATCACAAACTATGTCGTGGGAATTGTCATAACTTGGTCATTTGGCTTGAAACTTATATATGTTTATACGTGATAGACCTTTTTGTGAAGAATGTTTTTGAACAATTTTTCCAAAATCAAGTTTATCATTTTTCATAACAACTAGTACACATAAAAGAACTCCATGCCAGAGGATATGTTTTTTTTGATGGTTTTTTCACTTTATTTGATTTTTTTTAAAAGGTCAAAATGGCCACCATGATCACTACTCATTGAAAGAGGTCAAAGTTTCTAAAACTATCAATATTTCTATGATAATTCATAATACTTGGGAATTATCGATCCATTGCTTAACTAATACAAAAGAAAGATAAAACAATGTTAGCATTAGCAGAATAATTCAAAGTAGGAAACATTATTAATTTTCCTCACTTTATACAAAAGCAGCATTGATCAAATATGCAAAATTATAGTATCACTCATACATATTTATTTAATCCAGTTACATAGCTCGGGTCCATTTTTATTTAACCATAATACATCACGAATAATATCACTAATACATCTCCTCTCCCATGCATGCATGCATGAACCTCTCAAACTAATTTCGACCGGGTCCTGAGCCGCGGGGTGCTGAGCCACGGGCGCTGCGCATCCAAAGACTAGGAACCCTCACAGGGGCATAGCTCACGTGAGGAGGAACCCTCTGACGAAATGACCAGATACTGTTATACTGCCTATCCAACAAGTACGCCTATCCAACAAGTACATGTAGCGACGGACGTGCTCGTCCTCCTCCCTAATACGGCGACGTACCACCTCCTCGGGGGCCGGCTCCCTCTGCACCGAGCGTGGCCCACGCGACTGCCACCAAAGAAGAACCCGGATTCCTCACCAAGCTACGCGTCCCGGAAGGTAGCACCTCCCAGTGCCAGCCCGGTGGAGCCCAGTCGCGGACATCACCCGTCTCGTTCAACAGGAACATCGTCGCCGAGAACAATAAACTAAAAACACAATTTTTATAAGACGTAAGCAAAATATTTACACTAACACCTAAGCAAAATGTTTACACTTAGCAAATTAAATCTACCTAACAAATATTTACACAAGGAATAAGAAAACACAAGCCCCGGCCAACTACTAAAAATTCTAAACAATTTTCCTAACAGAGCGAGAAGGCAACACACCTTGGGGAGGGGAGAGGGAGGGGAGGTCCACGGCGGTGTGGAAGATCGAGTGCGGCGCCGGCGCGGAGGAGGGCTGGCTCGTGCGGCGCCTGGCGCGGAGGAGGGCGTCGAGCAGCGCGGAGGACGCCAGGCTCGGGATCTAGATCTAGTCCCTGGACTAGTCTATTTATAGAAGCAAAATATAAAAGAAAAAAAACCTTACCGCTGGCGGGCGGAACACACTGTCCGCCAATGGTATAAAAAAATAAACAAAAAATAAAAACCATATCCCCTCCCTCTCCCACCAACCCCCCACCTTATCCCCTTACTCTCCCACCCCGCGCGCGGCCGCCCTCCCCACCCACGCGCCGCCGCCGCGCGCCGCCCCGCCCACTCACCCGCGCGCGGCCTCTCTCCCACCCGGCCACCCACCCACGCGCCGCCGCCGCCGGCGCCCCCCCACCGCGTGCCACGCCGCCCCGCCCACGGCCGGCGCGCCCACGCCCACGCCGGCGCGTCCGCGTCCACGGCTGGCGCGCCACACGCGTCGACGCCGCGCCCACGCCACCGTCGTCGGCCCCGAGCGCCCCCCGTACCTCAGCCCGCCGCCCGGCCAAGGTAAGCTAGCACCCACCCCTCCTCTCCTCCTAGCTAGCACCCACAAGGTGTTTGTGGGTTTGCCCACCCTAATATTTTTAGAAAATAGGATTTCAAATTATAAACTAGGGTTGCAAATGCGGTTTTTTGGCTGCAAATGCGGCTTTGTGGCTGCGAATGCGGCCTTGCGGTGGTGATGAATGCTGCGATTGTAGCCTTTCTATATATGAAACGTTTGCAGGTACCCCTAGAGACCCTTGAGATTGCCGGAATGTTGATTAACTTCCATTCCGGCAAATTCGGGTACTCATATGTCCTATTTTTAGTCAAAGTCATGCCGAAATTTCTCGTGAATTTTGGCATCACTTTGGCCAAAATGTTGTTATGTTTTCTATTCTTCTTACATTGCCGATGATTAAAATTCTTACATTTTTTATTTGCCTTGTATAGAGCATGGCGCCGCGCCGCCCCTCCATGAGCGGGTTCATTGGCGTCCGTCACCGCCCATCTGGCCGTTGGTCCGCGGAGATCACCGTGGACGGCCACCGTTGGTATATGGGGACCTTCGACACGGCGGAGCTCGCCGCGCGCGCGTTTGATGCGGCAGCCTGGAGGTTTGGACGGCCGCGTGCTGAGCTCAACTTCCCTGACGTTGAGTCCCGGGAGGAGGCTGAGTTCCTCGCGCCGCCGACGGAGATCGTCGACGTAGAGGAGGCGCGGCGTAACCGCCGCCAGGGCGCACTGCCGAGATCGACGAGTGGCGGATGGACGCGCTGGGCCGCGGCCGCCCCGATCTGGTGCAGGCGGAGCTGGACTTCTACGCCTCGAGGAACAAGAAGAGGCAGGCGAGCTCCGACGCTGGACCCTCCACTGCAGTGCCGCCGTGCCAGAAGACCGGCGTCGATTCTTCTTCGGACCTCTCGAGCATATGGGATGATAGCTCGGACTCATCCGCCTTCGATTTCGGACCTCCTTGAGTAGTTTTAGGTTAATTTCAAGTTAGCTTAAATGATGAACTAATACATGTTGTTTAGCCTATCGAAGTTTAGCGTTTGGCGGACGGTTTACCATTCCGAAGGGTCCCTCCATGTTATTCTACATGACAACGGTGCGTTGCCTGACTATTTAATTAACTAGCATGCCTATCTCTAGTTTCAAAGTTGTATTCTCTAGAATGTCGATGATTAAAATGTTGTGACACAATGTGATCCAGGGGCGGGGCTAGCGAGCCTTGTGATATGCACGAGTACACACGTCTCGTGCATCCTACTTGGCTCGTTGGCTCCGTCTCTGAAGTCTGTGTGTCACTTGTAAGTATGAGGCATCATTCTTGTTTATAGTTTTGTATTCTCTAGAATGCCGATGATTAAAATGTTTTGACACAATGTGATCCAGGGGCGGGGCTAGCGAGCGTTGTGATATGCACGAGTACACACATCTCGTGCATCCTACTTGGCTCGCTAGCTCCGTCCCTGAAGCATGTGTGTCACTTGTAAGTATGAGGCATCTTGTTTATAGTTTTGTATTCTCTAGAATGCCGATGATTAAAATGTTGTGACCCACTACGTGATACCCTCAAGCTTCGTTGAGCCTTGTGATATGCACAAGTATAAGCTGTGTGCATCCTACTTGTCTCGACGAAGCTTTGAGGGTTGCTTGTGTGTGTCCAATCTAAGTATGAGGCATGCATGCTTTTGAGTTTACCCTAATTTATTTTTTTACATTACCGATGATTCAAATGAGGTGGCACTATATGTTATTCAGAGGTGGTGTGAGTGAGACCTGTAATATGCAAGAATACAGATCTTCTGCATCCTATTGGCTCACTCACACCATCTCTGAATCTGTGTGTTCAATCTAAGTATGAGGCATGCATGCTTTTGAGTTTATCCTAATTTATTTTTTTACATTGCCAATGATTCAAATGAGGTGGCACTATATGTTATTCAGAGGTGGTGTGAGTGAGACCTGTAATATGCAAGAATACAGATCTTCTGCATCCTATTGGCTCACTCACACCATCTCTGAATCTGTGTGTCGATCCAATCTAAATATGAGGCATGCTTTTGAGTTTACCCTACTTCATTTTTTTACAATGCCGATGATTAAAATGATGTGACGCACTATATGATATCCTGATAGTTTGTTGAACCTTGTATCATGCACACATACAAGTTGTGTGCCTCCTACTTGGTTCAACAAGGTTATCAGGATTCCTTGTGTGTTTCAAATAATATTATAAATATGAGGCATAGTTTTTTTTGAATCTTGTTTTGTCTAAGTCTTACAATGCCGATGATTAAAATGAGCTGACACTATGTTATTCAGGGGTGGTGTAAGTGAGACTTGTAAAATGCAAGAATATAGAGCTTCTGCATCCTACTGGTTTCGCTTACTCCATCCCTGAATTTCTGTGTCCAATCTAGTATATGAGGCATGCTTTTGAGTTGGCTTAGTTTATTTGTGTCTGCTTTGCTTATTTCTGCACGACATGTGAACAATTTAGTTGCCTAACATTTTTATTTGTCTTTTGTGTATACAGATGAAGAAGTGGGAGAGTACCTAATAAGGAGGCGGAAGATAGGGACTTGAAACCAATGAAAGAGAGCAAGAACCGGATGATCGAAACCAACTTCATCGCCCCCTCCCTTAGACATTGTGGTTCTCTATCTTCTGTGATGTATTTGTGTATGACAATTTTGGGTATAACTTGGCTACTATGGTTTTGTAATGCATGTGATGATGAATTAATGTATTTGTGTATGACAATTTGGTCATTTGTATGTGGTATTGTCTATATTCCTGTTGTTTTGGTCGCCCGTACCTGAATATACTATATTTATACTGGATATACTGCTGGAATATGATTTTCTGCAAAAAAAATTAATACACGAAATAATACCGCTGGCGGACACAATTGCGTACCGCTAGCGGACAGAGCACCCATAACCCCAAACCAGCCACCAGTACCGCTGGCAGGCGTGGTGGATACTGCTGGCGGACGCCCTGCCCGCCAGCGCTGTAGCAACTACCGCTGGCGTGCGCTTGTGTTGCCCGCCAGCCATAAGAGCCCTTACCGCTGGCGGACGGCCCGCCCGCCAGCGGTATGTGTTACCACTGGCGTAGTCATCGTTGGCGGGCGCCTGCCCGCCAGCGGTAGCACATTTTCGTCCGCCAGCGGTAGGGTTTCCGTACTAGTGGGAGGAGGCTACACGGGAGGTGGAGACAACATCCCGAGGTCCGGTGATCCGGTGCGCGAAGTGGTATCCCCGCTGCTGGCGCTGCAGAAGGAGGCCTCTGCACCGTCAACTCAATGGTCTTCATGAAATATGGCGAGTCCTCCTCAAGCTTCTCTCGCCGACGCAACCAGTGTCCAGCTTAAACCAGTGCAGTCGTTGTCGTTGCGATTAATCGCACAATAAGACAAAATAACCATCAAGTAATAGCGAGTGTATAATGGCTGGACAATTCCTCGGCCTGAGAGAGCCCCGAGCTACTGTAGATAGCTACAGTTACTGTAGCTATCTACAGTGTGCTACAGCGCGTGGTGGGCCCCGCGCGTCAGCCTCACATCCAGCTGCGGGTTTTTGCGGAGAAGCACGCGTGCGGCCGAAAATTCCATACTCTTCTCAGAAAAACCGGTTCCAGGGACCTGTTCGTAATTACGAGAAAACTCGGGTTCTTTTTCGTAAAATTTCCACGAAACCCCCACCCTCCTCCTTCCCTCTCCCGCGACATCACGGTCGCCGCCGACGCCTGCCGCCGCCGCCACGCACCTCCGCGTCCAAATCGAAGCGCACGGCGGGCTTCACCGTCCTCGCCTCCACCTTCTGGCCGCGCGCCGCCGGCTGAAACGCCAGGTCCGCGCCGGAATCGCTCTCGGCGGCGTCGGTGCCCGTCGCCGCGTCCGCACGTTACCGGCGCTGTTCCGGCGACCGCCGGCGACCAAATCGTGGAGGCGCCACCCCCTCCAGGCGTCCCGCGACGAGGCGCATCCATAGCGTCCAGCGGCGCGTGCTGGGACGCCGTGACGCGCCGCCGGCGACCTCCGCGCCGCCGCGCCCGCTCCGCTCGCCCATGACGTCACGGCGACGTCCGTGCGGGCCTGGGCTGCCCACACGGGCCTGGGCCGCGCAGAGGGACACGTTGCTGGGCTGGGCTGGCACCTCTGCGTCCCGTTCTTCCCTTTTTTTCACTTCCTGTTCTATTTTTCCTTTTTCAAATAACTTTTACTTCTTTTTTTTTTTTACTATTCCCAAAAACTTCTGCAATCTCAAGACACAAATTTAAATCGGACCAAATGAAATTCTTCGAACTTTTAACAAGTTAAAATCAACATTTCAGAAACTTTGGAAAAAAACTTCAATATTCAACTTTAACAAGTTAAAATCAACATATTTATTCAAACTTACATAAATAAAATCTTCAATATTCCTTTTTCAAAAAAACTTTTAATTCTTTTTATTATTTTCCCAAAAACATCTACAACTTCAAGACACAAATTTGAATCAGACCAAATGAAATTGTTCGAACTTTTAACAAGTTAAAATCAACATTTCAGAAACTTTGGTACAAGAAAAAAAAAACTTCAATATTCAACTTTAGCAAGCTAAGATCAACATATTTATAAAACTTACATAAATAAAATCTTCAATATTGAATTTTCAAAAATCCGAGCAATTTCTAAACACAGGTTGTCTTTGCATTTCAAAAACTTTCATCTCTCTGCAATTTTTAAATACCACTATTTCGAAATTTTATTTTCAACCCCACATACGCGCCATTAAAATATAAAATACATATTCAAATAACAAATTATATATTCGTTTAACTAAATGCCCAGATAATGCACACCTCCTAATTACGAAGCAGGATAAAAAAACAAATATTAATGCTATCATATAAACATAACCAAACATTTAAATTTACTAACTATTCGAAGATACCCTGGCATTTTCGGGGAAAAAAAACTATTACCATTCGGATACAATTTAAACACAATTCCTCCAATTACATTTAAAAAATCATACCAACATACAAACGTATTTGAATATTTCCATTTGCTACGTATTTCAATATTATCTAATACAACTACAAATTAATTCAAAGTAATTTTTTTCGTAAACAGCAAAATAACCATCCCAAATACTGTGGAACATTGCCAAAATTATTGCGAATCTTGGAAATTTAAAATCCTACATATTTACATTAATTTACAATATATGGATCCTATAAGTCTCTTTTCAAATCAAGACGAATCTTTAAAAAAAAATAATAGTATCAGTAAATGAATTTCTACAATCAAAATTGACTTCCTCTAATTTGATGCATTCAATTTTATTACATTCCATGCAAATGGATATATCTCTACAAAATCCCATCTAGAAATAATGAAAGAACACAACAAAATGCTCCGACAAAACAAATAATAATTATTTACGTCAGAAAACACATATTTTTAACATTTTAAATTGATGAATATTTGATGAAAACCCTACCGCACTTCCTCTTTGGAACAATTTCCAAAGCATGAAAATATTTTCATAAATACCCTCACAACAATAAATGATGATTATTTATGCCGAACAAAAAAAAATCATACTTACATATTCCACGATCTTTAATATCTTTGGAACTTACTCATTTTATAAACGCAATTTATTTTAATCTTAAAAACACCCCAACTTCAACAATTTCAAAAAACTAATCTATTTTTAGCTGCAAGTTTCTTTCAGTTCCTGTAATAAAAGAGTAGAACCAAAAAAAAACTATAAATACCCATTGCCAAAATATTAAAAAATATATGAAAATAGTAGAGGAAAAAAAAAGGATCACCTATTTTCCACAGAAGACAAACAAATTCGAACAATTCAAATTGCCCTACATGTGCACAATTTTATGAGAAAAGCAATCATATTTCACCATTCCAACTCAAATTACAAATATCAATATTTTCATAGTATCATATGACTTCCAAATCTCCTGATTCCGCAACCACTACAACTTCAAAATGTGGACATTTCCAAAAATTTAAATTCACCACATTTCCCCTGGTTTTTTTCCTCCAAAAAAACTTTCGTGCCTTCCGAAATACAGCTTCAACAATTTTCAGATCTGCACAACTTCAAAATGTAGACATTTTCAACATTTCAATTCCACCACATAACCACATCATAACTATAGGAGGGCAAATTCGCGGCCTGAGAGCGCCCTTCAAAATTTGCCCTTCAAAATATATATATGCAGCTTCACAAAAATTATAAATTTGAACATATCAAAATTTCATACGACTTTCAAACCTAATCATTTGGTAAACACTGAAAGAATTCAAATTTGAATACAATCTAGGTTGCACATATTCTAAAACTCTATTTGACCACAAACATCGCAAAAAATAAATGATAACAAATTCTGCCAAAATGAAATAAAATTTAGACACCTAAATTTGGTAAAAAAAAAAGCAAAATTCTATATACACTTGCTCCAATTATATGGACCTTAATTTCAAAAAAAAAAACTCTAGCTATGGAATCCAATTCAATAGATGTGCATTTCCACCCATTATGAACTTTAAGTAAAATATTGCCAGCAAACTAAATTAACCTCCTCTTAATATGAAATTCAGATGCAATTCTTCAAATTATATATTCACTTTACTATATGCTCATACGGTGCACATCTTCTGATTGCGAATCTAAATTAATTATTTAGACCAACATACAAACATAATGAAACATTAAAGTTTGCCAACTATTCGAAATTACCGTACCATTTCAAAATTTTAAAATTGGTCACCATTTTTACATAACTCAGATACATTTTTAAATTACATTTAAAAATTCATGCCAACAAAGAAACGTATTTAAATACTTCCATTTGCTATATATTTGGATATTCTCTAAACTATATAACAAATGCCCATAAAAACCAACACTAACCATCTATGGCAAAACACAAAACATATTTACAGAATTCAAAATAGTCAATATTTAGATGCAATATAAATGAACTTTTCCGAATTGTAGACTCGAATTCAAAAAAAAATGCATTACTACTAACAATGTACTTACATTAAATATTATTTGGAAGATAGAAGTATATTTGCATATTACAACTTCCTACAATATTAAAGGTACTACAGAATATATCTACATGCTCACAAAAAAAAAACTTATTAATGCCAAAATACGAACTTATTTACACATTTCAAAATTAAAAAAAAAATCACACAAACGCGGATGGGGTCTATTTAATGATGGAATATAAAATCTGATTATATTTCATTTGAACGAATCTTTTCTTATGTCTACAAAAATAAAAGAAATATGAAATATTCGGAGTTTTGTTTAAACAAAAGAAATAGATAAAAAAGAAAAGACTTTTTATGCAATGTTCCAAATTCTTAAACAAATGATAATGGAATCATTTTTTTACAACACTCCAAATGCTTCATGTCTCACTTAATAATGGCGTCATTTATCTAAGAACTACATGTATTGTTCAACTTTACAATAACAAAATAGAAAACATGCTCTCAAGTTGCAATTTGTCTAACATTTGAGCGAATATTCCAATATTCCGTAAAATAAAAACCAAAATGCTCATCAAAAATAACCGAAGTGCACTCAAAACAAATACCAAATTTGTTTCAACATTTCAATTTGGCTAGCAGTTCAACTCGACACGAGCAAACTTTCCCCAAATATGGAATCAAATTCAAATGGATTGTTCTGATTTTGATTAAATATTGACGTCCAAAGAAAACATGTTTGAGCATTTCAAGCCTTCAACTATTTGAATATTGTACACAACATATCACAAATGCATGCAAAAAATGCTACTTATTCATAACAAAACAAACAGATATTCCAACACACCAATTTAGCCAGCATTTTGGTTAACAAAAAAAAAATATAGCACAAAAAAATACCAAGGACGTGGCATGACGGCACGCTAAAAAAAAGTGAAAATACAAATTTTGTCAACATTTAGAGATGATCCACATGCCTTTTTCCTGATTCCAATTAAGAAAAAAAAATTACCAGCATTTGGAGATAGTTCATGTGCACTTCTCCTAATCTCGATTAAATGTTCACGTCGAAATACAAACATGTTTGGACTTTTCAAACTACTAAACATTTGAATATTGTACAAAACATATAAAAAAATGATCGTCAAAATTGCTACATACTCACACAAAAGTAAAAACATGTTTGAATATTCTAATTTGGCCAAAATTTACGCGAATATTCCGACATTCCATAAAATATAAAAAAAATGCTATAGAAAAACCGTTATCTACATATATCAAAAATGTAAATATATTAATTCATCAAGAATTTTCTATTCAAACATACTCATAAAAAAATATGAAGACATACCAACATAACAACACACAAAAAATGCTAACATTACGTGCCACATTGCCGAAAATCAAATTCGAAGATTCCAAAAAAAAATGCCTTACAAAAGACTCACACATTTTGTCTTCATTTCAAACAATTTAAATCTGAACATTTCTCTTTTTTAAAAAAAATCCAAACCGTCATCAAAATTTGACATCAAGGGCGCGGCGTGCGCCGCGCCAAATACCACTAGCTGTACTTAATCATGGAGCCAACTCTCTTCGCGGACCTGCCCACAGGCAAGGCCCCCGTCAAGTTTGCCGCGCGAGCCTGCCCCTGCCCGCTGCGTTCCACTCGGCAGCCGCTTCAAGGCCCCTGGGTCCTCGTCGCCGTCACCACATGCTCCCAGCCTGCTGCGCTGCACTTGGCGGCCGCCGCAAGCCCCTGCCCGGAGCTGGAGTCGAGCTCTTCGCTCCCGGAGGTTTCTCCGTAGCTGGATGAGCTGGAGCCAGCGGTCAGCGACGGAAGAGGAGCGGCAACCAGAAGCCGGTGGCCAGAAGCGAGGCGACGCCTGGATGCCAGTTTGCTCTTCAATTTCGTTTTTCCAATTCGAGTTGCTTCCTTTTCCCCTATCTCCTTGTTTGAGATCCATCCGTGCTGCAGGATCCGATTTTGTTGGTCTTTGTGATACTCACATTCTCATATGATATCCACATGCGAATTGTTTTGAGATGGATTACGGCCTTGCACCGGCAAATCAACTCGAGGCAGAGGGGCCAAGATTAGATGCGATATTTTTTCCTTTCTACATTTGTTTTGACAGCAAAGTAAAAGTCAGAACTTTCCAGGATCTTCTGAAAGATGCATACGATGCTGATCTATTTGATTACTAGGCAACCTCACAGCTCATGTTAGTCTCCTGGGATGGAAGATGGAACTATGAAGCCAATGGGGCCTCTGTTGTATATACATCCATTGATCCATCAGTAGATGACAAATATTTGAGGCTTCCTTCTATCCACCGTCCATATTCATATACGTATATCGTAACCTGATCAGAGCCTGCTCTGCTCGTAGTGGAAAATGCCTACATCTTCGTTGCTCAATCTCTCTGCATTTTCTCGCAAGCAACACAGCCTGCTCTGCTTGTTTCCTAGATCTCACAAATATTCAGTAATGTGTTGCTACATGGACAGTGCCCAAATTAACAAATTGCTAGGGCCATGCTCCTGCCAGGAAAAACAATGAACCAAGAGTGTTGGGGTGGCAAGTGCTACCACTTGGGTTAAACTTTGGCTCCACAACATGTGTAACAAGCGAGGGGCACCCCCGCAGGATGACGCCGGTGAGCGTGTTCTGTCCGAGCTCCATCACGACGAGCACCGAGCCAGCCAAGCACGCAGCCGGTGAGGCGTTTGCCGTTGAGGTAGGCCACGCCGGCCTTGAACGCCACCGGGGCGTCCAGGTCAGTGTTCGCCCGCAGCTAGCCTCAGAACCAAGAGCAACACACTTTCGCAACCTGGGCGTTCAGTGCCAATCTGAAGCTAGCCGTGCTAGGCATGCGGGCCGAAGATCTGGTTTTTTTACTTCTTTGTATACGTGTGTGTGTGAGAAGCAATGATGCAGACGATCATGTCCGAGGCGGTGCCGCCACAAGGTCGTGCTGAAGGATACATGTGTGACATTGAGGATATGACATAACTTGTGCCGAGAAGCCGCCGAAAGAGCACGTCTTCATCGCCGCGCACCAGTTTCCGAAGCTTATGTCTGAGGTTTGTGTACTCCATGATGCTTATATATGCATGATTCTCTTTTTGCAATATAAAATGTAAAAAGAAGAACGGAATATCTATTTGTAAGGCGCCTGCTGGTTGTCTTAAGCGTACGCACGACTGCGACCGTCCGATCACGAACGCACGGTAGAGCTCGTCGATAACTTCCCCGCCGTTGACTTCGTTCGCGCACACACCACAGCCTCTCGATCCCATCCTCTTCCCACCCGGCCGGCGAGCCGCCAGCCGCGCTGCTCCGCGCGCCCTTGCTCTACGTTCTCCCTCCCGAGCAGCCCGCGCTGGAGCTACGCCATGATCTTCCCGGATGAGCTCGCCTAGGTCGTGGGCACCATAGGCGCGACCTTGTTCCTCGTCTACAACCGGCCACCGCAGCCCTTGTCGTCTCCCCACCGCTGCGGTCCGCCTCCAGCCTCTCCAACCTCGGGAACGGGCCTCTGGCGAGCCGCGCTTCCTCTCCCTGTCTTCCTCGCGTCTAATTCGTGGCAGAATCCGTTGTTTCCCAATGGATTTGATCTCTGTTCGTCATGGCTCGAGCTCCAATTTAATGTTGGTATAGATAGGTCCAGAGCTGTAAGTACACAGAAGTTCTCTCCTAACCCGGTGGCAGCTAACCATGTTGGTAGCTGTGTTGTCCACGGTTCAAATCCTAGTAACACCATTTTTCCCAAGTTTTTTGCTATTTTCCAGCTTGTTATGGTGGGCTTTTCTGTCAGCCACAATTGCTAGCCCAGTGCAAGTCTCCCATGTCCTAATATGTGACGATTTTTCACCTAGGCTCCTGACTTTTTCAAACCATCACCCTTTGTCAGCCTCATTCAGGTCACTAGCTTGTGTGTATTGTCAAGATTTTGTTTTAAAAAACATTTTTCTGTCCGATTTTTTATCGATGACAGAACACGTGGACGTCTTTCTGGTGTCCGTGGACGTGTTGCTGTGTTTGTGCGCATGTTTACCATACTCTCTCGATAATAGTTACCATCCCAATACTGATGAAGTTATCCACCTAGTACTGATAAAGTTACCCATGTATTTTCATGGTTTAGTTATCCACCACAAAATTAATTTAGTTAACATACTCTCTCAATAATAGTTAACACTCCAATAGTGTACCACCCAATACTGATAAAGTTACACATGTTTACCATACTTTTTGGGTAATAGTTACCACCCAATACTGACTGAGTTACCCACCCAGTATTGATAAACTTATCCATGTGTTTTCATGGTGTAATTATCCACCACAAAATCAATTTATTTACCATACTCTTTCGGTAATATTTACCACCTCAATACTGGTGGAGTTACCCATCCAGTACTGATTAAGTTGCCCATGTGTTTTTGTGTATAGTTATCCACGACAAAATCAGTATAGTTACCATACTGTCTCGGTGATAGTTACCACCCCAATACTGATAAAGTTACCACCCAGTATTGATAAAGTTACCCATGTGTTTTCATGTATAGTTATTCATCACAAAATCGTTATAGTTACCCTACTCTCTCGATAATAGTTATCACGCAGTATGAATAAAGTTACCATGTATGTTTTCATGTGTAATTATCCACCACAAAATCGTTATAGTTACCCTTATCTCTCGATAATAGTTACCACCCAATACTGATGGACTTACCCACTTAGTACTGATAAAGTTACCCATTTGTTTTCATCGTGAAGTTATCCAACATGAAATCAATGTAGTTACCATACTCTCTCGGTAATAGTTATCCACCCAATATTGATCTAGTTACTCACTCAGTACTTATGTAGTTTATCCATGTGTTTATGATGTAGTTATACACCACGAAATCGATGTAATTACCATGTCATCTAAATAATAGTTACGAACACAATGCCTATCTTTTTTATGTGTAGTTTCACTATGAAATTGACAGTTATCATTCTAATACATATACACGATAAATTTACCATCTCAAAGTGTTGTGATAACTTAAAATCTCATAAAAAATCTAAAAGAACAACAAAAAAATGGTTCTATTTCAACCCAAAAACTAATCGCTAATATGGTGGGATCTACTTTTATGCCAAAAAAAAATTTCGTCGAAACATATCGACATGGGATCTAGTTTTGAAGATCTCGTCGCGACTAGTCTAACGGTGAAAACGGATCTTAAATCGGATAAACGGTTTGGGCTAAAAAACTTTTTGAATTTTCGAGTTTCGCATTTAATGCGGGATGACATCAGCTTTTTGGATTTTTGTGCATGCATGCAAAGGAGTGCTATTCTATCTCTCAATCCCGTGCGTTTTGGCCTGCTCGCATGCGCATGCATGCATGAGTTCCATGATTAACAAAAATTATCCTAACGCCTTACAGTTATGCCAAATATAAGGCGCCTTACACATAGTCGTTCCCAAAGAAGAAATCCATATAGAGTCTGGTAGTATTTTCCTACTTGTAAACTGCTCTCTTTAATTATGAAAACGTGTGTTGCACGTACATTCCAACTAGTAACTACCAAAAAATTAAAAAAAGCTAGTTGTATGCGTGTAGGTGCTTGGGGCATGCACGCGAAACTAGAGCCCACAATCAGCTAAACTAATCACAAAGATAATCAGCCTAGGCATGCATGTAACCTCAAAAAAAAAAGCCAGGCATGCATGCATGAGTCATTTGCCGGGCATGCATGCATATTTCTCTTTGGCTAGACCCAAACGAATAAGCACACTTCGGCGCCAGCAAAGTTTGCGCCAGCGAAGTTGGTTCCAGGAGTCAGCAAAGTTAGCGCCGACCTGTCCACGTCGGCTTTTTGCGGACCCAGCAGCAAACTTCGGTGTTTCAGTGATATGGAGCCGATGTCGGCTCCATCAAGGTTGGCGTCGACCTGAAGGATCAGATTTAAAAATAGTTTTCAGGTATGGCCAAATGCGGCATTAGTTCACAAAAACGGCCGGATTTGATAAAAAATACTACACAACACTTCCCACAACTAAATGAGGCATCACAAAACCAGACCGGGTCAGCTATAACTATCATTTAGCTCAAGAATATGTTAACGGAATTCACCTATGCAGGGCAGACGAGTAATAGTCCATCCATATATTGCAAAAGGAGAATATGTACGTAACAAAAGCTACGACTAGCCCCTACACCAGCCAGATTATATCTAATCTAAAGACGGTGTCCTCGAGGAGCTCCTCGTTTGTCGCCTCTCTGCTGCCCCCGACGGCACAACCTTGCGACGCTTGCTGCGCCTCTCTTGTTTCTCTTCCGTGAACGGGGCATCATCCATTTGAATGTGGCCAACTTCAGAGGTGCTGTCAGGAAGCGGTCTCTTGGCGTCGCAAGGTTCGTCCTCGAAAACTGTTTCATTCTCTGCACATCTATCTACGGTTGGCATCTCAGCATCTGTACGACTTGTGTCTTCTTCACAAGGAACTGCCTCAACGGGTGCACCCACACTGTCTGGATGAGCTTCAACAGCCCCACTTTCACTGTTGCCCGCCATGATCTTGTTGGTGTTTCCCTCTTTCGACTCACAGGAAACGGTCATGTCACTGGTCATAGACTTGTCAGTGTTTCCCTTAATCTCATCCACAGCTGTGCAAGTTTCGTCTATGTCAACTTTGATAACATCTTCCACCTTGGCATCCCCATGAGTATCTTCAGTTTTGTCAGTGTTGACTTTGGTATCATCTTCTACATTGAGATCCCCGTGAGTATCTTCAGTTTCGTTCGTGTTAACTTTGATATCATCCTCTACCTTGACATCCCCATGAGTATCTTCAGTTTCGTCCGTGTTGACTTGGGTATCATCATCCACCTTGACATCCCCATGAGTATCTTCAGTTTCTTTCGAGTTAACTTTGATATCATCTTCCACCATGACATCCCCATGAGTATCTTCCTCTTTCGTGTCCTCGGATTCGACAGCATTCATTGCGAGAGAGTGCTCAGATACATCTTTGTTCAACTCTCCTATGGCGACTGTGTCATCAGAAATATCACCTATGGCCTCCTCAGCTTCAACAACGCTTCTTTCCAAAGAATGCCCAGAAACATTCCCATTTAAATCCTCAATTGGAACATATCCCATGACATCAGGAAGATCACATATGTCATTTTCAGCTTCGTCTTTTGTGCTTGCTGGATCATTTGCAGTGTCATATTTGCTGGCATCATACATCATGAGAGGATGCATATCTTCGGAGCCATCCACACCTTCATTTCTGTTTGTTTCTAAGAGCTGTTGTTTGCAGGCCATTACTTCAGAATTATCAGAGAATGAGCAACACTTGGAATCCATAGTATCATGCACCTTAGCTTCCTCTTGGCTGGAAATTATCTGGTTATTATGCACATAATCCAGCACAGAGTCCTCGTAAATGTCCATATCTTGTACCACACAGCCATCATCCTTCAACGCTTCAGCTTCTTCTGGGGCACATGATCTTTGACCAGATTGATTATCAGAATCTACAAGAGTTGGATCGTTTTGCACACCCTTGTTTGGCAAGCAGACCACACTTTCATTGTCCAGTGGACAAACCTACAAAAGAATAAGGGAGAACAAAAGTTAATTGCAACCAATCAATTGGAACAATAAGAGCTCTAGCTATTGGCTAAAATCATACCGGCATATCTTGTACAGCACACATTGTAACCTCTGCGGTCTCTAAATCGAATCCAGAAACAGGTATCCCCTTTCCAGGATCATTAAAGCAGATGGATGTCGATTCTTGCTGTGTTCCAGGAATTTGGCAAACTGAATCAGTGTCACCAGCAGAGCACCCCTGAGCAAGGACCTCTATAGCTGCTTCCTGCTCAGCATTTTCACTTCTTTGATGTATTTCATCAAACTGATCTTTAGCACAGGTTAGTATTGGAAAATTTTGAGAAGGATCTGTCACTAGCTGATGGATTAGCTTCCGGATCAATGAACGCTTTAGAGAAGCTTCAGCAGGTACAAACCAGTCATCACTGAGCTGAAAAAGACATCAAGCATTAAAATATGGGATTAACAAAAATTCCAGAATGACATGGCTAAGACAAAGATTACTCGAGCATAGAAACAATGGCCAAAGTAAAACTTCTAGATTACTCGAGCAAAGAAACAATGGCCAAACTAAAACTTCTAGACTACTCGAGAAAAGAAACAATGGCAAAAGACTCGAGCAAAGAAACAATGGCCAAACTAAAAATTCAATCTCCTGCTGAATAGTAATGTACCAAACAGGCTACAAGACATAAATTATTTCACTGATCAACTGCTACTCCAACTGAGTATGAAAAGGTCGACCAAAACTCGTGTTCACATCATATCCACCCTATATTTTAGTTCAGAAATTGTGCTCCAACGATCAATAATATCGTAAGGTGGAAATAGCCCATGCATGTTTTAAGCTTTAACATTGACAACCCTGTAACAGTAATTTTGAGCTAGTGCAAAATGCCAATCAATACCTCAAACTTTGATGAATTACCAGTAAATTCATTGTTCAATTCGACTTATAACCTATGCTTCATAATGCATAGCATGAATCTCCTGATGGACTGGTGGCTGAAGGCGAAACAGCACACTCCGAAGCAAATGCGCAAAGGCCTAGGCTCGATCACCCTACTGACCCCATGGATGGCGTGGAAACATCGCAATGACTGTGTGTTTGAAGGAGCGCAGCCCTCAACCCACAGCCTCATCGAGAAGATCAAGGGCGAAGCCAAGCTCTGGGCTACGGCAGGTGCAAAAGGACTGCGTGTGATACTGCCGTTCACCTGGGACGTGCACTGATGTATTTCCATTAAGTAACTGTAACCCTCTTTGGAGGATGTAAAACAAACTCTATCTTTTCAATGAAATAAAACACAAAGAATCCTTTGCGTTTTCTCTAAAAAAAAAATCTACTGTTTATTTCTTGATTAGGAACAGTATAATTGCAGAAGACAAGAATCCTTACGTCAGCTACCTTACACCAATATATGGTAATCTCTCTATTAGAGATTATGTATTAAAATAATCGCTCATTGGATGGTGTTCCCATAACAAATTTAGCATTCAAAGGGAAAATGAACAAAATTACATAAACAGAAAAAAACAACTTATAGGTTGCTGATGAAATTGCGGGCTCAAACTTAACAACATCCAAAATTGAAGGAAAAAAATGAATCAGATTAAAACTCACAAAGGTTGAGAATACATCAATCTTCAAAGGGTTGAAGTTACTTGGACCATCCATCAGAAAGAGTTCCACATAATGGAGTAGGAACAAGCCACAATCAAATGAATTATCTTGCTGAGGAAGCTGGACCACAAACAGAACAAAGCTTTATTACTAATAGAAAATACATATTGACCAACAAAATAAGAGACAATTTTATTCTGTAGGCAGGTATGTGATATACATTTTTTACCCTATTGACCGCCTCAAAGTATTTTCACAGAACGAAAATATGCTGGATTGGCTAACTAAGCAAGTCAAACAAACTAGCTGTGACTTGGTGTGTAAGGCGGTAAGGCGACCTAAGGCACTGGGGGGGCTCTCTACCGCTTAAGCGTCGCCTAAGCGCCTAAAGCGGACGCCTAAGCGCCTAAGGCGGACAAAAACCTAAGGCACTGGGGGGGCGCTCTATCGCCTAAGCGTCGCCATCATAATACAGTTAACAGAAGCTCCTAATTAGACATGTAATCCCTGGGCTGCAGTTCTAGTTAAAACAGAGGGCCTACAACCTACTTATTTATTTTATTGCATATTACATGTTTATGGGATGTTTCACAATTTGCACTGAATTCGGCTACTTGGTTGGGCACAAATTAGCAAAGATTTGGCAAGAGCTAAAATGCAAATGTGAAGAGAAACTCGCCAAAATCTTGGAATGGACCAAATGAATCGGGACTCCGGTCATCACAGTCGACAGGATTCCAGCAAAAAAAAGGTTAATTTCAGGTTCAAACCTTACAGCATAATGGATGAGAGGATTCTGTTAATAATTTGAAACCTTTTTACCCAGTTAACATTTTAGCTGAATACTTAGATAAATATCCACACCGGTTAGCATCTTATACCTCTCCATGATTGGTGACTAGTGAGTGCAAATGGCAGTGCAATTCTATAAAATGCTCCTTGATTTATTGATCACTCATGAAATCACAACGGATAGGGTTTCTTTCAGTGCTTGCCCTCTTTCACATCATTGAGATCAAATGGTTCCCATAACTATTATAAGTCAAGAAATTAACATACAAAATAGAAGCACTCGAGAAGGAATTCCGGAGGCACATGAAACTTGAGACTAGAAGCTGATGCTCACAAACCTCAAGGGGGACAAATCTCAGATTTGAGAACTTGTCTGAAATATCTAATGCTGATTCAGGGTGCCTTTCCTTCCACTCTTCCCATAGATAACTACACCAGAAATAGTCAAATTAAGCAGATATTGGTCACTTTGATAAGTTCAAAAAGAATAATGAAGTACACAAAAATACGACTATGACCGACTATGACTGTCTGCACTTTTCAGTTACTACACATTCTTCCAAACTAGATATTTCAGGCATCGATGCAGTCTATAATACACACCTCTTTGACCATTACCTATTTCCAAAATATATTAACACTAATATAATCAACAAATGTGCGTTTGATAACTAATCTGAACATTCTCATCTGAAAAAAATGTTATGCGTAACATTGGTGGTCAAAGTTTTGGAAATTTAATAGTGCATCCTAAAATAAACTATTTTTGCACAAAAGTGGCAAGTTATCACTCTTCAAGAAATAAGTTACCTTTGAATGATGTCCTTCAGTCCACTATGACTTCCTTTAAGAGAATCCATATGTAATATGCATGGAACTTTATCGTGCTTTTCTGCTTCGTCATCAAAACAAAACGAAAGTAAAACACTACTCCATAAACGTCAGAAGTACACACATTTTTCATTTATGTCCATACCTTCAGATTTGACCACTTCTCCAGGATGACAGATAACAATTAAGCTCCAATGCAAGCTGCAGTGAAGAAACACAATTACCAGTGCACAAAAATTTATCTTTGTATCAATAAAAACATTGATGAGTTCCTTACCTGAAGTTCACTGGAATAAATAAAAAATCCTTAGCAAATATATCTATTTTTCGGGTCCACTTGCGGACACGTAAAAAAGCTGATCTACCTTCTGGAGCTCTTCCTTGATCTTTGTCAAGATCTGCCAGCTTGCGAAAAAAGAAGCTATTAAAGAAGTGATATCTGCACCTTTCCGTGGTTTTTATTCTTGTGCTCAAGTATCTGCAAATAAGAAATCAAAGATTACTTGTAATTTCAAATAAGTACGATACACTCTAGAGAAATGTGAAGTTAACAGGCACATACTAAAGAATGGTACCCAACACATCAGAAACAGAAATTCATCTTTCATGCTATTTAAATTGAACCATCTATTATTCAGAACAAACAAATTATGATAGTTGAGATTGAGAACGCATGGAACAGAAATACGAGCAGAGCCACGTGCTTTGTTCACTGACCTTCAAAACTAAAAAGTATTTCTTATTAAAAACAATTTTACAAAACAAAACTATGAAACTGAATCTGCATGTAGCAAAACAAGTGATCAGATCTACAAATATTTCAATAGCGGTTATAACAGCACAAAAAAAGTAATATGCGAGTATCTTAACAACTAGATATAGGATGATTGTGCAAACAGCAATGAAAGGTTCAACCTACTTGATATAAAAGTCAATTATTGTATCGTTGACAAATGTTTCAGGTAGAAGCAAATCAACATCTCTGCTGCTAACAGAAATAGCATCCCGGTCTCCTTTAGGATAGATAACGTCTTCAAACTCATCAATGCTGAAACAATAAAAACAAATGATGAAACAAGTTTAAGCACAAACAACACAAAAAAAAAAAATAGCTGAACCCTCTGAGTACATAGACCCTCTGTCAATTACAACAAGCACAAATTAAAGACCAGGATAGACCCTCGGATTAATTTCAGACATTAATGATGTTATACATAGCTAGCAATATTTGCGCTGTCGGTTTTTGAAACCCAATCGCTAAGTGACGCTCTAATGTTCCGCTACTACGGCCGCCATAGCTGCGTTTTAGCTTATAGCTAGTGATAGCTCCGCTATTCTGTCTAGGTGCCTTTTCCCAAAACTACAAGTTAAATCTGAAATTCAACTTCAGTAAAGGCTTAAATACACCTATTACGAGCATAGATTATGGGAAACAATAAAAAAGTCCTCTCTTATTCAACATTTCAGCATCTATATTTCTAACTGATTAAGAATTTTCTGTGAATAAACCTGAGTTCTTATTATAAATTCTATCAACACTTGCCTTGCATGACTCAAAGTACACGTATTTATTAGGTATTATTTTTCTATTGAAATAACAGAACGTTTTAGGTAACAGCTATACTTTACATAGTTTAACTAGGACCTCGCCGCAAAAATCGTGATTTGAAAACATGGAAATTATGTAAAGAACAATAGATCATGGTAGGTCAAACTAGTAAAGTGGATAAAAACATGCACGGGACTAACATTGTTTATACAATGACAGAAGCTAAGTGTAGTGCTCTACTGCTCATGATTGTCTCTAGTCATAGTGTTCATGAAGAGGTAAAGAAAATAACCTATACAGAGAGAATACAATTACATAAGTGCAACATACCCAGAAAAGTATTGCTTGGGGAAAAATAAACTGGGCTCGATGCTCGAATTCTCCAATGCAGAATCCTCTCTGATAGTAACATGGCATAAGATCATTGTTACACAACTAAAGAGTATATATATTTCTTGTTACTAAGAGCATACTGCAATTTAAGGCGTAAAACGATGAAGGCGCAAAATTGTTCAACCACGGAGTCTGGCAAAAAAATGAGACGGTCTGGTGGGATAAGATTTTTTCTGCCAAAATTCAACATAATGTCCACTGAACCTTCCGACATAATATATGCCCACCTTCAAAATTTGGTATCCGTATCCAAACCCCATACAAATAGAAAAAGTATCCCTAACCAAACCTAAACTGAAATAACCCACCTTACCAGCATTTGTAGCATGCCTAATTTTGTGAAGCCTTAAATAAGGAAGAACACATCATGATAGAACCGTTTCATGTAATAATTTGAAGTGTGTGGTTTACTCTAGACGATATAAATAAACCATATATTAACAGTAGCGTCTGATATGATGCACCCCCATCCGTCGGTATTAAGAAAAATACAAGCTTTATCTGTACCTGGTAGTTATCACTAATTAAATATGAGAAAGACCCAAAGTCCCGAACTCAATCCACAAGTCTTCCTAAATAAGGGAAGGAGTTTGGTATGGCCAGCATTTGTTCAATATCATTTGTTCAACGCCCGAGTTTACATGGTCTCATACTCAGCATTAGCTTCGTATGATCCTATATGTGGCTTTAATGCTTGATCAGAGGAAATGCATGGATGAAACTACAACCATTCTATGGTGTGGTCAGAAATTTGATAGAGTGAGATCAACTCATACAACAATAAATAGGACATGCATAAAGCATAACATCAGCACAAAGCTTACGACGGAGTGTTGCTCCAGATTTCTTGGTATCTTGATGCAAGATAACAAATCTTCTCTTGTTTTTGTGGCCACTGTGGATCTGTAAGACAAAATTCCACTCTCATAGGACCTATATAGTATAAAAAGACAAACAAATTAGTTTGCCACAAGCAACAGCAAAGCGATATCTAAATCTCACAACATTAATATCCATTTAATATATTGTTAACTTACTAATTAACATATGCATGCATTTGTGAATATACGTCTACGTGCAACAAAAGCAAGACCTCAAGTTAAAATCGATCTCAGAATATAAAACCTCAAATAGCAAACACAAACATCAAATTAGAGCAATTTGAATTCACCTAACAATATTTCAGCTTAGCCAAAAGGTGTAAAACATGAACTAACAGGATGGATGGGAAATATACTTGATTTTAGGTTTGGTTAGGATTTTTCTAAAACCGTGTCTTTGGCAGATCACAATACTTGAATAGGGAAAAAGAAGAAAAGAAGAAACTGAATACACCAAATTGCCCTTTAAGGCTTTAACCACCTCATAAATGAAAAACAACCAATAACTGGCACTGCAAAGGGTGTGGTGTAAAACATGAACTAACAGGATGGATGGGAAATATACTTGATTTTAGGTTTGGTTAGGATTTTTCTAAAACCGTGTCTTTGGCAGATCACAATACTTGAATAGGGAAAAAGAAGAAAAGAAGAAACTGAATACACCAAATTGCCCTTTAAGGCTTTAACCACCTCATAAATGAAAAACAACCAATAACTGGCACTGCAAAGGGTGTGAGTAATCCCATTTTCCTACCAGCCTCCGCTTACTATTTTGGCTTCAGGGTTAATACGTTGATTCGTAGGAAATGAGGACCGGAGAAACCAGAACACTTCCCAAACTGTCAGCAAGGAGGGCCAGAAGTCATGGAATCTACCTTGAGTCTAATTTTCTTGTGTTAGAGCGGACATGTGGTCCATTTGTTTCTTAAAAGGTGGTGTGTCATGACACATTTGCTATTTAAAAGTACTATGTGCACAAAATCAAGCTTTTGGTTAGTACAGTCATGGAATCTACCCAGCACCAAGTGCCTTCCTATTTGAAAGTACTATGTGAACAAAATCAAACTTTTGGTTAGTACAGTCAAGCTAGTCCAATTTTTGCAATTTTGTATAATCTTACCATTGCATGACACATTTGCTGCCAACAACAAATACAAAGTTAACACTGAGCTCCACAAATGTCTTGTGTATTCAGATACTAACTTATCACCAGGGTTTTAAAGGCGTCCGCCTAGGCGTCTAAGGCGTCCGCCTAGGCGTCAAGGCGCCCCCCTCCGCCTTGGAAAAACGACCGCCTTAGGCGCCTAGGCGCCTAAGGCGTCCGCCTAAGCGTCGCCTAGGCGCCAAGGCGCCCCCCCTTCGCCTTAGGACGCCTTAACGCCTTTAAAACCATGCTTATCACATGAAACAGTGGAACAATGACCAATCAAACAAAAAAACTGAACCCAGTTCTACACTGTAGTTCGGTTGATGCTGTTGAACTTTTCAAGAAAGCAAGACATGCAATGCTAAAATCTAAATCCATGCCAAAACACAAGTACACAACCAATAAACCAACACAGCTTTATTGCACGCCTTTCAAGCATCATAAGTGGCCCTAGATGTCATTTATCACTGGAACACAAGAAAAGCATATTGAATATGGGATACGATAAAAAGACCAGAATGCCCAGCGTAATTACCTGAACTTTTAGTTTCTGCGCTGGATCTAATAATGAGAGTTATAGAGGCAGATTCAACCTGATTAAAAGGATAACTGGCATTAATTAAGCTATAAAAAATATAAGGTAAAGTAACAAAACAGCAAAAGAGAACTACTTACACTTTGAGTCCATTGACTATTAATGCAAATGATGTCAGAAACATCCCAATATAGAGCTATCATCTCAGCATCTTCACGTGAATCACAGTCAAAATGTTCAATCTTAAACCCGTCCGATGAAAAAGTTACATGAGGCTGAAGATGTAAGGCCGTGTCACACAACACAAACTCAGGAATAAGCATAACCGGACCATCTTTGTCAACCTACAAAATACAGAAAAAAGGTGAAGTCCACAACTTCAAGCAACATATTGATCCAAAGTATTGGTAACTGGTCAGTAAACAAAGTAGGTGAGGATCAAACAGCAGCATTTTTATGAGTCATCTCAATTTGGAGTAATAGGGAAGGCAAACAACATTCAATTAGCTTATCCAGTCAAAAAAAATTCAATTAGCAATTTAGCATATGATGAGAAGGAGAATACATATGTCATGATCTGGAAAACAAATGAGCCAAAAGAATTTAATTTCAGCGTATATATGTTGCCAATGAAATTTGCATGTCAAAAACCAGTGCCTGCCACAAAATATACATAAGCACATGGCATTCGATAAATTCAACATTGCAGATATAGAGTTTCGCAACTTGTGTATCTTGCAAGCAGAACAAACTCTGTGATGACACTTAAATATCATGTTGTAGTTGTAGGCCAAGTGCTGGCTGTAACTGAACAAGTAAAGTTCTACTGCTATGCCATCTCAGTTCTACTTCCATAAATATCACTCGTTGTGATGAACAATAAAATTACAATTTAACATAAGGTGAGGAGGAGACATACCATTTCATCCAAAGTGTCGTACATATTTTGCAAATTTTGTTCCATATAACCTGAAATTGCATAGCGAAGATTAGCATACTCCCATAAAGAACATACAAAAAATAGCTATGAGCTGACTATATTATGAGGTATACCGTAATTAGTGGTAGATGAAGTTTCAGGGCTAGATGACAAGCTTTCTTCATCAGAATCAGAAACTCTTCTCTGATAGAGCCAAACAACAAACAGTTACAGAAAATATCATTAAACAGAAATGGAATAATTAGTTGCGTGAAGAAAGACAATATTAACGGTATGTATATATGGCTGAACCTCAAGGTGTTGCATACTGCCAAATGTAACTTCCTCCACAGCCTGAATCCTTCCTGACATGATCCCCGTATGTTGATATCCATCTAAGCAAGCGCTGGAATTGCTAAAACCACTGTGCATGGCTGGCGTTCCCATTGACACTTCAAATTTGTTTGTTTCATGGGATTGATCCTGATTCATTTCAGGGCATTCAGTTGCATACGATAGTTCACCAGTATTAGTATCATGCAAGCCAACGCATACCAAACCAGACACCTCAGCCTGATTCATCTGCAGCCTGGTAAATTACAACACAGGGAGAGGGGAGATATTATCTGACCACATTAAGTCAAGAATTGAACATAGAGATCCTTAAAATAAAATGAACATGAGGGCACCATCTATGAAGAACTTTGATTCCTATGCATCACAGTTGACATGGAGTAAATAACAACAAAATAAACAAGGCCATGTGATTGAACCCTGAAAGATTAAACGAAAGAGCTGTTCTTCAGGATAGACGGGCCAAGAAAGACGACCATCAATAATCACAACGTATCAAGAGTTTACATTTGTGAAACCACAACAACAATGAAGCAGGTGCATGGTATAAAAATATTTCCTTTGGGGGAGCTTACTTACGCCCTAGCACATTAACACATTACGTTCAAGTGTTGTTGAAGTCTTGTCAAAATCTATGGCAAGGAATCTGATAGGAACACCCATTTGATTCTTTACAGGACATCTTTGTTGCATTTCATTATTTTTGGTTTGAGCAAACAGAATAACACATACAACTTCAGTGAACAACTGAGCATTCTCTTATGTGCCTGTATTACTAGCTTAAATAGCTTATCTGCTAGATGAATGGATGATGGCGGGTGGTAGTTGCAAGTCTGTGTGTTTAATTTGAGAAACAGAATTTGGGTTACAGTCTTAGTAAAGTATTTTCTTACAGTCAATGCTTAGCTGGGAAAGATTCACATTGCCAGTTTGAGCTATACCTACACAGATGAACTGGAACAGGACAGGCGAGTTACGACTACAATCCCACAGCAGCAGTAAACTGGGCGCATGCCCTTGATGGGTAGGAGCAACAAGAGCGCAATTACGGATGGCGATGATTTCCACAAAAGATTTTTGCTTTGCCCATGCAAGAGAGCTGATTCGACTATCCTCCATCGGGTAAGCCTTTCCTTGCAGTCACGGGCCATATTACAACCAAAATCTCTACCTTTTCAGTCATACAGAATGCGACTAATCTAGCTTCATAACGCTAGGATCGCCCTTACCTTGGACCAAAATTAACCCGTACTCTACTTGCGAGATCATTGCGAGATCAAGTTTTATTGCGAGCGGCTAATACTACAAAGTGATGTACTAGTTCTACTGACAATTGCATTAATTGTAGTCTGTACATTTCCACCTTCAGCCTCGAATTATACCCACTGAATTAACCGAAAGTGATGTTAGTCTACTGACTACTGAAAATTGCAAAAGCTTCCACCTTCGGCTAACTAGTACTCCAGGATCTATTTTCCAGGGTATTACAACATACGCATGCCAAAGGTCAACACGCTGGTGACTGATTAGCCAGAGGCTCGTATCAAGAATTGATTTTTTTTTCCTGGTATGTCGTACAGGCAACGTAAACAGGGGAGGTTCGGCTGCTGGAGGGGAGGGGAAAAAGGGGAGAGGCCGGCTTGCGGAGATGCGGAGGTGTCCAAGCTCAGCCTCCCGCCGCCGTTCCGCCTCCGCCGCCGTTCCGCCTCCCGCCGGTCGAATTAGGGTTAGGGGGGTGCTGGAAGGGGAGGAAGAGGGCGCGGACTCTCGCCGGAGTGGGCGGTCGGCCGCGTAGAGACGGGGTAGGGGAAGAGGAGGGCGGGAGAGAGGCCTACCTGCGCCGCCGGCGAGCTCTGCTTGGTGCGGGCTTGTCGCCTCCTCCCGAGCGAGCGGCCGGTCTCGTTTCTGTCGGGTGCAGGCGGATGGGACGAAGGGGTATGCTGCGGGGAGGCCCGAACTCTTGAAGTACGTTTGGTTCGTGTTCAGTGTGTACTCCGTACCTTATTATTACATTCTCAAAAAAACTTTACCTTATTACCAAAAAAATTGGTCATGATACTAATATTTTTGATGTCCTTGTCTTATTTGTCAACTCTAGTTCACTTTTTTTATGATTTGCTAAATCTTGGACAACAAATACATTGACAATTTTTTGGCTAAAACGCACGGAGCAAAATCGAGAGGGAGACCTCCCTATTGGGGGGTCGGGGCGCGGGAGGATGGTTCGGGAAGGTGTTGTCACGTGCGTTTGGACTGGGCTCGGTATTATTCAATGTCAACCGACATCAGAGGCACGCGACAACCGGCCTCAAACTCGTGACGAGCCGAGTTACTCATCCAACTATGGCGTGATGACCGAGATTATCGTCACCGAACAAGCCCGCTCCGCGAGTCGAGGCGGTGACCGTCGTTGAGATGCCCCAGAGCCAGCTTGCCCAGCAAGTTGAGGTGCTGATGAGCAAGCGAATTGACCAGCTCCATGTCAATAGGGAGCACCTAGAAGCCAGCCAGTCCGTTGACGCGATTCTGGAAAAGCACTCTACGGCGACGATGTGTTTCACATCGACCCACGGTGTTTCAGCAACCAGATTAATTATGAGCCTTTTCCGTCCAAGTTTCGACTGGACAACGGGAATGAAAAATACACCGGCACACCAAGTTGGACACTTGGTTCGCCGACTACCTCGTGGTAGTCGGCGTCTGCGGAGACAAGGGAGAATCACTCTGAGCGTTCAACGCCGGCGATAATCCCCACAGTGTGGGGACGAGCATGAGTCGCCTCCTCTTCGCGATCCTCCGTTGTGAACTTGTGATACTCAGCTATGAGGAGAAACAAGAAAAACCCAAAAAAGAAATATGCATACAAAAGCAGCCTTTTTAGGGGCATAAAACAAGATTTTGAAACTAGTAATTCGTGCTCATCTCTCATCATGTAGAATAGTGGATCCACCACCAAAATTTCAAGAGAATCCAGCATTATTTCATACATATAGTAGCCAGCCACACAAACTGACACACACTGACACACATACGATGATACGCACTGGCACACATACACAGTGACCGCGACACATGCCGGTCGGCTAGCCAACGACGGGCGTCTGGGCGACGTTGGTGGTGCCGGCGGCGACGAAGATGCGGACGCGGTGGTCGTCGTGCCCCGGTGCCACATTGTCGCCGACGGTATGGAGTTCCAGCACGACGTCCGGCCTTTCCGCGTTGATCTTGAACCCCGCCGGAATGAAGTCCCAGCCCACAACCTCTGGCCACGACGACTTGAGGTCCCCTGCAGCGGTTGCACCACCGACGACGGCCGCCATGGCTCTCCCCATCACAGGTACTAGCACGAGCTGCAAAATATACACACTCTACCCACTGAGTAGCTTCCGGTAATGGCGCAGATATAGATCCGTAGAGTACGTATATATACACGTACCTATGTACGTTTCGTCAGTAGTTACGTACCTATGAGCATCGTCTGCACCGCCGCAGCTCGCTGGTTAAGATTCGCATTGTAAACTGGGTCTCTTGGTTTGTTTCCCAATGCATACCGTGTCTTGTGACAGGAGAAATCTAAAATTGCATGCCTACGTGTCTTTGGCTTCAACACTTATCTGTTAGTCGGATATCTCGATCGTCAGCGAGGATATGCCTACGTGTCTTTGCATTTTAAATAGTTGCTCATTACCAGCAAATTTTTATTTTTTTGCTCACTTGGGAAACTGATTTGTCTTTTTTCTTGCCAACATAAGACAAGCAATCGCGCTGGTGAACTTGCTATGCCCAGGATTAATTTCTTGCGATTCCTTTCCTCCCGTGTCGCTCCTGCTCGGGGCGACACCGGCGGGAGCGACACCGTAGGACCCAAACCCTAGCCGCCCCTAGTTCCGACCCCGCCTCCCTCCTCCCTTGCTGCCGCCGCCGGCGGCAACGGTGGAGCGGCCTTCCTCTTCCTCCTCCGCGTGGTTGCCCTGGTGCTGCGCCCTCCTCTCCCCTGCTGGTCTCCATCTCCATGGTGCATCTGCCCTTCCTTCGATCTCTCCGGCGTCCCTGAGTTTCTGGCGGTGAGATGTACCTCGTGACGACGGCGGCGCGTTCCGGCTGCCTCTAGGTCGACGCGCGACGGCAGATCTGGCTGCAGGGTTGCCCAGATCTTCCGTGCTGGGGTGTGGGGAGGGCAGACAGCCCGCGGGCATCTGGCCTGTGCCGGCGTGGCCCTGCTTCGTGGTCCTCTGGTGGTCTCCTCTGCTCCTTCATTTTATCTAGAGGTGGTGAACACATGGCGGCCATGCTCTTCGAAGGTTTGCTAGGCGGTGAGTGGATGGTGTAGTATGGGAAATCTGGAGGAGTGCCTCTCATGGTGGCTGGGGTGGCCGGCTTCTCGGAGGTGGCCCGTCGTCTTCCACGGCGGGTGAGGTTGCCATCCTTGGTACGTCGAGGCAGCAGCCCTGAGTGGTGGGCGCGGTGGTGCCTTGACGGCAGGCTCCACAACGCGCGGTGTTGGGCGTGCTCCTAGTCCGTGTGGGGGCCAAGGAGGGCACCGATGGGAATCCCTGGCGAGGTCCAGTGTGGGTGTTGTTCCCCGCCCAGATGTTGATCTGGAGGCTCTGTTACAGGCATGGTGTCACCTGCCCTTCGCGGTGGGGGTTGGAGTCGGTGTCTCTCGACGATGGGTAGGTGAGGTAGGCTCTGCTCTTTCGTCTCCTGCTTTCTTCTTCGGTGTCAAGCTATGTGCCAGTTGTCGAGATTCCTTAGCTGGTGGTCTATCCATGCCCCTCCTGGTGGCTGGCTGTTTCACACAAGAGTCTGGTGCTCGGTGTGGTGTAGTCCTTTTCTCTTGTTTTAGCTTGACCTTGCTCCGCTATGTACCTTGTGGCCGACTGGCCTTATTAATTTAAAGCTGAACTTTATACCCTATTTTCTTAAAAAAAAACTTGCTATGCCAATAGGCCGTTGTGTCGTACGAACATTGCCTTAAATTCTACTTGTTATATGGTTAGTCGTGCAATTTTGGTATTGTCAGCAAGATAAAAATGACATTGTAGTTTTTTTCCACAACTAGTTGGACATGCACGACCTATCTAGGTCATTCAACATGCATTCAACGGTCGATATTTTTTTCACGTTTATAACCTCCACTTCTAACCACTAGTACAGAATGGGTAATTTAACACCTCGCGATGGCATGCGGATGTAGGTGTCTGTGTGCATTATCCCCTAACGCTTACCCTTCAAAATCAAAGCCGTGTGCGAGGCTCCGAACGGTGTCCCCGGCACAAACATTCGCATACGGTTATAATTTATAAAGCATGTGGGGGTAATAGAGTTGCTAGCATAAACCATCATCGTGTTTTCAGAAATTTTCAGGCCCAACTGGAATACAAGATAGATTGCATGGATTGCACCTACAACACAGTGGTATGCTCTTCTTTATTCATGCGCTAAACCATCATCGATCAATGGTTACAACAGAACAACTGTGCAAGTTGCAGGGATCTCCATGAATGCACCCAGCCGTGCTGAATGGCCGGCTAGCCGATGACGGGGGTCTGGATGACGACGCCGGACGCGTTGACGATGAGGATGACGCGCTTGGGGTCGTAGCCGGGCGGCAGGGGAGAGCCCTGCATGTAGAACCCCACCGAGACGTCCGGCCGGTCGAGGTTGATCTGGTCCAACGCGTTCAGCTCCGGCCACCCCACCACCTCCGGCCACGACGACTTCGCCATGGACGTCGAGTACCCTTCCTTTCACTTGCGATCGATATCGGAGGCTGGCTGCCGGAGTAGTTGTATATTTACTCCAAGAGTCGATCGATCTCGATGGCATTTATAGGCTTTGCTTAGGAGTTTATACGAGGTTAGCTAGGTTACATGACGACGAGTGGGCATAGCGTACGCCGCCCCTCCATTGGCGGGACTCATGCATGGACGGCGTCAAATGACATATTTTGACGAAGTCAGCAGTGCAACCAATAGGCAAATAGGTAGCTGGCTCAGAGCCCGGCCTGGGCTAGATATTTGTCTTCTATAGTACTCCCTCCGTTTCTAAATATAAAATGTTTTAACCTTTTTTAGATTCACACGTATCTATGTGTATCTAGACACATATTAGTTTGTATATTCATTCATTTCACACCGCATTTAGACACTATGTGAGACAGCTAGAACATCTTGTATTGTGAAACGGAGTGAGTACATTGCAAGTACTATGTTATGCATGCACCAAATAAGCGGCAGAACTACTACTGCCTGTGTTAAAAAAAAACTACGATTGCCGTCTCGGTTATCATATTTCTCATGGACGATTGAATAATCATTAAGAAATGAATCAACACATACATTAAACATTGTCCTGACATCAACATCAAAATAACAAGAATGATAGCCCGGGCTTCGCATCGGGTAGTTTATAGAAAAATCTATTATGTGAATGAAAGGGCACGCCACACATGCGAAAATATAAAGTTGTCAAAAAAAGTGTAAGATTCAATTGCTCACAAAGTCAAAATGCTAAATTTGACTGACGTGAAATTATTGTGTATTTACTCAACTAAAGGAAGTTAAGCTTTAGGAATACACCCAATTGTTGTTGCATACAAATTAGTTAAATTCGTAGATAAGATCAAATCATGGGGTTGATGAGGATGATACCACCTTTAAAAAAAATCTTAAGCGGATACATATAGTTAATCTGGAATATTATTTACATGATTTTTGTCATTGGAAACGCCTCATAGAAAACTCTTGGGTTAAGGGCAAAACAAATTGCCGTGTCTGGGTTACACCTGATTAAAATATGTTTAACTGCATAGTGGCATGATGTCATCTCATCATTCAGGAAACTGAAAAACGATGACATGATAATTGGATGGCTAGAGAATAGTATGATGTGGAAACTAGCATGTAGAGATAGAATACCCTAAAAAATGTTAGTGATGATGGCATAGAGAATTGGAGAAAAATCCTATGAGACCGGGTCTATCACCTCAGCCGATAGACCCACCTCGATGCATAACACGTGGCCACAACAATCTCGAAGCACGCAAACCCCACTTACCGCTTCCCGCACTGCTCCTTGCCGATTCCCGTCCTCTGAGGCTCTGACATGTCGATCAGGTGGCTTTGCTCGGTTTGCCGGCGTCCATGCGACTGCGCAGCAGGCAGCAGCGCAACACCATACTTTTCTCGTGAGGACGGAGCAGCGGCGCAGCAACTCAGCAACGGCGATGTAATTTCGTTGATGTCGTCGGAGCAGCGCCGGCGCCGCCAGCCACGCAACCAGCGGTGGTATCACAAACCACAAAGGCCGACCAATCTGGGATGGAAATAAAATGTCCTAGATCGTGCGATGGTAAAATTGATATAGTTCTAGTTCATGAATTGGAGATTCGTGTATTGCAGACGCGTGTAGTAATCTCAACTCAATACTTCCGTTGATTGGAAAGGTGAGGCGTTCAGATAATGGATCTGTGGAAGTACTACTTCTGAAGTATATCGAGTACTCAGTGTCAGTATAGAAGTGGACTGCGTCGACTGAGGCATACTGTTTTTGCAAGATCGGCACTTCCACTCGTTGAAGAACATGGCCCCCAAGATCGGCACTTGCATGTTTAGCCTGGAGTTTGCCGCCATGACTGGCAGCGGCCTGAAGAAGAAGCTCGATGTGTGCCGCATCGCCGCCGTCGACAAAAATGCCTATTATTGAATTGTCGTGTCGCTGCTGCCAACGACATTTGCCGTGCGGCCGCCATGGATGAGAAAAGAGAGAGCCTTAATGGCTAATTTACAACCTGTCCATTAAAATTTAATATTTAATTACCATCAGCGAAAAACGGAAACAAGGCCTGGGAATCGGGAGTTGTTTTGAGATTGTGGTGGGCACGTGTTATGCATAGAGGTGGGTCTATCCAGCTGGGTGATAGACCTGGTCTCATAGGATTTTTCTCCTAGAGAATTGGATAGATGAATAATAGATAATGTGAATAGTTTGCATGTTAAGATAGAGACTAATTGGTATAGACTTCAACTTGGTTCGAGATAGGCCGTAGCTAGATAATTACTAGCCAACTTTAAGAGGAATACATAATGTGCGGGATAATTAAGTCATAGTTTATTACATCAAGGAGCAAATGTTGTTTCGGAGGACAACACATGTCAGTGCGATAAGCTTGTTTCCAATCCACACCAAGGGAGTAAAAATACGCACCTAGACGTTGATGGGGACACATGAAGATTTTTGGTAATATTTTTAGCTCATGTGACGAATGTGGAGCATGTGAAGGTGCGGGTTGGGCCTTGTTTTTTTCATAGAGAGCAACCTATAATTTTGAAATCCTCATAACTCCACCCCGTTCACCATCTCTTTACGTCGGCACAGTTGAGGCGTAGTAGCGGTGTCCATCCACCGAAAAGCAACACAAAGTTAGAGGATGATGCCTCCTCACTGTTGAGAGCTGAGTGGAGTGGGGTGTGTGGGGTGCCCCCCTCTTGCAGTAAGCTTTGTCATTGTTATTAGCTCTTGGTTCCCGAAAGATTAGTGAGATTTCCTCCCCTAAATGTAATTAGTATAAATTCTCTACTAAATTTTAGATTAGATCTCATTTGCTGCTCAACAACGGTGAAATGAATGCGCTAGAAACTGTTGTTTCTGCTGGAGGAGCTATTGCAGTAATGCTCCTAGGATTTACCCTCTACCATTCCTACTTGAGGTGGGACGTGAGAAGATGGGAGGCAGCCGCTCACGGGAGCATCGTGAAGAAGATCAAGATGACCACCTTCACGGAGTTACATAGCGAGAAGGCTCTGGACGATGACGCGGAGTGCTCGGTCTATTTGGAGGAGTGCGAGGACGACGACCAGAACAACATGATGGACGGCGACCACTTGTTCCAATTCAAGTGCGCCAGGCGGTGAATCGCCGACGGAGACCGCTTCCTCCCTCTGCATTACTCATGTGTGATATATTTCTATATTGTACATGTGTCTGCAGTTATGACTGGTGTGTTCATATTATGGTGTTGAACTATTTATATTCATACTAGGCCGCACGTATGTACAGATTGTTGTGTTGTCGTTTATTTAATGGATGGATTGCAGATACATTGTCTTATTTAAATATGTTGGATTATTATTATTCTAGTATTTTTTTGGTCATTGATCCACCGTGTAATGTAAAAATGTTCCGTCAAAATAGAAACATGATTTAATGTAAATAATAATTCATGGTGCGTGTTTTCATAGATAAATAAATACATAAGTTCCTCTGAAGGAAGTAAAACATAGTAAAATTGACAATTTTTTCTACTGATAGGTACAACAATACTAAAGTTTAATCAACATAATGTCTTAAATTTTGTTAAATTGGGCCAAGCCCGTAAAGCCCACTAGTCAAGCCAGCTTCCTCTCCCCATAATCTCCTCTCACAAGGGGGGGGGGGGGGGGGGGGGGGGGGGGGGGGGGGGGGGGGGGGGGGGGGGGGGGGTTGGTCCCCCTCTTGCAGTAAGCTCTGTGATTGTTATTAGGTCTTGATTCCATAGAGTTTAGTGAGATTTCCACTTCTAATTATAATTTGTATAACTTCTCAACTAAACTTTAGATGAGATTTCATTTTCCGCTCAACGACGGTGAAATGAATGCGGTAAGGAGATGTTCCAGTCATGATCCTAGGATTTACCCTACACCACGCCTACTTGAGGTGGACCGGTAGGAGAAGGGAGGTGGCCGCTCACCGGAGCATCGTGAAGAAGATCAAGATGACCACCTTCAGGGAGTTACACAACGAGCAGGCTCCGGACGATGACGCAGAGTGCGCCGTCTGTTTGGAGGAATACGAGGACGACGACCAGATCGCTAGGTTGGACTGTGGCCACCTGTTCCACTATAAGTGCGCTAGGCGGTGGATCACCAACGACAGACCCGCTTGCCCCACTCTGCATCACTCATGTGCGATATATTTCTATATTGTATATTGTACGTGTGTGTGCACTTATGACGAGTGTGTACATATTATGTTGTTGAATTACTTATATTCATGATTGTTGCTTTGTCGTTTGTTCAATGGATGGGTTGCGATACATTGTCCTATTTTAATACGTTGGATTATTATTATTTTAGTACTATTTTTTCTCATTGATCCACAGCGTAATGTAAAAATGTCCCTTTAAAATAGAAACATGATTTCATGTAAATAATAATTCATTGTGCATGTGTTTATAGATAAATAAATATAAAGTTCCTTTAAAGGAAGTAAAATATAATAAAATTGACAACTTTTTCTACTGATAAGGAGAACGTACAATAACTAATAAAGTTTAATCAACACAATGTCTAAATTTAGTTTTTATTAACTTGGGCGGAGCCCTTAAAGCCCACCAGTCCAGCCAGATTCCTCTCCCAATCCTTTCTAAATAATAAAAATCTCCTTACACAATCCCCTTTCTTGCGGGGGGGGGGGGGGGGGGGGGGCATAGTAAGCTCTGTCATTGTTACTCTACTAAATTTAGATGAGATTATATTTGCTGCTCAACCACGGCGAAATGATTGTGGTAGAAATTGGCGTTTGTGCCGGAGGAGCTGTTGCAGTCATGTCTTTTAATCCGGTTAGTCACATTGCGCAAACTCTTCTATTTTGCATTCGCTCGAGGTTGGGGATTGAGGGTGCTACGAATTTCCATGATCATTTAGGATGTTTACTTGTGGTTTCGCTCTAATCCGTCTGTCTGATTGACCTATCAATGCGTTGGTTTGATAGATCAAGTATTCAGGTCGACGTTTGTTGCAGCCAAGGGACTTTGATATTGCATGTTTATGTTCCTTGATGTTTGTTGATAGGTTCACTAGTAGAAACATAACCTCTAGTCCGGGCTGGTGAGGGCCTCTAGTCCCGGGTGCGCACTCAGGACAACCGAATTGGGACTAGAGGCCCCCTACCTCTCGTCCCGGGTGGGTTACGACCCCGGACCAAAGGGGTCCGCACGTGGGCGCCAAGTCCGCGCGTGGTCTAGCACCTCTAGTCCCGGTTCGTAACACGAACCGAGACTAAATAGTTTCTAATTTTTTTCTCATTTTTGGGGTTTAGGCTAATTTTTTTCTCATTTTTGGGGTTTAGGGTTTATGTTTCTCTTTTTTTCATTTTGGGGCAAAGGTTTATGTTTCTCTTTTTTTTCATTTTGGTGTTTAGGGTTATGTTTCCCTTTTTCATTTTTAACTCTAATCATTCTTAATTTCTCACTTATACTGACAGTTCCCGGTCGGTCACCCATCCTCAGACTGCTCCTCCTCCAGCACGCTTAACTTATTGGTTCCTTCCTTGTGAGCTTCCAAGAGACAATGAATGTTTACCTGACAATAGTATGCTATCAATCATATTAACCCTTGGAACATGATGTCACACATCTTTATTTTGTGAATCCGAACAATTATTTAAGTAAACAAAAATAAATAAGTAATACTAATCTTGCATTCAAATAATGTTAAATTTAAATAATAATTAACTTTTTGCTTTTTGCATTTAATATTGAATAATTCATATCTATAAATTCGTAAATCAAAATTTGACAAAAAATATGTCTAAATCGATTAGAAAAAAGAGAGAAATTGAAATATGACTTGCATATCATCATGCTTGCCATAAAAACATGATAAACAGGCAATTATGCCAATAACGCCCCGGGTTTATCATATTTTCATGTTTGCCACAAAAGTGATCAATGTTTTCTCCATGATGTCACACATCTTTATTTTGTGAATCCGAACAATTATTTAAGTAAACAAAAATAAATAAGTAATACTAATCTTGCATTCAAATAATGTTGAATTTAAATAATAATTAACTTTTTTCGCTTTTTGCATTTAATATTGAATAATTCATATCTATAAATTCGTAAATCGAAATTTGACAAAAAATATGTCTAAATCGATTAGAAAAAAGAGAGAAATTGAAATATGACTTGCATATCATCATGCTTGCCATAAAAACATGATAAACAGGCAATTATGCCAATAACGCCCCAGGTTTATCATATTTTCATGTTTGCCACAAAAAGTGATCAATGTTTTCTCCATGATGTCACACATCTTTATTTTGTGAATCCGAACAATTATTTAAGTAAACAAACATAAATAAGTAATACTAATCTTGCATTCAAATAATGTTGAATTTAAATAATAATTAACTTTTTCGCCTTTTGCATTTAATATTGAATAATTCATATCTATAAATTCGTAAATCGAAATTTGACAAAAAAATATGTCTAAATCGATTAGAAAAAAGAGAGAAATTGAAATATGACTTACATAATAATATAGAGATAAAATGTTCGCCATTGCAAACACTAGTAGTACTGATCGTCCTCCGAATCTGAAGAAGTAGACCCATGGGGCACTGGTGGCGGTACGAGGTGACGCTGCCCATAGTTGACGATTCTAATCTTGCGGTACACCTCAAATGCAACGTACGCATCTATTGTTGCATACTCAATGTTAGTAGCGTCAAGTGGCAGCTTCTCCCATAATTTGTGCTGACCCTTGGGAAATCTTGTCTTCATGTCAGCGTACTCGTCCTCATCGATCACGGCCACTGCCATATCAGCCATTCCAGTCTTGTCATGGTTAAGCCTGAACAGGGCCTGGAGATCAATGTGGCAGGCAGCTGGTATCTCAAGATCCCATGTGCGCCTCATCTTGATCTTGTAATTCGTTATATCAACGCTAGCAAAATGTATGCCGCTACGAAGGAAATCCATGAGTATTGGACAGTGCTTGTCACTACTGAAACAACAAATGGAACAAAATGTTAAATACTGATGCAATAGTGTATAATTAACAAGAGTGTGTATAAGTAACAAGAGTGTGTATAAATAACGAAATGTTAATTTTCGGCACACAGGTACATAATTTTAATTACTTTCCTATATATGAATCAAAAGACACATGATTGAGCAAATTTAAATGTTTTGCTATCCTATGCAATTTTCGGCACATAAGTACATAATTTTAATTACTTTCCTATATATGAATCAAAAGACACATGATTGAGCAAATTTAAATGTTTTGCTATCCTATGCAATTTTCGGCACACAAGTATATAATTTTAATTACTTTCCTATATATGAATCACAAGACAAATGATTGAGCAAATTTAAATGTTTTGCTATCCTATGCAATTTTTGGCACACAAGTACATAATTTTAATTACTTTCCTATATATGAATCCAAAGACACATGATTGAGCAAATTTAAATGTTTTGCTATCCTATGCAATTTTCGGCACACAAGTACATAATTTTAACTACTTTCCTATATATGAATCAAAAGACACATGATTGAGCAAATTTAAATGTTTTGCTATCCTATGCAATTTTCGGCACACAAGTACATAATTTTAATTACTTTCCTATATATGAATCAAAAGACACATGATTGAGCAAATTTAAATGTTTTGCTATTCTATGCAATTTTCGGCACACAAGTACATAATTTTAATTACTTTCCTATATATGAATCAAAAGACACATGATTCTCCCAAAGAGAGCAAAGAGACCTGTTTTGCTATCCTATGCAATTTTCCTATCCGATAATGGGATGACAAATTTACCGTGCCCACTGGAAGACCATGACATTTTTCTTGAAACAAAGTTGGATGACAGCAATATCTCTTTGATCGGTTGTGTACTCGAGATCAAGGCCCATGAACTTGTCTTGCTCCTTAGCTTCGTCAAGCCAATACTCGAAATCGGAAAGAAAATCCGGCACCTTGGCGCTGTCGTTCGTGTAAACGACTTTGAGATAGGTATTGCCATGTGCAAGCACCGTCCCGTAGCGAGTGATCGGTGGATTCATGGTGGAACTGTGAAGAAGAGAGGAGAGGAAGACGAACGAGATGGGGAGATCGAAGAAGAGAGATGAGGGAGGGAGACGAAGAGAAATGGCCGCGCGCCGTCCCCAGTACTGTAGCGTTCTCCTGGCCGCGCGCGGTTAGGGAGGCGAACGGGCGGGAGGCGAAGAGAAATGGCCGCCGTCCCCGTACTGTAGCGTTTTCCTGGCCGCGGTTAGGGAGGCGAACGGGCGGGAGGCGAAGAGAAATGGCCGCCGTCCCCACTGTAGCGTTTTCCTGGCCGCGGTTAGGGAGGCGAACGGGCGGGAGGCGAACGGTTTGGCCTTTAGTCCCGGTTTGAGCCACCAGCCCGGACTAAAGGGGTTCGCGTCAGGCGGACGGTTGCCACCACCCCTCTAGTCCCAGTTCGTATTACGAGCCGGGGCTAGAGGTCCCCAACGACCCGGGAGAAGTGCTCTGCGGCCTCGTATCTACTGACCCGGGACTAGTCCCCCCTCTAGTCCGGGTTAAAAAGTGGCCCGGGACTAGAGCCCAAAATGACTCTGGACAAAAGGCCCATTTTCTACTAGTGTTGCAGGCTTATTTAATTACTCGTACAATGCATATATTTTTCTCAACTTTCAATTTTACTTCAGTGCGAGTACATTTTTATGGAAATTTATTCATCTCAATTATATAAAGAAAAGAATCAAACATAATGGTTCTTTTGTGGATTTGGCAAACACGTATAATATGTATATGTCGGAGCAGCGCTGTAGATGGGACAGTGAGAGGAGAACGGAGCAAGAGGAACTCTGGAGCAAAAATGTAGACGGGGCAAAGGAGAAAATGAGTTATTTGAGTGGAAGTGAGGTGGGAATTTTAGGGACTGGACACATATGGAAGCTGAGAAATACATATGATCTTTTAAAGCAATTTAATTTTCTTTAATTATCTATTTTATCCTAAAACCTGACATTTTAAATTTAGGTGCTTCACTTATAGTCAAATTTACAAAAATATTGTAAAATCATATTGACATTATTGTAAAATCATATTGACAACACGTACTTGTGTTATTTTCATTTTATAGTACTAGAATATGTCACACATGATTTCATTTCAAAAGTTATTTTGTTAATATCATGTTTTACCGAATTGGATAAAACAAACATAATGTAGTAAAAGTTAGTTGAATATTTTTTTTGGAACTTGGAAGCCATGCTAATTTCTAAGAATCAGCAAAATGTACCTGAGAATGAGAGGGTACACAATCACGGTGGGAAGCATGTGCTTGCACGACACGATTGCTCACATTAAAGGCGAGGAAGTGCATGTCCACTAAGAGTGGGAGGTGCACGCCTTTGATGTGCTCTATGAGGGACTCGCCGCGCTCTGGAGCGAAGGCGAGCCACAAAGGCAGGGCACTGCCACCATCGTGTACACCTCAATTGGCTCCTCCTCGTCTCCTTTTGTGGTGCCTATAGCAGCTTGACAGAGTACACCTCAATTGGGTCGCCTGAGATCTTGGTGATGGTGCTCTCGTTGATGCCGCTCATGGTGGCCGCTTCTTCGGGAGGATGCCTCCCTGATGGCCATGGAGATCGAGATGATGTCCATGGAGAGAATGGGGCTCCCTGTGGCCACAACAATGGGATGCTACATGTTCAATTACGCTTGTGGCACTCCTAAATGCATTTGGTAATGATCGCAGCATACGCTAGCTCGACAGTGCTTGGTCAAGTACATTCAACATTTATTTTTTGATTTTTCCTTTTTCGGATATTGTCTTGCAACATCCTCTAATTACAAGGTCACAATCCATATTATAGTATTAGTCACAGATTGGTTTTTTTTTTTCCCGAAACACCTGTAACTTTATTCATACTCGTATCAATTACACATACATGGATCTACTATCCAATAAACTGACTTAGAATTACAATGAAATCTCTTGGGGTCATTTTCTTCATGGTATTAATCTTTGCAAGACGAAAGACTGTCAAGATATCAGTAAAGTGAGTGCAATTGAACCGGAGCAACGATATTGTCACTCGTTCAACTGTAGAACTTGATTACCCATAAAGATATCTCAAAGCCTTTTGAGTCGCCCATCCAAAAATATAGGATCGAAGCCACAAGCGTTGTGCGCAAAGACGGAGCCAGAAACTAATGTTAAGGGGGCAATCAGTGTGTGTGATTTGTATGATGGTGGCTGAGCTAGCTAAAGTACACTAAACAAGTAGGTGCAATACAAATATTTCCAAAGAAAACTACGATCAAAGGGGAGGGCGTAGCCCCTGCTCGTCCCCCCTTGAATCCGTCCCTGGTTGTACGGCCGGGGATGATCCCCTAAAGGTGCAGGCTGTCGAATCACAAAATTTTCACTATAATGTTGAAAAAAGATTTCAACTCCACAAATAACCAAACCAACCTAAGAAATAAGACAAAATAATATAAACTCAACATATATGAAAATAATCAGATGTGAGGACTTTAAATTTTCTAGCTCTGTGGCACCATAAAAAAATTAGAGAACTTTATTTGAAAAAAATAGCACAACCATCACTAGATGCTGATGAAAAATACAAAACTCTAAATGATCCGAGGTCCCTCACCTCTCAGCGCCAAGATGGCATCCGGAGGTGAGGGGACCAAAAAAATCTCCGGCAACGGTTGTTCTTCTAAACCAGGCCGTCGCTGTAAGTTAACCAAAACAACCGGAAAGAGCGAAACCGATGTAGCAAATCACATATACTTTTGTAGATAAAAGGCATAAAATATCTAAAATAAAATTCATAAGGCTCAGATTCACATAGTTTAATACACGCTGCGGTATACAGCTTAGACATGAAGGGGGGAAAACAAGAAGTTAGCAAACTGGCTGGGGCCCTAAGACTTAAGTCTTGTAACACTTTTGTACAATTTGGCGGGGAACTGTCCTCCAGATAATTCCTTAAAACCAAGAAGTTGTATTGCATCTACAAAGGAAAAGAAATAATAAACAAATACATTCAGTACAGCAGATCGAAATCTGCAGGAAGCCGATAGCAGGGACATGACTGATGGAAATGGTACGAACCATAACTTGAAACATGACACGAGCGTGATATGCCACCTGATGAGTTATGTCCCCGACCCCAAAATACCGAGATGCACAGAGATCGATGCGTTTTCCCGCAAGCTGCTGCTGTCCTTCTAGCTTTCAGTTGCACATCAGTATTTACGGCAGCAGACGGTGCTACCGATCGACAAGGTTCCACGACGTTTCAACAAAAAATTAATGGCCGGCGATGTACGAAGTAGCCACCTACAACAACATGCCACGACGTCGTCGACTCATTGATCGGTGCCGTAACGAAGATCATCGCCGGCGACTCAACATGGAATCAACCGTTGGATGAAGCTCCATGAGCTGCCGGGACGTCTTCGACAGGATTCCGGCGGGCCATCAACTCGTCCATCAGCCGTCCGACATCGTCGTACGAAGACCCACCCTTCTGCACCGCGCTCTCCTCGCCGCCGCGCCGAGCCCCTTAGCCTTCTTCCGCATACCGTCACTCTCTGCACTGTCTGACATCAATCGCGTGATGGATCCAGCGATCACCTCGCCGCCGATCACCTCGTGGGCGTCCATGGGCGAGGCGTAGTCCCTGGCGCCGACGCTGACACCCACATTGAGCACCTCCACGACGAGCTTCTCGTTGAAGAACTGTTCGGCGTACCGCGGCCAGGTCACCATCGGCACGCCGACGCTCACGGCCTCTAGCACGGAGTTCCAGCCGCAGTGCGTCACGAATCCGCCGAGGGCGGCGTGCTTTAGGATGAGCGTCTGCGGCGCCCAGCCTCGGATGATGAAGCCACGGCTGTCGTCGACGTCTGCCGTCAGCTCGGCGAAGCCTTCCGGCATCCACTCAGACATGTCGTCGGTGCCCGCGCCAGCACTGATGACCCAGACCCACACGAAGTTCTTGCCCGAGAGGACAAGGCCGCGGGCAATCTCGCGCAGCTCCGCCAGCGAGAACTTGGTTACCGTGCCGAAGGAGATGTACACCACCGAGCCAGCCGGCTTCGTGTCTAGCCACCGGAGGCAGCTGTCGCCCGGCGAAAATGCATTCGCGTTGGTGCCTCTCGCAGCCATGTCCTCGGTGGCGGCGAGCGCCACCGGCCCCACGAGCCACGCGCGGTGGCCGAGCATGGCGTGGAAGTGCTCCACGTAGTCTGGCTCGAGCTCGTGGAAGCTGTTGAACACCTCGCCGAAGCTCCTCTGGTCGGCGGCGTTGTTGGTGAGGAAGAACGCCCACGGCATCGGCTCCTTCCTGGGGTCAATCATCTGGCTCCGCCACAGCTCGACACGGTGCGGCAGCCCCGGCAGCGAAACGAGGGCATCAGGATCGTCATCGTCGGGGGAAGCCGTCGTCGTCTCCAAGACTCCAACGGGTTGTTGCGCAGCGTGCTCTCGTTGCAGGACCGCGCGAACATGCTGGTGCCGGTGAACACGATGCGCGGGACTCCGTCCGCAGACCAGCTGAAGAAGCTGTCGGACACGACGGCGTCGGGGCGGTGGTCAGCCAAGAACCGGTCAAAAGACTCGCGGACCAGCTGCGACGCCTGCATGAACTTCGCGCGGTAATCCACCTTCAACGTGGGAAGGGCCATGGCGTTCTCGACGCCCGGCGGCAGGCCGACGTCTGGGAAAGGGATCAGGAAGATATCGATCGGTGGGGAACCGAGATTGGCGTCGTTGGCACGGTCGACGGCCGGGCGGATGATGTCGGCGTTGACGGGCGTGGTGAGGATGGTGCACCTGGCGCCACGGGCGGCGAAAACCGCGGCCATGTCGGCGGCCGGAAGGAGGTGCCCGGGCGCGAAGAAGGGGAAGAAGAGGGTGTGCAGCGGCTCATGTTTCGTAGCCATTGGTGCGTACGTGCCGCGGAAGTGCGGATTGGCAACTTGCTCTCGGGTCGCTGGGTTCTTTAGTCGTTCTAGCTACTCCATTACTAGCTGGGAGGAATTTAGTGGCTGCTCTCTTTTGGTCTACTAATCGACAAAACATAGTGAAGTGCTTGGTTGATGTAGATCCATCTGAGCGGGACAAGTGGAGTTAACGCGACAGGTCATATAGGGAGTAAGAGCATCTCCAACGGTCTCTCAAACGGACTGGCCATGTCCATTTTTGTCCAAACGGACAAAAGGCCACCTTGATACTCTCCTCCAGGTTTGAGACTCCATCGTCGGCCACCTTGATACCAACGGGGACACACCATTTGGTGACGAGAAGGCGATATAGGCAGACGAAAATTTCCGGAAATGGCCTCCACAGAGTATATTGAAGAAACGCCAAATCTTGCCATCTAGAGAGGAATAGGCAAACAAGGCCACCGTGTAATACTCTACAAGTTGCAGCACAAACCAAATCCCAAACTTCCTCCAACTCCGCTGTGTGCCCTTCTCCTTTGCCTCGCCACCATGGTCGGCCATGAGAAAAAACACCAAACCGGTGCTCCGGATTGAGAGGAAGAAACGACAATTATTCAAGGAGCTCGCACCAAGATTACCCACCTTCAGTTCCTCGGAAGCACGACGGAGGACGTCAGGCACGACTGCCCAACAGCCCATAGCCGTGCCGGAACGGAAGAGTCGACGACATCCCGCCAAACTGCCATCACGGCAAACTGCTCTATTCAGCCCCCTGGGTGTAGAATAGTAATTCTGCACCCGGGTCCGATTCGAGCGAACCAGACCAGCGCGTGGCTCGATAGCACCCGGTGCGGCCCAGTCAATCTTTCCTTACGTCGCGGCCACACCACAGCCCCGTAAGAGCATCTCCAACCGGAGCCCCCAAAGGCCGCCCAAACGTCCGGGCGGACAGCCCGGACGCGGTTTGGGCTGAAAACCACCACCCAAAGGAGGCCCCCAAAGCCATCCGAAACGCCCGGGTGGTCCGGCACACCCCAAACCCAGCCCATATGTGGGGAGGGTTTGGGCGGTCCGGACGCGCCCGGACGAGCCGCCACGTCGGACGCGGCCCAATACGACATCACATATATCCACAAAATCCCCACCCCGGTCGGAACCCTAGCTCTCACTCTCCTCCGATCCCCTTTCCACTCCACTCCGCTGTCACTATGCTCCGTCCGTAGCTTCGACAATGGCCGGCTCCGGCAGCGAATCCACGACCGAGCTGTACTGGCATGCGTTCGCGGAGGAGGAGGAGGAGATTGGCAGCTGCCCCGGGCCGGATGCCGCGGCGCCGTCTTCTCGGTCGGTGGCGGCGGCTCTTTGCAGTTCCGCCGCCGCCGCGTCCAACGAAACAGTGGCGGCGCTTCCGCAGGTTTGCGCCTCCTTCCACCAATGTACATTTTAGAAACAAGTAGGATGCGTAATGTAGAGATTTGATGAACCCGTAGGCCGTTGCGAGAGGGTCGATGTACTCCGTCGGCGATGACACTAGTAGGAGAATGCCATTCTGTGGCGCACCAAAAAATGTTTCTGTGGCGCATGGTCAGTGCGCCACAGAATCCTCGCCACAAAAATATTATTTCTGTGGCGCATGGTTCCGTGCGCCACAGAAAGTGGACAGTTCTGTGGCGCACCTCCAGAAATGCGCCACAGAAATATTTTCCATGCGCCACAGAAATAATTTTGATTATTTGCTGTATTTGACAATAATGTATCTGTGGCGCACTTTGTTCGTGCGCCACAGAATATGGTGCGCCACAAAATTATTTACCGTGCGCCACTAAATTATTTGATGTATATATTATCGATTATTTGCTGTATTATCGATTATTTGCTGTATTTGACAATAATACAGGTATATTATAGTATTTATACAAAAAATAATAGAAACAGTAATATATTTTGACACAGTATTAAAATAGACAGATAAATATGTCATCACATCACTTAGAGCCCGAGATACATACATATATAGTACAAGCATATGCATTTAACATTGGCATATGCATTGGGATAAGTCGTAGTACAAGCATATGCATTTAACATTGGCATATGCATGAAAATAAAACATTAGTCTTAACCAAGTACAGTGGAAACATCAGTCTACATAGATAAGTGGACAAGTCAACATAAAACATAGTAAGGAAAGAAGTGGACAAGTCGCTCTATGGGTCGTCGTCCCTAGGCCTATCCAGCTGAGCCCAGTACATCGGATCTGCAGGGTCATCAGTGTCCTCGCTCCCCCACGGCTGACCCGAAAGAGTGCGGAACGGAGGTATGCCGTCCCGCCTATTCACCTCGACCCAGTGCCTAGGGTCGCTGTGGTGATAAGCATCGGGGTTCGGCGGCCCGAACATCCGCAGTAGCTGCTGCTCTGACTCCTGCCACTCCTGGTGCCGCTCCTCCGACGCCTGCTGCCGCTTCTGCCGCCGCTGCTCAGAGTCGGAATCCCAGTCCTTCTCCCATTCCTCCTCCTGCTGCTCCTCCTCCTGCTGCTCCTCCTCCTCCGCCCAGATCCCAAGAGAAGTGATGTCATCGTCAGTAGGACCGGCGCCGTGGGAAGGACCGGTGCCGGACGAAGGACCAGCACCGTCAAAAGGACTAGCGCCGAACTGCTGGTAGGACATCAAGTTTTGCTCGTTCTGCAGGAGATGCCTACATACGGGTCGTCATGGGGGCGTGCGTTGCGACGTGCGATCTGCGCCTCAGCCAACCTGTGCTCCATCTCCTTGGCCATTTCCACCTGTCTGATCCCATCCGGTATGAACTCATTCACACGGTGGCGATCCGCTGGGTAGTTCAGATCCTTATCTTTCTTCTTATCACCGTACTCGTGTACGGCGAAATAATCATAGGCGCGCGCCGCTGTGGGGACCCCGGACTAGCTGTCCGAAATACCCGATTATGCTTAACACAACGATCCCGTGATCAGTCTGTCGTTGCACATAATCCGAATTGGGTACCAAAGTTTACATCCATTACAATACCGAATAAAAAGTCTTACATAAATGGTCATTTAGACCAAGTTCTTACATAGGTGCCTTCATGGGCCAAACCAGATATATCAGCGGAAGCTACGGCGTAGTAGACATCATATTCTAACGATGACAACCCGACAGGCAGCTGACTTGTGGAGATCCTTAGTTGGCGTAGAAGTCGCCATACTCTTGCTCGGCGTAGTGCTCCTCCTCGTAGTCTGGCTAGGTCAATAGCCAGGGACGAAACCAATATGAGTACATTTGAATGTACTCGCAAACTACCCCAACATGAGTATGCACCAGTTTTATTTTAGTTGACAACTTTTTCTTATTTAAAACATCTCTATATCTTTATTGAAAAAGGTAAGAAGAGTTTTATAACTATCTTTAAAGAAGTCACCATTTTCATCTGTTTTTCCAAAACTCCTCCTTTTTCCGACCATAGCCCGTCATGGTCCACTTTCATCCAACCACCTCATACCGATCCGTTGGTATAGGTGTAGGAAACAATCTCCACTTCATTTTTCTTTTAAAACTCAAAGTCTTTTTAAAAACTTGCACATGGTCTTAGGACAGTCTCCCAATTGTCCATATCCGAGGACTCGGCTATTCGAATAGTTTTAACACTCTGCAGAGGTAGCACGCTTTTAGCCCACATCCATCCGGCAACTCATCGTGTCTGCCACGTCTCGCCATACCAGGTGTATGCGAAGTAAGCCGTCGGCCCTAGCCTCTTATTTGCTCATGCTAGTATAGGATCCTTCCCATATGACACTTTCCATCTACACCCAGTCCGGTTTCCCGTCAGAAACCCTAAGTGTGAGGACTCATAGTTTTGTCCGGCGGTTTATGGTGGAACCTTCTATCCTCCCCACCAACTTGTGTGAGGACCCGGGTCAGGGGGTAGGTCCTCGGACCATCCCCTCATGCATAACGGAGTCATCTCCGTCGATGAGGTATCCCATACTAATAAGAGCAAACTACATGACTAAGCCTTTTCCCATATGTGGTAAATGTGGTCGCACAGGGTAAGATTGGTCGCCATAGTACTAGGACACTGTGCATTTTTCATAAACATCACCACTTTTCCACTTTTCCAATACAACACCGACATCTCGGCATTCCATAAACTCACAAGAAATTTCAAAGGAGTTTTGAATAAACAACATTGTTTTCCCATCCTAAAGTTTTATATAAACTACTACATAGGGTGGCAAAATAATATCCATATACTTTTGAAATGGGTTTTATAAATCTTGCTTTGAGAGTAAAACATGTTATGAAAGTAGATGCATATGTTGGTAGTGCAAGCTCAGAGAATAGCTTGCCTTGCTTGGCAAAGTGATCTTGCTCTTGTTCTTCAAATTCAGCAAACTCTCCTTCCTCGATATATCCGACAACGTTCTCGTCTAATTAATAAACAAACAATGCAAACAATCACTAAGCTATACAAGCAATCATCTCAACATAACCATCATCAACATCACAATTAGCTACTGCACACATCAAACCACACAATTTGATTTTCAAATAAGTTGAATTAAACATTATTTAATTAAGTCCAAATTATGGCAGAAACTAGTTATTCATGTTTAAATCCACAACTTGAGTTTTGTTGGTCACAAAAATACAAACTAAATTTCTATAGAAAGCTACTGATGTGTAGAAGACAACCCAATTTGAATTGGATCAATTGGAGTTACCAAACTCCCTACACATTGGACTGAATTCAGTAGCTTAATAATCAAGTTTTAGCTACCATTTAAATTCTATTGTTCCAAAAATTAAACCCTTTTAGGGGTAACTAAACATGGCTATATGTGAGCTAACAAAATTGGTCCTAACTCATTTGGGTCAACCAATAAACATATTTGTTTGTTTTAGTCCAGAAGGGTTTATCTTGAAGTCAACAATTAATACTGCTTAATTAATTCTACCAAAATTAGGGAGCTAACACAAGGCAGTACTAAGCTAGCAAAATTGGTTTGGAATTATTTGGACTCACAGAGCATCAGAAACAAACAAGTTTAGAATTTAAACCTTCTGTAGCATTTTCAATAATACTTTTTATCTATTTAATTAAATGACATGAGACCAATTGTGTTGGTTAAACAATTTCATAAGCTTTCCAGAACAATTGAGTTTGATTTATTTGGATTCCTAATTCTCAAGTTATTGAATTTCAAAGTCAGGACCAGTACTGACTTCTCAGAGAGGAATTTAAATTCGAAATTAAATCTCTCTGGATAATGTTGAAAAGGCTGACAGGTGGGGCCTACATGGCAGCGGCACATCGCGCGCGGGGAAATGATTTAAAACCTGACGAGCGGGGCCCGCCCGTCAGTCTCTCTCTCTCTTTCACTTCTAAACGAAACGGTACGCAACCGTTGGATTTAGATCCAACGGCCCACGTTTGCCCACGTCGACGGCAAACGTCGGCGACCTAAAACGAGCGGCGCTGCCGCGCCGGCGACGGCGAGGTGGATGAATCTCTCACCTAGAGGGCTCGGGAGGTCGCGGAGATGATGCAGATCGACGGCGGTGGTGAGGTGGAAGCTTCTGGCCGAGTTACACTTGCTGGGGTGGGCTGGTTCGTCGGCGGCGCGCTCTCGCTCTTCCACGGCCACGGGCAGCAACTCCGGCGAGGTTCCACGGCCGCGTCTGGGCACTGATCAAAGGGAAAAAGGGTGCGGTGAGTGCGGTGAAGCAGAGGGAAGCAAGTGCAGGCCAGAGAGGGAAGAATGGGGGAGCAAGGCGCTGCGGCCATGACCGACCTTGACGGCGGCAGTGGCTGCGGCGGTGCACGGCCTCCCGCGGTGCACAGATGAATCGAGAGGGAGGGGTGAGGGAGTGAGGTGGTGTGGTGCTTCCAGAGGGGTGCGGGGGTGGTTTTATAGGGCAGGGGCCGGCGTTCGTGGACGAGGCGCACACGGCGACGTCCATGGCGCACGGGAGTGGATCAATTCCACGGCGGTGGTGCGAGGGACGTGGACGCGCGGTGTCAGCGGGGTCCGGACACGTTCTAGAAGGGCTCGGCCAAGTCGTGCGTGTCGAGGTGCAGCGAGTGCGGTGAATTTGGGTCGGCGACGGCGAGGTTGCCACGGCGATGCATCGGGGAAAAGGGCGGCGTAATGGCGCGGGGAGGGGCTCGAGTGCTCTCTCCTGCACGCAGAGGCAGCAGAGGCACCGGGCGCGCGCGCAGGGGGGGCCTGGGCGGCTCGGAAACGGCGATGCGCAGCACGGCGACACGGCGGCACGTCGGGGCGAGGGAGAGAGGTAGGGGATGACGTTTTTGCAGAAAACCCCCTGCCTCCTCTCTGCTTTCTTTTTATTTCTGTTTTAGTCCTTCTGTTAAATCCAGAAGGTTTTCTAGGATTTAATTAGGGCATTTAAACATTTTAGAAAAATTTGCAAAAATTTGTGGGGCCTTCCCATAATGTACAGAAGCTCCACAAAAATTGGCATAAAATAATAAAATGTTTTGAAACATTTTCTTTTATAGTACTTTGTTTATGTTATTTTAATTTATTTCAATTTGTTTTTATTTTAGAATTTCAAAACTAGTTCAAAAATAATATTTGAGAGGGGAAAGTGGTAGGAACAAAATGGGGAGTGTTTACATTACAACTCCACTGACTTTGGTTTGAAATAATTGAGTTTGTCACTTGAGATTTTCATGTGACAACTTGTCACTTTTATTTTTCTTGCTTTGATTTTATATTTTGTTTCTTTCTTACTAGTGTTCACTAGAGCAAACACTCACACAAACAGCAAGAACAACATCTCAAGTAACAAAAGCAATTAACATACAATAAACAACAAAAGTTTTTGTTGGCTCTCATTTTTGGAATATAATCCTGATAATAATTTTGGGATGTTACAATCCTTCCCCCCTTAAAATAAATCTCGTCCCGAGATTTGCTAGGCTTAGGTTTTAAGGAGGTCTGGGAATTCGCTTCTAAGATAATCTTCGCGTTCCCAAGTTGCTTCTTCTTCAGAGTGGTTAGTCCACTGGACTTTGTAAAACTTGATCGCACGTCTTCGGGTAACACGAACATCTTCTTCGAGAATTTTGAGGGGTCTCTCACGATAAGTCAGGTCTTGGTTCAGGTCGATGGAGAGGTGGTCGATGTTTTTGAAAACATCAGGCTGGTCAGGAACTTCAAGACACTTCCGGAGCAAGGAAATGTGGAAGACATCATGATAATCTCCTAACTCCTGGGGTAACTCCAGCTGATAGGATACTTCTCCTCGACGAGCAATGACCTTGAAGGGTCCAATATACCTTGGCGCTAACTTTCCTTTGACATGGAAACGCTGCATTCCCTTGAGGGGTGTCACTCGGAGATACACATAATCTCCGACACTGAAAGTGAGATCACGGCGCTTGGTGTCAGCGTAACTCTTCTGACGGGATTGGGCAGTTTTGAGGCGTTCACGAATAAGCTGAACTTGCTCTTCAGCTTCACGGAGGGTATCTGGTCCGAACAATTTGCTCTCTCCGGTATCGGACCAATTCAGGGGTGTACGACACTTCTTGCCGTAAAGGGCTTCAAAAGGGGCCATTTGCAGACTAGACTGATAACTGTTGTTGTACGAGAACTCTGCAAACGGAAGACAATCTTCCCACTTGGAACCATAGGATAGAACACATGCGCGAAGCATGTCCTCCAATATCTGGTTCACTCGCTCAGTCTGGCCATCGGTCTGGGGATGATAAGCTGTGCTAAAGGCTAACTTGGTTCCGAGGGCTTCATGAAGGGATTTCCAGAATCTTGAGGTGAATTGCGTGCCTCTATCAGATACAATCTTCTTAGGCACACCATGCAGGCTCACTATTCTGGAAATATACAGGTCTGCTAACTGAGCTCCGGTATGAGTGGTCTTGACAGGAACAAAGTGGGCAACCTTGGTCAGTCGATCAACGATGACCCAGATTGAATCATGGCCTCGGTTGGATCTTGGAAGTCCGGTAATAAAATCCATTCCAATCTCATCCCACTTCCACTCGGGAATTTTCAAAGGTTGAAGCAATCCAGCGGGTCGCTGATGTTCAGCCTTGACTCGCTGACAGATATCACACTTGGCTACGAATGAACCAATCTCTCGCTTCATTCCATGCCACCAAAATCTTTCTCGAAGGTCTTGGTACATTTTGGTTCCGCCGGGGTGGATTGAATAAGGGGTCTCATGGGCCTCCTTCAGGATTAACTCCTTAAGTTCCGTGACATTGGGCACACAGATACGGTCATTGAATTTCAGCACTCCTTCAGCATCTTCGGTAAAACCGGGTGCTTTGCCGAGGGAAATTTTCTTCCTAATTCCCTCTATGCTTTCATGACCTTTTGGGCTTCTTTGATTTGATCCATCAGGGTTGGGGTTAACTCTAGATTGGCGAGATAACCATGGCTAACAAGCTCTAGTCCAAAATCTTGGAAGTCTTTGAACAAGGCTGGCTGTTCGGCTTGGATCAGGGCATTCAGGGTGCAAGGTTTGCGACTAAGGGCATCGGCAACTACATTAGCCTTTCCGGGGTGATAATGGATTCCAATATCATAATCCTTGATTAATTCCATCCATCTCCTCTGTCGCAGGTTCAGATCTTTCTGGGTGAAAATATACTTCAAGCTTTTGTGATCTGTATAGACCTCGCAGCGATGTCCCGCAAGATAGGGACGCCACTTCTTAAGAGCAAAGACTACAGCAGCTAACTCCAAGTCATGGGTTGGGTAATTCTCTTCATGCGGTCGCAACTGCCGGGACAGATACGACACAACTTTGCCTTCTTGCATCAGAACGCAACCAAGTCCGAGGCGTGATGCATCGCAATACACGTCGAAACTCTGGGTGACGTCTGGCATGATCAGGATTGGGGCTGAGGTTAGTCTCTTCTTCAGTTCTTGGAAACTATCCTCACACTTCTGAGTCCATTCAAATTTCTTGTCCTTCTTCAACAGTTGGGTCAGAGGTTTGGCTATACTGGAAAATCCTTCAACGAACTTGCGGTAATAACCGGCAAGTCCGAGAAAGCTTCGGATTTCAAAAACATTGGTTGGGGATAACCAGTCAAGAATGGCTTGTATCTTCTCAGGGTCAACAGAAATTCCTCCGCAGACACAATATGTCCGAGAAATGCCACTTCACTGAGCCAAAACTCACACTTGCTAAGCTTGGCATACAGCTGGTGCTCTCGGAGAGTCTCCAAAACTAGACGCAGGTGTTCAGCATGCTCTTCTTCGGTCTTGGAATAAATAAGGATGTCATCAAGGAAAACTACCACGAACTTGTCGAGGTACTCCATGAAAATCTTGTTCATGAGATTCATGAAATAGGCTGGGGCATTGGTCAGACCAAAAGACATCACGGTGTATTCAAACAACCGTAACGAGTGGTGAAGGCGGTCTTGGGAATATCTGTCTCTCTGATCTTCAACTGATGGTATCCTGTCCGAAGATCGATCTTTGAAAAGACTCGGGCTCCGTTCATTTGATCGAACAGATCCTCGATCTTGGGAAGAGGGTACTTATTTTTAATGGTCACGTCATTCAGCTTGCGATAATCCACACACAGGCGTGTGGTACCGTCTCTCTTGTCCACAAATAATGGGTGATCCCCATGGTGAAGCGCTTGGGCGGACAAGACCTTTGCTTAGCATATCAGCCAACTGCTTCTTCAACTCAACCAGTTCTTCCGGATTCATCCGATAAGGCTTTTGGGATATGGGGGATGTTCCTGGGATAAGCTCGATTATGAACTCAATATCCCTATCTGGCGGCATACCAGGCAATTCTTCTGGGAAAACATCCTTGAACAGATGAACAACACGGATCTCATCTAGGGCGGGTCGAGCTATGCTCTCATGGCAGCCTGGGTGAGGTTGACTAGTTTCAGACACATACTCCACTTCTACTTCTTTGTCGGTGGTGATGGATACAGCTCTTCTGGCACAGTCAATTCGACCATGGTACTTGGCTAACCAATTCATACCGAGTATAACATCGATGCCTTGGGTTCCCAGAACAATTAAGTTAACTGGAAACTTTTCTCCTTTGATCTCAAGGGGTACATCGGAGCAAAACATCTTGGTCTCTACGGTGGATTCTGGGATTTGGATGACCATGGGTTTGGGTAAGAGGCTCTTAACTAAACCTCCCTTAGCAACAAATTCTTGGGTAACAAATGAATGGGTAGCACCAGAATCAAACAGAACAGTTGCAGGTACTGAGTTGACAAGGAACGTACCCAGCACAACATCCGGAGCATCCTGAGCTTCTTCAGCATTGATGTGGTGCAGACGACCCTTGGCAACAGCAGCATTTCCGCGAGGTGCGGCATTCTTGCCATTTCCATTTCCATTGCGGCCTTGACCATTGTTCTGTGCCGGCGCATTGGGGCGCTGGACATTCCTCTTGGGATTGGGACATTCTTTGGAGTAGTGACCCTTGTTGCCGCATTCAAAGCAGATCACATTGGGATTGCGGGTGAAGTTGTTGAAGTTTCCTCCGGGACGGTTATTGTCATTGGGGCGGTTGAAGTTGTTTGGGCGGTTAGGGTAATTGGGCGTGGAGCTTGGGGTGGACGATAGGCAGGCCTGGTGTTCTGCTGAAAGATACGAGGTTTCTGGCTGCTCGAGCCTTCCTGAGCATTCATCCTCCTCTTGCGACCTTCATACATCGACTTGCGCTTGGTCTCCAGCTGGATGGCTTTGTCCACAAGTGACTCCAGATCACGGAAGTCATGGATAACCAAAGCACACTGAAGTTCATCATGGTCCACTCATGAAACGCTCCATCTTCTTCTCTTCCTTGTCGGTGTCATCAGGAGCATACCGAGATAAGTCGGTAAACTCCTCAAGATAACCGACCACATCTCTACTTCCCTGCCTCAGTTTGCGGAACTCATCCTTCTTCCTCTCAATAAGTCCACTGGGAATATGCTTCTTGCGGAACTTCTCCTGGAACTCAGCCCAGTTGATGACATGACCAGCTGGCTGGAGAGTCTTGGTAGTTTCCCACCAAGCTCTTGCAGGTCCAGCGAGATAGTGGGTTGCATACAACACTTTCTCATTTTCTCCCACAGCAGCAACTTCAGATTATTGTCGATGGTGCGAAGCCAATCATCGGCTTCTAGTGGGTGAAGTCCCTTGGAGTAGGTGGGTGGGTTGGTCTTCTGAAAATCACCCAAGGTAGATCGCTGGTTTCCATCGCCATTGCCGTTACCACCATTGTTGTTGTTGTTGTTGTTGTTGTTGTTATAAGCGGCTGCGAGTTGTTGTAAGGCAGCGAGATGAGCTTGGCGCTCTTGCCGGGCATTTTCACGCTCCTCCATGATAAGTGCGAGAAGTTGGGTGGGGGTTGGGTCCGGTGGTGGTGGTGCTGATCCTGATCCTTCCGCATTGCTGCGACGGGGTGGCATCCTGAAGCACACCGGGTATAAGAGACAAGGCAAGAAAAGTTCGACTAAGGGAAAAGACGATCTCTCAAGTGGTTGATTAATCTAAGATTTATATGAAAATAGTTTACACAGATTTAAACAAGACAAACATACTTATATTTCACAAACAATACATCAAGGAGTTCACATCAACATCAAGCTTACAACATCAAGCTTACATCTAGGATACATAACATCTGGTTTCCAAAAGAACCACTACTACTACTCGACTAGCTATAGGGGTCAACCTAATCCTGCGGTAGTGATCAAGTCACTCGCCTACTGAGGTGGAACCTCCAGCTCTAACACGTCAGCATCTGACTGGTAGGCTGGCTCCTCGGGATCCTCCTCCTCGTCCTCGAGAACTGGCTCGAGTGGCTCCTCCTCCTCGTCAACTAACTCCTCCTCATCATCCTCCTCCTCACAGTCCATCTCCTCCACGAAGTCATCATCGTCACTGAGGAAAGCGTCGTTCTCCTTGCGGAGATCCTCGCCCTCCTCCTCCATCTCGTCAGTATGGTGCTCTAGATCCTCAATCAGTCCGTCCTGCTCTGCCACCTTCGTGCGGAGCTTCACGATAGTCTTCCTCAGCTGGGCCCTCTTCCTGAGAAGAGCAACCTTCTCCACCATCAGCTTCATCTCGTTCTCGCGAAGCTCAACGAGCGACTCGCGGTCGAAGTGGAGCTGAATCCTAGTGCGCAACAGATCATCCTGAGTGCACTGAAGTAAGATCTCCATGTCCATGATGTAGCTCCCAAACATCGGGTGGTAAGGTGAAGGAGTAGGGTGTCCATCACAGTTGCGCCTCCCGTAGAACCGGAAACGGGAGTCTACTAACTCCGCCTTGTGCTCCTCACAAAGTCGGGCTAGCATCCTCTGTGTAGCAGTACAGAGACCGTCAACCCAGGTGGCCTCCTTGGTGGTGAAGATGAGCGTCCTGGAACTGGGAGACTTGATGTTCCTGCGAACTGACGATCTGATGAGCCAGCTCAGCCTTCCAACACCGTGAACATCAATCTGAGCTCCCTCAAACTCTGGAGCGGGGCGACCTAACAGCTTGGTCAACTCGAACAAGTCCCTCTCAAACGTCAGCTTGCTGTCCTTCTCCAGCTGAACGAACTCGGTCCAATGGAGTGCCATCTACAGTTTTTAAGCAAAATTTTAAGTTAGTTAGGTGACAAGTATATCAAAATTTTAATATAGTAGGGCAACAAGTGAGTCAAATTTTAAACTTAATGAGAGGTGTACAAAATTTTAGGGATACTAAGGAAAATGTAACATTTAATGAGAGTAAAATTTTGCATAAGTAAGAGGATTGGAGATAAGCAATTTTCGAAAATACTTCATTCCTTTCTTTTTAGAAATTCATCTTTTGTAACATTTGACAAACGACCATGCTAACTAAGGTTTCCTAAAGTCAGGATGGCTCTGATACCAAGTCTGTGGGGACCCCGGACTAGCTGTCCGAAATACCCGATTATGCTTAACACAACGATCCCGTGATCAGTCTGTCGTTGCACATAATCCGAATTGGATACCAAAGTTTACATCCATTACAGTACCGAATAAAAGTCTTACATAAATGGTCATTTAGACCAAGTTCTTACATAGGTGCCTTCATGGGCCAAACCAAATATATCAGCGGAAGCTACGGCGTAGTAGACATCATATTCTAACGATGACAACCCGACAGGCAGCTGACTTGTGGAGATCCTTAGTTGGCGTAGAAGTCGCCATATCCTGCTCGGCGTAGTGTTCCTCCTCGTAGTCTGGCTAGGACAATAGCCAGGGACGAAACCAATATGAGTACATTTGAATGTACTCGCAAACTACCCCAACATGAGTATGCACCAGTTTTATTTTAGTTGACAACTTTTCTTATTTAAAACATCTCTATATCTTTATTGAAAAAGGTAAGAAGAGTTTTATAACTATCTTTAAAGAAGTCACCATTTTCATCTGTTTTTCCAAAACTCCTCCTTTTTCCGACCATAGCCCGTCATGGTCCACTTTCATCCAACCACCTCATACCGATCCGTTGGTATAGGTGTAGGAAACAATCTCCACTTCATTTTTCTTTTAAAACTCAAAGCTTTTTAAAACTTGCACAAGGTCTTAGGACAGTCTCCCAATTGTCCATATCCGAGGACTCGGCTATTCGAATAGTTTTAACACTCTGCAGAGGTAGCACGCTTTTAACCCACATCCATCCGGCAACTCATCGTGTCTGCCACGTCTCGCCATACCAGGTGTATGCGAAGTAAGCCGCCGGCCATAGCCTCTTATTTGCTCATGCTAGTATAGGATCCTTCCCATATGACACTTTCCATCGACACCCAGTCCGGTTTCCCGTCAGAAACCCTAAGTGTGAGGACTCATAGTTTTGTCCGGCGGTTTATGGTGGAACCTTCTATCCTCCCCACCAACTTGTGTGAGGACCCGGGTCAGGGGGTAGATCCTCGGACCATCCCCTCATGCATAACGGAGTCATCTCCGTCGATGAGGTATCCCATACTAATAAGAGCAAACTACATGACTACGCCTTTTCCCATATGTGGTAAATGTGGTCGCACAGGGTAGGATTGGTTTCCATAGTACTAGGACACTGTGCATTTTTCATAAACATCACCATTTTTCCACTTTTCCAATACAACACCGACATCTCGGCATTCCATAAACTCACAAGAAATTTCAAAGGAGTTTTGAATAAACAACATTGTTTTCCCATCCTAAAGTTTTATATAAACTACTACATAGGGTGGCAAAATAATATCCATATACTTTTGAAATGGGTTTTATAAATCTTGCTTTGAGAGTAAAACATGTTATGAAAGTAGATGCATATGTTGGTAGTGCAAGCTCAGAGAATAGCTTGCCTTGCTTGGCAAAGTGATCTTGCTCTTGTTCTTCAAATTCAGCAAACTCTCCTTCCTCGATATATCCGACAACGTTCTCGTCTAATTAATAAACAAACAATGCAAACAATCACTAAGCTATACAAGCAATCATCTCAACATAACCATCATCAACATCACAATTAGCTACTGCACACATCAAACCACACAATTTGGTTTTCAAATAATTGAATTAAACATTATTTAATTAAGTCCAAATTATGGCAGAAACTAGTTATTCATGTTTAATTCCACAACTTGAGTTCTGTTGGTCACAAAAATACAAACTAAAATTCTATGGAAAGCTACTGATGTGTAGAAGACAACCCAATTTGAATTGGATCATTTGGAGTTACCAAACTCCCTACACATTGGATTGAATCCAGTAGCTTAATAATCAAGTTTTAGCTACCATTTAAATTCTATTGTTCCAAAAATTAAACCCTTTTAGGGGTAACTAAACATGGCTATATGTGAGCTAACAAAATTGGTCCTAACTCATTTGGATCAACCAATAAACATATTTGTTTGTTTTAGTCCAGAAGGGTTTATCTTAAAGTCAACAATTAATACTGCTTAATTAATTCTACCAAAATTAGGGAGCTAACACAAGGCAGTACTAAGCTAGCAAAATTGGTTTGGAATTATTTGGACTAACAGAGCATCAGAAACAAACAAGTTTAGAATTTAAACCTTCTGTAGCATTTTCAATAATACTTTTTATCTATTTAATTAAATGACATGAGACCAATTGTGTTGGTTAAACAATTTCATAAGCTTTCCAGAACAATTGAGTTTGATTTATTTGGATTCCTAATTCTCAAGTTATTGAATTTCAAAGTCAGGACCAGTACTGACTTCTCAGAGAGGAATTTAAATTCGAAATTAAATCTCTCTGGATAATGTTGAAAAGGCTGACAGGTGGGGCCTACATGGCAGCGGCACATCGCGCGCGGGGAAATGATTTAAAACCTGACGAGCGGGGCCCGCCCGTCAGTCTCTCTCTCTCTTTCACTTCTAAACGAAACGGTACGCAACCGTTGGATTTAGATCCAACGGCCCACGTTTGCCCACGTCGACGGCAAACGTCGGCGACCTAAAACGAGCGGCGCTGCCGCGCCGGCGACGGCGAGGTGGATGAATCTCTCACCTAGAGGGCTCGGGAGGTCGCGGAGATGATGCAGATCGACGGCGGTGGTGAGGTGGAAGCTTCTGGCCGAGTTACACTTGCTGGGGTGGGCTGGTTCGTCGGCGGCGCGCTCTCGCTCTTCCACGGCCACGGGCAGCAACTCCGGCGAGGTTCCACGGCCGCGTCTGGGCACTGATCAAAGGGAAAAAGGGTGCGGTGAGTGCGGTGAAGCAGAGGGAAGCAAGTGCAGGCCAGAGAGGGAAGAATGGGGGAGCAAGGCGCTGCGGCCATGACCGACCTTGACGGCGGCAGTGGCTGCGGCGGTGCACGGCCTCCCGCGGTGCACAGATGAATCGAGAGGGAGGGGTGAGGGAGTGAGGTGGTGTGGTGCTTCCAGAGGGGTGCGGGGGTGGTTTTATAGGGCAGGGGCCGGCGTTCGTGGACGAGGCGCACACGGCGACGTCCATGGCGCACGGGAGTGGATCAATTCCACGGCGGTGGTGCGAGGGACGTGGACGCGCGGTGTCAGCGGGGTCCGGACACGTTCTAGAAGGGCTCGGCCAAGTCGTGCGTGTCGAGGTGCAGCGAGTGCGGTGAATTTGGGTCGGCGACGGCGAGGTTGCCACGGCGATGCATCGGGAAAAGGGCGGCGTAATGGCGCGGGGAGGGGCTCGAGTGCTCTCTCCTGCACGCAGAGGCAGCAGAGGCACCGGCGCGCGCGCAGGGGGGGCCTGGGCGGCTCGGAAACGGCGATGCGCAGCACGGCGACACGGCGGCACGTCGGGGCGAGGGAGAGAGGTAGGGGATGACGTTTTTGCAGAAAACCCCCTGCCTCCTCTCTGCTTTCCTTTTTATTTCTGTTTTAGTCCTTCTGTTAAATCCAGAAGGTTTTCTAGGATTTAATTAGGGCATTTAAACATTTTAGAAAAATTTGCAAAATTTGTGGGGCCTTCCCATAATGTACAGAAGCTCCACAAAAATTGGCATAAAATAATAAAATGTTTTGAAACATTTTCTTTTATAGTACTTTGTTTATGTTATTTTAATTTATTTCAATTTGTTTTTATTTTAGAATTTCAAAACTAGTTCAAAAATAATATTTGAGAGGGGAAAGTGGTAGGAACAAAATGGGGAGTGTTTACATTACAACTCCACTGACTTTGGTTTGAAATTAATTGGGTTTGTCACTTGAAGATTTTCATGTGACAACTTGTCACTTTTATTTTTCTTGCTTTGATTTTATATTTTGCTTTCTTTCTTTCTTACTAGTGTTCACTAGAGCAAACACTCACACAAACAGCAAGAACAACATCTCAAGTAACAAAAAGCAATTAACATACAATAAACAACAAAAGTTTTTGTTGGCTCTCATTTTTGGAATATAATCTTGATAATAATTTTGGGATGTTACAGCCGCCTCCTCCGCTGTATTAAACTGCCCAGCCCAGTGCTTCCTCTTGTTGATATGGATCTGACATCCATACACGTACCGACCAAGCTTCTTCCTATAGCACGCCCTCACACCCTTAAACCCGGCCAATTCCGTGAAACTAAAAACATATTAAAAACAAATTCATTAGAATCAAAAAAATACACAACTATATACTACAAACTACACAATGTGGAAATTACACAATATAAACCAATGAACAGAACTAAAATTATTTTTACCAAAGTCATGCCAAAATTATATTCATGCAAGTAGGGACATTGATCAAATATGCAAAAATATAACTAATACATCTTGATCCCATGAATAATTTGGTCCATTTTTATTTAACCCTAATACATCGTGAATAATATCACTAATACATCTCCTCTCCCATGCATGAACCTCTGAAACTAACTTCGACCAGGTTCTGAGCCGCGGGGTGCTGAGCCGCGGGCGCTGCGCATCCAAAGATAAGGAACCCCACAGGGTCATAGCTCACGTGAGGAGGAACCCTCTGAAGAAACGACCATCCATTGTTGTACTGCCTATCTGATGCATGTAAAATGCATACATGAACTTTGCACTTTAATTGCTTATATTCCAATCATATTTGCATCATATAAGGGTTATATCAATGTTTTATAATGATTTTTGGGAATATTCATTTATTTCCTATTTTTATGGAATTAACCCTGCACAGGCAGAAAACCCCGTTTTCTTATTTTAATGTTTCAGGGACCCAAACGTCAACGAAATCACCTGAAAATTTACGGGCGTCAATATTTGGAAGGAAGAAGACCTGTGGGGGAAGGAAGCGAACAAGCGGAGGCCCGAGGCCCAAACGGGGGTGGCCCACGCGGCCAGGTACTGTGGCCGCGTGGGGCCCACCCGTTTGGCCCTCGTGGCTCCGTTGCCGTCGATCTTCGCTCCACCGACTCCGTCTTGACCTAAAAACGCCTATAAAAAAAGGTCCCCCGACGTTCTCTGGAAGGAGCGCCGCACAAACACAGAAACACCGAAACGGAGATCAGGAGCTGCAGATTGGAGGGGGAAAACTCCGGCGGGGCGCTGCCGGCGTGGTCTCCATCTTCTCCATCGACTTCTCCACCGTCTCCATGATGAAGATGGAGTAGTCCACCTCTGGACTATGGGTTTGTGGAAGTAACTTATGTATCTCTCCTCTCTTGAGCTTCACTAATTAGCACCGTATGAGCTGCTGAACATGATTACGGTCACCGTTGTAATACCTTTGTGGTGGATCTTTATGAGTTAATATATGTTTGAGATTGCAATGTTTGTTTCAGTTATGAGTATAGATGCATATTATGTACCCCGTTCTTGTCTACTTGTTTTGATCAAGCATGTTTATGAGAGCGTGTGTGGGGAACGTGTGCATTAGTTGGAGTAACGGGGGTGGCTAGTGCAGTGAACGTGAGAGAAAGTTCTGCGATCTACTTTGGTATATTTACCTTACTTTGTTACCCCACTAGGGATAAACTAAAATACCATGCTACCGGGATGTGGGCGTGACCATTGCCACTACTCCATGACTAGATCTAGCATGTTCTTATTTTCACTTCATGTCATGATACTTAATGCTATATTCTGAGTTATCTTAATTACTGAGGTGTTATGATTTAGTTCGCATCTTGTGGAGTATAAGAGAGGTTAATAACCAAAAGATCTCTATGTTAGGACGTGATGCCCATATATCTAATTAACTTGTTATCAAACCCTGTGTTGCAATCTCATATGTTAACTGTGTGTGTTCCATTGTCTACCACTTTATAAAGAGAGAGTGCATTTGTGAAACCATGAACCCCAGTCCATTTTTAATCATAAGAAACACCTTTCCAACACCATATACCACTTTTCTATTTTTCAGCCATCATTAAATCCGAAAATACAAAAATACTTTTCATCTTGCATACATCATTCAAAAACCCAAAAATATCATTTACCATTGCATCCACCATCATTGCATATTTATTTCTTGTTTGCATTGCATAACTATCCTGATATCATTCTTACACCTTGTGCTTGACAACCACAGGTGAGGTTGAGGACCAAAACATCTAACCTTGTTTTGTAGGTAACCAAAAGAAGGATAAGAAGATAAATCTACCACTTCAGATTCCCCGAGAGTTCGATATTAAACCCTCGAGTCACCCCTCGTGGGGAAAACTGTCTTCCACTTACTATACACTCTGCACTTGGAGTCTCAACCTAATCCCGTTTATTTTTGCAGGTATCAAAGCCTTGCTCTTCGGGACCATCAAGACGTTTTCTGGCGCCGTTGCCGGGGAATCGTAGCTGAGAGATTTATCCAAGGGTGTGCATCATCGCATTCATCTCACAACAAAGTCAACGTCACCAACTTGTGCTAACACCTAAGCTTGGGAGGTTGCACCTACGTGAGCACCATCTTATCCATCTTTACTTACAAAGAAATTTATTTGTTTTGTTAGTGTCATTGCATATCATATCATATTTATTTCAGTTTTGCATAAAAAATTAAAAATACCAAAAAAACTTGCTAAAAATGGGAGAAAGAACTAAGTTGTGTGACTACACAAACACTCCTAATGATCAATTTATCACGAGAGCTATTGCCACACCTAAGATAAATGCTGAGATTTATGAAGTAAGTCCTAGTTTGTTGAACTTGATAACTAGGGAACAATTTGGTGGTAGTGCTATGGAGGATGCCTCTATGCATCTTCATGATTTTGTTGAAATATGTGACATGCAAAAGTTTAAAAATGTGGAAAGTGATATCCTAAAACTGAAGTTATTTCCTTTTCCACTTAGAGGAAAAGCTAAAGAGTGGTTGCATTCCTTGCCATCTGGTAGTATTAATTCTTGGGATGATCTAAAAGAAGCTTTCATTAAGAAATATTATCCCCCTGTTAAAATTTTGCAAAATAGAAACAACATCCTTTCTTTTAGGCAAAATGAAAATGAACATGTTGCTATGGCTTGGGATAGGCTAAAACTTATGCTTAGAACTTGTCCCTCACATGGAGTTAAATGAATGGACCATATTACACTCTTTCTACAATGGTTTAAACTACATGTCTAGAAACATACTTGATTCTGCTGCTGGAGGTGCTTTTATGAGTAAGACTATAGTAGAAGCTAAAAATATATTGGAAAGCATTTTACAAAACTATGGTCAATGGCATACTGATAGGGCACCTAATCCTTCTAAGAAAGTGAACTCTATTGAAGAAACTAATGATTGTCATCTAAGATGGATACTATTCTTGCTTTGCTTAATAAACCTAGTGTTGAAAATGTTCCTTTGCAAGAACTAGTTGGAAACAATTCTGAAAATATTGATGTCAACTTCATTAGGAACTATGGTAATAATGGGTATGGTAACAACAATTATAACTCTTATAATAAACCCCCATATGTTCCCAACAATCGTCCTTTTGTTCTATATCCTAATGCTAATGATAATAATTGGAAGCCTATGTTATCACGCAATGATAATTCTGAGGCTAACAAAATTCTCATGGAACAAGTTGCTAGTCATAATACCATGATACAAGAGTTGAATAAGTCTGTTGCTTCTATTAGTTCTGATATTAAAGGCTTACACTCCAAGCTGCAGGACTTGACAAAGCTTTGTCTAAACTAGCTGATAATCAAGCCACTTTATTGAGTATGTCTGCAGGGAAACCACAAGCATCACCTGTGGTTGGAATGAATTCTGTTAACATTGCTGAAAATGTTCCTCTTACTTTGGAGGAAACTCTTGATGAATTATTAAATTACCCTGAATATTTGTTGCCACTCATGTCTCAACTAGGTAGTTTAAAAGAAGAAGCTAATGAAACTGAACATGATGAATCTCTTATGCTGATTGAGTTGGAAAAGAAAGTTGAGAAAGTTAAAATGCTTAGTGAAGTCAAGGATCCTTTGCTTGACTTAGAAAAATTGTAGCTTGCATGAATTAATATCTATCTTACAAAAATTTGCAAGTGATCCTTCTATCAACACTAACCAAGCAGATTTTGGTTCTTATATTGCTAATCATGTCTTGAAAGAAAAGATTGCAAGGTACAACAAGAGGCTATGATACCACCTAAGCTTGGGGATATGTGGATACCTAAGGTACTAGTAACTATTGGAAAAGAGACACACCATGCCATACTTGATCTAGGATCTAGTGTCTCTGTTTTATCTAAAGAACTATATGAAGTGCTTGAATTGAAAAATCTTGAAAAATGCTCTATTGAACTAGCACTTGCTGATGACTCTATTAAACATGCTTTGGGAAAAGTAAGTGATGTTATGGTAGTGTTGCATATGACTTTTGTGCCTGTGGATTTTCTAATCATGGACATGGGGAGTAAAACCTCTAGTCCTATTATTCTTGGAAGACCTTTTCTTCGTATCACAGGTGCTATCATTGATTCAAATGAAGGGAATGTAAAGTTCAGTTTCCACACAAGAAGTGCATGGAACACTTCCCAAGGAAGAGGGAACCACCAAAGTTCAAGCTCCCTCATGAGCTTCGTCCACAATAAAACAACAAGTAATAAGCCTAGCTATATGGCTATAAAGAAAACGCTTTGCGGGAGGCAACCCGTTATTTTTGTGTGTGATTTTTCTTTGAGTCCTTGATGTCTACGTGTGCTTCTATTCTTGTAGACAGTGTTGGGCCTCCAAGAGCAGAGGTTTGTAGAACAGCAGCAAGTTTCCCTTAAGTGAATCACCCAAGGTTTATCGAACTCAGGGAGGTAGAGGTCAAAGATATTCCTCTCAAGCAACCCTGCAATTAAGATACAAGAAGTCTCTTGTGTCCCCAACACACCCAATACACTTGTCAGATGTATAGGTGCACTAGTTCGGCGAAGAGATAGTGAAATACAAGTGATAGGGATGATTATAAGTAGTAACTGCAATCTGAAATAAAGATGGCAGCAAGCAAACATGTAGCAGAACTTGATGTAAACGGTGTTTCAATGCTTAGAAACAAGGCCTAGGGATCATACTTTCACTAGTGGACACTCTCAACAATGATCTCATAACTGAATAAGTAAAAGCTACTCTTAAACACTCTCTTGTTGGATAACAAACACCATTCATTGTGTAGGGCTACAAAAGCACACCTCAAGCCGGAGTAAACAAGCGCCACAACGTCATAAAGGAATCACACACGGTGCACACACTGTCACCTTTACACCGTGGAGAGTACCGGAGTTCATATTAAAGTAACCTATAGAGTGCATAATAGATAAAGAGTGACATCTACATATTCAACTAGATTAGCACAACTGAACACAAGTAAATACTGCCCGGGATTATTCTCCTTCTTGATAACACAAGAGTACTACGTGTAGGGCTGCAAAAGCACTCCTCAAAGTCTGAGTAAACAAACACCAAAGTTCCCAAGAACAAGCCATGATAGATATCTAAATTATTCATAGAGTCACACAAGTACCCACACTGTCACCTTGATACCGTGTTGTCACAACGACTCCAGAAACTAGACAAAATCACTTGAGTAGCATAAACATTATTAATGTATTCAGCGATACTAGCAATACACATGATCACATAAAGATCACACCATGTGAGAGAGAGATGAACCACATAGCTACCGGTAGAGCCCTCAGCCTCGGGGAGAACTACTCCCTCCTCATCATGGGAGTCAGCTGCGGCGATGAAGATGGCGGTGGTGTCGATGGAGATGACTCCGGGGGCAATTCCCCGTCCCGGCAGCGTGCCGGAACAGAGACTTCTGTCCCCCGAAACTTGTCATCGATGGCGGCGGCGCTGCGGAACTCTTCTGGAAATATGGCTTCGTCTTTAGGGTTTTCGCGTCTGAGGCAATATATAGGCGGAGGGGCAACGTCGGTGAAGGCTCGAGGGGCCCAAACCACCTGCTGGCGCGCCTGTGGGCCCAGCCGCGCGTGGGTGTGGTTTGGCCACCTCGGCGCCCTCCTTCGTCTCTCCTTCGGACTCCGTGACGGTGCTGGAAAAATAGGGACGTGGCCTTTTGTTTCGTGCAATTCCGAGAATATTTGCAGAAGTACTTTTCTGAAACCAAAAACAGCAGAAAACAGGAACTGGCACTGTGGCATCTTGTTAATAGGTTAGTCCCGAAAATGCATAAAATGATATAAGTGTATATAAAACATGTAGCAATTGGTATAATATAAGCATGGAACATCAGAAATTATAGATACGTTGGAGACGTATCAAGCATCCCCAAGCTTAGTTCTACTCGTCCTCGAGTAGGTAAAACGATAACAACAAATAATTTCTGAGGAGACATGCTTTCACTCAATCTTGATCAATATATTGCAAGGCTCATGTCATGAATGAAGTGACTCAAAGCAATGGTCTATAGTTTGCTAACAAATAGATAAAGAGTAAACAATGAATCATATAAGCAAAAACTTTTCATGAATAGTACTTTCAAGACAAGCATCAAAAAGTTTTGCATAAGAGGTAACTCATAAAGCAATAGATTCAAAGTAAAAGGCATTGAAGCAACACAAAGGATGATTAAGTTTCAGCATTTGCTTTCAACTTGTAACATGTATATCTCATGGATAGTTGTCAACATAGGGCAATATAACAAGTGCAATAAGTAAATATGTAAGAATCAATGCACACAAAGTTGACACAAGTGTTTGCTTCTAAGATAGAAAGGAGTAGGTAAACTGACTCAACATAAAGTAAAAGATAGGCCCTTCGCAGAGGGAAGCAGGGATTAAATCATGTGCTAGAGCTTTTTAAGTTTTCGAAAGCATATAGAGAGCACAAAATAAGTATTTGAGAGGTGTTTGTTGTTGTCAACGAATGGTAGTGGGCACTCTAACCCCCTTTCAACCAGACTTTCAAAGAGCGGCTCCCATGAAGGACGTTATTTCTACCAGCAAGGTAGATCATCCCTCTTCTCTTTTGTTTACACATGTATTTTAGTTTCTTTATAGATGACACTCCTCCCAACCTTTTGCTTACACAAGCCATGGCTAACCGAATCCTCGGGTGCCTTCCAACATTCACATACCATGGAGGAGTGTCTATTTGCAAAATTAAGTTGCTTACTGATAAATCAGGGCAAAACATGTGAAGAGAATTATTAATGAAAGTTGTAATTAATTGGGGCTGGGCACCCCGTTGCCAACTCTTTTTGCAAATTATTGGATAAGCGGATGTATATGCCACTAGTCCATTGGTGAAAGTCTGTCAGAAGTAAATGACAAGATTGAAAGATAAAACACCACATACTTCCTCATGAGCTATAAAACATTGACACAAATAAGGAGTAATAAAGTTTTGAATAGTTTAAAGGTAGCACATGAAATATTTACTTGGAATGGCAGGAAATACCACATAGTAGGTAGGTATGGTGGACACAAATGGCATGGGTTTTGGCTCAAGTTTTGGATGCACGAGAAGCATTCCCTCTCAGTACAGAGTTTAGGCTAGCAAGGTTGTTTGAAGCAAACACAAGTATAAACCGGTACAGCAAGAATCACATAAAAACATATTGCAAGTATTATAAGACTCTACACTTTCTTCCTTGTTGCTCAAACATTTTACCAGAAAATATCTAGACCTTAGAGAGAACAAATATGCATCCCAAGTCTCAACAAGCTCTACGGTAGTTCTCCACTACTAGGCTTTAACTACATGATGCAAGAGCTTAAACATGATCTACTTGAGAGCTCAAAACAATTGCAAAGCATCAAATCAAAACAAGACAATGATCTACAAGAATGTATATGTCTTTTCCAATACCAACTACTACATGTAGCATTTTCTTTCTTCCAAACAAACACCAATTAATTTAATTAAACATAAACTCTCCAAATGATAATATAATGCAGCAAGAGAGTATTTATAAACAAGTGCTAACAGCTCGAAGAGATGCATGAAAAACAGGAGCTAAAAGCACTGCAGTAGCTAGTTAAGAATACTCAACAAATATAAGTGAAGAACATGAGTATTCACATGAAAAAGCGGAGCGTGTCTCTCTCCCACACAAGGATTGCTAGGATCCAATTTATTCAAACAAAAACAAAAATAAAAACACACAGACGCTCCAAGTAAAGCGCATAAGATGTGAAAGAATTAAAATATAGTTTCACTAGAGATGACCTGATAAGTTGTTGATGAAGAAGGGGATGTCTTGGGCATCCCCAAGCTTAGACGCTTGAGTCTCTCTGAATATGGTTGGGGATGAACCACGGGGGCATCCCCAAGTTTAAGCTTTTCACTCTTCTTGATCACATAATATCACCCTTCTCGCTTGATCCTTGAAAACTTCCTTCACACCAAACTCAAGACAGTTCTCATTAGAGGGTTAGTGCATAAACAAAAATTCTCATATTCTGTAATGAACAATCATTCCCAAAGCTTCTGGACATTAGCTACAGCCGCCAATGCTTTGTGGAGCAAAGAAATCCACACAAACATCGTAAAAGAGCGAATGCAAAACAAAAGGCAGAATCTGTCAAAAACAGAACAGTCTGGAATGACGAATTTTTTCGACGCACTTAAGTTTCTCAGATGGATCTGGCCCAAAATAATGAAAGTTGCGTACATATCTCAGGAAGATGCGTGATTTTTCGTAGAATTTTTCGAATTTTCTACAGGGATAAAAGCTCAAATTCGTGACAGCCAAAAATCTGTTACTGCGCAGAAATCCAAATCTTGCATCAACTTTCAATAAAAGACTTTACTTGGCACAACAATGCAATAAAATAAAGATACAAAGGAGTTGCTACAGAAGTGACAAAACTCCTTGACTCAAAGAAAATAAAAATAACAGCAAATAAAAACGATGGGTTGTCTCCCATAAGCGTTTTTCTTTAATGCCTTTTAGCTAGGCATAGTGATTTTTATGATGCTCACATAAAGATGAGAGTTGAAACATAAAAGAGAGCATCAAGAAGCATATATAAAACATGTTTAAATCTAACACTCTTCTATGGATAGGAGCCTTGTAAGAAAACAAATCAATGTAGCACAAAGAGACTAGCGTAGGAAACCAAAACAAGTGCAGCTTCAAAACTTTCAACATAAAGAGAGGAGACTTAATATTATTGAGATATATGAAACCGTGTCTCCCTCTCTCATAAGGACCAGTAGGTCTTAAAGTACCCAGCAAATAAAAGCAAATCAAGAGAAAGCTCAAAACCTTCATCATAAAGAGAAGAAATTCAGTAACATGAAGATTTCTATAACCATACTTTCCTCTCAAAATAATTTTCAGCGGCATCATGAATAAACTCAACAATATAGCTATAACATAAAGCATTCTTATCATGATCCACATGCATAAAAGTATCATTACTCTCCACATAAGCATGAACATTATCATTAGTAATAGTGAGAGTAAAAGTATCACATCCATCATTGTAATCATCATAAATAGGAGGCATAGAATAATCAAAATGATTTTTATCCTCAATAGTAGATGGACTGAGAATATCATATTCATCATTGTAAACATCATATATAGGAGGCATATCATAATCAACATAAACTATATCCTCAATAGTAGGTGGACTGAAAATATCACAATGATTATAATCATCATATATTGGAGGCAAAGTATCATCAAAGCAAATTTCCTCCTTAAGGCTTGGGGGACTAAAAATATCATATTCATCACAACCAGCTTCCCCAAGCTTAGATTTTTCCATAGCATTAGCAATAATGGTGTTCAAGAATTCATGCTAAAAACATTACTACCACTATTATGCAAACAAGTCTCCATAGGTTTTTTAATTTTCTCTTCAAAAGCATCATGTCCTAATTCAATATAAAGTTCATAGAGATCTCTAATTTTTTTGTTGTTTTCCATTAAGCCTAACTAGTGAAAATAAAAATAAGAAACAAAAAGAAATAATTGCAGAATCTAAAGGAGATACCTTCCAACGCTTACCTCCCCGGCAACGGCGCCAGAAAATAGCTTGATGTCTACGTGTGCTTCTATTCTTGTAGACAGTGTTGGGCCTCCAAGAGCAGAGGTTTGTAGAACAGCAGCAAGTTTCCCTTAAGTGAATCACCCAAGGTTTATCGAACTCAGGGAGGTAGAGGTCAAAGATATTCCTCTCAAGCAACCCTGCAATTAAGATACAAGAAGTCTCTTGTGTCCCCAACACACCCAATACACTTGTCAGATGTATAGGTGCACTAGTTCGGCGAAGAGATAGTGAAATACAAGTGATAGGGATGATTATAAGTAGTAACTGCAATCTGAAATAAAGATGGCAGCAAGCAAACATGTAGCAGAACTTGATGTAAACGGTGTTTCAATGCTTAGAAACAAGGCCTAGGGATCATACTTTCACTAGTGGACACTCTCAACAATGATCTCATAACTGAATAAGTAAAAGCTACTCTTAAACACTCTCTTGTTGGATAACAAACACCATTCATTGTGTAGGGCTACAAAAGCACACCTCAAGCCGGAGTAAACAAGCGCCATAACGTCATAAAGGAATCACACACGGTGCACACACTGTCACCTTTACACCGTGGAGAGTACCGGAGTTCATATTAAAGTAACCTATAGAGTGCATAATAGATAAAGAGTGACATCTACATATTCAACTAGATTAGCACAACTGAACACAAGTAAATACTGCTCGGGATTATTCTCCTTCTTGATAACACAAGAGTACTACGTGTAGGGCTGCAAAAGCACTCCTCAAAGTCTGAGTAAACAAACACCACAGTTCCCAAGAACAAGCCATGATAGATATCTAAATTATTCATAGAGTCACACAAGTACCCACACTGTCACCTTGATACCGTGTTGTCACAACGACTCCAGAAACTAGACAAAATCACTTGAGTAGCATAAACATTATTAATGTATTCAGCGATACTAGCAATACACATGATCACATAAAGATCACACCATGTGAGAGAGAGATGAACCACATAGCTACCGGTAGAGCCCTCAGCCTCGGAGGAGAACTACTCCCTCCTCATCATGGGAGTCAGCAGCGGCGATGAAGATGGCGGTGGTGTCGATGGAGATGACTCCGGGGGCAATTCCCCGTCCCGGCAGCGTGCCGGAACAGAGACTTCTGTCCCCTGAAACTTGTCGTCGATGGCGGCGGCGCTGCGGAACTCTTCTGGAAATATGGCTTCGTCTTCTAGGGTTTTCGCGTCTGAGGCAATATATAGGCGAAGGGGCAACGTCGGTGGAGGCTCGAGGGGCCCAAACCACCTGCTGGCGCGCCTGTGGGCCCAGCCGCGCGTGGGTGGGTTTGGCCACCTCGGCGCCCTCCTTCGTCTCTCCTTCGGACTCCGTGACGGTGCTGGAAAAATAGGGACGTGGCCTTTTGTTTCGTGCAATTCCGAGAATATTTGCAGAAGTACTTTCTGAAACCAAAAACAGCAGAAAACAGGAACTGACACTGTGGCATCTTGTTAATAGGTTAGTCCCGGAAAATGCATAAAATGATATAAGTGTATATAAAACATGTAGCAATTGGTATAATATAAGCATGGAACATCAGAAATTATAGATACGTTGGAGACGTATCAGTACTCTTGCTGTAACAAGAGATTTTGTGTCTAGTTAGGTTCTGGAGTTTTTAATAAAGTGCCACGTTTTACCCTTTTTGGTTTGAAAAAGTTGCTTATAGCGTTCGGAGATTTTATTCCTGCACGAGTCAGTGCACGGTATGATTTTTAATTCTTATTATGTAACTCCGAATGAGCTCATATTTGAACTGTAGTTGCAACTTTTCATCCTCTGTACGCATGAATTTTTTGGAATTTTTCGAGAAAGTTTGGTAGGGTAGAAAAATACGTTTTGCTGCTGCTGTTTTTCTGGACAGATTCTGTCCCATTTTGTTTGATGCATGCTTTGAGCTTTTAAGTTGAATCTTTTTGATCCAATTGAGTTTATGAGTAGGCATACAACATTATACACTTTCTGGAAATGTCATATGAATTTTTTTTCAAGAATTATGCAGCAAGAAACCTATTTGTTTATCACTATTAATGCACCCTACAGAAAAGAAATGGGAGAAACGGTGTTTTGAAGTTTTTTCACAGGATTGGAGGAGATGCACCAAGAGCTATCCAAGGATGGTGAAGACCATAAGCTTGGGGATGTGAAGACAACCCCGCTGGACCTACACACTCTCGGTTTGCACACGTCCAATTTCTGTTTTTCGATCGAAACACTTTATCGCATAAACTTGGAGCGTCGTTTTTTATTTTTGTTTGAGTCTGAGAGACCACCACACTATCAATTATATATGAGAGAGTTACTGGAAATATGGGTTGAAATATGTTGGATGCTTTTATAAGATTGGGAAAAGGGATGTTTGACTTGATTTTTAATGATACATATAGTTGCATGATTCATGAGCTTGTTTATGAGTAATAGTTTGCAAATTCTTTTTGTAGAGCTATCACTTATTCATGTTTTGGTGCTGATTGTTATTTCACTTGGTTTAACATGGATTAGTTAGTTCTATGGACACTCATGCATGCATCTAGATGGTCAACTTTCTCCCTTTTACTAGCCCAAACATTCCAACAAGTCAAAACTTGTTTCCAACACCTTCAACCAAAGTTATTCCAGTGAGTCCACCATATCTACCTATTGGCTTTATGCTATTCCGAGTATGTTTAACATCTTGTTTGTGTTATCTTACATCTGAATGAAAATGTTTATGTTATTGATTGCAATGGAAAAAAAATTGGCTATATAGCTCTCACGAACTTGATGCACAATGTTCTTTTATTTGCATAATAAAACTTGACCCATTGTGATTAAGATTATGATGTTTGTGGCTTGATGAATGTTTTGGGTTGGAAGTTAGCCCATATGTGCTGTCACATGGCAAGCTTTCAACACGCTCTTCATCTCATTTAGTTGATATCATGTGTTTTTGTCTATGGATGCTTATCATGTTGAAATAAATGTGGAAATAGAGTGAGTTTAAATGAGTTTGTGTAAATGGTTAGAGAGACGCCTGGGCCGCTAATCTAAGCCATGCATCATTCATGGTGGAAATTTACTTACATACTATGGTGAACCTTCTGTGATACACCTTGCAATAAAAAACTATTCCAAATGGTAAATAAAAAGGGTGTTGAGATTGTTCATTTTGTTTGTTTGTCTTGTCATTTGATATGGGCTTGTTCCATATCTTGGGACAAGAGGTACCCCGGTTGACGCTCTTGATGATACTATTATGCTTACAATGATATTTAATTGAACTTGCTTTGTTTCCCAAGTTGAGTAACACATGGTGTAAGTACTTGTATTCAAGGGGCATGAGACATTCAACCCATTCTTTATCAAGCACACTACTCATATTTGCTTTCACTTTAACCTTAATCATTCAAGATGCTATGATAGGGGCAATGAGAGCTTGACATCAATGAATACCTTATTGCAATCATTAACTTGTAACGCACCTGCACTTATAAATTGGCAAGGTACCTGTGTATAGTGCCAACCCCTGGATCGATTCATTTGCACACACAGTCTAAGATGAAATATCACAACATTGTATCAATTATTACACGTGGATCCAGTACTTAGGAAAATATCCTTTACAAATTGCATAGCACGAAGCTAGCTTTGAAAGAGTAAAGCAGCGGAAAATTATTCTTCATGGAGTCTCCATCATCATCATGTGCCACAGGCGAAAACATGTTGGTTGCAGACCCGAAACCCTTAACGAAACTCACTCGTCGTCAGAACAATCTGCAACAAATAAAAATTTGCAACAGAGTGGGTCAGATACCATTAAAAATGGATCTGGCAAGTGACACTATGTGGACACTTAATGGAATAACTCTATAGCCTATATGCATATTTGGCTGGTGGAGTTCAAGGCTGTTTTGCATAAAAGCCAATTTTCCCTAGCACTTTGTAAAACATTTTCTTCAAATGTTTGAGACAATATGGCATGAAATCCATAGTCTCGTCTACCCTTGTTCACCCATCAAAATTTTACTTTGGAAATTGAGATGTTGGGAGCCTCCGTTGACATCCTTGATCAGCTGCTTGAATTGTCCGTAACCGGGGACACGGCTAAGTACTTAGTTTTTAAACTCTGCAGAGGTTGTGCACTTTCACCATTAGACCCAACAAACCCAAACTATCCTCAAGCACTCAATTTGTGCTAAGGAAAAGGAGAGAGTTGAGACGAGACTTTTCAGAAGCATTTTCCCATCCCATACTGACTTGACGCGCTCCCATTCTAACCATTCTACCACCACCTGTCAAGTCGGGACGAGTCCACGCAACTTAATCCATCTAGCTAGAGCCCATATGACTAATGGCTGCACGGTAAGCAACTTCACTTAGAGAAATATTGGTCCCTTTAATACCCTGGGTGGCAACCACAAGTGACTATCCCTTAGAGGTCACCCCTAAGAGATGACACTCAACCTTTCCATCATCTTTTCAAAACCAAGTCCACCCAGGTGATAAATTAACTTAGTAGAATTAAGCTTTTCAATAAAACACTTTTGCATAGTGACGAGGGGTAGACTCATCAAGACCCATGGTTAAGGTCCCTAGGTTATGAATATGGGGGAGAGAACGTGGTAGAGCTGGAAGTATCGTCGGCTGACAAGCAGGGCAAAGATTTTACCCAGGTTCAGGGCCCTCGTGTGGAGGTAACACCCCTACGTCCTGCCTGTCTGTTATTGCTTTGTGAATATGATGGTTACAAGGATCCCGGCGAGATGTCGATCTCGCTAGGGTTTGTGGCTCTGGTGTTCGTTGTCTGGTTCGATGGCCCTCCCAGTCCTTAAATAATAGGCTGGGTCTCGGGTGTTCGTAACCGACTCGATTTACAAGTAAGGAAACTCTAAACCGACTATTGCTTCGCCAAACTTGGAGGATACTCCATCTTCGTGGGCCTCCCTTCATGGGCTTCATGTAGGCTCTGATAGTTGGGCCTAGTCGATACGTGCACCAGGTACCCTCATGGTAGGGTACCCGATAGGCATACCCATGTCAGTAGCCCCCGAGTACTTGTCTGATTCGAAGAGTCGGGCATGGACTCATACATCATGCACGTTATATTTTTTACATCTGTATTTAGAATTCTTATGAAATAGCACATGTTGGCTATGTCGAGTGTTTCATCGACTATGAGTTTTTGCTTATGATAGTCAAGGGATATTAGCTTAGCAGGCCCGGCACACACGACGGATCGGGGCCAGTTAACTACCATTTGTGGCAAAACCATACTAGCTTTCAATCAAACTCGAGTCCCCGGACTCGAATCTGGAACAAACTGGACAGACTCGAAACAGCCGTTGAGGTCTTACGGAATCGAACTGCAGTATAATTTTGAATCAACCCAACGCGTCCGTCGGGGATTATTCATCATGTCTGCTGACACGGAACATTTAAGGATAACGCTGCTGGAGCGGTCCTTAGCCCAGCTCGACTGATCGGGGGTCTTACCTTTGCACTATGCATGCAGCATCCAAGGATCGTCGGATCAACTCGGGAATATTTTGAGTGTGATTTTGCTTATGAACTTAGTCGAATGTTTCGTCGACTGACACTTTTGCCATTATTCTATCGGGTGCGCGACAGCGCTCCCGATGGGAGTAGCCCCCGAGATTGTGCTTTATTGCTTGCAATGGAGGATAATCTCAAAATCTTTTACCCTGCACATTTTAGTCAAAGAAATTTTTTGATACGCTCCCGATGGGAGTACGATGCTGCAGTCGAAAGAATTTCGACTGGCCTCTATGACTTTGCTAAAAAACCAACCGAGACTTATGCGAGAGACCACCCGAAGATATCATCGAGTGACTTTTATGCCAGTTGTGAAAGAGAGAACAACGTCAGCAATGACGCATTTTGCGACTGCTATCTCTGACAAGCGGTGGCGTGCTTGGAGAGGCTTTGATAAGACGTGACCCTGTTTTGTGGGCCCGTTTGCAGAGCTGACCAGGGATGACGCCGCGTGGACTTGATTTGACCGTTCTGGCGCGATTTTCACGGGGCGTGATGATGGTTTCCTGGATTCTCGTGCGTAGTGGGCGGAGTGGCCGGCGACGGTTGCTCTCCGTGGCCGCCACGTGTATGGCCAGATTTCGCGCGGAGCGTATGATTTGTTTTGACGGTTGCGATCGTTTTGATCTGTGGTAAATAGGGGGACGGCGCTGGCAGAGTTTTTTACTTGCCATTTGCTCCCTGCGCCGCCCCTCGTCTCCTTCCTCGCGCTGCCCCTCCATTGCTCTGCGCCCAAGTTCTTTGCCCCACACTCCTCCACTGTAGCAATGGCGAAAGGTGGAGGTGCGAAGCGTGGTGCCGCCGCCGCGACCGATGCGACCAAGGGCAAGAAGGCCGTGGCGGGTACATCTGCATCCGCCGCGCTGAAGAAGGGCAGCGGGGACTGGGCGAAGTCCACCATCAAGGACGCCCATTTGTCAAGTTCCGCGAGCAGGGGTATCTGCCACCCGCGGAGCAGCTCGCCGTCCGCGCGCCGTCGCCCAAGGAGGTACTCCCCGAACCACGCGCCAACGAGCGTGTTTGTTTTGCGGAGTTTTTGCCTAGGGGCTTTTCGCTTCCCCTCCACGACTTCGTTCGTGGTCTTCTTTTTGCCTACGGGGTGCAGATCCATGATCTCACCCCAAATGGCATTATGCATATCGCGTGTTTCATCACGCTGTGCGAGTGCTTCCTCGGCGTCGCACCCAGCTGGGCGCTGTGGAAAGCCATCTTCATGGTACGGCCGAACAGAGGAGGTGGTCGCACCTACCCCGTTGGCGGCTGTGGAATCCAGGTGCGCAGCGACACCCGCTACTTCCGCCTGAAGACCGTCGACTCCGCTCAAGGCTGGAGGAAGGGGTGGTTTTATGCGACTGTCGAGCAGGATGCAGCCGCCCCTTTCTCGACTGCTGCTTTCACCAGGACCAAGGCGTGGGATCACCAACTCTCAGCCGAAGAAATGGAGGAGGCAAGCCCTTTGCTGGCTCGGATCGGAGGCATGCTGGACAAGGTCACAGGCATCCATTTGATCGCCACCTTTGTGAAGAGGCGGGTGTGGCCCATCCGTGCCCGAGCGCACCCCATGTGGGAGTATGAAGGCGCGGGTGACATCACCCGAATGAACCCAGAGGAGCTTTCAAGGAGTGAGCTGCTGACGCATGTGCGGCACATCACCAACTTGACGACAGGCGACACTTGCAACGTCGACTGCCCTGTTGCACCATATGGGTTGGAGAACCCTTTGCTTGAGGTATGTATGTGTTATAGCCTGCTTGCAATGAAGAGTTTGCCACTCGCATGTTCTGCGATATGCGATTTTTGATTCTGACTTTGCAATTTGTGATGTATGCTATGCAGGGTCACTCGACTGCTGCCTCCCTTCCTCCTCTGCCTGAAAATGGCGAGACTGAAGAAACACAGGCACAGGTGGTGGACCCGAAAGGGGATCAGTCGCCCATCCCTTCTGCCACCACTTCACATGTGGAGGAGGTCGAGGAGGAAGCAGCAGAAGAGGTCCAATCTGAAGACAAGGCCACCTCTGACCAAGAAGTCGATACCGCGCCACCGAAGCGGCGTCGACTGGCCAAGAAGGCGCCTTCTGCTGCAAGTTCACCCGCGAAGGAGCAGGGCTTGGAGGATGACGAGGAATCAGGTTCACCACCTGTTTTCCAAGCCGCTCCTTTGCGTGCGTGCTCAACAAGCTCAACTCTTCCGCTTCAGTCGAGTGGTACCCCAGCCTTTGGGGACCAATTTTTGGCGACTCCGAAGATGAGGAAGATGAGGAGCACAGGTATGTGTTTTTTGAGTATGAGAATTTTGTGCTGTCACATATTTGTGCTGACCGTCTTTTGCTTTGTTGTGTTGCCCACAGCTGAAAACAATCAGCCTGGGACTCCTCCAGTCGAAATGTTCCAACCCTGGAGCACTCGAATCTGCACCGACTGGAAACGAGGCTGCCCAGCCAATGGCCACTGACGCTGTCGTTGAGACAGCCAAGGCGCAACTCCAGATGTCGGGACATCAGTCGCGGCTCCTGAGCCGTGGATGAACCACGTAAGTAGCTTTTTGCTTGACCCGTTTAGTTGTAGGTCTGTGAGAGTTTTGATTTTTGCTGAATCGTGTGCTCGCAGCCCTTCTACCACACCTTGGCAGATTCTGCCAAGGCTTATGTCCAGGTGGAGCAGGAGAGGGACACCATGCGCGCCGAGCTCGAGCGGCTCAGTCGTGAGTTCTCCTTTTTGCTTTTGTTTTGCCGAACTTCTTTTTGCAATGCTTGATTTTGTCGAGTATTGAATGCACGTGATTTTGCTGGGCCAGGCGAGAAGAAGGAGCTGGAAGACGCACTCGCCGCGCAGCGCGAAGAGTCGAAGAAAGAGCTGGCTGCCGCCACCAACTCAGCCGCTGCACGCGAGCGAGATATGCTGACCAGCTCGCGGCACTCGCGCAGGTCATGGGAGGTGAGTAATCTTTTCTCCTTTTGATATGACGATATAACTTGTCGAGTGTCGTAAAATGACTTATGCCTGTTTTGAATTGTGCAGAAGCTGTTGGCGCACCGGCCTCTGCGGACGTGGCGAGTGACGATCTTTCGCTGGAACAGGCTGTGGGCGGCTTAGGCGCTCTATGCAACCAGGCGAAAGAAGCACTCGCCAAATCGACGAGCACACTTGGCGCTGTATACCAAGGTGGTGTTCCCGACTGGCGTAGTGCCGTCGACGGTGGATGACTTCGCCGACGTGTTTGGCCCCGGGACGTCCACCATGGCGGGTTTCGCTCGCGCCAACACGGTACGCGGATCCGAGTCCACCATCAAGCTTCTTATGGGACATGGGATAGATTGCGACTATGAGGCAGCACTGTCTGCGTTCCCTCAGAAGCCAGATGGGAAGCCCATTTCCTGAAGGGGGTGAGCGGAGCCGCCGCGCGACTGGCCGAAGTTTTTATGAACACCATGGAGCGCCGGGCACTCGAGACTGCCAATCGTCTGCTTAGGAAATCGAAATCTTAGGTTTAGGGTAGCTGTACCCTTTTGCTTTTTTATGCCTTGTAATGATACCTTCTGAACTGCGCGAGTCTGCGCTTTGTTTTGCTACCTTGTTTATGCAAAGTCTTTTGCTAATGTCTTTCACTCGAAGAGTTGTATGCTTATGACATGAGTTTTAGCTTCTGACACAAACTTTGTGTTTGTGATTATGCTCTTTGAACAGTCACGAGAACCTGCTACTGCGACTAGTTCCTCGCAGGCTCCAATCACCACCCGATCCCAGGGTCAGGTGGCAAATGATGCCAAGGTGATGGAGTATATGAAGGCCAAATTTGTGAGAATGGAGCAAGATCTGAAGGACGCCCAGGCTGAGCTGAATCGATTGAGGGCGAGACCCGCGTTGGCCACCCAACGCGAGGATATGTGCTCGGGGAGATGGATCTTGTGAACAGGCAACTCGAGTGTAAGTTCGAGTCTTGCTCTGTTTACAAGCTTTTTGCGTAGCTTTTGCCTTTTGATCTGACTGGTGCGCCCGTGTTTGTAGGCTTTGTCGACAACTTCCAGGCTGAAAAGATTCGCGTGGAAGGGCGTCTGGATAGCGTGGTTGACGACCCTACGACTGGGCGTCAACACTTTTGGCTTGATAGGTACCATGCCCGCATACTCGCCACCCTGAAGGATCGCGTCTGGCGAAGTGCTGAACTGCTGGAGTTATGCCGGGCAGCGTTTATTCGCCTGAACGAGACTCTTTTTCCTTCGGGGCCACAACCACAAGGGATTCGTGCTGTGTTGAACATCTTCCGCCAAACAAATCCCATTCGAGAGTTGCTGTCTCAGAGACTTGTGATTGGAGCCAACGCTGCAATGGCGTATATGCGTAGTCGAAAACCAAGGTTGGTGTTGCGGACACCTGCAGCCGGAGAGGTTCTCGAACAAAAAGACCTGGATGACACGATCCAAGCTGCGGAGACACTAATCGAGTGCACTCGCGAACAGCTTTGCGGTCCCGAGCTGCCCGTAAAGGACGAGCCTGAGGATTAGAATAGTTTGCGAGTGCAATTTTTGTATAGGGGCAGCCCCCGAGTGTAATTTTTGACTCTTTGTATATTGTATAGTTTGTATACTTTGATTTTTTGTCGAGCCCCCGAGTCAGTCGAGCGGGGTTTGTGAAATATGTGTTGGTTGTGAACCAATGACTGTGCAGCCCCCGAGTATTCGAGTGCGGCTGCAGAGTTTTTGTGTTCTTTGTTTGGATCCTTGTTACGCAGCCCCCGAGCATTCGGGTGCGGCTAAGGCATTGTGTTTCTGCAAGAGCGAGAGCTCATTTGATCGATAACACAGCCCCCGAGGGTTTCGGGTGCGGTTAAGGTATGAATTATGCGGGTAGTAGCCACAAAGAAGTCGAAGGAACATTGATTTTATTCCTCTTTTGAATGTTAGGCTGCAGGCCGCCTCATTAAAAACCTTCCAGTCCCCTTAGGTACCCTGGTAAGGAAAAGAGCGCGTCTGAAACCTGCAGCCATCCGACATATAGCCTATTACATTGTATGACTGTGAGCACTTTATGCGTAGAAACGGCGCAGATGCGCAACGTTCCAAGGATTATGAGAGAGTTCGCCTGTCTTCGCGTGCTTCAGTCGATATGCGCCTCCACCAAGGACCTCCGTGATGATGAAGGGACCCTCCCATGGGGAAGCGAGCTTGTGCACCTTCTTTTGCTTCAGTCGAAGAACCAGGTCGCCAACGACGAAGGACCTGGTGCGCAGTCGACGGCTGTGGTAGTTGCGAAGGTCCTGCTGGTAAACAGCTGTGCGGGCCAAGGCCGTGTCCGCGCCTCATCGAGCAAGTCGACTGCGTCTTCGAGTGCTTCTTCCGCGTCTTCTTCATTGTATGCTTCAACTCGTGGCGCATTGAACCTTACATCTGATGGCAGAATTGCCTCTGCACCATAGACCATGAAGAATGGGGTGAACTGCGTAGAAGTGTTGGGAGTTGTGCGTAGGCTCCATAGCACAGATGGTAGTTCTTCGACCCAAGCACCCGCAGCTCTTTTGAGTGGCACCAGGAGGCGCTTCTTGATCCCTCGTCACAAGTCCATTGGCCTTTTCGACTTGGCCATTGGATTGTGGATGTGCCACGGATGCGTAGTTGAGCGTAATGTCCTGCTCTTTGCAGAAGGTTTTGAACTCCTCAGCCGTGAAGTTTGTGCCGTTATCAGTGATGATACTGTTTGGGACACCGAAGCGGTAGATGATGCTCTTTATGAAGTTGACTGCCGTAGTAGCAGTCGAATTTGTGATGGGGACCGCCTCGATCCACTTTGTGAACTTGTCGACTGCCACCAGTAGGTGAGTATGCCCGCCATGCGATGATTTTTTGAGTGGCCCAACCATATCGAGCCCCCATTGGGCGAAAGGCCAGGCCAGCGGTATAGTCTTCAACGCCGATGCGGGTGCGTGCGGCCTTGTTGCGAATTTCTGGCAGCCGACGCACCTTTTGACTATGTCCTCCGCGTCTTTGAGTGCTGTAGGCCAGTAAAACCCTGCGCGAAAGGCTTTGGCTACGAGTGATCGACTGCTGGCGTGATGCCCACAGGTACCTGCATGAATATCTCGAAGTATGGCTTGGCCATCTTCGAATGCGATGCATCTTTGGAACATACCTGATATGCTGCGCTTGTATAACTCGCCGTTGATAACGGTGTATGCTTTTGATCTTCGAGTCACGCGTCGGGACTCGGTTATGTCATCTGGTAGCTCGCTGCGGAGTATGTAAGCCAGAAAAGGTTGAGTCCAAGTTGGCTCAATGAGGAGTACCTCGACTGGGGGGTCCTCTGTGCTGGCGCTTTGCTTTTGGCTGGCGTAGTCGACGGAGGAGGCTCTCGTTTCTCCTTGATAGATCTGTGTTCGATGCGCTCGAGGAAGACACCAGGTGGAATTTGTGCGCCAGTTGAGCCAAGATTGGCTAGCATGTCTGCTTCTTCGTTACTTTCCCTTCCTATGTGCCTCAACTCGCAGCCCTCGAAGCTGCCCTCCAGTGTGTTGTACAGGTCGCGATAAGCGATCATGTTGTCCGCGATTGCGTCGCAGGCCTTCATTGTTTGCTGCACCACGAGATTGGAGTCGCCGTAGATCATCAATCGAGTGCACCCAAGTGCTTTTGCCATCCGCATGCCATGGATCAGAGCCTCGTATTCAGCCTCGTTATTGGAGGGTAGTTTGAATCCCATCTGCAAAACATAACGTAGCTTGTCCCCTTTTGGTGATATGAGGATGACGCCTGCGCCTGCGCCTTCGTGTTTCTTGGACCCATCGAAGTACATGGTCCAGGAATTGGACACGTCTGGTGCTCCAGGTAATTGGGCCTCTATCCACTCGGTTGTGAAGTCGGGTAGGACTTGTGCTTTGATAGCCTTCGGGTGCTCGTACTTGATGTCTCTTGGAGCCAGCTCGATGAGCCATTTTGCGACTCGACCCGTTGCATTGGGGTTTGTGAGGATATCACCGATTGCTGAGTTACTTACCACGGTGATCGGGTGCTCGGTGAAGTAGTGTGTCAACTTCCTTGAGGACATGAATACAGCGTATGCCAGCTTTTGATAGTGCGGGTACCGCTGTTTTGATATGGAGAGAACCTCGCTCAGGTAGTAGACTGGACGTTGTATGCTTTGGATGTGCCCCTCCTCCATGCGTTCGACTACCAGTACGGTGCTCACCACCCTGTTTGTAGCCGAGACATACAGGTAGAGTGGTTCCCGTTCCTTAGGTGCGACGAGGATCGGAGGGCTTGTGAGGATCCGCTTGAGATCTGTGAAGGCTGCTTCAGCTTCTGGCGTCCACTCGAACTTGTCCGCCTTCTTCATCAGTCGATAGAATGGTAGAGCCTTTTCACCCAGTTTGCTGATGAATCGACTGAGCGCTGCTACTCGTCCTGCTAGTTTCTGCACATCGTGAAGCTTTGAAGGCCTTTGCATTGTGAGGATGGCCTGTATTTTCTCCGGGTCTGCTTCGATTCCACGGGCAGAGACTAGGTACCCTAGGAGCTGCCCGGCTGGAACGCCGAACGTGCACTTCTTAGGATTGAGCTTGATATGGAAGCGTTTGAGGTTTGCGAACGTCTCCCTCAAATCGTCGAGTAGTGTGTGTTCTTCCCTTGTGGTAATGACAATGTCATCCACGTAGACCTGGACGTTGCGTCCGATTTGCTTTTTGAGGCAGTCCTGCATCATGCGCTGGTATGTTGCACCCGCGTTTTTGAGCCCAAAGGGCATAGTTGTGTAGCAGTAGACCCCGAGTGGGGTTATGAACGCCGTTTTTTCTTCGTCTTCTTGCTTCATCCTTATCTGGTGATAACCTGAGTAAGCATCCAGAAAGGAGAGTCGTGCGCATCCGGCGGTGGAGTCGACGATCTGGTCGATTCGGGGTAGCGGGAAGTGATCCTTTGGACAGCACTTGTTCAGCGCTGTGAAGTCCACGCACATCCGAAGGATGTCTGTATGCTTCTTCTCTACGAGTACGGGGTTGGCCACCCATTGTGATTTCTTGATTTCCCTAATGAATCCTGCTGCGAGTAACCGGTCGACTTCAGATTCGACTGCGGTTCGCTTTGGGCCGGAGATTCGACGCATCGTTTGCTTGACTGGCTTTGCATCTGGAAACAATTGGAGAGAGTGCTCGGCGAATTCCCTGGGAATACCTGGCATGTCGGCTGGACACCACGCAAATATTTCCCAGTTCTCACGGAGGAATTCGACGAGCGCGCCTTCCTATGCGATAGGCAGGCTCGAAGATATGTTGACTGTCTTGGACGGATCGGTCGGGTGCACCTGATGCGACCTTGTGTCATTTGTAGCATTGAAGGATCTGTCGACTGCCAACTTCTTATGCTCCGGAAGGAGTGTGCGGTCGTTGGAAATCGCCAAGTCGGCGAGTGATTCTTCCACCCCGAACATCTCGGAGATTTTGCTGAACTCGCTGTCGAGGGGTAGACTCATCAAGACCCATGGTTAAGGTCCCTATGTTATGAATATGGGGAGAGAACGTGGTAGAGCTGGAAGTATCGTCGGCTAACAAGCAGGGCAAAGATTTTACCCAGGTTCAGGGCCCTCGTGTGGAGGTAACACCCCTACGTCCTGCCTGTCTGTTATTGCTTTGTGAATATGATGGTTACAAGGGTCCCGGCGAGATGTCGATCTCGCTAGGGTTTGTGGCTCTGGTGGTTCGTTGTCTGGTTCGATGGCCCTCCCAGTCCTTAAATAATAGGCTGGGTCTCGGGTGTTCGTAACCGACTTGATTTACAAGTAAGGAAACTCTAAACCGACTATTGTTTCGCCAAACTTGGAGGATACTCCATCTTCGTGGGCCTCCCTTCATGGGCTTCATGTAGGCTCTGATAGTTGGGCCTAGTCGATACGTGCACCAGGTACCCTCATGGTAGGGTACCCGATAGGCATACCCATGTCAGTAGCCCCCGAGTACTTGTCTGATTCGAAGAGTCAGGCATGGACTCATACATCATGCACGTTACACTTTTTGCATCTGTATTTAGAATTCTTATGAAATAGCACATGTTGGCTATGTCGAGTGTTTCATCGACTATGAGTTTTTGCTTATGATAGTCAAGGGATATTAGCTTAGCAGGCCCGGCACACACGACGGATCGGGGCCAGTTAACTACTATTTGTGGCGAAACCATACTATCTTTCAATCAAACTCGAGTCCCCGAACTCGAATCTGGAACAAACTGGACAGACTCGAAACAGCCGTTGAGGTCTTACGGAATCGAACTGCCGTATAATTTTGAATCAACCCAACGCGTCCGTCGGGGATAATTCATCATGTCTGCTGACACGGAAAATTTAAGGATAACGCTGCTGGAGCGGTCCTTAGCCCAGCTCGACTGATCGGCGGGTCTTATCTTTGCACTATGTATGCAGCATCCAAGGATCGTCGGATCAACTCGGGAATATTTTGAGTGTGATTTTGCTTATGAACTTAGTCGAATGTTTCTTCGACTGATACTTTTGCCATTATTCTATCGGGTGCGCGACAGCGCTCCCGATGGGAGTAGCCCTCGAGATTGTGCTTTATTGCTTGCAATGGAGGATAATCTCAAAAGCTTTTACCCTGCACATGTTAGTCAAAGAAATTTTTTAATACGCTCCCGATGGGAGTACGATGCTTCAGTCGAAAGAATTTCGACTGGCCTTTATGACCTTTGATAAAAAAACCAACCGAGACTTATGCGAGAGACCACCCGAAGATATCATCGAGTGACTTTTATGCCAGTTGTGAAAGAGAGAACAACGTCAGCAATGACGCATTTTGCGACTGCTATCTCTGAAAGTGCATGGTTGCCCCCATGTGTGGTTTTGGTAATTAATGACACTCCTTATGGACTAATGTTTACATTGAGATATTCTTATAGATCTTGTCCATTGGAGTTCATGTGTTGGACTCTTGAAGATGGCATGATGACAATGCTCTATTTAAGGGTTTATATGAAGAATGGTCATGTGTAGAAGATGAAGTGCAAAGGAGACATGAAGACGGAGCTTAGCGAGGCTTTCCCATAATGGAGTATGGGGGAGCATTTGGAGAAGTCTTCATCAAGCATGTGCTAGCAAGCACAATCAAGAAAGGTGTTCCAACTTGAGAGAGTCAAGATCGTCATCATCGAGCTCAAGTGGAATGCGCAAGGCAAAGGTATGATCTTGATAGGTTTTCTATTCTACCGGTCTCATGTTGTTAGTGGGAGACCGGGTTTTAGGATAGACGGCGTACTATCAAGAGGGCTCTCAAGTGAGTAACTTGATCGCATCTTTGTGGAGAGCTCAAACCTTTGCATACTTGGCATATCATCTTCTTGTTCTTATTTGGCTTTTCTCCTTGTTGGGTTTTGGTGCTTGTCGTGATCTTCATGACAAGCCCAAGTTCTTCGAAAACGGATTTCATTTGGAAAACTTGTTGCGTTTTCGTGTTGGAAATATTACCGGTCCACCTTCGAGTTAGGGTCCACACCTTCCCATGTGTGGTATCCCCTCTATATTTTGTGTGATAACACTCGTCGTTACCTTTCCAATGCAATTGGATTCACCTGATTTGGAGTACATACGAGAAAGTTATTGCATTTCAGGTTTTACAGTTTCACTGCTTTCAGGCCGGAGTCTCTGGTCTTCTGGACCGGAGTCTCCGGTCCTTGGTTTTCCTCGAGAGTGCTTTTCTTGTTCAGCCCCTGGTGGGGGCCGGAGTTTCCGGCCCAAGGGGCCGGAGTATCCGCCCCAGGCCGGAGTTTCCGGTCCCAGGGGCCGGAGTTTTCTGCCTGAGCTTCTCTCGTCTGTTTGTTGTTCTCCCCCTGGTGGGGGCCGGAGTTTCCGCCCCCAGGGGGCCGGAGTTTCCGCCCGGACCGGAGTTTCCGGTCACTAGGGCCGGAAACTCCGGTGTGATATCTGGCTGCAACGGCTCTTTTCTGGGAGGGGTATAAATACCCCTCCACCTACCTCCAGCCAGCTAGCTCTTCCAAGCAACCTTTGCTTTCTCTCTCTTCCATTGTTGCAAGCTCATTTCCTTGATATCTCCCAATCCCTCCACCCAAACTCTTTGATCTTTGGAGGATTGAAGGAGAAGACCTAGATCTACATTTCCACCAATCAATATCTCCTCTAAGTGAGGGGAACCTAGTGGATCTAGTTCTTGGAGTTCTTGAGTGGTTCTCCTCTTTGTTCTTCCTCTCTTATTCCCCCATAAGCATTTGTTGCTTTGTTGGAATTTGAGAGTGGAGGACTTGAGCACTTGTGCTCTTGCCTTTTGCATTTGGTGCATCGGTGTGCTCTTCACGAGGATTCGTGGAAGTTGAAAGCGTGTGAACTTGTTACTCTTGGGTCCTTGGACCCTAGACGCCTTTGTGGTGGTTGGACCCTTGTGTGGTCACTTGAAGCCATTCGGGAGCCCCCAAGCCCTTTGTGGGTTGTGCCTCGGATTGTTGTTGAAAGGCTCCGGATTCCGCCTCGAAGGAATACCGATAGTGTAAGGTGAACCAAACCTTTGTGGTGCGGTTCATCGAGAAGAGGGTGAAACCTTTGTGGTTGTTGAACCGTTGTGTCGGTTCACACCTCTCCAACGAGACGTACTCCCTTTCAAGGAGGAACTCGGAATACATCCTCGTCACCGCGTGCCTCGGTTATTTCTATACCCGAGCCTTTTACTTATGCACTTTACATTGTGATAGCCTTCGTGCTTGAAGTATTCTATATTGCTATCACCTTGTTGCTTGTCTTGCTTAGCATAAGTTGTTGGTGCACATAGGTGAGCCTAGTTTATTTAGGTTGTTGGCTTGTTAATTTAAACACATAGTTTTATTCCGCAATTAGCAAGCCTTTAACCGGAAAAGTTTTAATCGCCTATTCACCCCCCCTCTAGGCGACATCATTGTCCTTTCAATCTCTGACAAGCGGTGGCGTGCTTGAGAGGCTTTGATAAGACGTGACCCTGTTTTGTGGGCCCGTTTCTGCAGAGCTGACCAGGGATGACGCCACGTGGACTTGATTTGACTGTTCTGGCGCGATTTTCACGGGGCGTAATGATGTTTTCCTGGATTCTCGTGCGTAGTGGACGGAGTGGCCGCCGACGGTTGCTCTCCGTGGCTGCCACGTGTATGGCCAGATTTCGCGCGGAGCGTATGGATTTGTTTTGACGGTTGCGATCGTTTGTGGGATCTGTGGTAAATAGGGGGACGGCGCTGGCAGAGTTTTTTACTTGCCATTTGCTCCCTGCGCCGCCCCTCGTCTCCTTCCTCGCGCTGCCCCTCCATTGCTCTGCGCCCAAGTTCTTTGCCCCACACTTCCTCCACTGTAGCAATGGCGAAAGGTGGAGGTGCGAAGCGTGGTGCTGCCGCCGCCGCGACCGATGCGACCAAGGGCAAGAAGGCCGTGGCGGGTACATCTGCGTCCGCCGCGCTGAAGAAGGGCAGCGGGGACTGGGTGAAGTCCACCATCAAGGACGCCCATTTGGTCAAGTTCCGCGAGCAGGGGTATCTACCACCCGCGGAGCAGCTCGCCGTCCGCGCGCCGTCGCCCAAGGAGGTACTCCCCGAACCACGCGCCAACGAGCGTGTTTGTTTTGCGGAGTTTTTGCCTAGGGGTTTTTCACTTCCCCTCCACGACTTCGTTCGTGGTCTTCTTTTGCCTACGGGGTGCAGATCCATGATCTCACCCCAAATGGCATTATGCATATCGCGTGTTTCATCACGCTGTGCGAGTGCTTCCTCGGCGTCGCGCCCAGCTGGGCTCTGTGGAAAGCCATCTTCATGGTGCGGCCGAACAGAGGAGGTGGTCGCACCTACCCTGTTGGCGGCTGTGGAATCCAGGTGCGTAGCGACACCCGCTACTTCCGCCTGAAGACCGTCGACTCCGCCCAAGGCTGGAGGAAGGGGTGGTTTTATGCGACTGTCGAGCAGGATGCAGCCGCCCCTTTCTCGACTGCTGCTTTCACCAGGACCAAGGCGTGGGATCACCAACTCTCAGCCGAAGAAATGGAGGAAGCAAGCCCTTTGCTGGCTCGATCGGAGGCATGCTGGACAAGGTCACAGGCATCCATTTGATCGCCACCTTTGTGAAGAGGCGGGTGTGGCCCATCCGTGCCCGAGCGCACCCCATGTGGGAGTATGAAGGCGCGGGTGACATCACCCGAATGAACCCAGAGGAGCTTTCAAGGAGTGAGCTGCTGACGCATGTGCGGCACATCACCAACTTGACGACAGGCGACACTTGCAACGTTGACAGCCCTGTTGCACCATATGGGTTGGAGAACCCTTTGCTTGAGGTATGTATGTGTTATAGCCTGCTTGCAATGAAGAGTTTGCCACTCGCATGTTCTGCGATATGCGATTTTTGATTCTGACTTTACAATTTGTGATGTATGCGATGTAGGGTCACTCGACTGCTGCCTCCCTTCCTCCCTGCCTGAAAATGGCGAGACTGAAGAGACACAGGCACAGGTGGTGGACCCGAAAGGGGATCAGTCGCCCATACCTTCTGCCACCACTTCACATGTGGAGGAGGTCGAGGAGGAAGCAGCAGAAGAGGTCCAATCTGAAGACAAGGCCCCCTCTGACCAAGAAGCCGAGACCGTGCCACCGAAGCGGCGTCGACTGGCCAAGAAGGCACCTTCTGCTGTGAGTTCACCCGCGAAGGGGCAGGGTTTGGAGGATGACAAGGAATCAGGCTCACCACCTGTTGTCCAAGCCACTCCTTTGCGTGCGTGCTCAACAAGCTCAACCCTTCCTCTTCAGTCGAGTGGTGCCCCAGCCTTTGGGGGACCAATTTTTGGCGACTCCGAAGATGAGGAAGATGAGGAGCACAGGTATGTGTTTTTTGAGTATGAAATGAGAATTTTTGTGCTGCCACATATTTGTGCTGACCGTCTTTTTGCTTTGTTGTGTTGCCCACAGCGCTGAAAACAATCAGCCTGGGACTCCTCCAGTCGAGAATGTTCCAGCCCTGGAGCACTCGAAGTCTGCACTGACTGGAAACGAGGCTGCCCAGCCAATGGCCACTGACGCTGTCGTTGAGACAGCCAAGGCGGCAACTCCAGATGTCGGGACATCAGTCGCGGCTCCTGAGCCGTGGATGAACCACGTGAGTAACTTTTGCTTGACCCGTTTAGTTGTAGGTCTGTGAGAGTTTTGGATTTTTGCTGAATCCGTGTGCTCGCAGCCCTTCTACCACACCTTGGCAGATTCTGCCAAGGCTTATGTCCAGGTGGAGCAGGAGAGGGACACCATGCGCACCGAGCCCGAGCCCCCGAGTCAGCCGAGCGGGGTTTGTGAAATATATGTTGGTTATGAACCAATGACTGTGCAGCCCCCGAGTATTCGAGTGCGGCTGCAGAGTTTTTGTGTTCTTTGTTTGGATCCTTGTTACGCCCCCGAACATTCGGGTGCGGCTAAGGCATTGTGTTTCTGAAAGAGCGAAAGCTCATTTGATCGATAACACAGCCCCCGAGGACTTCGGCTGCGGTTAAGGTATGAATTATGCGGGTAGTAGCCACAAAGAAGTCGAAGGAACATTGATTTTATTCCTCTTTTGAATGTTAGGCTGCAGGCCGCCTCATTAAAAACCTTCCAGTCCCCTTAGGTACCCTGGTAAGGAAAAGAGCGCGTCTGAAACCTGCAGCCATCCGACATATAGCCTATTACATTGTATGACTGTGAGCACTTTATGCGTAGAAACGACGCAGGTGCGCAACGTTCCAGGGATTATGAGAAAGTTCGCCTGTCTTCGCGTGCTTCAGTCGATATGCGCCTCCACCAAGGACCTCCGTGATGATGAAAGGACCTTCCCATGGGGAAGCGAGCTTGTGCACCTTCTTTTGCTTCAGTCGAAGAACCAGGTCTCCCACAACAAAGGACCTGGTTCGCAGTCGACGGCTATGATAGTTGCGGAGATCTTGCTGGTAAACAGCTCTGCGGGCTAAGGCCGTGTCTCGCGCCTCATCGAGCAAGTCGACTGCGTCTGCGAGTGCTTCTTCCGCGTCTTCTTCATTGTATGCTTCAACTCGTGGCGCATTGAACCTTACGTCTGATGGCAGAATTGCCTCTGCACCATAGACCATGAAGAATGGGGTGAACTGCGTAGAAGTGTTGGGAGTTGTGCGTAGGCTCCATAGCACAGATGGAAGTTCTTCGACCCAAGCACCCGCAGCTCTTTTGAGTGGCACCAGGAGGCGCTTCTTGATCCCACTCGTCACAAGCCCATTGGCCTTTTCGACTTGGCCATTGGATTGTGGATGCGCCACGGATGCGTAGTTGAGCGTAATGTCCTGCTCTTTGCAGAAGGTTTTGAACTCCTCAGCCGTGAAGTTTGTGCCGTTATCAGTGATGATACTGTTTGGGACACCGAAGCGATAGATGATGCTCTTTATGAAGTTGACTGCCGTAGTAGCAGTCGAATTTGTGATGGGGACCGCCTCGATCCACTTTGTGAACTTGTCGACTGCCACCAGCAGGTGAGTATGCCCGCCATGCGATGATTTTTTGAGTGGCCCAACCATATCGAGCCCCCATTGGGCGAAAGGCCAGGCCAGCGGTATGGTCTTCAATGCCGATGCGGGTGCGTGCGGCTTTGTTGCGAATTTCTGGCAGCCGACGCACCTTTTGACTATGTCCTCCGCGTCTTTGAGTGCTGTAGGCCAGAAAAACCCTGCGCGAAAGGCTTTGGCTACGAGTGATCGACTGCTGGCGTGATGCCCACAGGTACCTGCATGAATATCTCGAAGTATGGCTTGGCCATCTCGAATGCTATGCATCTTTGGAACATACCTGATATGCTGCGCTTGTATAACTCGCCGTTGATAACGGTATATGCTTTTGATCTTCGAGTCACGCGTCGGGACTCGGTTATGTCATCTGGTAGCTCGCTGCGGAGTAAGTAAGCCAGAAAAGGTTGAGTCCAAGTTGGCTCAATGAGGAGTACCTCGACTGGGGGGTCCTCTGTGCTGGGCGCTTTGCTTTTGGCTGGCGTAGTCGACGGAGGGGCTCTCGTTTCTCTTGATAGATCTGTGATCGATGCGCTCGAGGAAAACACCAGGTGGAATTTGCGCGCCAGTTGAGCCAAGATTGGCTAGCATGTCTGCTTCTTCGTTGCTTTCCCTTCCTATGTGCCTCAACTCACAGCCCTCGAAGCTGCCTTCGAGTGTGTTGTACAGGTCGCGATAAGCGATCATGTTGTCCGCGATTGCGTCGCAGGCCTTCATTGTTTGCTGCACCACGAGATTGGAGTCGCCGTAGATCATCAATCGAGTGCACCCAAGTGCTTTTGCCATCCGCATGCCATGGATCAGAGCCTCGTATTCAGCCTCGTTATTGGAGGGTAGCTTGAATCCCATCTGCAAAACATAACGTAGCTTGTCCCCTTTTGGTGATATGAGGATGACGCCTGCGCCTGCGCCTTCGTGTTTCTTGGACCCATCAAAGTACATGGTCCAGGAATTGGACACGTCTGGTGCTCCAGGTAATTGGGCTTCTATCCACTCGGTTGTGAAGTCGGGTAGGACTTGTGCTTTGATAGCCTTCGGGTGCTCGTACTTGATGTCTCTTGGAGCCAGCTCGATGAGCCATTTTGCCGCTCGACCCGTTGCATTGGGGTTTGTGAGGATATCACCGATTGCTGAGTTACTTACCACGGTAATTGGATGCTCGGTGAAGTAGTGTGTCAACTTCCTTGAGGACATGAATACAGCGTATGCCAGCTTTTGTAGTGCGGGTACCGCTGTTTTGATATGGAGAGAACCTCGCTCAGGTAGTAGACTGGGCGTTGTATGCTTTGGATGTGCCCCTCCTCCATGCGTTCGACTACCAGTACGGTGCTCACCACCCTATTTGTAGCCGAGACATACAGGTAGAGTGGTTCCCGTTCCTTAGGTGCGACGAGGATCGGAGGCTTGTGAGGATCCGCTTGAGATCTGTGAAGGCTGCTTCAGCTTCTGGCGTCCACTCGAACTTGTCCGCCTTTTCATCAGTGATAGAATGGTAGAGCCTTCTCACCCAGTTTGCTGATGAATCGACTGAGCGCTGCTACTCGTCCTGCTAGTTTCTGCACATCGTGAAGCTTTGAAGGCCTTTGCATTGTGAGGATGGCCTGTATTTTCTCCGGGTCTGCCTCGATTCCACGGGCAGAGACTAGGTACCCTAGGAGCTGCCCGGCTGGAACGCCGAACGTGCACTTCTTAGGATTGAGCTTGATATGGAAGCGCTTGAGGTTTGCGAACGTCTCCCTCAAATCGTCGAGTAGCGTGTGTTCTTCCTTGTGGTAATAACAATGTCATCCACGTAGACCTGGACGTTACGTCCGATTTGCTTTTTGAGGCAGTCTTGCATCATGCGCTGGCATGTTGCACCCGCGTTTTTGAGCCCAAAGGGCATAGTTGTGTAGCAGTAGACCCCGAGTGGGGTTATGAACGCCGTTTTTTCTTCGTCTTCTTGCTTCATCCTTATCTGGTGATAACCTGAGTAAGCATCCAGAAAGGATCGGTCGGGTGCACCTGATGCGACCTTGTGTCATTTGTAGCATTGAAGGATCTGTCGACTGCCAACTTCTTATGCTCCGGAAGGAGTGTGCGGTCGTTGGAAATCGCCAAATCAGCGAGTGATTCTTCTACCCCGAACATCTCGGAGATTTTGCTGAACTCGCGGTCGCAAGCATCGGACCTTTGAAAGTTTCCTCGGACAGTGATGACTCCCTTTGGTCCTGGCATCTTCAGCGTGAGGTACGCATAGTGTGGCACCGCCATGAATCGAGCAAACGTCGGGCGACCAAGAATAGCATGGTATTGTGATTTCCAGTCGACGACCTCGAACTCAATCGACTCTGTCCTGAAGTGGCTTTTGTCCCCGAACGTAACGTCGAGTTGTATGGTGCCTTCTGGGCTAATTGCTTTGCCAGGAACGATACCGTGGAAGGTATTTGAAGATTTTGGGAGGTTTTCGACTGACCTGTTCATTTTGCGGAGCGTGTCCGCGAAGATGATGTTTATGCCGCTGCCTCCATCCATGAAGACCTTGGTCATGGCGTAGCCTCCTATTTGCGCGTCGAGTACCAGAGCCGCATGCCCTGGTCGAACTACAGCTGGGGGATGATCCTCTCGACTGAAGCTTATGATGGTTTCCGATCCCTTCAGAAATTCGGGCACGGCTGGAGGTGCCATGACAGCCATGTTCACTGTCGAGTGATTAGCTTTTGCTGCCTGTTGGAGGGGCGACCCTTTTGTATCATGTACATCTGCCCGTGGGGCTGTGGATATTGATCATCTTCCGCCCGTAGTACGGGTTGTATGGCACCTGCGAGGTTTGCGCCTGGAGCAGGCTGTGGTGGTGGTTGGGGTGGCGGCTGTGGCGCCATGAGAGCGGGCACAGCGTTCGGCTGTGGTACGGGTGCAGGCGTGGGCTGAGCAGGTGCTGGGCCATTCCTCTTGAGTCGTATCATGTAGTCAGTCGCCATTTGGTCGAATTCCCTGCAGTTCCTTAGGGTGTGATTGGAGCGTAGTTTTCCGTCGTCCCCCTTGAAGAGGTGGAATCTGCACCAGTCGTCCATCTTTTCCTCGAATGACCGCTCGGGTTTTGCGTCGCTGCGTTTGCGCCATTCTTGCCTTTTGTAGCTGTCGCTCCGCTGCTCGCGATCTCGACTGTCCCGTCGATCATCCGAGCGTCGATTGCTTCTATCTTGGTCCTCCCGAGGTTGTGTGTATCCAGCCGCCATGAACTCGGGTCTGTTATCGTCGTAAGGACGTTTGGAACGTTTGCGCCTGCGATCTTCTCTGTATGAATCTCTGCGGCCTCGACTGCCGCTTTCGTAGTTGTCGCGTGGTGGGAAGCACGGGATCTGCGTACAGAATCCTCTCCATCTGCCCACTCAGTCGCAACTTTGATGAGGTCAGCCAGGGAGGTTGGCTTTTCACGACCCAGTGCCTCTTTGAAGTCCTTCCTGGCGAGACCTTGTGTGAAGGCATCCATGGCCCTGTCTTCTGACACTTTGCCAACCGAATTGCGTATTTCGGTCCACCGCCGTATGTATGATCTCAACGACTCGTCTGATCGTTGAGTGCATGCCCTTAATTCTTCGAATGTCTTCGGGCGCTCACATAGAGGCTCGAAGTTTTTGATGAAGTCTCTGCGGAAATCGTCCCACGAGTCGTATGATGATGGAGGGAGCGCCTTGAGCCAGTCGCGGGCAGTTCCTTCGAGCATGAGTCGTATGTACTGCATCGCCGTGGTGTTCGTGCCACGCTGGCATGCCACGGCGAGTCTGTAATCTTCTAGCCACCCGGAAGGTTCTTGGCGGCCGTTGTACTTGGGTTGTTCGCCTGTCAACTTGAATCCTTTGGGCATCCGCGTCTCACGGATGCGTCGGGTGAAGCACAATGCTCCGCATGGCTCTGGTTCGCGATCAGAGTATGAATCGCTGCTATAGGATCTTCGAGATCTGCTCCTGCTGGACCTGTGCCGGCGCGTGCTTCTCCTTCCTTCATCCGAGTGGTGGCTGCGACCACTGCGATGATGTGATGTGTGTCGTGAGTCGACTATGTCGCGATCGCGATTCCTTGCTGGAGTTTTGTCTTCTGGCTGTATAGCCTGTGCCGCTAGAGCTAGCGATTTGAGTTGTTGGCGATGCAGGGCTGCGTTAGGGTCATTCGCCGGAGGTTGCATTGCCTTGAGGTAAGCACCTACGGAAATAATGCACCCGCAGCAGTTTTGGGCACTGGGATTCCGTTAGCGTCCTCTGTCATGAACGACAGGTTACGGGTGATTGCTACCCTTTCATGTTCTGGAAGGCTTGCCAACCGCGACCTAGGTCGTGGGGTTGGTTGCTGTGTGGACCGAGGGATTGCTCCCTTCTTCGGGCACTCGAGAGGCTGGCTGCCTTTTGCGCTCTTCGAGCGTTGCTCGGTAGTTTTGCAGTCGAATTGACTCCTGCCAGTTGAAGTACTGGAAGGTCAACATCTCCTCTGGGGTGGAATTTGGTGGCATCATTGTGCACTCCTTTATGACTTTATCTGCTTTTGCTGCCATCTCCTCCGTGATTGTCAAGGTTGTGACCCCATCCGGCATGGTTACCGTGCATGGGAATTGTGCGGGCCTGCGAGCGGCTGCGTCTGCGGATGATTCTGCGGAGAAGGCCACGTAGACCTGATGGGGCGTGACCCGTGGACAGGTGTATGTGCTGTCGATTCCAGTCATGGACTCGACGTCGCCGTCGAGGCTCATGTCAGAGCCAGTGTGTTCATCGAGTAGATCTTCGAGGCGAATCTCGTTGTCGATGTGCTCATCGCCTATGCTCATCTCGGTGTTGGCGAAGCCATTATGGATTTCTGAGTCGAGGTTGGTGTTGGTGAAGATCTCCGAGTCGACGTTGCTGTCGTTATGAATCGCGGGCTCGTAGAAGTCATCGAGGGAGATCCCGCAGTCGAAACTCTCGTCGAGTGGTAGGTTGAAGTCGATGTTGCTTGTGCGGTATGTTGATTCTACCTCCTCGCCTTGGAGTTCGTCATCATGAACCTGTCGAGCTCGCCGGTCGACATGGTTGTTGCGGGCGAGCAGGCTTCAGGAATCGACGATGGGCGAGCGCAGTCGACGGAGCCTCGAGTGCACCCAGCGCCAGTTGTTGCGGATCTGTCGAGTCCTGCGTGCCAAGATTGTTTACGAAAAAATTGAATGCTCCAACAGTCAAACTCAAACCTGATCAAGGCCAGAAAACGCCTCCTGAAGCTCTGGCGAGTGCGGATTGAAATTCATTGGAAGAGCAGATGCGCTTTTTGCAGGTGAAGCGGGCAGGCTGCCGCTTTTCGAGTGGATCGGCGAGTCGCCGTGTGTCGCCTGGATCGGCGAGTTGCTGTTTGCTGACATGGCCGGCGAGTTGCCGTTTGCAGATGAGATCGGCGAGTTGCCGTTTGCTGGTGTGATCGGCGATTTGCCGTTTGCTGTTGGGACCGGCGAAACTTCGAGTCCAGCGCTATTCTTTCCCACAGACGGCGCCACTTGACGAGGGGTAGACTCATCAAGACCCATGGTTAAGGTCCCTAGGTTATGAATATGGGGGAGAGAACGTGGTAGAGCTGGAAGTATCGTCGGCTGACAAGCAGGGCAAAGATTTTACCCAGGTTCAGGGCCCTCGTGTGGAGGTAACACCCCTACGTCCTGCCTGTCTGTTATTGCTTTGTGAATATGATGGTTACAAGGTCCCGGCGAGATGTCGATCTCGCTAGGGTTTGTGGCTCTGGTGGTTCGTTGTCTGGTTCGATGGCCCTCCCAGTCCTTAAATAATAGGCTGGGTCTCGGGTGTTCGTAACCGACTCGATTTACAAGTAAGGAAACTCTAAACCGACTATTGTTTCGCCAAACTTGGAGGATACTCCATCTTCGTGGGCCTCCCTTCATGGGCTTCATGTAGGCTCTGATAGTTGGGCCTAGTCGATACGTGCACAAGATACCCTCATGGTAGGGTACCCGATAGGCATACCCATGTCAGTAGCATACCCACAGCGTCTGTAGGGTACCCTCATCGAGCAAGTCGACTGCGTCTGCGAGTGCTTCTTCCGCGTCTTCTTATTGTATGCTTCAACTCGTGGCGCATTGAACCTTACGTCTGATGGCAGAATTGCTCTGCACCATAGACCATGAAGAATGGGGTGAACTGCGTAGAAGTGTTGGGAGTTGTGCGTAGGCTCCATAGCACAGATGGTAGTTCTTCGACCCAAGCACCCGCAGCTCTTTTGAGTGGCACCAGGAGGCGCTTCTTGATCCCACTCGTCACAAGCCCATTGGCCTTTTCGACTTGGCCATTGGATTGTGGATGCGCCACGGATGCGTAGTTGAGCGTAATGTCCTGCTCTTTGCAGAAGGTTTTGAACTCCTCAGCCGTGAAGTTTGTGCCGTTATCAGTGATGATACTGTTTGGGACACCGAAGCGTAGATGATGCTCTTTATGAAGTTGACTGCCGTAGTAGCAGTCGAATTTGTGATGGGGACCGCCTCGATCCACTTTGTGAACTTGTCGACTGCCACCAGTAGGTGAGTATGCCCGCCATGCGATGATTTTTTGAGTGGCCCAACCATATCGAGCCCCCATTGGGCGAAAGGCCAGGCCAGCGGTATGTCTTCAACGCCGATGCGGGTGCGTGCGGCCTTGTTGCGAATTTCTGGCAGCCGACGCACCTTTTGACTATGTCCTCCGCGTCTTTGAGTGCTGTAGGCCAGTAAAACCCTGCGCGAAAGGCTTTGGCTACGAGTGATCGACTGCTGGCGTGATGCCCACAGGTACCTGCATGAATATCTCGAAGTATGGCTTGGCCATCTTCGAATGCGATGCATCTTTGGAACATACCTGATATGCTGCGCTTGTATAACTCGCCGTTGATAACGGTGTATGCTTTTGATCTTCGAGTCACGCGTCGGGACTCGGTTATGTCATCTGGTAGCTCGCTGCGGAGTATGTAAGCCAGAAAAGGTTGAGTCCAAGTTGGCTCAATGAGGAGTACCTCGACTGGGGGGTCCTCTGTGCTGGGCGCTTTGCTTTTGGCTGGCGTAGTCGACGGAGGAGGCTCTCGTTTCTCCTTGATAGATCTGTGTTCGATGCGCTCGAGGAAGACACCAGGTGGAATTTGTGCGCCAGTTGAGCCAAGATTGGCTAGCATGTCTGCTTCTTCGTTACTTTCCCTTCCTATGTGCCTCAACTCACAGCCCTCGAAGCTGCCCTCAGTGTGTTGTACAGGTCGCGATAAGCGATCATGTTGTCCGCGATTGCGTCGCAGGCCTTCATTGTTTGCTGCACCACGAGATTGGAGTCGCCGTAGATCATCAATCGAGTGCACCCAAGTGCTTTTGCCATCCGCATGCCATGGATCAGAGCCTCGTATTCAGCCTCGTTATTGGAGGGTAGTTTGAATCCCATCTGCAAAACATAACGTAGCTTGTCCCCTTTTGGTGATATGAGGATGACGCCTGCGCCTGCGCCTTCGTGTTTCTTGGACCCATCGAAGTACATGGTCCAGGAATTGGACACGTCTGGTGCTCCAGGTAATTGGGCTCTATCCACTCGGTTGTGAAGTCGGGTAGGACTTGTGCTTTGATAGCCTTCGGGTGCTCGTACTTGATGTCTCTTGGAGCCAGCTCGATGAGCCATTTTGCACTCGACCCGTTGCATTGGGGTTTGTGAGGATATCACCGATTGCTGAGTTACTTACCACGGTAATCGGTGCTCGGTGAAGTAGTGTGTCAACTTCCTTGAGGACATGAATACAGCGTATGCCAGCTTTTGATAGTGCGGGTACCGCTGTTTTGATATGGAGAGAACCTCGCTCAGGTAGTAGACTGGACGTTGTATGCTTTGGATGTGCCCCTCCTCCATGCGTTCGACTACCAGTACGGTGCTCACCACCCTGTTTGTAGCCGAGACATACAGGTAGAGTGGTTCCCGTTCCTTAGGTGCGACGAGGATCGGAGGGCTTGTGAGGATCCGCTTGAGATCTGTGAAGGCTGCTTCAGCTTCTGGCGTCCACTCGAACTTGTCCGCCTTCTTCATCAGTCGATAGAATGGTAGAGCCTTTTCACCCAGTTTGCTGATGAATCGACTGAGCGCTGCTACTCGTCCTGCTAGTTTCTGCACATCGTGAAGCTTTGAAGGCCTTTGCATTGTGAGGATGGCCTGTATTTTCTCCGGGTCTGCTTCGATTCCACGGGCAGAGACTAGGTACCCTAGAGCTGCCCGGCTGGAACGCCGAACGTGCACTTCTTAGGATTGAGCTTGATATGGAAGCGTTTGAGGTTTGCGAACGTCTCCCTCAAATCGTCGAGTAGTGTGTTCTTCCCTTGTGGTAATGACAATGTCATCCACGTAGACCTGGACGTTGCGTCCGATTTGCTTTTTGAGGCAGTCCTGCATCATGCGCTGGTATGTTGCACCCGCGTTTTTGAGCCCAAAGGGCATAGTTGTGTAGCAGTAGACCCCGAGTGGGGTTATGAACGCCGTTTTTTCTTCGTCTTCTTGCTTCATCCTTATCTGGTGATAACCTGAGTAAGCATCCAGAAAGGAGAGTCGTGCGCATCCGGCGGTGGAGTCGACGATCTGGTCGATTCGGGGTAGCGGGAAGTGATCCTTTGGACAGCACTTGTTCAGCGCTGTGAAGTCCACGCACATCCGAAGGATGTCTGTATGCTTCTTCTCTACGAGTACGGGGTTGGCCACCCATTGTGATTTCTTGATTTCCCTAATGAATCCTGCTGCGAGTAACCGGTCGACTTCAGATTCGACTGCGGTTCGCTTTGGGCCGGAGATTCGACGCATCGTTTGCTTGACTGGCTTTGCATCTGGAAACAATTGGAGAGAGTGCTCGGCGAATTCCCTGGGAATACCTGGCATGTCGGCTGGACACCACGCAAATATTTCCCAGTTCTCACGGAGGAATTCGACGAGCGCGCCTTCCTATGCGATAGGCAGGCTCGAAGATATGTTGACTGTCTTGGACGGATCGGTCGGGTGCACCTGATGCGACCTTGTGTCATTTGTAGCATTGAAGGATCTGTCGACTGCCAACTTCTTATGCTCCGGAAGGAGTGTGCGGTCGTTGGAAATCGCCAGTCGGCGAGTGATTCTTCCACCCCGAACATCTCGGAGATTTTGCTGAACTCGCGGTCGCAAGCATCGGACCTTTGAAAGTTTCCACGGACAGTGATGACTCCCTTTGGTCCTGGCATCTTCAGCGTGAGGTACGCGTAGTGTGGCACCGCCATGAATCGAGCAAACGTCGGGCGACCAAGAATAGCATGGTATTGTGATTTCCAGTCGACGACCTCGAACTCAATCGACTCTGTCCTGAAGTGGCTTTTGTCCCCGAACGTAACGTCGAGTTGTATGGTGCCTTCTGGGCTAATTGCTTTGCCAGGAACGATACCGTGGAAGGTATTTGAAGATTTTGGGAGGTTTTCGACTGACCTGTTCATTTTGCGGAGCGTGTCCGCGAAGATGATGTTTATGCCGCTGCCTCCATCCATGAAGACCTTGGTCATGGCGTAGCCTCCTATTTGCGCGTCGAGTACCAGAGCCGCGTGCCCTGGTCGAACTACAGCTGGGGGATGATCCTCTCGACTGAAGCTTATGATGGTTTCCGATCCCTTCAGAAATTCGGGCACGGCAGGAGGTGCCATGACAGCCATGTTCACCTGTCGAGTGATTAGCTTTTGCTGCCTGTTGGAGGGGCGACCCTTTTGTATCATGTACATCTGCCCGTGGGGCTGTGGATATTGATCATCTTCCGCCCGTAGTACGGGTTGTATGGCACCTGCGAGGTTTGCGCCTGGAGCAGGCTGTGGTGGTGGTTGCGGTGGCGGCTGTGGCGCCATGAGAGCGGGCACAGCGTTCGGCTGTGGTACGGGTGCAGGCGTGGGCTGAGCAGGTGCTGGGCCGTACCTTTGAGTCGTATCATGTAGTCAGTCGCCATTTGGTCGAATTCCCTGCAGTTCCTTAGGGTGTGATTGGAGCGTAGTTTTCCGTCGTCCCCCTTGAAGAGGTGGAATCTGCACCAGTCGTCCATCTTTTCCTCGAATGACCGCTCGGGTTTTGCGTCGCTGCGTTTGCGCCATTCTTGCCTTTTGTAGCTGTCGCTCCGCTGCTCGCGATCTCGACTGTCCCGTCGATCATCCGAGCGTCGATTGCTTCTATCTTGGTCCTCCCGGGGTGTGTATCCAGCCGCCATGAACTCGGGTCTGTTATCGTCGTAAGGACGTTTGGAACGTTTGCGCCTGCGATCTTCTCTGTATGAATCTCTGCGGCCTCGACTGCCGCTTTCGTAGTTGTCGCGTGGTGGGGAAGCACGGGATCTGCGTACAGAATCCTCTCCATCTGCCCACTCAGTCGCAACTTTGATGAGGTCAGCCAGGGAGGTTGGCTTTTCACGACCCAGTGCCTCTTTGAAGTCCTTCCTGGCGAGACCTTGTATGAAGGCATCCATGGCCCTGTCTTCTGACACTTTGCCAACCGAATTGCGTATTTCGGTCCACCGCCGTATGTATGATCTCAACGACTCGTCTGATCGTTGAGTGCATGCCCTTAATTCTTCGAATGTCTTCGGGCGCTCACATAGAGGCTCGAAGTTTTTGATGAAGTCTCTGCGGAAATCGTCCCACGAGTCGTATGATGATGGAGGGAGCGCCTTGAGCCAGTCGCGGGCAGTTCCTTCGAGCATGAGTCGTATGTACTGCATCGCCGTGGTGTTCGTGCCACGCTGGCATGCCACGGCGAGTCTGTAATCTTCTAGCCACCCGGAAGGTTCTTGGCGACCGTTGTACTTGGGTTGTTCGCCTGTCAACTTGAACCTTTGGGCATCCGCGTCTCACGGATGCGTCGAGTGAAGCACAATGCTCCGCATGGCTCTGGTTCGCGATCAGAGTATGAATCGCTGCTATAGGATCTTCGAGATCTGCTTCTGCTGGACCTGTGCCGGCGCGTGCTTCTCCTTCCTTCATCCGAGTGGTGGCTGCGACCACTGCGATGATGTGCTGCGTGTCGTGAGTCGACTATGTCGCGATCGCGATTCCTTGCTGGAGTTTTGTCTTCTGGCTGTATAGCCTGTGCCGCTAGAGCTAGCGATTTGAGTTGTTGGCGATGCAGGGCTGCGTTAGGGTCATTCGCCGGAGGTTGCATTGCCTTGAGGTAAGCACCTACGGAGAATAATGCACCCGCAGCAGTTTTGGGCACTGGGATTCCGTTAGCGTCCTCTGTCATGAACGACAGGTTACGGGTGATTGCTACCCTTTCATGTTCTGGAAGGCTTGCCAACCGCGACCTAGGTCGTGGGGTTGGTTGCTGTGGACCCGAGGGATTGCTCCCTTCTTCGGGCACTCGAGAGGCTGGCTGCCTTTTGCGCTCTTCGAGCGTCGCTCGGTAGTTTTGCAGTCGAATTGACTCCTGCCAGTTGAAGTACTGGAAGGTCAACATCTCCTCTGGGGTGGAATTTGGTGGCATCATTGTGCACTCCTTTATGACTTTATCTGCTTTTGCTGCCATCTCCTCCGTGATTGTCAAGGTTGTGACCCCATCCGGCATGGTTACCGTGCATGGGAATTGTGCAGGCCTGCGAGCGGCTGCGTCTGCGGATGATTCTGCGGAGAAGGCCACGTAGACCTGATGGGGCGTGACCCGTGGACAGGTGTATGTGCTGTCGATTCCAGTCATGGACTCGACGTCGCCGTCGAGGCTCATGTCAGAGCCAGTATGTTCATCGAGTAGATCTTCGAGGCGAATCTCGTTGTCGATGTGCTCATCGCCTATGCTCATCTCGGTGTTGGCGAAGCCATTATGGATTTCTGAGTCGAGGTTGGTGTTGGTGAAGATCTCCGAGTCGACGTTGCTGTCGTTATGAATCGCGGGCTCGTAGAAGTCATCGAGGGAGATCCCGCAGTCGAAACTCTCGTCGAGTGGTAGGTTGAAGTCGATGTTGCTTGTGCGGTATGCTGATTCTGCCTCCTCGCCTTGGAGTTCCGTCATCATGAACCTGTCGAGCTCGCCGGTCGACATGGTTGTTGCGGGCGAGCAGGCTTCAGGAATCGACGACGGGGCGAGCGCAGTCGACGGAGCCTCGAGTGCGCCCAGCGCCAGTTGTTGCGGATCTGTCGAGTCCTGCGTGCCAAGATTGTTTACGAAAAAATTGAATGCTCCAACAGTCAAACTCAAACCTGATTCAAGGCCGGAAAACGCCTCCTGAAGCTCCGGCGAGTGCGGATTGAAATTCATTGGAAGAGCAGATGCGCTTTTTGCAGGTGAAGCGGGCAGGCTGCCGCTTTTCGAGTGGATCGGCGAGTCGCCGTGTGTCGCCTGGATCGGCGAGTTGCTGTTTGCTGACATGGCCGGCGAGTTGCCGTTTGCAGATGAGATCGGCGAGTTGCCGTTTGCTGGTGTGATCGGCGATTTGCCGTTTGCTGTTGGGACCGGCGAAACTTCGAGTCCAGCGCTATTCTTTCCCACAGACGGCGCCACTTGACGAGGGGTAGACTCATCAAGACCCATGGTTAAGGTCCCTAGGTTATGAATATGGGGGAGAGAACGTGGTAGAGCTGGAAGTATCGTCGGCTGACAAGCAGGGCAAAGATTTTACCCAGGTTCAGGGCCCTCGTGTGGAGGTAACACCCCTACGTCCTGCCTGTCTGTTATTGCTTTGTGAATATGATGGTTACAAGGGTCCCGGCGAGATGTCGATCTCGCTAGGGTTTGTGGCTCTGGTGTTCGTGTCTGGTTCGATGGCCCTCCCAGTCCTTAAATAATAGGCTGGGTCTCGGGTGTTCGTAACCGACTCGATTTACAAGTAAGGAAACTCTAAACCGACTATTGCTTCGCCAAACTTGGAGGATACTCCATCTTCGTGGGCCTCCCTTCATGGGCTTCATGTAGGCTCTGATAGTTGGGCCTAGTCGATACGTGCACCAGGTACCCTCATGGTAAGGTACCCGATAGTCATACCCATGTCACATAGCATCAATATTTCTACTAAGTTATCAATAGGATTCTAGACACAACTAGTGTAAAGGTATGGTGGTTTAGCATATAGCAATAATACTATCCAACACATGCATATAAGGAAATACACTAAGTAATGCATATAAAAATATTTAGGAAATTTCATGGGGGTGTGCCACTTGCCTTGGCAAACAGGAGTGTAGTAGTAGCAGTTGCAACCACTTTCGTCTCTCTCCGAAATTTCTAACATGTCAAATAAATCACAAATAAACACACAATCATAAATGCAACACTTAGAAAAATATGACATGCATGAGATGCAGGATGACACAATAATTATGGTATGAAAGACATGCAAACAAAATAAGGGAAAGACGTAAATAACAATATCCCATTTAGCTAAGGCAAGGTCCAGGTTGAGCCTAAAGTAAACTTGATAAAACAACTTGAAAAGTTGTAAGGTTATTCTAAGTTTTCACAACTTTGGTCTTCAAATAATCTTCAACTCCTTTGTAGCTTCATTGATCTTCAATGGTCTTCAATTAGCACTCTAGGAACTTAGTCTTAAACACAAAGGACTTGGTCTATGTCCAAAGTGAAAGACAAATTACGAAGGAGGAAAAAGATAGAAAGAAAGATGTAGTAGTTGGTCTTCGAAGAATCATCTTCAGGCTTCCTTGTCGCTTGTTCCTTGGTGTGTTGACTTCATTGAAATTTGTAGACTTGATGGTTCTGCAGACTTGATGTGTTGGCAGCATCCAGGTTGGTCTTGAATATAACTTAGTCACCATGAAGTCTAAGAGAAGAAGGAAGAAAAGAGATAAAGGAAAGAAGGACTTAGAAAATGTAGGGGGGGGGGGGGGGGGGGTTGGTCTTTATGAACTTCCTCTTGATTTCTTCTAAGTACTTTTCTTCTTGGAGATGCTTCTGGAGTCTTGTTTTCTTTGCTAAGTCCTTCATTGGTTTCCACTAACTCTAACTTAGTGGTTTTCGACTAGCAGGGTCAAAAGGGCTAACATGCATCCTCAATTTTCTAAGGAGGAAAGTCACGTAAGAAGTGCAAAATATTTCTAAGGACTTGATATGCATGCAATGCCATGAAAATTACTCTAAGGAAAGCAAGGCAAGTAAGATGTTCCAAAAATAACTAAGGACCAAAGAGGTCAAACAATAAGTCAAAATAATTTCTAAGTAAGAGTTCATAAAATAAGGTGTTGGTATTTTTCTAAGGAAAAATACTTTTAAAACAATAGTTGATAAAATTTCTAAGGACAAACACTTGTCAAAAATAACACTTAGGAAAATATTCTAAAACAACTAAGTTTTCAAGATGCTAAATTTTTCTAAGGAAAAGATTTAACACTTTTAAGATGTTGAAATTTCTAAGGAAATAGTGTTGTCAAAGTAATTATCAAATATTTTCTAAGGAAGAAAAATACTTTGTTTGGAGAGCAAAATATTTCTAAGTACTTTTTGTAACTAAAGTGATCAAAATATGACTAAGTCATTTTATTAGCCGAATAGGTGAAGAAAAATAATTTTAATCAATTTTAATTATTAAAATAACACCTAAAAAGCAATTAATCAATATTAATTACAAAAATCATAGAAAATACTTTTACAAAATTGGTAGAATATTCCTACGGCCAAGTATTAATTAAACAAAGTTAAAGCAATTGGATTTTCCAAAAATAGTTTTAAAAACTCAAATTAAGTCAAATTTACTTAAACAAACAAATTTAAAATTTGAACCAATTTGAATTTGTCAAAACATAAATTTAACTATGCCAAAAGTTTCTACGTGTCATAAGCTTTCCAAAAATATTTTATTTGTAAAATTTGGCCAAACCAATAAAAAGTAGTGATAGATCTAAGATCTAGGGTTTTTCTGCAAATCTGCCGTTCTTCGGTTGACTGTTGACTCTGACCGCTGACGTGGCGATGACGAAGCGCTGACTGGGCGCTGACTTTACGGTTGACTACGAATTTTGACCAAAAATAAAGTTGCTCGGATGGAAAAACAATCTTAACGAAAGTTGTAGAGAATTACGTGCTCTTTCTAACTATCACAATTATAACATATGTGGATTAATAGATTGGTCACAAAACGCAAATTACCTTTCTGATCCGAAACTTCAAACTCGAATATCTCCTAGCTCGCTTGACCAAAAGAGGTGAGGCTTGGGCAAAAGAAAGGTCTTGATCAGGGGAACAACTTTCGTAACTACGGCCCGAAGATTTGAGATTGTTTTCTCCTCTGAAAATCGTCAATTGTACAGAGAATTCCGTACGTCAAAACCAAAAGAGTGCAATAGCAAAGTTGTAGGTAAGGGTTAGATCTGACTTCTCACCAAAGGAATTTCGATTTGAAGAACCGAGCGCGAAGAGATCTAAGAAATACGACTTCAGATCTGAAGGATTGCGAGTCGAAATTCTCTCTCCACGGTTGATGAAAAGAGTTGAGGCTTCCCGGGATGGAAATTTATTGAGGAGATTTACAACAATGCTTCAGGTTCCGTCGCGATTCGAGATGATCTTTAAGTCAAACGAACGAAATACGATTTCGCTGATTAGGGTTTCGGTGGAACGAAATGGGGAACAGAGATACCGGAGGCTACAGGGGTTTATATAGGCCAAGGGTCGGTGGAATAGATTGGGCTCGAAGTTATGAACGCGTAGGATCAAGCGGATCTGGATTTGGAGTTATATTTCTCAAGATATTTGTGTTTAAGTGAAAAGGTTTGGAAAACCTAGATTTTCCTGGAATTTCCATCGGATTCCACCTGAGTGGGTTCGACTCGGTCTGTTTGGCCAAGATTCGGCACAAGAGAAAAAGAAAAAGAAAAGGACAGGAAAAAAAAGAACATGGGCTGGCTGCGTGCACGCGCGTCCGAGTTGGGCTGAGTTTGGCCCAACTGCCTCGGTCAACTATTTTTTGGCTAAACATTTTTCTTTATTCTTTTTACTGTTTTCTTCATAACTTTTGATTTGAAAGTCCAAATCCACTCAAACCAGTTTTTAAATTTTTGTAAAATCAAGATCTATCTTCTAGAACTTTCAATACACTTTTCCAAAACATTTCAAAATTCGAATTTCAAATAATGTATAAAGGTTTAATTAGACCTTTATGCTAAATTTTATAAGTAGGATTTTATAAATTCCTTTTGAACTTTATATCTAAAATCCAAAACAAAATATGAGTAATAAGATTCCATATCCCTCCAAGATAATTTTTCACAAAGTCATTTATTTTATAAAAGATTCGATAATTCAAAATGAATTCAAAACTCAAATTAAAATCCGAATAAATATTTTCTTTCAAAACAAAACTATTAAACTTAAAAATAGAGAATAGGTAAGTAATAGAATAACTTCCCATTCATACAAACAATTCACAACCAAACATTTATCCTAAAGAAGTAACCACAATACTTCAAAATAATATATTGGACATAAATAGTCCTTTTAATATATTTTCTTAAATATGTTTTCAAGTGGAATTATTATTCCCACTTTTGAAATATCAAAATGCAAACAAAGCTATATGATGATGAATGCATGCATGCATGATTTTTCCTTTCAAAGCAAAATACATAATAGTTTTCAAAAGTTTTAAATTTTTCTGATTTTTCAACTTTTTGAAAAACTTGGATGTTACAACTTAAGTAGAAGAGTTTGGAGGTTGGATGAAACTTATGCATGCTTTACCTCTCTCACATATACATCTTTCCAAAGTGTACACCTATCATATTCAGATTTCCATCTACACTCTATGACCATTGTAGGATGTTCTACTTATCATTATGCATATATGTGTTCCATATTACTTGCTTCTATGTTACACTTTGTGAACTATCAATGAACATCCTTGTCTTGAATACTTGATATCACTTCATAAACTATTTGCATATTGCTACTCCTTTGAAGAATGAATCATTTGACTATATGTAGCAATAGTAATCATCTTTGATATCCATTGTTAAGTATTAAATTGCAAAATCCATATTAGTTTTATCATCTTCATACTCGAGGACGAGCATGGATTAAGCTTGGGATGTTGATGCATGTAAAATGCATACATGAACTTTGCACTTTAATTGCTTATATTCCAATCATATTTGCATCATATAAGGGTTATATCAATGTTTTATAATGATTTTTGGGAATATTCATTTATTTCCTATTTTTATGGAATTAACCCTGCACAGGCAGAAAACTCTGTTTTCTTATTTTAATGTTTCAGGGACCCAAACGTCAACGAAATCACCTGGAAATTTACGGGCGTCAATATTTGGAAGGAAGAAGACATGTGGTCGAAGGAAGCGAACAAGCGGAGGCCCGAGGCCCAAACGGGGGTGGCCCACGCGGCCAGGTACTGTGGCCGCGTGGGGCCCACCCGTTTGGCCCTCGTGGCTTCGTTGCTGTCAATCTTCGCTCCACCGACTCCGTCTTGACCTAAAAACGCCTATAAAAAAGGTCACCCGACGTTCTCTGGAAGGAGCGCCGCACAAACACAGAAACACCGAAACGGAGATCAGGAGCTGCAGATTGGAGGGGGAAAACTCCAGCGGGGCGCTGCCGGCGTGGTCTCCATCGACTTCTCCACCGTCTCCATGATGAAGAGGGAGTAGTCCACCTCTGGACTATGGGTTTGTGGAAGTAACTTATGTATCTCTCCTCTCTTGAGCTTCACTAATTAGCACCGTATGAGCTGCTGAACATGATTACGGTCACCGTTGTAATACCTTTGTGGTGGATCTTTATGAGTTAATATATGTTTGAGATTGCAATGTTTGTTTCAGTTATGAGTATAGATGCATATTATGTACCCCGTTCTTGTCTACTTGTTTTGATCAAGCATGTTTATGAGAGCGTGTGTGGGGGAACGTGTGCATTAGTTGGAGTAACGGGGGTGGCTAGTGCAGTGAACGTGAGAGAAAGTTCTGCGATCCACTTTGGTATCTTTACCTTACTTTGTTACGTCACTAGGGATAAACTAAAATACCATGCTACCGGGATGTGGGCGTGATCATTGCCACTACTCCATGACTAGATCTAGCATGTTCTTATTTTCACTTCATGTCATGATACTTAATGCTATACTCTGAGTTATCTTAATTACTGAGCTGTTATGATTTAGTTCGCATCTTGGTGGAGTATAAGAGAGGTTAATAACCAAAAGATCTCTATGTTAGGACGTGATGCCCATATATCTAAGTAACTTGTTATCAAACCCTGTGTTGCAATCTCATATGTTAACTGTGTGTGTTCCATTGTCTACCACTTTATAAAGAGAGAGTGCATTTGTGAAACCATGAACCCCAGTCCATTTTTAATCATAAGAAACACCTTTCCAACACCATATACCACTTTTCTATTTTTCAGCCATCATTAAATCCGAAAATACAAAAATACTTTTCATCTTGAATACATCATTCAAAAACCCAAAAATATCATTTACCATTGCATCCACCATCATTGCATATTTATTTCTTGTTTGCATTGCATAACTATCCTGATATCATTCTTACACTTTGTGCTTGACAACCACAGGTAAGGTTGAGGACCAAAACATTTAACCTTCTTTTGTAGGTAACCAAAAGAAGGATAAGAAGATAAATCTACCACTTCAGATTCCCCGAGAGTTCGATATTAAACCCTCGAGTCACCCCTCGTGGGGAAAACTGTCTTCCACTTACTATACACTCTGCACTTTGAGTCTCAACCTAATCCCGTTTATTTTTGCAGGTATCAAAGCCTTGCTCTTCGGGACCATCACTATCCAACAAATACATGTAGCGACGGACGTGCTCGTCCTCCTCCCTGATACGGCGACGTACCACCTCCTCGGGGCCGGCTCCCTCTGCACCGAGCATGGCCCACGCGACCGCCACCAAAGAAGATCCGGGTCGACGACGTCACCCGGATTCCTCACCAAGATACGCGTCCCGGAAGGTAGCACCTCCCAGTGCCAGCCTGGCGGAGTCCAGTCGCGGACATCGCCCCTCTGGTCCAACAGTGACATCGTCGCCGAGAACAATAAACTAAAAACACAATTTTTAAGTAGCAAGCAAATTTAAATAAAGTACAAATTCATAGCAACTATCAACTAACATAGTACCATATCAAATTAATATCAACAACACAATTTTCAAACTCATTTTTAGCAATGTGAAAATTACACAATATAAACCAACAATGAACACAACTAAAATTATCTACAATCTAAGCTACACAACTATATGTCCTATTTTTAGCAAAGTCATGCCAAAATTCACAAATTTTTTTGGCATGACCTTTGCTAAAAAAGAGACATATGGAGTACCCGAATTTGACGGAACGGAAGTTAATCGGCATTTCGGCAAACTCAAGGGCCTCATGGGTACCTGCAGACATTTCACAAATCATATGTCCTATTTTTAGCAAAGTCATGCCAAAATTCACGAATTTTTTTGGCATGACCTTTGCTAAAAAAGGGACATATGGAGTACCCGAATTTGCCGTAATGGAAGTTAATCGACGTTCCGGCAAACTCAAGGGCCTCTCGGGGTACCTGCAGACATTTCACAAAAAATCCACATCTCCGGCCGGCATCTCCACGACACGATGGTCGGAGCACAAACAACCACGACACGATGGTCGTGGTAGCACAGATCAACACAAGCACACACAACTTCTCGATCGGGGTACCAATAGCTCACCAAAGGGCGTCTTCTTGAACTTGAAGCACACACAAGAACTTCTAGCACACACAAGAACCTCTGCACCTGTATAACCAAAAAAAAAGAAAAGGATCATGAACTTGAAGCAGAAACAAGAAAACGATCCGAGTCATACAAGTCATATTACATAAAAAACTGCATAAAATTAAATGTTTCCCGATGTTTCCGATGTTCCCGATTTTCCCGATGTTTCCGATTTTCCCGATTTTCCCGATGTTCCCGATTTTCCCGATGTTCTCGATGTTCCCTATTGTGAACAAATTTTTAGGTTTGGCAATTTCAACAAATTTTAAAAATAGGAGCATTACATGAGTTTTTCTTACTCTATTTCCACAACTAACAATATACATATTTCACTAAATTTCACAAGCAAATACACTAGCAAATAATGCAACCACACAACCAAAATATAGCAAAATATAACAACAACTACACAAGCAAATAAATTCACTAAATTTCACTATGTAGCAAATTATTTTTAGTTGAAACCTAGCAGAGATTTCAGGGAGCGAGGAGGAGGAGGGTGGGCGTTGGTGGCTACCTGAACCGGCGGAGCGGGAAGCAGGGTCGGAGGCGGAGCGGTCGACGACGAGCTCGACCGCGACGGCGGCCGCGGCGAGGAGCGCGAGCGGCGAATTGAGGCGGCCGGCGGTGGCGATTCGCGGGGAAGGAGGTAGGGAGGGCTGTGGCGGTGGCGCGGGGAGGGAGGGTTGGGGCGGCGTCGGGGGGGAGCGGCGGCGTGGAGGTTGCGCGGCGGCGCGGTGTCGCGTGGGGGTTGGGGATGAGTGGGAGAGTGTGGATAGGGTTGGACCCGCGCGAGCCAAAATGGCTAAGTGCCGGAATTCTGTGGCGCACGGGCTCCGGTGCGCCACAGAAACATGACTGTCTGTGGCGCACGGACAGGGTGCGCCACAGAATGGACACCCAGGCAAACATTGTGTGGGGCCCACCGTATTTTTTTGGCGCATCATCCCACGTGCGCCACAAAATGTCATGTTTCTGTGGCGCACCCTAATCCATGCGCCACAGAAATGTCACCAGATTTTCCTGGATGCGGGACCCACCACATTTCTGTGGCGCATGGACTGGTGCATGCGCCACAGTAATCTGTGGCGCATTTGGCTGGTGCGCCACTGAAATTGTTTCTGTGGCGCACGGCATAACGGTGCGCCACAAAAAGGCGTTCCATAGAAAGCCACTTCCCTAGTAGTCTGATAAGGTGTTGTGCAATGCGTGGTTGTCCACCCCGGATGATCCTCAGACCGAAAGCTACCACCGTGCTTCATTTTGGGGGCGGATCGGTCAAGTGTTCAATGCTAACTCGGAAGTTGTCCGCACTGAGGAGCCCCTCCGCCATAGATGGCAATGCATCGTGGCGGAAATTAACAAGTTCGCCGGATGCTTGGCACAAATGGGTTCCGTAAGTTTTTGATGTTCAATTTTGTACAATGCCGGAACCCGTAGCTACTTTTGTTGAGTACCTATTTCATTTTGATAGATGGACAATGCCATCCTACTGTACAACGCACTTGGGGGGAGGCCGGCGTCGACGGAGTGGAAGTTCGCCCATTGTTGGGACATCCTGAAGGATAGCCCGTTCATCGACTACACGCCGGATGCGGAGAAGAGGGACAGGATCCGCCAAGCGGAGAGCCAGGCTCGACAGGCACGACGTTCTCGGCAAAGGGAACGTGAAGCTCAGGAACGTGAAGAGGGCGCCGCTCAAGCACGCGAACGGGAACGTGAAGCAGTCGTGAGAACGGTGCTAGCTCAACGTGAAGTAGTCGCGAAAGCGGTGGAAGCTCAACGTGAAGCCGGCGTATCTCACGCACGGGAGCTGGAACGTCAAGCCGGGGTTCGCCGGGCACGTCGCCGTCGCCAAAGAGAACGTGCGGCAGTGGAGGACGGCCGGGTTCTCCACCGTCTGTGAGAGCTTCTCCGCTCCGGTGTCTCCAATGAACTGTGTCCGATTAATTTCTGTGTTGAACTATGTCCGTGGATGTTTGAACCTAGTTTGAACTATGTTTATTCGTATGATCTTTGAACTATGATCTATCCTGTGATCTACGTTGCATGTCAATATGGTTTTGGGGGATTATTTGGGGATTATGCTTGTAGGACACTAGTTTTAGGGCTGTCCGGTCGGCCGAATTTGAGGGCTCCGCTTGGTGCTCTAATTTCTTTCTTTTTTTACATCGACGGTTCTTTTCCCCACTAATCATGCCCTGCCCACTACTATATCGTTTATGAGCTAGCCCCGTCCATCGTGTGCGGCGGCGGTTCTGCAATTTCGGCGAGCGATTGCGATTGGCGGCGACCGGCTGGCGGAGGGCAGCTATGGTTTGGCGTGGGCGGCGAGCGGTTGGACCTGGGGATTGTGGCCGACGGCGGGCGTCTGCATCTGGGATTTGGACGACTTGAGACGTGGGTGAGCGGCGGCGGTCTCGGCGGTGCCGTCGTGGATTCCGCTGTGTGCGGAGCGGCCTGCTGCCTCGTTGTTGGGCAGCTCAGCGTGCGGTTGCTGCGGGTGGCGCTGGGTGGCATCGGCGTCGTGATGGGCGAGAGGCAGCCTCGGCGCTGCTCTGCGGGCGGAGCACGGCTGCGGGCTTCGACGTCAAGGTATGTTGCGGAGATTTCTTTCTCAAATAAGAGGACGGTCGTGGGGGTTGGGAGCTAGCCAGCTGCTATTGATTTTTTTTCCTCCTAGGTTTCTAACCGAGCACGTCCGGCGACGATGAGCGGGTGCGCGAGTCCAGCAGACCGTCTCCTTGGCGGCAGTGTGGTCCTCCGGCCGGATTGGCGGCAATGGCGGCGTGGTGAACTCTCGAAACAGGCTTTCGCCCCGCTTTATAAATAAAGCAACATGCCAAGCAAGTCCATACAAAGTCGCCAACATCGGCGAGAAGCTAGAAGAGTTTGCTGGGGCAACAGCGCAAGTAAGCCCAACGACAGAATAAAAGAGCTAGAAAAGCAAGGGGGTAGGGCAAGGTGGGAAGAACAAAAGACCAGAAGAACGCGGCCCTCCGGCACTAGCTGCTAGATGAGGAGGAGAGGCGACGTGCAGCCACCAAGAGTCTGTCAAGCATGTCATCTAGCCGCCCCCTGTCTCGCTGTCTAGAAAGCGGGTGCCACTGCTGCAAGAAAGCCAGAAATTTAAACATGGAGTCAGAGGCACGTCGAAGAAACACCCGCTCTATCACCATCTTATTACGAATTGTCCAAAGAGTCCACGCCATTGCCGCGAACACCAACCAGAAGAGGCGTCGCCTCCCCCCGGTACGATTCGCTTGGGTCTCCAGGAACTCGCCGAGGTCTGAGGCCTGCCAAGCAGGCCCAAGCGCCTCGTGGACGAAGTTCCATAGAAACCTGGCCGCAGGACAAGTGAACAGGATGTGGGTTCCCGTCTCGGGGACCCCACACATGGGGCAGAGACCATCCCCCGGTCCATGTCTCTTGCGGACCTCCACCCCCAAAGGGAGGCGGTCCCTAAGAAGTTGCCACACGAAAATTTTAATTTTTAGGGGAAGGGGGCCTTCCACAACGGGGACACCCAAGCTCTAACTGGACCACTAAAGAGACTCCGATAGGCCGTCTTTACGGAGAAGGTCCCAGACGGCTCCAAGTGCCATGACACAAGGTCTAGGCCCCCCGGCAGTGCCTCCGGGAGCGAACCCCGTAGCTCCGTCCAAGCTGTAGCCTCGGCAAGTCCAAATGTACGTCAGAACGAGATGTTCCACACCCCATTATGAACTGCCGAGGCTACCAACAGCATCGGGTCCGAACATATAGCAAAGAGAGAAGGGAACCTATGCTGTAACGGGCTTTCACCAAGCCACGGGTCCAGCCAAAAAAGGGTGCCCTCTCCATTACCGACGGAGAAGCGGGCACCTTTTCTAATCTCATGCTTAAGGGTTTGGATGGATCGCCAAAATTGGGATCCATCCCGGCGGTCACAAGCAAGGAGGGGGCGATCCTGCAGGTATTTCGCTTTGATCAGCTGCAGCCAAAGCCCCCCTCCTCTCTAAGTATCCGCCACACCCACCGAAGCATAAGCGCGGTATTCATCTTACGAGACGCTAAAATGCCTATGCCCCCCATGTCCTTGGGGGCGCAAACATCCGCCCATTTGACCATATGATACTTCTCGCGCCCATTGGTCGCCTGCCAGAAGAAGCGCGATAGTTCCTTGTCAAATGCGCCATGCACACCTTCTGGGAATTCGTAAACTCCCATCATGTACATAGGCAAGCTAGACATGCATGAATCAATGAGGACCGATTTACTCCCCTTAGAGGTAAACCGTCCCTGCCAAGGTTCGGCCTTGGCTTTGACACGCCCAATAACCGGCTCTAGGTCCTTAATTAGGATCCTAGAGTCACTAAGCGGCATCCCTAGATAAGTAACCGGGAAGGAGGACAACTTGCAATTAAGATTGTCCGCTATCCGCTGTTGCTCCTCTAAGGGGTACCCCATGATCATGACCTCGCTCTTGTCGAAGTTAATCTTGAGGCCAGACATGGCCTCAAAGCAGAGGAGCAGGAACTTGAGATTAATGATGTCAAGTTCCGAGCCCTCCACCATGATCATGGTGTCATCCGCATACTGTAGGTGGGTGATCCCACCACCCGGAATAAGGTGTCCGACCACACCAGAAATGTGGCCGGCCGCCTTGGCTTTGTCCAAGACAGTCGCCAGGACGTCAACGGCAAGGTCAAAGAGAAGGGGGGAGATAGGGTCCCCTTGTCTCACCCCACACGAGGATCTAAAATAGGGACCAATGTCCCCATTAATATTGATCGCCGTGTTGCCGCTCATGACTATCTGCATGACCCAGCATATGAAGCGATCATCGAACCCTCGGCGCTCGAGGACCAGGCGAAGGAACGCCCAGTCCAGACGATCATAAGCCTTCTGGAAATCTAGCTTAAGGAAGACACCCTTAAGGTGTCTAACCTTAACTTCATGGACCACCTCATGAAGTGCTAGAATTCCGTCATGGATAAATCGTCCTTTAAGAAAGGCGAACTGATATGGGTGTGCGAGTCGCTCCACAACTGGGGCCAAGCGTGCAGCACACACTTTGGTAAGCAGTCGCTGGATGACGTTGATCACCGTGATCGGTCTAAACTGGCGTATCTCCGTGGCCCCTGCTACTTTAGGGATCAAGGTAATTACGCCAAAATTGAGGCGAGACATAACCAATGTTCCAGTGTAGAACTCCTGAAACATCGGCATAATCACCCCCTCAATAGTCCCCCAGAATTTCTGGAAGAAGGAGACAGGAAGGCCATCTGGGCCCGGGGCCGAGTTGGCCTTCATCCCCATAATAGCCCGGCTAACCTCCTCAGGGCTGAATGGGAGTGTAAGCTCCACATTCTCATCAACTGATACTAATGCCCCTAAGGGCCAGAAGCCATCAGCTAACGATACCCCCGTGCGAGGTCCCTCCGTGAATAACTCCTTATAAAAGGAGTAAATGTGAGCGGATAGGTCTTGGGCCTCCTCTAATAGGATGCCATCCGCTAACAAGCACGGTATAGAGCACCTTCGACGACGACCATTAGCAATGGCGTGGAAGTACGCTGTATTAGCATCGCCGCGAAGAATCCAATTCTGGCGACTACGCTGTCGCCAGAAGATCTCCTCGCCTTTGTAGATCTCCATAAGGGAGGTCTCCAAGGCATACCGCTGAAGCCAACCATCAGCGGTAAGGCCCACCGTATCGGACGCCACGTCCAGCGTCTGAATATTGGCAAGGATATCCGTCTTATTCTTTCGCAGCTCTGCACCTCTATTCGCGCCCCACCCCCGCATAAATTGGCGAGCGACTTTAGCACAGTGGTGCCAAATATCAACCGCATTATATGCACGGGGAGGGGACGCGACCGCCGATACCCACTTAAGTCGAACTGCTTCCACAAAGCCCGGCTGACCAAGCCAGAACTCCTCGAAGTGGAAGCGGTTCGACCTAGGAGGAACCCCTCCTCCAGAAGATAGGAGGAGGGGGGAATGGTCCGAGCCAATCCGAGTGAGCGCGCGAAGCGAGCACAACGGAAAGGCAATTTCCCATTCCACCGACACTAGGACCCGATCGAGAACACTCCGGATCGGGTCAGCCTGGTTGTTAGACCACGTATACCTCGCCCCAACACGAGAGATCTCGCGTAGCGCAAGGTCTGCAATCCAGTCGTTAAACATGCGCATCCTAGGGAGGTCCACATTATCCGAGCTCTTGTCATCAGGGGAGCGAATAAGGTTAAAGTCCCCCGCCACCACCACAGGGGTGGGGCATCGCTCCACCTTTGACCTGAGCTCAGATAAGAAGTCTGTGGACCTCCGGTGATCCGCGGGGCCATAGACAATAATAACCTCCCAACGAAGGTTAGATCGTCTATGGGTGAGCGACATGCTCACAAAGAATTCCCCGCGATCCATATCCTCTACCTCAAAGGTATCCTCCTTGGCACCAAGGAGGATACCCCCTGAGTGTCCCGTCGCCGGGAGCCAGTGCCACGAGAATTTGTGGCGACTAAGGCTCTCCAGCTCAGAGATCGAGAAGTCCTGCCGAATCGTCTCTTGAAGTCCCACTATGTCCACATCTTCGTCTCTAAGATAGTCGATCAGCTGGCGGCGGCGGCCCTCCTGCCCGAACCCCCGCATGTTCCAAATAAATGTGAGGACATTCATTTGGAAACATTGTCGGGGTTGGTCCCCTTAAGGGGGACCGATCGGGCCCTACTAGAGGTCGAGGGCCGGGACGCTGACTTGGGGGGCCTCCCACGCCTCTTCCCAGCTTGGGAAGATGCGACGGCAGCTGCCGCACTATCCGGCCTAGGAGGGGCTCCACTGCCAGACCCTTGTGCCTCCTGCACAGGTCCAGCGGGAGCCGGGGGCCCCTGCCGCTCGAGCTCCGCCTGAGCCCGAGCTGCCGCGAGGGCCCCCTCATAGACCTCCTTAGCCTTGATAGCCGCAATCTGCTCAAGGCGAGGCCCCCGCTCACCGCGGAAGACAACGTCACAGTCCGCCGCAATCTGGGCGAGGTGATCCAGGGGCACTGTGGCGAGAACCGAGAACCGAGAGCCAGAAGGGGGAGAGGGGGGAGGGGGAGGGGTAGGCGTAGGTTGACGTACCAGTCCTACAGTCAAGAGCCTCCAGCCGCGTGTCGCCACTGCCGCAACAGTCGGCTCCACCACCTCGCCCCCGGTCCTAGCACGGGCCAGGCGAGCGCTGTGGCGTGTGGCCAGAGGTGGGGAGGACCGGTGGCGTCGAGGGCGCACCCTGGTGCCAGTCACAGGAGTGTCGGGGAAGACCGTGACTGGCTCCAGGACAGGGGCTGCAGGGGTGCCCGGGGAGCGGGTGTACCAGACCGCCCCCGGGGAGCGCGGGGTGTCAGGCGCCAAGACCTCCATCCCGACACTCGTCGAGTCCTCCTCTCCCTCCACCTCCTCCTGAGGTGGGGAGAGAAGACCCAAGGAGGCCGAGACAAGGCCTGAGAGGTCCAAGGATCCCGGCCCGTCACAGAGGTTGGAACCGTACTGTGAGAGCGGGAACCCAAAGGACTGCAGTGGAGCAGGGCGAGAGAAGCGAGGACCATCCACCAGGGCCAACTTCGCCGGCGCACTCTTAGACAGAGTACCCGACGCTGAGGAGTGTCGTCCAGGCGAAGATGCCTGAACCTGGGACCCTGCAGGGGTCGGGGCCCCCCCAGCTGGGGGCTGCGGCGGCGCAGGAGTGGGCCCCTCTGGGCGGGACAGAGAGCCCTCCCTACCGTCGGCGACGTCGTCAGACTGGTCGTCCTCCGAGGAGTCCTCCCCCTCCCTGGAAGAGTTGTGGCGCGAAGACGGGGAGGGGCGCGGCGGAGAGGATGGGGGGACCCTGGAGGGACCACCACCGCCTCAACCTCCACGCGAAGAAGCCTGCCAGCCCCGTCGAAGTAGATCGGGGGGAGCACGCCGGCCAGCCTGTCGGAGTCTGGAACCCTGACACAGAGGCGGAGTGGCCCCTCCCCCGGCAAGGACTCAGCATCCACCTCCTGAAGCACACCAATAGTCCTGGCGATCAGCTTGATGATGGGCACCTTCTTGAGCTCACTTGGGACCCCATGGATCCTGATCCACACCGAGGCGAGGGTGGAAGTCGTGTCGGGGTCTATGGATGATGGCTCGATGTTGACCCTGATGTTGTTGACCGGAAGAGTGGTCGAGCCAAACCACGAGACGGCCTGGAGAAGTGACGCCGACGGGAAGGCAACCGCGAACTCGGTAGGAGAGATCTCCCGCACCACCCAAGGAGCCTCTCCGTCGAGTCGTAGGAGCTCGGTGCGGATGGTCTCCACCGAGATCACCACGGAGGGATCAAGGTCCTGCTCAGGTAACACGGTGATCCGAGCCATGTGCTCCGGTGCCGCCAGCTTGATGCCGCCCGTGTCGATGTAGAAGAAACCGGCGTCAATGCCCTGACCAAGCAGCTCCAAGGTGGACTCCCTGCCGGAGGACGCCCCCAATCCAGCCTCGGGAGGAGGCGCAGCCACAGCCTCACCCGCAGTCAGCACGCCTCCAGGAGCCGCACCCGTGCCAGCCTTCTTCTTTTTCTTTGGCTTTGACTTCTTCTTCTTCTTGCTTGTGCCACCGGCAGTAGAGGTCCGAGGGGCAGCGGCTTCATCCCTCCGCGGCGGTGATCGATCTCTGTCCGCCCGCCACGAGCCATCAGGGCCTGGGGCCGGCCACCCGCCCGCTGGGACTGCTGCCGGTCCACTAGGGACTCCCGCAGCCTAGCCTCGCGACCCTAGTTGAAAAAACCGGACCGGACCGCCGGTTGAACCGGAAAAAACCGGAACCGGAGCCTGCGCCGGTTAGTTAAGCGCACTGGACCGCCCCCGCAACTGAACCGGGAAAAACCGGCTGAACCACGGTCGAACCGCCGGTTTTAGGGCGAACCAGGATTTAGCAGACCACCGGTCCGACCGAATATTCCCCCAAGCGCTAGAAAAATAATGGTGCGGACACAGGATTCGAACTCGAGTGCTCACGCAACGCGCGTACGCATGCTGCTTGTGCCACCGGCAGTAGAGGTCCGAGGGGCAGCGGCTTCATCCCTCCGCGGCGGTGATCGATCTCTGTCCGCCCGCCACGAGCCATCAGGGCCTGGGGCCGGCCACCCGCCCGCTGGGACTGCTGCCGGTCCACTAGGGACTCCCGCAACCTAGCCTCGCGACCCTAGTTGAAAAAACCGGACCGGACCGCCGGTTGAACCGGAAAAAACCGGAACCGGAGCCTGCGCCGGTTAGTTAAGCGCACTGGACCGCCCCCGCAACTGAACCGGGAAAAACCGGCTGAACCACGGTCGAACCGCCGGTTTTAGGGCGAACCGGGATTTAGCAGACCACCGGTCCGACCGAATATTCCCCCAAGCGCTAGAAAAATAATGGTGTGCGGACACAGGATTCGAACTCGAGTGCTCACGCAACGCGCGTACGCAGCATGCTGCGCTGACCAACTGTCCGCTAGCTCGTTCGTGTCACACCTATACATGTTTGTATTAAATACATTACCTATTTGAACAGATTATTAATATTTTCTGTGCTGTTATATTTTAAAAAAACCAGCCATCGAACCGGACGAACCGGCGGTCTAACCGGTGAACCGTGAACCGAGAGCCTCGCCGGTTTGATCACCGGTCCGGTTTTTTAAACTATGCTCGCGACGCAGGGCATCCGGAGATGCAGCCCGACGAGGCGGCGACCTATGCCGGCGTGGGCTCCGTCCGCTCCCACCCCGGTGCGGCGACCGCTGGGTCGGAGCATCCCGGCCAGCCCGCGGGCGGTCCGTCGGCGACCAGCGTCGCGGCGGCGAACGACGACCAGGAGGGCGATACGGGGCGGGAGCAGGGGCGCGAGGAGGGGAGGGCGCGCGGCGCGGTGAGGTCCTGGGATTCCGGCGCGGCGAGGCCAGCTCATCTTCACGGCGGCGCTTCATGGGCGAGCTCACCACGGCGGCGAAGGATCGAGAAAGAGGGGGTGGCGGCGGGTGTACAGTAACCGAGCGGGCGAGCTTGCTGTGCCTCGCGATCTGACTCGGGGATGCTTCGAACCCTAGGGACAGGTCCGTTGACCCCCGACGGATCCAGAGCCAGCTCGAGTTGGGCCGCGCTACCTGGGCCGCTAATGGGCCCGAGGAAGCCACGGTCCGCACGTCCTGGCTGCGCCAGCCCATAATGGGCCGGCCCAACAACGACAAACCAGCCTGCCTAGGGTTCCCATCCCCCTGCGGCTCAGGGCCCAGCAACGACGCCTCCGTGGAGGGAGGGGAGCCTCGCCGCCCGAGAGAGAACGGCCGCACCCCAGAGGGATGCGCCGCCGCGCCGCCAGCCGCCGGCGCCGGAGCCGGAGGGTCCGCCGGCCCAGAGCGGAGCTCCGGGCGAGGTAGACTCCCCAGTCCAGCACCCGCGAGTCCCAAGGGGAACCCACCAGCAGCCGGCGAGCACGGGCCCGTCAAGGTCTTCTTCCTCACTGTCCGGGCAAGGCCGCCGCTCGCCGTCCGTCGACCTCCGCTCGAGTCGCGCCGCCGCGCTGGAGAACGCCTCGCCACCGACATGAAGTCCGCCAACGTCGGGAGAGCTGGCGTCGAGCAAAAGTGCTCCACCTCCAGGCGCTCCGCCTCCGCAGCGTCCGCTTCGTCGGCGACATCCGCCCAACTCCGGCCACGGATGGAGTCCCGCTCCACCTCCGGCGCGGGAGAGGCAGTAGGGGACGGCCGTGGCATCGCCGCTAACTCGTCGGACCCTTCACCGCATCTCGGCGACGGCCGCTTCCAACTCGATCCACCATGGCCTAGCAGCTCCACGTACACCAACGTTTCTCCGTAAGCATTCTCCGTGAACTCCAGCCATCCGTGGCAAGATCCTGTCGCCGCCGTCATTATGTGTAGTTACCCAGACAGTCATGAATCTGCAAATTGGAGTTAGTTTATGGGTCGCTAGTTTTCTGTAGCATAAACGAGATGGGAATGTGCTGTTTTGGTGAGTAATCTGCGATTCCAGCTAGGCAGTTGAGAATGTGCTAGTCTGTACCTGGGATAAATGAAGACGTGGGTTCTGAATTCATTGGGAGTGGGCATTACTTTTATAACAGTGATATACTTTGGGAGAAATCTGGGATACATGAAGATGTAGGTTCTGAATTCATTCAGTAGTTAGTTTTGAAAAGAATTCTTGCTTGTGCCCAATGTGTAGTTTATCAGAATCCTTGTTTGTGCCTGACAAGTACTAAATTTTCAGGAATCTTACAAGCATTTGGGGGACGAAAGAATATATATGCAAAGGACTTGGAGACGAAGAGCGAGTATCGAGAGGCAATGTTGTGCAGACGAGAAGCTCCCAGTTGTTTGTGTCCATGTTGTACTTAGCCTGTTGTCACCCGAGGTGAGCTCCAGCCTTAATCCAGGGATATTTTTTCTAGTTCAGGTTGTGTTGCAGATTTAAATTTGAGGTTTTGTGGTATAGTATTGATTTGCATTGCTGTCAACCTAGAGTTCCACAGCTAGAAATACAAGCCCTACATATAGTTCTGCCCTCAAGTTAAATACTGCCAGGCGCAAGTTGACTCTTTGGAAATGGGTATATAAATTACGATGGTCATTGCACTAATGAATTTAATTCTGCAGTCTTGATTCAGTCTCATATTTTATCCTACTCATTTCAATATTTTTTTATCACTACTTGCCAAGTCGAGATCATGTCATTATGACTCCTAAGCAGATTTCCAGTTTCATACATTTTCAGTGCAAATATATTGTTTTGTTAATTAGTGATGCCAACTAACGGGTGCGTCAGTGTTTTTGTCTGCGTTTTATTTTGCAAGATGCAATTCCTAGTTTGTAAGTTGTTTGAGCATACAGAACGGAAGAACTTGCAGTTTGAGTAGAAACTTGTCAGTTCATTTGTGGCGGAACAGAAGCTTATTAATTAAATGAATGCTGAATTTTGTACAGAAATAGCTAGCTCTCTCCTGACAAAAGAAAATGAAGTAGCCAACTCTCATATAAATGTGCATTTAGGTCTTCTGGCCATGCTAGATTATGGTAGGCTCTAATTGTGTTTGTTACTTCTTATGCCTGACATATTCCAATCAACATTCTGCAGTTACTTTCTTGTGCATTCATATGCCTGAACATAATTTTGTACTGGTCTAGATCGTTATTTTTCTGATCTTCTGTGTATGAAAGCAACTTGTGAAATTACGTCGCTTATCATGTTAGTTATGTTCCCAGTAATGTTAAGTGGAGTACACGTGCCAAGAATGGTTACTGCATCATATGTCGTCGTTCTCCTGAAGCCCGTGGAGCTCATGCTGTGCTTTCATAAACTACATGTTGTGCTGTTTTCTTTAGTATGATGTGCAATTTCATGGCATGCTATAATTGGAGTTACCAATACGTGGTAATAACATGTAAATCTCCCCCCTGTGCTGGATGCCAATACATGGTAATAACATACTATTTCATACTGTTAAGATCGTTTTGTTGCCTCATTGCTTTTGGTCAAACAATAAAAAAACCCGCTTCATATGCTACTTCGGGATTAGTTCTTAAAAAGAAGTTTCTTTGGGGCTGTCAAGATGGTCATCACACTGTCATAAGTGTCTGCCCGATTTTAGTTAGATCATGTAAGAAATTTAGTTAGCTCATTTTTGTTAAATTACGTCCCCAATGCAGAGGCGAAGCATTGAGTATTCGATCAGTTGATTCGGGCTTAGCTGAACCACAAGTTTAATAGTCCAACTTTTTTTAATGAACCCGGGGATATTTGGCCTTGAATTGTTACATTAAAAAACTGAAAATTGATGGAGGGCAACCTGCTATCACTTACTTTCAATGGATCACATGTAGTACTTTGTGCCATCTTTTATATGCATCGCTGACGATGTGTTTCTATATGGATTTTGATCACATGTAGTACATGAGAACTTGCCTGTGGCAAGATGGTTAGGTGGGTGGTTGTACCCCCAGCCCACCAGAGTTCAAACCCCAGGTTTGACGCTGGTGTTTCTCATTTAAGGCGGAATATTCTTCAGTGGGAGGCGACGTTCCCGTCGACAGCGAGGCGCCCGTGGTGACTTCGTCAATCTCAAGACTCGACCCGCCGGCTCAGTCTCTCGGAGGTGCTCATAGGGGTAGGGTGTGCGTGCGTGCGTTCATAGGGGTGAGTGTGTGCGCGTGTATATGAGCGCTTGCGTTGTACTGTGTTTCGCAAAAAAAAAAAGATCACATGTAGTACATTAGGTATGTGATGTGTTTTCTTTTTCCTTGTGCAGCACTCTTTGGAAAGCATATCGCTATCCAGATCCTCAATTTTCGGATATCTTGTTGCCTTGTTTGCATGGAAGAAACAGGGATATATTACCGTTGTATTTGACCCATTGCCTGCTGCATATTTTCCCCTCCGCCGATCATCAAATGAAGTGATATGAAGTCGGCATCGACGGCATTATATAGTTTTTTTGTCAGGGTTTATCATGCTTCATGCATGAGCTATAATTATCTCTGTTTTGAATGGTGTATACCACTAGGCTTCACATGTAATTACTGGGTATACACAAATATTATGTGTATTCTTTTTTTACTAAATCTTTTGTACTTTTTTTTTTGCGAAATCTTTTGTAGTTTTGAAGTTGCTAGATTCTAAATGCACCGTTGGTTCTTGATTTTACGGTGCAGTAGGCCATGGCGTGATTTTTGCTGGCACGTTTAAGCCTTCTTAGTATCTTATTAAGGGCGTGTAAACAGGCCGGCAATTTTTTGCAAGCACATAACCGTTGTCATATCAAAACATGCCATTAGTTCTTACGTTGATTAGCTAAAAAAGCAAGTTAACAAATTCTTATGTTGTTAGGCGGCTGAATGAACACGCGCAGGATAAATTAGTGGACATGCATGTTCGATTTTTTCTGTCAGCTGTCATAATTCCTACGTCAGCCGTTGCGGAAATACCTCACGAGTCAAAGCATCCGGGCTGACTAGGGATCGTGTCATCGTGTGGGCTTAATTACGTTGACCCCACGTTACTAAGTTGGTCGCATGTGGAACTTAGACTAGTCATAGTGGGGAGTAACATTTAGTGGTAACATACTTATGTTACTACCTATTGTTACTATCTCTATAGTGGGTAGTAACTTATTTGTGGTGTCATGCATTATACTCCCTCCATCCCAAAATAAGTGTCTCAAGTTTACTCAAATGTGGATTTATCTATACATGAAACATGTCTAGATACATCCACTTTTAGGCAAACTTGAGACACTTATTTTGGGACGGAGGGAGTAGTATTTATTAGGTTGTAGACTCATTTTGCCTTGGGGTGTGTGATGTTCCGGTAACTAGCTATGTTACTCCAACCTCCTCTCTCATTAATTACTTGCCACATCATCTTTTTTGTCTACGTGGCATTGAAGTTACTAGCAATGTTCCTCCCACTATGACTAGTCTTATTTACGTCGCATGCAATCGATCGGGTGCGGGCTCGCTGGAGGGGCGCGCCAGGCGCAAGTCGCGCGGCTCGGTACTAGGCACCCTGGTGTCAAATAGCGTGTCCCTATATAGCCAAAACTAGACCCGCTTTCTACAATGGAAGAGGCCCGACCACCCCTCTCATCCTCACTTCGGCCAGTGGCATTAGCGGGTGAAGAAGGTGCACGGGAGACTCTCAAGGAGGGGTTGTGCCGTTCAAGCACTTGATAACATAACTTCGAGTGCAAGACAAGCATGAGCAGAAATTTTGCTTAAGTCGTTTGATGGATCAAGATAAAATATTTTCTTAGGGCAACTAAAACTAGAACCCTACTTTTTCATATGCGCACCAGACAGAATCCACATCTCAACTCCAATAATGGTGCACCCAAATAGAGTGCTTGTCATCTTTCGTCCGTTTGGCTCCAAATCAGCCCTAGCGTCTAGCCTTGTTCAGTTCGCCACAGTCTCCACCAGGCCCATAGGTCAGTGGGTGGCCTCCTCCTCCTCGAGTGGCGGCGGCGCTTCCAACTCGACCATCGCGCATCGGACGCCTGCTCATCCACTTGTGTTTCCTTCTCCTCCACCGTCGTCTACATCAGCGACGATGACAACGGCGACAACAACGAGTGGGACGAGGTCGACAACGAGTAGGGTTAGGTAAGATTAGGGTCTCCGGCGACGCTAGTTTAAGTTTAATTATTGTTCAAAATCTTGTAAAATATCAACACACTTTGAGTGAAATTTTAAACCATTTGTTTAAGTTTGTTATATTTTTTTACTACCTCCGATCCATATTAGTGGGCACAACTTTGTCTAGATACATATGTATCTAGTCTAAATACTTAACTAGATACATATGAATTTAGACAAAGCTATGCCCACTAATATGGATCGGAGGGAGTATTAAGTTTGGTGCCTGCCCGCTGGGCCCATCCCCTCCCCCTATGTGATGCACATGTGAAGCGGACAAATTTTCAGGATGCCGGTGAAGATACTCTTATCTTTCATCAAGTTGCCAATTTCTCCTCGCCAGTTAGCAGGTCTTTGTCCCGGCTTCTCTATAAGAGTACAGTGGTTACTCTCTCAGATCTCTATTCGACAGCAAAAGGTTCTCCCGTGGCTAAGATCACCGGTATGGCGGCCACCGGCACCAGGAGGGCTTATGGTAAATGTCGACGCAGGGTGGGATGCTATATATATCTAAAAATACTGGCAGTGGTTTAATCATTTGGGATGAAAGAGGCAATGCGGTGCTGACTGAATGGAAGTTCATTTGCTATTGTTCTAGTGCAGAAGAAGCTGAGATATTAGCTTGCGTGGATGGTCTTCGACACCTGATCAACCTCCAGCGCTCCTTAGGTATCATTGGTACTGATTGTCTTCGTGCTGTACAGGTTATAAACTCTAAGATTCCGGACAGGTCCGCATACTGGAGCATCTTTCAGGATATCCAGGAGTTGCTCAGGTTCTCTCCTGATTTTAAAGTTTGTAAAATTGATCGAGAGAGCAATAGAATAGAGCATGTGTTAGCTCAAATGGTGAGTCGAGAGGGTTTCTACATGAGTCGGTGCCGGCCTGCTTGTCGGCTATGATCATGAATGATTGTAATAACAATATTATATGATCAAGAAAGCTCACGGCACCCTCAAATAATATCCCGGCATAATTCCTAAGGAACTATCCTTGGAACTGCACTATATCTCCATTTTGGAGCATATTTCCTCTGAGCTAAGCTAAGACCAAAACCACTGACAATACACCGTTGACAGCTCATACAATGCACTTGTTAAAAAAAGATTGTGTGTCACAATATCATCACTTATTCTACAAGTAAAAAATATACATTTATATATAAGGATATGATAAAAACATGATATGAGATTTGCATCTACAGCATTAAGCATGTCTAATACCGCTATTATTAGGAGAGCGCCTCTTCTTGACAAGTCTAGTTTGCAGGGCTTTAATCTGACACATATGGATGTAGCAATGGTAAGGCGGTAATGGGGACTTCCATGCAAGGGCTTTAAATGTCCCCTTTGGTTTGACGCCTCCATACAACACATCTTGCAGTGTTATCCCCGGAAGTTCCTCTTGAGAAGAGCATGTTTGGTAGTGACTAGAAATAAAAACATCTTCAGTAGTTCTACCCAGTCTTCGAAGATACAAAGGTTTTTTAGTCAACATATCACAAGGGTGCTCATCATGCATTGATTTATATTTGTCTGCAGACTCTCTACAGAATTTCAGAATCTTGCACCAATACTGGATGCAAAAATTACTTCTAAGTAGGCCACCAATGTCGTTTGCAGCCATCAGAGATCCATTCAGCATCTTAGATATCTGCATTGCTAAATTTGCTAGTCTTGGGTGCATATTAGGATCCGTGCTTCCAAATGTAGTCACCTTGAAGAAATACCAGAATGCCTCATGAGGCAGCTCCTTCAGATGCATAGTCTGTGCAGTCCCAAGCTTTGCGATCTTGTCTGATTGACTTGTGATTATAATCTTACTACCACCTGTTGTGCACTTTCTAGAGAGAGAATACAACTTTTCCCACAAATCTTCATAGAGTTCCCAACCTACCTCGAAAACAATTAGCAATTTCTTATTCTGCTCATGTTGCATTGCACAACGGTCGGTCAAAATGTCAATATCTTCATCTCTGAATGTACCGTGCGTAAAGAAGGCAATATGTGAGAAATGATCACGGACTCTTTCGTCGTTGCAGACGCGAGCAACTAGGGTACTCTTCCCACAACAACGTGGACCAACAATTGGAAGGACATCAAACCTGCCAAGCCTACTACTGTAAGGTTGTGCACGCAACAGAAAGTGGAGGATCAGCTCCATCTCCATCTGGCGGCCAAAGATGCAATTTCCGAGCAAGATATGCATGCTGTTAGGCTGGCGGTGCAGGCGGGGATATGTTTTCAATAACATTACTGACTCACTGGCATGAAGAATCATGGTTCTCAAACTGTCAAGGATATTTTCAGCTACAAGTTCTTGTGAAGTTTCTGTGCTACTGCTAGATAGACAGAGTCGTTTTGCAGAGCTGAATTTGGACAGAGCCCAGGAGGGATTCAGAACCTTATTACCTCCAGCGTCATCTTCTTCAAAAGCTCTGTACCTGAGTGTATCGAGCGCTAAGAAGCCTTGGTACATGGCATCCGTCAACATGCTCAGCTGCCGAAGCATCCCCTGGTTTGTGACGAGACGCCCCTCGGCCTCGTCGACGATAACCTGCGCTCGGAGTAAAATCATCTCCAGGTTAATCTCCATATCTTGCACCGGTGGCTTGGAGTATTGGTTGATGATGAAACTCATGGACCTTGTTGCGAGTTCACCGAGCACCGCTGAAATGAAAATCTCCATTTGTAATAACTAACTACTGAGTTGGGGGAGTTAATTTGGTGTCTCCCCAACTCTGTTTCTGCCGTTTTATGGACCTATAGATGGAGACTTTTTCTATTATGACTTTTTCCAAGTCTTTGTGCGCAACAACCAGTCAGTCAGAATGATCCAGTGTACGCATTTTTCTTTTCTCCGAAATAGACCTGACTATATTGTCCGTCAGAAGTCTGAAGTCCGAACCTGCTGTTTTTCTGCGCAAAGGACCGTGAAACCTACGCCACCCTTCCTTCATCACCCGGCGACGTGCAAGACTTTGACTAACAGTGCTCCCTGTGCAGAGTGTCAGAGTCAGAGCGGCGTTCAACGGCGAAATGGCTAGCTGTTGCCCGCGCGAGCGCTCGCTCGCTCTGCGGACGCGTTGACGCCGTGGGCACGACGCACAGCACTTGGGTGGGACCCACACACGTCTTCTTCCTCCTCCCGTGTCTTCCCCAAAATTCACGATTCGCACGCGCGGTTCTCTCCTCTGCCCCCAAATTCTCCACGATTCGCACGTGCGGCTGTCGGAGAACCGCGCGAGCGGTTGCGCGCGCGCAAGCTAGACTCTCCCGTTCAACGGCACTCTGGCGGCAATCACGCGGCGCCCAATCCAGAATCAAAGACCGCCGCGGCCGAGCCCGCAGACTCTCTCCATGGCCAAACAAGTAGTACTACTTTGGAGCAATAGGTCTCCAGTGATCACTCCTATGCATTATATGGTAACCATGTTAATTTCTAATGTGTGGTATTAACTGAAAAAATATAACTAAGATGATTCATCAACATATTGTTTTCATTTTGGTCGTTGACATATCTTAGGGAGCGACCAGTCTAGTAATTATGCAGTAAAATTCATCCACGATAAATGAACTTGCCAAATATACACTTTGGTAGATCAAGCTGCAAATGTTGTAATGGAGGGCCATAACTTGCTACGTTCGGTCATCTTACTACAGAAACAAGCCACCGGAGGTAAGATATGCCGCCTAGACACTGATGTGGAAACAAATGAAGTATTTTTGAGAGTTAATTACTTGCAACATCCCATTTCCATCTGCCATTTAAGATCATATGTATTTCTCAGCTTTCATATGTGTCTAGTCCCTAAAACTCCCACCTCACTTCCACTCAAATAACTCCTCTCCTTTGTCCCGTCTACATTTTTGCTTCAGAGTTCCCCTTGCTCCATTCTCCTCTCACTGTCCCATCTGCAGCGCTGCTCCGACATATACATATTATCTATGTTTGCCAAATCCACAAAAAAACCATTATGTTTGATTCTTTTCTTTATATAATTGTGATGAATAAATTTCCATCAAAATGTACTCGCACTGAACTAAAATAGGAAGTTGAGAAAAATATATGCATTGCGCAAGTAATTTAATAAGCCTGCAACCTATCAACAAACATCACAGAACATAAACATGCAGTATCAAAGTCCCTTGGCTGCAACAAACGTCGACCTGAATACTTGATCTATCAAACCAATGCATTGATAGGTCAATCAGACAGACGAATTAGAGCGAAACCACAAGTAAACATCCTAAATGATCATGGAAATTCGTAGCACCCTCAATCCCCAACCTCGAGTGAATGCAAAATAGAATAGTTTGCGCAATGTGACTAACCGTATTAAACATGACTGCAACAGCTCCTCCGGCACAAACGCCAATTTCTACCACAATCATTTCGCCGTGGTTGAGCAGAAAATATAATCTCATCTAAAATTTAGTAAAGTAACAATGACAGAGCTTACTGTAAGAGGGGGGCCACCCCCTCCTTACTGCAAGAAAGGAGTTTCAGAGAGGAGATTTTTATTATTTAGAAACGATTGGGAGAGGAAGCTGGCTGGACTAGTGGGCATTACGGGCTCCGCCCAAGTTAATAAAAACTAAATTTCGACATTATGCTGATTAAACTTTATTAGTTATTGTATGTTCTCCCTATCAGTAGAAAAAGTTGTCAAATTTATTATGTTTTACTTCCTTTAAAGGAACTTTATATTTATTTATATATAAACACATGCACAATGAATTATTATTTACATGAAAATAATGTTCCTATTTTGATGGGACATTTTTACATTACGCGGGGGACAGAAAAAATACTAAAATAATAATAATCCGACGTATTTAAATAGGACAATGTATCTGCAATCCATCCGTTGCACAAACGATAAATAGTTCAACATCACACTCGTCATGAGTGCACACACAACGTACAATATAGAAATATATCACACATGAGTGATGCTGAGGGGGCAAGCGGGTCTCTCGTCGGCGATCCATCACCTGGCGCACTTATAGTGGAACAGGTGGCCGCAGTCCAACCTAGTGATCTGGTCGTCGTCCTCGTACTCCTCCAGACAGACCGTGCACTCCGCGTCATCGTCCGGAGCCTGCTGGCTGTGTAACTCCCTGAAGGTAGTCATCTTGATCTTCTTCGCGATGCTCCAGCGAGCGGCCGCCTCCCATCCCCTCCCGGCCCACCTCAAGTATAGGTGTGGTTTAGGGTAAATCCTAGGAGTATGACTGGAACAGCTCCTTACCTCATTCATTTCACCTTCGTTGAGCAGAAAAGGAAATCTTCATCTAAACTTTAGTAGAGAAGTTATACTAATTATAATTGGAAGTGGAAATCTGACTAATCTTTATGAAATCAAAACCTAATAAAAATCACATAGCTTACTGCAAGAGGGGGACCCCCCCCCCCCCCCCCCCCCCCCCCCCCCACTTGTTTCTTAATTCAAGATAGGGGATTAGGAGAGGAGATTTTTAATTTTTAGAAACTATTGGGAGAGGAAGCTGGCTTGACTGGTGGGCTTTACAGGCTCGGCCCAATTTAACAAAATTTAAATTTAGACATTATGTTTATTCAACTTTAGTATTGTTGTACCTTCTTCCTATCAGTAGATAAAAGTTGTCAATTTTACTATGTTTTACTTCCTTCATGGTAACTTTTGTATTTATTTATCTATGAACACATGCATGCACAATAAATTATTATTTACATGAAATCATGTTCCTATTTTGACGGGACATTTTTACATTACGTGGTGGATCAATGACCAAAAAATACTAAAATAATAATAATCCAACATATTTAAATAAGACAATGTATCTGCAATCCATCCATTAAACAAACGACAACGCAACAATCAGTACATACGTGCGGCCTAGTATGAATATAAATAGTTCAACACCATATAATATGTACACACCATTCATAACTGCAGACACATGTACAATATAGAAATATATCACACATGAGTAATGCAGTGAAACAAGTGGGGCCAAGCGGTCTCCCGTCAGCGATCCACCGCCTGGCGCACTTGTAGTGAAACAAGTGGTCGCAGTCCAACCTGTTGATCTGGTCGTCGTCCTCGCACTAGTACAAAACGACACATCGGATACCCCTCTATGGAAACGTCACGAGTTAGGCGACGAAAAATCGACCTTTCCGCGTGAGAAAACCCGCCCCGCCAGGCAAGCTGGCCCGTGTCCCGTCAATCGTAGGCAACGGTCGCAAACTTTTAACCGTTGCCAATATCTTGGCAACGGAGGTTCCGGTAACTCCGTGTGCGACTTGTACTTCAATGTCATCGGACAGTTTTGTACAACCGTTGGCGAGGTTGCGTATATAAATTTTCTTTCTTAGGACTATATCTTGGAAATTATAAACTGTCGATTCGCCCTTATCCTCTGCTCCAGCTTGTTTCTACTCTGCACTCGTGTCCTCCATGGCCAAGAGCATGAGATCGTCGGGGAGATCGATGGCGTCCTCCTCCTGCGCCGCCGGGGCCGGGTCAGATCTGCCGCTTGTGAAGTGCGTTTGTTGCCGCTGTAGAAACGCGATTCGTCGAGTGTCGCGTTCGGAACTAAACCCAGGCCGGATCTACTTCAAGTGTCCAAATCACAGGGTTAGTTCTACGCTTCGACCAGTTTTGATTGATTTCTATTTCTGTGTGATGCTGATTTGGCCCTGGATTCGATTTACCATTTAACAGGGGAGGGGCGAAGAGTATTCTGGGAGCTGTGATTTTTTTGGGATTGAAGATTATGTTGAGATGCTGCTTGCTAATCGCGTCGAAGTGGAAGCTGCAGAGCTGCAAAATGTAGCCTTGATAGTCAGGAAGGCAAACATGGAGATGAAGCCGCACACTGTAGCTGCTCTAGCTGGTTTGGCATGGAGCTCGACAAACTGTTCGACGAAATCTGACTCTGTTGTTACTGGGCGAAAGGAACGGCAGAAAGGGGAAGAAATAGCTCAGTTTAATGTTCTTGTGAGCATTGCTAGAATGATTTTGTGTGTTTGTGTGCTGTTGTTAGGTGTGAACTTGTATGTAGCAATGAAAATCAGTAGAATGTATTAGGTTCGTATGCAGCTATGGAAATCAGTTGAATATATTAGGTTCGTATGCACTTTTTGAAAATCAGTAGAATGTACTAGGTTCGTATGCAGCTACGGAAATCAGTAGAATATAGTAGTTGTGAACTTATATGCAGTAGGGTTGTATGCAGCAACTTATTAGTAATAAGTTTCCAATGGAAACGGTTATATAAAATGTCTGTTGCCAATTGGGTGCTTATAAATGTACTGCCGACAGAGCAAGTCATCAGTCTCATTCTCACTCCCTCACTGTCTATCTTTCAACCCTAGCCACCGTACACTGTAGCTTTTTACTCTCCTCACTCCTCATGGCTTCCTCTGCCGGCGCTTATAGATCCCACCATCGCCGCCGCGGCTATTGCGGCCGCACTTGGGTAGCTGCATCCGTTCGTGATGCTAAGGCAGATCTGGAGGCGGCCGTGACGCGGCAGGTGTTGGAGCGCGTCAGGCTGATCTCCTCCCGGCGTCCTCTGGGCCTCGCGGAGCTGGTACAGATCATTCGTCAGGAGGTGATGCAGCAGTGTTGGCGGATCCGCCGTCAACGAGGCCGATCTGGAGACCGCCGTCGACGGAGGAGGAGGTGGCCGATCTGGAGGCGCCGTCCACGGAGGAGGAGGTGGCCGATCTGGAGGCGCCGTCCACAGAGAAGAAAATATGAGGTCTAAATCGCTCTGTCTTTATATGTCATATTCTGCAGCGGCATAGGTAAGATCTCATGAACTAGAGATGCTCTTTGATATGTGGTTTGTATTAGAAACCAATGAAATGTTCTATTGGTTTTCTATTAGATTGTTCATCAATTGTGCTCTGTCTTTATATGTCATATTCTCCCGCGGCATAGGCAAGATCTCATGAACTGGAGATGCTTTGTTTTGATATGTGATTTGTATTAGCAACTAATGAAATGTTCTATTGGTTTTATATTAGATTATGAATTATTTCGGTAAATTGTGATCTGTTTTGATTTGTGATTTGTATTAGCAACTCATGAAATGTTCTATTGGTTTTGTATTAGATTGTGAATTATTCCGGTGACACTGTCCAAGATGGAGCAAGCCTCAGTACGAAGAATTTGGCAAAATATATTTGCTACGGAGGCTTGCTAGCTCGGTGTGGTTTCTTGTTTTAAGTTTCTCCATGTATCTTCAGGATGTGTGTAGCAATTAAGCTGCAGATGTGATTTGGAGAAGCATGAAACCACTACTCGAGTCTTTTGGTAGCTCGAAGATCGTTTTCGAGGTTTCGAAACAGACAGCGAGCTGAGGAAGAAGGAGAAGAGTGGAGGACTATAAACGGACAGCGAGCTGAGGAAGAAGGTGTCGAGGATATAGGATACGAATATCCTGACATATGATAAATGTGGCCCAACATGTAGAAGGCCCAACAAGGCGACTTAACGTTTTGAGTCGCACAAGGACTCCACGAACCGACTTGTAATAGAAACCCTAGTTTGTATCCTACTAGGACACCACATGTAAGCTTGCCCCTTCCACCCATATAAGGAGGGGCAAGGCGCACCAAAACCTCTCCGATCTCAATAGACTAGATACAACAAAACAGAGAGAGCCGCCTCATCGGCGACTCGCTCATCGGCATACGGAATAACATCTAGCCACAAACAGCATGTAGGGCTTTTACCGGACGATGTTTCCCGGGGCCTGAAGCTGTATAAATCGCTCTCCTGTGTGCAATCTCGCTCTCGGAAGATCCTACGTCACATAAGTTATACAATCTCACAAGTCATTACGCGATGACATCTGCCGTGATAATCCCACGACAGAAGGAGAAGACTCGACATGTGTAATTGATCATCTTTTGATGCTATGTAATGGTTACAATTGTTATATACGTTATGAATGGATTTTTTAGCATTTTTGTGCTTCTGCTGTGAGATTTTAAATGTCCAGTGGCAACCCTATTCCTGCTATAGGCTTACGAAGAAACCTCAGTGCAAACGAGTCGGAATAGAATCTCCGTTTCTGATGTTCCCATACATCGGAAACGAAGGTATGTGCACCACCGTTGCCAAACGGTGGCCTCATCGGCGACGGTTTTTAGCCTCCGTTCCCGATGAGGGCCTTCACATCAACATCGGGGGGCGGGGACATAGACCCTTTTTCCGTTTTCGATGGGGTTTTTGGCCCGTTTCCGATGTGTCGTTCTGTACTAGTGTCGTACTCCTCCAAATAGACCGAGCACTCCGCGTCATTGTCCAGAGACTTCTCACTATGTAACTCCGTGAAGGTGGTCATCTTGATCTTCTTCACGACGCTCCCGCGAGCGGCCGCCTCCCATCTCCTCACGGCCCACCTCAAGTAGGAATGGTAGAGGGTAAATCCTAGGAGCATTACTGCAATAGCTCCTCTAGCACAATTACCAATTTTAGCGCATTCATTTCGCCGTTGTTGAGCAACAAATGAGATGTAATCTTGAATTTAGTACAGAAGTTATACTAATTACAATTAGGGGAGGAAATCTCACTAATCTTTCTGGAACCAAGAGCTAATAACAATGACAAAGCTTACTGCAAGAGGGCCACCCACTCAGTTCTCAACAATGAGGAGGCATCATCCTCTAACTTTGTGTTGCTTTTCGGTGGATGGAAAGTCCAGAAGGACACTGCTAGTACGCCTCAGTTGTGTCGACGTAAAGAGATGGTGAACCGGGGTGGAGTTATGAGGACTTCAAAATTGTAGGTTGCTCTCTATGAAAAAAACAAGGCCCAACCCGCACCTTCACATGCTCCACATTCGTCACATGAGCTAAAAATACTACTTACCAAAAATCTTCCCCCTGTCCCCATCAACGTCTAGTTGCGTATTTTTACTCCCTTGGCGTGAATTGGTAAAAAACTTATCGCACTGACATGTGTTGTCCTCCGAAACAACATTTGCTCCTTGATGTAATAAACTATACATTTGTGGAAACATCTCGTACTACGGGAGTATTTTGACTTAATTATCCCGCACATTATGTATTCCTCTGAAAGTTGGCTAGTAATTATCTGCCTACGGCCTATCTCGAACCAAGTTGAAGTCTATATCACTTAGTCTCTATCTTAACATGCAAACTATTCACATTATCTATTATTCAGCTATCCAATTCTCTATGCCATCATCACTAATATTTTTAAGGGTATTCTATCTCTACATGCAAGTTTCCACATCATACTATTTTCTAGCCATCCAATTAACATGTCATGGTTTTTCAGTTTCCTGAATGATGAGATGACATCGTGCTATACAGTTAAACATATTTAAATCAGGTGTAACCCAGACACCACAGTTTGTTTTGTCCTTGACCAAAGAGTTTTTCTATGAGTCGTTTCCAATGACAAAAATCATATAAACAATATTTCAGATTAACTATATGTATCCGCTTAAGAAAATTCCAAAAAAAAAAGTGGTACCATCCTCATCAACCCCATGATTTAATCTTATCTACGAATTTAACTAATTTTTAAGCAACAACAATTGGGTATATTCCTAAAGCTTAACTTTCTTTAGTTGAATAAATACACAACAATTTCATGTCGGACAAATTTAGCATTCCAACTATTCAGAGCAATTGAATCTTACACTTTTTTGTTGACAACATTATATTATCACATGTGCCGTGTACCTTTCATTCACATAATAGATTTTTCTAAAAACTACCCAATGGGAAGCACAAGTTATCATTCTTGTTATTGTGATGTTGATGCCAGGACAATTTTTAATGTATGTGTTGATTTATTTCTTAATGATAATTCAATCATCCATGAGAAATATGATAACCGAGATGGCAATCGTAGTTTTTTTTCAACAAGGGCAATCGTAGATCCGCCGCTTATATTGGTGCATATCAATTCGCTTCTTACTCCCTCTGTTCCAAATTAGATGACTTCCATTTGTCCACATGCAAATGTATCTAGACATGTTACATGTATAGGTACATCCACATGTGTACGAATGAAAAGTCATCTAATTAGAACGGAGGGAGTATGAGTAAACATCGTTAGCAAAACGTTTTCCTAGTTTTAGTATTAAATTTGTTGGGCGGGACGCTAACTTTGGGCTCACTTATGTGCTAAACAAGTTTTGGGTGTTTAATAAAAATGGGGTTTTTACTACCAAGTCTGTTTACAATTACCTTGAAGAAGTAATTGCTGGGTCAAATTTTCATTGGGTGTGGCAGGCTGTAATGCCTTTGAAAATTCAAACTTTCATGTGGCAGTTGTTTCAGGATGCTCTTTTGACAAGGGATAATATGAAGAAACGCAAGTGGCCTGATGCTCCAAATTGCTCCTTTTGCAAAGAATTTGAAACTGCTAACCATCTTTTCTTTCAATGTCATGTGTGAAAGGACACGGAAGTCGCCTAGAGGGGGGTGAATAGGCGATTAAAATTCTTTTCGATTTAGGCTTGAATAAATGCGGAATAAAACTTGCGGTTAATTTATCAAGCACAAAACCTAAACAATGCTAGGTTTACCTATGTGCACCAACAACTTATGCTAATCAAGATAACCAACTATGTGATAGCAAGATATATTACTTCAAGCTCGATGGCTATCACAAAGTAAATTGCATAATTAAGAAGCTCGGGTATAGAAATACCGAGGTACTTGGAGACGATGATTTATCCCGAAGTTCACTTCCCAATGGAAGCTACGTCTCCGTTGGAGCGGTGCGGAGTCACAAAGTGATCCCCGAATAGTCGTCAAATGGCACACCGTAATCTCCTTCGTGCCTCTACCAATGTAGAGAACCACGAACCACTATGAGACACTTGAGGGTGGTCACCGAACCCGTACAAGGATGAGGCACACTCCACAACTTAATTGGAAGCTCTCACCAAATTCCCGCGGGTCCCAAAGCCACAAGAATCACAAGGTTAGGGCGCGTCTCCACAACTTAATTGGAGTCTCCCAACTATCCCGCGAGCCACCAAAACTCCGAGATCAATAAGGACCGTCTAGGGCACTCCAAGTACCCAAGAGGACAAGCTCTAGGGCACCCCAAGTACCCAAGAGTAACAAGCTTCTCAACTTCAACTTCCACGTATCACCGTGGAGAACTCAAACCGATGCAATGAAGGCAAGACCACTAGAGGTGGTCAAATCCTTCACTCCCAAATCCCACCAAAAGCAACTAATGCTTGTGGGGGAGAAGAGAGGAAGAACAAGGAAGAACTCAACAAATGGAACTCCAAGATCTAGATCCAAAGGCTTCCCCTCACTTAGAGGAGAGATGGATTGGTGGAACAATAGATCTAGATCTCCTCTCTCTTTTTCCACTAAATGGAGGCAAGAATCATGGAGGGATAGAGAGTTAGCAAAGCTCAAGAAGGTCAACAATGGGGGAAAAACGAGCTGCAAGAGAGAGTGCTGGCTGGAGGTAGGTGGAGGGGTATTTATACCCCTCCCAGAAAAATAGCCGTTGCAGACAAGGGAATCGGATATTCCGATATAAGTAGGGATCGGATAATCCGACTCCACCGGATAATCCGAATCAGCTAGAATCAGATATTCCGGAAAACTTCAGTACTCCCCAGAACTGGTTGCTTTTAAAGTCCTTAGCCGAATTCAAGAAAACCCTGAGAATCGGATATTCCGACACAAGTGAGTACCGGATAATCCGACACTGTCGGATAGTCCGATTCAGACCGTTTCGGATATTCCAGAATACTCCAGTGCGCCACAAAACTGGTTGCAAGAAGTTCTTAGCCGATTTTGAGCAAACTTGAGAATCGGATAATCCGAGTCATCTGGGACCGGATAATCCGATTCCCCTGCTTGAGCAAAACAGACAGAAACATCAAAACCTGAAGTGCAATATCTTTCTCGTTCGAACTCCAAAACAGGTGAAACCAATTTTGTTGGAAAGGTAATTTTGTTGGAAATATTAAGAACCATAAAAGAGTTAAGTTGACACACATGGGAAGGTGTGGAACTTTCCTCACGGATAAACAGATAATATTTCCAACCCGAAAACGCAACAAGTTTTCCATACGAAATCCATTTTCGGAGAACTTGGGCTTGTTATGAAGATGACAACAAGCACCAAAAACCCACAGAGAGAAAATCCATATAAGAACCAAGAAAGATGATGAAGGCAAGTATGCAAAGGTTTGAGATCTCTCCAACTGATACGCTAAAGCTCAATGAGAGCCCCTCTTGATAGTACGGTAACTATCCTATAACCCGGTCTCCCAACCAAGAGACCGGTAAAATAGAAGCCCTATCAACATCATACCTTTGCCTTGCGCATTCCACTTGAGCTAGATGACGTTGATCTTGATCTCTTTAAGTGGACCACCTTTCTTGATTGCGCTTTGCTTGGTGAAGACTCAAACATTGCTCCCCCATAATCCACTATGGGAGAGCCTCTCTTAGGCACATCTTCACATGAACATTATCTCTAAATGGGTGGCAAGCTTCAAGCCTAGGATTTCTTTGAGATGCTCCTCTTGAACTTGTGCTTCTCAACAATGATGACGATCACCACTTGACGTCATCGATCATGGGCTATATGAAATCTTCATTTGATGCAAGCCCATAGAAAGATACCTAACCACGCATAGAAATGCTACACACATATCATGGGTTAGTTCACAAAGCTATATGGACAATTGCTTACCATACCAAGAGATACATGATCCCACTTGGTACATCTTGTATCTTTTTGTGTTGATCAATATCTTGATCAACCTCGTATCTTTTCTTCTCTTTTCAATAGATGATGTCTTGAAGATAACCATGAATGATCACATAATCCTTTTCTTCAAGACATACTTGCGATATGCTCAACTCTCACATATGACCAATCATCGGATAACTCCTCGAATACCAACTTGGTCATCACATACTCTTCTTCTTGATCATATCAAGTATATATCCATACACCTCGATGATCTTGATGCCAAATACTTCATTATATCAATATATTCATGGCATCAACCTTGAATCCAACATATAGAGTTTAAGCATGGTCTATGGACAAACACTAAAAGTACAACTCAATGCAACCATTAGTCCATAGGGATTGTCATTAATTACCAAAACCACACATGGGGGCGTCATGCCCTTTCACTGTGGCTCGGGTGGTTTGGGGTGCTATTGGAAAGGTTTTGAGAACAAGGTGTTGTCCTAATAATCCTTGGCAGGCTTTAGCTTGGTTCCATGCCTTCTTGCCTAGGGGTGATAAACTGTTTGTGGTGGGAATGGCAGCTGTTTGTTGGGCGTTGTGGAAACCCTATATAGGTAGGTTGGCATTCTGTGGCGCACCCTTAATTGGTGCGCCACAGAATTATTTTTTGTGGCGCACCAAGCCCGGTGCGCCACAGAAAGTCACATTTCTGTGGCGCACTAAACCACATGCGCCACAGAAATTAGACATTCTGTGGCGCACCAAGCCTGTTTCTGTGTCTTTCTGTGGCGCACATGGCTAGGTGCGCCACAGAAAGTTATCTGGCGGGCGGGTTAAAATTTGAAAGAAAAAAATTCTGTGGCGCACCTGGCAGGTGCGCCACAGAAAGGTGACATTCTGTGGCGCACCTGGCAGGTGCGCCACAGATTTTTTTTCTTCAAATCCCACCCCCCCTCTGGATCGCCTTTTTAGTCTTGCAGGATGTAAAAGAAAATGATAAAAATTTCAATAAATAGAATCCTTTGACATGTAGTTAGGTTTGAGTGTCTAGTAGGTATAGAAATTTTGAAATATGAATTTTGACCTTTTCTGCAACAAACAGGAAAAAAACTTGTAACGACCATAACTTTTGCATACGACGTCGAAATAATGCAAAAAATATGTCAAACAAAATAGAGAAAAATCCGAGTTCGAATCCACGAGGGTTTACCCGGTCCGCAATTCACAGATTCCACTAATTCCAAAAGAAAAAAGTTATTTCAAACAGACGATTTTTCGCAGCAAAATCAAAAAAAAGGAAAAAAATAAAAAATAAAAATAAAAAATTCAAAAAGTCCAAAAAAAGACACAGAAATGTATAACAAAGAAGATTGTTGAATTTTTTGAAGTGTTTTGACTTTTTTGAATTTTTTTAAGTTTTTTGAATTTTTTTGGATCTTTTGAAACTTTTGAATCTCTTTTTAAAACTTTAGAAGTTTTTGAAAAATCTGAAATTTAAAAACACACATTTATAACACATACCACACATACAAGACTTAAGAGGGTTCATATGATATATATATCAATAAGAACTTGAGTAGCACAAGGGTAGGTGAACTGGGTGGAACTTAGAAGTTAAGCGTGCTAGGGTTGGAGCAATTTGAAGATGGGTGACCTAGCGGGAAGGTTTAATTTCAAAAAATCTGAAAATAATTCCAATAATTACAATTTTTCATATTATTTCATATTTTGATTTTTCTGATTTTTTTGAAACTTTTTATATTTTTTTTGCATTTTTTGAATTTTTTTAATTTTTGAGAATTCTGTGGCGCACCACGCCAGGTGCGCCACAGAAATGTGAGAATTCTGTGGCGCACCAAGCCAGGTGCGCCACAGAAAAAATTTAGTGGCGAGAATTCTGTGGCGCATCCAGCAAATCTGGGGGTGCGCCACAGAATCAAAAAAGGGTGCACCACTGATAGCCTTTTCTGTACTAGTGAAAGCTAGAAATAATGTGACGTTTGAGAATCATAAGATGAGAACTCCCTATGAAGTGATTTACCATGTTTCCTCTCTACTTACATATTGGTCAGGGATGCACAAGGAACGTGAGAAGGAGCTGCTGGAGATGGGCGCTACGACCTTGATGGAGGTGGCAACTGACCTTCTACGGGTCAATCCAAGAGGAGCTCAAGCCCAGGCCCGGTGTGGTGCTGACCGAAAACTGATGATGTTGATGTTGCTGGGATGCCGTTTTGTTGTTGCTGCGAGATTGAGGTGATGGTTTGCTGCTGTTGCTGGATGGATGTTACTCCAAGGCGGTTTCGGTTGCTGGCCTGTGGTCGTGTTAGATGGAGTTATTGTCCCGTTTTGAGATGTTGAGACTCTCCTTTTTATCTGTTTGTTAGGTTTAGTTTTGAATTTGTAGTGATAGCAGGTTTTCGCCCCATAGTGGGTGGTCGACGCGACCATTCACAGTGGGTTTCCTGCTATTGCACCAACTCGCTCTCTCCTTCCCCGTGCTTTCTTTTTCTCTAATCTCTGTGTTGATGTAACAAACGAATGTTATCTTTCTGTGATTAATGGAAAGGGGTATGAGCCCGGTTGGAGGACTTATGTGCTAAACAAGCTTAGGTCGGATAGGAGAAGGTGCATGTGGATTAATTGTAACCCAGGTTTCCTTACTAACGTTTTCCTTTTTTTTTAAGACATTGTTACTCTATGCTTCTAGCCTAAACCAAAATGCAGCTTTAGACCGGATGAAGACTCGCGGTCGACATAGAAATAACAACTTCCACGTGACCGACGAATCCAAATCTTTGTTCAGAAAAAGAAATCCAAATCTGATTGTTCTAGCAGATTACTTGTTTTGATTCTACACTATCGATGAGAATTGACATGACCCGATTTCTCTAAAATTCACGTGTTCACTTGTCTACCACCACTTCACCCACCGGAGTCCGGCAGAATCTTCCTTGTTTATCCGCCTAGTACATGCCACGGTAGAGCGAGGGCTGCTGAGTGCTGACTGAACTGTGCGAACTGCCCTTCATCGTCTTCCTACCTCCGACGAGCCCACGCCACGTGAACCGGAAGCGGCGGCGAGGAAGCGAGCGAGCGATGGCGGCGACGACGCTGGCGATGAGCAGCGGGCACCAGATGCCGGCGGTGGGGCTCGGGGTCTGGCGGATGGACTCCCCCGCCATCCGCGGCCTCATCCACTCCGCCCTCCGCGCCGGCTACCGCCACTTCGACTGCGCCGGTACGCCCTTGCCCGCCCGCCCGCCTCCCCATCCCCTCTCCACCTCCTCACGTCTGCACCCATCTGGCCATCCGGATCGAATCGAGTCCCCACGAGCCATCTCGTTGAGTCTAATCTAGGACGTTTTTGTGCCATGAAACTTCTAATTGGTTTTGAAAATTCGTGTTTGTGCGGCTTTAACTCGGATGATGACCAGTACATTTGCAACGACCGAAAATAGAAATCATGCGTTAGTACTATTTTTATTCTGTTCTAGCTGTGAATTGACAACGTCTTATCGTAGATTCTGTGGAGTTGATTTAATGACTGGCTGGCTGTCTCTGGTCTTGCAGCTGACTACCAAAACGAGGCTGAAGTTGGTGATGCGCTTGCGGAGGCGTTTGAGACTGGACTTGCCAAGAGGGAGGATCTTTTCATCACAACCAAGGTGGTTATTGTTATTTTCTATTCCCTCCGTAACAAAATATAAGACTTTTTAGCCTTTTTCTGCACACATGTATCTAGACGATGAGTCTTTGTATAGACGATGAAATAAATGTAGAATCTGGACCGTCCCCTGATGACGACCTATCAAGTGTCTGATGTAACTCTGAATAAGCTTGAGGTTGGCCCTGTGAGTCAACTGAAACTAGGTTTTGTAGTTATGTACCCAGCTGTGAGTATAATATACTCGGCTTTTAAGTTTCATCTATTGTTTTGACTAAGTCGGCAGAAGGTGTCTTAACTTTTCTAAAATAGACATTAAGCCCTAGACTGGTTGGCTTAAAAACACCAAGATTGGGTTATAGCTTGCTGGTGATGATAACAGAATATATGAATCATCCCCACACATGTTTTTATTGTCTGTTTTATTTCTGAAATCTCCACATATGTTGTTATTGTAGTTGTGGAACTCAGATCACGGCCATGTGCTCGAAGCCTGTAAGGCCAGTCTGAAGAAGCTGCGGCTGGATTATCTTGATCTCTACCTTATTCACTTTCCAGTTGCTACTAAACATACTGGTATGGTCCTCGTCTTTAGTTTACCTTGCATGGATGAAGAAATTTCGTGTTCCATTTCATTGCGTGACTCACTGAATCGATTGAATTTTTTAATTTCAATTGTTATAGGAGTTGGCACAACTGCCAGTGCTCTTGGTGATGATGGTGTGCTTGATATTGATACCACAATCTCATTGGAGACAACATGGCATGCAATGGAAGATCTTGTTTCCACGGGACTAGTTCGCAGCATTGGCATTAGGTAAAGTATAACATACTTACCATTGGTTCTTATATGTTCCATTATTTTAACTTTGTTTTGAAATTTAAAGTACCTGTTTCTTGACTAGTTTAGCCTGACTTTTTTTGTTATGATCCATCACTTGTCAATTAGTTGATATTTTCCCTATTGTTCCTAGCCGTGGCCACAGTTCAGTATATCTAGTATATTCAGTATATCACACAGTAGTACGTAAACTTGTTTGGTATATATCTCTTGTCTGCTGCATTTTTAAATAGATGTGGTGCTTCCTGATCTTTTCAGTTGTTGGCTTATTGCTGCAAAATAGTTGATGTTTGGGAACCTTCCAAGTCCTACCGAACCTGAATTGTCATAAATTGGTGTTGTTCAATGTACCATCACATGTAAATTTATCTTTTAATATTTGTGTTTGTTCATGCTTCAGTCGTACAGTTGTACAGTCAATTCTTCCCTCTAGGTTACTGATAAATCTATGCAGGCCAATACTGTTGACTTTTTAATATATTACATGTGAATTTTGCTATTGCATCTTATCCAATTGAAGACCTTGCATTTTGTGTGCGCCAATATCAGATGACTAGGCAGAATGACAACATATGCTGGTGCAAAGAATAAGAATGAATGTCTTTCTGTGTTTATTCTTCTGTATGGGGAGTCCTAGCTTTGTCTCATCGCAGTGTCCTTAGTCACGGATAGTGTCTTCAGCCCTTGACCGTTGGAGCTTTAAGCATGTACATTACTGTTAGAATGATGATCCTACATGCTCTCCATGCCATTTTGTGTTCTCGAACTAGCTGCAACTTGGGAATCTCTTCTCTAATGTCTAGTTTTAGACTGCTGTGTTGGCTCAGTGTCAATTTTGAACTTGACTACCACTATCCCACCTTGGCAGTTCCATTGTGTTGTCTCGGCCTACCTCTGTTGAAATTCTTTTTCTCGAATCTGACCCATGAATTATTCATGCAGCAATTACGACATCTTCCTCACCAGAGACATCTTGGCATATGCCAAGATAAAGCCCGCAGTGAACCAAATCGAGACACACCCTTACTTCCAGCGTGACTCTCTTGTGAAGTTCTGCCAGAAGCACGGAATCTGCGTCACCGCACACACACCCCTGGGCGGCTCCACTGCCAACACAGAGTGGTTCGGCTCCGTCTCCTGCCTCGACGACCCTGTCATCAAGGTCGATATCACAAATCATCACATGATTTTTTTTCATGCTCTACAGATAATTACATTCCAGTAGAGTATCCAATTTTTAATGAAAGAACAATTGTGCAAGCCTGATTTCGTGATAGCTTCTCATGATCTCATCCTGCTTGCTGTGGTGATGTTGCAGTCTCTGGCCGAGAAATACGGCAAGACCCCGGCGCAGCTCGTTCTCCGGTGGGGCCTCCAGAGGAACACGGTGGTCATCCCCAAGACCTCCAAGGTGGAGAGGCTGGAGGAGAACTTTGCAGTCTTTGACTTCGACATCTCCGGCGAGGACATGGAGAAGATCAAGGCCCTTGACCGCAAGTACCGCACCAACCAGCCGGCCAAGTTCTGGGGCATCGACCTCTACGCTTGATTGATTCCACTGCATGGTTTGCTTCCCCTGATAGCACCGGCAATAAAGCGGGGAAGTTACGATCATTAGGTGAAACGAACTTATTTTTAGGTGATGTATTTGCAGCACATGACCGATCAATTCAACAATCTATTAGTGCCAATGTCATATCTGGTTCATTCTCCCATTATCTTTGAAAAAAATCATAAGCAGTTCAACTCCAGTTATCCTTGCAAACAAAATGTTGAAGGCAAAGGAAGATAGAAGTTACTGTTTGCAAAAAAAAAAAAAAAAAATCCAACTTTGCTATTGTCTCTTTGGATTGTAGGAATAGGAAAAGTACATAAATCGTGTGGATAAAGATTCTATAAAATCCCTACAATGTTAACAGACTCACGTTAAGATCGACCAGATAAAACTTGTCATTTCTAGATTCAAGATAAAATTGATCCGACTATGAAAAATTCAAATACTTGTCAAAATTTAAGCATGAAATGCACGTGGACATATTTTCTTGTGGTGGGGCCGGTAGCTGCATAAGTTTTGAGTTCATTCATTCAACATAAAGAGGATCAATTTTGGCGAGGTGTTGTCACTTGACCAAAACATGATCAAATTATCACATGTCCAGATGACCAAACAAAAATTCGCAAAAACGATCGGTCGGACAAAAAAAATCACCACTGAGGTCCAAATATTTTTTTCTAAAATACTTTCTTTTTAAATCTGGTCAAAATTTATGCATGAAATGGAAGTGGACTCATTTGCTCCAGAGTCCTCTCAAGTCACACAAGTCTGAAGAGCAGCAGCGGCGCCGTCGTCATCGTCGTGTCAGTTCCCAATTCCAATCGAGAGCCCCGAGCCATGGCAACACCGGCCAATCTCCCGCCGCCGGCCGCCGCCGCCACGCCCCTCGCCGACCTCCTCGAGTCGGCCACCTTCGCGCCTCCCGGGCCGCCCCCTCCGCCGCCCTCCCCCACCGCCATCCTCTCCGCGTGGTCGCAACTCCGCGGCGCCACTCCTTCCTCCTCACCGTCCCCGTCCACCCTGGCCGCGCTCGCGACCCTCCACCTCCACCGCCGCTCGCTCCGTCTGAGCTCCGCGCACCTCGAGCAGCTCCTACCCCTCCTCCCGCTCCACCCCCGCCTCGTCTCCCCGCTGCTCGCCACCTCCCCGCATCTCCTCGCCGCCTCTTCGCTCCCCCTCGACTCCCTCCCCCTCTCCCCTCGACTCCTCCTCCTCGGCGCGCTCGCCACCGCCAAGAGCTCCAAGAGCTCCACCAGCAATTCCAGCTCAGGGAGCCCCGGCACTGGGAATCTCGACGGCGACGATCCTGTCGTGGCTGTGAGTCGCATTCTGGAGAACGTGGAGCAGGGCAGTGACAGCTGCGATGGTATTGATCACCTTGCGCTTGCTGGGATCGGTCACGCGCTGGCAAATGCCGACGAGCTGCACTTTGGGAAGATCATTAGGTCCTTGGTTAGGATTTGCGGGAGGATCGGGAACCTAGGTGTTGGTGTGAGGGTTCTTAAGCTGGTGGAGTGGCTGGTCATGGGATTCGTCGAGTCGAGGAGGATGCGGAAGGTCCAGGTTCTCTTCGAGGTGATCTCGCCGGAGAAGTGCGCGAGCGAGGGCTATGTGCTGTTTCCGGTGGTGATGACGGCATGCGGTGGGCTGCGAGCATTGAGGATCGCTGCGGTGAGACATCGGCTGGACTTTGATCCAAAGCTGAAGGAGGCGCCTGAACGGACCATTCGTTTTGCAGCCGAGAGGGCAACTGTAGAAGGGAGCCATGGTAATGATGATGATGATCTTCGCCGTGTCCTTCTTCAGTGTGTCGCGTTGGGATTGACGCGCGTTGGGCAGGTAGCGTTTCATGAGTCGGTGTTAAAGTGTGTTTGTATGGCAGTGCTGGAGGAGTTCCTCCCTCTGCCACATCTGCTTAGGATCTCAGTTAAGAGTCCGGATGGAAATTCAGCTGAGCTTGTCAAGAATCAGGTCAAGCAACACCAGGATAGTATCCTTTTCAGAGAGGCAGGACCAGTGACAGGGGTTCTGTGCAATCAGTATTTGTTTGCTGATGAGAAGGCTAAAGATAATGTTGAAACTCGTGTGTGTGAATATGCACAGGAGCTGTATCATCATCTCCGTGCAGCAGTGCTGCTGCACCAGGCGAAAAAGAATGACTTGCTCGAGGAGATTGATAAGATTGCTCAGGCAGCGTTTCTTATGATTGTAGTTTTCGCAGCAGAGGTCACGAAACACAGGCTGGATGCAAGGTCCTCAGGGGGTTTACAGCCAGAGGTTGCTGTTAGGATCTTGGTCGCGTTCTCTTGTGTGGAACATCTGAGACGCTTGCGTCTTCCTGAGTACACTGAAGCAATCCGGCGTGCTGTCATTGTCAATCAGGAGAATGCTGCAGTCAGTGCTTTGTTCGTCGAGTCAATGCCTTCATGTGCTGAATTGACAAGCAAACCAGGTTATTTTAATGTCGTTCTCTCCTTATCTCCATGTGGCAATTATGATTAAAACTTCTTATGCAATTGCTTCGGTGTGCTTGCAACTATTGATTAAAATATATCTTTGGTATATTGTAGATTTACTAACCTTGGATGGAACAAGATATACCTATTACATGGATGAGGTCCAGACATCCCGCATGTTGTTTTATCTGCGGGTTATGCCTACTTGCATTACCCTCATTCCAGTTCACATAATTCGCGATAAAGTAGCTCCGGTGATGTTCCTGTATCCTTCATAGATACCACTCTACTATTTATTTCTTGCTGTTTGTTTTTCTTATTTGGTTATCTAGTCTAGATCTTTAATATCCAAAATTGTATGCCTTAATACAAGTTGTCAGATATATACAACATTCGAATGAAAAAGTAACACGTGCTGCACACTCGGTGATGGTATCATTCCTGTCTTCTGGCACTGATACTGACCAGGATGATCGAGAGGCCTTGAAAGAGCAACTTTCCTTTGACTATATCGCGAAATCTTTGGAGGTAGTTCAATCGATGCCGTTCTTCAAATCTTATGTTCCTGAACACTGACTATTGCTTTTTTTCTTTTCTCATTTAATAGGTCTACCCTGGGGTAACCCCATTCGATGGACTAGCGTCAGGAGTTGTAGCACTTGTTCGGCACCTTCCTGCAAAGAGCCCTGCCATTCTTTTCTGTGTCCATAGCCTTGTTGTGAAAGCTAAAGATCTTTGCAGTACTGCAATGGTTCAAGACAGATCCTTATGGAGGTCATGGGAAGAGAGCACAGAACCTTGTAAGAAAGTATCAGACCTGTTGCTGCGGCTCATCTTCCTTATCGATATTCAGGTAAGATGAGATCACGATGTTCGTATTATCTGATGGTGTGTTGTAGAGCAGTAACTTCTCTGAAATATGAGTAGGTGGTTACCTTTTTTATGACATTCAGAATATGGCTAATCAATTTGCAAATACAGTTGTTTCATTACCTTAGCACAATGGAAACAAGAAACCAACTTTTGTCTGATAGCATAAACAAACATCAGTAGCGTGTACATCCTGTTGAGTATTTTTCATGTGCTGACTTAATTGCTGTGAAGAAAATCTTGGACCATTGGTTATTGATGTTTGATAACCACAAATCGCACTATTCCATGATTTCCTACTATGTTTGCAGCACTGGTACATGTATTAAGTCTTTGTAGTTACTAATCCCTGAACACCATTTCCTTCTCTTTCTGCAGTCGTTCTCTTATCTGCTCAAGGAGCTGGCAGAATTTGTCACTTGGCTACCAAAGGAAGGCCAGGATGTGCTCCTTGATGACATGCACGCCCATGTCGCGGATTCTGATGATGTTATACGGAAGCCTGTGCTTGTGTCGTGGTTGCAGTCCCTGTCCTACATAAGCTCGCAAGCTAATGTTCGTGAGTCTCGCAATGACGCGAAGAATGCTCATTCTGCAGGCAGGGTTGAGCTGAGCCTTAACAGAACTGTTGCACGCCTGTGATAATCTTTTTCAGGGCAAAATAGCACGTTACCTACTGTAAATTTTATAAATGTATGTACAGAGTGCAAAGAAAACTAGTTACAAGGTCCAGCCAGCTTGCTAGCTTTAGAGTAAAGCCTTTTTTCTGGTAGCTCTATGCAGAACTAGGTGCGTCTCTTCCTTGAATGTGTTACGACAACAGTAGAGACTGGGTTGAGAACCTCTGAAAATGTGGCCATTTCTACATCTCCAGATACTGCTGTGATACTATCTTGCTCATACTTGTCAAGCGGGAACATACTTGTTGTACACTAACGGTGCATAGAATAAACTTGATAGATTCATGTTGCAATCATGGTACTGCATTTTTCATCTTTAGATTATCATATTTTGCTTATCTGCTTGAACATTTTGAAGATAGCTGGGGTTCTAAGTCTTGCAAATTTCAAAACCAGATAAGTGTACATTCACATTACTTAAAACTGAAATGCCTCATGGGCATTCAACCAAAGCATCATCCAAGTTAACCCAAATACACTTCTCACATGGAGCAAACATGGAACAGTCATCACCACCAGAACGAAATCCGTTCAGTTATCTCAAGTAAATGACCTGACAGTAGAACAACTTGCTAGCATAGCCCAGGTAGAAAAGTGTCAGTTTGCGTAGTTTTATAGAGGAACTTATCACTGTTTTCCTCTCTTTTTTGGTAAATACATGGTATCACGACGTGCCTAACCGCACATAGCATTACACCGATATACTATATAAGTACATTCCCAGCTGCCCTAGAGGAGAAGTTATGTGGCTGCAACTTAGCAACCAATGTCTTGAGATACCGATGCCAAGTCTGTGGCTAGGAAATGGCAATGCGCAGATAGTGTTGGGCTTGAATCCTCATCTACAAAAAACAAACAAAACCCAGAAACCAGCAAAGGTCCACCATGGCAATCAGCAAGGAAGCTCCCTCTCTCTCAGGCGAAGGCAGGAACGAACACTCATCCCAATTCCTTTATGACCCTGATGTGTATGTATACCGTGACTGAGCTCCCTCCACCAGCTCCACAAGTTTACCTGCGATAAATTTGAGCATGCAGAGCATATTACAAAATTGCTCCCTGTTTTAAGTTTCTGTATGCAGGAATTGAATGCACGGGTGTGGAGAATATCTATGTACCTACGAGGAAACCAACCAACGGCACTGGATTCAGCACTTTCTCAGCCTTCTCGAGGTAACGCCTGTTAGGATTCAAGTGTAAGCATGGGCATAAGAGGGGAAACCAAACGAAGAGCCAACACATTATCATATCAGGGTTGTAATGATTGTTACTTGGTGTAGCTGGCGAAGAATGGATCTCTCATGACATAAAGGGCCCACATCATCTTCCTCCTTTTCAACTGATGGGATTGAACCAAAGAAGAACAGCTAGTTCAGTAACAGAGAACAAGACAAAAATTGTAACACGACAGAAAACTGAAACCATCTCACCTCGTCCCTCTCAGCAGATGAGAGCTGATGAACTTTCCCGGCTCTATGATTTAGGTCGATTGCGTGTGAGTGAATGCCAAGGCTTGTGATCTCGACAGCTAACGACACTAACCAGGGGGTCCAAGATCTGATTCCAAACTTCCTGATCATAAGGACGTACACAAGTGGTCTGAATATGTGAACGACCTCCCCTAACATAAATAAGCGGCCAGAAACACCTTTAGAAGACAAAACAGTAGCCAAAGTTGGCTTCTCAACCTCCATCACTGCATAAAACATAAACATAACAAATAAGTCAGTATAAAAGGAAATATAATCTCATAGGTACACTAATGGAAGGCTTATGAAAAATACTAGATAAGCATCCTAATGTGGGAACAATAATAGTTTTTAAGTAAAAACAATTTACCAGGTGGAACAGGAGCAGGTTGGATCCTCGTCAGCCACATGGGATCTGACATCATCTTTGCATTCTGGCCAAACTTGTTCAAAGCAGCTACTGCTCTTCCCTCCAGACTCTTAGATATAAATCCAGCTTTTCCATCCAGGCCAGTATACCCTATCTCATGGCCATTTTGGGGATGTCCATTCATTGGATAGATGACTGGCACTCCATTACTTTTGACTCCATGATTGTCTGCGATAATTTCCTCCTCTTCATTTTCCACCTCCCCTCCTTGTAAGAGCATCCTGTAGCCACTCTCCCTGAAAGCGGCTAATCTGACACATGCTCTGAAATGTTGCACAACATTTGTTATTTGTCTGAACCAAGCTAGAAATGCATCGCAGTATCAGATATGCAACCAAGAAAAACAATGCATAGGCAATCATCTTACTTCACTGCCTCTGTAACAGCAAGGAAGCCCCACTTGCGATCATCGCCAACAAAGTGCTGGGCGGCAACCTCAACAACTGCCTCCGCATCTTTAAGTATAGATACAACAAGAGCCCATGGGATAGATTGTTCCTGACCATCGTTTGGCGTCTCAATTATATGCTGGTTGACAGAACTTACAATGCCCAGAAGTGCATATACTGTTCAGAAAAAGCAAAGACGCATTAATATCAAATGATCAAGCTCATACCTATCAACAGCTTCTTGAACAATAAAATCACATAAGTATATTATAGAAATCATCTTACTATCTTAGTATATACATGTTTACTTAGTCAACAAATGGTTTTGCTTCCAATGGGAAGTTTCCTTGGAAATATTCTAGCTACTTAACGAAATAAGCTATATATTTATTTTTTTCCAGCTTACTAATAACTTGCTAGGTAAGTAGCCGGGCTTAGTAATAGCGAGCAAATGCGCTGAACCATAATACATTATACACAGGTGCAAATACATGTTCACTAGATCATTACCTACAAATAATGAGATCATTTTACAAGGTTGAGGGAAATGAAGATATATATGGTCAAGGTCTGAAGGACAATCTTCTCATCTTGTGAGCAAACAATGGGGTATACTCCACATCCGAAAAAATATATATTGGCTACTTCTGATAATCTCCTATCTCTCGAAAAAAAGGTATGGTGCAGAATTCATAAGCCAACTGTGCCAACTGCTGACGGAAAAAGAAGAGGATATTCTATGTCGGGTTTCATCACTTATTGCTAAGCCACCTCAGGAAATTGCATATGAGTTGCACAAAAAGATTAGGAAGCTGACAGTAATGAATAATATTTTTAATATAATACCTCCAAAAGCTAACCTAATACGGGGTTTCAACAGTTCTTGATAACTACAAGGTGTACTGGGTGTATCAAACAGACTATCTCAACTCCCAAAAATGTAATGATCACATTCCTCCTGAAGCACAAAAGGCTCATGGTAACATCCATCAACACATGAACTCAGCATGTGGCACATGCAACATGAACAAAGTGGCACCTTCACATCTCACAATAAAAATTTCACATTTTAGCCTATCATAAGTCAGTACCTTTACATCATATACCTCTTTGATCACAATTATTACGGTGCATTATACTTTCTAGCAGCTCAAAATGTTTTCGTTGCAGCTAACTGTTATCCACAGACCATATTTTTGTCTGACTAACACACAATAGACACTTCAACATTTGCATTTGCAAAACCACGAGACACTTCAACATTCGCGTTTGCAAACCATAAGACACTTCAATTCAGTACTTCTCAAAGAACAAACAGCATGATACAGTAAGTAAACATATAAACTGGTGATAGAAGATTCAGACAAAAAATCATGCGGTGGAACTACACATGTTGAAGGACTCACGTACCTGCTTCCGGCGCGATCTCGGAGTTGCCGAAGCGCTCGGGGAGTATCCACGTCACGCCCTGCAAGGAGTTCAAGCAAACATAAGCAACAGCTACCACTTCCAGCTACCCATTCCACTGATAGCCCAGCCTCCTAAGAAACTGCGACCAAAATTCACGATCCCAAGTGAACTCTAGAGCAGAACCAAATCGGAAAATCCATAAATAATACTGCATGGCTGCGAAATGAATCCCCTTGTGTGGCCAGGAGGACCCCGGAAGCAGGCAAACCACACGAATTCGCGTAAACCCAGCTGAGGAGCCCCAGTTGATCACCCTAATCGCACGATTGAGCCAACGTCCAACCGGAAATCTGCACCCCAGAACGACGGGCTCCACGAAGATTGGGGATCAGGAGCTCCCGTGGACCGCAGGAAGCGACGCGCGTCACGGAAGAAGAAGGAGGAGAAGCTGGTCCGGGTTAGGGGTTGGGAGGTTACGTTGGCGAGCGACTCGAGGGAGCGGACGAGGTCCCGGTTCTTCCGCACCCAGAGCTTGTACGCGTCCATGCCGACGACCACCGAGCCTCCTCCTGGAGATGCTAGGCCGAGAAGAGGAAGAAGAAGACGGCAGCACCGCAGTGGCTCGCGAGAGACAGCGCTGGCGCGCGGGCGGCCGTCTGATCCGCGGCGGACGGCGGCGGTGAATCGCGGTGGCCGGCCCCGGCGACGTGTGGGGATTTATTTGGGTCTCACACACCGCTCTGCTGCTGCCTAGGGAGGAGGAATATAACCCGGTTGGAACCTGACTGGTGGGACCGTCCGGTCAGTCAGTGTTCACTTTTGGACCAATTTTGGACGGAAAATGGGTTGAACTTAGACTTGACATGCAGATCTTGAAATTCCGAAAAAAAGGAAGGTGGATAGAATATTGGATAGCAATGATACCTACGTACTCACTCGATATTTCTGGACCTCTCCCTCTCTCTACAGTAGTCAAGAGGCGATCTCGGGGCGATCTCGGGGTTTCCCGGCGGCCGCCGGCGCGTCCGTGGGATTCCTCCCCCTCCGCCGGCCGCTGCGGCGGCGGGAGGGTGGGGAATCCCCGGATCTGCGTTCCGGCGATGTAAATAGAGGGCTCTGCGGCGGCGCGGCGGAGGCGGGGTGGCCGGCGTCGTCGTTTTGCAGTTCTGCATCTTCCCCTCCATGGCGTCGTCTGCGGCGGCGCCCTAAAGGTGCAGGTGCTTCCCCGTCCTGCCGCTGCTTCTTCTGGCCTCGGCGGCGGGCGGGTGGTGAGTGGGTGCATGGCCGGAGCTGGTGGTGGAGGTGCGAGGCGACTGCGGCGTGGTGGTGTGGCGTGTGGGAGGGGGATCGGCGGCGCAGGCCGGGATCCGGGGCAGGTGAGGCTTGGGGCCACGGCCCCGGCCGATGTGCTACAACCGTCTCAGATCCAGCTCGCTGGAGCTGGTGGATGACGCGGCTCAGCGACGCCTTCGGGCTAGGAGCCCCTCTGCTCCATGGATGCGAGCTCCGGCGGGAGTTCGACGAGGCGACGACGGCGTGGTGCTGCAGTGTCAGCTCTCTGTATTCTCCTTTTTTTCTTGCTTGTAGTCCGACTGTGTACTGTATCCTTCTAGTATGAATACAAGTATGGAAAATTCAAAAAAAAAAAAAATATTGGATAGCATGCTCACTTTTGTTTTTCATGTATATAAGAGCCGTTATAGGGGTGTAAACTGGTAGCGGATAATTTGAATTATCCGACATTTCGAATTTTAGAAATTGAAAACGGATGTGGTAACATCTGAATCCGGATAAATATGAAAATGGATGCGGTAAATATCTAGATACGCTTCACAAATACAAATATGATATTGAATTTTATGGATATGACAATGGATATATTTGTATCTGAATAAAACTATGTTAGTTAATATTAGTTTTCTAGCCTTAAATGTCAATTACCCAATCTAAAGCAGGTGCAAATGGAGCCCTAGCTCCACGGAGCTTGGTTTTTGAAATATTTAAAATCGGGACTTTTGAGTTTCACAAAAACACGAAAAAAAACTCGGATGTAGATAGTGTCGAGATTTATAAAAGTGCAAAATGTTAACCTAAAATTCGTCATATTTTGGGCTATACAAAAAAACAAATCGAGCAAAAATTCGAGTTTTGAAACTGTGTGTACTGTTCACCACCGAGATTTACCCATTTGTGTCATTTTTTCCAGCCCACAATATAATGAATTTCGAGTTAATTTTTTTGCAATTGTAGATCATATCACTGATGTCTACGTGTGCTTCTATTCTTGTAGACAGTGTTGGGCCTCCAAGAGCAGAGGTTTGTAGAACAGCAGCAAGTTTCCCTTAAGTGAATCACCCAAGGTTTATCGAACTCAGGGAGGTAGAGGTCAAAGATATTCCTCTCAAGCAACCCGGCAATTAAGATACAAGAAGTCTCTTGTGTCCCCAACACACCCAATACACTTGTCAGATGTATAGGTGCACTAGTTCGGCGAAGAGATAGTGAAATACAAGTGATAGGGATGATTATAAGTAGTAATTGCAATCTGAAATAAAGATGGCAGCAAGCAAACATGTAGCAGAACTTGTTGTAAACGGTGTTTCAATGCTTAGAAACAAGTCCTAGGGATCATACTTTCACTAGTGGACACTCTCAACAATGATCTCATAATTGAATAAATAAAAGCTACTCTTAAACACTCTCTTGTTGGATAACAAACACCATTCATTGTGTAGGGCTACAAAAGCACACCTCAAGCCGGAGTAAACAAGCGCCACAATGTCATAAAGGAATCACACACGGTGCACACACTGTCACCTTTACACCGTGGAGAGTACCGGAGTTCATATTAAAGTAACCTATAGAGTGCATAATAGATAAAGAGTATCATCTACATATTCAACTAGATTAGCACAACTGAACACAAGTAAATACTGCTCGGGATTATTCTCCTTCTTGATAACACAAGAGTACTACGTGTAGGGCTGCAAAAGCACTCCTCAAAGTCTGAGTAAACAAACACCACAGTTCCCAAGAACAAGCCATGATAGATATCTAATTATTCATAGAGTCACACAAGTACCCACACTGTCGCCTTGATACCGTGTTGTCACAATGACTCCAGAAACTAGACAAAATCATTTGAGTAGCATAAACATTATTAATGTATTCAGCGATACTAGCAATACACATGATCACATAAAGATCACACCATGGGAGAGAGAGATGAACCACATAGCTACCGGTAGAGCCCTCAGCCTCGGGGGAGAACTACTCCCTCCTCATCATGGGAGTCAGCAGCGGCGATGAAGATGGTGGTGGAGTCGATGGAGATGACTCCGGGGGCAATTCCCCATCCCGGCAGCGTGCCGGAACAGAGACTTCTGTCCCCCAAAACTTGTCGTCGATGGCGGCGGCGCTGCGGAACTCTTCTGGAAATATGACTTGGTGTTTTAGGGTTTTCGCGTCTGAGGCAATATATAGGCGAAGGGGCGATGTCGGCAGAGGTTCTGGGCTCCCTCCTCACCTCCCGGCGCGCCTGTGGGCCCAGCCACGCGAGCGTGTGGTTTGGAGGCCGTGGGCCTCCCCCTGGCTTGCCCTTCTGGCTCGTGTGTCCCTCGGAAAAATAGGAGGTTTGGCTTTTGTTTCGTCGAATTCCGAGAATATTGCCCGAACAGCTTTTCTGGAACCAAAAACAGCAGAAAACAGGAACTGGCACTGTGGCATCTTGTTAATAGGTTAGTCCCAGAAAATGTATAATAATGATATATAATGCATATAAAACATGTGACAATGATACATAAAACAAGCATGAAACATCAGAAATTATAGATACGTTGGAGACGTATCAATCACTATCTACTTCTGTGAATTTTTTCTAGTTTTTGAAATTTAGACTTGACGTCCAGGTCTTGAAATTCCGAAAAAGGAAGTTGGGGAGCATGCTCTCTTTTGTTTTTCATGGAAAACCTGTTGTAGTGGTGGAATCTGGTAGTGGATAAATTGAATTGTCCGACATTTCGTATATTAGAAATTCAAAAAAATGGATGCGGTAATATATGAATCTGGATAAAAATAAAAATAGATGTGGTAAATATCTGGATTACTTTAGAAAATCCAAATATGGTATTGAATTTTCTGGATACTAAAATGGATATATCCGCATCCGTATAAAACGGTGTCAGCCAATTTTAGTAATGTAGCCTGATTTGTCAAATACCCAACGCTAACAAAATGGTCACATATATTTTGTCGTGATTGAACTTGAAACTATTGTGTATCATATCACTATATTTATCTACATACCCTTGTAAAGTTTCACTTATTGAAAGACATAAGTCTATTATTTCGTTATATTTGTTTTCATTTCAAATTGTGAAAACATACAGTATAATCTACATCCGTACTCGAGAAACTTTGCCCCTCTTTTGTTAACGGTGGTTGGAGTTCGATCAATACGTGGAATTCTGCTACGACATGTTTTCCATACGTCAAAGTCGCATTTTTACTAGACCACGGTCCTCCACCTACGACATGGGCTTTCAGGGTCCCCATGACAAACCTCACACCCACGCGCCGACGAGAAGTTTGAAGCACCTAAGAGCATCTCCAGTCAAATCTCTCAAATCCGCCCCCCAAACTGTCCGCAGACACGTCTGCGGACAGTGATCGGGCACCCCTAAAAACATGTTGCTACAACCATACACCTCTATTTTTTTTTTGCCCTCATCTGGGGATACAAGTTGTAGTATCTGATCAGACTTACAAGCACTCACACCACACCCACGCACACCACAACGCACACCACAGCTGTAAGCCTAACCAAGGACTACACCCTTATACCCGGTACCGTCTGGTATGAAATATTACCTCATGTGGCTCACAGACGGAGAAGTGAGGACTTTATTGGCGAACACTGTTCCCCATGAACAGTGCGCTCCGTACTGTTCCTAATGAACAGCACCCCCGGGTGAGGAAAACACAAGTCGATCCTAGGGATCGAACCTGCGTTGGCTGCCTGGCCACTGCCAGAGCAAGCCACCGAGCCACGCTACAAAAGCATGCAACGTGCATATGAGTTGCTACTTAATCCTACGTGCAGTTCATGCGACCGGATAGCCACCTAGCATAGTCTACTCATCGTCGGACAGGACGATGACCGTTGCCGCGCCGGCGCCGGAGCCGGAGCCGCCCTGTGCCGCATCTGGAGGAGGGTCCGGAGAAGACCCCTTCTCGTCGGAGTCGGTGTAGAAGGAGCCAGATCCGGAAGATTCTGGCACGTAGATGCAGCCTTCACGGAACGCCTCCTCCGCCTGCTTCTGCTTCTCGACGAAGCCGACCCTGTTCTTTATATGCCCGACGAAGATGTGGTCCGTGGCCTCGGCCATGAGCTGCTCCTCGGCCAAATGGTGCTCCGCCGTCACCCTTGCGCGCTCCTCCGCCCGAACCCGCGTGTCCTCGTCCTCCGCCCGCATCCTTGCCAGCTCCGGCTCCGCCTGCTGATTCCACTCCTCCGCCATCGCGTCCGACTGCGCCCGATTCGATTCGTGCATCTGCCGGAGATACTCGAACCCGTCATTTCGACGATGTCGGAGTCCTCGCGGAGGATGCCGTAGCCGACGTCTGTCCCCTCCGCCGCCAACACTTCTACGGACACACGCGATTCCACGGCCTCCGCTTCGCAGCGGAGCTACGCCCACTTCTCTGCCGTCAGCTTGGCGCATGTGGTGGGGAGGCGGCGAGGCATGGTGGATGAGGTGGAGGAGGAAACTCGGCACCGGTGGATGTGGAGGAGGAGAAGAGAGCGGCGGCGGCGGCGGAAGTGCGGTGCGGAGTTTAGGGTTTGCTCCGGCCCCTCCACTTATAGTCGGAGGTGGCCGGTACGCCATGAATGTCGGCCGGTGCGCCATGAATGCCGACGCCGGTCAAGTTAGCTTATCCGCTCCGCCAGGCGGTCAAAGCGTGGGTTCACACTGTCAGCGACTACGGGGCGGACGCGTCCGGGCCGCCCCAAACCCGCCCCAGATATGGGCTGGGTTTATGGTGTGCCGGACCGCCCGGTCGTTTCGGGAGGCTATGGGGCCTCCGTTGGGTGGCAGTTTTCGGCCCAACCCCTGTCCGGGCGGACCGCCCGGTCGTTTGGGGCCGATTTGGGGAAGCCGGTTGGAGATGCTCTAACCCATCCTAGTTCACAGTGCAATTAACACGTGCTTTTCCATTACTGCGGGAAACTAACATGATCTTTGGTTGTCACACGTGCCGCGCGCGCACGGTGCCGGACCTGCTGAGGAACGAACGACATGCAGGTAGCAAGGCCGGCCGTTGATGGGCCAGCTGCTGCTGCCGGCCGAGGTTGCTCGGAACGTCGCCATAGACGTGCTCCTTTGCCCACGCGATATATGCAATATATCTCGTTCGATAAGCCATACATTTTCTGTTTATGAAGAAAATCGGGTAAAAAAGCCAAACAAAAAATAAAGCCCCATCTCGTCGAACTTGTCCCCCGTGCAGCACAATTTTACCCATCCATAAATGAGTTCCAAGCTAGAACGGAGGGATTTAACTGGTTGTTTTCATTTTGTGGCAATCAAGTGGCACACATTAATTTAGCAATTACATAATATTTTATTTTATTTTCTAGTATTTCTGGAAAACTTAACGTCCCAAACAAAAAAACACCTTAGAAAGTCAACCTTCAACAAAATGACAAGTATCTTAGTAGCAAGTCAGTAACATGAAAATTAACAACAACAAAAAAAGACGTTTTAAGTCGTAATATTACTATACTACTCATTAGACCTAGTTATTTCTCATTTATCATCCTTTCTACTTTAAAATGTTCACATCAACGGTTTTTAGCGATGGAATGGATTTTTTTATTTATTAGTTGTTTGAGAAATGAAAAACAAATGAATAGGAAAAAATACACTAAAAGATGTATTATTAAGTAATTGACATATAACTTGTGAAAAAATGAGTTATAAAATGTAGAAGAGTTTAGTATAAATAGTTAAATATTGCTTAATCTAAATGTATTTATAGCCAAGAAAATGTGAGGGAGTGAGAAGATCGACAACCACGGAAGTAGGGAATATACAAAAATCACTTGTTGGATATTGATTTGTGAAAGCTTTCTGATCATAATGTCAATAATGAGTCGTCCTTTTGCATGAATTGAAAAAGTGATGCACTGAGATATCATTTTTTGTCTAATAGAAGCAAATATGTTTGACCATGGGCCTAATGTGAAGTTGGATGGTTTCCCAATATGTTGTAACAAAACTATTATATTTTAATCTAAGGCAATGCCTAGAGCCTACTCTCTAAGAATTGTATTTCCCCATCTGGTTAGCTTATTTGTCGATGGTGCAAATAATTTTATAAAAGTTTGAAGGTCGTTCTACTTGTGAAATTCTGGATAAATTTAAAATGTGATATTAATTAACAAGCCATGTCTTATATACCATTATATGTTTACATTATTTGTTTGTGCCAACCATAGGGAAAATTGATTTTCTTATTTAACAGCGGTCTCCTCAGAGACGCTCTGGGACAGAGGAGGGAGGCATGCTTCCTCCACATGAAGTAACAGGAGGAGCGTGAACAGCTAGTCCTGGTGAGACATCGGCGTCGGGAAGTGCTAGACTTTGGCAGTAAACTTTATTCTAAACGATCTATGCTAGACTTTGCATCTAAGTGTAACGATTTCTGCTATGCTTATCCACTTTTAATACCAGCAGCCCAACATGTACATCCAAAGGAAGCCATAGAAGTTACAAGTAGTTTTGAGAGAAAGTACTATAAAAGAGTTGAGAGGTTTGCCCCTTCATCATTGATTTTCTAACCTGGCAAAAAATGTCACATCATCGTAAATCGACAGGCAATGTGCAGTCACAGGCTCAAATTAAATCATCCTTTTTTTCCTCTCCAACCAACTGACGGCCGGACAATAAGGTAGCTGAATGTTCAGCTGACTCGATTAGCGTTGTATTACAGCCACAGATCAGCACTAATACTAGTGTTTTTTGGGGTCGAAAAACATGACTAGTCCTCGATATGTTATGCATCTTCCAGGTCCGATCTTCATCAGTGGATCACGACAGAATTGGACCAGGCTGGTACTTGAATTCGGCAAATCCGGGAGCCTGCAGCGAAAGGTAAACAAACGCAATGAATCAATCCGTGCGCTAGCGAAATTAATCGTCCCACTGGCTAAGGATTCATAGTATGTGACATTCGAAGTACACATCCTGCTGTCGAAATGACATCCGAGATAAGGATACGTACTTTTGCCTGACTCTGAGGATCCCGGTGCCGAGCTGCATGGGTATGCCCATGATGACGCGCTCGCTGACCCCCTCGATCTCGTCCTCGCGGCCGGCGCACGAGGCGTTGAAGAGGTGCTCCGAGGTCTTCTCGAACGAGGCCAGCATCAGCACGCTGCTCTTCATCTTCGCGATGCCGTCTCTCGTGATGCCCAAAACTTGGCCCTGCACCGACACCCGACAGCAATATTTTACATACATTCTTAAGCATGTGAAGCACATCGTTGTGAAAGGTCTATATATAGCTAGCTACCAACCTTGTATGTCATGAGGTCTGCCAGAAGCATCATATGTCTCCGATCAATAATCATGTTGTTACTTTCAAACGTATACTGGATCTCGTCGATGATCGACCTCCTTGCGGCTTCAATCCCAAGCGTTTGGTGCACTTCCATAATGTGATTACTTTTTGTTCTCTTAGCATCAACTCCTGGAGTGCCCAAAACTTTTAACAGGTTTGTTCTGCAATATATTTTTTGTTGATTGATTAGCACATACTATATATCATCTTAGACAAACAATTGCCTGAAGAATTTTATGTATGCTAAAAGGTGAATAAACAGGATCTCTTACCCTTCAACCAACAAGTTGTATCTGTCGAAAGTTCCGTCGCGCCTCAAAACAGGGTTCACAACAGCTCTTTCAACAGTTGGAATGCCCTGATCAGTGGGCATGAAGGTCAGCAACGTCATCATAACGGCAGCAAGCAAATTTACCACTGCGTATTCATTCTGATTACCTTCACAATAACTTTTGGAAGCATCGTTTTGAGATTGTGCAGATCAAACTGAAGTTTGGACTTATCTGTTCCAGCTGGATATATTCTCAACTTGGCTTCATGGATGACACGAACATGCTGTAAATATGCATCATAAATACAATTGCAGAGAAATGTTGGGCACATCACACAACCACAGGGCTTTGTTCATACCTGAGATTTTAACTTCATTTTTGGATGATTAATTATTGACTGCTGCACAGAATCAGACGAGATTCCCATGTACCTCTGAGCTTCTATGCGCTGCATATCGAGTTTAACAACCAAATATGGCTGGCCTGATTTCAAGACAATCTTTATGGCTGCTGCTACCTGTTCAACATGAACAAGGCTCCCGTCAAGTTGAGTGCTTCCTTACAAAATTTATCTGTCATGCACCGGACATATAGAATGCACAGAGCTTTTTCTTCATTTTAACGCATGCAAAAAAAGAGATACACGACTACACAATGTAAGAGAAGACAAACCATTGAATAATATCGACATCAACCCAACATATGTGACCATGGCCTCAACTTCACACATAATAAAGCAAGATTTGGTATTAATAACAGACTGCTAACATTGTTTCTACATAGCTCAGTAAACCCATATCTGATATTCATAACGATAGACAAACAGGAAATGGCAGATTTTTCATCCATAGCAAAGACAAGTGAGATGCAAGTATATTCAAAACCTGCTAGAATGTCATGGACCAATCTTTGCACCTATGAATGCACTAAATTCATGTAACATGTTTAACAAACCCAGAGCGAAGTGCAAGCAGACAAACTTCCTTCAAATGAAGATACGAATTGAAAAGAAAATAATGATCTGAAAAAACTTACCTCCCCCAGCACTACTTTCTCAATATAACATTTCACGTTTACTGCAAATGACTCATCCTGCTCAGACAAAAGTTCTGTAGTGATAATTGGTGTGCTTATATTTTTAACAGCATTGATGATTTCCTTGATGCGAGGAACCCCAAGAGTGACATCTTTGTTGTTCTTCGTTAAGGAAACAAAACTAGTAAACTAAACATCAGATGTTTATATTTCTGTATTTTGTATGCCATAGAGCCGTACCATATCAACAGTGAAGGCATAGAACTTCTTTGTACAGATTGTTACAGAAATGAATTATATCATGAGATACTAAATCATAAGAGTGACCCTCTAAATGGTAAGTTTCAGAAAGAAAGTTAAGGGCCCACTTCAGCATCGTTAACATGCCAAAATACCTTTCCATTTTCCTTAAATAAATAGTAAAGGAAGGATACTCATGCTAGCTACTCCGGCAAAATGGAAGGTTTTCAATGTCATTTGAGTCCCAGGCTCTCCAATACTCTGTGCCCCAATTGCCCCAATTGATGCTCCTGCTTCGATTGTTTTGAGTGATAACGAGATAAACAGGTATCCAAAAAACCTGTGCAGCAAAAGGGATAATAAATCATATAGCAGAACGACACTAATAAAAATGCACAAATAAAACAATCTTTGTAGCAGACTTAAAATACAGCCTTAACTGTGTTACTGTGTGTTATCAAGTGCTCATTTTACTCTCCCAACAAAACTATAGAGATACATGTTTGCATCAGGAAGTGGTTCTTAGGATATCACAGTTAAAATCAAATGTGATACAAGTTGATAAGAAAACATATATATTCAGGGAGTGGTACAAGTTTGATACTGATTTCGACAGGAAAGCAAGGGACATCCACGTGGCCTGTAATACGCATATAAGCCGCTGCTAATTTAGATTAATATGGCTAAGAATTTGATTGACATTCAGGGTGAAACTCATGCATTTTCTTAACTCTAAACACCTGATGTTTTCAGAAATTCACCCACGTAAGAACAATGAAAATATATATTTACCACAATGATCTACTTGCTGGAGCTTTTTTACTTCAGAAAACTGGTAGTATCATCTTACATACGTACTTTGGCAAATCAGTGATGATTTAATACATGCAAATATGATACACACCTGCAGTTGTTTGGCCGATATGCCAGAAATATCAGCAGCAATGCCTTCTTCAATGCTAGAGTCCCTCCTTCCCACACGATCTTCATCTAGTTGAAGCGCTCTTCTTGTGCTTCTCAGAATTTTGATACGACCCTCAAGAAATTTTGTTAACATTTCCTTGAACTTATCACTACAGCCACCAGATGCAGCGTCATCTTCAGCGAGCTTATCATTTAGCATTTGCAAGATTACCTCTGGAGATAACGTGTCATGTCCCTTTCTTTGAGGGCATGTGGCCTACAAAGTTATACCGTCACTGGTCAATGCTCGGAGCACAAGGTACATTTCCCTTCATCAATCTAAGAAAGTCTTCGTGTATTAAAACTAACCATGACTTTCATGAACAATTGATCCAAATTTAACGGACGGCCACCTTTGCCTTCCATCTTTACAGGGTCCATGCCATCATCTCCATAGACAAACTGAACTATAGCACCGCTAGCATTACGAACTGTCTGATCATAGAAAACCGAGAGATCTTCCAGACCCTTCATTAATCTACGGGACATATATCCAGTTTCTGCTGTTTTGACCTATGATTGCAAGTTCAAAGCAAAAGAAAAAACAAATATCAGATACCAACTAGGAAAAAAAGATTCAAAGTCATCCAGTAGGCATATGGAGTCAAGTGGCAGTGCCCAACAGATTCGACTCAGTCCAGAGAAAATAAGACATGTCGTAGTGGATCCATGAATAGGCGCCGAAGTTGGTATAGTATCAATAGTTTCACATTTTCAGTTTATAGTAGCTATCAAGTACTATCTCCGTACCAAAATATAAGATGTTTTAGCATTTTTCTGATACGATGTATCTAGATGTGTATTAGTGTGTAGATTCACTCATTTCTATCCGTATGTGGTCCGTATATGACATATCTAAAACATCTTATATTTTGGTACGGAGGGAGTAGTTGGTAGGTTGATACAAATATCAAAAACAAGTGTTGTGTATGTGTACTTTAGGTGTTTGTAGTTTGATGTTTTGTCTTCTACTGTACCTTGCCCTTTGAGGGGGCTGAGTCGCTGGGACTTGGGACTGTCCTTTCCCTTTACAGAGATAATAACAAATATAGCAGTATGCTGAAGGGTTGTCTGATCTTGTTTAACTTGCACAAGCTAAGCTGCTAGGCTGGCCCAATTAGAAATATTAAGTTATAGAACGGTCATAGAGGAAAGTAATGGTAAGGAAACACCCATTGATTGAACTGGTAGCATGCACTGCAAAGTAAAAAAATCAAGCATCCATAACAAAAGAAAGCCTTTATGCTGAGACAGATATTAATTTCAACACATGCAATGATGCAAGTATACAACCCAAAGATGGTCTAAGTTTAGACATACCGCCGTGTCAACAAGACCTTCTCGACCACCCATTGTATGGAAGAAAACTCGGTAGCAGTCAAACCGGAATAGAATGAATTAGCAACAAAACCTTTCGCCTGTGAATGGAAGACAAAAAAAACTTAGCTGAAGAGAACATACATTTCTTTATTGGAACAGAATTAGCGACAGTCAACACAACAAATGGTTGCTCCAAATGAGGAAATCATATTTCTTAGTCCTGTTCTTACCGCAGGGGTCTTTGAATTAATAGGAAAGTGGGGAAGTGTTCGATCTATAAAACCGTCCGGGGCACGGCGTCCTCCAACTGATTGTTGGCCAACACAGACAACCATCTGACTGATATTGATTGGAGAACCTTTAGATCCACACTGAGACATAATCAATGGGCTGTTTCTCCAATGAAGCGTACTCATACAATCCTGAAAAATAAGTTCCAACTCAAGTCATAAAATACACAAGTACAGTGAAGTCAAAATGGACATATTTGGTTAGTCACTGGATTGAATCAATGCATCAACCAGATCTTTCCCTAAATCCATGCTTAAAAATTAGGCTAGTGATGAGAACATCCATACAAGAAAATTTAGCTCAGTAACACTGAGTTGTGATATCTTGTCCATCTGAAAAAACACACCTAAAACGTGTCATCTTGTACTGCAAGAAACTGCCAAGAAGGTGCAGAGTATACAAACCCACCAAAGGACTGCGATCTAGCCAAAAATAAAAACCAAGCAAAGGAAAAGAAAACTGCCTAACTAACAAAAACAAAGAAATAGAGAAAACGGAGGTTTCCACTTAAGGTAAGGATGAGGTTTCAGTTTCAGCAGGCCTGCCATGTACAAAGCTGTGATAATTTCAAAATAGTATCAAATGTAAGACTTGAAGGCGGTCATTCAACACTGATTATTTTCCAAGTTCTAGTACACTATATAAATTAGTGCAAGAAGGATCAGATTCAGATTAGAGAAAATTCGTTTGTTAAGGAAATGCAATGAGCCAAGAAAATCGGTTAAAACTTAGAACTTACATCTCCAGCCGTTTCTCTTAATTTATTTAGAACACGAGATATCTGAGCCTCCAGTGTTTGAGCTCTGTTGCAACCAGGTTGTGGTACGAGGTCACCTTTGGAATATAGGGCAATAAGCTTATGGCATTCTTCATACCCTTCATCTATTGTTATCTTCTTTTTCTGAATTAGACTTTCTCCTGGTTGGACATCATCCACACCAATTGAGAAACCATGATTCCCTATAAATCTTGCACTGCAGATGAAAAAGTACGTAACATGGATTAAAAAAGCATGCACCTTTTTTAGCGGAAACAATTTAACACGCTAATTTTACCAACTATTGAGAACTATGATGCAAATGGGCAACTATAATTCATAGACTACAAAACCACAATGATAAAAAAAATGTATTTGGGTAAAGTGTTCGCCAAGCATGATCTCTGAAGCCTAAATGAGAAATATAAGATGGATAAACTACTATACATATTAAAGGGAGTAAAGAGGATGTCCTTCCATTCTCATTCTCCATGTAAGCGAGTACATAACAGCAAATTATCAATATGGCACCAAAACAAAGCTTGAAAGAAGTCACACCTAAACTTTGCCAAACGATTCATACAGCTTGCTGCAGCGTGAGAATTGTAATCTCTTATGAGAACAGAGAACATTCCCTCGTTATTCCCATTCCCTGGAGACAAAAGATCAAATGTGTCAAGAAATATGAAAATAAGAAAAAAATAGGACAGGCGGACAATGCTTTTTACTGACATGAATGATAAAAGGCAAATTGTTTATTATATGTGGTTTATGGAGTGATTCACAGGAGTAAACCATGTCAGAGTTATGACGTTGTTTAACTAAATCATGAAAAAGAGCGAAATATCCAAAGAATACAGTACAAAATGTTCTAGATTCTAGAACGACATGTACATGGATACCCATAATAAAATAGATGGTTGGTACACCCATGCGATGATTTATTTCAAAATGTACATAACTTGGCATACATCAACTAATTTCAGGGTCCCATCCTAAGCTTTCTCCAATTACATCCTAAACTTTGTAGATTTCCTAATTTGATATTAATGAAGCAAAAGACTATCATTGCAGAGTCAAGTTAAACTAATCTACAAAAGTGAAGCACGGTAAAGTGGACTAATCACAGGTTCACTTCTTAAGATGCTCAGGTGGTATATGCATGGCTCATTTTACGAGACAAGGTGAAAAAAAACCTTCCAACAGCAAATAAGATAATTTTATTTTTAGAGCAATCTAAATAAGATAATTTCATTACTCAGGAATGTAAAATCTGCAGTATTACTTTGAGAAAAGAAAAATGCTGCTGTATAAGTAGAACAGTCAGTTATGAAAGTGCATACAAAGCTATAATAGTGTTCTCTAATCCCAATCAATGGTTTTTGAGATGAATCGTGAAATCCGAAATCAAAATAAGCTTATTGAAGACATTTTTTTTTAGCAAAGGCCATCACTAGTGTTCTCACCTAAAGTTTTCTTCCCAACTTGCCCACATAAAAGTTCACTGTTTCGGAAGTAGACAAAACCATCATTTGGACACATTGTCTCTTCCAAAACTGTAACCGCCTTTTTATCACGTTCTTTACGTTTCACGTAAATTTTCTCTTCAACAGTAAGATTCAGAAACACCTTTATACATGCGTTAGGACGCACCAACACACTGAATAATTGTTTACCAGTCCAAAGCTCAATGGGCTACAAAAAAGAGAACATGATCAATACTCATACATGTGCCAGAACTTCGATAAGAAGGCCAACATGCACAAATGTACATACCAAAAAAGGGCATGTATTTCATAGACGAAAAAATAATATTGATGTTCCATTTGTTATCCCTTGTTATGTGTCGCAAAATGTATTTGCAACTCGTCTAATAGAGCAAACTATTTTTATATTTACTGAAAACAACAGTAAGGCCATCTCATTTCCCATATTAATGTTTCACAAATATTATATCTAAGTTACTGTTAACTACATCAGTAAAAAGCACAAATAACAGAACTTTTTACAGAAAGAATTGCAAGGAACATTAAATCCAGGAGAACGTGTAGCCACAAAACCTTGTTTCAAAATATTACCTTTATTAAGGCTGGCGTTGGGAGATCAATATTTTTCGTTGCATCACCAAGATATGAACACAAAAGAGTAAAGTAAGACCTGTCATAGAAGGTATCTTTCCTTGTGACTAGAAAAGAAGAGGTTAAAAAGTCTTGCGTGGAAGCAACCAGTATTTCCCCATTCTTAGGGGTACATAAATTATTCTGAACCTGTAATGATAAATATTTGTTACCAAAATATATAGTATTAGCACATCAAAAAGCATAACAACAATACTGAACTTATAACAAAGAAGAGTCAAGTTCTACCCCCATAAGCATAAATGCTTCAGTACGAGCTTCCTCTGTCTGTGGGACATGCAAATTCATTTCATCTCCATCAAAATCAGCATTGTAAGGGTTGCATACAGACTCGTTGAATCTTAATGTTCTCCAGGGCATTATTCTTGCCTGTATTTAAATACAAAAGGAAACAAAGGTGAGACAAATCGTGTAAAACATCAAGTATAGTGTGGTATGGAGCAATTCGTACCCTGTGCGACATAATTGACATTCTATGCAAGCTTGGTTGTCTGTTGAAGAGGACAATGTCTCCATCTTCTAAATGCCTTTCGACTATACAGCCATATTTCAACTCCCGAGAAACGATTCTTCTATCACCGTATTTTAAGTTCCTAAATACAGTCCAGAATAACGCATGAAAGCTGAACTTCTAAAATAGAATCCGCATTTCAAAAAATAGAACTCACAGCTTTGATCCATCAGGTTGTATTACAAAATTTGCTCCGGGATGTTTAAATGGCCCATTTTTTATACATTGACGCAGCTTCTCTACGTTATGACATGAAACTCTCTCAGGATAAGTCAAGACTCGAGCCATCAAAACAGGAATAGCCACCTGAAGTTTGAATTTATAATGACATGAGAAATCAATTGGAGAGTCCAAATAAAGAACAACGATCAACTATGAACAAGTACCTCTGTTATTCTCAAGTTTGGATCAGGAGATATGACAGTCCTTCCAGTGTACTCGGTACGCTTCCCCGACAAGTTCCCACGAAATCGACCTGTCTTCCCCTTGAGTCTTTGAATAAGGCCATTATTTTGTGGTTCTATAAGAGCGGGGGAATCACTATTGATATATTCAATAACATTACACTGAAGTTGTTCCCACCAATCCTTCAAAGAAATAAAGGGGAAAATTGAGCTAGAGTATCTCAACAGAAATTACACTTTAATCAAATAAAAAGTACAACCAGATTGGTAACAATCATAATGCAACTTTTGCAGAATAAATACAACACCAAATTTCCCTTTGAAACATTACTTCTGAGTTATTTAATCTAATTCAGAATGTGTAGAGGCTTATGTGTTTAAGTGTCAAAATTACAGAGCCTTTGAATTGTGATATACTGATATTGAAAAATGCACTAGCCACCATCTCATACAAGCAGAACAATGGTAATTCAAAACTCATAGTTGAACTTATTACTTCAAAATATTCAATTTGGTTAGCATAAATTCTATTTTAAATAAGACCGTTTAGAAACCATTATTTCCTGTACAGCACCTCTATTTTTTTCGAAAAGGGGATTACCCTGGCCTCTGCATCAAAATGATGCATATAGCCCTTGTACAGCACCTTTATACAGCCAGAAAAAAATTAAACTGCTTCATGAGCAGAGCTCATCGGCCAACAACAATCAACTGTTGCATTGGGCATTATTGCATGAAGAGGTAGAGGATACTAGTTTCTAAAATGCAATAAAGAAACAGAGAACACAGAAGTAGCACGCCACAGATGTGAAAGACTAATGATGGTTTGTATGAGAGAATGTTAGAAAAAAAATGAAGAGCTCTGAGTTATCTTACAAAGCACTTGCGGAGTGGTTCGCCTTTTTGAAGGAACTCTTTAATCATGGAATTTGAATTAACAATATTCTTCAATATGACAGTAATACTATTTTCGTTGCTGTGAGAAGCAAGGCATTAGTGGCATTACAATGGCATGCGGCTATGCCGAAACACCATTACATAAGTTTCCAAGGAACCGAAAACAAACCTCTTTCCATCATGAGTAAAAACAGAAGGACGGATGGGTACAGGTGGCACTGCAATCTCTGTAATGATAAGTTTCTCAGGCCTATCACCAAGGTTTAGCAATTCACAGTCCTGCAGAATGTCAAAGTATAAGAAAACCAATCAGACAAACCTATGTCTGATGAACTGTGGTACTCTACCGAAAGTGAAGTAACGAATACTCCTGATAAACGACATGTACCTCATCAGTGATTCTTCTGAAAAGAGAGAGAACTGTCTGAGGGTCTAACGGGTGAACCGAAGGAAAGGATAGTTTTTCTTTCTTGTGTGCTAACGCAGACTTGAGTTCTTCTGCATTTCCATCCAATGTTTTGCTGCAGTCATGAACAATTGTCAAGCCTCCATTCTGAGGCTTCGGCCCCTTCTTTGCTACACCTGTACATCCAACCCAAATAGAAGGCTAAGTTCAAGGAGCTGCCAGGACAGGTGTTCATCGATTACTAGGCAATATTCTACAGGTGGTGGGGAACATGAGACAGAGCATCAGAAGTAAGCTTGCCATTCATGAATCCACAGTGGGGGCAACGGCACGGCTTGCATTTGTCCCTCACTGCCTTTGCGATATTGGCTTTCTGCAGGTCCTCTGCTCTAGGATTCCTCATCTTCTTCAGAAACTCTTGGCGGACTTTCTCCGCGAGAATGACCCTGCTGCAGCGCTGCAAGGTCATCGGCATTGCTGCCCCGTTAGGACAGGATGACCCCAAGGAAATGGAAAAAAATATGACAGTCAGATATATAAGGAAAAAAATGTATTGCCTTGCAGATGCACTTGAGCATGTTCACAATGTTGTTGAAGAAGCCGACATTGAAGACCGGGAGCGCGAGCTTGATGTAGCCGAAATGGCCTGGGCACTCGGAGAAGGAGCCGTAACAGGTAGTGCACTCCCCAGCCTTGTTTGTGGCTCCCTAGAAAAGGTAGAAAAAATTGATCTCTCCGGGAACAAAATTTCGTGAAATGTGGTAACAAGAGCCCTCTAATCACAACTATATATAGGTACCATATATCACACGGACTGCCCAGTATGACACCTACACTGCACACAAACGCCCATACACAAAGTGGCAGTCAATTCAATGAACACTCATCCATATATGGCACGAATTGATGAGTACGACACCTACATTTCACACAAACACAGAAGGTGGCATTCCATTTACCAGAGGACTCAATTTGGTCTCTCCGGAAACAAAATTTCGTGAAATGTGGTAACAAGAGCCCGGCCATCTAAACACAACTATTTGTGGTACCATATATTATGACACCTACATTGCACACAAACGCCCATACACAAAGTGGCAGTCACTTCAATAAACACTCAAGAATCTGGCCCTCTGATCACAACTGTACTACAATACATTGCACGAATTGATGAGTAAGACACCTACATTTCACACAAACACAAAGGGTGGCATTCCATTCACCACAGGACTCAATTTGGTGACTTAAATTCAAATATGCTGGACTGCACACTCGCACAGATTTACCACGGCTACAAACACATACCATGCGCGCGTCGAGCAGGCCTCCGGGGACGGGCTTGCGGGTCTCGTCGTAGATCCGGCTGTTCCAGACCTGCGCCTCCGCGGAGCCGCGGACCTCGTTGCCGGACAAGGTGCTGAACCGTATGCTCTTTCTGGCCAAACGCAATTCCCAACGAACAAAAAAAAATAAGCACGAGATCGAGAGCACGCGCGACGGTGAAATCGGAGCAGGCAGAAACGCAGAAGCATGGATGGACGGACTATTTTGGTTCGATTAACCGGAAGCATATACGTACATCCTGTGGGCGCCGGCGTCGTCGACGAACGGCTCCTTGGTGCACCGCAGCTTCTGCTCCTCCACCTGCCACCGGGACGCCATCGTCGGTGATCTGGGACTCGGTTCGTCGCGCTGGAATTCGTTGCCGTCGGCGGTGGGAAAAAGGTGGGAAGGGAGGCGGGACGGGGTGGTGGCGACGGCGCAAGTTGGTTAAATAAGCACAGAGAAACCGGCTTCAGGTTATATTACCCTTTTGTCTAGGGTTTGACCAGAGAGGTAGCGGGCCTGGTGGTTTGACTGTTCGAAACTTAGGTCATCGTGCGGCAGATCCCGAGTTCGATTCTCCGATTTTTCATTTTTGGATTTCCGTCTGGCTTTACCAGTCAATTTTTTTTACGGAACCAACCCTGGTTATCATTTTGCTTACCTGATCAAGAAATATTCAGAGTTTTTATGTTGCTCTCATAACTGAGAATCAAAATTGAAAGATGTCACGCCTCAGAGAAGCTGATGCGTGCCAAGGCTTTAGTCCCACCTCGCTAGTTGAGGAGGCCAAGCACTGGCTTATAAGGACAGCCTTCCTCCACTCAACGCCCGGGTTTTGGGTGTGAGTGGTATGGGCTGGTTACTGAACGCTGTGTCTGTGGCGGGGCTGATCCCCAAACAACATCCAACGCTATGCGTGTGTGCGGTACTGGGCTGGCCCATTAAAGTGGTATCAGAGCTGGCGTCTCCCGGCCCCCGAGGGGGGGGGGGGAGATTGTCACGCCTCAGAGAAGCTGATGCGTGCCAAGGCTTTAGTCCCACCTCGCTAGTTGAGGAGGCCAAGCACTGGCTTATAAGGACAGCCTTCCTCCACTCAACGCCCGGGTTTTGGGTGTGAGTGGTATGGGCTGGTTACTGAACGCTGTGTCTGTGGCGGGGCTGATCCCCAAACAACATCCAACGCTATGCGTGTGTGCGGTACTGGGCTGGCCCATTACAAAAGACATGAAAATAGTTAACTCTCTATACCATATAGGAGATCAGATGGAATGTTCTTAGCAACAAGAAAATCCAAAGAGAGCTCTTGGCTTTTTCGGTCATGACATTTAACAACAGTAAGTTCATCTCGCATCACCACTCCACTCAAACACTTCAAATAAATCTGTTTTGGAAAGTGGCCAGATAAGGTGGGTGACACCTTCTAAATCTATTTCTCAAAGAAATGGAAGTCATTCCGTGATTAAAAAAAAAAGGTTTTGAAGACCAATCCCACCTTTTTGGTACCGTGCAAAGTGATATATGTGAAGATCGCGCACTTCAGTCAAATTTGAACTCGTTTTCATGTGGTTTTTTCTCAATGCACCCTTATGAATAAGTATCAATTTTTATTTTATAGGGGAGCAGATATATATTATTCAGTTATCCAACATACCAAGTGTAATGTCACCCAAATTCAGTTTGGATAGATATTGATAGAAATTAATCATTTATTTCCAGATTCTTTGTCATTCCCTTTTTCCATTGTAGTTATTGCTATGCGCGGAATAGAATTCTTTGTGACATGACAAAATTTGACCCTTCAGACGTTGGTTTGATTGAGTAGTTATTTTTTCTATGTTTCTTTTTGACAGGTTCTCTAGATGAAGATGGATCTGAGTTAGCAGCAAATCAAGACTCTACCACGCTGCGATTCGGTTGGTTCCGCCTTGAAACTTGCATTATCCAACAGACATGGTGAGTTGAGTCTCGAAACAACAGCTTATAACTAAAGGTCTTCTAAATAAAAGACGATTACCTTTTTCTTACTTAGTCGTTCAATTCATTTCAAATAAAATGTATCTTTTTCAAACCAATAAATAGTGTTGTCACCACATCATCCGTGTACGCCTCCGCGTCGTGTGTCACGCCTCGTGCTCTAGCACATGGCTATATTAATTCTGAGCACACATGCTCTACATGTGGGCCACAATCCGCGATGATACCTTTTGGCAGCCTTTCCGACAGCGCAATATACCGCATGTCCATTCCAAACGATGTCTCCCACCGACTCTCACCGCTAGCATGCTTTTTCTCGTGTCACTGTGACGACATGTCCTCCCTATTGCAACCGCGCTCCAACCACATGACCCTCTAGCGGCTAAGCACTAAATTTTTTGTTTGATAAGTGGAACAAAACCCCGACATCTGCATCAATCGATGCAAAGGCGAACAGACAAGGGAACCCACTCAAGCATAAGTTAGATTTGTATGATACAAAGTAATGTGAATCATATTAGACTTAAACAATATGTCTTTGAAGAAGGCAAGTTAGACTACTGTAGTACTGTAGCTTACCGGACTCCTATACGTTAGAGGAGTTGTGGCTCCATGGAATGCGGAATGGACTGGATTACCGCAAAACGAACGGCGAAGACGGAAGTGGAGGAATGCGTTCAGATCAAGAGCAGAGCAAAACACAGGAAGCGGAGCAGAGTTTGAGGTTAAGAACAGAGCACGAGCACCATCATCTGTCAGCGAGAAGGAGATCTCCACTGATATGCCAGTACGCGATCTGCCTCCTCGGCTATGGGGTCGAGGCAGACCACGGCGGCAGGAGGTGGAGGGTGTCCGTGTGTACCACAAAATATATGTAAATGGAAATAGGTGATTAGCGAGTGGCAAAACCACCACACTACACGAAGCATTTCCTGTTCGTGCAAGAGCTCCTAAATTCATGGTCTTGCCCTCTCTGACGACTTTTCTCAGGATACTAGGTAAATTTGGTGCGGCGTTTCAAGAATGTTGAAATTCGTTGAAATTTGTTGTGTGGAGTATATCTAAATAACTAATAAATTGAAATATTAAAATTATTTTTCCACATTATTATTTAATTTAAGTCTATAGTGGTGAAATTACACATTTGTTCGAACTGAATTTCGTAATTAGAGTAAATTAGTTTTAGATTGCATCCAAATAATTATCAAATTAAAATGTTCAATTTAAGCTTGTAATTGGAGGGAATGTATAATATGAGTATTTAATAAATTTAACTTCATGTAAGTGGAGGGAGTGCATTTGTTTTTTTTTTCCTTGAAGTATTTATCAAATTGGAATATTTAATCATGTTTTTTCCCCTATAAATAGTTAGCATTCTTTGTACTGATCAAAAAAGTTAGGCTGGTGTTGATGCTTTGTTTCTTTTTGTTTTAGCTGTATAATATATCTTGCAAAGACATTCGACATTTTTGATTTATTGGTGTAATTTTTCAATTTAGAATGTTAAAATTTATTGAAATCAATCGTTTGGAGTAGCTTCAAAATTTTCAGCAATTCTAAATGTTCAAATTTATATAGGTTCATGTTTGTAGTTTGTCATATTTAATTACGCTTCACGATCAGTGGAAATACAGTGTGTATTTTTTTAATACAACTCCATTTAATCAGAGGGAATGTATTTATGTTTTCTATAAATATTTGCTAAATTAAAATGTCTAAAAATGTTTGTATTTTGTTGTAAGTAGTTATCATGTATTTTCTTGGTCATTTTGATATTTTTGTCACATTTTTCTGATGGATAGATTTTAAATTATTGATTTTGCAATTTCCTTTTTTTTTTTTGGGAATTGTGTAAGTAAAGTGAGCCCATATGCCATGGATTCAGCAATTTCTTAAATTTCTGTGCAAAAGTGTTTGTATTTTGTTGTAAGTAGTTAGCATATATTTTTTCTGGACATTATGATATTTTTTGTCATATTTTTCTGATGGATAGATTTTAAATTTTTGATTTTTTTTATGTAAATTATGTAAACAAAGTGGGTCCACATGTCAAGGAGTCAGCAGTTTCTTAAATTTCTGTGGAAAAGGATAAGTAGCTGACTAATCGGGCCCACTGCCACACCAGGGTGATGTTAGCGGTGGGAACGACGGACACGGCGAGTTCGCCGGCATCGAACCACCGTCATCTGGGGCGCGGATCTGGCCATGTGGGACGCGGTTGGATGTGGGGCACCCGTAAGTGGTGGAGTTGCTTTTAAATTTTCTTAAAATTTGAAATTTCTTGAAAATGAAATTGTGCACAATGTTTATTTTTGTTTGTTGCAACTTTTGTACATGATTAGTTTCTAAATTTGTAAAAAAAATGTTTATTTCGTTATCCAAATTAAACATGGTCAAAATCTGGCAAACATGCATGAATTCGATGTAAATAGACAGATTACATTTTTCTGCATATTTTGATATTTGAATTATTATTTTCTGATTTTAAATGAATTGGTTATGATTTTTTAAAGTTTGAACAAAAATCTGGATTTCTAGGAAAATATTAAAATTCTGGCAATCGGGCCCACTGTCAGGAATTTAATAATTATCGAAATCATTTTTTGAAAATACTGAAAGGCTGACAGGTGGGGCCCGTGACTGCGTCGTCTGCTGACGTCATCAATGGCGCCCGAGGCCATGTTGACCACGGCCTCGTCGCAGGAGAGCGGGCGGGGCAGCGCGCGAGGGCGCGTTCAACGCGGGAGGATGCGGGCGACCGTAAAGTGGCGGCGCCGCCGGGTTTTGGTTGCCGGAGGAGGTTCGGCGGCGCATGGTGCGGTCGGAGACGGAGAAGATTCGGTCGATTCGTTGGATTTGGACCCTCCCAGCTTGCGCTGCTCGGCGAGGATGTAGTGGAGGACGGCGTGGCCCCGGCGGTGGTCCTCTATGTGGGCGGGGAGGTGCGAGGCGGCGGCGCGACGCGTCGGCGGTGTTCTCCGGCCGCGCAGGAAGAAGGAAGGGGATTGTGAGGAAATTTTGCAAGAAAGTCCCTGGGCTTCCGTGGAATTACGATTAGGTCCTCACGAGTGGGGTAATTTGGCAAGGAAGTCCTTGGGCTTAAGAAAAATTACAAATAGGTCCTCCCGCGGCACTGTTACACTGTAGCGGGGCACAGTAAAACAGTGCCGAATCGCGCTGGAGCGCTGTGAGAGCGTAAATTCGGTCCGCCTTAATATAGTTAGGTAATATTTGCATTGTTCGATCAGTGGCCTAGAAACTTCTACCAAGGGATTTGAATATCCTGGATATACGCATGGCACTACATACAAAAATATTACAATATATTAAGTGGCATACCTTAATTTACAGATGACCGTAATCTTTTAAATTTGCTATTATTTATGAATACTTTTCACTTAATTTCCCCTACAAAACACACCTTGGAAAACCCGCCTTCAGCTTAGCACCAAAAGAGATACTCCAATGAAAAATGACAAGTATGTTGGTATCAAGTCAATAACATGTATCTTAACAATAAAATAACTAGCTGTAATAATCCTATACTAATCATTTGACCTAGTTTTTTTCCTCTTTTATCATACTTTCTGCTTAAAAATTATTCACATTGACGATTGTTAGCGTTAGCGATGATCTAGAAAAGGTTTTTATTAGTTCTCCGAGAAAAAGATAGAAAATGAAAATAAACTAAAATATGTACTAGTAAGTAACAAACATATAACTTCTGGTATATAATAAGTTAACGGAGTAAACAAAATTAGTATAAATAGTTACATACCGCCCAATCTAAATGGATTTGTAGCCAATGACAAGGCCGCTGACGATGAAGCATCGTCCTCCTCTCCGACGATGATGATGAATATGTTTAGATAGGTATTAGGTGGTTCCATGTGTTATATATATATATGTAATGTGCGATTGAGATGTCCAATCTTTTTGTATCAGTAAGGTAAAACCATGCGTTTGAATTAATGGGGCCCTTCCGGTACTAACAAATATTATCCAAATATTATTAACCATGTGTTCCCTTATGTCTAGTACTCCTTCTTTCCAACAACAAGATTTGGCATGTTTGAAAGTTTTGTTCAGAAGTTGTTAAACTTAGAAGAACAAGGGATATCATACACGATTGTCCTATAAGAATCGTGTGCGGAGATTATTGTTTTTACCACAAAAATATCGCACACGGTTTGGCCGAAGAAGAATCGTGTGCGCTAACTCTTACTACAAGACTGCATGTTCCAACACGATTTATAAAGCATTAAAAGTGTGCGGTACCTGCTGGGCCGTTGGGGCTCATTTACTAGAACCCTACCATATAAATAAGAACCAACCGTGCTTGACCAGTACACACTCTACTCTCTACTATCCAGCCTCCTCCTCTCCTATACAGTCACACACACCCTCCCGGCCCCGTGGTGAGGAGCTGTGTCGCATTTAGCCTCCCCTGCGGCCCTCCCCGCCTGCCGACCAGGCAATAACCTTGCAGGACGCATGTATGTCGTATCTCACTAGGAAGGCCCCACATATGTTAGTATATTGATCGCTTAGATGTCAGATCTGTTAGAATATTTGGTTTAAACACTAGCAAGGCCAGATATGTTAGATGTCGGATTTGTTAGAATATCTTGTTAGTACTTCTTTATTGGTGTGGTACTGTTAGGTCTTTGTTATGTTCGAGCATGTTACATCTTTGTTTATTAGGTTGGTTCCATTAGATTTTGTTTATTCTTTATTGGTTTGATACTGTTAATACTTCTTTATATTTTATCTTGTCACTAGGAATTTTTAACCAGAAGAGGCTTGATACAACACATGGGGTGGTTATTTTTAACCAGAAGGGGTTTCATAGAACACATACCTTTTTTGCACAGGTCAGAAAAATGTTTTTTCTCCGTGAAACTTTTGTGTTAACACAAAATGTCCTGATGCATATCTAATTTTTTGACATTTTGAAAAGTTTTTAAAAATGGTTTACACAATAGGTGCATCTGCACCCATGACCTAAAACGTCGTGCCGTAAACAATCTGTTTTCATTGCGAAGTTTAAAATATAGAGAAAGATATATGTGTGCGCCAAAGGTTACAGCTCAAAGATCACACAAGGTGGAAATAAAAATCAACCATCTGAAGACAAAAGCACTATGCATGTAATCTTCTAGTGTACAACCATCCACCCTGACTGAAAATAGCCCGAATGACCAAATGACCGCCATCAGCCGAGTACATTCTATATCCATAGGTCCCCGCTGATTGGAACCAGAGGAGATAGGGACCACACGCGAATCCAATAGACTACCCTGTCGACAACTTGCAGGAAATGAGCCAGATTTGATTTGTTAAAGACAATATCGATCAGTACGGCAATTCCACATTGCGCAAAGAAAACCCGAAACCCGAGAAATAATTACTTAGACCTATTTCTATTTTAGTGGACAGTGTACAAAATTATTTAGAGCTAGTTTGATACCTTGAGCTTAAAAATTCATAAAACATGCATTATTCGCAGACAACAGATGGAAACTTTTTTCTGCTGAATATAAAAGGTGGTCGGAGTTTCTCGCTCATGTGTTGGCTTTCTTTGTAATTTCTCATAAAGCTTCATGAGACAATGCGACGAGAGGGTTCTTCTAGCCGTGGCTGGCAAGATGCAATGATTTCGAAGTCTCATTTTCATCAGATGTTTTAACAAATTAAAATACACTGACAGGAGCTCACAAGAATGGACTCGTGGATCTGTGGGCTCCAAGACCGGCTTTTTGTCAAACGTCAATGGATCACTAGTAGAAAAAGGGGCTACAGTCCCGGTTGGGAAGGGCCTTTAGTCCCGGTTTCCCAACCGGGACTACCAAGTCGGGACTAAAGGTCCCCCCTTTAGTCCCGGTTTGCCATGAATCGGGACTAAAGGCACTTCACGTGGGCGAAGCAGTGCACTGGGGGCTGGAGGACCTTTAGTCCCGGTTGGTGTTACCAACCCGGACTAAAGGACTGCATATTCGGACTAAATGACTGCATATTTAGTCCCGGTTGGTGTTACCAACCCGGACTACAGGATTTGCAGAGGATTTTTTTTTGGTCTAAGGTCAGGACTTCACTAGCTCATTCGGTCACCCATCCTCAAATTGATCCAGCTCAAGCACGCTTAACTTTTGAGTTTCTTCCAAATAAGATTCCAAATGAGAAGTTAGAACTTACTGATATTAGTATCATATCAATCATATTAACCCCTGAGTCATGATGTTATACTTTTTATTGTTTAAAATTTCAACCTTTATTTGGAAAAATAATAATGATTATGTAATAATAATTTTAAATAAATAACGATGATTATGTAATAATATTTTTTGAAAAAATAACAATGATTATGTAATAATATTTAATATGGAATAATTCATATCTTTACATACGTAAATCGAAATTTGACAAATAAAATGTCTAAATAAATTAGAAAAATGAGAGGAATTCAAATATGCCATCCATATCATCTTTTGCATCACAGAAACATCGATAAACTTGCTATGAAAAAAAAACCTCTAGCATGGAGCCAAATGATCAAGTTATGGCAATTCCCACGGCATAGTTTGTGATAAAGCTCTCATATTAGACAAATAGGTGTATCTTGGTATAGAAAGCAATAGTTCTGAAGGGATTTTTTCAAATTATTTGTATAAATATCATTTTCCTTTTTCTACGTGTCAAAAATGACTTTTTTGTGAACCAAGTACAAAAAATATGGTGCAAAATGGCACCCATCTAATTATCACAAAGAGTAGTTGATGCATGTAAAATGCATACATGAACTTTGCACTTTAATTGCTTATATTCCAATCATATTTGCATCATATAAGGGTTATATCAATGTTTTATAATGATTTTGGGAATATTCATTTTTTCCCATTTATTTGGAATTAACCCTGTTTTTCCAGAAAACGTCTTTTTTAGTGTTTCAGACTTTCCGGGAGCTTCGGGACTCCAAAAAGGGCAAGGCCAAAGAGCACGGTTCAGAATTTTCGAGACGAACGCAATGGGCTTAAATTGAAGACCAGAAGCCCAACAGGCTGGAAATGGGAGGGTCCCACGCGGCCTAAAATACCTGGCCGCGTGGGCCCAGCTCGTTTCCCCTCGGAGCTCCGTGGCCGTCGATTTTCGTCCACCGACTCCGTCTTGACCTAAAAACGCCTATAAAAAAGGTCCCCTGGCGTTTCGCGAAAGGAGGCGGCGGAGAAACACAAAACCACGAAACAGAGAGACAGAAGGCTGCCGCCGGAGAAGATCGGAGGGGGAAACGCCGCCGGAATCGCCTCCGGAGGGCTCCACCCCCCTCCGGCGTGTTCATCATCAACATCTTCATCGCCGTTGCTGCCTCCCATGATGAGGAGGGAGTAGTTCTTCATCGGGGCTGAGGGCTCTACCGGTAGCTATGTGGTTCATCTCTCTCTCCCATGATGTGATCTTTATGTGATCATGAGCTTTGTAATCTAATTGAATTCATGGATGTTTCTCCTTCATTGTTTGTGCTACTCAAGTGGTTTTATTAATGTAATTTCCGGAGTCACCTTTGTCCCATGGTGTGAAGTTGACAGTGTGCGCACCGTGTGTGACTCTTAGGCTAAAGGTTACAGAAATACTTACCATGAGTTATTCTTTGTGTTGGATGTCACTATAAAATTGTGGTGTTTGTTTAGTACTATTTTGGGGCACTCATAGTGACCTTGGGGTTCCCTAGATGTGGAAGACAGACTTTAAGGTGTGCTTTTGTAGCCCTACACGATGGTCTTGGTGTTCTATGATATTGTGGTGTTTGTTCACTCAGACTTTAAGGTGTGCTCTTGTAGCCCTACGCAGTAGATTGGTATTTCTATCCAACGGGAGAATAGTTCAGAGTAGCAAAGTGAAGAGGAAATATCTATGTATTCAATTGTTGGGAGTGTCCACTAGTGAAAGTATGATCCCTAGGCCTTATTTCCAAGCATCCTAGAAAACCTTTGTCTTGTCCTCTTGCATTGAAGAGGATTGGGACACTTCCACATTCTTGCCTTGTTACATCAAACTTCCATCCATTAAATCAACCACCTTGTTCCTTAAACTTGTTTAGTGCATAATCAACTAAAACTTGTGACACTTTAGTTGTAGGGAATAGATAACTTTTCCTTCTTGCTCCTGCGGATCGATACCTTACTTCCACATTGAGAGGTGCTACAGTGATCCCTTGCTCTTGGGGGTTATCAAGTACTTTTCTGGCGCCGTTGCCGGGGAGCGTAGCGCTTAAGTTTCTATTCTTGTGTGCACTAGACTAAGCTTGGGGAGGTTCCTTTTATATCTTGCAATCATCTAAGCTTGGGGAGGTTCCTTTAAACTTGTTTGGTTGTGAGTTTCTCATTAGTTTTATATATATCAAAAACCCATAAAAATTAGAAAATGGAAAACAACAAAAAAATTAGAGAGCTTTATGAAATCTATCTTGAGTTAGGACATGATGTGTTTGAAGAGAAAATTAAAAAACATATGGAAAATTATTTGCATGATGGTAGCAATGTTATCACTATAAATTCTTTGAACACCATTATTGCTATTGCTCTGGAAAAGTTTAAGCTTGGGGAAGTGGCTGTTGATGAATGTGATATTTTTAGTCCCCCAAGTTTTGAGGAGAAAATTTTCTTTGATGATACTATGCCTCCAATATATGATGATTATAATCATTGTGATATTTTCAGTCCACCTACTATTGAGGATAAAATTTATGTTGATTATAATATGCCTCCTATATATGATGTTTACAATGATGATTATGATGTTTTCAGTCCATCTACTATTGAGGATAAAATTCACTATGATTATTCTATGCCTCCAATTTATGATGATTACAATGATGGATGTGCTAGTTTTACTCCCACTATTACTAATGAAATTGATTATACTTGTGTGGAGAGTAATAGTACTGTTATGCTTATGGATCATGATAATAATGCTTTATGTGATAGCTATATTGTTGATTTTATTCATGATGCCGCTGAAAATTATTTTGAGAGAGGAAAGTATGGTTATAGAAATCTTCACGTTACTAAATTTATCCTCTTTATGATGAAGGTTTTGGCCTTTCTCTTGATTTGCTTTTATTTGTTGGGTACTTTAAAACCTACTGGTCCTTATGAGAGAGGGAGACACGGTTTCATATATCTCAATAATATTAAGTCTCCTCTCTTTTTGTTGAAAATTTTGAAGTTGCACTTGCTTTGCCTTCCTATGCTAGTCACTTTGTGCTTTATTGATTTATTTTCTTACAAGATCCCAATGCATAGGAAGTGGGTTAGACTTAAATGTGTTTGATATTTGCTTCTTGATGCTCTTTTATATTCAACTCTTATTCCTATGGGAGCATCATTAAAACTATCAAGCCTAGCTATATGGCTATAAAGAAAGCGCTTTGCGGGAGGCAACCCGGTTATTTTTGTGTGATTTTCTTTGTGTCCTCTTGCTGTAACAAGAGATTTTGTTTAGTTTAGTTTCTGGAGTTTTAATAAAGTGCCAAGTTTTACCCATTTTGGTTTGAAAAGTTGCTTATAGCGTTCGGAGATTTTATTCCTGCACGAGTCAGTGCACGGTATGATTTTTAATTCTTATTCTGTAACTCCGAATGAGCTCATATTTGAACTGTAGTTGCAACTTTTCATCCTCTGTATGCATGAATTTTTTCGGAATTTTTCGAGAAAGTTTGGTAGGGTAGAAAAATACGTTTTGCTGCTGCTGTTTTTCTGGACAGATTCTGTCCCATTTTGTTTGATGCATGCTTTGAGCTTTTAAGTTGAATCTTTTTGATCCAATTGAGTTTATGAGTAGGCATACAACATTATACACTTTCTGGACATTCATATGAATTTTTGTTCAAGGATTATATGCAGCAAGGAACCTATTTGTTTATCACTATTAATGCACCCCACAGAAAAGAGATGGGAGAAACGGTGTTTTGAAGTTTTTTCACAGGGATTGGAGGAGATGCACCAAGAGCTATCCAAGGATGGTGAAGACCATAAGCTTGGGGATGTGAAGACAACCCCGCTGGACCTACACACTCTCGGTTTGCACACGTCCAACTTCTGTTTTTCGATCGAAACACTTTATCGCATAAACTTGGAGCGTCGTTTTTGTTTTTGTTTGAGTCTTGAGAGACCACCACACTATCATTATATATGAGAGAGCTACTGGAAATATGGGTTGAAATATGTTGGATGCTTTTATAAGATTGGGAAAAGGGATGTTTGACTTGATTTTTAATGATACATATAGTTGCATGATTCATGAGCTTGTTTATGAGTAATAGTTTGCAAATTCTTTTTGTAGAGCTATCACTTATTCATGTTTTGGTGCTGATTGTTATTTTACTTGGTTTAACATGGATTAGTTAGTTCTATGGACACTCATGCATGCATCTAGATGGTCAACTTTCTCCCTTTTGCTAGCCCAAAAACTCCAACAAGCAAAAACTTGTTTCCAACACCTTCAACCAAAGTTATTCCAGTGAGTCCACCATATCTACCTATTGGCTTTATGCTATTCCGAGTATGTTTAACATGTTGTTTGTGTTATCTTACCTCTGAATGAAAATGTTTATGTTATTGATTGCAATGGAAAAAAGTTGGTTATATAGCTCTCACGAACTTGATGCACAATGTTCTTTTATTTGCATAATAAAACTTGACCCATTGTGATTAAGATTATGATGTTTGTGGCTTGATGAATGTTTTGGGTTGGAAGTTAGCCCATATGTGCTGTCACATGGCAAGCTTTCAACACGCTCTTCATCTCATTTAGTTGATATCATGTGCTTTTGTCTATGGATGCTTATCATGTTGAAATAAATGTGGAAATAGAGTGAGTTTAAATGAGTTTGTGTAAATGGTTAGAGAGACGCCTGGGCCGCTAATCTAAGCCATGCATCATTCATGGTGGAAATTTACTTACATACTATGGTGAACCTTCTGTGATACACCTTGCAATAAAAAACTATTCCAAATGGTAAATAAAAAGGGTGTTGAGATTGTTCATTTTGTTTGTTTGTCTTGTCATTTTGATATGGGCTTGTTCCATATCTTGGGACAAGAGGTACCCCAGTTGACGCTCTTGATGATACTATTATGCTTACAATGATATTTAATTGAACTTGCTTTGTTTCCCAAGTTGAGTAACACATGGTGTAAGTACTTGTATTCAAGGGGCATGAGACATTCAACCCATTCTTTATCAAGCACACTACTCATATTTGCTTTCACTTTAACTTAATCATTCAAGATGCTATGATAGGGGCAATGAGAGCTTGACACCAATGAATACCTTATTGCAATCATTAACTTAAGTAGAAGAGTTTGGAAGTTGGATGAAACTTATGCATGCTTTACCTCTACTCACATATACATCTTTCCAAAGTGTACACCTATCATATTCAGATTTTCATCTACACTCTATGACCATTGTAGGATGTTCTACTTATCATTATGCATACATGTGTTCCATATTACTTGCTACCATGTTACACTTTGTGAACTATCATGAACATCCTTGTCTTGAATACTTGATATCACTTCATAAACTATTTGCATATTGCTACTCCTTTGAAGAATGAATCATTTGACTATATGTAGCAATAGTAATCATCTTTGATATTCATTGTTAAGTATTAAATTGCAAAGTCCATGTTAGTTTTATCATCTTCATACTCGAGGACGAGCATGGATTAAGCTTGGGGATGTTGATGCATGTAAAATTATTTAGAGCTAGTTTGATACCTTGAGCTTAAAAATTCATAAAACATGCATTATTCGCAGACAACAGATGGAAACTTTTTTCTGCTGAATATAAAAGGTGGTCGGAGTTTCTCGCTCATGTGTTGGCTTTCTTTGTAATTTCTCATAAAGCTTCATGAGACAATGCGACGAGAGGGTTCTTCTAGCCGTGGCTGGCAAGATGCAATGATTTCGAAGTCTCATTTTCATCAGATGTTTTAACAAATTAAAATACACTGACAGGAGCTCACAAGAATGGACTCGTGGATCTGTGGGCTCCAAGACCGGCTTTTTGTCAAACGTCAATGGATCACTAGTAGAAAAAGGGGCTACAGTCCCGGTTGGGAAGGGCCTTTAGTCCCGGTTTCCCAACCGGGACTACCAAGTCGGGACTAAAGGTCCCCCCTTTAGTCCCGGTTTGCCATGAATCGGGACTAAAGGCACTTCACGTGGGCGAAGCAGTGCACTGGGGGCTGGAGGACCTTTAGTCCCGGTTGGTGTTACCAACCCGGACTAAAGGACTGCATATTCGGACTAAATGACTGCATATTTAGTCCCGGTTGGTGTTACCAACCCGGACTACAGGATTTGCAGAGGATTTTTTTTTGGTCTAAGGTCAGGACTTCACTAGCTCATTCGGTCACCCATCCTCAAATTGATCCAGCTCAAGCACGCTTAACTTTTGAGTTTCTTCCAAATAAGATTCCAAATGAGAAGTTAGAACTTACTGATATTAGTATCATATCAATCATATTAACCCCTGAGTCATGATGTTATACTTTTTATTGTTTAAAATTTCAACCTTTATTTGGAAAAATAATAATGATTATGTAATAATAATTTTAAATAAATAACGATGATTATGTAATAATATTTTTTGAAAAAATAACAATGATTATGTAATAATATTTAATATGGAATAATTCATATCTTTACATACGTAAATCGAAATTTGACAAATAAAATGTCTAAATAAATTAGAAAAATGAGAGGAATTCAAATATGCCATCCATATCATCTTTTGCATCACAGAAACATCGATAAACTTGCTATGAAAAAAAAACCTCTAGCATGGAGCCAAATGATCAAGTTATGGCAATTCCCACGGCATAGTTTGTGATAAAGCTCTCATATTAGACAAATAGGTGTATCTTGGTATAGAAAGCAATAGTTCTGAAGGGATTTTTTCAAATTATTTGTATAAATATCATTTTCCTTTTTCTACGTGTCAAAAATGACTTTTTTGTGAACCAAGTACAAAAAATATGGTGCAAAATGGCACCCATCTAATTATCACAAAGAGTAGTTGATGCATGTAAAATGCATACATGAACTCTGCACTTTAATTGCTTATATTCCAATCATATTTGCATCATATAAGGGTTATATCAATGTTTTATAATGATTTTTGGGAATATTCATTTATTTCCCATTTATTTGGAATTAACCCTGTTTTTCCAGAAAACGTCTTTTTAGTGTTTCAGACTTTCCGGGAGCTTCGGGACTCCAAAAAGGGCAAGGCCAAAGAGCACGGTTCAGAATTTTCGAGACGAACGCAATGGGCTTAAATTGAAGACCAGAATCCCAACAGGCTGGAAATGGGAGGGTCCCACGCGGCCTAAAATACCTGGCCGCGTGGGCCCAGCTCGTTTCCCCCTCGGAGCTCCGTGGCCGTCGATATTTCGTCCACCGACTCCGTCTTGACCTAAAAACGCCTATAAAAAAGTTCCCCTGGCGTTTCGCGAAAGGAGGCGGCGGAGAAACAGAAAACCACGAAACAGAGAGACAGAAGGCTGCCGCCGGAGAAGATCGGAGGGGCGAAACGCCGCCGGAATCGCCTCCGGAGGGCTCCACCCCCCTCCGGCGTGTTCATCATCAACATCTTCATCGCCGTTGCTGCCTCCCATGATGAGGAGGGAGTAGTTCTTCATCGGGGCTGAGGGCTCTACCGGTAGCTATGTGGTTCATCTCTCTCTCCCATGATGTGATCTTTATGTGATCATGAGCTTTGTAATCTAATTGAATTCATGGATGTTTCTCCTTCATTGTTTGTGCTACTCAAGTGGTTTTATTAATGTAATTTCCAGAGTCACCTTTGTCCCATGGTGTGAAGTTGACAGTGTGCGCACCGTGTGTGACTCTTAGGCTAAAGGTTACAGAAATACTTACCATGAGTTATTCTTTGTGTTGGATGTCACTATAAAATTGTGGTGTTTGTTTAGTACTATTTTGGGGCACTCATAGTGACCTTGGGGTTCCCTAGATGTGGAAGACAGACTTTAAGGTGTGCTTTTGTAGCCCTACACGATGGTCTTGGTGTTCTATGATATTTTGGTGTTTGTTCACTCAGACTTTAAGGTGTGCTCTTGTAGCCCTACGCTGTAGATTGGGATTTCTATCCAACGGAGAATAGTTCAGAGTAGCAAAGTGAAGAGGAAATATCTATGTATTCAATTGTTGGGAGTGTCCACTAGTGAAAGTATGATCACTAGGCCTTATTTCCAAGCATCCTAGAAAACCTTTGTCTTGTCCTCTTGCATTGAAGAGGATTGGGACACTTCCACATTCTTGCCTTGTTACATCAAACTTCCATCCATTAAATCAACCACCTTGTTCCTTAAACTTGTTTAGTGCATAATCAACTAAAACTTGTGACACTTTAGTTGTAGGGAATAGATAACTTTTCCTTCTTGCTCCTGCGGATCGATACCTTACTTCCACATTGAGAGGTGCTACAGTGATCTCTTGCTCTTGGGGGTTATCAGTAGTCCATATTTTATGGATAATCACCACGTATTAGATTTTTTTTTTTTGATTTCTATCTAATTTCGCCTAGTTAAATGAGTTTATGTTGATTTTCCGAAAGTAATCCAATTTTGAACTACAAGTGTTTGATAGTTTGGTCTGAATTTTTTTTAAAATTATTTTAAGGTACAAAACTAGTGGTTATATCACAGAAATATCGATAGTTTTAGAGAATTTGACTTCTTTCGATGAATAGTCATGGTGGCCATTTTGACCGTTTTTTGAAAAAATCAAATAAAGTGAAAGAAACCTCAAAAAAAGATATCCTCTGGCATGGAGTCCTTTTATGTGTACTAGTTGATATGAAAAATGATAAACTTTATTTTTGACAAATTGTTCAAAAACAATCTTCACAAACAGGTCTATCATGTATAAACATCTATAAGTTTCAAGCCAAATGACCAAGTTATAACCATTCCCATGACATAGTTTGTGATAAAGTTCTCATATTAAACAAATAGGTGTATCTTGGTATAGGAAACAATGGTTCCGAAGGGATTTTTCAAATTATTTTTATAAATATCATTTTCCTTTTTTTAAGTGGCAAAAATGATTTTTTTTGTTAACCAAGTACAAAAATTATGGTGCAAAATGGCACCCATCTAATTCTCACAAAGAGTAGTCCACATTTGATGGATAATCCCCAAGTGTTAGGAATTTTCTTTATTTCTATCTAATTTCGTCTAGTTAAATGAGTTTATATTGATTTTCCGAAAGTAATCCAAATTTGAACTACAAGTGTTTGATAGTTTGGTCAGAATTTTTTTAGAATCATTTTAAGATACACAACTAGTGGTTATATCATAGAAAAATCGATAGTTTTAGAAAATTTGACCTCTTTCGATGAGTCATGGTGGCCATTTTGACCACTTTTTAAAAAAAAATTAAATAAAGTAAAAAACCTCCAAAAAAGATATGGTGCAAAATGGCATCCATCTAATTTCACAAAGAGTAATCCATATTTTATGAATAATCCCCAAGTATTAGAAATTTTCTTGATTTCTACCTGATTTCGCCTAGTTAAATGTGTTTATGCCGATTTTTCGAAAGTAATTTTGCCTAGTTAAATGAGTTTTTGTGATGCAAAAGATGATATAGTTGTCATATTTGGATTCCTCTCATTTTTCTAATCGATTTAGACATTTTATTTGTTAAATTTCGATTTACGGATTTAAAGATATGAATTATTCCATATTAAATAAAAAATAGAAAAGAAAAAAAACACGACGGCTTTAGTCCGGGTTGGTGTCTCCAACCGGGACTAAATGTCTATCTTTAGTCCCGGTTGGAGATACCAACCGAGACTAAAGGAGCTCGCACTGGTCCCACCCTGCCACAGCCCTTTTAGTTCCGGTTGGTATCGCCAACTGGGACTAAACGTCCCGTTTGACCCGGGACTAAAGCCGTGCGACGTCCTAACCGTTGGAACCGGGACTAATGCTCACATTAGTCCCGTTCCAAACATAGTCGGGACTAAAGCTCCGAACGGAAGACCTATTTTCTACTAGTGCATGCATCCGTAGTAAGTGTTGATGTAACTGTGCATTCCTCTTTTGATGATATTTTTTTATTAAAGGAGCTCTCCGCCCCGATTTCATTTCACGTGAAAACTAAATCAATAATACAACGGTTCAGTATGTTTCTCCTCATAACCTCCTCTTCTGATGATAGCGCCTGAAATTGTCCTCTGCAACTAAAATCTATCGGTCTGCATTTCACTATTTTTCTCTCCTTTTAGTGGTTTGACTCACAAGGTTTGTTTCTTGATGTTGGACTGGAAGATAAATGTTCTTTGTAAGGGCGAGCTATCAACATTTTTGTCATCTATTTTTTTTCTGCCGGAAGAAATGCATGCAAGACAAAATCAGAAGGCAGAAGCAGTGCATATCTTGTGGGAGACACCATACTGACCCGTCAATTACATTCATTTACAATGTTTACATTTCTGATTTACTCAAATCGATCGATCAGATGCCCTGAACTACAACAATGCAATCATGCGTATTACTACAGGCAGGCAGCTACATTGTGCACTCTAATCGATCAGCTTCTTGTCGTGGTAGGGTCGCTGGTCTCCTTGAACCACCGGTGCTGGAGCGCGCGCGCCGCCGTGAGCCTCTTCTCCGGGTTGCCTCGTAGAAGGCCGCTCAAGACCTCGAAACCAGCCTCCGACAGCGCCGGCGGGCCTCTGATCCTGGCCTCCGCTGGACAGGGGAACTTGTTACGCAGAAAGCTTCCCGGTTGGCTTCCTCCAGGCAGCCGCCGGCCGTCGTAGCCTGACCACTCCTTGATATCCGCCGTGCCAAGAAGGTCCAAGATCTCGCTGAGGTGCTCGGTGTCCGATCTCCCACGGAAAGGGTGCTTGCCGGCAAGCAGCTCGGCCATCATAACGCCGAGAGCCCATGAGTCGACACGCTCGTCGTAATCCGTGGACCCGAGGATGATCTCCGGCGCGCGGTATCCCCGTGTGCCGACAGGGTTTGAGTATGGCGGCCCGTCGGCCGTGCTGCACGACAGTCCCAGGTCGCAGATCTTCAGGCTCCCGCGAGCGTCGACGAGCACGTTCTCCGGCTTGAGGTCACGGTGCATGAGGCCGACACGGTTCATCCTCCTCACGCCGGCGAGGAGCTGCCTCATGATCAGGCGGACCTCGAGCTCGGTGTGTCTCCTCCCGAAGCGCTCGCGCCTCATGACGTGCCTGAGGGTCGGCCCCACGAACTCCATGGCGAGGAAGGCCGCCTTGCCGTCGAGGAGGCCGGAGTCGCGCGGCTGGACGATGGACGGGGCCGCTGCACGCCTCGAGGGCGCTGACCTCTCTGGCGAAGTCTGAGAAGTAGTGGTCGTCGTCGTACTCGTTGTTAGAGTTGTTCGCGGCGCGGAGGCACTTGATCGCGACGATCTCGCCGGTGCGGCGGTCCCTCGCCCGGTAAACGACGCCGAACGTTCCGGCGCCGAGCTCCTCGAGAACGTGGAAGCGGCTGGCCATGGCAGAGCTCTTGGGCACGGCGGGCGTGGCGGTGGCGACGTCGTCTAGGGCAGCTGAGCAGGGCGGTGTCGAAAACCACCCCATAGTTGTGCTACTCGACGTGTAATCGATGCAACCGATTGATCCAAGGATGGTTAGGCTAGCTTTTATGCTACTAGTCGCCGACTCTAGGTGCTTACCGGCTGGTACTAGGTTTGTAGCTCCGATCGAGTCCGATTACCACTAGGGATGGACACTGCGTCCTATTATTGGATGGATGAAAGTCCAGAAAATAGTTTGGTGGCCCACCTTCCGTAGGGAGTTAGCAAATTAAAGATTCTTAGGGACCTAAATATCGGATTCGGATATTAAGGAAATTATATCTAAAATGAGTACTTCAAAATTTCTAGCTGACAAAGGTCAGTACCCAAAAAAAAAAGCCTATTTTCCATGTGTTTGGTTCTTCTGCGACAACTTTTCATCGGTCACTCGGCAAAGGCTCGGGAAAGTAAATGCCCTCGGCAAATCCTGATAGAGCCGTCAACAAAGCGGCAACAATGCTCTCGGTAGAGATCCACCCTCGGCAAAGGTGGTGGACACACGACTCCGCCCGCCACGGTTAATGAGAAGGAGACGATGCAGTTGTGTTTGTCGAGTGTCGCCTAACGGACACATGAGAAGCATTTGATTGTTTTTCTTTTGCCCCCATTTCTTCTGGTATATTTTCTGCCTATTTTAATTTTTTTTGAGAGCTTCATAAAATACACTCGACAGACAAATTTGGTTTTATTTATCCCCGTCAATTTTTCTGTCTAGCGCATTTCCTATTTTAAATATTTCCCGAAACTGTAGATACTTAGCAAAAAATCCATTTTTGCCTCTGTCGCATTTTCGTCCAATTTTCTTGTTTTTATGTACTTGTTTTTCTCTGCCCTCTCGCTTTCCTGCCCTCTCTCTTTCCCTCCCTCCTTTCCTCATCCTCTCTCTTTCAAGTTCGGTTATAAAGCCCTAATCCCAAGCCAACATGGATTGCGATAGAGGTTTGTTTTTTCATTCATCATCCCCTGTCTTTAGATGCTTGCATCAGAACAATGATGAGATTGCAATGACACACTATAGGAGGCCCGACTGGATGAAAAAAGAAGGCTCCAAGCAGAACCAGAGAGAAGGCTGGAGAAGATGATGTGGCTGAGAGGTGACTGTTGGTGGAGGATTTGCAGACGGCTTTGGCGCCACACCAAACTATTGACATCAGACCTTTACAGTTAGTTTCTTATAAGCGACTTTCCTTCATCTAGTCTGGTCTTAGTTTCATTAAGTAATGTTGCCTCCTTAAAGACAATATGCAAGATTTTTGTGCTGCCCAAGGTTTAAAACCTTTCGATCACAGTTATTTCCCTTCATAGCCTTTGAGAGTTGTCCTAATTATCTAATACTTTGTGCATTATCATGTTCACAAATAACAAGACAATCTGACGATTTTCTTATGTCTTGCCCTTCATGTCTCCCACAACTTGGATGAAACCCCTGCATTGCGCTTCTGGCATGTCTCACACAACCTCCACGAATCCCCTGCTGGATTGTATTGCATACCGGCCGGGGCTTTTGAGGACTCAAAACCCTGCTCACCCAGGATAGACCTTGTGAGGGAGTGGCAGCTATGAGCTTTCATTGGTCAATTTTCTCACCCATAAAGTATCGTGGATTGACTTCCCAGTGGCACGAAAAAGTACAAAGAAAGATAAGCAAAATAAGAAAGGAGAGGGATAAAATGTAGATGAACGCGAAAAGTAGTGGAGTATATATGAGGTGGCTAGACTCATGTGCAAGAAATATGCTTCACGTCCAAAACCATAGTATGGGTCCAATTTGATAGAAAAATAATGTTTTACAACTTAAAATATATATAGGGATGAAAATGTATTAGATGAGGAATCTAATGAAACTAGCCTAATGATTTATACAGGCAATTAAACTTGCGTTGCTACATTTCTTCGATGCCACACGGCCACCTTTCCTGGCCCACCCATCGCGTAGGCATGCGTGCGTTTTCCGAGGATTGGGTGGTGTTGTTGTTTTTTCGTCGAGGAGTGAGGATAGGATGGAAAAAAGATGTAAACTACTGTGTGATTTATGGTAGAGTAAAGAAAGGAATGCTAATTATGGTGATCACATGACAGTGTGAAAAGATAATGAAAATTAAGTTGGTGATTGAATCGGTGGAGCGTGGTGTTGGATGAAAAACCGGTTGAGTGGAGGCTGATAGTGTTTTTTAAATAGTAGAGATAAGCTTGACCAGTTATAAAGAAACTTGATTTACCACAAATCTGGAATATCAATTAGTTTGAAAAGTAGGAAAATGCTAATCGCGAATTGGCGAGTGATTAAGAAGGAAAGTTCAAAACGAACCTTAAACTTGTAGCCGAAAGATAAATCGAACCCCAAACTTGGAATCCTAGAAATTGACACTCTGAACTTGTCAATCCCAGTCTATCTAAACCTTATGCCCGTTTGTTCACGTAGATAAAAAATTCCAAATTGTTACTCTCCCTGACAATATTGGCCCACTTGTCATATCTGTCTTCAACCTTAATTACTTCTCCTCCCATTTTTCTCTCCGGCCATCCCTTTTCCCCGCCACCGAACTTCAGCGATTCGTCCAGTCCACATTCATGCGGCACGGTGTATGCGTCCGTCGGCCGTCTAGACCTCTGCGCACGGCAGCACATCTACGGCATCATGAACACGGCAGCAGCGAGCGTGTATAAATCTGGAGCGGGGCACAGCAGAACAAAGCAAACCAATTAATCGCCACTGGATCCAAGTGCTTCGTCTAATCACCTCCTCGTCATGAATATTGAACCTAAATCTGGGGATGGTTTTTGTTTGACCGAGTGTTTTTTTTTTTTTTGCGAAGGATCGGACGACATTACACTTCCAAACTTACAAAAAGACCCAGAAAGAAAAAGAAATTACAAAGAACTCCTTCTTCTTCTAGATCCCGACACAGGCGACGCACAGGAGCCGTCGGTGACGCGCCGCTGCCGCTGCTCCGCTTCACGCCTTGGACAGGAGCCAGCTTCGTGGCAGACGGGAAGTCGCCAAACGCCGGGCCCGAGGACCCTGCTCGCCGGAGCACCGCCTTCGTCGGAGGGAAGTACAACGCCGTCTTCAACTTGATCTTCAAGCTTCGGATCCGCCGCCAGCGCGGATCCGGCCGGAGCCCGACGAGGCGAACAGATCCGTAGATCTGCGGCCTCGAGGAAGTCAGCCGCGGCGCGACGAAGCTCCGAGGAGCACCACCGCGAGAGGGGACGCGAGCCAACACCAAAACCTCCACCGACGCCACCTTCACCTCCATGGCACCGCCGGCCGAGGACCAACCTAGCCCTACACTATGTACAAGCCCAGATCTACGGGTTCCCCAGCCTCCCGCCGCCGAGGCGGCCGACGGAGGCGAAGGAACCCGCAGACCTCCGACGAGCGAGGTGGGCAGGCGAGCTGTTTTCAGAAATCGCCTCTCCTGCTACAGTGACGAGGGAGGGACGCGTCCAAGCCGCGTATATTGCTTTGTTTGACCGAGTGTAACGGTTTAGTTTTTGCATATGGGTTTCTTTGGTTTGGGTGCTAATGGGCTCAATCTGTAAACAGTTGGTTTAGTTTGGTTACGTGGAAGAACAAGTCAGTTGTAGTCAGGTATGGGCTCAAACCATTCCACTTCCAACAGGTTTAACCCGTGGGTGCCCAACCGGTTCGATCTGCTGGTGTAGTCAGGTTTTTTCTTTTTTTGATACAGTAGTCAGGGATTGGTTTAGTGCTCGGCTGCTCGCTCTCTTCCCGTTGCATCCGCCGCCGCCGCCTCTTGCGGCTTGCCCTACCCGTCCCACGAGAGCGAGCCGCCGCTCTTCTTCCGAGAAGAGTCCTGCAGCGCTGCTGCTCGGCCCTCAGGACAGGTGGCGTCGAGAGCGAGTGGCGGCTCTCAGGCTCTCAGCCCAGCGCGATTTGGGGGCGCGGCGCGAGCAACCCCATCCATGGCGGCTCCTTGGACCGTGCGGCATGAGCGCGGCCGCGAAGAAGTCGACGGCGCGGCGAGCCACTTCAGTCGGCGTCCTCCCGGTGTTGTGACCCCGACGTGGCCAGCGGCGCACTGTGGCGCAGAAGCGGGCGCTCGTGCCCGCGGCCTCCCTAAGGCGGCTAACGCTCGGCACCCCGCCAGGCCGGCGGCGAGGCACATCCGGCGGCCGTCGCCTTCCCAACCCGGCGCAGGTGCCCGTGCCCGGCTGCGGCCGAGAGCCTGCGCGCTGCTGCTCCGCCCTCGGGACAGAGGTGGCGCCGAGAGCGAGTGGCGGCTCTAAGCCCGGCACAATGTGGGGGCGCGAGCAAACCTAGCCGAGGCCTCGCCGGCGGTCTCGCCGTACCATGGCGGCTCCTTGGCCGGCGCGGCATGACCGCGGCCACGAAAAGGTCGGCGGCGCGGTGAGCCACTCCGGCCGGCGTCCTCCCGATGTGGCGACCTCGACGTGGCCAGCGGCCTACTCTGGCGCAGAAGCGGGCGCTCGTGCCCGCGGCCTCCCCAAGGCAGCTAACGGTCGGCACCTAGCCAGGCTGGCGGCGAGGCCCATCCGGCGGCGACGCCGGGCGGTCTGCTCCGGCATGCACTTGTATTTCCGCCGTCGGCTGTTAGAAAAAAATCCCCTCCGGATTGGTAACCGTACGGTGGAAAGGAGAAAGCTTATCTCCTTCCTTCGCCGTTCAGTAGGAAATGGTTCAGAAAAGGGTCTAAACCCGCGGTTACGTACAGGGTTTAAAACGGTTCGAGTACAAAACGTGGTTGGTTTAGTTATGGTTGGGCTGAGAATGATATTAAATGGGTTAAGTTGGGGTTGGGCTGACAGAGACATGTGTACGGGTATGGTTGAAGTATGGTTTAGTTCTGAAACTATTCTCAGCTTTTTGAACCCAACATAGCTTTTAGCGACTGAATTTGACGACCTGCTTGCAAGTGGCGAGAATGGGGATCAGCTCTTGCTTGCGAAGGTAGGAGGAGTCGAGGGTTGAGACACAGAGACCGCAGCCTGGGCAGCGAGGCTGCAATGTTCCGCCTCCTCGGGGTGAAGTGAGCAGTGACTCTAGACCATATTTCACTCATCGGCCTACGACGTGGACAAGATCTGCGTGACTCGCCTTCATAGCGACACACGATTCACGCTGGCCGAGCCACCGTCCACCACATCGTCACGACTCAGAGCGCGGGACGTTCGAGTACTCCCGTGCTCTCTTGGCGCCAAACGGGCCCGAAAATGCGCGCTCCCGTCTCCGTAAACCAACGGACCAGGTCAATCAGACGTAGGGCCACTTCTTTTTCTGCTTATGCTTATGCATAAGCAGGCTTGTGCGGTGCGGTGTGGGGAAACCACGGTGGAGAGAAACTCAAACTGCTCCCGGAGACTTCTTTTGCTTCTACAAGTTTGGCTTCTGCCACAGATGGAGACTGCTCCTGGTGGACGCTGCTGGTGCTCGCCGCCGCCGTGGAGCTCGGGATCCAGCGCCCAGGAGAGGGACCGGAAGTGAGGAGCCGGAGCCGGACCCTGAGCCGCTGCTGCTCCGCCGTCCGTGGTAGCGATGGCGCCCTGTCGAGCAGCGCCGGCAAGATGGGAGGCGCGGCGAGATGCGAGCCAGCCGCGTGCATCTCCACGTTGACCCCCGCCATGGCCTCCCGGAACGCCGCCGCGGGGTCCGCCGCGAGGAGGAAGGTCTTGCAAGCTCCGGCGACCGCCTCCACGTAGACCAGGGACTCGAGGTGCTCGACCTCGCAGCCGTCGCCATCTCGACCTTGCGGAGGTGTCGAGGAGGAGGCGCGGGAGGGCGTCGCGCGCGAAGCCGGCGCAGGCGGTCCCGGAGGCGCGGGGAATCGGGGGCGGAGGGTGGCCTGGCGCGGGAGGAGATGGGGGGGCGGCGGTCCGGGGGCGGGGATGGAGCCGTGGCCGAGCAGCTGGGGCAGCGGCGGTCGGAGGAGCTCGGCTGCGGGGCGGACGGAGGAGCTCGGCTGCGGAGAGAGGACGACCGACAGGATAAGGTTCGACGAAAAAAAGAATTCACGTTTCCTCTCTCCTGTAGTTTTCGGCGGTGGCAGGAATGCTGTAATTAATCAGAAAAGGAGGGGCAGGCCGGATACCTCTTCCATCCCTTTGCGGGAAACGACCCAGAAATGACCCGCGAGCAGCTTCTGCGTACACGAAGGAAAAGAGCGGCGCGGTGGAAATAAGCTGCGGACCAGCTCGAGAGTTTTTTCCAGCTTCTGCGGTTTGGCACCCCGAAACTGCGTAGAAGCTCCAAAAGAAGTCGGCCGTAACCGGCCCCCGTACGAGCGCGCCGCCGCGGTGTAGGTGCACGTACGGAGGGGCGAGGGTGTAGGATTAGCTCGCGTCAGTGGAAGTTGCCGTTCCGGCGCTTAGCATCGAAAATGGAAAGCGGCAAGCCGGCGATCTGCGCTTTGAGCCTTTGATCGTGCCATATGGCATATGCACATAGGGAAGTGGATTTCATTTTCTTCGTTAATTTCATGTAGAGTAGTACTACTGTTGGTTCTGCTAAAGAAAATGCACTACTGGTCATTCTCTTTGAGCAACCAAGACTTATTTAGTTAAATACGATAATCTGAATTTGCATTTGTTTTCCATGATGCTTTTCGTATCATCCGGTGCTCATATTTTTATAAGTTTAGACGGAAGGCTCAAGAAGAGCCCGGCTTTGAATTAACGAAGCCAACAACCAGCTAAGAGTTACAACTTACAAGACCATACTGGCGAAACCAGCAGCAACACACACGCACACCCCCCCCCCCCCCCCCCCCCCCACACACACACACACACCTCACAGCAACAGAGAAACCATACATGGTGAAAAACCAAGCAAACCTAAATGAAGCACAAACTAAAAGATATTGCTTGATCCGAAGGAGGCACCATGACTTATGTTGCACGGAGACGACGTCAAAGATGTCCACACCAACAGACCTCCACCGCGTCATCATTGCCACCACCAAGACGCGCCATTGGGAAGGGAACCTAGCAGGGTTTGGGAATCCAAAGGCAAGGGCTTGCAGCAACGCCTCCAAGGAGGTGGACGGCGTACAAACACGTCGTCGTTGCCGGCAGAGACAGGTCTTGCAAAGCTTTCGCCCAAATCCCATGATACAAACCCTAGATCGTGACCTTGTCGCAGCCCAAACAACCAACATTCGCCAGTGGCATAAGGAAGAAAAACACCAACATCAACTGTGCCTTGACGCCAGCCAGGAAAAGCCCCCCAAGGCTCTGGACGGCCGCCAAAACTATAGGGAACGCCGTTTAACAGTAGCCAAGCCAACATTGACCAAGGGCAGCAACGACAGAGAGATCATAGGGCGACTCACGCGCCGCTACGAGGAAAACCTTCACCAAACGGACACACCGGGGAAAGCAAGGTGGGGCGGAGAGGCGGAGTCCGGCAGTCGAGAAAAAGGAGGGTTTTTCACAGCGATGCCTTCAACAAGGGGAACAACACCGGAGGTGTTGTCATCGCCGGCAATGGTCGCTACCATTTCGCGGTTTTCACCGAGACCCATCCAAAGCCAAACACCGGCCGCCGCCACGAGGACGCGAAGAAGACATCAAAGGACGCAGCCACCGGCCTACGAACCTCGGGGACACGTTGCACTAGTCGCAACTCAACGCACCGGAAAGATCACACCAGAACGAAACCAAGCCCACGGGCAGGTCTGCCCGGCCCGGCTCGCCCCAGTCCAGATCGAGCCCCAATGCTCTGGATCTGGAACCTCCCGGCAAGCACCATGCATACCGGGGCAAGTCCGGCAAACCAAGGGGACCGGGAATCTCCGGCAAAGACCACGCAGGTCCGACCTCGGAGAGCCAGGGCACGCCCTTGGCCGCCCGTCAAATCCAACCTGGATCGGCAGGATCCCCTGCACCCGAGCCCAGATCCAGCCCACCGGGCTCTGGAACTGGCATCCGCACGGCAACGACCATGGGTCCAGGGCGCCACCGGCAGGCGCGCAGGGCCGACCGCCGGAGCGACGGCACACGCCCTCGGCCGGCCACCTCTCAGATCCACAGGATCTGGAAGATCCCCACACCCGAGCGGGGAGAGCTTCACTGGCGGCGCGGCGGACCTAGGGAAGCCGAGCGGAAGGGGAGAGGGCGACGCTGGAGCCGGGCGCCGTGCTCACGCAAGGAGAGGCAGGAGGAAACCAAGGAGCACCCTGGCGGAACACACGCACGCACGCAACGCCACACCCACACACGCGAGGGAGCTCCCCGCCGCCACCTTCAGCCGCAGCGCCGGCGGCGTCCTCAGGCGACGGCGGGGGGAGCGGGGGAGGGAGGAGAGCTTGGGGCGGCTAGGGTTGCGCCGTCACCCGTGTCGCCCTCGCGAGAGCGACGCGGGGGCCGAACGAAGAGAAGAGGACCGATTTTTATAAGTTTACCCATGAGTATTTTTCTCAATGCAAATTCTTAATATACTTTATGTGCATTATCCCCTCTGGATTCGGCTTGCCACGCTAGCAGAAATGGCTTTCGATCGGTGGGCTCTGGGATCTGTGCTTTGAGCCTTTCATCGTGCCATATGCAGATATGGAAGTGAATTCCATTTTTTAATGGGAATAAAGAAATTACAACACGGTTCCTAACTTTTACAGACATCCCCAAAGTAAGATCACAAAAACATAATCAAGTCCCTGCTCATAGCCGATGATTAAAAGCTTCGAGGCACGGCCGTCTCTGCTGTCGCCGGGGACGGAACCACTTGGCGCAGCAACGACAATGGGCGCCGTACAGAAGCTGGAGAAGATACTCCGAAGGAGGAAGAACAACCTCGAGCAGAACCGCTCGAGCGCAGTGAGGCCAACCCTATAGCCGAAGTGAATTTCATATGTATGTACTACTGGCTCTGCTAAAGAAAATTACTGGTCCTTTTCTTCTGGTTAAATTATGCAATCTGCATTGGTGCATCGGAACTCGCGAGCCAAAAATCCCCTCTCTTTATTTTGGGACTTTTTTTATGTTTAGTTCCGTAGGTATCAGATATTTGTGGAGTTCAATAGCACTAGGGATGTGTCGATTGAGTTTGAGACTATTACTTGTAGTAACACCCGTATGCCTTGTCGGTTCAAGGTAACGAAATCGGGAGCCTATGCTCCTTAATTTGGAAGAACAAATCGGATAAAATCCCCGTACCTCTGGCATGCCAAGCTGAATGCCGTACCATCAAAGCTACACGCCCCCTTTTGTTATTACCACCTTATTTGTTGATTAAAGGTTGGGACATACTGAGCCTCAAGAACTAAACTCTTGCAACAATGTGTAGCACAAGATCTATGTCGCATTGTAGTATGTGACTCAAAATATGTATTAGTTAACACTCATGTCTCATGGTCTTGCGCTCTAGTACGACCTCTCTCAGGATTTGTATTGTTCGATCCATGGCCTAGAAACTTCTACCAAGGGATTTAAATATCATGGATATTTGCATGCCAATACATATATAAAGTTTTACAATATTAAGTCACACAAATTAATTTGTCGATGACCAAAATCTTATGCCTTTGGTATTATTTATGGAATTATTTCGCTTAATGTCCCAAACAAAAAACACCTTAGAAAACCAGCGGTCTTGCACAAAACGAGAATATGTAATGATAAGTGGTATAACAATGTATCAAGTCAATAACATGCATATTAACAAAAAGAAACTTAATTTAACTAGTTGCAATAATACTATACAACTCATTTGACCTAATTATTACTACTTTATAATCCTTTCAATTTAAAAAATGTTTAGATCGATGATTCTTAGCATTGGCTTAGAAAAATTTATTAATTAATTCTTTGAAAAATACAAAATGATTAAAAGTAAAAAATACTATAAAATGCACTAGTATATAATTGGTGTTAACTTTTGACAAATAAGTTAGAAAAAAGTAAAAATAATTAGTATAAATAATTAAATACCGTTCAATCCAAATGTATTTATAGCCCAAAAAAGGCGAGGGATGGAGAAGGTCCATAGGCACACATGCGCCTATATATATTTGTGCAAGTTATTAGCCCCCTTGAATTAATAACAGAGTTAGTAGTTGTTTAGTTTAATCGGACGAATCGAGTCCTCTACGTGCACTACTAGCGGCACTCGTCTACTACGCACATCATGTTACCGTCATCAAACTAAGAAAGCAGGCTCACCTACTAAATTACTCTTACACATAGCCAGCCTTATCGATATGTACTACCGATTTTGCTTCCTTTTTCTTACTTAGTAGTATATTATATTAGACACCATTGTTGTTGCAATTTCTCAACTCTTAATTAATGAGGTCGTCACTAACATGATTTCTATTTGAGTGGACCGTGGCATTTTAATTTAGCTATAGTTTGGCACATGTGGATTTACATAATTCATACAAACTTAATTCTCCACAATTGAAGAAATCTCTTCTGCTCAAGAGAAAGGGTTTTTAACAGAACTCCATGTAGCCCGGGCTTTTTATGTTTTTTCCTTTTCTTCATCTAGTATGGTCTTAGATTCATTACGTAATGTTTCCGCCTTAAAAGCAGTATATGCAAGATTTTTGTGATCCCAAGGTTTACCCTTCCTCCATGTTCTACGCATAGTTCCGTTAAAACCTTTGAATCACAATTATTTCTCTTCCTAGCCTTTGAGGGTTGTCCTAATTATCTAGGCCCTCCGTTCCGAAATGTAATGTTTTAGCATTTTTCAGATTCATAAGTATATGGAAATGTTTTAGTGTATATGTTCACCCATTTCAGCTCGTATGTAGACCACAACCGAAATAGGTAAAATATCTTATATTTGGAAACAAAAGGAGTAATTCTTTGTGTATCATCATGTTCGCAGACACATATTGTCTTGCGTATTTGCGCTTCTGGCATGCCTCCCACAACTTGGATGAAGGCCCCACCCCACCAGATTGTCTTGTGTGCCAGCAAGGGGTGAATTATTCACCACTGAGCCCCTTCACCGCTGGGTTGACGCATTTTCTAACCCGCTCATCTTTTTTCACGAGTTGGGTAATGTTCGCTGATTTTTTCAGTTGGGTAGTGGGAATAGGGTGGAAAAACATGTAAATCACGGTGTGATTCATGTTAAAGCGAAGAAAGGAATGCTAACTATGGTGATTGCATAAACTACTAGAACAACATAACGCAGCTTGGTCGTTCCCCTCCCCCGCTACAGTAGGGAGGAGCGATTCTTTGAACACCGCCCGGAGATCCACCTCGCACGCCGTCGGGTCGCCGATTCCCTGCCCTCCGGCGGCCGCTCCGGCGGCGGGAGGGTGGGGAATCGTCGATCCACGGCCTGTATATAGCGTAGGGTCGTCTAGGTTGCTTGCAGGCGGCGCGGAGGAGCTGGCGGCGCTGTCTGCGCGGCGTTTTGGGACGAGGCCTGTCCTCTCTGGCGGCGGCGCTCCCCGGAGCTCTGCGGTCGAGGCTTCGTCTTCCCCGAGTTCACAGCTCTTCGGATCTGTCGAGCTCGTCACTCCCTCACCGGCGTCGGCGTGGCGGTCGAGCCGGAGTTCGCTGAATAAGAAGGAGGAGCGGATGTTGAATCTCGCGATGAAGATGGTGGTCCGCGGTGTAGGCTCTCTGGAGCCGGCGACCGGCGACTTCCCGTCCGCGGAGGGGCTGGGCCTGAACCAAGCCATCGAGGGGCACAGCGGCGGCGGCGCGCCACCGGCGGCATCAGGGTCGTCATCGACATCGGGATCCAGAGGACCCGGTTGTAATTTTCCATTTTCACTGGATCTTTCTGTAAGGAACGGGATTTAATATAAGCTCCTTTTTCCCGCAAAAAAAAAAAAAAAAAAAAAAAAAAAAAAAAAAACTATGGTGATTGCATGGCAGCATGAAAGCATAATGAATCGGGATAAACCGGTGGACTGTATGCTGACAGTGTTTCTAGAGTAGTAGAGATAAAGCTTGACCAATCATAAATAAACTTTGATTTACGACGAATCAAGAATTTCACCTGATTTGGAGAGGAGGAGATGCAAATCGCCGATTTAGCGAGTGATTATATCCGTGACGAAAACTCGAGACCATATATTCCGCTCATCGGCTACGCACTACAGCCTGGACGAGGTTTGCCTGACTCTACTAGTAGTCTACTGTACTTCTCTCTTGGCGCCAAACGGACCCGAAACCGGAAACCGTTCGTGACGACGCGCGCGCTCAGCGCACTCCCGGGCCCACGTCTCCGTAACCAACGGACCAGGTCAAACAAACATAACCGGCACCAGCCTACAACCACGCAACGCCCGGTCCTTGCTGCTCGTGGACCCTGGGCACAGACGCGCGACGCGGGCCGCCGCGGTGTCGTGGGCCAGGTGCACGCACGGAGGGAAGAGGGTGTGGTGGCTCCGTTGACCCCGCGATTAGCTCGCGTCACTTGGGGCGCCGTTCCCGCGCTTTAGGCTCGAAAACGAAAAGCGTCGCGCGGCAAACCGGCGATTAGAGCATCTCCAACCACAACCCCCAAATTCAGCCCGGACAAATTAAACCGGTTTGAGGGGCATGGTTTGAGATGCTCTCAGCTCACCCTCGTCGTTCTGCTAAACGAAATTGCTGGTCCTTTTCTTCTCGTTAAATTGTGCGCTCTGATCTGGCTCAATGTCCAGGAAAACCTTTTTGAAACATCCGGTGCTCACACTTTTATATTGTACAGTATAATGCAAGTTCTTAATACACTTCTTGCTCATTGTAGTACAAATTTACGCAGAGTGACAGGCGATCGACATCACATGATTGCATCCTATGGCGACCCATCGCCTCTTCGAGTTGCAACGAAAGTATGTTTGGTGGAGTTGGTGGGCACTGAGACCACCCGACTGCAATTTAAGAGCCCAAAGCCCATCTTTGAAAAAAGAAATCAAAAGGGAATTTCCAAATTTAAAAACATTATGATTTTTTTTCTAGATGTAGAAAATGATGACTTCCACAAGTGTACAAAAACCAATGCGAAATGCTATGTGTTTTGGGCCGTGTAAAATTGATGGAATTTTGGATAGTGAACAGTACAAATTTTGAAAAAACTTCAGATTTATAAGGATTTGTCTTTTTCTTGCCGGATTACAAACTATTGGCCTTGAGATTTTCAAGGATTGGAATAATACATCATTGTAACATCTAGAACTATTTTTAGATTTTTTTTGTAACTTTAAAAGATCGGCTTTTCGGCCAATTGGGCTATAGGGTTCTGGAAAAAAAATCGAGGCTCTAAAAAGGACCCACACATGGCAAAAAGAGTGGTATCCCAAATAGAAGATCGCTGGAGATATTTTTTGTAGAGTCGAACGCGTGGCAAAAGAAGGAGTATGGGTGGAAATGAGTGAATCATCGGAAATCTAAGATTTATACGATCTTTAATACAGTACAATAAATAAGCATTGGGCACAATAACACATTTTTTTTCTAACAGGGCACTGGGCACAATAACACTGTATTTTATCTGTGCATGAGAAGATTCTATTGGAATCTTGTGTGGTGTTTTTATTTTCGGTTGATGTGCCTAATTGCGTGTGAAACTTTTTGAAAACCTTTAGGTTCAACTTTTTTTGACGGGTTTGAAAACTTAAATTATTCATAACACGATGAACAAACACTACTCCCATTGTTCATTGGGTTTTACACAATCTTTTGTGATAATACATAGTGATAGAATGTGGCAATGTGCAAGATGCGAACCCACATTTGATTCGTGCGCGGGCGGGCCAATTCGCGCACGAACGCGCGAGTTCGCTCCAAAATCCAAATCCAAATCCAAATGATTTAATTTCTGACAGCGACGACGCCACACCACAACCCAACCCAACCTCTCTTCAAGTCCACCACCACACACACTTCCCCTCCATCCCCAGTCCCCACTCCCCTCCGCCGCCGCCGCCGCCAATCCACGGCCGCCGACCCCCTCCGATCCGCCCGCCGCCGCCCGGATCGCCGCGCCATGGACCAGGTGAGCCCGCCCGACCCCTCCGATCATCGCGCCGCTTCCTCCCCTCCCCTCCCCTCCCCTCTCCGCGCCCCGCTCCATTCCTCCTTCGGCGCCGGCCGTAATGTCATCGCTCGTTTGTGTCCGCCGCAGTACGAGAAGGTGGAGAAGATCGGGGAGGGCACGTACGGGGTGGTCTACAAGGCCAAGGACCGCTACACCAACGAGACCATCGCGCTCAAGAAGATCCGCCTGGAGCAGGAGGACGAGGGCGTCCCCTCCACCGCCATCCGCGAGATCTCCCTCCTCAAGGAGATGCAGCACCGCAACATAGTCAGGTACCCCACTACCCCGTCCTCTTCTCCAGCGTCGTCAGGGTTTTAGCCTCTTAGGTTGGATTTTGTCACGACACGGAATGGATGGATGGGCTGAGTCAGTGGTGTTGCCGCGCAGGCTGCAGGACGTGGTGCACAACGACAAGTGCATATACCTCGTCTTCGAGTACCTCGACCTCGACCTCAAGAAGCACATGGACTCCTCCCCGGACTTCAAGAACCACCATATAGTCAAGGTTTACTTCCATTGCCAACTGTCGTTACTACTGCTTACTGGCAGAGGGAACAATTTTCCCGCTGCTCCATTTGGCTGTTATCATGTCGAAATGTGAAATGTAATGCTCTTTCGTGCTCTGCCTGCAGTCCTTCCTCTACCAGATCCTGCGGGGCATCGCATACTGCCATTCGCACCGCGTGCTTCACCGGGATCTGAAGCCCCAGAACCTGCTGATTGATCGGCGTACCAATTCGCTGAAGCTCGCCGACTTTGGGTTGGCCAGGGCGTTCGGCATTCCTGTCCGGACATTTACTCACGAGGTGCGTTTGGCAGCCGGGCTCATACATTGTGGTTTAAGGTGCCCGCAAGACATGCGATAGCAGATGAAAATTGTCCTGCTATGCTTTTATCAGTGGAAAAACTGCACTTACTTTTGACTAGTTTCACTGAAACTTATCAAATCCCTCCTCCATTTCAAGTCTGTAATGTATTTTGTAGCTATAGAATTCAGTAGGCCACATATGCACACTTATGCTGGTGTACTACTATCTGTCTCATATGACTGATGTCTCCCATTACTGTCCTGTGTCCACAGTAGTTTGGTTGCATCTTAAGACTGCTCGATTCTCTCCTTCCTCTTTAGCCTTGATCAAGTGTTTCTAATTTTCTATAATCAATTGTAGATGATTTTGCTAGTCTCTTGTCATTGTGATACCTTCTCAGTTTGACTCTACTCTTCTATATGATAAATCTCGTGACAAAAGGCAAGAGAAGTGTAGACTAGCAGCAGAGTGCTGTGATAGCACTAGCAGTAGCGGGTTAGTGCTCATGAGTGCTGTTAGCTGTTGTGACCATGGGGTCGTGGATGGTTTCATGGAGAAGGGCAGAAGAGCGATTGTCGTGCACATTTATTACCTTAGGTTTTCTTCAGCGCGTCATTTCACCTTTCATACATTCATGCGTAATCATCCACAAACAACAGGGTGAATGGTGACTTTGCAAGAGAATGAGAAAAAAGGAACAAATCCATGTAGTTAACCAGGAAAGGTGTAGACCAATTTGCTACATTACTAGCTCGTAGGTTTGTCCATGCGCAACCAGTAATGTGTAGAACAATTTGCTAAAATTTCCTGAAAACAGGATAGTGCATGCACAGTTATAGTTATTGTTTGTTCCTATGGGCAAAGGAGAATAAAATGCGAAGTTTTTGCCTTAGAGAATTTCAAATTCGAGGCAAGCATAGCTCCAGGCTTAATTTAATTGATGGGAGCTGGTATTTAGACAATCATATCAATTAGTTGTTCTCATGTCCAAGTTTTGCTCCTGCCTCTCAAAAACAAAAATAAAAATTGCTGCCTTTTTGTACTTCTTTTTATTGTTATATCTAAACAGAATGATGTTTATAGGTGGTGACACTGTGGTACAGAGCACCTGAAATTCTTTTGGGGGCAAGGCAATATTCAACCCCTGTTGATGTGTGGTCAGTTGGTTGCATTTTTGCTGAAATGGTGAATCAGAAACCTCTATTTCCTGGTGATTCTGAGATTGATGAACTGTTCAAGATTTTCAGGTCTTTCCCTTATAAACGTTGTACAATCTTGCTTTAACCTCTTCCATGGATACGAAGAAACACCTAAACTTGGTTGTTTGTTTGGTCTTATTTCTTATGTTCATGCAGGATTATGGGCACTCCTACTGACGAAACCTGGCCAGGTGTTGCTTCATTACCTGACTACAAGTCAGCTTTCCCCAAGTGGCTGTCCGTGGTAAATCATAAATGACTTCTGTTTATTCTTGTGAAAAAATGTTCCTCATGGTTGCTGTTGAATTAGTCATATACTCTTATACTGTAAGTGTATGATGATTATACACCATTACAGTGATTGTCATACTGGAATTCTGGTTCTAACTTGAGAAGTTTGCTGCAGGATCTTGCAACTGTGGTCCCAACACTCGAACCTTTGGGGATTGATCTTCTCTCTGTAAGTTGGATCAACAAATGTTTTTAGTTCCCATGATGCGTTCATTAATTGTACGTTTGTGCTTATTGTTGTCTTGCTGTTTGCATTTGTTTTGCTTAGTGACGGGATAACATAGTGCTTTCCTGAGGGTTAGGCAATGACTTCAGTTTTTGTTGCATTTCAGTAATCGACTGTTGTTCCTGCCTCTGTTCGTGTGATCCCGTATGTGCTTACTTGTACTCCTGTGCAGTCTTGGGACTGTATAGCAGTGTTCTAAGTCGTGTTTCTCATATTAAGTTCAGGCAAACACGCCAAAAAAATAAAGCATGGACCTAGGTGCTTCCCTGGATGCAAATTGCTAATTCAATGTAGGTTGCTATGTATAGGAACCCTCTTGAGTAGATATGTCAATTATTCCGTTCTCATCGTTGCCCTTGCATGATTCTGTTGCTGCATATGAAGTAGTGAAGAATATACATCGTGATATGATGTAGCATAATACCATTAAACAAGATCATATATTCTGGGTGACATTATTTCATTTCTACCTTTGTCATAAGCCCATGAGTATATGATTCTACTAACATACATTCAGACCCTTGCTGACTTCTCTCCTCACCCTCATGCAGAAAATGCTCTGTTTAGACCCGAGCAGAAGAATCAACGCACGATCCGCCCTCGAGCACGAGTACTTCAAGGATCTCGTTGTATCCTCGTAGATTATGGCTGCTGCCCCCTCTGTACATTAAGATTGTGTTGGTCGCTCCTCAGCTTCCTGAACCTTAGATTGTGTGCTCCTTTCTCCCCTATTCTTTTTTGACTTCGGTTGTGTAGAGAGAACCGAGGACAGAATGTACCTCTTGGTTACCCCTCTGTGTAGCCCAAGCCAATTGAAAAGATTCTGATGTTCTGGGAGCTCTAATTTATGAATTTGCCCGTATTTAAACGGAAGCGGACATGACTTGTTCCTGGATGATGAATTTTGTAGGGTGGCAGTGTTTCATGAATTTCAAACTGGCGCGACAATGTTTGGTCCTAGATAAGCATTGTTACCATCATTTTTTTAGAAACTGGGGGCGAAAGCTTTGCCCCATATATTAATTAAGTAGAAGAATGCAAGAAGCATGTTTGTGACCGAACATAAGAATTACATAAGCGATTACTCTCGCGGTATTAAATTGCCCAAACATTTGGCACCTACGAGCACCCAAAGACGAGCCTCTCTCTTAACTCTCTAAAATGACAAGAGAAGGCGCACTTTATTTTTTAACACCCTAGCATTTCGCTCATTCCAAATCTCCCAAATGACAAGCAAGGAGAGGGAGGCAACGGCCTTCCGGTTCGGCGGCATGGTGGTCATCATAAGCCACCACTCATTGAAATTGAGGTTCAACCAAATTCCGGTATCGATGTTTTGGAGGCCTAGCCACGCCTTAACAAGATCCCAAACTCTTCTTGTAACTCAGACAATGGACGAGGAGGTGGTTGATAGACTCCATTGTTTGCTTGCATAAAGGGCATAGACCACAATTTGGCCAACCTCGCTTAGCAAGGCGGTCGGCCGTCCAAACTCTATTTTGGTTCGCAAGGCAAGCAAAGAACTTTGTCTTAGGCGGAGCCCAAGGCCTCCAAACCGAGTCCTTCATGGTGGAGGAGATTGTACCCATGAATTGCATCTTATACGCCGACTTCGCCGAATATTCACCGTTTTCCGTAAGCTTCCACACAATTTCATCACTTGCCATGGGGTTGAGTTGGACGTTGGTAAGGAGTGACCAAAGCCTCACAAATTGTGCAAAATGCACGGTAGTAAAGCTTTCGTCAAGCCTCACGTTGCCCACCCAACTAGCGTCAAGCAAAGCACTCCGAACCACACAATTCTTCTTGCTTGAGCATTCAAAAATGAGAGGCGCGATATATTTTGGTTTCTCCCCTTCCAACCATGGGGCATGCCAAAAAGGGGTCTTGAGTCCGTCACCCACGGAGATCTTTGTTGCGGCGTAGAAAATATCCATATCCTCCTTAGTGCAAGGATTTCCAAAGCCCGCCCAAATTTTTTCGGGGTTTTTCCATTCAAGCCATGGCCAACGCAACCTCAAGGCCGTGGCAAACTTTCCCATGTTGAGTAAACCGAGCCCACCAAGCTCCTTTGGGCGACAAACAAGCTCCCACTTGACCTTACATTTGGCCCCGGTAGTTTTATCCTTTGCCGACCATAGGAAAGCACGTTGGATTTTATTTAGGAAAACCATTGTTTCCGGAGGGATGATGAGAGGCGTCATGTAGTATATAGCTTGGGATGCGATGACCGATTTCACAATAGCCACCCGGCTGGCCGTGGCCATGTACTTGCCATTCCAAGTAGGCAATTTGCCGGCACATTTGTCCTCAAGGTGTTGGAAGTCCGCCCGCTTTAGCCTCCTAACCGAAAGTGGAAGGCCAAGGTAGCGTAGAGGAAAGCTTGTTCTTGTCGCCGGTATACCGTCAAGCACTTCATCAAGGTTGATCGCACCACATCGAATTGGGATCACGGAGCTCTTGTCAAAGTTGGTGCAAAGCCCGGTGACCTCTCCAAAAGCATGAAGGATGGCCGCAAAATTCTCAATGTCCTCCTTGAAGGGCGCCTCAAAGACCGGGGAGAGGAACCATTTTGCGAACCTCGTTACCATCATGAATGGAACCGATTCAGGTCACCATGCATGGAGTGGTTGCTACCTAGCTTATGCATTGAGTGACCCTACAGTGGCATCATGTGTGAAGTATGAAGAACTGGGCTTGAGATATATTCTTGTAAGAAACTGAAATAGGGCAATTCATTCAAGAACAAATACAGATATGAGAACATGGGCCCGGTTTAACTCCTGTACACACCACCGGACAAGAGTAGTGGTCATGGCACCTCACAGGGATACGCTATCGTCTTGTGCTTGCATCTTGCCACCTCCATGGTCTCGAGGTCGACGGAGAACATCCATGTCGTCGTCTTCAAACCTGTCGGTGCGAGGACGAGAGACCTTGCACCGGCCGTCACAACCTCCAGGGCGCCGCCGAAGTACTCCTCCCTGTACCCTGCCAGCCCGCGGGCCGCCTCCATCAACGGGATGGTCTTCTGGAGCTCCCACTCTGCCTTGCCGTACCACAGACCCAGGAAGAAGAACAGGTTGTTGTCCTGCAAGCAGACGACACGCATGTCCTGGTGGTTCCTGCCGTCGACGACCCTCACGACGGAAAGCCCCCGGAGCAGGTTCGGTATCAGGAACAACGATGAGTATTCGTCTCCTTGGATCTCCCAGTACAAGAAGCCCGTGCTGGCGGCGCGGCCGACGAGGCGCAGCGACTCCGTGGTTGAATAAAATTTTCGTAAAAATAGTAAAACATTTCAAATAAATCTGAACAAATTGGTGGGTAAGTTTTCCATATGCGTGCTACGTTTCGTGCTTAAATTACATTCTCAGTGATCCGTGCAGAAAAGACAAAATCAGTGATTAAATTGAGATTTCAAAATATATTTTTTAGATTACTGATTTTTTTTTGCACAGAGCACTACGAATTACGAATGTTATTTCACCACAAAACTTATTAAGTATGTCGAAAACTTGTATATGTTCATCTCTAATATTTTTCAGATTTTTTTTGAAATTTTACTATATCTTTTATTTTTTTTTATTCAACTAGGAGCAGGAGAGCTCGGGAGCCAAAACGCCTCGCCTAAAATAAACTAGTTTGTATGTAACTCTTCACTCCACTCATCTGTAGTGGTTTTTGAAATCCTACTGCGCATCACTAATTGTGTGGAGGACTTTCGAAACAAACGTGGCAGTTAAGCCTAAACATTCAGTTGAGTACGTCACCAGGCTTAGCTTGGCAGCTCAGTGTTTTAAAAACTAGAGTATTACAAAACCAAAAATATTTCAACACCAGGCTAAGAAATATTTCAGTTTTGGAAGTTATTTCACTTTAGAGAAAAAACAAGTCTATACTAAAGTTTCCAATACAGCAAAAAACTACAGTTTTGGAGATTACTTCAGTTTCAAAAACCATATTATTCACTGCATCCAAACACATAAAATTCATTGCATCCAAACACATCAAAGTATTTAATACCGCAATATTTAAAAAATTGTGGTATTGATCGAGTACTTCAAAACAATTTGATGCCAGCCGACTCCTAAAGAATTTTAACACGGCATGTACCCACTCTGCGAGAAGGATAGATTGCACGATTATCAACTGCGTCCTCAGTTCCTAAATATAATATATTTTAACTTTTTTAGATTCGTATATATCTAGACATATTTTAGCACCGATTGAAATATCTAAAACATTTTAATCTTATAATTAGAAACTATTCAGATCATCAATTTTGGATTAAAGAAATGAACACACAACTTAGTGAAATCCACTTTGCCTCCTAGGTGCACATGCATCGGGTATTTAAAATACACATTTCGTTGTAAAAAATAAAATAAGATTTCGTGGATACATCTTCACAATTTATGTTTCCATAAAATCGTTTCACGGACAATTGTTTTTTTATGTCATGCGTAAAAAATGTCTCGTGAAAAGCCTTATTTTAACCCAATTTTTTTTCTTGTTTATGTAAGACACAAAAATGTCGGTTTTTCATGAAACGTTTTTGTGAAGATATAAGATGTTAAGATATAAGCGTGATTTTTAAAAACTATTTCTTTGACATTTGATAATATATTTAATATGCATTTTAAATAAAGAGTTCATATGCACGTCAAAACGCCTCTCGCGGAACTTAGACGAACTCAAATATAAAAAGAGTTGATATACTTGGTTAATAGGCGAACACATGCTCCACGCAAAGCCAAACCCAAGGGTCTCGACAGCCCCGTTTGCGTGGAAGCCCACAGGACTATGAACGGATGAGGCGGCCCAGACTCTCAACGGCACTGCAACTCTGACATGGGCTTCGAGCCCACCAACCAACCGTACCAACTCTTTAGCCCTCCTATGTTAAGCTGGAGTCACAAGCGTGCACCACGCGCTCGGCTGGTGCGTCTTCGAAGCCTGCTTAATTATGCTGGTGTGACCGCCCCTGTCTAAGCAGTATGGGACTAATTAATTAACCAGCGAAGTACGTACGGTTAATACAATGTCTGCTCCTTGGCCATGGCCGCTAAATTCTGTCAAACTCCACAGCACCGCGCTAATTTTTTTTTAATAATACGTTTTTTTAATTAAATTCGAAAAATATTACGCAAAATCACAAAATTTCAGAAATAATACGGCCTCGGCCCAGGCTAAGCCGACAGGCACTAATCGGCCCAGGTCTGGCCGATTAGTACTTATCGGCCCAGGCCTGGCCGATAAGGTACTAATCGGCCCAGGCCTGGCCGATAAGGTACTAATCAGGGTACGGCTGGGTTAGCCCAGTGGGCACTTATCGGCCAGGCCTGGGCCGATAAGTACTAATCGGCCAGGCCTGGGCCGATTAGTGCCTGTCGGCTTAGCCTGGGCCGAGGCCGTATTATTTGTGTAATTTATGCAAAATGCGTAATATTTATCAAATTTCTGTAAAAAAATGTATTATTAAAAAAAAATTAGCCAGCACCGCCACTCCGAGAGCTGAGCTGGGCACAACTTCACATCCACACCACCCAACCAGCTTCAGACACACAATGCTTTTGCTTAAAGATACATCGGTTATCGGTCGTGTTCAAGCCAAATACGGTATGCAGGTTTTACCTCAACGAACAGTATTTTCGAGACCTCAAATACTCCCTCCATTTCATTTTACTTTGCGTTCTAGCTAAAGCACAGATACCAAGAAATGCTTAGGAGAGAATAAATTAGAGAGGAGATGGACTAGAGTGCCCCTGCTCGTGCATGCTGGCCAGAGAATCATTGATAGGGGTTGCAATCAAAACCATGCATGCATTGGCCTATATCACCTCGTCTACTCCTCCATTTAATTCCAGCTCTCAGCGCTCGAGGCTCTCAGCGGAAAAATGCGAACCATTTGCCACGGATTTTAACGCCAGGAGAGACTAAAGCAGGGGCAAATTAGGAAATCAATAGCCAAAATGGCAGAACGCAAAGTAAAATGGAAAAAACTGGAAAGACTAGAACGCAAAGTAAAACGAAACGGAGGGAGTATATTTTACCTAAGGATAGCCTATCACACGCACAGCGATAAAGATCAAGCAAAAGCATAGTTTTGCAACAATCAATACGTCCAGGAAAAAACTAATGCAGAAAATAATTTCTTTTCAGCTAGTTCAGACTTTAGAAACAGATCCACTATCAGGAAACCAAAGCAGCATCACTACATGCATCTGGCTGTTCAGGATCATTAGCACAACTTCGACCTGATGGCATACCTTTGAAGTTAAAGATATGCCTCATTCCTGGCTAGAAAAGAATAGTGCCTAGCCTACATGTCACATTTCTTAAGCATAAGAGGTGAGACATGTACACAGAAAACCAAATCAGCAATTAACCTTGTGTCTTCTGTATCTAACTGAAAAGACAATTAAGTTTCCAGCACAAGCATGTCTTTCTAGTGATACATGAGGTATGTATATCAACAAAGCCACAGTTACAGACGGTAACACGAGTTTGGGCAGATGGGGTTACCACAAACATCTTTTGCAGTTTGAACAGTAACTTCATAAGTTGATGGAATTACAGTGAAACTCTAGACTAGAACTAGAGCAGGCATATGTGCAATATGTCTAAAAATGAGCACAAGAGTAGAATCTTCAGGTATCAACCCTGTCTATGGATGTCTGAAGGGGCCGGCCACTGACAAAACATGGATACGCTTGTTGACATGGTAATCAACAAACAGAACTACTCCTGAATTCAAATTCAGCATCTCGGGAAGCTCTGTTTTCCACTTCTAGCATTTTGTGTAGATAAGTCACTGTATTATTGATGTATCCAGCATATCCTTCAAATTCCATTTTGTTTAGCACTTTTGCATTCAAAACAAAGAACCTGGCAAAGTCAAGCTGTTTCTCATAGCCTACATATGACTTAAACACCACCTTTTTTAGATGAGCCTCAAGGCATTCAATTGGATGTAGTTGGTCATACTGAGGCTCATTTTTCATATCCTTCTCATTGTGTTGGTAAAACTGCAGAATGGAAAAAAGAGGCATATGTTAAAGCTGTTCCTAATTAGACTAGGTAATATGCCAATCATATTAGACATTAAAGCAAGCAGAGAGGATTACTCACAATGACACAGAGCTGTTCCAAACAAGGGAACCACCTGAGGACGTTGAGAACTGCGTGCAATTCACGGCCAGAAGACCTGAGAGCCAAAACCTTCACGGTGCACATCGAGTTTGCCGAGCTGGCTGGGTTCATTCCCTGAAGAGAAAAACAATGAATATCAAAACATAATTATCCGTATGTAGGAATGTCGAATGCTGACTGTGGCTCCTACATGGAAGATTCGGAATTTGGAGAAGTCCGGTGAGTCACACAATATGTCTTGTTTAGGCGTCCTAAACGGAATTGGGCCCAATATCTCTAGTTTAGGCGCCTTAATTACCCGGATAGTCAGACAACCATCTCGGTCACAATAAGGTATAAGTAACCTTCCGAGGCAAGGAGCATCCTCGATGACCAGTTCTGTTATTCCATTAGACCTACGGCTGAGGCAGATGCTCCTAAGAGTTGGAGACCTAATCCTAAGAGTCGGCGCGCTACCACGGAGGCACCTAGCAATAAGAAATTTCGACATGAATAAGTTCTCCAAGGCATGGCAGCCCGAGAGCAAGCCCTGTAAGACATTCTGCGATATCGAAACATTAATCAATGAGAGCTGCTTGAGGAGGGGGGAAACAATGGACGGCACAGTCTTAACAGAGAAATCACAATTAGTGATCTTGGCAATAAGGATGGTGGATGCAGAGCAGAGCACGGATAGCGGCAGCGGTTTGCTCATCTTAGGCAAAGCCGGCCAGATAGCAGGGGGGCAACGCTCAGAGCGAACATCCGACATGAATAAGCTCTTTAAGGCATTGCAGCCTGAGAGAAAGTCGTGGAAGACGTCCGCCGATATTGAAACATGAAGCAAGGAGAGCTGTTTGAGCAAGGGGAAATTCATGTCCGGCAGAATCTTGGCGCAGAAATCGCAATTGCTGATCTTGAGAACGAGGAGGGTGGACGCTGAGCGGAGCACGACCAGCGGCAGCGGTTTGATCGTCAGAGAGGCGTAGCCGATCTCGAGTTCCTCGAGGTTGGCGAGGGCTCGGGAGTGGAACCAGCTCTCGATCTCGGCGTCAAAATCGCCGGCGCGGAGACCAGGGAAGGAGAATCGGCGAGCGGGACCAGGGTGCTGGGAGATTATCTCGGAGACGGCGGAAGGAGGGACGGAAGAGGCGGGGACGCTGGTGCCGACCTCCAGGTTGAGAGGCGAGGAGCGCCAGAGGTGCCGCCATCGGCGGGAGAGGGCCTGCGTGCGGCCGCCGTCCTTGGTGGGGAGGAGCGAGATGATGGTGCTAAGGATGGCATCGGGAAGCCTGCTAATGAAATCATCGGCGGTCTCATCGCCGGCGCCACTGCGTGCCCGCTTCCGCACGGTTCCATGGGATTTTCTCTTCTTCCGAGCAGGTCCCGCTTCCGCAATCGAAGCCGACGCCGCCTTCTTGTACTTCCTCTTCTTCATGGCCGGCGGCTGGCGAAACGGAGGATTTGGCCAAAAGCGGCGCCCGCCGCTCCGGGCCACGAAACACCACTCGCGACCTCGCCCCGGCATCGGCGCGCTCGACGAGGCTGGGGAACGGATTGGGTCGGAAATCGGGATTGGGTGCTAGGGTTGGCTCCCGCCGCGACGAGGATGCTCAGTTTGGGGGATTCCGTCAGGCACCGCGAAGCGGATTTTGCTGTTTGAGATGCTCGGCAGCAGGTCCATTGGGCTTTGAATTTGGAGAAGATTGATACGTAAAATGCATGACTCAGTAAGTTTTTTCCCTTTTGTTTTCAGGAAAAAAAACAGAAACTGAGTTAAAAAAGTTTCGAACAAATTCAAAGGAAAAAATTTGTGTGCAGACATTAGAGTGAATCGTATAGCAGCATGTTTTTATGAAAGGACAAAACTGAGCTAGAATAGCATGTAAAGGGGTGCTTGGGTTTGTTATTTTTTACGGCTCAGAAATCATTTGCGACTTTTAAGAAACTTCAAACCTGCAAATAATACCGAGTCATTTCTAAATGGATGGTTACAGAATTCTTTCTGAAATGGTCATATGATCCAAGTCCCAATAGGAGCTTTCACATTTTTTGGAACCTTTTGCAACGCTTGGAAGAAAATTTTGAACTTTGCTGAGTACTAATACCCCAATTTTTATAGTATTGTTTGAGGATAGTGGAAGGCGTAGATAGGGTGGCATTGTCATCCTGGGTGGTCATCGCCTGTGCAGCAGGTATCGGCGCGGTGGCCCCATATTCCGGAAGCTCAGTCCTCTGCAACCTCTCTGCTAGGGTTTCCATCCCCATGCACGACTGGAGCAGCCACACGTAGGTTAGATACTCCCCTCCCTTGCTTAGGTTCTTTGCATGCAGGTACCCTCTGCACCTGCTAGCGGAGAAGCAGAGCATTTCCACCCACACGCCCTGAATCACCTTCCACATCTTCTCCACCTGTTCCCCCTTGCCCAAAGATGAGCTCTTGAGCGAGTGCCCGGGCGTCGTGAACCAAACTTGTACCTTGTGTGCCTTCCTCCATCCGCTGCATTATCACATGTGCGAGCTCTCTTCCATCCAATGGCGGGTTGTCTTCGTCGTTGAGCATCTGGCTGAGCTCACCATAGGCAGTGGTAAACAGATAACGCCTGGTGCCGGTCATGAGCATCTCTGGATTAACGAACAGAAGGTACAACATGTAGTTGGAAATCTCCCTGCAGTGGCGACTGGTCACTGCTTCTGCTTCACCAGTGTGTGTGGAGTAGAAGCACAAGTCTGTGGCGAGATGCCAAATGAGGACGCTCTCGTCGAATGGCCTGGTGAGTTCCCAGTGTAAGACTATGAGGGTTTAGGGTGAAACGCACACACCCCAACGTGGGGGGGGTGTCCGGTTATATATTAACATCAACAACAGAGTTACAAAGGGTTTACACATACGTACAATACAAAGTCTAATACTTATTCTATCAGCCTCCCTCAATCTCAACTATGGGAAACATGTGGAGATTGCGCTTGCACTCCTGAAACAATGGCAGTGGCAGCGGCTTCGTGAAGATGTCGGCAGGCTGATCTCTTGAAGTAATAAACCGGACTTGTAACAACTTCTGAGCAATTCTTTCACGAACAAAATGAAAATCAACTTCAATGTGCTTCGTCCATGCATGAAAAACTGGGTTGGAAGAAAGGTATGTAGCGCCCATATTATCACACCATAAAACAGGTAGAGTCATGTAAGACTATTAGGGTTTAGGGTGAAACGCACACACCCCAACGTGGGGGGGTGTCCGGTTATATATTAACATCAACAACAGAGTTACAAAGGGTTTACACATACGTACAATACAAAGTCTAATACGTATTCTATCACCCAGACAAGTATGCTCTCGTCGAATGGCTTCTTGAGTCCACACTCTTTTTCCAGAGTCCACTGTGTCAAATCGACGAGGAACCGATACCCTATCGAGGGCTCGGGTTACGTGTTATAAAGGAAACATCGGGAGGCCCCCGAAGGCTTACAGAGTCGAGTCCGTATCCAAGTGGTGTACTACACCATAATGAATACGTACTAGGATAGAATTAGTACTACAAGTTTAACATCCCCCCTTAATCGAAACCTTTAGAAAGGTTGAGATTACGTTTGAACTCATCTAAATCTTTTGTACCTAGAACTTTGGTGAAGCCATCAGCTATCTGATCTTTGGTAGAGATAAACTTGATATCCAGCAATTTGTTTGCAACCCTCTCTCTAACAAAATGATAATCAATCTCAATATGCTTTGTTCGTGCATGCAAGATAGGATTCGCTGACAAGTATGTAGCACCAAGATTGTCACACCATAGACACGGTCTTTCTTTGAGAGAAACTCCAAGTTCTCTAATCAAAGCTTCCATCCATATCAATTCAGCGGTAGCATTCGCAACTGCCTTATATTCTACTTCAGTGCTAGAGCGAGACACAGTAGCTTGTTTTCGTGCACTCCACGAAATTAAATTAGGACCAAAGAATATGGCAAATCCTCCAGTGGAACGTCTATCATCAAGACACCCTGCCCAGTCTGCATCTGAAAAAGCACTAAGAAGAGTAGAAGGCGACTTCTGAAATGTGAGTCCAACCTTTATGGTCCCTTTAACATATCTCAAAATTCTCTTAACAGCTGTCCAATGAATAATAGTCGGTGCGTGAAGATACTGACAAACTTTGTTTACCGCAAAAGACAGGTCAGGACGTGTTAGCGTCAAATACTGTAGTGCCCCAACAATACTCCTGTAATGTGTACTATCTTCAGGGCCAAGAGGAGAACCATCAGTCAATGACAATCTTTCTGAAGTAGATAGCGGTGTCGGACAAGTTGTACATTGAAGCATCCCAACTTTAGTGAGCAAATCAGCAGCATATTTTTCCTGTGTAAGAACAAGCTTATCGGAACATCTCTTTACCTCTATACCCAGGAAGAAGTGAAGATCTCTAAGTCCTTGAGTGCAAAACTAGCACTTAATTTATGAAGCAATGCTGACGTGGCTTGATCTGACGAGCTAGCAACAATAATATCATCAACATATATCAAAACATACATTGTGATACCTGATTTGTTGAATAAGAAGAGTGACGTGTCAGCTTTGGAAGGAGTGAAACCAAGGTCATGCAATTTTGAACTCAAGCGAGAATATCATGCTCGAGGGGCCTGTTTCAACCCATAAAGTGACTTGTCAAGTTTGCAAATATGATGCGGAGCATGTGGATTTTCAAAACCAGGAGGTTGCTTCATATACACCTCTTCCTCCAGAACGCCATGTAAGAACGCATTCTTGACATCTAGCTGCCTTAAACTTCATCCTCGAGAAACAGAAATTGCTAGCACAAGTCGAATAGTGGCTGCTTTAACAACAGGACTAAACGTATCCTCATAATCAATGCCATATCGCTGCTTAAAACCTTTGGCAACAAGTCTTGCCTTATACCTGTCAATGGTGCCATCTGCACGTTTCTTGATACGGAAGACCCACTTGCAGTCAATCAAATTTTTGTTGGAGTTGTTGGGAACAAGATGCCAAGTCTTGTTCTGAACAAGTGCATTATATTCTTCTTCCATTGCCTTCTTCCAATTATCATTTTCTAGAGCTTCAGCCAGATCAGTAGGTTCACCTGTAGAAGTGAGCAAACCGTAGCGCACAGTACAATCAGTATAAATTTTCGGCTTTCTTATACCTTTTTGTAGACGTGTACGCGGTCCTGCTGGAGACTGCACACGAGGCTGTACAGGGCTGTCTTCCGCAGAGGATCCAGCAGAATCTGCTGACTGTGTCGCTGGCGTACCAGGCGCAGAGGTGCGGCTTCCCTCTGCATCGCTATCCGTGTCCGTACCTGAAGACTGAGCGAGCTGCTCACTCTCGCTCGTATGCATGTGCTGCATGCCCACTTGCATGTCACGGTCACTGGACCTAGCGCCATCATTTTCTGCATGTGAAGACGAGGGCGGCGAGTAGTTCCCAGGCGACGTGGCGGTGGGCGTCTGATCCGAGGTGGACGTCCGACCAGGTGATGATCCCGGTACAGAATTTTCAGAATAATCAGCCTCCGAGTCTGTGCCATGCAGACTTTGATCATTTTCTTCAGTTTCTTCGCTAGAGCTTGAAATTTCATGCTGGGAATTTTGTGCTTCTTCAGGAATCTGTAAAACATCAGCAACAGGTACAATAGGAGCAATATGCATATGATCATCAATATTCACCCCCTCATGATTAGATGCTAAATGAGTTGGCAATAATAGGATTTCTTTTCGAAGTTGGGCACCGACATTGGGATGAAGTGAATGAAAAGGAAAAACATTCTCGTCGAACACAACATCACGAGAAATATAAACACGCCCAGTGGACACATCAAGACATTTTACTCCCTTATGAAGTGGACTATAACCCAAAAAGACACACCGTTTTGATCGAAAAGCAAGCTTGCGCTTATTGTAGGGACGAAGATTAGGCCAACATGCACAACCAAAAATGCGAAGAGATTCATCATTTGGTTTGACATCAAGTAACTTTTCAGTAGGAGATGCAAGATCAAGAACTTTTGTGGGAAGTAAGTTGATAAGAAAAGTGGCGGTGAGAAAAGCTTCGTCCCAAAACTTGAGAGGCATAGAGGCATTAGCAAGCAAAGCAAGACCAACTTCCACGATGTGACGGTGTTTGCGCTCAGCCGAACCATTTTGTTGGTGAGCATGCGGACAAGAGACATGATGTGTAATGCCAACTTTTTGAAAGAAAGCATGGAGTTTTCCGCCCCAACTTACGTTCAACAAATTGCTGAAAATTGAGAAAAACTTGATACACGTCGGAGCGCTTCTTGAGCAAATATATCCAAGTAAATTTACTATAATCATCGATGAAGCTTACATAGTATGAATGTTTGCCAACAGAAATAGGAGCAGGACCCCATACATCAGAGAAAATTTGTTCCAAAGGAACAGTAGACACACTAGAAGAGATAGGGTATGGCAATTGATGACTCTTTGCTTGTTGACAGGGATCACACACATAAGGATTTATTTCAGGCGAATACGATAGTTTATTTTTCCTAAGAATTTGTTGAACAATAAACGAAGATGGATGCCCTAGACGACGATGCCATGTGGATGAAGAAGGCTTGATGGTGATGAGGGCGTGCTTGTGGGAACTCGTGGAGACAGGAACAAGAGGATACAAGCCACCACGACACGGACCTCTAAACATGATTTGCTTCGTGTCCCGATCCTTAATCAAAAAGAAAAACGGGTGAAATTCAACAAAAGCATTATTGTCTAGGGAAATTTTGTGGGCTGATAGGAGATTTTTGGATGCACTAGGAACATGAAGTATGTTACGAAGCTGAAGTGAACTATGAGGGGTATGTAATATTGAATGACCAACATGCTTAATTGCCATACCTGTACCACCGGCATTGTGAACTTGATCACGCCCCTTGTAGTTGTCCCGAGTGTGCAGCTTGTTCAATTCACTAGTAATGTGATATGTCGCACCAGTGTCCATATACCAATTTGTGTCAACACCATATGCTCCCTTTTCCTCGGTGCGGGAGTCATCATCATCATCATTATCTGAGTAGCGCCACCAACACTCATTTGCAGGGTGGCCATACTTTTTGCATATTTGACAAGTGGTATCTTGGAAAGGAGAAGGAGTGCGTCCACGGCCACGACCACCACCGCGACCTCCTCTGAACGCACCACGACCTTGGTACTGACCAACTTGGCGACCACGGTACTGGCCACCATCTCCACGGTATTGGCCACCGTTGCCACGGTATTGTCCAACTTGGCCACCGTTTCCACGGTACTGTCCACCTTGACCACCACGGTACTGACCACCATCATGTCCACGGTACTGTCCACCATATTGTCCACCATTGCCACGATATTGGCCACCATCTTGACGAGCATTACCTCCACGCTGATGATCATAATTATTGTAGTTGTTGTGGCTGCGGCGAGACGCATTATTTGCCGAGGACTGAAACGAGCCTGTATTCTGCCCAGATTCGGACAACATGGTCTGACGAAGATCATATGCTTGGAGTTGTGCACACATATCATTCAGAGAAGTTGTAGGAACAGCATTGATTGAAGCTACTAGGGAATTATATTCTCCATCAAGTCCAGCAAGGATAAAATCTCTAAGTTCATCATCATCTGTTTTCTTTCCTGCTGCTGCAAGCTCGGACGCAAATCCCTTCATCTTTGCAATAAACTGAACAGCCGACATGTCAAGCTTTTTGGTGTTTGCAAGGGCACCACGCAACATAGTTACCTTGGCACGAGACTGTGAGGAGAAGAGGTCCGAAATTGCAGTCCAGACCTCGGATGCATGCTCACACTCCATCACGTGAGCAAGCAGATCAGGGGATAACGACCGAAGCAGAAAGCTCATGACAGTTTGATCCCGTGCATGCCAGATTTGATATGCTGGATTAGACACGGTTTGTTTCTTCTTTTCTTCATCCTCCACCTCAATTTTTTTGGCTGGCGCGGGATCGGAACCATCCAGTAGTTCCATGACCATCGCACCGCGCAGGGACGGAAGGACTTGAGTCCTCCAGAACAGATAATTGTCTCTTGTGAGTTTCTCCGTTGGGGGCGCTCCAAGAGCTGCCGCCAGGCTCGCCATAGTTGAGGAGGACGAGGCCATCAGGGAGAGCGAGGGAGGGAATTTCTTCGGCGTGAATCATGGCCGAGATTGATTGGTTTTCTGAGTTTTTCGAGCACAGCGATCTACTACGCTGGCGAAGAATTTTTGGGTCGATCGGAACTAGCTAGACGTCGAGAGGAAGGTGCTCTGATACCATGTCAAATCGACGAGGAACCGATACCCTATCGAGGGCTCGGGTTACGTGTTATAAAGGAAACATCGGGAGGCCCCCGAAGGCTTACAGAGTCGAGTCCGTATCCAAGTGGTGTACTACACCATAATGAATACGTACTAGGATAGAATTAGTACTACAAGTTTAAGACACTGACCCCGGATGTCGTTGAAGTTGTTGTAAGTGGCAGGATCCTTTATGTAACTCTTCCACCCATCTACGACATGGGAATGGATGAGCTCCGTGATCTTGCCGGATGACTTGCACGTCTTCATCTGCCAGAGTTGGTCGAGGGAGTCTTTGCAGCCTACCAAGGTTGCCAGCTTGCTCAACCAGGTATGTTTCCTGTTGCGGGACAGGTACCCTATGAGGTTATACTGAGCAACCTTGTCAGGCCATGACCCCCAACGAACTGAAAAAAAAAGTGGTTGCGGCGCTAACCACAGTCACTACTAGAAAATTGCTCGCCGCCGAGTGGTCTCGGCTTCGCCGAGCGCAAAATGTCGGGGCCACTCGGCGAAGACGGCCAACGCCGGCACAGCTCGCAGGACACTCGGCGACGCCGCGCTCTCTCGGCAAAACATAATGTCACCGGGACACGGTCGAAACAGCACTCGGCGAAGCGCGAACCATCGGCAACGACCATAGAAAGCTCTCGGCGAAGAGCAGGTCTCGGCGAACAGGACGACCAAGTGGCGCCTGTCGTTGGGTCCCACCTTGCGCGGGCGATGCGTGCATTTCGCCGAGTCTCCTACCCGGCGAAGAGGTGACTGGAAAAAAACATTTGGGCGCTGCTTTTCTTCGCCGAGTGTCATACCCGGCGAAGAACTGGAGGGAAAAAAATTCTTTCGCGCGCAAAAAGATTCCTCTTTGCCGAGTTTGTCGGTGGAGGGCACTCGACGAAGTCATGGGCGGGAACGAATATTTCATTCCACGCCAAATCTTCGCCGGGTTGGCTCCTTCGCCGGGAGCCGTCGTCGGCAAACTTTGTGGGCGGGAATGAAATTTTCATTCCGCGCCAGTTCTTCGTCGGGCATCTGTCTTCGCCGGGATCTTGTCTCGGCCAACCTGGTGGGCGGGAACGAATATTTCTTTCCGCGCCAATTATTCGCCGGGTGTCTATGTTCGCCGGGTGTCACTCTCGGTGAAATGGAGATGTTTTGGAGCCAGCTTCCCAACCCTAACTACGCCTATAAATACCACACCTCTACACCAGCTTACTCACTCATTCCAGCTTCTTCCAGGTTACTCACTCATATATTGTACCTTGTGCTTAGACACAAAACATTCGGGTTCCCTAGCTATGCCCGAACTGAATGCAGCGACATTTGACCGTGAATCAGTGTCGGGCTGTAGCTAGGAGAAACCGTGTGTTTTGTTCCAGCTATATTTAGGTTTACAACACAACTAGTTTTTTATCCGGATTATTTCTTGGCGTCCAACACAAGTCATCCGGATTCCCGAGCTCAGTCGCACACTTCGCCGAGATGGCCATGTTCGCCGAGATGGCCATGTTCGCCGAGAGGGATGCTCGACGAACATGCACCAAGTGGCCACCTGGCTCGCACGTCGCCGAGCAGAGGGGCACTCGGCGAAGCGTCCAGCACTCGGCGAAGGTCGGCGCGATGCACTCGGCGAAGCGACCACTCGGCGAAGAACACGCACGGCGACGAGGTTTGGCAGGCACTCGGCGAAGAGCGCTCCCGGCGACCTCGTGTGCACGGCACTCGGCGAAGCGGCAACACGGCGACGTTGGGCACAAGGCACTCGGCGAAGTGTTGCACGGCGAATACGTTCGCCGGCACCCGCTTGGGGCACACGTGGCGCCTTCTCGTCGTTCCATCTTCGCCGAGTGTCGTCGCGTACATACCCGGCGAAGTTATGACACATCTCTGACGCCCATCTGACAAGGGACGATGGCGATGTGCTTTTCTTCGCCGGGTGTCGGACAAATACACTCGGCGAAGAGGTCGCCGAGCATCCTCGATAAAAAGCACCCGGCGAAGGGGCGTCGCCGAGATGGCGCCGCCGAGAGCCGCTCTCGGCGAAGGTGTCGCCGAGGCCAATGTCGGCTGTCGCCGGGTGTTTTCCCCACCCGGCGAATGGCGTTTTTCTAGTAGTGAGTAGGGATAGCGTACTCCAGAGCAGCGGTGCAGCACAACAAGATATATGTAACCTTGACGTCGGTGCCATCATAACCTTCTTTGTGGCTGTTGTGGAAGACCCCAATGGCGGCGAATGACAGATATGGCACTGCCACCCGCACGATATTACCACACCAAGCTGTCAACCTTGTACATTCCGTAAGCGAGCCTTTGGTTATTTCATGTTTGGTGTAGTGTCGATCAAACGATGAAGATAGCCCAAATTTCACGCGATCATGTGCTCCAGTCACTACAGGAAACGCACAAGACGCCGACGGCCGGGCGCCGTCGGCGTATGTACGTATGCCGTCGGCGTATGGATACGCCGACGGGCCCGTTGGCGTACACGACTATCGGCGTACCCAATCCGCCGTCGGCGTCTGCGACCCCGTCGGCGTACGCTGTGGTGGGCCCCACATTTGGCCGTCGGCGTATAAATCGGCCGTTGGCATCTTGACGCATTCCCGTAGTGAGTTGGACTGTCCACCATGCATTTCAGGTTCTTAAGCCGAGCATGATATGGATATACAATATCAACAAATAGACCTTGAGCTAATCTGGATATTTCTTTGTATTCTGGACTGGGCTGACGATGTTTCATGAACTCCATGTACGACATAGCATCAACGTCAGCAATGTTAGCAGCTGGTGTATCCCAACCAGTACAGATTGTGTGCTAATTGGTTGCAACTGCCACATACTCATTGAGCGACATACTGTTACCAATGTCATCTTGTCCATCCCAACCTGTAGAGCTCGTGAGGCTTGTGATGCTAGCATTCTTGAGGGCGCAAGGCTTCTCGAAGCATTTAAGAATCCCAGGGACTAAAATTGCTGTTTGCAGCAATCTTATCTCTCCTGACCATGACTTGTAGAACACATAGATGGCCACGGTGACCTGAGAGAGGGAAACAAACTTTAGTACTCCTATATGATTAGATGACCCAACGTGTTGGGCGGCGGGAATAAAAAAAGGTATAGCACTCTAGGGTAAAACGTAAACATAAGCATTATGTAAGAAGGAGATTGCATGATATTGTTGATTGATGATTAAAAGTACAGTAAATTAAACAGAAGTACAAATTTGAAACTTTTAATAAAACATCAACTACATATAAAGCCTACGTGTAACATATACGCCAAATCTACCCTTGCTAGTACAATCATGTTCATAAAAATTTTATTTGATGATGGACTGTTTAGATAGTGTTCAAATTTTCCCCGCTACATCACATTCATATTTCTTCATGGTGCATTTCGATTTTTCTTCGACTACCATTATTTGGCCCTTTTCACTGAAAGTACTCCTATTATTTTCGAAAAATATATATGGAACATTGGATCATCAGATCAAACTCAGAGGTTTCCAGTTTACTCAGCACATAATGGTTATTTTCAAGAACTATTTCAGAATTTCTGAGGCAATCATTTTTCTGGCACATTTCAACGAAAACAACTCATTTATGGGTCCCGCTTGTCATATTTGACACCAATGGGTCTCGTTTAAATAAATATTGCAAGTCTCAAGCTATTTAAATTTATATTCAATTTCAGGAAACTTGATTTTTTTAGAAGCATCAACTGATATACATAATCCAGCTTACAAAATAGGATGGTCCAATTTCAGTGGCATAGGTGGAGGCACTGTATTTCATCAGGCTGATATTAATTCTAGAAGTTGAACCAGCAAAATCAGGTAAACAATTACAGTTCTGTGGCTCTTTGATCACAAGATTCCAAGACATGCTCTACGGCCTCCATGTCTCCAAATGATCCAGATAATCATAATATTAACGAATTTTTTGCTTTTATATTTTTCAGATTTGACATTCACTAGCGTATATCTGAAAGAAAATCGTTCTTGCATGATGTCCAATTTTTTTTTTGACGCACATTACCGTAGGGGAAGGAATGCCCTACGGTGTAGATTTTCTATTATAAAGAATAAGTTCCAGGGGTCACCAAAATGGTGACTTCCTAGTTACATCTCTTAATTAAGAGCACAAATCCAATGTATGCCTCTGCGGTAGTATCACCAATTGTTGGCAATATCATTATTGATGAAATTTTCAGTTGAAATTGGATGAAACTGAAGAATTTCGATGTTACCATACATGCAGATAGTGGAGGAGAGACTATATTTGTCAATGAGGTTCAGCGATTAAAGTCTACATTCCGGTGCATGCTTAAAGGCCCCATTTCTCCATGTACAATATAGTAGAACCGGCAACAAGCTAGCCTATCGAAGCCAACAAACATAGCACGGACACCATGCCGCGCTGTTCCAGCCACTCCCACCATGGGCGCCGGACCGTCATCCATATAATCTTGTGTCTAACCTACTTGTTTGTGTCTTGTCTATTTTGTCTACTCAGTGTCTTCACAGAATAGGTCCAGGTTATAAGTATTCGACTACAACACCTAACCTAGCGCGTAATCCAAATCTGATTTTTGCTTATACACATATTCGACACTATTTCAAAATTTGAAACTAGTATGGATTTTTTTTTAACCTAAAAAACTAGTATGGATTGGTAGCACACTTATTTCACATATTTGTAAACCTGTATCTATGCATGGTGTGTTCAAAATTTTCATGCATGATTTGGTTATCACATATTCAAGCAACATCGATCTGTTTAAGAACAAAAGGTACATAGTAGAGATCAAAACCGAAAATGTGAATGTGGTTTTTGCACTCACTGACCTGAGAAACTGCGGTTAGGAGATGTCTCCTCCACAGCTCATTGTCCTCGATGTTGTACGCAGTTATGCCGTCCTACCGACCAAGGTGCATCAACATTATCAGCGCCCAAACCACCTGAAGGTTGCCTCTCCTATTATCCGTGGACGATGCCCATTCCTGCTTCTTGTAGCGGTTGAAGAGAGTGGCGAGGGCGTATATAGCTATGGCATCGCTTCCTAGGTAGGCGAGCCAGATGAAAATTCTCAGCAAGGGGTTGGTACTGCGCTTACGGCCGGAAGGGAGCGACGATGCCTAGCAAGCATTGGAGGAAAAGGCTACTCAGAACGAGGATGGGCACCACAACTCTGATGCCCATTCGATCTCTGCCTTCAGTGGTGGTATGGAGTCTGCCTTCAGAGTTGGGATCCAAGCTCATGCATTCCTCTCTTTATGCATGTATCGCTGGTAGAGGTTGTTATCGTCTAACAGCCGGGGTATAATTTTCTATTTGTGTTAATTTGTGTTGACATATTCATATAACCACATTGTTTTACAGACCAGGCTGGCTTGATCACAGACAAGTACTCCCTCCGTTCCAATTTAGATGATTTGCTATCCACCAAATGTGGATGTATCTAGACATGTTACATTTATAGATACATCCACATGTGGTGGATAACAAGTCATCTAATTTGGAACGGAGGGAGTAGTTCATCATTTATACTTATCTCTTCAATTATATGTTCTCTTCAATTAATTCATTGAGGCCTGGAAACGTATGACATGTGCACTTCGGGAAAATTAATGATAAGCACATGGATAGTTTTGTTTTACTACACAACTTGTGGTTTAAACAGTGCAAGTGGATCGGTAGTTTTGTATCGTGTGCACCTTGGCCGAACTCCCGTTGGTTACAGAAGCATCACATGCATGTTCTCAAACAAATAAAAATCCACATGCATGACATTACCTGCTCAAAGTCGTTAAGTCATGTTTGCACAGCTCTCTTATTAGCGTTGAATTATGTACAAGATGCTCGCATGGTTTATTTTGTTCTGCAACCTTGCATGACAATTTGACTTGAACAATGCAAGTGAACTCGTTTCATACCTTTGCAGGCCTGCCATCTCGATCCACCTGCCATTCGTTGTTCATATACTGTAGGACGACGACTTTCTTCGGTCTATTTCTATTCCCCGTCGAATGGAGCAGCTACCAAAGCACAGCCTATCTTAACCATGCGATCCAGCAAGCAGCATGCGTGCACTTTGGCCGCGTCTGTCTGGGGTTAGAACTTAGAACTCGCTTACTTCCTAAGCTAATCCCAGACTCCAAGATAAGACGGCTCGGAGCATCAAATTAGCCATAAGAAAATAACCATATGAGTTGGGTGATTGTAGACAATAGGATCTTTAGTACCGGTTGGTATTAGAAACCGGCAAACACAGCCGGTGCTAATGCCCCCTTTAGTACCGGTTTTTGTGCAACCGGTAATAAAGGGGGGCGCACCAAAGCCTCCTTTTCTACTAGTGTCAAGGGGGGCCAATGACGACAATCTTCACATAAGGGGGGCCGGACACACTAATTAGGCACATAATCTCCTCTAAAACATGGCTAAGCCATGGATTTTATCATGTTGGGGGGCCAGGGCACCTGCTGGTCCCCCCTAGCTCCGCCATTGTTTGAGTGGTCATCCAAAAGAAACAAGATTCCTTGGTTAACAACGAAACGAACTCTTTATGTGTAACTATGCATGCCACTAATCTGAAGTGGAAAACCACGGTTTTGAAATCCTACGGTTGCATCACTAATTGTGTGTGACTACTGAAATGGAAACGTAATCAAGCCTTCACATTCAATCCACTACGTTGATCTGCGTCAATGGTAAGAAATATACACGAGACTGATACTCGCTCCACGAGACGGATAGACTGATAAGACGGTTCAAAGCATGAACTTAGGTATACTTTGGAAATAACTAGACGACTTGGAAGACCTCAAAGATTTAAAAAGAAGAGTTGGCAGAATTGGTTCGTAATCGAACCCATGCTCCACATAAATGGCTCCCTACCACAAAGCCAAGGTCTGTGACAACTTCACAGACCCATTTACGTGGAAACCTACAGGGCATCGACAAAGGTTTTCCCCGCTTTCAAACCCTCGAGCGGGTGCCGTCCGCGGTAACTCACTGTCGGCCTACCTCAGGGCCAGAAGTCACGGAGGGTGCGGTGGCCTAGTGCAACTCTGACATGGGCTTCCAGGTCGCCAAACAACCGTACCCAACTCTTTAGACCTCCTATGTTAACATGTTAAGTTGGAGTCATATTGGGAAGCACGCGCTGCGAAAAGCCATATTTGAACACAAAAATTTGTCTTTTTTACGAAAGGTACAAAAATGCCGGTTCCTAAAACGATTTTATGAAGAAATAGAATGTTAAGCTATACGCGTGATTTTTTTACAATTTTTTTGACATTTGAAAATATGTTTAAGATGAGGAGGGCGTTTTGGCTCCCGGGAGCAAAAAATAGAACAAATTGAAAACTTTTCAAAAAAAATCTGAAAAAAAATTCAAACTTTTCAAAATTTTGTCATTTTTGCACAGGACGCATACGATGTCGTTTCGGTGCGAAATTTGACACGGTCGTGCGTGACATCGTCAGGTACGTGCATGATTTTTTTTCCAATTTTTTTGAATTTTTTTCAATTTGTTCTATTTTTTTGAACATACCGGGAGGATATGCTCCCGGGAGCCAAATTGAATTCTTGGTTTAAGATGCATTCTCCAGAAAAATGTCGGTTCATCAAATGATTTTGTGAAGACATATAATGTTAAGATATGTGCGTGATTTTTTACAATTTCTTTGACATACGAAAATATGTTTAATGTGCATTTTAAATAAAGAGCGCTAATGCACTCGGTAGTGACGACGTCTCACTTTACAATTTAGACGAATTCAAATATAAAAAAAGTTGGTACTATTAGTTAATAGGTGAACACATGTTCCACGCGGTGGGGGTTTAGAGGGAAGGTCGGGCGGCGGCGGACCGGCGGGGCGCCAGCGGGAGCAACATGCGGGAGTAGAGCGGATGAGATGAAGGGTGCGGCGGCCCAGCCTCTCAACGGCCACTGCAACTCTGACATGGGCTTCGAGCCCCCCAACCGTACCCAACTCTTTAGCCCTCCTTAAGCTGGAGTCACAAGCGTGCACCACGCGCTCGGCTGGTGCCTTCAGGAAGGGCTGCTTAATTATGTTGGTGTAACCGCCTGTGTCTAAGCAGTATGGGACTAATTAATTAACCACAGAAGTAGCTAGTACTAATACAATTTGCGTGTTAGTTATCATAGAGAAGCAATGTCGATGGTGATGTTGCTTAGCCATGAGTCGAAGGCTGCTGCTCTTCAAGCAAACGAGCCGGCGCCACCGCCTGCAGACGGCTGCGGCGTGGACGAGCCGCCGGAATACGAGCTCCAGGTCCAGGAGCTTGTCGGGGTCGTCGTCTACTGCTGCTCATGGTTAGATGACACGACAAATCCTGTCAAACTACACGAACTGAGCTGGGCGCAGTTTCACATCCACACAACCAGCTTCCAGATACCGTTGCTCCAAAAACACCACTATCAAATTATTTCAGACTATGGCAAAGAAATGCATATCCAGCATCGAAATGGAAGCAATCTTAACGAAAACTACTTTCAACAACTCGAATCTCTTTATAAGAATAGGCTATCACACAGCAGCGATGCGGAACAAGCAATAGCTTGATTTTGCAACTAGATCTCAGGCATAATGCAGAGACAAGTTCACGAGTGGTACACACCAGGATCAGTTCCAAAGGCTAACACTATTTCATGTTAAAGGAGGCGTAAAACACTTTCAATTTAGTAGTACGGCGATGCCACACTATTTCATGTTCAAGGAGGCGTAAAACACTTTCAATTTAGTAGTACGGCGATGCCATCAATTTCATTTCAGTCAGTTCAAACTTGAATAATCTATACCTAATAATAAAAGCATTAAGACTTCTTCTCGTACGTCGTTCAATTTACCCCTAAAGTTGATGCAAATTACCCACCAATGCCACCGGTAAGTGAGAAAAACGTTTCGACCTGTTTGTACCTGGTAATCCTTCCGTTCAGTTCGATTTGAGAAATTGTGTCCCACACGGCCATACCTAGCGTGTACGCCGTACGTGTGTCCTACTCCTAATCATCACCGACTCCGATCCGATCAAATCTCTTCTCCGGCCACACGCTATTCCATCTCTACTTATACACGTGTTCTGTCAATCTCTCCCTCGATCCGTTCTATTCCTTCCTTCTTCCCCTCGATTTCAATCGAAAATTTTCGACTCGCCCCAACGTGCGCCGTGTTGAGGCTCGATTTAGATCGGGAATTTTTGAGCCAGCCCGACGTGCCCCGGGGAGAGGCTGCAGTGGGCCATGGCATCGCCTAAGCACTGCTGCTGGAGGAGATGCAAGCACGCAGCGGCAGGACAAGAAGCACGCAGTTCGTGCGGTCGAAGATGCAAGCAGAACAGCAGCCGCGGAAGGACGAACACAACACCTAGCTCAGAAGGGTCAGCCCTTCCTCCCTCCACTCCTCCGGCGTGGTTGCCTCCGCCCTCACTGCCAGATCGCTCCGAGTGAATCAATCCGGCGAGGTGGTCGAGAAGCTGTGTCTCCAGATCGTGCTCTTCTGCGGCAGCAGCAGCAGCCAACATATGTGCAACAATAGCACATGCCGTGCTGTTGGACACTGATTTTTAATTGGCTCTGACGGGTAGTATCATTAATCACAGGTAAGCAAAGCGATGCACCTTTCTTCTTTCCAATATCAGATCTTATTTTCGTTGTCTGGTATTGTCATCCGCCGAAGAGACGGAGTTAGCCTGTGTTGACGGAAGATTGAGCTGCTAGAGAGGCTACGCGGAATTGGGATCCTCCGAGGGGCTATCAGAGTGCCACTCAGGCATGCACTATTCAATCCAACGTTGGATAATCTCTCCAGGTTCAATCTCACATCAGCAATTAAGGTTCACTTCTTATGATCTAGGGCTAGATTAAATTGATATACTGGCTATATTTTAGTTATCGATAGGAACACCTCGTGATATCTACACGCTGCTTCTCAAAGAAAATATGCCATTTGTTTTGGAAACTTTTATTCAACTCCAAACTTTTCGTAGAGATTGATGAGCTGAAAAATTGATATGTCGAGATATGTACGGAATCCAGTAATCACAGGCTGTTTTTTTTGTTTCACTTTGTTTTGTATATGAGCTAAATTCTAAATGGAATAAAGCTTCTTGGCATAGACTTAATTGTTATTGTCCAATTCTTTTCGCCACCTTTTAAAGATTTTTTATTCCTCCCGTTGCAACGCACGGGCATGTGTGCTAGTAGGAAACAAAATCAGCATTGCCTCAGGCTGTCAGGATCATTAGCAAAACATCAACCTGATAACGTAACTTGGAAGTTGCAGAGACACCTCTCTCCTAGCTAGAAAAGCATAGTCCTAGCCTACAGGCTGACCATTCGTAAGCATGCCAAGGCTAACACATATTTTCCGGTCGTCTATTGCTCCTGGTTAGATGACACGCTAAATTCTGTCAAACTCCAAATCGCTGGCACTCCACGATCTGAGCTGGCACAGTTTCACATCCACACCACCAGCTTCCAGATACTGTCGGTCCAAAAACACCACTTCCAAATTCTTTCAGACTATGGCAAAGAAATGCATATCAAGCAACGAGATGGAGTCAATCTCAACGATACAGATCAAGCACACAGCGATAGGCTATCACACTTCATAAACAGTGATACAGATCAAGCAATAGCTCAATTTTTTGCAACTAGATCTCTGGCATTAGTGCAGAAAAACAGTTCACGAGTGGCATATACCAGGATCAATGCCAAGGCTAACACTATTTTCAGGTCCTTAGCCCAATATAAATCTTCTACGCGCTCAATGAAGAGCGTAGAATATTTCCAAATTACTAGTACGACAATGCCATCAGTTCATTTCAGTCAGTTCAAACTTTAATAACAGATCAACTATCAGGAAACAAAATCAGCATTCTCTGCCTCAGGCTGTTCAGGATCATTAGCAAAACTTCAACCTGACAGCATAAGTTGGAAGTTACGGAGACACCTCTCCTAGCTAGAAAAGCATAGTGCCTAGCCTACAGGTTGACCATTCGTAAGCATAAAAGTATTATGTATGTACACACAAAAATATGAATCAGCAATTAAACTTGGATGTTTTCACAGGGTAACTTCATAAGTTACTGGAATTACATAAGAAAGCAGGCATATGCGCAATACAGTGAATTCTTCAAGCATCAACATTGTACAAAATGAGCACAAGCCAGCCTTATATTCAGGCATCAACCTTGTCCATGGATGTCTGAAGGGACCGGCAACTAACAAAACAAGGATACACTTGTTGTAAAGGTAATCAACGAACAGAATTACTCTTGAACTCAAATTCAGCATCTCGAGAAGCTCTGGTTTCCACTTGTAGCTTTTCATGTAGGTAACTCACCATATTATTGATGTCGTCATAATATCCTTCAAATTCCATTTTCTTTAGCACTTTCGCATTCAAAACAAAGAACCTGGCAAAGTCAAGTTGATTCTCATAGCCTACATATGACTTAAACACCACTTTGTTTAGATGAGTGTCAAGGCATTCAATTGGATGTAGTGGGTCGTACTGAGGCTCATTTTTCTTATCCATCTCATTGTGCTTGTAAAACTGCAAAACGGAAAACAGAGGCATTTTTTAAAGCTGTTGCTAAGTAAACTAGATAATAGGCCACTCATATCAGACATTAAAGCAAGCAAAGATGAGCACTCACAATGACAGTTAGCTTTTCTACAGTGGGGAACCACCTGAGGACATTGAGAACTGCATGCAAATCAACGCCAGAAGACCTGAGAGCCAAAACCTTCACCGTGCACATCGAGTTTGCCAAACTGACTGGGGACTTTCCCTGAACAAAAAAGCAATGAACATAAGATAATTATTTGAGTGTACGAATGCTGATTGCTGGCTGCGGCTGTTACCTGGAAGATCCGGAATTTGGAGAAGTCCGGCGAGTCGCATAATATATCATGTTTCGGCGTTCTAAACGGGATTGGGCCCAATATCTCCAGTTTAGGCGCCCTAATTACCCGAATTGTCACACAATCATCTCGGTCACAATAAGGTATAAGTAACCTTCCCAGGAGAGGAGCATCCTCGATGACTAGTTCTGTTATTCCATAAGACCTATGTCTGAGGCAAATGCTCTTAAGAGTCAGTGAGCTAATCCTGAGAGTCGGCGAGCCATCACGAAGGCGCGTAGCAGTACGAACTTTTGACATGAATAAGCTCTCCAAGGCATGGCAGCCCGAGAGCAAGCCATGTAAGACCTCCCCCGATATCCAAACGTTAATCAAGGAGAGCTGCTTGAGGAGGGGAAAAACCATGGATGGCAAGGTCTCATCGGAGAATTCGCAGTTGCTGATCTTGGCAATGAGGATGGTGGATGCAGAGCGGATCACGGATAGCGGTAGCGGTTTGCTCCTCTTCCAGCAAGGAGAAGGGGAACAGACAGAGCGAACTTCCGACATGACTAAGCTCTCTAAGGCATGGCAGCATGAGAGAAAGCCATGGAAGACTTCGACCGCTATTGAAACATCACTCAAGGAGAGCTGCTTGAGGTTGGGGAAATTCATGGATGGCATGATCTCTCTGCAGAAATTGCAATCGCTGATCTTGAGAACGAGGAGGGTGGACGCTGAGCGGAGCACGAACAGCGGCAGCGGTTTCATAGACTGAGACTCGTAGCCGATTTCGAGCTCCTGGAGGTTGGCAAGGGCCCGGGAGTGGAACCAGCTCTCCAACTCGGCGTCACACTCGCCGGCCCGGAGGCCGGGGAAGGAGAACCTGCGGGTGGGGCCGGGGTGCTGGGAGATTATCTGGGAGACGGCGGAGGGAGGGACGGAGGAGGCGGGGACGGAACGGAAGGGGACGCTGGTGCCGACCTCGAGGTTGAGAGGCGCGGAGCGCCACAGGGGGCGCCATCGGCGGGAGAGGACCTGCGTGCGGCCGCCGTCCTTGGTGGGGAGGAGGGAGATGATGGTGCCGAGGATGGCGTCGGGGAGGTTGCTGATGAGATCGCCGGCGGTCTCGTCGCAGTCCCTACTCTCTGCCCGCACCCGCGCGTTTCCATGGAAATTTCGCTTGTCCGGCCCGGGCGCCGCCGCCGCGACCTCCTTCTGCTCCATGGCCGTCGGCTGGCGAAACGGAGGATCTTGCCGCAAGCCTAAGCCCGCCGCTCCTGGCCACTAGTACCACTGGCTGCTTCGTTCCGACACTCGGAGCGGCTGGAGGGTGGAGTTGGGGAGGTCGGGAGCCGGGATGGTGAGCTAGGGTTGGCCGCCGCCCGCCGCGACGGAGAGGCTCAGCGAGATTCGGTCGGGCACACTGCACAGGGTTTGCCTGTTTTGGGACACATCTGCTGGTCTTGGACTCTTTGGCTTTGAATTTGGAGAAATTTGATAAAATGCCCTCAGTCAGGATTTTCTGCTACCGAGCACATGTGTTCTTTCTTCCAAAAAAAATCAAAAACTTGATTTAATAAGTTTGAAAGAAATCCAAAAGGATATGTTATGTTGATATTAGACTGAGTCATATATTGGTAATAATTATCTAAAAAACGGAAACCACAAATGTAGACCCAGCTCCAGGGAACTATTTATTTTTAAAATTTCGAAAATCATATTTAGAAATTTTAAAAAACTTGCAAAAATCGGATGTAGAAAATAGTGTATTCTACCAATGTGCAAAACATCAAATCAAAATAATTCATATTCTATGCTACACAAAAAATAATAAAATCCAACGGATTTGAGAGAGTTGATATTTTGCACTCTTCAGATTTTAGAAGTTGATAGAATACAACATTGTCTACATCCTAGATTGTTTTCCCTTTTTTGAAACTTCAAATATTATTTTCAATTTTTTTAGAATAAAGTGACCATATAGCCCGGGCTCCATGTCACTCCCTGTAAAACGCCATATTTCATTAAGTTTCTTGTGAAAACATCGTTAGCCACAGATGTCGCTGCCACAACGCCAACCACCCGACAAGACGAAAGCTATAGGACGAGGTCGCCAAATGAAGATATAGAAGGAAGAATGGGGACAAAAATGTTGTGAAAGGCCAGATCTCACAAAGGTCGATGTCTCAAAACACCACCACCATATGCTGTTGCCGCAGAGAGGAACCCTTTCCCCTCTCTCCCAGACCTGAGGGCGCCGATCGGCCGGTGAATCAAACACGCCACCACATCGGCTCAAAAATCATGGTGCACATGTCCAACTTCCTACAGTTCCAAGACAAAGCCTCCAAGGAGGGTATGACGCCATAATGCCGCCTCCACCCAATCAGAGGGACTACGGTTTTCACCCGAGCCCATGGCAATGAAGGGATGCAGATGGACCTCGACATTTCCTCCAAGGAGGGGAACAACGTCCGAAAACAGAGCCCACAACCTAGCCACCCCAACTATGCTCCAAATTCGACAATCCGACGCTGAAATTCAGAGCTAGCGGAGTGGGAACTATGAGGGACGTGGGCCACCAGCTTTATATCTGGAGCCGAAGACTGACAGGGAAACCATAGCTCCACGACCAACATCCACTAGTCCTTCGCAGACCCGAGGAACCTCCCCGTCGGCAGGAACGATGCCCCCTCACCTCCCGAGGCTGCCACCTGATACGTCCAAAACGTATCAACTTTCCCGAACACTTTTGCTGTTGTTTTACCTCTAATTTGTGTGTTTTGAATGCAACTAACACGGACTAACGCTGTTTTCAGCAGAATTGCCCTGGTGTCTTGTTTTTGTGCAGAAAGTCAAGTTTCGGGAAAATTCCCGAAAAATATCCTGGAGTTCCTATTTTTCCAGAAGACACACGGAGCCAGAAGATGAGACGGAGGCGGGCCACGAGGGCCCCACACCATGGGCCGCGCCGGGGGGTGGTGTGGCCGCCTCGGGCACCACCTCGCGTCCCCCTTTCGACTACTTAGTCCCCTTGACCTAAAAACCCGAGGAGGATCGACGCTTTTTCCAGAAACACTCCAGAGCTCCGCCGCCACCGAAAACCCTATTTCGGGGATCAGAAACTCCGTTCTGGCACCCTGCCGGGACGGGGAATTGGAGGAGATCATCGCCATCATCATCACCGACGCCTCTCCATCAACCATCCATGATTCCCCCATCCATGTGTGAGTAATCCCCGCTGTAGGCTGAAGGGGATGGTAGGGATTGGATGAGATCATTCATGTAATAGATATCAGATTGTTAGGGCATGGTGCCTAGTATCCGTTGTTAGTACTTTATGTCATTGTTGCAACTTGTTATGCTTAATGCTTGACACTAGGGCCCGAGTGCCATGATTTCAGATCTGAACATGTTATTGAATCATGAGGATAATTATTGTTTTAGATCATATCTGCAAGTTGTTTACACATATAATTGTCCGGAACCCGAGGCCCCAAAGTGACAACAATTGGGATAACTGGAGGGGATGGCTGTAATGTGAGGATCACATGTGTTCACGGAGTGTTAATGCTTTGCTCCGGTGCTTTATTAAAAGGAGCACCTTAATTACCAGTAGTTTCCCTTGAGGCCCCGCTGCAAACGGGCTGGTAGGACAGAAGATGTTGTGCAAGTTTCTCATTGCGAGCACGTACGACTAAATACGGAACACATGCCTATGATTGATTATTACCTGGATACTTTATTATTATCTATCTGCAAATGCCCTACGCTTGACTATTATATGAATTATCTTATCCATGCAACGCCCGTTCATCCATCCCTATGCCTACAGTATTTTAATCCTGCTGTCTACTTCAATTATTACTGCTGCTTTTATTTTACTGCTGCTATTATTTCACTACTGCTACTGCTATAAAACTGTTGCTACTGATAAACTGTGTCGAGCAAGTCTATTTCCAGGTGCAGCTGAACTGACAATTCATCTGTTAAGGCTTATAAATATTCTTTGGCTCCCCTTGTGTCGAATCAATAAATTTGGGTTTTACTTCCCTCGAAGACTGTTGCGATCCCCTATACTTGTGGGTCATCAAGACTATTTTCTGGCGCCGTTGCCGGGGAGCATAGCTCTATTTATAAGCTCACCTGAGAGTGATATTGTTCGCTGCAATTCATTCATCATGGGTAAACCTCATGATAAGAAGGTTCGCATACTGCCATCCACTACAAGGAGAGGTACAACTCTGAGTACTTCTGCTGCTCTTGATTCACCGTCTGTTATAAGTCAACTTGTCACACCACCACATACACATACTTCACATGCTGCTACTTCTGCTGAATCTGAAAATACTTCTGAAATTTTGATGATGCTTCTACTGTGCTTGATGAGAGTGGTTCATTAGGTCCTTTTCTAGATGCTACAATTGCTAAGTCAAAACAAACTGAAAATGCTGAAACACCTAATGAAAGTCCCATTACACCTGTTAGTTCACCTGAATTAAGAGATCATACTAGTGATGATTTCGAGGAAACTTATGTTGAACTTGATGATGAATTTATTGAAGAATGCAATGCTTCTAAAGATGCTAGTGCTATTAAAAATCTTCTTGCAAGACGTGCTGTTAATTACAAACTGTCTCCTGATGCTAAGTTTGCTACATCTCCCATTGATATAAAAGATAAAGATTATGATTTCTCTATGGACTTGTCACATATATCTATTGTTGAGAAAGAACCTTTTCGAGGAACTGAAAATGAAAGTGCTGTAGAACATATGAACACTCTTTCTACTTTAAGTAGTGTGTTTTCTGATGACATTAAGAAACGCAGTTACTTCGTTACTAAAATATTTCCTTTCTCATTAAAAGATGAAGCTAAAACTTGGTTTAATAGTTTATCTCCTGGATCCATTAAAAGTCCTATGGATTTGGTTAATGCTTTCTTCCAGAAATATTTTCCTGCTAGTGCTCAACATGCTGCTTTACAGAGAATCTTTAATTTCAAACAATTGGAAGCCGAGAAATTGCCTAAATCTTGGGCAAGGTTTTGTTCTTTACTCAGAGCTCGGCCTGGACATCAATTAGCTAAAAATGAACTTCTTGATATATTCTATAATGGACTAACTGTTGAATCTAGGACATACCTAGATAGTTGTGCTGGTTGTGTTTTCAGGAAAAGAACTCCAGATGAAGCTGAGGAATTAATGGATAAAATAAGCCAAAATCATGATGATTGGACTATACCTGAGCCGACCCCGATACCCACACCAAAGAAGAGAGGAATTCTTGAACTAAGTGATGAAGAAATGAGAGAAGCCAAGAAATCTCTTAAAGAGAAGGGTATTAAATCTGAAGATGTGAAGAATCTACCACCAATAGAAGAATTATGTAAGCCAATTCCTCACCCATCAGTAGTTGAGGTACACTCTCTCCAACATTTTGATGATAGGGATATTCCTTATTCTAAAACTCCTGATCAATGCTTAGATGAATTTGATAATTATATTGTTAAGCAGGATAACTTTAATATGAGAGTGCAGAATCATCTGATGGAAAATTCTAGAGCTATGAGTAAATTGCATGATATTGTGGAAAGAACTTCTAATGATGTTAAAATGCTTATTAAACATTTCCATATGGTTCAAACTCAAATAGATCAACTCACTAAGGTACAAAAAGATCTGCTAGTTAATGCTTCTAGAGAAAATGAAAAACATGCTTATGGAGTAGGAACTAGAGGTGGTGCTTCTACTCAGGATCCCTTGTATCCTGAAGGACATCCTAAAAGAATTGAGCAAGATTCTCAACTAGCTAATGAAACTAGTACCCTTCTAAGAAAAAGAAGAAGAAGAAACATAAACATGTTGAAGAATCTCCTGAATCAATTAAAGAAAATGAGCATGTTAATGATCCAAATAGTATATCTATCTCTGATGCTGAAACTGAAAGTGGTAATGAACATAACAATGATAAGGATAAAAATGATGCTTCTGATAAAGAGGAGAGTGAAGATGAACCTGAAAAGCATACTAAGAATAAAAAGTATACTAAAGAAGATTTCATTGCTAAAAGCATGGTAATGAGAGAGAACCTTGGGTGCAAAAGCAAATGCCTTTTCCTAATAAGAAACATAAATCAAAGGAAGAGGAACACTATAATAAATTTTGTGAATGGATGAAACCCTTGTTTTTGCAAATTCCTTTGACTGATGCTATTAAATTGCCTCCTTATTCAAAATATATGAAAGATATTGTCTCTAACAAAAGGAAAATTCCTAATGAGGAAATTTCTACTATGCTTGCTAATTACTCTTTCAATGGTAAGGTTCCAAAGAAACTTGGAGATCCAGGTATACCAACTATCCCATGCTCTATTAAGAATAATTATGTTAGAACTGCTCTATGTGATTTAGGAGCAGGAGTTAGTGTTATGCCTTTTCTCTTTATAAGAGACTCTATTTAGAAAAATTGATACCAACTGATATATCTTTGCAAATGGCTGATAAATCTACTGCTGTTCCTGTTGGCATATGTGAGGATGTTCCTGTTCAAGTGGCTAATAATTGTTTAATATTAACTGACTTTGTTGTGTTGGAAATGCCTGAAGATGATAATATGTCTATTATTCTTGGGAGACCTTTTCTTAACACTGCAGGGGCTGTTATTGATTGCAACAAAGGAAAAGTAACCTTCAATGTTAATGACAAAGAGCATACTGTTTATTTTCCCAAAAAGCCGGACAAGATATATGGAGTAAATACAATAGCCAATCTTAGAACTATCAAAGTGGGAAGTATTGATTGCCCTATTTATGAACCTCAAGAAGGATTTCAAAGTATTATGATTGGATCTATTGCTATACAATTTAAGGTAACATGATTGTCTCATGTGGTTTAATTCTTTTATGTCATATAAAATTTATTTGGTGACAAGACTTGATCAACCTTGTTAACAAATATGTTTTAAATGCATAGAAGCACTAAACAACATTTTATTTCTCAACCTTGTTTTACCTACTGTTGTGTTACTGAACTTGCAAAGTTTTAGTTGAAATTGGTCTTTATAAAATTCTATTTCTGCTCTAAGTTTATTATTTAAATACCAGAAAATGTGCAAAATGAAAGTTTTCAAAAATTTCTGAAAATTATACCATAAATCTTAGTTTTTAAAGAGGAATGTGGGAGTGCCTGGGCTGACCAGGGGGACCCACCATGCCTCCACACCACCCCACCGCGCGGCAGGGGTGTGGGCCGCGCCGTGGCATGGTGTGGGTCCCACCTGGCCCTCCACTCACCCATCTTCCTCTCATTTCTTTCTCTCTCCCGACCAAACACACCACCATTGTTCAAACCCGTGTTCTTGCTGCTCTTGCTCGAGTTTTTCGATCTCCTTGCTCAGCCCATCTTTGTTGCTGAGATTTGGACCATTTGCTCTCCGGTATGTGACTCCTCCGTTTATCCAAGTAGAATTTTGTTTAGTTGTGTATTTCTTGAGCATTTTAGTACTGTAGGTGACATGTTAGATGTGTTTGCATGCTTGTTCTATGCTTAGATTAATTAGTTTTGATGCATGTGTAGCCCTCTTGCAAGTCTCTATAGTAGTTTCTTTGATTTAGTTGCTCCAAAATCATTTTTATGAGGTTTTGTTAAAAATTTCAGAAAAGGAAGATGCATAATCACACTTATGGAGAGATTTTTGAGAGGGAAGCACCAAGAGCAACAAGGCCTTCAAGGTCTGCTGCTCGATGTAGGCCATCCTACAATGAGGACCTTATGACACCGAGGATTGATGATGAGGGGATGATGGTGTTGCACATGCATCTATCTTCCCTTGTACTGACTTTTTGAGAGATGCAGGGATCCTTGATGATTTCTTATTCCTTGTTAACAAAGTTGGTTTGATGGAGTTTATGCAGGATGAGAGTGAGCAATATGCAAGGCTCACCAAGATTTTTGTTGAGAGCTTTACCTTCAATAACACTCATTTCAGTCCCTCTGTTGCATTTAAAATTTATGATAACCTTACACCATGGATCTGAAAAGATTTTGCAGAGTCGTAGGTATTGCTCCATCTGGGACAGCAAGAAGAATTCAGGGGCAACCTCCCGAGCTACTGGAACTTTACCGGGAGGTGACTTATGATGATGACCGTACAGCGCAGCGTGGCAAGATAAGGAACATTCAACTCCCAGCCATTAGATATTTTACTTATTATCTTGCCACGAGTGTTCTTGCTAGAGAAAACACTAGTAACATTTCAAACTACCATTTAGCTTTTCTGGCTGCTGCACTTAAGGATAATAAAACTTATAACCTCGGTGCTTTGATTGCTCGTCGCCTTGCTGCAAAAGGACCAATTTTGGAGGAATTATTGCTGCACGTGTTTTAGCTTATCTAGGCCTTCCTGTTGATCCCACTGATGAGTTGTTACCCCCTCAAAGGCTTGACCTTGCTGCTATGAAGCTTCATCATTTTATTACACCTAACTCTCATGCAGGTTGTCTAGTTTATAAAGTTTTGTTTACTGACGGGTCCGAAAAGGAAGTTCCTTTGCCGCAGCCTAGTTTGTTCAGTATTTTCAGGAAGCCTTGTCACTTCAAAGGAGGAATTGGACGAGCATCTAGGTGCGCTCAACTTCCACTCGCAGCACTACCCCGAACACCAACAGGACACGTACATGGCGCCCCCTGAGGATTATACCGTGTATTATACCGGTGCATCCTGGAGCTCACACCAGGACGAGGGATCTTCTTCGTCATACACTGGAGGCGCCCCTGCGTGGCCCACATGGGATGATTGATCTCCACTTAGGCCAAAAGCCTAAGCTTGGGGGAGGTACACCGACATCTCACTCACTTTATATCATATTCGGTCGGTACTTTGTATATCCATGTTTCGTTTCTTTCTTTTTCGTTGTTGTTTCTTGTTTTGATTTTATTTTCCAAAACCCAAAAAGACCAAAAATATTTCTGTTATTTCTCTTTGTTTACCTCTTGTGTACTTTTAGTACTGGTTTGCTTTATCTTTTAGCTTCGGTTTAGTATTCAAAAATCCAAAAAGATTTTGCTTTATTTGTTTGTTCCTTTCTTTGTTCGTTTCAAATCGAAAACCCAAAAATATTTGTTGTTCTTCTTCGGTTTTGTATAGTTGTTGCAGAGTTCAACAGTCTTCCGTGACTCCATTGGAGCTTGGTTATCATTTCATATCATTCAAGCCACACAAGTGAAAAGCAATAATGACGATTTATGACAACTCGAGTTGTGGTGAGAGGCTGGTATGAACTCTATTTGTTTTCATTTTTGTACATATACTCGCTCATGTGGACATGCTTAGCTGATTCGTATGAGGGGCAATGTTATTTAATGGATGCTTAGTAGTTCATGTTTTCATATGATCAGTTCCAATTCACTAATAGTATATAACATGTCATATAGATATTTGCTTGCATTGTTCTATTCATAAAAGGGTATGACATGGTGGTATCCTCCTCTGAATGATTCACTTGAATTGACTTGGCACATGCTCACGCATGCTCACGACTGAAAAACAAAAAGTCAATTAAGCCTTGATGATTTATTTTGCCTCAGAGTTCTAGTATCACTTTTATGCCTCCGTTAATTTTATTCTGTCGCAAGCATGATTATGACGGTTATGCTCTCTTGATTGTCGCTTCCCAGTCTATTGCTAGCCTTCACTTGTACTGAGCGGGAATGCTGCTCGTGCTTCCAAATCCTTAAAAACCAAGTTATCCAAAGAGTCCACCAAAAATTCCTATGCATGGTATTTCGAACCATTCCAAGTAAATTTTCATGTGCTACCTTTAAAACCTTCAAAACACTTCTCATTTTGTGACACTGTTTTTAGCTCATGAGGACGGGGTGGATGTCTTTATGTCACTTGTCAAACAGACTTTACCACCGGACTAGCGGCATATACATCCGCTTATCCATTAATTTTGCAAAAAGAGCTGGCAAATGGGGTGCCCAGTCCCGATTAATTACAACTTTAACCGCTTAATTCTCTTCACATTTTTGCCCTGATTTATCAGACAAGCAATGATACCAGTGAAATATCTGCATGTGTAAACAAAAGAGAAAAGAGGGATGATCTGCCTTGCTGGTAGAAATAACGTCCTTCATGGGAGCCGCTCTTAAAAGTCTGGTTGGCAGGGGTCATATTGTACTTTCCATTTTCTGATTCGTTGACAGGAACAACCACCTCCCAAAACAATTTTTACCTCTGTTTTATAAATAAAAAGCTCTAGCACATGTTAAATCCCTGCTTCCCTCTGCGAAGGGCCAATCTTTTATTTTTATGTTGAGTCACCATCCTTTCTTTGAGCACCTTCTCGAGAGCATAACTGTCATTCTTAGTGTAATGTGCTTGTCCCAGAATACGGTTAACTGTGGTATAACTTTGATGCTCTTATCTTTGATATTTTTACTTCTAGTCTTCACTTGAACTTCAGAGGTGCCTTGGCATTTATGTTTTGCTCTACAAATAAAGGCAAGCGAGATACCACTTTATCATATCTTATTATGAACATTGCAATCCTGCAGATAGATTTATTTCATGTTATTTATTCTTAGTGTGTTGGTATCTTTTCATAGTTCACATAGCTACTAGGTGGCATTATCTACATTCCTTTATTATGAATTGCCTAAGTACTTGATCATATAGTGAGAATATTTACATCATATGAAGCAAATGTGTTCGTAAAAGTTTCTTTTATCGCACTCAGTTGTTAACTGAATTGCTTGAGGACAAGCAATAAGCTAAGCTTGGGGGAGTTGATACGTCCAAAACGTATCTACTTTCCCGAACACTTTTGCTGTTGTTTTACCTCTAATTTGTGTGTTTTGAATGCAACTAACACGGACTAACGCTGTTTTCAGCAGAATTGCCCTGGTGTCTTGTTTTTGTGCAGAAAGTCAAGTTTCGGGAAAATTCCCGAAAAATATCCTGGAGTTCCTATTTTTCCAGAAGACACACGGAGCCAGAAGACGAGACGGAGGCGGGCCACGAGGGCCCCACACCATGGGCCCGCGCGGCCAGGGCTGGGCCGCGCCGGGGGTGGTGTGGCCGCCTCGGCACCACCTCGCGTCCCCCTTTCGACTACTTAGTCCCCTTGACCTAAAAACCCGAGGAGGATCGACGCTTTTTCCAAAAACACTCCAGAGCTCCGCCGCCACCGAAAACCCTATTTCGGGGATCAGAAACTCCGTTCTGGCACCCTGCCGGGACGGGGAATTGGAGGAGATCATCGCCATCATCATCACCGACGCCTCTCCATCAACCATCCATGATTCCCCCATCCATGTGTGAGTAATCCCCGCTGTAGGCTGAAGGGGATGGTAGGGATTGGATGAGATCATTCATGTAATAGATATCAGATTGTTAGGGCATGGTGCCTAGTATCCGTTGTTAGTACTTTATGTCATTGTTGCAACTTGTTATGCTTAATGCTTGACACTAGGGCCCGAGTGCCATGATTTCAGATCTGAACATGTTATTGAATCATGAGGATAATTATTTTTTAGATCATATCTGCAAGTTGTTTACACATATAATTGTCCGGAACCCGAGGCCCCAAAGTGACAACAATTGGGATAACTGGAGGGGATGGCTGTAATGTGAGGATCACATGTGTTCACGGAGTGTTAATGCTTTGCTCCGGTGCTTTATTAAAAGGAGCACCTTAATTACCAGTAGTTTCCCTTGAGGCCCCGCTGCAAACGGGCTGGTAGGACAGAAGATGTTGTGCAAGTTTCTCATTGCGAGCACGTACGACTAAATACGGAACACATGCCTATGATTGATTATTACCTGGATACTTTATTATTATCTATCTGCAAATGCCCTACGCTTGACTATTATATGAATTATCTTATCCATGCAACGCCCGTTCATCCATCCCTATGCCTACAGTATTTTAATCCTGCTGTCTACTTCAATTATTACTGCTGCTTTTATTTTACTGCTGCTATTATTTCACTACTGCTACTGCTATAAAACTGTTGCTACTGATAAACTGTGTCGAGCAAGTCTATTTCCAGGTGCAGCTGAACTGACAATTCATCTGTTAAGGCTTATAAATATTCTTTGGCTCGCCTTGTGTCGAATCAATAAATTTGGGTTTTACTTCCCTCATAGACTGCTGCGATCCCCTATACTTGTGGGTCATCACCACCCAGATATCAAAGCTCTCCACGAGAGAAGCAGAGCAACGAGATCCTCAGCAGCACCTTCCTTGGAAGCTGTGCGCAAGCTTCCCGAAAGGTGCCTCCGGTGATTTGAGGGAGAAGGGGGTGGGCTAGCTAGGGTTTTTTCACCGCCGATTCACCCTAGAGCGGAACAATAGGGGGGCGAGTGAGACCTGATACGTCTCAAACGTATCTATAATTTTTGATGTTCCATGTTGTTATTATATCAATTGCTACATGTTTTGGTTACACTTCATATCATTTTTATGCATTTTCTGGGACTAACCTATTAACAAGATGCCACAGTGCCAGTTCCCTGTTTTCTGCTGTTTTTGGTTTCAGAAAATCTATTAAGGAAATATTCTCGGAATTGGACGAAACAAAAGACATCGTCAATAATATCACGAGGAGATCACGGAGTCCAAAGGGGAGTCGGAGCAGACCCACCAGGGGCCACGCCACACTAGGGCGCGGCCCAGGGTGGGCCCGCGCCCCCCTATGGCGTGGTGGCCTCCCTCGGCCACCGACGCCGCCTCTTCGCCTATATATTCTCCGCGACGCGAAAACCCTATTACGGTCGATCATATTCCACGAAAAGTTCCGTCGTGGCCGTCATCGTCAATCTCAGATCGGAGGAGTTCTGAAGCTCTTCCCGGCACCCTGCCGGAGGGGAGATCATCACCGGAGGGCTCTACATCACCATGCCTGCCTCCGGAGTGATGCGTGAGTAGTCCACCCCTGGACTACGGGTCCATAGCAGTAGCTAGATGGTTGTCTCTCTACCTTGTGCCTCCATGTTTAGATCTTGTGAGCTGCGTAACATGATCAAGATCATCTTATTGTAATGCTAGATGTTGTGTTTGCTGGGATCCGATGAATATTGATACCATGTTTATTCAATTTGTTTATCTATGTGCTCTTGATCTTGCATGCTCTCCGTTGCTAGTAGATTCTTTGGCCAAGTAGATGCTTGTGACTCCAAGAGGGGGTATTTATGCTCGATAGTGGGTTCAGTCTCTAGATATCTGGATCAGTGACAGAAAGGTCTAAGATGGTAGATGTGCTGTTGCTACTAGGGATAAAACATTGGTGCAGTGTCCAAGGGCACTTGTATTGATTACATTACACACTTTACTTCATGCAATAATCTGTTGTTAGCAACTTAATACTGAATGGGATGCGGATGCTGCCTTGAAGGTGGATTATTTAGGCATAGATGCGGTTGGAATAACGGTCTATGTACTTTGTTGTAATGCCCAACTAGATTTCATAGTAGACATCTTGGCATGTATTGCATTGTTATGCCCTCTCTATTTGTCAATTGCCCAGCTGTAATTTGTTTACCCAACATGCTAGTTATCTGTTCTGAGAGAGACACCACTAGTGAACTGTGGACCCTGGTCCAATTTCCTCATACTGTTTACACAACCTGCTGCAATCATCTGTTTCCTGTTACTTGCTGTGTTTCCTGCTGTTTTTCACACCATACGTTTAACTCTTTGTTTCTGCAAGACCGGAGAGATTGACAACCTCTCTGTTTCGTGTTGGGCAAAGTTCTGGTTTGTGTCTGTGCAGATTCCACGTTGGTGCAAGCTCCCTAGCGCCAGGGGGAGTCAACATCAACAACCTTCCAATTGATCGTCAAGTCCTACTGGATTGATAACCTTGGGTAGATTTCTCAAGGGAAAACTTCTGCTGTCTACATCATAACCTTCCTCTTGGGGTTCACCAACACGTAGCCATCAAGCTGTTTTCTGGCGCCGTTGCCGGGGACTTGGAGGCTATTGGAAAGGGGAGTCTCTCAGTTCCAATCTCTTTACTTTGTTTTTTGTCTTGTTTTAGTTTTGTTTTGCTTGCTGTTAAAAATCAAAAACCCAAAAAAAAAAATTAGTTTCTTGCATCTAGTTTATTTCGGTTTGTTATTATGTCTAGTTATTTATTTTCTATCAATGTCTTCTCTGTTTGAAACAAAATCTTATTGGCTAAGTGGGTTCGCGGAGGAACAACATAATTACTATAAGGAATACCGCTTGTCTCAAAAAGGGAAATATTTATGGTAACAAATAACTAGATTGAATTATTTCGCTAAAAACTTGTGCTCTACTTATGATGAATCCTACTGCTTTAATGAATCTTTATGTTGTAGAAGGCATAAACACCTCCCTTTCCAATGTGATTATAATGATAATGAAACTTTGGCTGCTTATGCTAAAGGAAATTATGACTTTGGTAATCTTGAGCGAATTGAAGATTTTTTTGTTTTTAAGGGTGCCTATGAAATTGCTGGTTATATTCAAAATGATGATGCTCCTTATAGAACTGAGAATTATGCTATACTTGGTTATTGCCTTGAATATTATAATGATAATCATTATATCACTGAATTTCTTGAGAAAATTTATTCTCCAGAACAATTTGCTACCTTTCAGGAACCTGTGGGAGAAGAAACTGCTAAAACTGAAAGCTCATTGGATGAAAAAGAGGAAGAGAGTGATGGACAAAAGGAGGATCTACCTTCTAATGATAGTAACTCTTTAACTCTTACATTATATGATTGCCCTCCACGCCTATCTAAGGAGGAAGAGTGCTATACTGTTGAATGTCATGATTCTATTGAAATATCTCCTTTTGATAAATTTGAAGTAAACATCCTCCTTGACTCAGTAAAAGAGGAAATTGCAGAAAGTAAAAATGTGCTCCCTAATGTTTTTTATGATAATTCTCTTGATGATGGTCCTATATTGCCTGATGATATTAATCTTGCTACTATTGTCAAAAGTGAGTTTAATGACTCCACTGTTTTTGAGCTTAATAAAAATTATGTGTTTGAAGATCATGAAAAGCATGCTTCATGTGATAGCTATATTGTTGAGTCTATTCATGATGCTACTGAAAATTATTTTGAGAGAGGAAAATATGGTTATAGAAATCTTCATGTTATTAGATTTCCTCTCATTGTGATGAAAGTTTTGAGCTTTCTCTTGTGTTGCTTTTATATGATGGTTTCTTTAAAACCTACTGGTCATTATGTGAGAGGGTGACATAGTTTCATATATCACAATAATATTAAGTCTCCTCTCTTTATGTAGAAAATTTTGAAGTTGCACTTGTTTTGTCTTCCTATGCTAGTCACTTTGTGCTTCATTTACTTGTTTTCTTACAAGGCTCCTATGTATAGGAAGAGTGTTAGATTTAAACATGTTTTATATATGCTTCTTGATGCTCTCTTTTACGTTTCAACTCTCATCTTTATGTGAGCATCATAAAAATCACTATGCCTAGCTAAAAGGAGTTAAAGAAAATCACTTCTGGGAGATAACCCATGTTTTTATTTGCTGTTTTATTTTTGTTTTCTTGAGTCAAGGATGCTTGTTTACCTCTGTAGCAACTCATTTGTATCTTTATTTTGCTGTTTTGTTGTGCCAAGGAGAGTTACTAATGCAAAGTTGGTTTTTATTTTCGGGACTGCATTGGGACAGATTGCTGTTCGTCACCGTTTAATTCAGTAGAAAATCAGAAAAAATCGAAAAATGCTGAAATTTTTTGTGCATGTTCCTGATGATGTTACGCAACTTTCATTATTTCAAAAGTTTTTCATCTGAGCATCGTAAGTGCCTCGAAAAAATTCGTCATTACAGACTGTTCTGGTTTGACAGATTCTGTCTTTTATTTTGCATTCTCTCTTTTACAAGTTTTTAAGTGGTTTCTTTTCGTGTAAAAGTGCCCACTTGAGCCTAGTAACAGTGGCTAATGTTTAAAATAGTTGGCTTGTGAAGTTTGTCTTTGCTAGAACTTTAAAGTATTATCTTTTAGTGCACTAACCTGCTAATGAGAAAAGCTGTTAAGTTTTGGTGTGAAGTAAGTTTTCAAGTGTTGATAGAGGAGAATGATATTACATGATCAAGAAGAGTGAAGAGCTTAAGCTTGGGGAGGCTTACCTCCCCAGCATATTTCAAGAAGACTCAAACATCTAAGCTTGGGGATGCCCAAGGCATCCCCTTCTTCATCTACAAATTATCAGGTCATCTCTAATGGTGCTATATTTTTACTGCTTCATGCTAGTGTACTCTTCCTTGGAGCGTCAGTGTGTTTTTGTTTTCAGTTTGTTTTGTTTTGTTTGCTGTGCTATACTTGTTGGATCCTAGTATTCATGTTTGGGAGAGAGACACGCTCCACTTTTTCATTAGAATACTCTTGTGCTTCACTTATACTTGTTGAGTATTCCTGTCTAGCTGCTGTGATTGCTTTTAGCTCTCAGTTTTTCATGTATCTCTTGTTAGAGCTATCAGTTGCTTTTGAAGAAAGTACTCTCTTATTTCACTTATATCTGTTTGGAGAGTTGTCAAATAAGTTGATTGGTGTTTGGTAGGACCAGAAAAATGCTATGCATGTGGTAGTGGTATAAAATGCTTACATGAATCTTTTTAGATCGTTGTCTTGAGTAATTTGATGCTTGCCAATTGTTTTGAGCTGTCAAGTAATTAATGTTTAAGCTTGTGCATCATGTAAGTAATGGCTATTAATGAAGAACTACTATAAGGATTTTCTGCTATAATAATCTGTTGCATGATTGGAAGTCCATAGTAGTCTAGATAATTTTTGGATGAAGGCTATGTGTTAACAAGGAAGACAGTGGGAGTCTATGGTTCGTCAAAACCTTGTGTTTTATGTACACTCTTGCTATTCCAGTTGATAATGATGTTTGCTTATAATAACCTTGCTAGCCTAAACTCTGTACTAAGAGGGAATGCTTCTTGTACATCCAAAACCTTGAGCCAAATCCATGCCACCTGTGTCCACCATACCTACCTATTATGTGGTGTTTTCACCATTCCAAGTAAATTTCTTCATGTGCTATCTACTAACTACTCAAAACAATTATCCCTTTTTGTGTCACTACTTGAAAAGCTCATAAGGACGTAGATAGGTGGTCTTTATTTCCTGGTTGATCAAATTTTACACACCTGGACTAGTGGCATATACATCCGTTTATCCAATAATTTTGCAAAAAGTGCTGGCAACGGGGTGCCCAGTCCCAATTAATTACAACTTTAACCAAACAATTCTCTTCACATTTTTTGCCCCTGATTCGTCAGTCAAGCAATGTTCACAAGTGTGTAAACAAAAGAGAAGAGGGATGATCTGCCCGCTGGTAGAAATAACGTCCTTCATGGGAGCCGCTCTTGTAAAGTTTGATCAACTAGTGAAGTAGAGTGTCGGGGGAATACTTTCTGGATTAACCCGCGGCCCAGTGCGACTTAACTTACTCGCACGGACGAAGGCCCACTTGGGAGCAAGCCCAATATTGAACCGCCATAAGGAGAAAGATCTAGAAGACAATCCCGGAGGACGTGAAGACCAAGTAGTCTCCGAGTAGGCCTCTGTGGATGTATTCCTTATGGGGAAGTTTCCTTTTGTAACCTAGCGAGCCTCTGTGTATATAAAGAGGACTCGCAGGACTTAGAGCGGGTCAAGCTATCAAGCCCCAAACCCTAGCTCATACGGCGAGTACCAGATCGGATCGCCTCCATTGTAACACCTCGATTATCATATCAATACCAATCTAGGGTAGGCAGGAAGTAGGTCTTTTACCTCACATTGAGGGGGCCGAACCTGGGTAAATCTGTGTTGATCTTTGTTCCTGCGATCCCAAGCTCGGAGATGCTTGACTCGCATAATCCCACACCTACGAAGTCATCTATGACACCTGACGTGACAAACCCACGACAGTTGGCGCCCACCGTGGGGCCTGCGGTCAAAAGCGTCACGTTCCGCGCAGGATCGAAATCAGGCTTCAAGGACATCGCCATCGGCCAAGTTGAAGACATCAATGGGGTCCCCTTCATCGACGACTCAGAGTGGGGACCCGAGGCAGATCGCATCGAGTTCGGATACATCGTTCCCATCGGATCAGTAAAAGTTTTCGTCGGATCCGTCAGTCGCAGATCTATGGACGCGACTCAAGGAAGCGAATCGGTGAAGGAGCTGCGGCCGGTCAGGGTCCGCGTGTTGGAGGAGCTACAACAAGCTACGGCAAGATTGCCCATCCCCGTCCCGTCAAGACCTGTTTGGGGATCTCTACCAAATCAGGAAGGAGACCTCAAGATTGAAGAGATTGAAGCTATCAGGACGGAGCTCTGTGAAGAGGCACAAAGACTCGCGGCTGAGCGCGAAAAACTCCAAGAAGAAGGCCGACGACTCCGCCGCTGCCAGCCGAAGCACCAGGCGGTGCGAACCAAGACGACATCTGAGCGCAAGAAACTCCAAGAAGAAGAGTGGCGACTCCGTCGTTGGCAGCAAAAACATCAGATCAAGATGGACAAAGAGATGAAATCACAGTTCCACGGCGACCCAGAGAGCAACGTGCACGCCGCGATAGGGATATTGTCAAAGATAGCACCGGTTGGAGACACACGAGCTGATAAGGAAGCTCGCTATGCGATCGACCTACTACAAACCGCTGCTTTACAACAAGCAAATATGTATGGAGTCACGCCCAATGAGCCGCAAAATGAGGTATCATGGGGAGGAGAAAGTACAGCGTCGAAGAAGTGGTCAACCAGCTAGCAGGTTTGCAGGTATCATTGGAAAAAGAAAAGAAGATAGAAGGCGAGTCGCGGACGTCCGGAGCGACTCAGCCATCCCAGATTGAAACTGATTCAGATGAAGATTCAGCGCCAGTAAACTCCTATTCATTATTGAAAGGACCAGCATGTTTTGGAGAGGAAATACGGCTCACTCGTTTCCCCCCGAACTTCGACGAGTCGCAGCGAGTCACCACCTATCGCAGTGACCAAGACCCTGCCTTATGGATAGAAGATTACGAGGCAAGCATGACAGGGGCTGATGTGACTCAAGAAATACGTGCGAAATACTTCCACTTGGCAATACAGGGAGAAGCTAGGGATTGGCTGTTAAGGCTGCCATCAAAATCAATAAGCACATGGGAAGACTTGAAGGACAAGTTCATCCGCAGATTCCAAACAGAAGATATGAAAAACCTTAGACAATGCATTCAAAAAGAGGACGAATCAAGCGGCGACTGGATCAAGAGAATCGCGGAGATCCTTGGCTCCGCCAAAAACTTAACAGTACAAGCTGCAATACAAGCTATGAGAAAGAACTGTAGATTTGAGCCGCTGGTGCACAAATTAAGTCGCGCTGAGCACAAGATTGATAGTTTCGACCAGCTTTTGGCAACGGCTGACAAGTACGCAAAGACAGATAAGGGACAGGCGGCTTATCACAGAACCCAACGGGAAACTGCCAGTCGCGAAGACAGAACGTCGCGCACACCAGATGCAGGAGCAAGGAGTGATAAGGCCTTACCCCTAATAACTGCAAGGGGATCTTCGACGTGCCTTGCGACTTACATCGCAGGAGAGATGGCAGGCCAGCGGGTCACACAAAGGCGCAATGTCATTATTACCGGAGGTGGAAAGAAGGCGACACGCCAGATACAGCTCGCAGCAGATCGATGCAGCACAAGTAAATCTAGCTCTCGTCAAGAGCCTGACGTTTTACCTAGAAGAAACATAGGACAGTTTCATACAGTGGAGTACAAACGACGGATGGAAGCCGGAAGAGCGGTCAGATTTCAACGCCAGAAAGGTATCGTCGCTGGACAGAGCAATCGGTTATTTGGAGTCGCGGCGATCACCCCCCAGAAGTAAGAGATCCAGGACAGCCAGCTCTGTGGTCACGCCTGAAGTCGCGGGATACAAGTTAAGTAAGGTCCTAATGGACGGAGGAGGAAGAGTAAACATCCTATATCAAGACACGCTCCGAAGAATGAATATACCCGAGACAAGGCTGCGACCATCCAGGAAAGAAATTCAAGGAATAATCCCAGGAGCTGTTACGCGACCAATCGGAAAGATAACACTTGAAGTTAGCTTTGGAACAGAGCGGAACTTCCGCACAGAGCTCCTAGACTTTGAGGTTGTAGCAGTCAAAAGCTCATATCATGCAATCTTTGGAAGAGAAGCCTATGTCAAATTTACCGCTCGCCCCTGCTACGTCTACCTACAGTTAAAGATACCAGGACCAAACGGTGTTATTACAATATATGGAGACAGACAGAGAGCGTTAGAATGCGAGAACGCAGGCTCAGTACTCGCAGAAGAAGCTTGTATCGCCAACTCTTCACATGGGTATCAGTCGCAGATCGGTGATCGCAGCTCAAAACGAGTCGCGTTGGAGGTACCGCGGAAGCGGCCAACAGGATGCAGCCACCGGATGGTAAATACCCACCGAGAAGTCGCGCATCAGCAAGATAATGCCCCAGAGGTCGCCTTGATACAAAAAGAAGACAAGAAATGGCGCATGTGCATAACCCAGCCTCGATCAACAACCCCAGCCAAAGGGGCTCAGTTATCGTGAGACCTTACAAAGCAAACTCAACTCAACATAAGTCGCAGCTCAGTGCGGCTAATCGCTTAACAAAGTTGCTCTCTGCTTCAACATGAGATATACATCGGAGCTATCATGCTCGACCCGAGTCGCTTTTAGCGACTCAAAATTGAACCAATCAGGTGTTCAACCCACTCCGTTAGGAGTATTAATTCGCAACTAAGTGCGATGAGTATCAAGTATGCATGGCCTGCGGGGAATAGAAAACCCGCATTAAAGGGCCTGCATCATCATGTAACACCCTGTAAAACATCGAGTGATTATGAAATAAAGCCGGCACCCTTGACATTCAAGGGTTTGTCGTTTCGCCTCAACTATCATTGAGTCGCTGAGTCTTTTGAATTTCATATATCACTGACCCTTGAGGGCTCCTTACGAGCATCGCGAGTACCAATCGCACCTCAAATTTTGCCAAACTAGTGGCAATCCTTAAGCTAGAAGCGTCTTGCATTATGCGACCAAAGTACTGGGGTGTGGCGTCAATCGAGCTTGATTGCCTATCATGGCCGCTCTCGACCCTGAACACACATGTTCCTAGGAAATACTGAGCCGCGCGAGCGTCTACTTAATGGAATTATCAAGAAAAGAACCTGCTTATAGGTCACAAAAATACTGTTTATAATACATGAATATCTTACAGACTAACGGGCATGTCCCACATTATTTATTTTTCCTCTTCCGAGCAACAGGAGTGGGAATTGGCGCGGCTTGTCTCGCAGTTGCAGTCGCAGGTGTCCTAATAATCAGGGCGCCGCCAGACGAAGCAGAAGGGCCACCAGATACTGTTGCTGGAGTGGCAGCCCGAGATGACTCAGCTCCTGAGGACTTTTCCTTGACACCTTGCTCCCATCAAGATTGAATTTATCAAGATAAGTGCCCAAGTCTAAGTTATCAACAAATTTTGTGGCATACCCCGCATCCCTTTCCAGATATCGAAGTACTCGCTTATTGGCAGTTCAGTATCATCTGCGCTCATCGCCAGGCCGTGGCGAGCAACCTTGCCAACATCTATCTCTGGATAATATGCTCGAAGCAATGTCAAGACATGCGCGGCTCCGGCGCGAGCAGAGGATCGTTTCCAATCAGAGACATAATGTGGAGCCTTGAGCAGTTTATTTATCCAATACTCGCAAGATGTTGGGCCATCAGTCGCAGGAGTGATTACCGTCATAACTTCCTTGGTAACCTTTAAGAAGCGCTGGCTGAGGTCAGACAGATATACCAGTTGATCCTTCAAATTGGAGCGGGACACTGGGGCCTCAGGTCCTATGTCAAAGAAAGAAAAGGCAAGAAACAAGTCAGAGACTAACGTTGGTTACCCAAAATATGTATGATTAAAGGAATACAAGACCAACCAGCAAGCTGCAGGACGGCTGATTTGACCATGGAGCCAAAACCCTCAAAGGCTTTGAGCAGCGAGTTATATTTTTCATCTCGCGCGGCGAGTTCCTTTGCGTGGTCTCCCTTCAGGCGATCAATCAATTCAGATTTAAGAGTCAGCCCTTCTCGCAAAGATCTAATGACCTCGTCTTTCTCCATGAGTCGCTGCTGCATATCAGCTTCAAGTTCTTTAAATTGCTCTTCGCAGGAGTCGAGTTGACCTTTGAGAGATTTTATTTCCTGATCTTGGTCCCTAATGACCTCATTATGCTGCTCCAGGCGAGACTGCATCATTTCAGGATGGTCTATGGAAATGCCTTTACCCTTTATTGAGCCAGAAGCATCAAGCAAGGACAGTTCACGCTGAAAACAAACAGAGCAAAACGCATAGGTAAATTATCCAGGAATTTGGGGGCTCGAGATTTGAAGCCAGGAAAAGAATCAACACCCCGTGCGATGACACAAGGTTTTGATCCTTGGGGGCTACGGTATATGTACCTGGCGACTTGAAGAAAATTGCTCAACTAAGCCGCGCAGCAGAGCAGCATGCTTGTCTCCAGCAGAAATTATGGCATCTGCGATTGACTTAGAACTATTTCCTGGAGCTGGAATTCTATTTTCAGTAGATACCCTACCAGCAGCAGGAGTTGTGGATGGAGCTGCGACTGGAGTCGCGGCAGGAGCCGCGTCTGCAATACCTTCCTCCAGGGAGGGCCTTGGTTGAGTCGCACCATTACTGTTTCCCACGTTTTCATCAGCAGCATCATCCTCGCTCATAGCTTGCTGAGAAGAAGTGGGATGGGAATTAGACTTGGTAGCCTCTTCAGACATAGCCCTGCAAAACATTGATGGGTTAATAAGCTGACCTAGCAGAGCCGCAACATTGAAAAGAAGGCGAACCATACCCAGAGGCGACACGGATACTCTTCATCAGGCAACCAGAAGAAGGAGAAGATAAACCTTGCAAATCTGAACCTACAGAGTATGAAAAGAAGTAGTGATCAGCAATTCCTTGCCAGAAATACGTAAAACAAAAAGAGAAGGAGAAGAGTCGCAAACAATTACCCGAGCTTATTGAGAAGCAATCCTCTGCAACAGCTCGGAAGAAAAAGTAGCCTTGTTGGGATCAGCAGTTTTAAAGATTTGGCAGCTCTTGTTTCTGCCAGTAATGCCAAGGCTTTGCGACGTTTCTCAGGCTGCGTGGGGTCTTCTGAGCTCTGGCATAAAATACGTTTCGAGGACCTGCGAGGCACCTCAGGAAGTTCCAGGAAAGGTGTATTTGGAGTCGAGGACAAAAGAGCGTCGGCCATTTGTTGTTCCTCTTCAGAAGCACTACCCTCGTGCATAACTGTATCTTCGTCAAAGGCTGCGGCTTGCCTTGACGACTCAGCCGCGGTCCTTGGTTCAAGTCGACGTCCTCTGAAGGAAGAACCCAGAAATAGGGATCGATCTGAAAAGGAGCTCAGGTCAGAAATAATCAATTTTGGAAAGGAATTTTCGAGGAAACAAGTGACAAGTAAACATTACCACAAAAGGCTTGTGCTCAGCCCAGAAGGGAGCAAGTCCGACGTTGTCATACGAGTCAATATCCTCGTCCGTCACTCGGCGAATGAAATTTATCCACTCCCCTTTGTCCCAATCTTCAGGGCAAGTGCGATCGACGTCATTTGCATGACAAGTGAAATCCATCATAAGCCGCGAGCGGCGACTCACAGGCTGAACTCGCCATTTAGTCCAGCAAGATATGAGATCTAATCCAGTGAGACCATGGAGTGTCAGCGCTCTCACCTTGTCTAGAAGGGATTCGATAAAGGGCAACGAAGAAGGATCAGGTTTGGAAGACAAGCATCGGTAGCCTCGAAGGGAAGAGGAGACCAAAGAGGAAGAGGAATTTCACCCTCAGGAGAAGTGTTTTTACAATAGAAGAATGTCCTTTGCCACTCCTTGATTTTCTTGGCAAGAGTTAGTTTTGGGAAGATACTACCCCTACGGCGTTGGAAGGAAATGGCGCCGCATTGGAGAAAAGGACCATCTGTGGTTTCCCTTTGACTATTGCAATTGAAAAGAGCAAGCCAGAAATCTATTGAAGGCGGGATACCCAGATAATCTTCGCAGAGGACGTGGAAGTTGCTCACTTGCAACATCGAATTAGGGCCAATATCATGGAAGCGGAGACCTAACCGCTGCATCAAGGAGCGGAAGAAGAGAGAGCCCGGGGGCTTGAACCCGCGCTCAACATGCTCCGCAAAAATCACTACTTCTCCTGGTTGAGGATTGGGGATTACCTCCTCACCGCCGCCCGCCATTCGCATTGATCTTTTGGCGGAAGAAGGCCCCGTGCAGATAGGGATTCCAGGAAATCTTCGTCGACCCACGAGCCTTCCCAGTTGCACTTGCGGCGAGACATTTTTCTCAGATCGATGGAGATATCCACCGAAGGATTGTGAGTACGAGAAGCGAGATTGGAGGCGGCGGAAAGGAGTAGCGGATGCGTAATGCAGGACTTGATGCAGAACGCTGGGGAAAACGATGAGCCAAGATAAATAACCCAGACGCGGAAGACGTTTAGATCTGAAAATCAACCGTCAAGACAGGATAAGTCGCGTTCTTGAGCCGCCAAGAAGAGTTATAAGCCGCAGAAAATTGGAGTTCAGCTGGGATAATTCACGTGCGCGGCTCAGGGGTTTGTTAAGACGAAGGAGCCTTCACTCGAAATCCAAGCTAAACTTGGGGGCTAATGTCGGGGGAATACTTTCTGGATTAACCCGCGGCCCAGTGCGACTTAACTTACTCGCACGGACGAAGGCCCACTTGGGAGCAAGCCCAATATTGAACCGCCATAAGGAGAAAGATCTAGAAGACAATCCCGGAGGACGTGAAGACCAAGTAGTCTCCGAGTAGGCCTCTGTGGATGTATTCCTTATGGGGAAGTTTCCTTTTGTAACCTAGCGAGCCTCTGTGTATATAAAGAGGACTCGCAGGACTTAGAGCGGGTCAAGCTATCAAGCCCCAAACCCTAGCTCATACGGCGAGTACCAGATCGGATCGCCTCCATTGTAACACCTCGATTATCATATCAATACCAATCTAGGGTAGGCAGGAAGTAGGTCTTTTACCTCACATTGAGGGGGCCGAACCTGGGTAAATCTGTGTTGATCTTTGTTCCTGCGATCCCAAGCTCGGAGATGCTTGACTCGCATAATCCCACACCTACGAAGTCATCTATGACACCTGACGTGACAAACCCACGACATAGAGTATTGCCTATTTGCTGATTTGTTGACACCTGTATACACCATTACCTTACAAAACAATATTTTATGCTCTCTATATGCCTTCGGGAACTACAGCTCTAGCACATGATGTTAGCCCTGCTTCCCTCTGCGAAGGGCCATTCTTTTACTTTTATGTTGAGTCAGTTTTCCCACTTCTTTCTGTCTACTTAAGCAAACATCATTGTCAACTCCAGTATAACAGTTTTTACATAACTTTGTGTTTGGTTGATCTTATTCTTTGCATTGACATTATCTATATGATATACATGTTGAAAGTTGAAGCAAATGCTGAAGCTATTATCTTCCTTTGTGTTGATACAAACACTTTCATGTTGAGAATTATTGCTGCTGTGAGCTAACTATTATGTTAGACTATTATATCTCTAAATGTTTTATAGTATTATTCATGAAAGTTTGCACTTGTGTGATCACTTATGTTTACTCTTTATTTACTTGCTTGCAAACTATAGACCATTGGCTTGGATCACTTCATTCAGATCATGTGCATTACATTGTTATTTGATCAAAGATTGTGTTGGTAGCATGTCACTTCAAAAATTATCTGTTTTTATCGTTTACCTACTCGAGGACGAGCAGGAACTAAGCTTGGGGATGCTTGATACGTCTCAAACGTATCTATAATTTTTGATGTTCCATGCTGTTATTATATCAATTGCTACATGTTTTGGTTACACTTCATATCATTTTTATGCATTTTCTGGGACTAACCTATTAACAAGATGCCACAGTGCCAGTTCCCTGTTTTCTGCTGTTTTTGGTTTCAGAAAATCTATTAAGGAAATATTCTCGGAATTGGACGAAACAAAAGACATCGTCAATAATATCACGAGGAGATCACGGAGTCCAAAGGGGAGTCGGAGCAGACCCACCAGGGGGCCACGCCACACTAGGGCGCGGCCCAGGGTGGGCCCGCGCCCCCCTATGGCGTGGTGGCCCCCCTCGGCCACCGACGCCGCCTCTTCGCCTATATATTCTCCGCGACGTGAAAACCCTATTACGGTCGATCATATTCCACGAAAAGTTCCGTCGCGGCCGTCATCGTAAATCTCAGATCGGAGGAGTTCTGAAGCTCTTCCCGGCACCCTGCCGGAGGGGAGATCATCACCGGAGGGCTCTACATCACCATGCCTGCCTCCGGAGTGATGCGTGAGTAGTCCACCCCTGGACTACGGGTCCATAGCAGTAGCTAGATGGTTGTCTCTCTACCTTGTGCCTCCATGTTTAGATCTTGTGAGCTGCCTAACATGATCAAGATCATCTTATTGTAATGCTAGATGTTGTGTTTGATGGGATCCGATGAATATTGATACCATGTTTATTCAAGTTGTTTATCTATGTGCTCTTGATCTTGCATGCTCTCCGTTGCTAGTAGATTCTTTGGCCAAGTAGATGCTTGTGACTCCAAGAGGGGGTATTTATGCTCGATAGTGGGTTCAGTCTCTAGATATCTGGATCAGTGACAGAAAGGTCTAAGATGGTAGATGTGCTGTTGCTACTAGGGATAAAACATTGGTGCAGTGTCCAAGGGCACTTGTATTGATTACATTACACACTTTACTTCATGCAATAATCTGTTGTTAGCAACTTAATACTGAATGGGATGCGGATGCTGCCTTGAAGGTGGATTATTTAGGCATAGATGCGGTTGGAATAACGGTCTATGTACTTTGTTGTAATGCCCAACTAGATTTCATAGTAGACATCTTGGCATGTATTGCATTGTTATGCCCTCTCTATTTGTCAATTGCCCAGCTGTAATTTGTTTACCCAACATGCTAGTTATCTGTTCTGAGAGAGACACCACTAGTGAACTGTGGACCCTGGTCCAATTTCCTCATACTGTTTACACAACCTGCTGCAATCATCTGTTTCCTGTTACTTGGTGTGTTTCCTGCTGTTTTCCACACCATACGTTTAACTCTTTGTTTCTGCAAGACCGGAGAGATTGACAACCTCTCTGTTTCGTGTTGGGCAAAGTTCTGGTTTGTGTCTGTGCAGATTCCACGTTGGTGCAAGCTCCCTAGCGCCAGAGGGAGTCAACATCAACAACCTTCCAATTGATCGTCAAGTCCTACTGGATTGATAACCTTGGGTAGATTTCTCAAGGGAAAACTTCTGTTGTCTACATCATAACCTTCCTCTTGGGGTTCACCAACACGTAGCCATCAAGACCAAGTGAAAAGATGTCACAGCTGGAGAAAGAAGAATATCTAGTTCAAAATTGATAGGGACAAAACAATCATTTTCCACCAGGGGACAAGATGTTGCAAAGGTCGATGTCTCAAAACACCATCGCCAAGTTGCTGCCGCCGGAGAGGTGGAACATTTCCCCTCTCTCCCATACCCGAGGGCGCCGATCACAACAAGCAAATGAACATGCCAACACATCGCCTAACACGTCCACCGGCGCCTCCAAGGAGGGTACGCCGCCAAGACAGAACTTTTGCCAAAAGTTTATTGTGATCGTTTTGTTCAAATAATTATTAGGGAAAAGCAGGGACAGGAACAACGAATATCTTTATCGAAGGGATTTAGGGTTTTCACCCGGGCACAAGAGAAGGAGGGGATAAAATATGGACTTCGAAATCGCCTCCAAGGAGAGGAACAACATTTGTAACCAGATCCCCCAACCTAGATATCCTGATTATTCTCCAAATCCGACGAGCACACGCCTAATAGAGCTAGCGGGATGGGAACCGCGCGAGACGAGGGCCGCCATCTTCATATTCGGAAACAGAGGCCGACAAGGAGACTCTCGCGCCATGACCAGCATCCCGCAACCCCTCGCCACCCGTGACCGAGGAGGACGACCAGCAGCACCCGTGAGCGTCCCATGTTGCAAGGACCACCGCCGCCCTACCTCCCGAGGCCGCCGCCCCCACATGTCCGAGCTCTCCGTGGGAGAAGCAAAGCAACAATATCCTCGCCGCCACCTTCCTTGGTTGTCGTACCAGGCTTCCTAGGCAGCTCCTCTGTCGTAAACGAGGGAGAAGGGAGGGGGTTGGGTTAGCTAGGGTTTGTGTCCACCCGATTGGCTGGGGTCGAATGACAAGATGTCGCCGCTGGAGAAAGAAAAATATCTATATTAAAATGATGTTTGTGTGCACAAAATCTAAAAAAAAATAATACTCCCCCTCTGATCCTTAATAGATGTCGCAAGGTGTACTATGACTTGTAGCTGCAGTAGTTGATTTCCTACAACACTTGTAGCTGCAGTAGTAATAAATTGATCGAAAGTGAATATTTTATCATTTAAGACTCGGTTGTAATTCAGGCAAAGCAGGCAAAGCAAGTGAGGGTCCTTTCTGGTCGAAGTCCCAAACAATTTGGAGCATTTTATCAACCTTTTTCTTAAAATAGTATTTATTAATTAATGGACACAACCATCACTGAGCCATTCATCATTACAAGTTCAATAACCACTCGGTTGAACAAGATAGATCAAGGCGAAATTGAGAGAGTAAGACTAGGTACTACTCCCTCTGTTTTTTAATATAAGATGTTTTAGGTGTTGCACATATTGTCTAGATACATACTAAAGTGATTGAACATGTATACTAATACATGTCTACATACATTTATGTACATGTGCATGTGGACAAATGCTAAAACATCTTATATTAAAAAACAGAGGGAGTAGTTGTCAATTATATTTCCGGCAGTAGCAACGCATATTTTTACGGGCCAGAATTTTTTTCTTTTAAGAATCCTTGAGCATCTGAGCACCAATGTTGGCATGCAAATATGCAATGAGTTTCTCTCTCATTATAACTGGAAAATGCACAAAAAGGAATCGTGACTATACTGAGTACCATTCTTATTCCAAGCCACCTGGGCACCTGTAAAGCTTTTGAAGCATGCATAATAACATGAAAGATGTAAAAATTTCCAAGTATTTTGTACTTGTACATGCCATCTAAAAAAACTTGTACAGGGCACAAGTACCAGTTCTGGAAAACACTTTCTCCTATGCTACTGATTTACCGTGGCGCCACAAAAAGTTTCCTGCTGATTCAGTCATGTATATGGGAAAGAGATACGTGCATTCCAAGTGATGAAATGCTGTCAATTCCCAGCGACGACATGTGGAAGTTCTGACTTCATGATCTCAAGCCTCTTTTACATGAGAATGTAGCATACCCCATACACAGTGATAAAGATACAGCGAAAACCTGATTTTGCAAGCAACAAAGATGTTCAGAAATACTACTTCCCTGGAAGTAATGCACAAAACAAGTTAACAAGCAGTATACACCAGGATCACTGCCACAGTTAACACTATTTTCAGGTCCTTGGCCAACGATGTTGTCAGAAAAAATACTTGCATATTGTACAAGTCAAGTTCATTACAGTAAACTACTAAACTCGAACTCTAATAACAGATCAACTAGTAGGCAACCGAAGCATGTTCCAGCTGCAGGCAGAGACATGGTGAATACTGCAGCATTCGCCCGCGACTCCTCCCTCCCTCCAACCCTAGCCGCCGCCGGCCGCCCGCGCCGCCGCCGCCCTCCCTCCTCTCCCCCTCCTCCCTCCCGCGTCCGCGCCGCCCCCTCCCGCACAGGAACCTCACTCCCGCGCCTCCTCCTCTCGCCGCCGTCGGCAGAGGCCGTCGGGCGCGACCCGGTTGGCACCGGCGGCGGCGAAGCGCCCCCTGCTCCCTCGTTGGTTGAGCTTGGCGCGGGCCGAGCTGCTCGACCTGGGCGTCGTGCTGGTCGGGGGCACGACGGTGCGGCCGTTCTAGCGGCGGCGTGGCTACACGGCGGTGGTGGGGCGGGCCTGTGGTGGTGCGTCCGACGACGGCTGCTCAGGCGACGCGGCAGCGGCTTTGGGCCGGAGGTTTCGACCATGGACACTGAAGAAGGACGGCAGGGACGGCGCCGTCTTGGCTTTGGCGATGACGTCTTCAACGGAGCCCGTGACGGAGAGGTGCGGGACGGCTCAGCCCTCGTACGGTGGCTGGCGGGGCTGGCCTGAGGCGGCGGCGGCTCTCGGCCCAGATCTGGGCCAGGTGGGCCTGATCTGGGTTGGGTGGGCCCTGCTACCTGTGTGGTTTCAGTGACTCCGGTGTTTCTGGTAGTCCTTCCCCTGACCACATCGTGGATGGGGTGCTGGATCCGGGCCAGGAGGGCCTAATCCGGTGACCGCCTAGCAGCCTTGTTTACTCAGGGTTTGCGGGTGTGACCGGCGGGTGCGTCCTGCTAGTCGTACCCCTGCTGTTCTAGGGTTGGCGGCCTCTGTCGTTCTCCTGTCCGTTCCAATGGAACTGCAGTCGTGACATCTGTTTATCCGTGGGGGTGAGATCTTGGATGCCGGGGCGGCGGCCCTGGAAGGTGGACTACACGGTTGACTTGGCGGCGAGTGGCGCGGCAGTGGTGATGGTCGTCTTCTCTGGCCACGTGGGTGGAGAGGAGTTGGCGGAGGGAGGTCCTGGTGCTGGCTGAGCTTCGGCAATGGCGGCTCCCAGATCGTGTTTTGGTGGCCTGACTCGAAGACTATGGGCGGTTCGCGATACCGGGTGTGGTAAGAAGGTGTTTCCGAGCGAAAGCTCTGCGCTTTGACGCCAGCGGCGACGACGCCTGCGGGTGTCGTAACCCTCTTGGGGGCATCGCTGTGGGCACCTTCTCCGCATTAGGGCTCCGGGTGAAAACCCTTGACCATCGGTCTCGACGGCGGCGGCGTTATGCGCCGTCACCCTCTTGGGGGCGTCATCGTGGAGCAGCGGTTTTTCTCGATCCCGTGGTTGTTCGGTGGCAAGTCTGGTTTCCTTTGTTCTTTTCTGTTTATCTTTGATCTGCTTTGTAAGAGGGTTTTCTCATCACGTTGTATCGGTTTGGCCGTTGGGTTTTATTTATAAAGCGGGGCGAAAGCCTGTTTCGTGGAATACTGCAGCATTCACTCTCCTCGGGCTGTTGAGGATCATTAGCTTTACTTCAACCAAATGGCATAGCTTTAAAAATTATAGAAACATTTCCTTCTTAGCTGCTAGAAGAAATCATGGTACGTAGCCTACAATTTGACCTTCTGCAAGCATCAAATAAATGATATGTGTACAAAAAAATTAAATCAGTAATAAATTTCACCTGCTTTTGTATGTAACTGAAAAGACAATACATTTCTCGGCAAAAGCATGTTTCCAGCCAAGCTTAGGCGGAAGAAAGCCACGATTCTACAGGCTAAGTGGAGTTAAAACTTTTGGCTCGGATTAAATAGGAACTACAGACTAGAAATAAATCAGACATACAAAGAAGATAGTGCATTCTTCAGGCATCAACCCTGTTTGGATCTCTGAAGGGGTCGGCTAGTGAAAAATCATGGATATGCTTCATGAGATGGAAATCACCCCAATAATAACCACTCTTGAATACATACTGAGCATCTCGACTAGCTCTGTTTTCCACTTGTAGCAGCCTATGTTGATAAGCCACTCTTGCATCGTTGTAGTCTCCATATCCTTCAAACTCCATTTTGTTTAGCACTCTTGTATTCAAAATAAAGAACCTCGTAAAGTCAACATGTTGCTGAACGCCTGTGTATGACTTAAGCACCACTTTTTGGAGATGGGTCTCAAGGCATTCAATTGGATGTAGTGGCTCATACTGAGGCTCTTTTTCCTTATCCATCTCATAGTATTTATCGTGAAACTGCAAAATATATTATTTTTTTAGAAACATGGGGCAAAAGCTTTGCCCCTTATATTAATTAAGAGAGAGTTGGTACAAGGAAAACATAACACCCAAATAAAGTACAACCGGATTACTCTCCCGGTAAAATTTCTCCTAAACGTTTAGCGCCCGCAATGGCCCAAATCCTCGCTTCGCTCTTGATCTTGAGAAGGATGGCTTGCGAGGAGGTGTGCTTGTTTCGGAAGACCCTAGCATTCCTCTCATTCCAAATTTCCCAAGTAGTCAAAAGCACAAGAGAAGCCATCGCCTTACGGTTTGCCACACCAACGCCGGACATTTGCTCCCACCACGCCTTGAAGGAAAAAGTTAGCCAAAGAGATTGATCAAACGAAAGACCCAACCAATCCTTCACAAGAGACCAAATCTGGTTGGTGAAGCGGCAATGAAGAAGGAGGTGGTCACCGTCTCGGGCGTTGTCTTGCAAAGCGGACAAAGCCCACAATTTTGCCACCCTCGACGAGCAAGCCGGTCCGCCGTCCAAAGCCGATTTTGGAGGGCAAGCCAAGCGAAGAGCTTGGTCTTCGGGGGCGCCCAAGCCTTCCAAACAAGGCGCTTCAAATCAGAAGAGGTAGCCCGAAGAATTGCGCCTGGTAGGCCGACTTGGCGGTATACTCACCGCTAGGTGTGAGGTTCCACACAATGGAGTCTTCAATGGTTGTATCAAACACAAAATTTTGCAACTTGGTCCAAAGGTCAACGAACTCGAAGATGTGTTGCATGGAGAAGTCTTCATCCATCTCTATCTTGTGCACCCAAGCATTGTTGAGAAGGGCTTGATGAATGGTCCAATTCTTCCTAGAGGAGGCAAGAAAAATAAGCGGTGCAATGTCCTTGGGCTTGTGACCATGAAGCCAAGGAGCCTCCCAAAAATGCGTCTTCGCCCCATCCCCAACGGTGATAGTAGTTGAAGCATAGAAGAGGTCCATATCCTCCTCCGTGCAAGGGGTTCCCAACCCGGCCCAAATCTTGTTGGGGTCCTTCCAAAGGAGCCATGGCCATCTCACCCGCAAGGCTCTAGCGAATTTGTCGGTGTTAAGTATCCCTAGCCCACCAAGATCGGTTGGGCGACAAACGGCCTCCCAATTCACCTTGCACTTCCCACCGGAGGCCTTGTCGGTGCCCGCCCAAAAGAAAGACCGGTAGATCTTGTTGAGCTTGATAGTGAGGCCCGGAGGAATGACCAAGGGGGTCAAGTGGTAGATAGCTTGTGTAGCAAGGACCGACTTCACAATAGCACCACGACCGGCCATGGTGAAGAACCTCCCATACCAAGCGGGCACCTTTCCGGCACACTTGTCCACAAGATGTTGAAAATCAACCAAGCGCAATTGCCAAATAGAGAGAGGCAACCCTAGGTATCTCATAGGAAAGGTTGTGCGCACCACCGGAAGGCCTTCGAGAATGTTGTCAAGATTGATTCCCTCGCAACGAATAGGCACCACGGAACTCTTGTGGACATTGGTGCAAAGGCCCGTCACAATTCCGAACCCATGAAGAATGCTCTTGATCATTAGAATATCCTCTCTAAACGGCGCCACAAAGATAGCCGCATCATCCGCATAAAGCGAGGTGCGCAAGACGGTGCCTCTCCCCCTAATCTTGTGGAGCATCCCAAGAGTAGTAGCCTTCTCGAGAAGTTGTTGGAGCGGATCAATGGCAAGAACGAATAAAAGCGGAGAGAGAGGATCTCCTTGTCTTAACCCCCGACCATGGCGAATGGGGAGGCCGGCCACCCCATTGAGGAGGATGCGCGAGGAAGAGGTGGACAAAGCGCGACAATCCAATTCCGAAACCTACTTGGGAAGCCCCTCCGTTGAAGAAGATCAAGAATGAATTCCCAACGAACCGAATCAAAAGCTTTCCGGATATCTAACTTGAAGAGAAGAGAGGGCCTCTTGTTCTTGTGAAGACGTCTAGCCAAATTCTTGACATAGAGGAAGTTATCATGAATACTCCTCTTCTTGATGAAGGCACTTTGGGCGTTGGAAACTAGCTCGTTCATAAAAGGCCCAAGTCTAAGCGCAAGAATCTTGGCAATGATCTTCGCAATGGCATGAATGATCTAATAGGCCTATAGTCGGTAATCTCCTCCGCTCCTTCTTTCTTGGGAAGGAGCACCACATTTGCGGAGTTGAGCCAATGTAAGTTGACGTGTGAAGGTTGCCAAAAGCACGATGACTCGCATAATGTCAACTTTGATAATCTCCCAACATCTCTTGAAAAAAGCTCCCGTGAAACCATCCGGGCCGGGAGCCTTATCGGAAGGCATAGCATGAACCGCACCCTTCACCTCCTCCTCCGAAATGGGTGCGGCCAAGTCCTCAAGATCCGGATTGTCGAAGTGCAACTCCTCCCAATTGAAGTCATGGGATCTTCCTTCTCCTCTACCAAGAGCCGAAGCAAAATGGTCATGGATGATTTCTTCCTTTTGCTCATGTTCCGTAACCCACCCATTGTTGTGCTTTAACCGATGCATATGGTTTTACGGCGCCTCCAATTCACCTTCAAGTGAAAAAACTTCGTATTGGCGTCCCCCTCCTTGACATTGCGGATGCGGGAAGCTTGCTTTTTTCTAGACCTCTCAAGGATGGACAAACTAAGCACCTTGCGCTTGAGCCGGGCGTGGAGTGCGTGCTCCTCTACGGAAGTTGCCGGCTTTCTTGCGCCAAGTCAAATTGAAGAATGATGAGAAGGACCGCATGAAGTAGAACCTTAGGCTTGGGGAACATGATCCGACACCACTTGGAGAGGCACACCCAAGTCTCTTCAACTTGTGGAACAAGATGTGGTAAGGCTCGGTGTGCTCAATCGGTGCATCCCAAGAGGCTTCACAACGTCATCAAACCCCGGCAACCGAAGCCAAAAGTTCTCAAAGCGAAACGTTCTTGGCTTGAAAGGACCACTATATCGGCGAGGAGAAGAGGACAATGATCGGAGAGCGAAGAGGAGAGCGCGTGGAGCACATGAGTTCCAAACCGAATGTCCCACTCGGCGTTGCAAAAGACGGCGTCGAGCTTGCAAAGTGTAGGGTTTTGCCTCCCATTGCTCCAAGTGAAACGACGATTTTGGAGGTGTATCTCGCTTAATTCACAAGTATGCAATGTATTGCGGAAGCGGTTGATTCGACGTCGGCTCACGTTTGCCTTGTTCTTGTCCCTAGCGCGATGGATTTGATTGAAGTCGCCAAGGACCACCCAACGAGTCCCGGCTTGTGGCTTTTGAGCAATGAGTTCGGCGAAGAAGTCGTCTTTTCTAGCCGCCGCCGTAGGGCCGTAGACGGTGGTGATCCGGAAGTCACAGTCAGCATAGATAACATGCACAGTAGCTGATAAGCAGAATTCAGTGGCCACCACATCGGAGACTTGGATGATCGAATCATCCCACAACAGCAATATCCCACCCCTAGTACCAAGAGCCGGCCTCTCGGCAAAACCACGAAGTCGATTTCCCCCTATGAAGGAGGAGAGGCGAGTGTTAAAGCTGTTGCTAACTAGACAGATAATATGTCAACCTAATCATTCATTCAAAAAAGCAAAGGTGAGTACTAACAATCACATAGAGCGTTTCCAAACAGGGGAACCCCTTGAGGGCATTAAGAAATGTGTGCAAGCCAAGGCCATTAGACCTGAGAGCCAAAACCTTCAAGGTGCGCATGGAGTTTGCCGAGCTGACTGGTCTCATTCCCTGAAGAATAAACAACGAACATCAAAGGATAAATATCTGAATGTGGGAATGCGAGTGCTGGCTGCGGCTGCTACCTGGAAGATCCATAGTTTGGCGTAGACCGGTGAGTAAGGACCCAGTATCTCGAGCTTAGGCGCCCTAATTATCCGGATGGTCACACAAGCATCATCACAATAAGGTAACAGTAACCTCTCAAGGCAAGGAGCGTCCTCAATGACCAGTTCACCAGACTTACCACAGAAGCCGATGCTCCTAAGAGTCGGCGAGCTAACACGAAGGCAACCCGTAGCACCAACTTGGGACATGTATAAGCTCTCTAAGGCATGGCAGTTGGAGAGCAAACCGTGGAAGATGTCTCCCGAGATCGAAACGGAGATCAAGGAGAGCTGCTTGAGGACGGGGAAATTCATGGACGGCATGTCGTCTGGAAAACCACAAAAGCAGATCCTGGCAACGAGGAGGGTGGACGGAGAGCGGAGCGCGGATAGTGGCAGCGGGTGTCTCGCCTCAGGTTCCGCCCGTGCAGAACCGAAGCTGATATGAAGCTCCTGGAGGTTGGTGAGGGCTCGGGAGTGGAACCAGCTCTCCATCTCGGCGTCGAACTCGCTGGCTCTGAGGCCGGGGCCGGAGAATCGCCGGGCGGGGCCAAGATGCTGGGATACTATCTGGGAGACAGCGGAGAGGGGGACGGAGGAGGCGGGGGCGGGATGACCCAGGATGCTGGTGCCGACCTCGAGGTTGAGGGGCGCGGATCGCCAGAGGTGGTGCCATCGGCGGGAGAGGGTCTGCGTGCGGCCGCCGTCCTTTGTTCGGAGGAGAGAGATGATGGTTCCGAGGATGGCATCGGGGAGCCTGCTGATGAGATCGTCGGCGATCTCATCGCTGGCGCCACGCCGTGCCTGCTCCCGTGAGGTTCCATCATATTCTCGCTTCTCCGGGGCAGGTCCGGCTGACGCCGCCCTGTCGAGCGAGGTTTCCGCCGCCGCCGCCGCGTCCTTCTTCTCCATGGCCGGCAGCTGGAGAAACGGAGGATTGGGCCGCAAGCATACGCCCTCCGCCCCTTGCCACCAGTCAAACACTCGCTCCGGCACCGGGAATCGGGATGGAGAGCTAGGGTTGGCCGCCGCCGGCCGCGACGGAGAGGGTTTGCGGAGAGTCGGTCAGGCACAAATGCACAGTGCACAGTACAGATTGTTTGGGCATTTTTGGTGCTCTTTGGCTTTGAATTTGGAGAAAATTATACTAGGAGTAAATAAAATGCCCTGCCACTATTATTACTTGACATTTTGCTAATTTCCACTGAAAAAAAAATCACAAAGACGCCACTTCCAAATCTTGAGGTATCGATGAGATGTCAAAGCCCGTGGCGCTCAAGACCGTAAACCAAACTTCGTCATGGAGATGAAAATGCGGACAAAGCGATTGGACGCTAAAACCCCTAATTGCCAAATTGTCCGATGTGAGGATTTTACTTTGCACAGAGTCCAAGCAAAGAATTTGCACTTACTCTCCACCCGAGCCTTCCAAATAATCAAGGTGTTATGGGCATCAAAGGTGTCAATGAACTGGACGTGGTAAGCCGAGCTAAATGATTTCAAGAGACAAAATGTGATCATAGGGGGAATTTCCTACGGTAATGATTGTAAAAAAAAACTGAAATTCCAGGTTGAAGATGGAGATTGGCAATGTGGGTCCAAAGAATGATGAATTCATCAAGAAAGGTCGCCGAAGTGATCTTTCGCTGAACATAATGGATCTAAAGGTCATTGGTAAGCTCCTAAAAAACCGATATGCTTTTTCACCAACCGAGGCCAAATAATCCCGGAGCCAACATTTTGGGACGACGCCCGAAAGCCAATGATCATGTCAAAATATAGACTTCATGCCGTCTCAAACGTGGACAGTGGTACAAGCAACGAAGAGTTCCCGATCAAGCTTGTCGCAAGGAGCAGGGGAAAATAAACCTCTTTGTTAAAATGAAATGGTCAATTGGTTTTGTGGGCTCAAAGTGGTGAAAAAATGTCGATTGGTCTAGAGATGGCATTTCATTTCATTTCATTAAAGAGCATGTTGAGTCAATAGGGAAAAAATTGCGTAGCATGGCATTTTATCAAGTTCCTTTTGAGCGCATATTGATTGATTAATTGATGCACAAAACCAAGGACTTAAGTCTCCCAGGTTCGACCGCTTGTCCAGCACATCGTCTGACCTGGAGCTAGCTGATAGACAAGCTGAAGCTGCTGATCCAGAAAACTCTAAGAGTTCTGTTTAGGTCTTTGTCTTCAGTTCTAGCTCTACATAAAAAATATATAGCTCTGGCTGTAACATCTGCGAAGCAAACTTTTATGTGCCGGGATTTTTTTTTCATACTATCAAATGAAATCCTTGAGCACCTTCGTTCCTTTCTTACTATATCAAATACGCATTAAAAGTAATATATCATACTTCTTCCTTAGGCATCTGCTCACCTTGCAAAGTGCAAGGTACGAACCATGCAAGGTATCCCGAAAGAAAGATGTAACCATAAGTATCTTATACAGGTAGGAGCCACATGTACCCACTACTGGACAATTTCCAATTGCTTTAGCGGAGAAAACATTTTGTTTCCTACGTACTAATTTAACAGAGCTCCGCAACAGGTCACAAACCTTCCACTTGATATTTTCATGTCCATAGAAAGATATATGCGCCTATCCAACTACGAAATTCCGTCAGTTCTATAGAAACTGCTGACTTAAGAATGTAGTATACCCCATACAGTGATAAACATGCAGCAAAAACCTGATTATACAAGCAACAATGATGCTTGGACATACATACTACTTCTCTGGCAATAATTCAAGAAAAAAGAAGTAAAGAAACAGCATAGACAAAAACTATATTTAGGTCCTTACCCAATATGATGCTCTTAGAAGAAAAAAAAACTATAAATTTGTACAAGGATGCGACCAATTTCATTACAGCAAACTCAAAACTTTAGTAACAGATCAAACAGTAGGCAAAACATGATCCAGCTGTTGAGGATCGTTAGCAAAACCAACCTGATAGAATAGCTAGATTATTACAGATGCGTAAACTTCCTAGCTAGAAACATAGTGCGCACCCTACAAGTATACATGCGCACAAACTAAATCAGCAATAGAAAGTACAATACAGTTTTCAACAGAAGCACGTGTTTCCAGCCCAGCTTAGGTAGAAGAAAGCCACAATTGTACAGGGTAATTATAAGATGAGTTTTGGCAGTTGGGTTTAGCCAGCTCTCTCCCAGCTACAACATTTTGGCCATAACTTTCTTTTGCATCCCTACCCATTAGAACTTTTCAGCCAACTCATTACATCCAAAAACAAATTCAGAAGTTTTAACAGGGTAGCTTTGTAAGTTACTCGAATTATATGGGAGCTTCAGACAAGAAAGAAATCAGGCACAGGCAGAACATAATGCTATCTTTAGATGTCAACTGCATCTACAAAATGAGCACAACATATCTTCAGGCCGCAGCCCAATTTTGGCAATCTCTGAAGGGGTCAGCCACTGACAAATCATGCATATGCTTGTCGACATCGCGATCAGTACAAAAAGGTTGCTGCCTGAATTCAAATTGAGCATCTTGAGAAGCTCTGTTTTCCACTTGTAGCAGCCTGCGTTGATAAGCCACTGATTCACTCCTGTCGTCACAGGATCCTTCAAATTCGATTTTGGTTACCACTTTTGCATTCAAGACAAAGAACCTCGCAAAGTTAACCTGCTTCTCATGGCCTATGAATGACTTAAATACCACTTTTTTCAGATGGGTCTGAAGGCATTCGATTGGATGTAGTGGGTCATAATGAGGGTCATCTTTCTTATCCATCTCATGACATCTGTGTGGGTGAAACTGCAAAATGCAAAGAAGAGGCATATGTTTAAATCTGTTGCTAACTACACTAGATAATATGTGAATCAAACCAGACATTTAAAGCAAGCAAAGATGAGTACTCACAATGACATATAGCTTTACCAAACAGGGGAACCACCTGAGGATGTTAAGAACTGCGTGCAACTCGTAGCCAGAAGACCTGAGAGCTAAAACCTTCACAGTGCGCATCGAGTTTGCAGAGCTGACTGGGCTTATTCCCTGCGGAGAACAAACAATGAGCATATAAATATAATTAGCCTCATGTAGGAATTCTGAATGCAAAATTCGAGGATGCCGGTGATGCTACCTGGGAGACTAGGAGCTTGGAGAGGACGGGTAAAAAAGGGCCCAATATCTGGAGCTTAGGTGCCATAATTACCCGCATAGTCCCACAATCTTCTCGTATCGTATAAGAAGGTAATAGTAGCCTTTCAAGGCAAGGAGCATCCTCGATGACTAGTTCTGTTATTCCATTTGAGTTATCACGGAAACTGATGCTCTTAAAGAGTCAGCGAGCTAACACGGAGGTAACCAGCACTGAGAACATCAGACATAGATAAGCTCTGAAAGGCATGGCAACTGGAGAGCAAGCCGTGGAAGACATCCTCCGAGACTGAAACATAACTCAAGGAGAGCTGCTTGAGGACGGGGAAATTCATGGACGGCATATCGTCGGGAAAATAGCAACCGCTGATGCTAGCGACGAGGAGGGTAGTCGCGGAGCGGAACGCGGAGAGCGGCAGACGTTGTCTCGCCTCACGTGTCGCAGAGAAGCTTTCGAATACTCGATTGTGGATATGAAGCTCCTGGAGTTTGGTGAGTGCTCGGGAGTGGAACCAGCTCTCCCCGTCGGCATCGAAGTCACCGGCGCGGCGGCCGGAGAAGGAGAATCGCCGGGCGGGGACATGATGTTGGGAGATTATCTTAGAGGCGGCGGCAAGGGGGACGGACGGGGTGGGGACGGAAATGCCGGGGAGTTGGGTGCGGACCTCGAGGTTGAGAGGCGCGGAACGCCACAGGGGGCGCCATCGGCGGGAGAGAGCCTGCGTGCGGCCGCCGTCCTTGGTGGGGAGGAGGGAGATGATGGTGCCGAGGATGGCGTCGGGGAGCTTGCTGATGAGATCGATGTCGGTCTCGTCACAGTCGCTACTCCTTACCCGATTCCGCGCGTTTCCATGGGAATCTCGCTCGTCGAGCCCGGGCACCGCCGCCGCGACCTCGTTCTTCTCCATGGCCGGCGGCTGGCGACCTACGCCCGCCGTTCCTGACCACCAATCACCACTCGCTGCCTCGGTCCGGCACCGGCGCGCTCGATGAGGCTGGGTGTAGTGGAGGTAGTCGGGAATCTGGATGGAGAGCTAGGGTTGGCCGCCGCCGGCGGCGAGGGTTTGGGGGAGTCGGCCAGGCGCAGATGCAGTGGGTTTGGGCATTTGGAAATGGAATGGGGGCGCTCTGATAGGCAGATGGCGGTGCTTTTTTTTTCTTTCGGCAAAGCTCTTTGGTTTCGAATTTGGAGAATTTTTTTTAAAAAAAGTTCTCACACTCACGTCGGGACTTTTCCGAATTCCACATTTCCACTGCAAATAACTTACTACAAAATGTCACTGCCAAGTGCCAACCCATGGATAGTACAACAAATGTAACCCGGCAGTACCATTAATGAAATGAAATCTATTTGCAAGTAGTTTTTTTGACAAGACATTTTTGTCTGGGTATATTTTGATTAAGCTTGTGGTAGGATGGTTAGCAGGGTGGTTGTACTCCTAGCCCACTAGAGTTCAAACTACAGGTTTGACGCTGGTGTTTCTCATTTAGGCGGAATATTCTTCAGTTGGAGGCGACGTTCATGTCAACAGCGAGGCGCCCGTGGTGACTTCATCAATCTCAAGACCTGATCCGCCGACTCATTCTTTTGGAAGTGATCATAGGGATAGGGTGTGCGTTCATAGGGGTGAGTGTATGCGCGTGTATGTGAGCTTCTGCGTTGTACTGTGTTTCGCAAAGAAAAATTAACATAGCTTCACAACAGGTCACGAAGCTTCAGTTGCTACTCCCTCCATTTTAAATATAAGGCGCCATTTAATTTCGCTATTCAACGACATATAATTTTAACCATGACTTTTACTTATATTATGTCTACAAAAATTGTATAAATATATATGAAATGAAAGAATTTTGCAAGACAAATCTAACGGTGCCATTTATACATTCTTAATCCATATAATTTAATAAATATTTATGATCAAAATCGAGCATCGAAGACTAGCACAAAAATAAAATAGTGCGCCTTATATTTTGGGATGGAGGGAGTATTTGCCTGTCTGTCGATAGAAAGATATTATTAGCAAGTGACGTCAATTCCATAAGAAACGCTGACAAACTTATAGGATACCAAGCCCCTTTTACCTCATATACAATGATAAAGATGCAGCGAAAACCTGTACTTGCAACCAACAATGATGTTTTTAAATACTACTCCCTCCGTTTTTTAATATAAGATGTTTTAAGTGTTGCACATGTTGCTAGATACATACCAAAGTGAGTAAATATGCACACTAATACATGTCTACATACATGTGTGTATATGTGCATGTGGACAAATGCTGAAACATCTTATATTAAAAAAGGAGGGAGTACCTCTTAAGTTAAACTATGGAACGGAGGGAGTACTTCCCTTAAAGAATAAAACAAGTTAAGCAGTACAAACTAGGATCACTGACATAGCCAACACTATTTTTAGGTCCTTAGCCCAATACAACGCTATGAATTTCATTTCAGTGAACTCAAAGTCCAGTAAGGGAAAGATGAACTGGTATTTTCTTTCACCTTTAACAGCTAAATCAAGGGAAAACATAAATGCCACTAGACTGAACATTCCTTGCAACAAAAAACATGGACGCAGTTGGACCAATTGCCTCTTCAGAATTCATTCATGCATCTCCTGGGTGCCCTGACGCTGCCACAATATCGAACAGGACAATCAGGTATATAACATGAGCTCAGATAACTCAATAAATTATCTCAGACTCCACGAGCATAACTCACATCACCAGGCACATTTACACACCCAACCCACTTAACCAGCATACAATGGTTATGGGTTATGTTCAAGCCAGATTCAGCATACAATGGTTATGGGTTATGTTCAAGCCAGATTTCTCCAATTAAAATAGCAAGTGGGCATTCAGTAACTGGCGTATTGCCCTTCGAATTGCATTCAGACGAAGTATCTTCTGTAGGAACAACCCCTTTTACTTAATTGTGGTTTCCACATAAAATTGTTCCAGAAACTGAACCTCTGATTTCATCACGTTTTTAACTGATAATTGTCCATTTTGACGCAGTCTCCAGGTACTCAGGTTATTGTACCGACTGCACTTGCTACAGTACCACTCTTGTTCCGAACCATCTTGGGAACTAACAATATCCTGAAAGATAAATATCCTCTTTTGCGAAAGACATAATTCTGTTTTCCAATACTGGTGGCCAAAAGTAACAAAGTTTAACAACAGGTCACAAGGCTCTATGCAGATTTTTCATATCTATGGGAAAGATGCACCCCAGCGAAAAAATGTACTACTCCGTAGTTCATTTCATTGAAACTTATGACATACTTTCAGGATCTCAAGCCTCTTTTACTTGAGGGTAGAGTACCCCATAAACAGAAACAAAGATCCAGGGTTTTGCAAAAGTAAAAGGGCAGTATGCCAAAACCAAATAAACAGGGAGTGAGATCCAGGATCATTGCCAAGGCCAACACTATTTTCAGGTCAGTAGCCCAATCCAACAGGAAAGAGTATAATTTCTTAATTTGTACAAGGATGTAACAAATTTCATTTCAGTAAATTCTAACTTTAATAACAGATCAACCAGTACGCAGCCAAAGCATTTTCCAGCTATAGTCAGAGCAAGAAATTATGAATACTTCAGAATTTACTCCCCGCTGTTCAGGATCATTAGCAAAACTGCAATCTGATAACACACCTAGAAATTTACAGAAGTGACTCCTGCCTAGCAAGAAAACATAGGGGCCTAGTCTACAGGTTGACCTTTCGTAAGCATCAAACGAATGCTATATAAAAACAAAAAAGTCATACAGCACCTAAAATGTCTCATACTTTTGTATGCACCTACAAACACAATTAAGTTTCCAACACAAGCATGTGCTGCATGTGCTTCTAGCCCAGCTTAGGAAGAGCAAAGACACGATTGCAAAGAGTAAGAGAAGTTTCGACAGATAGGGCTACCACTTACCAGCTCCCTCCGGCTACAATTTTCGCCAGTAGTACTTTTGCATCCCTCCCATCAGAAATTTTCCACAGTGCACGACATTTGCATCCAAAAATATATTATTCCGTTTTAACAGGGGTAACTTCATAAGCTAGAATTACAAAGGAACTTTAAACTAGAAAAAGGCCAGACATACACGCAAGACATTGTGATTTTCAGGCACCAATACTGCATAGAAAATGAGCACAAGACAGTCCAATCTGTAGCCATCAACGCTGTCTATGGCTGTCTGAAGGGGTCAGCCACAGATAAATCATGAATATGCTTGTCTTCAAGGAAATCAGTACGAACACCATTACTCCTGAACTCAAATTTAACATCTCGAGAAGCTATGTTTCCCACTTGTAGCAGCACGTGTTGAGAAGAAACTGATTCATCGTTGTAGTCACCATGTACTACAAATTCAATTTTGTTCAACACTTCTGCATTCAGAACAAAGAACCTGGCAAACTCAACCTGTTCCTGAGAGCCTACGAATGACTTCAACACCACTTTTTTTAGATTGTTCTCGAGGCATTCGATTGGATGTAGTGAGTCATACTGAGGCTGAATTTTCTTATCCATCACATTGCTTTGGTAAAACTGCAAAATGAAAAGGAGAGACGTATGTTAAAGCTGTTGCTAACTAGACTAGATAACATGCCAATCAAATCAGACCTTTAAAGCATGCAAAGATGAGTACTCACAATGACATAGAGCTTTTCCAAACAAGGGAACCAGCTGAGGATGTTAAGAACTGAGTGCAATTCATAGCCAGAAGACCTGAGAGCCAAAACCTTCACAGTGTACATCGAGTTTACCAGACTGAGTGGGCTCATTCCCTGAAGAAAACAAACAAATGAACACAGACAATAATTATCTGCACGCAGGAATGCCGAAAGCAAGATTAGAGGAGGCAGCTGCTACCTGGAACACTAGGGTATTGGAGAATATGAGTGAGAAAGGTCCCAATATCTTCAGTTTAGGCGCCCTAATTACCTGGACAGTGTCACAAACACCATAGCAAAAGAATGGAATTAGTAACCTCTCTAGTCGAGGAGCGTCCTCGATGATCAGTTTTACTTTTCCATCAGTGTTACCATGGAAGCCGATGCACCTAAGAGTCAGCGAGCAAACATGGAGACAACCCACAGCATGAACTTCCGACATTAACAGGCTTTCCAAGGAATGGCAGCCAGCGAGCAAACCATCGAAGACATCCCCGGAGATGGAAACATTTCGGAGGGAGAGCTGCTTGAGCAAGGGGAAATTCATTGGCGGAGCAATCTTGTTGGGGAAATCGGCGTCGCTGATCTTGGCAACAAGGAGGGTGGATGCGGAGCGTAGCGCGGATAGTAGCACCGGGTAGCCTTTCTCAGATTGTGGCCATCTGCGCACATGGCTGATATCGAGCTCCTGTAGGTTGTTGAGGGCTCGGGAGTAGAACCAACCCCCGCAGGGAGCGTAGAGGTCGCCCGGACGGAGCCAGGGGAAGCAGAATCGGCGGGCGGGGCCAGGGTGTTGGGAGATTATCTGGGAGACGGCGGAGACGGGGACGCTGTTGTCGACCTCGAGGTTGAGGGGCGCAGATCGCCAGAGGTGGCGCCATCGGCGGGAGAGGGCCTGCGTGCGGCCGCCGTCCTTGGTGGGGAGGAGGGAGATGATGGTGCCGAGGAAGGCGTCGGGGAGGCGGCTGATCTCGTCGCAGCCGCCAGTCCGTGCCCGCTTCCTTGCGGTCAGATGGGATTCCCGATTCCGCGGAGCAGGCCCCGCTGCGGCGGCCGCCGTCGCCGCCGCCTTGTCCTTCCTCTTGTTCATGGCCGGCGGCTGGCGAGACAGAGGATCCGGCCGGAAGCGACGCCCACCGCTCCTCTTCACCAGTCACCAATCGCTGCCTTGCTCCGGCACCCGCGCCCTCGACGAGGCTGGGGGTGGTCGGGAACCGGGATGTATAGCTAGGATTGGCCACCGCCGGTCGCGACGGAGATGCTCAGCGTTTGGGGGATTCCAGCAGGCACAGCGCAGCGGAGTTGGCCATTTCGGGGGATCCAATGCGGTTGGTCTTTGCCTCGAGTCTTTTGGTAGTTGGTCTTTGCCTTGAGTTTCGATAAATTTGATAGAATGCGCTTAGTCGAATTTTTTTGCTCCCCTCTCTTTTGCAGCAAAAAATCTACTATCAAAAACTGATTTTAATTTTTTTTCAAACAAATCCAAGAAAATCTGGTATGCAGATAATTTTGATAATAAGCAAAAGTTTTACGTTTTATATTGATATAGGAGGAGCAAATAAAGAATGTCCTAAGCTATCAAAAGGGAAAAAAAAGTGCTCAACCAATAATTTCCGCAAACTTTTTCACACGAAGAACCAATCTTTTTTCTAGTATTTGACTCGCTGCATTAGAGCGGATGACATTGAGAAAACGATGTTGAAAACCCTCGTGTTTCATTATTTCCAGATTTCCCATAAAATTTGCGTGATGTTGATTTTGATCCCCTTGGTCGGAGAGGACAGGGTGGCGGCCAGAGCTTGCCAGTACTAGAGAACCGTCGGCCTACCGAAACCCAGGTGGTGCAGGAGGTTTGGACAAGAGAGCCAATGCAGTCGTCTTCCAAGTCCGTTTAGAGTATCTGCATTCAAACAACAGATGCCTAGCCGAATCCGGTTGACATCTTCATAACTCACAGGTTGCCCGGTGGGGCCATCCGTGAATGGTAAGGTGGTACGAGATCCACCATATATTCTAACCACGAGCCACTCAAAAAAACGAAACTTGGGCAGAGCCCAAATCTTCACATGATGTTCGTGAAGTAGAGGAGCGGAGCCAATGAATTGCGTCTTGTAAGCCGAGCTTTCCGAGTAGGATACATTGGCCGTGACAGTCCATATAATGGTGTCCTCACCCTAGGGGTTAGGGTAATGCCAGCAAGAAGACCCCAAAGGTGGACGAATTGGAGCATATGGTCGGCCGAGAAGTTGTCCAAAGGGATGTGACAAAACGACTTGAAGCAATAGCAAAGCATATTCTTTTAGGGCCATAAACATTTCTTTATACCCTAACATAAATCCTTGAGCATCAACTATTGGATGAGTTTCTCTCCAAATATAACTGGAACATGTATTAAAAGGAATTGTGCCTACTTACTTGAGTACCATTCTTATTCCAAGCCACCTGGCCACCTTGTAAAGTAGGATTATTCGAAGTAAGCATGCAGAAATCATGCAATATGTAAAACTTTCCAAGTATCTTGTACTTGTACAATCCATCTAAGAATACTTGTACAGGCCACAAGTACTGGATCCGGAAAATATTTTTCTCATATGCTACTAATTTACCATAGCTCCACAACAGGTCACAAAGTTTCCTTCTGCTTCAGTCATGTATTATACAGGAAAGAGGTATATGCATGTCCAACTATGAAATGACGGCAATTCATCAAAACCGCCGACGTACATTCAGCATCTCCAGCCTCATTACTTGATTGAGAACTAGGTAAGATGGCGCGGCGGCACGCCGCACCCGTGTGGTTTTATTGATGTAGTTCATTTTAATTTTCTGTAATTTTTGTAAGGATGGAAAATAGTCATATACATTTGAATATTCTGTAGCTGGGAGAAGTGTGGAAAAACTCATATACGTTAAAATTTTCCAAAAAATAAACACATTGTGAATTAGGGGGGAGTTTTGGCATTTTAAGTATGGTTAAAAGTTGTTTAATTTTGTTGTGTCAAATAAACATGGTTAATTTTTCCGACCATTCGTGAATTCGGTATAAATAAGTAGGATTTATTTTTAAAAACATTTTGATATGTTCAACATATTTTTCCCGTGGATAATGAAATTAGTTATGATTTGTTTGGAAATTAATCTAAAATTCTTCGGTATTACTGTTATTTTTCGTCAGTGAATTAGTTCATTTGGGAAATAAATTGAGAAAATAATATTGCAGCGCAATATGAAATATATATGCTGCTAAAATAATGTTAGTAAAATTAGTTTTGGAAAAGTTATTTGGTGGTGATGTTACCGAATTTAGTTTGTAATATCTGGAGAACGCAAGGACCTTTACGTAAAAGAACCACGCGTTTTTATTCTGGGAGGACGATTTATATATTTTTGGAAAACGTGAGGGCTTTTCTGCAAAAAGTGGCGAGCGGGGATTTTTTTTTTGCAGAAAGTTTTATTCCGAGGGCCGATTTATATAGGGTGGTATACATCAACTTGTGAAATGAAAATTCAAACGGATGACCAAGTGAGACGAATTGAACAAAATTTGTTAAATGTTTGTGTAAATCTGGATCCGAAATTAAGGAGCTAGGCTCGACCAAACTTGAAACCGATCACGGGAATGAAACCTACTCGTCGGCGCGCACATATTTCATGTATATAATTTTCAGAAAATGCGAAGTTTTTTTTCTCCAAAAAAAAAATAAAAAAATCACTGTAGCTACTGTACCACTGTAGCACGCTACAGTTCTGCGGCTCTTCAAGCCATTATATATAGTAGTGATGTAGGATACCCTATAAACATTTTTAAAGATGCAGCAAAAACTTGACTTTGCAAGCAACAAAGATGTTCAGAAATACTACTACTCTGGCACTAATGCACAAACTGGTAAACAAGCAGTACATACCAGGATCACTGCCAAAGCCAAAGCCAATACTACTACTCTGGCAGTAATGGTGTCAGAAAATTACTTGCAAGTCTGTACAAAGGTGCAATCAATTTCACTACAGTAAACTAAACTTTAACAACTGATCAACCAGTAGGTAACCAAAGCATATTCCAGCTGCAGACAAAGACATGGTGAGTACTGCAGCATTCACTGCCCCCGGGTTGTTGAGTTGAGGATCATTAGCAAAACCTCTTCAACCTGATAGCATAGCTGGGAAATTACAGAAGCATTGTCGGTAGCCATAGCGTTGACCTTTCGTAGGCATGAAGCAAATGTTATCTGTGTGCGAAAACTGTAATTAGCAACTACAGTTCTGGTACTTGTATATATAACTGAAAAGACGTAAGTTAGTAACACAAGCTTAGGCATAAGAAAGCCACAATTGTACAGGGAAAGAGGTGTTTTGGCAGCTGGTTGCCAGCTCCCTCCTAGTTACAACTTTCGGCACTAATTTTGTGCATGCCTACACAGTAGTACTTTTTAGCAGTGAACTCGTTTAGCATAAAAAAATATCGTGTGCAGTTTTAACAGGGTTGACTTCATAAGTTGCTGAAATTACAGAGGAATTTTGGACTAGAAATGGAGCAGATATATGCGGAAGACAATGGAATTCTTCAGGCATCAACGCTGTCTACATATTCTTCAGGCATGAACCCTGTCTACATATTCTTCAGGCATGAACCATCTCTATGGGTATTTGAAGGGGTCGCCCACTGACAGATCATGGATGTGCTTGCTGAGATGGTAATCAATACCAAAACAAGTTTTCCTGAATTCAAACCGAGCAACCTGTGAAGCTCTGTTTTCAACTTGTAGCAGTCTGTGTTGACGAGCCACCGATTTAGTGCTGCAGTCACTAAATCCTTCAAATTCAATTTTGTTTAGCACCTTTGCATTCAAAACAAAGAACCTGGCAAAGTCAACATGTTGATCATAGCCTTCGTATGACTTGAACACCACCTTTTTTAGATGGGTCTGGAGGCACTCGATTGGATTAAGCAGGTCATACTGGGACTCATTTTTCTTATCCATCTCACACTGTTTGTAAAACTGTAAAATGGAAAGAGGCATATGTTAAAACTGTTGCTAAGTAGACTAGATAATATCTCAACTAAATCATTCAATCAAAGCAAGCAAAGATAAGTACTAACAATAACATAGAGTCTTTCCAAACAGGGGAACCCCCTGAGGGCGTTAAGAGCTTTGTGCAATCCATGAGCAAAAGACCTGAGAGCCAAAACCTTCAAGGTTCGCATTGAGTTTGCCGAGCTGACTGGGCTCATTCCCTGAAGAAAAAAAAACAATGAGCATCAAAATGATAATTATCTGTACGTAGGAATTGATGCCAAATGCTGGTTGCGGCTGCTACCTGGAAGATCCATAGTTTGGGGAAGTCCAGCGGGTAAGGGCCAAAAATCTCCAGTTTGGGCGCCCTAATTATCCGGATAGTCACACAATCAACTTGCAGACCATGAGGTATTAGTAATCTTTCAAGGCGAGGAGCATCCTTGATTACCAACTTAACTTTTCTACCGTGGAAGCCAATGCACCTAAGAGTCGGCGAGCTAACACGGAGGAGGCGACCTGGGGCACGAACGTGCGACATGTATAGGCTCTCCAAGGCAATGCAGACGGAGAGCAAGCCGTGGAAGATGCCCCTCGACATAGAAACGTGGTGCAAAGAGAGCTGTTTGAGGAAGGGGAAATTTATATGCGGCATGATCCGGGGGCGAAAATTACAGTTGCTGATATTGGCAACGAGGAGGGTGGATGCACAGCGGAGCGTGGACGGCGGCAGCGAGTTGCTCCTACGACGAGCCAGGTAGCTGATATCGAGCTCCTGGAGGTTGGCAAGGGCTCGGGAGTTGAACCAACGCTCCACCGCAGAGCGGAAGTAGCCGGTGCGTAGGTCCGGGAAGCAGAATCTGCGGACCGGACCACGGTGTTCGGAGATTATCTTGGAGGCGACGTAGGGGCGGACGGCGGTGGCCGGGATGTCGGCCGGGTTGCAGGTGCTGACTTCGAGGTTGAGAGGCGCAGAGCGCCAGAGGTGGCGCCATCGGCGGGAGAGGGCCTGCGTGCGGCCGCCGTCCTTGACAGGGAGGAGGGAGATGACGGTGGCGAGGATGTCATCGGGGATGCGGCTGATGAGATCGCCGGTGGTCTCGTGGCGGTCGACACTCCGTTCCGGCTTCCACTCGACTCCATTGGATTCTCTCTTGTCAGGCGCGGGTGCCGGTGCTGCAACCTCCTTCTCCATGGCCGGCGTGTTAGCTTAAGCTTGCCGCTAATACGTTTTGGCTAGTTTCCATGTTATAAAAGATCATGACGTGTCCAACTAGATCCCGTGTGTTAGTAGCCGTTGTCCTAGTTCTAGTAGTAGTACTAGTTTACTAGCCTGGTCCGAGTTGTACTGGAGTTGCACGTCGAGTCTGCTCTGCTAGCATCGGATTGGTAATATGTTTTGCGTTCGATCTCGAGGAGCATCTTCCACGGCTTGTACTAACGAGATTTCAGTACACTCTAACTTTAGTAATTTGTTCATTGTTAAACAGCTTTAGCACCTAAATCAAGGGAAAACAGAAATGTCGCTAGACTGAACATCCCTTGCAACCAAAAACAAGGACACAGTTGTTGTCTCTTCATACTTCACACATGTGGTCACATATAATGACACGTTGCGAAGGATTTTCATCTTTTTTTGAATTCTTTAGATCGATTTCAAAATGAGATCAAAGTTGACGGCACGGCTGTTCTTAGCTAGGGATTGAATCTTGCCAAATTCTTGGTGTATCTCTGAACAAATAGACAATTGTGTACCTAAAAATGCTTTTTAGCAAAAATAATGAGCAAAGTACGAAGCAAATGTAGTTCAAATTTGATCTGCTTCCAACTGAATCAGATAACATTTATCTTTTTGACGATAGGTGAACGAAAAGCTTTTCACACACAAACATTTGGTTATTTGTACAAAAAAATGTTGTCTAATATTTTTGCAAAATGACGTGGTCAAATTTTGCTACAAATATTTGGTAGGTTCTTCAAAAGAAAAACCATTTTTGATAATCAGAAAATAAAAAATGATTTTTTCGTGCAACGAAAATGAAAACTTTCTTCGGCAACATTGTTCTCCATTCCAAGATGCACGCTTGTGCACAATATGCGATCATTTGAACAAACTATGTCATGAATAAGGCCACAACATTCATCATTTGGCATGAAAATTATGTATGGTGAAATGACCACAACGAACGCCGCAGAAAGGCAAAATAAATCTATTTGTTAAAGCATAAAACATATAAGTTTTACATTTATCCGAAGACGGCATTTATTAAACATTATATTTTGTCAATCACTCAGAATTGAACAAACTAATTTACGGGGTCCTTTCTGCTCAAAGTCCCATATAATGTAGGCACTTTATCAAATTTCTCTTGAGTTTATCACTACAAGATATAATCCTGATGGCTGTCCAGCCTTCTAAGGCCATCCACGTGTGAGCATTCATGGTTGTTGGATCTTAGGGCAGAAGCGATCAAGTCCGTCCGTTCCATTCTCATTATTTGATTGACTTTTCTTTACTCTGGGCAGCATTTGTACGTGTTGTAATTGGTTCCGACCTATCGCACACCCTTATTCACATCTCGCTTCCGCTCACCCTCGTGCTTTACCTACAAGTACCGGTACGCATCTCCCACACACACACAAAAAACGCAACATATACCAGAGTTTCGCCGCTAGCAGCAAATGGACCGCTGTGTGGCCCACGCGCTTCTTCACCTTCTGCTCCGTCGACCTCCTGATGTCACCAATAGATGACGGTGCAACAAGCGCAATATTTTGAGTTGCACAACATTCATGTGTTGTTGGTCGATGGCCGTCTACCGGACGGTTCCACGACCAATTTTGTTCATGTCCCAGTAGTACTGCCTCTCACCGGTGAGGCGCGACTGAACTTCATCAAAAGGACATGGCATGCCATGCCATACGAGGAGTGGCGCGACCCCAAGTACGTCATGTCATCGCCCATTTGGGACGACCACGTGAAAATGGAGTACGAGGCCTGCATTTATAGCTTCTTCTCTACCTTTGACAATTGCGAGTCGCCGACGGAGTGGTTTCCCTCAGGCGACACGTCCCCCGCCGACTCCAACGACCCTGACGCTGCACAGAACTCTGATGATATTTACCAGGGCAACCTGTCCCTTAAGGCAGAGGAGGAGTGGCCCTGACATGTAGAGGAGTATCCAAGCGTCCTTGGCGCAACCACCTGGGCCGGCGACCCACGTGTGAGCATTCATGTCTGTTGGATCTTGGGGCAGAAGCGATCAAGGCCGTCCGTTTCATTCCCATTGTTTGATTGACATTTCTTTACTCTGGGTTGCATTTGTACCTGTTGTACCTGGCTCCGACCTAGCGCGCACCCTTATTCACATCCCGCTTCCGCTCACCCTCGTGCTTACCCGCAAGTACCAGTACGCATCTCCCACATAAAAAATGCAACAGATACGAGGACACCGAGTTTCGCCGCTAGCAACAAATGGACCGTCGTGTGACCCGCGCGCTTGTTCACCTTCTGCTCCGTCTCCCTCATCGACCTCCTAATGTCACCGATAGATGGCGGTGCAACAAGCACAATATATTCGGTTGCACAACATTTAGGTGTTGTTGGTCGATGGCCGTCTACCGGACGGTTCCACGACCAATTTTGTTCATGTCCCGGTAGTACTGCCTCTCACCGGCGAGGCGCGACTGAACTTCATCAAAAGGACAAGGCATGCAATGCCATACGAGGAGTGGCGTGACCCCAAGTACGCCATGTCATCGCCCATTTGGGACGACCACGTGAAAATGGAGTACGAGAGCTGCCTTTATAGCTTTTTCTCTACCTTTGACAATTGCGAGCCGACGGTGGAGTGGTTTCCCTCAAGCGACACGTCCCTCGCCGACTCCGACAACCCTGACGCTGCACAGAACTCTGATGATATTTACCAGGGCAACATGTCCCTTCAGGCAGAGGAGTGGTCTTACATGCAGGGGAGTACCTAAGCGTCCTTGGCAGACCGCCGATTGATGCCAGCATCTGTCGCCGCTAGATCGTTCCTTGGCGCCAGCATTGAACATCGGGCCAGCAACATCCGAGTTCCTCAAAGTCGGGGTCAAGTGCGCCGCTAGATTTAGGGATTTGTTTCAATTTCCTTTATGTTTGTAAAAATTTCGTCAAGCGGTTTACTGGGAGCGACGGTAAAGATGCTCTTCTTTTGACACCATTTGGTGTTTAACTATCGGTTAATACAATCATATTGTGAAAGGCCAGATCTAATTTTTATTCAGTGTAAGAGTTAGTGCCTCGAATAACATGCCAGTTTGTGTAAAACTATAAATGACATACTGGGCTAAGACCAGACCATAACTTTGTGTAAAACTATAAATGACATACTGGGCTAAGACCAGACCATAACCTAACGTTCGCATTACGCAACTGACGGAATTTTGAACTTCTAAACTTCTGCCAAAGCAAAATTTAGGGTACTAGCCACGCAATGCCATAACGCCATGCAGCCGGCGCAGCGAAGCGCGCTGTTCATCTATATATTGAATCGTCGATGCACACAACCATCAGCTAAGTCATTCATCATGAACAAATTTAACAACCGCTCCTTTGAACAAGATAGATCAGGGAAATGGAAAGGACATGATTAGGTATCAATAAACGGTAAATCTATCATGTACTTCCTCATCGAACTAGTTGCAAAATACATTTCCGTCAATTGTGAAGCATGGTGTTGTGTACCGGCAACATTTTTCGTTCATACTCTCATATGAATCATTGAGCGCGGTTGTTGGGATGCAATTAGTTTCTCTGCAGTGTGACTATCTTATTTGCTACTATCTCTGTCCACAAATATAAAATGTTTTGGTGGACTATTTTAGCCTACCAAAACGTTTTATATTTTGGAAGAGGAAGTACTTTGCTGGCCCCCTCCCACCCTGAAAAAAGGACTAAGTAGTCCCTTGTAGTTGTACATGCTACGGGTATTCACTACTAGACATTTTCCAGTACCTGTGGCTTGCAAAAAAAAAATCCTTGCTACTAATTGATTAGAGCTCCACATTCCACAACAGGTCAGAAGGATTCCTGCTGATTCTTTCATGTCAATTCCACAGCCGGCAACGAACTCCACCGAAACTACTGACTCTTTCTAGAAATAGTGAAATACTACTCCTACTTCTCTAGTAGACTAGTAGACATATACACCAGGGTCCCTCCAAAGCCAACACTACTTCAGGATGCAGTCAGTTTCATTTCAGAAAATTCAAACTTTCATAACATATCAACAACCAAATCACGTTCCAGCTGCAGGCAGAAACATTATGAGTACTGCATCATTAATACCAGGCTTTTAAGGATCATTAGCAAAACATTAACATGATAGCATAGGTTGGAATTACAGAAACGTCTTTTTCCTTAACTAGAAAAGCATAGTGACTACCCTACAGGTTGTCCCACAAGCATCAAACAAATGCAATGTGTACGCAAACAATCTAATCGGCAACTGAACTTCTCAAACTTGTTCATATAACAGAGAAGACAAATGCTATGTCTATGCAAACAATCTAATCCGCAACTGCAGAAAAAAGCCACAACTGCACAGGGTCAGAGGAGTTTCAACAAAAGGGGTTTCCAGCTCCCTCCCAGTTACAATTTTTGGCAGTTATACTTTTGCACCCCTCCCAATTAGAACTTTTATGCAGTAAACTCTTTTTGCATTCCAAAATTTCTTCCACGAGGTAATTACAAACTTTAGACTAGAATAGAGAAAACTTAGGCACAGTACAATGCAATCTTCAGACATCAACCCTGTCTACATAAGGTGCAGACGCAACGTTCAGGCACCAATCTGAAAGGGTCACCCACCGACAAATCATGGATATGCTTGTTGAGATGGTAACCAGGCCAACCACAACTACTCCTGATTTCAAATTGAGCTTCTCGAAACGCTCTGTTTTCCACTTGTAGCAGCCTGTGTTGATAAGCTACAGGTTGACTGTTGTAGTCCCCATATGCTTGGTCACGTCCTTCAAATTCAATTTTGCTTAGCACTTTTGCATTCAAAACAAAGAACCTGGCAAAGTCAATCTGTTTCTCATGGCATGAGTAATCTCGAAACACCACTTTTTTTAGATGGGTCTGAAGGCATGCAATTGGATGTAGTGGGTCATACTGAGGCTGATTTTTCTTATCCATCCAATAGATATGGCAAAACTGCAAAAAGGAAATAAGATGCATATCGTTGAAGCTGCTGCTTACTAGACTAGATAACATGTCAATCAGATCAGACATTAAAGAAGCTAAGATGAACACTCACAATGACGTAGAGTGTTTCCAAACAGGGGAACCACCTGAGGACGCTAAGAACTCCATTCAATTGAGAATTACAAGAACCGACGGCCAAAACCTTTATAGTGCGCATCGAGTTTGTCAAGCTGAATGGACTCAGTCCCTGAAGAAGAAAACAGGAACATCAAATATAATTATCTGTATGTAGGAATGCTGGATTTTATTTTTGTTTTTTGTGGAGAGGAATGAGGGATGTTGGCTGCTGGTACCCGGAAGACCTGGAGTTTGGAAAAATCCGGTGAGAATGTACCTAATATCTTCAGTTTAGGTGCCCTTATTATCCGGATAGTATGGAAACCAGCTCTGTAAATACCAAGTAATAATAGCCTTTCAAGGCGAGGACTGTCCTCGATGACCAGTTCTGTTCTTGCACGAGGCTTACCCTGGAAGCCGATGCTCCGAAGTGTCGAGGAGCTAACACGGAGGCAACCTGCAGCACGTGCTTCCGACACAAACAAGCTCTCCAAGGCATGACAGCTAGAGAGCAAACCATGGAAGACGTCCCCCGAGATGGAAAGGTCAAGCAAAGAGAGCTGCTTGAGGAGAGGGAAACTCATGTACGATGCGATCTGGTCAGGGAAATCCATATGGCTGATCCTGACAGCGAGGAGGGTGGATGCGGAGCGGAGCACGGATGGCAGCAGAGACGCAGGTGGCGCAGAGGCATGGTCGAATCGGATACAAAGCTCCTGGAGGCTGGCAAGGACTCGGGAGCGAAGCCAGCTCTCCAGCTTAGAGTAGAGGTCGCTGCCGGCGCAGAGTCCGAGAAAAAAGAATCTGCGGGCGGGGCCTAGATGCTCGGAGATTATCTTGGAGACGGCGGAGTGAGGGACGGCGTTGGGGAACAAGACCGAAGGGCAGGTGTGGACCTCGAGGTTGAGGGGCGCGAAGCGCCAGAGGTGGCGCCATCGGCGGGAGAAGGCCTGCGTGCGGCCGCCGTCCTTGGTGGGCAGGAGGGAGATGATGGTGCTGAGGATGTCATCGGGAGGCCGCTGATGAGATCGCTGTTTCCATGGGATTCTCGTTCCGTCGGAGCTGGCCCCGCCGCCGCCGCCTCGGCGTCCCTCTTCCTCTCCATTGCCGGCGGCCGGCGAGGCGGAGGGTTTGGGGTTTGTTGGTGGTGGTTCTGGGCTTGTGGGCTTTTAATTTGAAAATTCCCCAACTAATAATAGAAGAGGGAAAAAAAATAGAGAGGCCTTCGAAAATGGTGGCGCTCACTTCCTTATCCCCACACTCGCCGCGCCCTTCGCCGTCTCCGGCCAAGCCTCACCGCCGGCCACCGCCGCCTCACGTCACCGCCCCACCCCGCGGCCGTGTCCGGCCCGTTGCCGCAGTCGCATCCGCCGCCACCAACTCCGACGGCGGGGGCGGCGCCGCGACGACTACCACTCCACCATCCGCTCCCTCAACTCCCGCGGCCGCCACGTCCCCCGCAAATCCCTCGGCCAGGTCCGTCCAGCCACCGTCTCCTACCCGTAGTGATACCCCTAATGCCCTTTGTTTACCGTGTGCTGACGTTGGGTTGGTGGACCCATGTGTTGCAGAACTACATGCTGAACACGAGGGTGAATGAGGAGCTGGTGGCGGCGGCGGGTGTGGAGGAGGGCGACGTCGTGCTCGAGATCGGCCCGGGGACGGGCTCGCTCACTGCCGCGCTGCTCGCGGCCGGCGCCACCGTTGTTGCTGTCGAGAAGGTCTGCTCATTTCAGTTTGCTAGTTTATACGATTGCTCGATCAGTGAACGCATTGAAATTTTCACGATGAATTCGATTTAGTTTGTGTAGATTGGTAGTTTGACAGAGATATTATTCTTCGAGATTATTAAGTAAGTTCCGATAGAGTTTCTACTTCATCTGGGAAGTAGCTTCCAGTTATAGTGTGCCTAAACAAGTTCGTTTTATTAGCCTTGGAGCCTTTGGGATGCAACAAATCTTTAGGCTTTGACTTCACGAGAACATATGTGATACAAACAGTGAAAATTAGATTGCACTTTCTTTCAAAATAAAATAAATATCTTGCACTTCTTCTAACTGTTTACCTTGTCTGTTTGGTGACAGGATAAGAATATGGCGCCCTTGTCAGAGATAGGTTTGGATCAACAGAGCAATTGAAGGTATTGTCTTCTTCTCAAATGAACGTAGTGCACTATTCATTCTGCATGTCGACTGCTGATATTGCTGTAATAGTAAAAAAAAAAAACATGGCTTGTGTCTACATTAATCCTGTAACAACAATTGAGGTCTATAACTCGGGTAATAGATACAACTTCCAACAGCAGGGTAGCTCCCCTGATTGAACATACCTTTTACATGTGCATAAAAAATAAATTTAGTTTACACGCGCTCCATTATGAAATCAGTTTTGAATACCTTTAATTTTTTTATTATGTATGTCAGTATCAATTTGTTCTTTGTTCTTATTCATTGTGGTTCAGCACTGAACTGCATGTTAAGTAAACCTCCTTTATGACGTAAAACAAAATCTGATGCTTTCCCTACATGAAAAATAAGATTCACAAATTAAAATTTAGCCCATGAACATTTTTGTTGGTTGTATGCTTCCAGGCTCCAGCAAGTATATGTTGTGGCAGATGATTATTCACATGCAACTCTTAGGTGCTGAGTTCAAAAGTAATCACTTAACAGTGTTCGCCACGTGGAAGTTAACACTTGACATTTTGTTCTTATGGCGACACAAATATTAAAACCGTGCCTGTGTTTCTTTAATAAGAACTATGTGTACTGATCAATGTACTGATCTCTAGTTACTACTCTGAATATCTAAGACGACTAATTTTACTGCTTTAACAATTTGCTCTTCTGGTCACTAGAGATGGATTGTGTTTTGCCATATATTACAAAGCTATAAATTCGAGTTAGATATAGTCATATTGACAATAAACTTAGTGGTCGATGTGTAATGACTTTAAGAAATTAATGCAGATCATTGAAGAAGATATCACAAAATTTCATGCTCACTCCCATTTTCTCCCTATCCTGGAGGAGAAATCCCGTCACGAGAAGAAATATGCCAAGGTTAGCATTAATGTTTGGGGTTGCTTGTATTTTGTGCCATCATGAGTACATGACACTTTGTGCTTTGCAGGTTGTGTCAAACTTACCATTCAATGTCAGCACTGAAGTTGTCAAACAAATTCTCCCAATGGGGGATGTTTTCTCTGTCATGGTGCTTATGCTTCAGGTTTGAATCACCTCAATTTTCCAACTAATTACGTGCCAATGTAGGTTCAGGAGATATTGAACTTTTTGGTATTTCCTGTAGTCTAAACTACTTCAGTACGATGTATATTTTAGTTTATATTTTAGAAATACTCATTTCTGTTTATCTATCTGTTTTGAACATGGTACATTTTTCCTTCTACTATCACTTCTGATAAACTTTTTTGTTCGATTTTCTTTCCGCGGGAATTATTCTTGCTGTTTGGTGTGTGGTTTTTTAGTCTTCATTATTTACGGCGATCCATGACACCCCCAGTAATAGAAGGGTCATCTTAGTAATCCTTCATTTCAGGATGAAACAGCACTACGCCTTGCAAATGCTGCAATACAAACCCCCGAGTACCGACCTATCAATGTGTTCGTGAATTTTTACTCTGGTAAGCAGGTCTCCCTCTAGGCACACCTGTTTGACAACTGTAGGAATGCTCTTTATCTACATGCTTCCATCCAGGACTGACAATTGGCCTGCTTTCTTATTCCCTTTGTGTAAATAATTCATGCTTCTTTATATCCCTCTTTTTTTCTGTTCTTGAGGGAAATGCTATGTAAACCCTCATTGGCAAGGATGTACCGGTTTGGGCTTTCTATAAGGAATTCATCTTTTGCCTTGACTATCATGAAAATCACCTGAATTGTTTCCCAAGACTTGGTTATTTGGTTATTATTTGCCTGATTATTTTGATGCACCACACTTATTAACGACACACATACATTTTCTTTGTTCTTCGCAGAACCTGAATACAAGTTCAAAGTTGAGAGGGCAAATTTCTTCCCCCAACCGAAGGTAAGTACTTTCTTATTTCCAGTGCCCTTATGCACAGTATATTGCTATAAGCCAATTGCTCAGAGTTTCATAAATGTGACATGTAATGACTTACCACAGATACCATATGCAGGTTGATGGTGGTGTTATAAGATTTAAACTAAAAAATTCTGGGGAGTATCCGCAGGTTGGTTCTAACAAAAGTTTCTTTTCAATGGTGAGTCTGAATGCACACCAAGTTTCCTGCCTTTCACCTTCCAGGTTCAGTAACCCCAGTTGTTGGTAATAGCCATTAAGACTAGCTCCTGCTCTTCAATTCTAGGTGAATTCCGCGTTCAATGGGAAGCGCAAGATGCTTCGAAAATCACTTCAACACATATGCTCTTCTGCTGACATTGAGGCCGCTCTTACCAATATCGGTCTTCCGGCTACAGTAAGCTCTCCCTTGGTCCCTCCCACCAGCCCTCCTTCACTCTCATGTGCTTAATTTACTATTGCTGGCAGGCTAGACCGTCTGATCTGGTGATGGATGATTTCGTGAGGTTGCACAATCACCTGCCAAAAGTATGACGAGCGGGAGGCCCTCACGGGCCGCACCGCTGGCCAACCCTCCCTACGTTCAAAATGCATTGGAATCATTTTATTGGTTCACTCACAGACTCGCTGCATTAAGCATGTCGCTAAAGTGATCTGCTCCCGGCTAGAGCATGCTGCAGCTTGCAGATAGGCAAGTGGACTGACTTGAGCTATTTGTTCCTTAATCTGAGATAACAAATGGTTCTCCAAATCATTTCAGATTCTGCTTGCTCACAGGGATTGGATAGTATTCTCCAACGGTCCCATGGCCTTGATCTGCATTCTCCAACACAATATGTGTTGCGGCACCAGTCCGTAGTGCCTTTCATGGATAATCATTGTGATTGCGCTCCAACTTCGAAAGCATCGTAATATGCATGCCGTGATTTTGTTCGCAAGGGAATTGCAGGCGTTTCCTTGTCGCAGATGGCATGTATGCAAGAATGAACATACACAGTGATCATGTGTGTACAACCTCTTGTACCGATCTTCGCAGTATGGAGGCTGCAATGTAGAGAGACCAAAGGTGTCTGTCATGACAATTTTAAGCAGGCAAAGATGTTTGTTACATTGTAAATTGCCAATGCTATTCATGCGTGCTGCGTAGATATATGTATTGCTGTTGTATTTTGGGCTTAAACTTTCACTTGAAACTGCACCAAAAAGATGTTGATACTCGATGTTTGAGCACAAAACTCTGTTGATATTCAGTTGAGTGTGGTGTTGTTGTTATTATTATTACTACTGTTGTCTTTGCTTTCATTTTGCTAGTTATAATATATGTAATGCAGTACTAAATTTTGGGTGTGATCGAAAACACTATCTTCCCTAGGATTTTCCTTTGATTTCGGTGTGTTGACGCTTCAGCTTTTAAATTTAAAACAGCCCGCTTGTACATATTCCCTCGTTTATAAAAAATAGAAAATGACACACTAGGGATTTTCCCTACTGTTTTTTGTCAAATGTTTTGGCACTCTTGGCTCAGTTTGCGGTTAAAGTGCTGTTATGTGCTTATTATGTAATCTTTCGTAGAAAATTAGCCACGAATACGAGAGATATGCTCAGGAGAAGCATTGGAATGTTACAGATGTTTTCAGTCTGAGCTTTGTTCTTTGAGGGTGACGGATTGGATGCATCTTTTCTTTCAGTGCAATTTCAGTGTGAGAATTTGGAATTGCCTACAGGTGAACTGCAAACCTGGGGATACCTTTGAGAAAAAAAAATTCGGACTGACAGAAAATTCAACAAACCATTCTCCACAGAAGTGGTCATTTTGCTGCATGGCATATTTGGAAACAGAGAAATGAGGCTATATTCCAGAATGTGCTGCCATCTTTCAGGTCTTGGAAGAGGAATTTTATTCTAAAGACACCATGCATGTGCATAGGGTGAAGTCCAAACATGCCCACAGCTGGTTAGAATGGATTGACTCTCTCATTTGATTGCATCTTCTTCCTCTCTGTAGCTCTCTTGTAAATAGGTTGCTTTGTGTTCTGTTGTAAATAACTTTGGTTTAATTTTAATAAAATGTTGTGGGGCTCAAGCCCTACAGTCCTTGATAAAAAAAAGCACGAAATAGGCAAAAATGGATCAAACAAACGCTTAAATAGGCTAAGGGACACTTTGATTCATAGTATTTCCATAGGAATTCTAAGGCCGTTTGGTTAAAAGAAATTTTGTAGGAACTTTGGAGTATTCATATTGCTAAGGATTTTTTTCCCTATAGAGTTTGTATGGTTTGTAGGACTAAAACCATGGGAATATTTCCTATGGGCTACTTTATGTGTGCAGTTCCATAGAAAAAAAATCCCTTAGGTCCAACCTCATAGAATGTTCCATTGTTTCAATGACAACTATGGCTTGCACCAATTACTTCAATTCCTATATTTTACTGTGGTCAACCACACAATTACTATTATAATTTCTTATAATTTTGCTCCTGTAGGATTTTGTGTCGCGTGTCATTTTAATCTACGTTTTTTCCTACTCTTGCATTTTCAAAATCATGCGAAATAAATAGTATATGATTAGAAAGCTTAGAATTTTCCTACATCATTCCTTTGATTCATATGATTGAATCATGTAGAAATATTTCCTACAAATTTAATTGTACAATATCCATGGGAGATTTAACATCCAATCAAACCTCTTAGAAGGAATTCTTTGGTTTTCCTACGATGTAATAAAATACACAAAAAACTTGTAAGATTGAAATGGTGACATGACAGTGCAACTCGATGTTTTTCCATTCTTACGGTTTTAGAATCTTGCGAATCAAATAGGCCCTAAATGATGAGTACATGACCGCCATTGGGACAACCCAAATTGTTATTGGGCAAAAAAAAAAAAATCACACCAAACAAATAAGTAATCGGGTGAATGCTAACTTAAGTCTATCTTATAAACTTGATGATATGATTGTATTTCATCTTCTTTGTTGTTGAATAACCGCCTCAGGTGTCATGAAAATAGAATGCTTTGAGTTTATTAAGAAAAAAAGTTGACGAAACAAGTTTCGGTGGGTAATTCACATGTTTTTAGCACTTGCCTTCAATCTTTTGTTGATTCACCACCAACATGGAAGAGCAACAGTGTGCACGATTATAACCTCTTTCACGCCATTTTTAACCCAACAAACTTCACATCATTTGGTGGCGTGTAGCAAAAGTATGGATTTTTTTGTGAAGTACGACCCATTGCTGTTGTGATCAGTTCGTCTGAATTCATAAGGAGTCTTTGATTCCTCCTAATTTAGTATACATATCTGGTCATTTCTCACGGGTTAGTCACGTTTATCGTTCCGCTATTGTTCGGATATCGATCAAATTATTGTAGTTTTGATTGCCTTAGCCAACAAACGGTTCATGTCCAACCTTGACAAGTTAAAGCTATTTACACCAGATGCTTGCACTTAGTTACCCTCTGCCGAATCGATCTAACGATGTGAAGATCGGCCATCATTGGATGTGAACTTCTTCTACTGGATTCAAGCTATAACAAAAGTTGGTGTAGCAAAATGTGATTGCCATAGTTCTTCGTGATGCGAGTCGCGGTCTTGGCAAGTTTAAAAATCCTCGATGTAGGGTTGTGTGCATCACTCGATACAGAGGCGGGGAGGGGGTCTTTCTACTTATTGGAGAAATAAATCATTGATACACATGCCGCAAAACAATAGTACGTTTCCATATAACATTAGCTATTATCAACTTGAGGTTAGTGTTTTTTTAACATAAAACCATACATATGTTAACCTTGTCTTTCACTTCGCAATTTGATTGATTTCACTGTTTGATTTCGCTTTCACCTTGGGATAGGAATCACCCTTTTTTCACAAAACTTCCACATATTTGAATAACTACTTCACACAGCTATACTACCCTTTGTGTTACTACATTTCTAGTGTGAACGGTTCTCATGAGGCATATAAGCGCTTGCTTCTTGTCTATCATGTCATGTTTGCCATCCATCTGTCCTCGTCTCCAGCGCTCTGTTGTACACATCGATTGTTCGACACTCATGACACATCGATGTCAACTTAGACCGAAACTCTACGAACCTTGCACACACATGGACGGAACATAGAATTCACAAGGAGAGGGTCGAGCTAGTCTTAGGAGGGCTGAACCATCCTGCTAAGGGTGATGAGTTACATATATTTCGTTGTTTACTCTCACTGTGCATTCTCAACATGGCAAGGGATAGAGCCCTCCTAGTACGGCCCGAGGCCCATCCCTATACATAAGCCAATGGTTTGAGACAGACCATTGACACTACCTCTCGTGATCATCACCTTATGATGAGAAGAAGGGAGGTAACTTGGGATGAAATAAGCTATTGGGCGCCTCCGCACCTGCAGTACAGTATTGTTTAGATTCATCAACTTGCAACCTCATCTCATCCATATTTCTCGATACTAGTGGGGAATTTCTATCCTCACTTACAGGGAGCACATAGCTAGTTTCAAACACTAAGTTGGCATAGAATTTGTTAAATGTCATGCACCGTTCGCTCAATTTGCTACTAGTTCTATCCGATTATAAAAACCGTTTCTCTTCGAGATTAGGGTAATACGTCACATTTTAGCCATATTTCATCATCGTGATTCCCTAATCCTTGCAAAAATTTATAATGCTCGCCTAGGTGGAGGAGTATACAATATGAACGCTAAGTTGACCTAGAATTTGCTGAACATGGTGCAACATTCTATGGGTCTCCTATTAAATTTTATCTGATTTTAGTTTCTCTTCTCGATCCATCCTGTGAGCCAAGATAGAGATGGATGACCGAGAAATGTGAAATAATATTACCTCTCCTTGAAAATAGATAACACCCTAGAAACCGTGCAATCGAATTTCTACAGTTCTTACATACTACTCCAAATGTCTAATTTCTGAAATATAGTTATAACTTTTCAGGCGAAAAATAATCATGATATTATCGTGCCAAAAAGTATTAGCGGATAAGTATCTTTTCTGCATGTGGGACAGTGGGCCCCGGTCGACCCAGGTCCAGTCACAATCCACCCCATACACGCCTATTTCCACGTGACTTCTTCCCCGTATAAACCCCGTCTCCCTCTGCCCCGGTCCCCCCTCCTCCTGTCTCCCGCTCCCTTCGCCGCCGGGTCCGAAACCAGCCGCCCGACGAAACTAGGGTTTCGCCCTCCCGGCGTCCTCCTCTTCCCCGAAGGTAACAGAGCAAACCCGGTCTCTCGCTCGCGTGCCACGATTCCCTAGGGCGCGGTGCTCGTCCGTGTTTCCCCCTGGATCTGGCGCTCGCTTAGGTGAAGCTCCGAGAGCTCAGATCTGGCGGGTTTTGACCTAGGGTTCTAGCTGAGATTGGCTTTGTTAGATTTTTATTCCGTCTCGTCTAGTAACTGGGAGCTCTGGAGACTCTGGAGGAGAGCGTGCGGCGTCTCGAGTCAGCCCGGGAGCTTGTGCTGCGCCATACATTTGAACTCCCTTGTTTTTCATGATTTTTTCGTAGATACTAGGCCGAGTCTTCTAAACAGACACTCGTCGCGAGAACTGTGTGGTGTTTGGACTGCGAACTGCTCAGTGTGGTTGGTTGGTGCTAAGTAAAGTTACTTGCGGTTGTTGTGAGTTGGTTACCTGATTCGATGTTTTTTCTTCTAGTGTGTTCGCGGTCGTGGGTTCAACCGATTTGAATCGTTGACGTATTCACGTTGTATACACGAGTCTAGACTGGTTTTGTTTGTTGCTTGTGGTTATGCACTAGAAAGGAAGTGGTAGATTTTTTTACCGTTGTCGTGGTGGTGTCACGGCAGATGCCATGGGTATGGCTTAAGTGTGGGCTCGCTTGGGCGCTGGGGAACCGGGGAGGGTTTGCGCGCTTATGAAGCACGCATGAAGATCAAACAAGAACCTCGCAGGAAACAACAAGAACAAAGCAAACCAAGAACAGCCAAGAACACCACGATGTACCCTGCTTCGGGGCCCTCTTGTGGAGGTAACACCCCTACTGCAGCTCTAGCCTACTCTCTTATATCTCAAGTGTTTACAAGTACAAAGCGCTCCTCGAGCTGTCTGATGAACAATGGAGAGAGCTCCAAGTAGAAGATGAAGCTTGGGGGGAAATGATGCTCACAATCGTCGATCCCTCTTCACGGGGAAGGTGGTGGCGCATATATACAGTAACCGAATTACCCTTTTGCCCCTGGCCGCAGAAGACAATGGCATGGACAAGGAGAACAGGACAAACACTGGCCACTGTCACTCAGTCCAGCTCACCCTCTGTCCACCACAGGCTTATCTTTCCTCTTTGAGCTTAAGGCAGTGTAGACCACAGTAGCCTAGCCACTGCCCCTTTCCCGAATTGGCCGAGTCAGCGCCTAGGGGCTTGTGACCCGGAAAACCTGTGGCTGTACCTTGCTGTCTTCTGAGCCTCGGTCAGTAACATTACAGTGCCCGTGACTTTTACTGACATTACTTGGCCCCTGTGCAACATCCGAGTCGACCTACCCGGGTCCTTCCTGACGGATCCGGATAATTTAGCCGGCTCTTCTCCCTTGGATCCGGTTAAGCCTCACCGGATCCCCTTTGGTCCTTCCTTTTACTCTGGTTTGAAGAAGGACTGACCGAATCCCCTTGAGATCCGGCCCAAGTGACCCGGCTAATCTTGATCCGGTTAGACCTTAACTCTTCATAACACACCATCTTTGCCCTACCCGGGGGCAGCCCCCCGACAACCGTCCTTTTGCTCATATATTGTCTGACAACGTGAAATGAGAAGTGGTAGATTTTTTTACCGTCCTTTTACTTGCTATTAGTGTCTGGTTTTCATTTGGTCTGGATTGCCCTTCATTTGCGCTGGCATTTGAAATGAGAAGTTTGGGGTCTTTGTTGATTGGTTGTTGTGACTTTTGTGAGTCTCTAATTCCTTATGGTTGGTGTTTCTTTAATTGGCCTTACTAATACTGTTAGGTGTGTTTGTGCATTAAGAAGTTTTGATTTGGTTTAGAGTGATAATGGACCTTGTAACTCTTCAGTGTGTTTGTTTCTGTGCAACTTATGTTGGTTGAGGATATTTTCCTAGATCCAGATTAATTCTAAGCTACTACACTTATATTTTAAGTAACTGAATATCACCCTAGAAATTTCCATTGGAGTGCTGATTGGCATGCATACCCAAGACAAATTAAGTGCAAGAACACCATGTGTTTATTTAGATCGCACACCAATAACAGCATAAAACACATTTTCGTTTACTAGTTGACTGGTTATCTGACCAGTTCTGATGAACACCTTTTGTTTTGAGCTTCCAGTCCTTAGACACTCCGTCACCAGTTCATCATTGCCCAACTTTTGCAAAGCTGCTAGTGATGTTTCTGTTGCTAATTTTCTTGAACATTGACTGTAAAATCTGCTATTAGCCTTGAGGATTTGTGTTGTAACTGTGCAAACACTTGATAATTTTTTTAAACTGTCCATGATTAACACTTCTTTGGCTCTTATCTTTGAGTAGGTTTGGAGAAGAGCTGTTTGTGCAGTAACATGAGGCCTATTTTCTGTGGGAACCTTGACTATGATGCTCGCCAGTCTGAAATTGAGCGTCTCTTCAGCAAATATGGAAGGGTGGAGCGAGTTGACATGAAGACGGGTAAAATCCTTGTCCATTTAAGTTGATCTTCTAGCACTCTAATTTGCGATTGCATCTGTTTGGTGGTCTCGTCTTAGTTTCAGTTCATTAACGCACCAAACTCTTCTAAGAAATCAGCTTGTAATGCTGGAATAAATAACTGTGAAATGAATTTTTTGGTTATATATAGTTTACCTGGTGCAGACTGCTTTTTTTTTTTGAACGAGGAGACTGCTATTTAGTGCACCACTACATGATCTCTGTATATGTCTTCCAAGTGATTGGTGCTCACAGTTGACCTAACATGATTGGCTGGATGTCAAGTGGAAGCCGCTGTCCTTGTTGCTGCAAAGACTGCCATCTTCATTCAACCATCCCCGGTGCAGGACGCTGCACTCCATTAGATGACATGCCAAAGTTGTTTCTCATCAGTCAGGAGCCAGAGAAGGCTCAGCAGATTCAGATTATGTTTATGTTATATTGTGCAGTCATCGGACAAGTCTGAACCAGGATAAATTTAGAAAGAAAAAGAAGTTATTTCTTCAAGTTTAGGTTAAGTACTCAATTATTTCTTTGCCGCAGGAATATCATGCAAGCATCTGTGCTCCTCCTGGTTGATGGACTAGGCTCTACCTTTCCTGCCTGAGACCCCGCCTCATGCCCTGTCCCTTTCCAGGAGTACAGTCCACCATGGCATCTGTTCACTTGGAAACGACCACCTCGTGACTGATGTCTTACCTTTACATCAACGTTGCACCCTCCTCCCCCGCCCGATTACAATCTCCCACGTCAATCCAACCATGCCAATCTCATGGCCGGCTGGAGAAGAGTGGAGGTTGCACCACCACCTCTTTTGGTGAACCATGAACGTTTGGATTATTGTACTCTGACATCATTTAGTGCAACATACACAAGGTCTGTTCCTATTTGTTTTGGGGTATCAATTTGTAGCTTCGTGAGGTGGCATTGCTCTTTTTTTTTACCTTGCACAGATTTTTACCCACCTTCTTGTGTTCACCCTAGAGGGTTTGCAACATCCTTCATTTTTCGTTTAAGTAACTAATCACTATTTTCCATGCTAAACCATTAAGGATTTGCGTTCGTCTACATGGAAGACGAACGTGATGCTGAAGATGCTATCCATAAACTTGACCGGTATGACTTTGGCAGAAAAGGGAGGAGACTTAGGGTTGAGTGGACAAAGGTGCGTAGTTCTCAACAAATAATGACCAGTCACTTTGAGTGGCCATAGTTTTTCCTTAATACTTGTCATCGGTTATATGTGTAGGAGGATCGTAGTGGTGGTCGAAAAGGAAATGGGAAGAGATCTCCAAGCAGTGTGAAACCAACCAAAACCTTGTTTGTGATCAACTTTGACCCAATCAGCACAAGAACAAGAGATCTGGAGAAGCACTTTGATCAGTATGGCAAGATTGCAAATATCAGAATCAGAAGGAACTTTGCCTTTGTCCAGTATGAATCACAGGAGGATGCTACTAAAGCACTGGACGGTACTAATGGAAGGTACTAGCACTTTCTGCTGGCATGTTCTTATAAGGAGTACTTGAATAGTTGTTACAATTTTTTTGCTGTATCACATATTATAACTGAATGCATCCTACTTTTGGCAGTACCGTGATGGACAGGGTCATCTCTGTTGAGTACGCACTTCGTGATGATGATGAAAAAAGGAACGGATTCAGTCCAGACAGGAGAGGTGGACGTGATAGATCTCCAGACAGGAGAGGTGGACGTGATAGATCTGCAAGTCCTTATGGCAGAGGACGGGAAAGGGGTAGCCCGGACTATGGCAGGGGCAGGGAGAGGGGCAGCCCGGACTATGGCAGGGGCGGTGCGAGAGCTAGTCCTGATTATGTCCGTGGTGGAAGCCCCCCCTACGTGGCCAAAGGCGATGCAAGGGGTAGCCCCAAGTATGACCGTGAACGCCGCGAAGCTAGTCCTGGCTATGAAAGGCCCCACAGGTTAGTACGCTGAAAATGGTACATTTATTTTTCTATTCTCTGCTAAAACTGCGTTGAAGCATCACACTGAGCTTGTTTTTTACTGCGCAGCCGCTCGCCTGCTGCAAGGGAAGATAGGGACTGAAAGTGCACCAAGCTCGGACCAGTGGCTGTAATATCTAGCTAGCTCAAGTTGGTTACATTAGGCAGCCAGAAAGTCCTGTAATATCTCTACTAGCTAGCTCTCCTTGAATATTTTGTCGATTTGATTTGAACCGTGGTGTTAGCAGTCTTTTCCCCTTCGGATGCAAATGGATTCTTCCTGTAATGACCTAATCAGACCTTGGGGAGGGACGAAATGAGCTGTGTATTGACTGAAAGTATGGTTGTAGCTTGCATTACTAGTGAACTTTGTTTTCTCTGCCATATATTTCTGTTCTCTGGTGTTGTTTCTGTTTAGTGCTGGTCAGCATGTTCAGACTGCTTTGCTGAGCTCCCTGCTGTTCTTCCAGGGAGCACGGCCATTGTCCCAACCCTCGAGTGGTTTGCTCGTGGCACTCCTGGTGTTGCAAGTAAATGATGCTATCTTGAAAATTCGCAGGAAACATTTCAATTCTTGTGGATGGGATTTCACATAAACCTGTTACCTGTCCAGTATGTTGTAGTGTTAGATTTAGCATGTCAGTAGCTCGGGTGCTACTGAACTAAGCTGTAGCCCGCCTCTTTCCCTAAAAAAAAAAACTGTAGCCCGCCTCTGAAAAAAATAAAACAACAAAGCTGGAGCTGCTGTCACTTTTCCATTCTCCTGAAACAAAACTGAATCTCCAATCCAAAACTTCGATCATTTTCTGTCGTTTGTCCTTTTTTGTATGGAGAACATTGACAAAGAGCCATCACACCAGACATGAACATAAACCCCTTGGCCACTGGCTTACCTGAATACCATTCAATTTTATACACAAAGGTTTGAAAATAATCCTGTCCTTTACATTTTCCCTTGAACCATCTTGTTCCACTACTTCCACTCAGCTTTTAGAACACAGACTCCCGGCTGATTGCAGTTCTATGAAATTGAATACATTGATATTATTTTTAGACATTGACTTTGACCAGAAGAACCTACATTGTGTTGTCCCAATTGACACAAGATACTCTTAAAAAGGGGTTAATTGGATTCATGCCATTACAACTTTCACAAGTTGGATTTCTTTTCCACTATCATTTTAACAAAGAGACACATTTTTCTTCTCCACCGGTGATGTTGTTTCAACTTTCAACCCTATTCCTCTCCTCTTTGTCCGCTGAGTGCAACTAAATAATAACAGTTAAATTAATCACAAAATACTTTTACGAAATAAATTAGGTTAATTCGATATGTGACATTTCCGACTTCGTGTAATAAAAAAATACCACCGCAAAATTTCAACTTTGAAAAATACCCCTTGTTCATACGAGTGCCACTGTCCTCACTCACCTCCGCATCCACCCTCCTTGTTGCCAAGATCAGCGATGCTGATTTTCCCAACAAGATCGGGATGTCCATTAATTTAGCAGTCCTCAAGCAGCTGACCGTACGGGATGTCTCCATATCGAGCGACATCTTTGACACCTTGCTCTCTGGTTGCCATGCCTTGGAAAGCCTATTCATGTCTGCAGTTCTAGGTAGTCTCCGGCTTATTTCGCCGACTCTTAGGTGCATTGGCTTCAGTGATGCGTAAACCCAGAAGATGAACTGGTCATCGAGGACGCTCCTCGCCTTGAGAGGTTACTAATGCCTTATTTATACAAAGGTTGTTGCCAGACTATCCGGGAATTAGGGCGCCTAAACTGGAGATTTTGGGCGCCTTTTCACCTGTCTTCTCCAAGCTCCTGTTCTTCCAGGTAGCACTCACGGCCTCCTCTTGCATTCAGAATTCCTACTCCTACATGCAGATAATTAATTTTTATGTTCATTGTTTTTTTTCTTCAGGGAATGAGCCTGTCAGCTCGGCAAATTCGATGTGCACCGTGAAGGTTTTGGCTCTCAAGTCTTCTGGCCGTGAATTGCGCACAGTTCTTAACACTCTCGGGTGGTTCCCATGTTTGGAAAAGCTCTATGTTATTGTGAGTACTCATATTTTGAATTTCTGATTCGGTTGACATGTTATCTAGTCTAGTTAGGGACATCTCTAACATGTGCCTCTTCTTTCCATTTTGCAGTTTTACCAACACTGTGAGGTGGATAGGAAAAACGAGCCTCATTATGACACACTACATCCAGTCAAATGCCTTCAGACCCATCTGAAAAATGTGTTGTTTAAGTCATTCGTAGGCAATGATAAACAAATTGACTTTGCCAGGTTCTTTGTTTTGAATGCCGAAGTGGTAAACAAATTTGAATTTGAAGGATATGGTAAGTTCAGCAATGAATCGGTGGTGGCTGCTCACTGCAAAATGCTGCAAGTGGAAAACAGAGCTTCTCGAGATGCTAAATTTGAATTCAGGATTAGACCTTTTTGTATTGATCACCATGTTGACAAGCATATCCATAATTTGGCAATGGTGGATCCCTTCAGAAAGCCGTAGACAGGTCGATGCCTGAAGATTACACCGTCTTATGCTCATTATATGGACGGTGTTGATTTCTGAAGATTCCATTGTCTTCCGCATATGCTGCTTTATTTCTAGTCTAAAGTTACTCTGTAGTTCCGGTAACTTATGTGAGTCTTCCCTGTTAAAACTGCAGAAGAAATTTTGAATGCAAGAAGAGTTTACTTCATAAAAGTTCCCCTGTTTAGGGATGAAAAAAAAGTACTACCAATAGTTGTAAGTTGTAACCCCATGTCCTGAAACTTCTCTATGCAATATTGGCTTCCTTCTGCCTAAGCTGAGTTAGAACACATGCTTGTGCTGCTAGCTTGATTGTCTTTTCAGCTATATGAGAAGTTTATTTGCTGATTAGATTCTTTGCATACACATCATTTTTTATTATGCTAACGGAAGCTCAATACTTCTAGGAAGGAGATATTTCTGTGATTTTCAAGGTATACTATCAGGTTGAAGTTTTGCTAATGATCGACAGCCTAGGGGATAGAATGCAGCAGTACTCTTTATGTCTCTGCCTGCAGCTAGAACATGCTTGGGTTGAATTTTCTGAAATGAAAATGGTTGCATCTTTGTTCAAATCTGCGACTAATTTTACTCGTTCTAGAACAGGAAAAACATTCAATTGGGTGAAGGACCTGAAATAGTGTTGGCCTGGGAGAGATCCTGGTGTCTATTTCTACTAGAGAAATAATATCTCTAAACATCTCTGTTTCTTGGAAAACCAGATTATTTTGCTAGATCTTTATATCTGCATATGCGTCTCTTTAGTAAAAGAGGCTTGAGATCCTTAAGCACATGTTGGCGGTTTCGATGGAATTGACAATATTTCGAGTTCGAGGGATGAAACCCATTGCATGCCAACAGCGGGCGCTCAGGTGCTCAAGAATTCATTTCAGACTTTCAGAGTATGAAGAAAATGTTCCTGGCACCCAAGGTTATGTTTCACAACCATCGGAAATGTACTCCGCAAATAGTCTGGTCTGGAACTATAAGATCAGTATACCGAATCCCCCATTTTATGTTCCCGGTTTAAAAACAATCCAAATCTACAAATAGGATGAGAGTGTGCCTTTTGATTCTCAGGGATGTATGATGTATCAGCATTTTCCTACGATTACAGATCCTGGTACTACTGAAGTCCATTTGCATAGTGTTCCTGCTGTTGCAAGTGATGCTGTCTTCAGAGTTTTGAAGGAAAAAAATTCAAAACTAATCCCAACTTTCACTGGATGAGGATCAACTTCTGTAGCTGAAACTCCACATGAATCTCTTCAGTTCTAACATGGCTAGATGAACTGGGATCACACCATCTTCCTAACTGCGAAGCTTTATGATCTTTGAGTGGAGCTCATCTGGATGTTGTAGAGTGCTACATTAAGCGTGGACGGTATAATGTATATACATTCGTCATTTCGGCTTGAGAACACTTGCCACATAGTAGTAGACAAAATTCAACTAGCATTTGCCCCTTCAAAGGAGAGCATTGATAGGAGCAAGCAATGACGTACACCAGGCACAAACATGAACAGAACAGCCCTTTTGAAAATTGCATTCCTTAAATAGTACCATTCCAATCGTAATGTTATGTTTGACAATAGAATTCCCCCATTTGTTTTTTCATCCAATGTTCAAAAATATGTAAATCTAGAAATTAAATAGATGAAACATGCCTGTATTCCTTTTCCCTTTTTACCCTTTTTATTATTTGTTCGTGAGAAAATTGAACTCTGAAGCCCATATGCCCAAAACCACCACCCACCGAGCGCCTCCGACTCGCCCAATCCCTCTCGCCAGCCGCCGGCTATGGAGATGGAGGCGGCGGCGGCTGCGGCTGCGGCGGCGCTGACGGAGCGCGAATCCCATGGAAGCGCGCGGAAGCGGGCACGGACGAATCGCGCGCGCGACGAGACCGGCGGCGATCTCATCAGCGGCCTCCCCGATGCCATCCTCGGCACCATTATCTCCCTCCTCCCCACCAAGGACGGCGGCCGCACGCAGGTCCTCTCCCGTCGATGGCGCCACCTCTGGCGCTCAGCGCCCCTCAACCTCGAGGTCCACACCCGCCCCCTAGAATTCCTGCGCCCCGCCGTGCACCCGTCCGCCGTCTCCAAAATAATCTCGAGACACCCTGGGCCCGCCCGCCGATTCTCCTTCACCTGCCTCCGCGGCGGCGACCTCTACGCCGAGGCGGAGCGCTGCTTCAACTCCCGAGCCCTGCCAACCTCCAGGAGCTGCACATCGCCTACGAGTACGGCTCCGCGCCGCCAACCGGGAAGAACGGCTACCCGTTGCCTCTGTCCGCGCTCCGCTCCGCATCCACCCTCCTTGTTCTCAATGTCGTCCACTGCGATTTCCCTGAAGAGATCGCGCCGTCCATGAGTTTCCCTCTCCTCAAGCAGCTCTCCTTGTGGGACGTTTCCATCTCCGGTGACGTCTTCCACGGCTTGCTCTCCGGCTGCCATGCCTTGGAGAGCTTATCAATTTCCGAAGTTCGCTCTGCGGTGGACTCCATGTTAGCTCGCCGTCTCTTAGGAGCATCGGCCTCAGAGCTGGAAGGGCAGAACTGGTCATCGAGGATGCTCCTTGCCTCGAAAGGTTACTGTTACCTTATTGTCTCGCGAATGATTGCCTAACCATACGGGTAATTAGGGCACCTAAACTGAAGATATTGGGCCCTTTCTGGGCAGACTCATCCAAACTGCAGGTCTTCCAGGTAGCAACAGCAGCTACTATACGGCATTCTCACATACAGATAATTGTTTTCTGATGTTACCTGTTTTCTTCAGGGCTTGAGCCCAGTCAGCTCGGCAAACTCAATACGCACCGTGAAGGTTTTGGCCCTCCGGTGTTCTAATTATCGAGGGAATGCAATTCTTGACGTCCTCAGGTGGCTCCCCTGTTTAGAGAAGCTCTATGTCTCTGTGAGTAGTCATCTGTGCTTGCTTTAGATGTATGCTTTGATTAACATTAGCTAGTGATCTAGTTATTAAAACTCTAACATATGCCTATTTTGTTTTTTGTTTTGCAGTTTGTTGAACACCACTTGGGACAGACGTATATGCAGAATGAGCATCAGTATGACCCACTGCATCCAATCGAGTGCCTTCAGACCCATCTCAAAAAAGTGGTGTTAAAGTTATACTCAGCCTATGAGCATCAGGCTGACTTTGCCAGGTTCATTGTTTTGAATGCAAAAGTGCTAAACAAAATTGAATTTGAAGTAAGTGGTGACTATAGCAGTGAATCGGTGGCTCGTCAGCACAGGCTGCTACAGGTGGAAAACAGAGCTTCTCGTGATGCTCAATTTGAGTTCAGGGATACTATTTATTATATTGATCAGTATCTCAGCAAGCAAACCCATGATTTGTCAGTGGACGACCCCTTCAGACAGCCATAGACAAGGATGATGCCTGAAGAATACATGTCTTATCCTCATTATGTCGACGGAGTTGATGCCTGAAGATTCCATTGTCCTCCGCATATGTCTGCTCTATTTCAAAGTTTGTCTATAATTCCAGTATCTTATGAAGTCACCCTGTTGAAACTTGTGAAGGAAAAATTGAATGCAAAAGAAGTTTACTTCATGAAAGTTCTAGTGGGGAGGGACGCAAAACGTTAGGATCAAAAGTTCTAACTGTGAGGGAGCTGGTAATCCAGCTGCCAAAGCACCTCTTACCCTGTAGAATTGCGGCTTAGTTCTGTCTAAGCTGGGCAAGAAACACATGCTTGTGTTGCTAATTTAATTGTCTTTTCAGCTATAATATATGAGAATAAGTAGTTCAGTTGCCGATTAGAGTCTATGCATACATACAGAACTTGTTTGATGCTTACGAAAGGTTAACCCGTAGGCTAGGCACATGCTTTTCTACCTAGGAATGAAATGTTCATGTAACTTTCAAGGTATTAATATCAGGTTGGAGCTTTGCTATTGATCCACAACAGCCCAGTGCAGTACTCTTCGTGTCTCTGCCTGCGGCTGGAACATGCTTCGGTTTTTGCTCCGTTATCAAACATGTATTTTCTCAAATGACACTGATTGGGTCATTGTAAAAGTTTGCAAGTGATTTTACTCTTCCTGGAACAGGCATAACATTGCATTGGGATAAGGACCTGAATAGCGTAGGCTTTGGCCAGGATCCTTGTGTAGATTACCATTAACATCTTTGTTGATCTTTATCTCTGTATGTGGCTCTTAAGTAAAAGATGCTTCAGAGCAGTTTCTGTGGAATTGACAACATTTGGTTGTTATCATGATGCACATGAAAGAATCGGAAACCTTGTGACCTGTTATGGTTGTTGTCATGCATATGTCTAGGCCAAGTACTGGAACATGTACAAGGCACTGCTTTATATAGGCACAGTGGGGGAGAAACTCATTGCATACCAACAGCTGCTTTATTTGAGAGTATGGAGAAAAAAGTATGTTCCGACAACTATTCAAAAATATACTCCACAGTTGTTAATGGTCTTTTTGCTTCTGACTAGAAAGCGCCCTTTTGCATTGTCCCGATTTACAAGCATATTATTTACCCAAATGCCATCTTTAGATTAATACTCCCTGATTTAGATTTTGTTGGGAGGGCGTTTTTCCCTGATTTAGCCTAAATCGACATACTAGTAATCGGTATGACATATTTGAGCATGCTAGATGGTGTAGAGTGTTAGATTCAGCATTCCGATTCTTCTGTGCTAAGCTGGAGCCTTGTCCAAAACTTCAAAAAAAAAAGCCAGGAGCTGTTGCTGAGTCAAATCTCAAAGAAAGTTGACGGCTCACAATGTCAGTTTCACTTCAGAACACATGCCAGTTTGCTACATAGCACATTTCAACTGGAAATATCCCTAGCCAAATTTTTGATCATTTTCTGGCAGTTGTCCTTGAAACAACGAGAACATTGACAAGAGCAATCACACCGGACAGAGACACAAACATGAACAGAACAAACCCTTTGGCATTGCATTCCTTAAATACCATTCCAATGGTTATAGATTGTTTGACAATATAATTCCCCTTATCCCAACTCCAGGGTAAGAAGGCAATCAGAATCTACAAATTAGGTGGCTGTACTAATTGATTCATGGGGATGTATCAGCACAATCATTTTCCTATAAATAAATATGCAGGTTAACCATCAGCACATGTCATACAAAATGGTGAGTTGGGTACTCATGCTCAGACCCGTTGTAATCATAGTACAGCCTCTCCCCCTTGGAGATGTCCCTGTTGGCCACCAGGAGCACGCGGCACTCGCCATCGACGGCGTACCGCACACACTTGAGGTTCTGCTTCTTCCTGCCTTCCCTGCAACGATCGTACAAGTTTCAGGCACAGCTGCAGTAAGGTATCAAGTGTGTGTGTGATTCTGGGGTATCAAGATGCTTACGGTGTGTGGTTGTTGATCCCGTTGATGTACCGCGCGATGTTGCTCTGCTTGTCGGGGCAGACGACGAGGCTCTTGGATGGCGGCGAGGCGGAGAGCAGGGTCATCATGCTGTCACCGTCGTCATGCTCACGGTTCCTCAGGTAGTCCACGTCGCCGACATACTCGGTGATGATGGTCCAGTCCTTGATGAACCTGTCTGCCTCCACCGTGAACCTGTCCAGGAAATTCCACACCAAATTCAGTGCCCAAATCATTCGAAGATAGAGCAAGATGATAAAGCAGCAGCGAATTGACTGTACCCTTCTATCGGATCGAAGACGACGAGGAGAGGGGGCCATTCCCCTCTCTCCATCATCCTCTTGCACAGACTCAAGGTCTCCACGTCCTCCTTCGGCAGCACCTGAGATGAAATGGCATCCCAGATTCAGTAACACGAAAACAGCGTTGAAATTAGCCAAGATTGGATGCTGGAATTGGAGGCTAGCGGCTGACCTGCATCCCTCCCGCTTCGAGGGCGGCGCTGTTGGCGGAGCGGGGCGCCATGCCGGGCACGTAGGTGAGGTCGTTGCTGAAGACGGCGCCGGTGGCCGTGAGCGCCGTGGCGAGAGACGCCATCTGCGTGAGGCGCCGGACAGGGTCCTCGCTGGGGTTGAAGGGCAGCAGCCTCCTCCTCTTCTTCTTGGACACCACCAGCGCCTTCCGCTTCCGCTTCTTCCCCTCCGACGGCTCGGCCGCCGCCGCGGCCGCGCCGCCGGGCCCCGCTGGATCTTGAAGAAGTCAACGATCTTGGTCTGGATCAGCGGGAACTCTGCAAGCAGAAGAAACAAGATCCGATTCAGAAAACGAGCGGATAACAATTGCAGAAACACGGTCGGGTCGATGGGGATTTTGGACTCACGCTTGGGAATCTTGGTCTGGACGGCCGTGGCGGCGGTGGAGGAGGAGGATTTGGCCGACGAGGTGGTGGTGGTGCAGGAGGGGCAGAACCAGTCGCCGGCGGGCACGCGGGGGAGGATGGGGCGGAGGCAGAAGATGTGGAGGCCGCGGTCGCAGCCGTCGCACAGCAGGAGCTCCTCCGCGTCGTGGCCGGACCCGCACGCCTCGCACCGAACGTCGCCGTCGTCCTGGACCATCGTCGCCCTGCGCTTTGCGGCCGGTCGCCGCGCGCGGGTCCGGTGGCGCTGCTGCGTGGCGGGGCCCATCTCCGGCGTCGGCGCGGGCGAGCAGAGGCGGAGAAGAGAGTGGAGATCGGGGAGGAGCGGGGAGAGGACAGGTGGGTGGGCGTCACTGTGGAGGGTAGAAGCAATCGGAAGCGGCGGGAGAGGTGGGCGGGTTTTGGCGCGAAGGGGGTAGCTTCGCGGGAAGAAACACCAATGGCGCGCCGAGTTTTCTCTACGCGGGTTCGGGTTTTGGCGCGAATCGGCGGGCCCTAAGATAGCGGCGATGCGTGTTTATGGGCCGAGCGGGCTGGCTAATTCTGCTTTCCGCGGCCTTGGAACAGTGGAGAGGCCCGACCGCCCTAGCCCGGTTTTAAGGTCCCATGTTCTGATGCTAAAAAAAGGTCCCTGGTTCTACTCAAACGTGATGACGTGTAGCTAGTATATAGTGACATAAAGGAAACCGGTTTTTGAATGTCAACAATAAGCAATCTATTGTGAGAAGAGAGCTGCTCCTGGAAACCTAGCGACGCCGCCACCTCTGCCTCCACCATAGATCGGTTCCCCCTCCTCCGACCAGTTTAACCGGCGTCGGGAGGGGTGGGGAACCTGATCTATGAGTGGAGTTCTTAATACAAGTAGTGTTTCAGTAGATTGGTTAGGGTTTTGCTAGTCGTCTTCTTGATTAATGGAGATGTCATCGTCTACAATAAGCAATCTTGGCCTTCGTTCGACGACGAGATCTTCTTCCCGGCATCAATGGTGGCTTTGAAAGATTAAGTTTGTCTAGGTATGGTCCTTCAGATCTTGCTTCGCCAGATCGATTTTGGAATTTTTCTCATGGTTGCCGCCGTGAGGAGGATTGTCCTCGCAATATCTGTCCCGGCTGCTTCGTCCTCAACAATGGTGATTCGTTCTATCAGCTCCCGGCGACGTCGACTAGGCTGTTCGTTTGTTTTTCCCTGAATGAAATACCGGTGTTTATACTCTTGCCGATGTTGTTTGATTACTTTAATGGTTGCGTGCGTGCACGTAGCCTTGGCACTGTGGCGAAAAATTATTGGAGAACCCTCGTTGGTATTTACAGATCCGTGGTTCGATATCTTTGTCAGTTTCCTACGGCTGCCTTCAGAAAAGTACAAGATTGTGTCATGGAAGAAGAAAGAGTTTGAAGATTTACAAGATTCTTTTATACTTTATTTTGTAATCGATGTAGTCAGTTCGTATATCTCTACCATGTATTATTTGCTACCATAAATATATCATGGTATTGATTGTCAAAAAAAAAAAAAACCCGTTTTTGACTGTCAACAAAATTTGTAAATACACATGTATTTATATGTTTTCAATTTAATTATCGGCATTACTGTTGTTCGATATGTACATGTGCAAAATATTTTCTTGATCGTTTGACCATTTTTGTTATTTTTATGGATTTATTGTTCATCCTAAGAGCATGTGCACTGGGAAACCATTTTGCCGCCTCTAGGTTCATGCAACAACATGCCAGCCAACATTTTACCAATCCTCTCGGTTGATACAACAACATGCCATACCGCATTTTACCAATCATTGGCTAGCCAAAATGTTGGCTGGAGACTCATCCAGCTTTTGGAGGCCAAACATTCCGTGAGGCAACTAACCAAGTAGGAGCAAAAAGATCACATGTTGTTTAACATTTAGGCAAGGAAGATTTTGCGACCAAGAGAACATACTCTAATGGTCTAACTTCCTTGAATCGTCTCATATCCCTACTTGATGCAGATTGTTATCACCCATGTCAAGTAATGTTTGGTATATTTTTAGTAAATTTTGCATTGGTCCAACTAGATTAACATGAATACCATTTTATAGTTCACCTTGGACTTACATATATTTTTGTTACGTGATGTTGACCGAGTACTCATGTTTGCTCACAAACTAAAGTCAACCAACATTTGTTGTGAATTTGACCGCAAAAGAGCAACAAAGCGAGCAAAGCAAGAGCACATAGTGTGGATATCTCTTTTGCCACGTATAATCTAGAATATAACTCTACAACCCTATATTAGGATAAACATTTGTCAAAAAGTGCATTATGGTACCATCTATCGAGATATTTAAGTGATACTAAAATAAACATACAAACATGTAAAAAATAATTACAGTACATTTGAGTACACAAGTTGAAATGTACCACCTCTGTTTTTAAGTACCATGGGTACATGAGTGTAATTAATTTTAACTTCTATGACTTGCTTAGACTTAATGGAATTTACATCAACAAAAATCTGAAAAAAAAAACCATATCACAATTATCATTATTGAATGAATGATACATGTTGGTATTACCTAATAGTGAACTTTGAGTTATAATATGAAGTGTGTTTTGTATTGTTAGATATAATAAATAATAGCATTAAATTTATATGTTAATCATGGTATAAATGAAAAAAACGCATAGTTTATATTTATTGATAAAATAATTTGTAAAACAAAAATAAGTATAAATGTTTAATACAAAAATATGAGAGTTATTTGTCTTAACTAGCCATGTGCGAAATTAAAACAATAGTAGTTGATCTGAGTTTTTGTAAAAGAAAACTGCCTAATCCCCCTTTCTCCTAATCCCCATTAAACCCCGTAAAATTGAACCATCTAAAATTTAATTTTGGCCCACCTGTAATTGCATGCACGGTTAGAACCAGTGTGAAACTCATGCCGGCTCAAACTCTCCTGAACCCATCCATGGAAGAAATCCCAAGTGAAACACCGATGCGACCAGAAAGCCAACTCGGTGAGAACAGTGGTGGCTCCTCCGCATCTCTAGTGTCCCTTCCCCGCGACGGAAAGAACTCGTCGGAAATATATTTATGTACATGAATTATGGAGTTATCATATATTTTTATGTTCATGACTTTGTAATAGTAAAAGAACACTTGAATCTCTAGCTTAGGCTGAAAATGATGATCTTTATTGATTTTTTCTTACACAGTCTCATATTCCTTTTAGTATAATCTATGGTTGATTTAGTTCTTGAAGACTAACTTCAGTATTGTTAGCACTTTTTCTTAGCGCAGTGAGAAAACAATATGGTGCGGTCACATGAAAAATATTTGTCGCCTTTGTTATTTCCCAATAGTTAGGCCACATTTTGGGCTTAGCACCGGGGCCTCAACTTTATGGGTACAACCCTAATATTCAATATTATTAGAAAGTCTTATAATTGTGGGAAAAGATAGTTTGATATTGATAAGCGCACCAAATATCCCTAAGTGGTTTTGGATTATTAATGACACGGCGATCGAGAAACTAACCTAAGTATTGCAAGTTTTGGTTTTTATTGCTACTTGTACTTTGTCAATGCTTCCCCCCACCCCCCCCCCCCCCCCCCCCAAAACTTGAGAAGAGGTATTGGAGTCCCTTGTGAATATTCCTAGCCAAAGGGGCACTTGGAGAAGCTTGATTGAAATGAAGCATTGCAAAATCTCAATATTTCCTCTTTATAATTCATTAGGTCTTTCTTTCTTTCTATAAATCCCACAATCATGGCCCAACAATTCGTCTTTGTACCTTCGAACCAATGAGAATGAGACTGACTGAAAACATCAGTTATACACTTTTATTTTTATGTCTGTACGACCGAGTTGAGTTCATGTTAATAACTATCTGAGTCCTATTTGTTTCCCCATTCAGGCAATCCTCTGTATGGGCCAATCACTTGCTAGCAAAGTTGACCTTAATCATCCGAGCACGTGTTTTACATGAGAAATTACAAAAATTATCAAATAGTACCTCTCTACGCGACAGGGGAAAATAAATTTGTGGGCATGCCAGTTCATGAATGACAAAAAGCCTTATATTTTATGGTCCTCACAATGGAGAAACAAACATGATCTTTTACATAGGTGCTCCGTGGACTCCTAGCGTGGGCGATACGATCATATGACTTAGGAGATTGTGTGGTCAGCCAGGATTCGTTGAAGCGGTTCAACTTAAGGGGGCAGATAGACTTTCTTCTTCCTATGAATGACCGTGCTGATAATTTTGATCTTGTTTTAAAACAACACCAAACAAATGAGAATAAATCAAATCAAATAAGAGACCTAAGAAGCGAGTCTTTTTATGTGACATAATCTTCAGGAAAAAAAAACCAAACCTTAAATATGACACTTTAGAAAAGTGTTCTAAAAATGGGCTATCATGTATAGTTTTTCTTAAATTTCAACCAAAATGACAAATGTGATGGTCATATGCATGACAGACTTGATTCATTAAGGAGACACGGTTTAACTACCAATTAAATGGAGAGATAACGACAAGCATACTCAGTTAACAAAAATTCATAACCAAAATAAGTAATCACAAACAATTGGATATAGCTTTCAGTAGGAATTACCTCAAATTCGACTACCAATATTCACAAATTGTGAAGACAAGCACAGATTCACTACGGCAAGCACAAGCAATAAGATAGTGGAATGCTGACAAGTCTGGAAGGCCACAATGAATAGAAAGTTCAAAAGTACGAGCCTCCGTCTTGACAATAGGACAATAATCTCAGGAGCTAAAACTTCACCATGGCAAGCCGATCAGTAACATAAATAGGGCAGCATGCATGATTGAATACATATTCGGAAATTCTAATCAGCAGGCGTCTTACCGTTAACTTAACTCGAGACACAACATATTCGGAAATTCTAATCAGCAGGCGCCTTACTGTTAACTTAACTCGAGACACAACCTGGACCGTGCAATTACGCACGAGAGGGTGCGATTTAGTCTCCGCGCGACTGACTCGCGTGGCAGCGTCAGCCTTGGCCGACAGGCCCACGTGCTCCTGCTTGCCGGAGACCAGACGCGGGTCGTTGCCTCATTTGCGCGATGCTCTCCTCGCTTGGTGTATGTGACGTATTAAAGGCAGCTAGCACAGCCTAGCACTTGTATGTGCATACTACTTGATCGATTTTGCTCCGTACGTAGATTAAAGGCAGCTAGTTAGCTGCTAGCATTTGTGCATGCACAACTTATTTAGTCCCGTACATGGACAATTGGTTTGTACGTATTCTTGTACATGGGCGTGTGAATTTTATCATGACAATTTGTGAGATGTATGTTTGTGTGAATGCCAGCCACATGCCGAGGTCTCGCTTCGCCAGCGTCGTTGGCTGAGCCGCCGTCTTGCTCAACCCCCGTGTCACCTAGTCCAGACGTCGTCTGTGACTGACCGAATATGTCATTGGTCGAGAGCCGAGGGACGTCTCTCGCCGGGTGTCGCGTCGCCGATGTCGCCAGTGCGCAACGACTCTTGCCAGACCACCTCACCGGAGTTTCATTGGACCACCATGTACTGATTGCCGAGGTCGCGCTTCGCCAGCGTTGTTGGCCGAGCCGCCGTCTCGCTCAACCCACGTGTCGCCTAGTCCAGGCGTCGTACGTGACAGACCGAATAAGTCGTTGGCCGAGATCCGAGGGACGTCTCTTGCCGGGTGTCGCGTTGCCGGTGCGTAACAACTCTCGCCGGACCACCTCACCAGAGTCTCATCGGACCACCATGTACTGATTGAGTTACCCTACTCTCTCGACAATAGTTACTCACTCAGTACTGATTGAGTTACCCTACTCTCTCCGTAATAGTTACTCACTCAGTACTGATTGAGTTACCCACCCAATACTGATTAAATTACACATGTGTTATCCTACTCTATCGATAATAATTACCCACCTAGTGCTGATAAAGTTACCCACCCTGTACTGATGAAGTTATCTATGTGTTCATGATATAGTTATCCAGCACGAAATTGATGTAGCATGGTTACCCTACTCTCTTTGTTATAGTTACCCACCCCGTATTGATGGTATTGCCCATCTGTTCATGAGATAGTTATCATCAAGAAATTGATGTAGTCACCCTACCCTTTGGCTAATAGTTAGCCACCTAGTACTGATAGAGTTACCAATGTGTTCATGATATAACTATCCGCCATGAATTTTATGTAGTTGTCATATTCTCTCGATAATAGTTACCCGCCCAATACTGAAGGAGTTATCCACACAGTACTGACAAGACGACGATGAGACGGCAACTTCAACTACTTCCCCGACGTCGACTACTTCCTCGACACTCGAAGATCCCCGACCCGACGTGCGAATAATACTGTTGGAGTTACCCATCAAAATCAATGTAGTTACCATACTATCTCGGTAATAGTTACCACCCCAATACTGATGGAGTTACCACCCAGTACTGATAAAGTTATCCATGTGTTTTCATGTGTAGTTATCCACCACAAAATTAATTTAGTTCCCATACTCTCTCGGTAATAGTTACCACCCCAATACTGATGGAGTTACCCACCCAGTACTGATAAAGTTACCCATGAGTTTTCCTATGTAGTTATCCACCACAAAATCAATGTAGTTACCATACTCTCTCGGTAATTGTTACCACCCAATACTGATAAAGTTACCACCCAGTACTGATAAAGTTACCACCCAGTACTAATAAAGTTACTCATGTTTATCATGCTCTCTTGGTAATAGTTATCACCCAATACTGATAAAGTTACCCATCCAATACTGATAAAGTTACCATGTTTTTTCATGTGTAGTTATCCACCACAAAATCGTTATAGTTACCCTACTCTCTCGGTAATAGTTACCACCCAATACTGATAGATTTAACCATCCAGTACTGATAAAGTTATCCATGTGTTTTCATGATGTAGTTATCCAATATAAAATTAATTTAGTTATCATACTCTCTCGATAATAGGTACCCACCCAATACTGATGGAGTTACCCACTCAGTACTTATGAAGTTGTCACTATGAAATCGACATTTATCATCATAATACTTATGCACGATAAATTTACCATCTCAAAGTGATGTGGTAACTTTAAAACTCGTAAAAATCGAAAATAACAACAAAAATTGTTCTATTTCAACCCGAAAACTAATCGTTAATATGGTGTGTAACTTGCGTAATCAAGCCTGGGTAACTTATATGTTACGGGGGTGGTAACTTTTGTGCCAAAAAAATTTCGTCGAAACATATCGACATGGGATCTAGTTTCGAAGATCTCGTCGCGACAAGTCCAACGGTGAAAACGGATTTTAAATCGGATAAACGGTTTGGGCTACAAAACTTTTTGAATTTTCGAGTTTCGCATTTAATGCGGGATGACATCAGCTTTTTTTGGATTTTTGTGCATGCATGCAAAGGAGGGGTATTCTATCTCTCATCCCGTGCGTACAGGCCTGCGCGCATGCACATGCATGCATGCGTTCGGTGATTAACAAAAATTATCCTAACGCCTTACGGTTATGCCAAATATAATGCGTCTTACACATAGTCGTTCCCTACAACAAATTGATCCTAGCTTGTTACTACTATATATGCGCCGCAATGCAAACATCATGGTGCACGTCGCTACCAATTAAGAGATCGATTAAACGCATCCCACGAACGTACCGGCTGATCGATGAGCAACATGGCGAACGAAAACCAGCAGGAAACCCCGTCGTCGAGGCTGTCGGACGATACAATCATGATGGAGATCCTCCCTTACCTGCCGGCCAAGTCGGTCGGCCGCTTCCGCAGCGTCTCGCGTGCGTGGCGCGCCGCGCTCTCGTCGACGGCCTTCGTCGAACTCCACCTCTGACGAGCCAACAGGTCGTCTGTCCAGCCCAGGCTTTTCTTCTGTCCAGACAACAACGTGACATCCGGCAGAGAAGAAGAGTACGTTCACCTATGGCAGCCCGGTGGTCCGGTGAAGAAGCTCATGCCCAAGCCCACCGAGTTCTGGGAGGACCCGGCTCCTATCACCAGCCCTCTCCGTGGCCTCCTCCTCATCCGCAGCAAGAGCTACTTGGTCTACAACCCTAGCACCGGTTCATCCTTGGTTCTTCCTGACAGCATAGTGCCGCTGAAGATGAGCCAGCGGCGTGAAACGGCGACGCAACCCCAGCCAGCGTCTTTCTTCCAGGTATCCTACGGCTTGGGCTACTGCTCGGTCACCTCTGAGTATAAGGTGGTGCGTGTATTCAACGACAGCTACAATGATATTGATCCACCCTACTCCGAGGTCTACGTCCTCGACAGTCCGGCGTACTGGCGGCCCACCGCCCAACAGCCTCCACCCATGCCCATGCTCACCGTGTCGGAGGACGACCCAGGCGTGTTCCTTGGAGGGTATTTGCACTTCCTTTGCACCGATGGCCATGACATCATCACTTTCCACGTCAGCAATGAGACCTTCAGTTTGCTTAGGCCCCCTCCGCCCCATCCCAAGGATATCCATGTCCAGATCGAGATGGTGAAGCTACATGGGAGCCTATGCGTGTGCCATGGATTTATCGGCTACCGAGACGGTGCATACCGTATATGGAGGATGCTAGGAGATGACGACGAGCCCCAGAGGCGGTGGGAGCACACTAGTAGAAAAGAGGGCAACGGTGCGCCCCCTTTAGTACCGGTTGGACACAAACCGGTACTAAAGGGGGCATTAGTACCGGTTGTAGTTGTGAGCCAGCCGGGGGCCCACGGCGAGAACCTTTAGTACCGGTTGGTATTACCAACCGGTACTAAAGGGTTGGTGGCCCCACGGCACATGCGGCCGCGGTTGGTGGCCCCACGGCGAGACCTTTAGTACCGGTTGTGATTACCAACCGGTACTAAAGGCACCTCTTTAGGACCCCCTTTAGTACCGGTTGGTAATCACAACCGGTACTAAAGGTTTTCCTATATTTGTGATACCAAGCCGGACTAAAGGTTCCGCATTTTTCATTTAATATGAAATAATTCATATCTTTAAATCCGTAAATCAAAATTTAACAAATGAAATGTCTAAATCAATTAGAAAAATGAGAGGAATCCAAATATGACAACAATATCATCTTTTGGATAACAAAAACGCATTTAATTTGGCGAAGTTAATTTCAAAAAATCGACATAAACTCATTTAAGGGTTATTTACTTCCTCCTCCTCACCGTCGTTGACAGAGTCGGGGTCGGAGTCAGAGCCATGGCCGTCGTCGTCGCCCTCGCCTTGGCTGTCCTCGTCACCCTCACCGTCGTCGTTGTTGTCGAGGTTTTCCTGCCAGTGCCCGTTGTCCTCGTCCCACCACTGGATGGGGTTGCCCTCGCTGTCTGAATCGCTCGGAATGACATTCGTCCGCCATGGCCGAGAGAATGGGGTTTTTGGTAGAGAGAAAGAGGTCGGAGAGAATGGTTTTTTTTTTGGGCGAAGAGAGAGGAGGAAGTGCGACGGCGCGTAGATCGATAAATGCCTGCGGAACCGAACAGACGGATGGAACGTTTCGTTTGTAAAACGAATACATTTTTACAGATTATATTCGCAATGATGACATCCTGTGGTTGCACTTGACATCCGGAAATGAGTTACGGGTGCAACTAGTTGCAAATTAGAGTTTCTTTTTTCAATCTTAGGCTTACTAGTTTGAGTTTTGAGATATCACACCAGAGACATGCATTTTTTGTTCGAATCTATCTAGACATTGTTTATCAACTTGAGTCGTTAGTATACGATATATTAAGACTATGTGCGCAGGTTTTTCAATTTTTTGATTGTTTTTTAATTTTTTATGCTTATTTTGAAATTGGTCAAACTTAGGTTTGACCAACATTTAAACAAGTTTAAAGGGAAAATTTTGTTTTTGCCACACTAGTTTTTGCCCATTTTGCTTTTGCCACTCTAAATTTTGACATTTTGCTTTTGCCCTCTCAGTTCCTGGTAATACATCAGTTTTGCCCTTTGTGGGGGAAAAAGCAAAATGAAAATGGTGAAATTTTGTTTTGCTTTTGCCCCAACTGTTGTTGTTTTGCTTTCGTTTTTGCCACTCAAAAGGGCAAAAGCAAAATGTCAAAATTTAGAGTGGCAAAATCAAAATGGGCAAAAACTAGTGTGGCAAAAACAAAATTTTCCCAATTTTAAAACATGAAAACGAAAAACTAAGCCTGGATCCTAGCTTCTTAGTCACTCCAAAATAAAAGTTTGGTGAGTTTTTTAAAAAAAATCATGTTGCAAATCCAAAATAACTTCTCTTCAACCTTAGACTTCCTAGTTTGAGTTTTGAGATATCACACCAGATACATGCATTTTTTCGTTAGAATGTATCTAGACCTTGTTTATCAACTTGAGTCGTTAGTATACGACATATTAAGACTATGTGCGCAGGTTTTCAATATTTTGATTGTTTTTGAATTTTTTATGCTTATTTTGAAATTGGCCAAATCTAAGTTTTTTGACTAATATTTAAACAAGTTTAAAATATGAAAATAAAAAACTAAGCCTGAATCCTTCTTAGTCACTCCAAAATGAATCTTTGGTGAGTTTTTTGAAAATTTCATGTTGTAAATCCAAAACAAATTCTTTTCAATATTAGACTTCCTAGTTTGAGTTTTGAGATATCACACCAGATACATGCATTTTTTCATTCGAATGTATCTATACCTTGTTTATCAACTTGAGTCGTTAGTATACGACTTATTAAGACTACGTGCGCAGGTTTTTCAATTTTTTGATAGTTTTTGAATTTTTTTATGCTTATTTTGATATTGGTCAAATCTAAGTTTGACTAACATTTAAACAAGTTTAAAACATGAAAAACGAAAAACTAATCAACTTTAATTCCTAGATATGATTGATAGGATGGCATATTTGAATTCCTCTCTGTTTTATAATCAATTTAGACATTTTATTTGTCAAATTTTGATTTACGGATTTAAAGATATGAATTATTCCATATTAAATATTATTACATAATCACTGTTATTTATTCAAAAATATTATTACATAATCATTGTTATTTATTCAGAAAATATATTACACAATCATTGTATTTATTCAAATAAATTTTGAAAATTTAAACAATAACGGATTTAAAGATATGAATTATTCCATATTAAATATTATTACATAATCACTGTTATTTATTGAAAAATATTATTACATAATCATTATTATTTATTCAAAATATATTACATAATCATTGTATTTATTTCGATAAATTTTGAAAATTTAAACAATAAAAAGTGTAACATCATGACTTAGGGGTTAATATGATTGATAGCATACTATTATCAGTAAGTTCTAACTTCTCATTTGACAGCTAATTTGCAAGGAACTCAAAAGTTAAGCGTGCTCGGGCTGGAGCAGTTTGAGGATGGGTGACCGAATGGGAAGTTTGACCAGAGTATGTACTTTGACCTGAGATTAAGTGTATAACTAGTTTAAGTGTGCTATGACCACGTGGAGGGCCTTTAACACCGGTTGGATATACAACCGGTACTAAAGGGGAACCCCTTTAGTCCCGACCTATTAGTACCGGTTGTGCAACCGGTACTAAAGGCCATATACAACCGGTACTGTTGTCCTGTTTTCTGCTAGTGGCAGCTCTGCTGCATCGATGTAACGACAGCCTGGAGTAGGGAACCTGAGATGAAGGCAGAATGGATAGCTCCGCTCTACATGTTTGATAACGGTAAGGACGGGCACCAAAAGATCATGTTCGGGACAGGAGACTGCAAGGTGTTCACCGTCGACGTTAATGGCGGCACACTGGAGACCCTATTCAGAGCGGACAACAACGACGCGATCACGGGTAGTAGCATTGTTGACCGCGATCTCCCAATGTTAGGATTGTTTCAGGAGAGCCTAGTGCCCGTGGGACGAACGGTTGACGAGATGGTCCTCTCATCGCCGGCCTTGCAGGCTTGGTTCCACATCCTCAAGTGGATGCCCACGAGCTCAGTCGCCGAGTTGAGCCTGGTCTGCAGAGAATGGCGTGCGATGATCATGAGCGACAGCTTTATAAAGTCGCACGTCCTCCATGCAAACCTGAACAGGAGCCCTAGGATCAAGATGATCATTAATCCCCCCGTTGTAGTATGCATCGATTTGCAGTACTTCATTGATCTTGGAGCGCCAGAATGCGGTCCTAGTCTTGCATGTTCACAACCTTTCATGGTCTCAATGTTGGAAGCAGCCGTTTTGGGAGTTTTGTTTGCAACCCTATCATGGGTTACAGTGAGGACATATATTTTGAAGATGATGAAGACGAATCCTTTGCTGGTCGTATAGGGTTGGGCTACAATTCGGAGACTGGCAAGCATGTGCTAGTGCTGGCCAGGTACAGAGAGAAGAACTTGACAACACTAGAATATGAACTTGAGTGCCAACTCCGGTACGTGGAAGAACAGGAATGGCGTCCAATAGGCCCTCCTCCTAGACCTATATTAGCTAGCACAGCACCCACCTATGCCAATGGCAAAATCTGCTGGCTGGTAGAGCCTAGTCTAGGAGAAGCTTCTCCAAATTGTGAAGTCGTGGCCTTCAATGTTCAGTCAGAGGAATTCGAGGTTTTTCAAGGTCCACGGTGCAGCGGCCATCCTGTCGGTCGTATGTCCATCGTCCATCTACAAGGCGCGCTTTGTGTGGCTTGCTCGGACCAGAGCATTAACGTGATTGACATATGGATGATGAAGGACGACAATGGGACCTGCTGGTTAAGGGAGTATCGTATAGACCTCGCAAAGTTCTACCCGGAGTATTCGTCGGAGGAGACCACACCGTTGGCTATCGACCCAAAGGACGGACGGATTTTACTCAGCACGGGTTGGTCACTGGGCTACTATGACCCCAACACGGCCGCATTGGAGACCAGCTATAGTATGGGAGAGCGGAATGATTACTGGAAGTTCTCTCCTATTATTTGTGACGAAAGTTTAATCTTCACACTTGGGTTGGCGTGATCCATGGTACCTTCTCTCCTAGGTTATGTAGTGATGAAGTTCTGCTAATAGACCATTTCCATATTCAGTATGTTGTTGCCAAAAAAGATTCCAAGAATATAGAACTTATCAGCAAAACTGCTGGTATCATCAGTTTAGTTTATCTACTGTGTCGTCCATATGATTCAGTAAATTTTTTCTTTGGTGAATCCTATTTTTTACATTATTTATATGTATTTGGCCTTGCCCGACTATGATCATGTGACTTGCACGCGGCACTAGAGGAGTAGACGCGCTCAACTGCACCAGTTGTCATCAGAGTCGATAGTACACAAAGGAAGCAACACAATACTGTGGTGAATGGACATGCACAAAAAGGCAGTGAAATTGTATGGCGTTGCAGAAAACTATGAAGTCTTGAAATGGACCGGGATGATATATATGGTTCAAAAACATAATACCTATTTTGCCGAATACATGATACATTATCATTTATGTAAGCTGACCTCAATTTTTTCATGGAGAGAAGAGCAAACATAAAACACAAGAGCTAGTCATACACTTAATTTGTCTACACATAATTTCCCTTCTATGTATTGCAACTTGCAAGCAAACACCGGGACTATTATTGATCATCCCCAAAGGCTATAACCCGCTATTTAAAACTTTGATTGCAAGCAAATACCGGGACTATTATTGATCATCCCCAAAAAGAAGGGCATGTCACGTTTTTTTATGTACACAAAAGGTTAAATCATCAGAACGTAAATTTGGATTTACAATTTAAGAAATTCGATTGGCAATAACCTGACAACTACATGGTTCCTTCTTAACATAGATGGGCTTTTAAAAATCTGATCTAAACATTGAGGTTATCATTACTGTTGAAGTAGAGTTGTTTGCCGATGATGAGGATTTGCCGTCATGTATGAGTCAGCATAATAGCAAGAGATTGATTCTTCTAGAATAACTTAGCTTTTTGTGACAGGAGATCGTATCATCGCGATGAACTTCACCGTGAAAAACTTTTCAGAAACATTATCTTAGCATCTACATATGGCTCTCTCGCTAACTAGTTCTGCTCAAGCCAAACACCCTCGGAAAGGTAGCATTATATATAGAAGGCACAAGCCAAAAGCATGAATCACCTACTAGCTAGCATGCTGCTGTGGCCTGACCAAACGATAAAAGGAGAACATTCAAAACGAACGAAGAATGTTTACTACAGACATAGAAACAAAAACTGATCAGGCTATTTAAGGCATCCTAACATTGCTTACACAAATAGATGACAAGATTATTTAGAGTTCCAAAGTATGACTGCAGGCACTGGTAAAATTGTTTTTTGACAATAGGCACTTGTAAATTTTACATAAGTATTTAGGTCATAACTGATACTATTTGTCCAACACTTTGAAAGCATCTTATAAACAAGAGAAGTCTGCCGTGGAGCACGTGGCAACCTCGACAAGACAGTGGTGCGGCACTGCTCGGAAACGATGTGATGGTGTCTTCCCTTCTAGTGATTTCTCCTTTGGCCGACTTGTTCGGTGTGAGCGTGCCGATAGAGTGGTGGCTACTGGCTAGCGACTATAGCGCGCGGCTGACATCGTGTGGTTCTATTATCTTCGGGAAAGCCCATGATCTAGCTTTTTGACTTAATCGGGAAGCGACGTCCGTGCGTTGTTTCCTTGTTGGAGGTGTTAGTTTGAGGATCGTCTTCAGGGCCGACAACTCCTGGTCTCACGTTGGTTGGACCGACCAGCATTGGCGAATGGCGATTCCTTCTCGAAGGCGTTGTCTTGGAGTGTATCGCATTTTGTTAGCTCACATGTCACTGGACTAGTGGATCCACGGTCATAGTATGGTAGGTATTTGGAGATGTTGTCATGAGACTTGTCCTATATGGATGTTTTTCTTTTTCTTTTTTGTAAGCCGATTCGTTCTGTGGTACAACAACCAAATCAATTGACTAAGAAGATGTTCTGTGGCACAAAAGAAACTGCAAGCTTCTTAATTTCTTGGAAATATTTATCCAGCTGCCGAGCATAAGTGTGGACAGGAGGGTACATGCTCATATATACCACTAGAAAAGAAATTTCTTATGTCAGCAGAATAATTACTTACCTTGTTGGTAGAAAGAAACATTCTCGAAAGGTGTGGTCTAAATTTGCAACAAAAAAAACTTGCAAGGAGTGGATTAAATTCTTACCTTGTTGGGGAAAAGTGGCATCCTTGAAAGAAAAATGACAGGATATTTCCTGACTTGTGATCGAAGAAAGCATGTATATGGCCTACATTTTAGAATGCATTTTCTGAACTTCCTTTAAAAGTAAGTTTCCTGAACATACCCATGGACCTATGAAAAAAAAAGTGAGATGGAGCCATAGGACCATATATGTTGCCGTAACAAAGGATGAAAGTGTTCTACATTACCTTGACGAGACAGCCATGGGGGTGATCTAGGACAGCCGTCACCCTTGCTACGGTGTATCGCCCTCCCTGAGATACGGATCGATCAACCAACTCAACATGTTGTCGATGACAAAGGTACATGGGTGTCGCTAATCTGCATGTTGTGTGTTATAGCACCGCCTTGATACTCACAGTGAATTAAATCCCCTGCAAATAGATTACCATAGTATGTTTACTGATCACTGTTAATGTAATCCTTTTTGTAATCTAGAGTCTGTATTAGTTATGATCATGTGCAGTAGCATGGGGAATTGACAGGAGGCTGTAGGCTGCATCTGTTAGTGCGTACATGTGTGTGTTTGTGTAGATGCACACAAAAGAGAAGGAGCAAAAGTTAGAAAGGCATTCTTTGCGTGGAAAGAAACTAAACCTGTCTCCTATGTATTTTTTCTAGCTTTTGCATTTCCTCGAACACCTCATGAGCGTCGTGAGATCCACCAAAATTGAGCTTGAACTGGAGTTCCTGCCAACAAGCACAAACCTGTGGCTACAGGTACAGCCGACTCTTTTTCAGCTTGTGGTAGGCACGCAGGACAGCAAGGGTAGCTGCGAAGACGAAGCAGCCGAGGAACAAAAGCACCAACCTGGATGCTGCTGGGGGAGTTGGCAGCGGTGAGGACGCGTGCGCGGTCAGGGGTCTCCTCCACGGGCTCCGGCCGGAACACGCGCACGGCGGCCAGCGCGCGTGTCGGCCTGAAGCCGGAAAAGCAAAGCGGCGGCGGCGACCTGCGCGGGCACGGAGGATCCGGGAGTGAGAAGAGCACGCAGCGGCGGACAGCGGAGGTGGAGAAGCACCAGCGGCGCCGGCATCTCCATTCGCCGCGACATCGCCTCCCTCCGTGGCGGCGCTCTTGTTTTCCCCCGATGCCTCTCCGTCGGGTAGAAATTCTCACCTCCGCGCATCATTAGCAGGTTGATTCCCATGGCGCGACACGAGGATATCTCATCCTCGGTTCAGCCTACCGGTCCCTCTCGATTATTAGCATGTTTGATGATTTCCAACATGACAATCATCCAGGGTTCAGCACAACATTTGTCTTATTTATAAGCTGTGATTGCAGGCACTTGCAAACTTTACAGGCAATCATACCTGATATTATTCACCAACGCTTGAAAGCATCTTACAAACAAGAAAAGCCTGTCATGACACACTAGTCATCACCACACTTTGAACAATCAATTCTGAAGGCAAGCACAAGTAGTGCCAGTTAGACGATGAAATGCTTACAGGTCTGGAAGATCACAAAACCAGTGTACAGAAAGTTCTGAATCATGGGGTACATAATCTAGAGCATCCATGAACCACGCCATGCTTAGAGAGTCCCATGTAACGAGAACCGGATATATCATACATTGTTGGAAACAAACGTGCAATTGCACGCACGCACGCACACGGACAAACCAAAAGATGATATGGCGCCAATAGGCTCAAGCAATTCAACGGCATCACATTTTCTACACTTTTTTGAACCATCATTAGACGCACTTGAAAACATTTCATACAGTCATACTCCCTCCGTTCTAACTTAATTGACTTGACTTTGTCTAAATACGGATGTACCTATACTTGTATAGTGTCTAGATACATTCGTTACTAGACAAATACATATCAATTAATTTGGAACGGAGGGAGTACCTGATATTATTCGTCCACACTTGACAGCATCTCATAAGCAACTAAGGTGACACATTCATTCCTACTGTTTAACTACCAATTAGACGAGAGACAACTAAAAGCACTCGGTTGATAAAATTTCATAACACAGATAAGCAAATCACAAACACTTGGATACGCCTTCCAGGTTGAAATGCCACAAATTCAACTACCAATTAATTGTCACAAAGTGTGAAGACAAGCACAAATTCACTACGGCAAGCACAAACAATAATATAGTAGAATGCTGACAGGTCTGGAAGGCACAATGCGTAGAAAGTTCAGAAGTACGAGCCTCCGTCTTGATGATAGGGCAACAATCTCAGGAGGCTGCAACTTCACCATAGCAAGCCGATCAATAGCATAATTAGGGAGGGATGATTGAATACGATAGGAATACGTGTGTATAATGAAAGATTATAAAACATAGAAGCTTGTGTGTTTGTTCCACAAGGATAGGTAAAATAGATGAATCCTAATAATATTATCAAATCAAGGTCATACCACATAAAAAGGTATATAATCAGGATATTATAATGACACTAAAGACCAAAATAGATCCAACTGAATTGTAAAATTACTTTGTTTTTCCCTAAAATCAAGATCAAACGAACTGTTTTTGCATTTTTCTTTCGCTTCAATACTTTTAACCAAACCTATGAATGGTGACAACATAGAAACATTATTAATATACTGGTGTTTATCCACTTTTCCCTTGAACCAAGGAGTGACACCTAAATACGTAAACGTAGCAGCATGTTTCAACGGTCGAGTCCGAGCTTGCGTGTTGAGGTGTATCATGTGCATATAAAATTGAGACCTCGCTAAAAACTAGACTATTTCCAGTTAATTGGAGAAATAGCGCATCATTGGCTTGTGGGATTATCAAAACTTAAAATATATAAAAATGGAATAAAAGTAGTATGCTCTAATAAACCCAACGTGGTAGCATTGGGCCCGCTAGCGGGTCGTTCCCAGAAAAACTCGGACCCGAGGCAAAATAAAAAAATTATAATTTATATTGAAATTTTATACTTTTTAGAAATTCCTTTTTGCATGCTGAAGTATCAACAAGTATAATTTCCTATTATTTATTGGGCATATTTAATCATACATATGCTAAATTTTACTTCTATTCTTTATTATAGAGTTGTAATGTATATCTTCAAATCAACTCGCTTCTGCAAAATTAAATTATTTTATACAAAAGTTAGAATCATTTTTTAATAATTGCATAAATGCTATAGTACAAACAATTCTTGGTAAGGATCTTTATGACCTAAGAAATATCTTAATAGGTGGTTTCTAGTATATGACTAGGTAACCATATTTGTTGAAAGTTCTGATATAAATTGAACAATTCACATGATTCTTCATTAAACAATTCAAGGTAAAATGTGTCTTAGAAGTTATAATGGCTAGCTCATCAATAAGATGATAATGTGTGGATGTTGTCATCTTGGTATTGGAATATAATCGCTTGTAGTAATCATTAACGAACATAAAATGGTGCAAATTCTATTACATTTGCATACATATGGTTTGACTACTCCCTCCGTTCTTTTTTGAAACAAAACTACTCCCTCCATTCTAAATTATAGGATGTTTTAGACATTTCAATATGGATTAGATACGGACTGAAATGAGTAAATCTACACAGCGGGACGTGTCTAAATGCATCTGAATCAAAAGAAGCTAAAACATCTGATATTTGGGAGTGGAGGTAGTATCTTATATCCTCTCTTGCAGTGTCGCTTGTTACCATTTATCATATACAGTAGTGCTCTGCCCCGTGAATGAAATAAAAGTCTGTATGAAACTGCCCACAACGTTACCAGGCAAAGTGCTAACTCCTCGTGGCTTAGCGATTTAATCAGTGTGAATAGCCACTGATTAGTGATTACCATCAGGTTCAGCAACATGCTCCATGAGCTCGCTGACGGGTTCTAGAGTATATCTGGCCCAAAGTCAGGCCGGGCCTAAAAAATCCTGACCCTGAAAACTCAGGTCCGAGCCCAACGCAACCCTCGGGCCGCAGAAATCGGGCCCGGAAAAGCCCGACCAGGCCCGGCCTGACCAGAATTTTTTGTGTCGCAGAATGTGTTCTAACATGCGCTGACGGAATAACATGGTTTTGTACAAGGAAAAAGAGTACTGGACTAACATGAACTGAAATATATAATGCATAGGACTCTTGAACATGAAAAACACAACGAGCAGCGCCAAAACTGAAAAAGGAAGAAGCAGGTAGCACAGCTTAATTAGCGCTGTCCAGTAGGCTATCAAGTTTTGGCTACAGTTTACTGCTGCTTGGGCGGCTTGAAGTAGGCGTATGCAGAAAAAAAGCTCTGCATCATGGTGAGTGCAAGCAAGACGATGGCGGCCACGAGGGACATGACCACCCACGGGTTGCTGAAGTAGTTGCGCACGAGAGCGGCACGCCACCTGGGCCACCTGGACCGCTGGTATCTGTTTATCTCCAGGATCACACCGGCAAGGTAGTTGTGGTCGGAAGCCAGGTGAGCCTCTGCGCAGAGGCGGCCGAAGAACCCCGCCGCGTCACGCTCGCCGTTCATCTGGTTCACCAGCACGCCGCTGAGGTGCAGCAGCCTCATGTCCTCCGGCGAGCTGACGAGGCAGTCCATGAAGATGGCGTAGGCGGTGACGTGGCCAGGCGTGAAGGGGTAGGTCTGCTCGAAGGCGATCAGGTTGCGGAACAGGGGCTCACTGTAATCGTACAGCTCCAGCTCAGGGATCTCCAGGACGCCTCCATGGAACTTCACGTCGAGGAAGCTCTTCGCGTCCTTCCTTGCGCGGAACTTTACCCCAGCCTCCTCCAGTTCCCTGGCAGACGGTACCCACTGTGGGAGCTCCGACGGGGGCACAGCGTGCCGGCGGGGGTCGTGGTGGGTCGCTGGCACCGCTGCTTCTTCGGGTAGGCCGACAGAGAGGTAGAAGAGGTGAAGGAGGTGGTGTACGTCGCTGCCGGCGATGGGCGAGGAGTGCAGCTTCCGCGGCCGGAGGGATCGGAACAGCCGGAGAGCGCCGGCCACAAGGACTTCGCTGCTCTCGTCAGGGTCTGTCCGAAGCTGCTGAAACAGCTTCTGCAAGACGAAGAAAGGGATCTGGTTCTCGAGCAGCAGCAGGTCGCACGTGACGAATCCCCACACCCAGCACCTCCCGAACACCTGGGTCCAGTCGTCGTCCTCCTCGATGTTGTCACCGGCGCCACTTCCTGTGTGCTTAGCAGCTTCTCTCCCGGCGATGTGCGCGTACTTGACCAGGCGGTGGAGAACGAAGCATCCGTCCCGCAGCATGATGTTCAGGATCGACTGCCTTAAGCTGGGGTCATACTCTACCTGATGGTAGGATGAAATGATACGCGGAAAGACGCCCTCCAAGGCCTCCAGGCACCGGCGCAGAAGTATGGGCGTCCGTTCTGACTCTTGGAGAAGATGATGCCTGCTGATGAGCTTACGAAGGCAGCACCATTTGTAGCCCCGGACTACACCACGCGTCTCCTTGTCGTCGTTGAACAAGCCGATCCAGACCACGATCGGATTGTAGACCTCCTTGTATCTTCCTTTCATCTCTTCAGGGACTTTGTAGATGGTTGGTGGCTTCTCTGAATCGGAGCCGCCATATTCTGCAAGACGCACGCCCTTCATAAAACCCTCGACCTTCTTCACAAAGGTTTCTGATACATCACTGCCAGCTGGAAGAAGGGAATCAATTAGTAATGAACAAGATACATATAATATTTCGTGTTTGTACTTTTTGGGGAGTTCTACTCATTTGCAACCAAATTTAACTGGAAAGGGATGACAGCTGTGTGTTCCCTTTTTATTCTCGAAAGCAGAACTTTTAGCCTTTTCCGGCCAGGGGAACACGATTCAGAGTTTAAATAACATTCATTTGTATTAATGAAATATAAAAATTAATAGGATTCCAAAATATATGAGAATGTAGTTAAAGAAAGAGAGGCAAAATGGGATGCAGTGTGCCACCCTAAGGACCATGGCAGTCTTGGGATTCATGATCTTCTGGTCAAGAATATAGCTCTTCTTGGTAAGTGGCTGTTTAACCTGCTGACGGAAGAGGGGGTGTGGCAAACCCTCCTTAGGAAGAAATACATAGGCTCAAGGGCGCTATCACAGGTTTCTTGGAAATCAGGTGATTCCCATTTTTGGGCGGCCTAATGGCGACGAAGAAATTCTTCTTCCCATATGGCTCTTTCTCCATTAAGGACGGGTCTGAGATAAGGTTCTGGGAGGATACATGGTTGGGTACTACCCCCCTCCGAGAACAATATCCAGCCTTATATGGTATAGTCCAAGGACGTCACAAGAGCGATACGCTTGCTCAGGTTTTGGTTGATAACCATCCCACAGTGACGTTCCGTAGAGATCTTGTTGGACCCAGACTGGCATCTTGGCATGAGTTGCTTCAGCGACTCACCACTGTCAATTTGACTCAAGGGTCTGATGAGTTTCGGTGGAATTTACGCAAGTGTGGAAAATTCTCTGTGGACTCCATGTATACAGCACTCGTTCAGCCGGAGGTGCCCGTAGATAATAATAAGAAAATCTGGAAGATGAAAATCCCACTTAAAAACAAAGTTTTGCGTGGTATCTTCGTCGAGGAGTATTCTTACAAAAGACAACCTTGCAAGACGCAATTGGCATGGGAGTAAACAGTGTGTCTTCTGTCATAAAGACGAGACAATCAAACACCTGTTCTTCGAGTGCACGTTTGCTAGTTCTATATGGTCAATCATCCAGATAGGTTCTACTATTTACCCACCTACAAGCATTGCTAATATTTTTGGCACTTGGCTGAATGGTGTGGATAATAGGTTGAAACAACTTATTAGGGTGGCAGCGCTTGCCGTAATATGGTCGCTTTGGCTATGTAGAAATGACAAGGTTTTTAATGATAAAAATTGTTCTCTTATGCAGGTTATCTACAGGATTACTGCTACACTCCGTTCGTGGTCTTAGTTGCAACGTGTGGGGCATCGAGACCTGTTTATGGAGGTGTGTACAAGACTGGAGGATACGGCGAGAGACTTTTTATCCCTACATGGATGGCAGCATAATTTGCGGATCGGCCCTCCACCACCTTAGGCGTCTTTACAATTTCTCATATTGATATGTAATTCGCCTAGTTATATTTTCGTACTCTAGACATATTTCGGCTGTGTGCATCTTGGTTATGCAGAAGCTGGGTGTAATGCTTAAACATCTTAAGTAATAAAGACTCCCTTTATCTAAAAAATCTGAAAAGGAAGCCAGACAGTTTACTTCTAAAAAAAGAGAACCTTGGGGCCGCGGAGGACTGGGGAGCCTGAAGAGAACTTCCCTCATGGAGTCTTGCTCCGGATGGTCATCCAACAATATTGATCCTTTGATAACTTCTCCTGCAAAATACATGGTAATGCCTCTTGAATTCTTATACCAAACAAGCCATATATAACCTCCCACTGTGCAAGTGGAACTGTTGCGTATTAATGTACATCCTCGTACTTAATTCTTGATGTTGTTAATATGTGTTTTTCTCTTACTTTATTTGGCCACATCTTGAGTTTTCGAAGAACTATCATACTGCTAAACCAGATTAACTTGAAAAACACTTTTCTTCAACTATATATAGCAGAATAATCTTAGCAGACATTGCACAGTAGAGCAACATAGTATAGCAACAGTTCATATGTATTGGAAAATACACACTTTATAGTACGACATGTATTTACGAATTGAAGTGGTACCACTTTTTAGACTTGTTTAAAAGTTTTGTAATTAGATCATCACTATTAGGTCATCATTATTCCTGGATACCTATAATGAGCAACAATTTCCCCCTCCAACAAACATTATGTACGTGAATATCTCCTTAGTATTCCATTTGGATGACAAAAACTACAATTTTTTGTATGAAAATGGTTACATTTCTAATTTAGTAGACAATAAAATACAAATGTGAACTAATTTACATCAACACAGGCTCCAAATGCAACTTTTGGCACTAATTTCTGTGAAGTCATATTAATGAAACCTGATAAGATAACAATGAACATACGGATCTAAGTGCAGAAATAAAATCCACATGACCAGAAATGCCAAAACGATGCACAAGATAACCCGATCGCCAGAGTTTGCTAGCTACTACTATGGTACTGTCTACTGTGGTAACCGCAAAGGAGGCAAGAGGCAGTAAAGTGCAGGTTCGTAGATGGAAGCCATAATAATTCACCCGCTGATAAGGTAGATGTAGGCTATAACATTTTGTAACAATTTACTCTTACCCATAACTGAAGAACGATCTTGCCCTTCTTCGAAATGTTAGGAAGGGACAACAACCAAATCAATTGCCTAAGAAGATGTTCTGTGACGCAAAAGAACCGGAAGCTTCTTAATTTCTTGGAAATCTTTGCCCAGCTGCCCGAGCATAGGAGTGGACACGAGGGTACATGCTCATATACATCGCTACATTAGAAAAGAAATTTTCCTATCTCAGCGGAATAAATACTTAGCTTGTTGGTAGAAAGAACCATTCTGGAAAGGTGTGGCAAAGTAAAGGGGAGGTGTGGATCAAATTCTTACCTTGCTGGTAAGAAGTGGCATCCTCGAACGAAATGAGGGGATATTTCCTGACTTGTGAGCGAAGAAAGCATGTAGATGGCCTACGTTTAAAAAGTAAAGGAAAAGAATGATCAAATTCTTACCTTGCTGGTAAGAAGTGGCATCCTCGAAAGAAATGACAGGATATTTCCTGACTTGTGATCGAAGAAAGTATGTATATGGCCTACATTTTTTGAATGCATTTCTGTACTGGTGCATTTTCTGAACTTCCTTTGAAAAGAAGTATCCTGAACATACCCCTGGATCCACCTCTGATAAAAGAAGAAAAATGTGAGATACCAACGAGGAGCCATGAGACCATATTTGTTGCCGTAACAAAGGATGAAACTTGAAAGTGTTCTACATTGCGTTGACAAAGACAGCCATGGGGGATTGGGGGTCATCTAGCACTGGTGTCAACCCTTTGCTATTGCCACCTGAGATACAGATCGATCAACCAACTCAACATGCTGTTGTCGATGCTAAGGTACAGCGGTATCACTAATCTGCATCTCTTGTGATGTACCAGCCCTTGATACTAATCACTAACAATAAATTTAATCCCCTGCAAATAGATTTACTGAGCATAACAACCTGTAGTTACAGCCGACTCTTTTTTCAGCTTGTGGTCGGTCAGGTGTTTCGAAGATCAGTAAGCTAAAATGGGAAGCAGGCACACAGGAAGGGTAGCTGCGAAGCCGAAGCAGGCGAGGAGCAAGCGCAATAACCTGGGGATGCTGCTGGGGAGTTGCCAGTCGTGAGGATGCGTGCGCGGTCGGGGGTCTCCTCTAGGGATGAAAACGGAGCGGATACGGATGGAACTGGGTGGTGCCACATTTGTTTTCATATTTTTTTGCGGAAGCGGAAACGAATACAGAAACCCTAGAAACAAATACAGAAACAAATATTATTGGAAAGAGATACATACCGAATACGGTGCGGACACGTAACAGAGAGCAAATCTTTTCCGGAACCAAGCGACCCCTTGAATAATGCAGGAAAACTCGAAAAAACCAACAAACTTATCAAGTTTATAAGTTGAAATACATAAAAGTATAATATAGTGTTTATAAGTTATCAACTTTGATAAAAATACCTACTATTGTCCCTAACCCTAGTGCAACACTGAAATGACGAATAGGGAATGCCTCGAGAGGGAGATGATATGCAAGTACGTAGGGTCTAAACATGGTCACTCATATACATATCTTTTTTTTGTTCAGATCTTTGGTTGTGCCTCAGTTTTCCCACTAAAATTGTTAGGCCTGCTGCATTCAGATAGCACTGTGATACGTCCCAAACGATCTATAATTTTTGATGTTCCATGCTTGTTTTATACCAATTGCTACATGTTTTGCATCTACTTTATATCACTTTTATACTTTTTTGGGACTAACCTATTAACAAGATGCCGAAGTGCCAGTTCCTGTTTTCTGCTGTTTTTGTATTCCAGAAAAGCTAGTCTAGAAATATTCTCGGAATTGGACGAAACTACACGGGGGTCCCTATTTTTCCAGAACTCACCTGACAGAGCGAAGGGGCAACAGAGGAGGGCCACCCAGGAGGCCACACGCACCCAGGGCGCGGGCCACCCCCTGGCGCGCCCTAGGGTGGTGTGGCCCCTCGGGGGTCCGCAGCCGCCGCTCTTTCGCCTACTTATTCCCCCCGACGCGAAAACCCTAAGTACCTGAGCAGAAATCCACGAAAAGATCCAGAAACGCCGCCGTCGTCAACCCTAGCTCGGGAGGGTTCAGAACCTCTTCCCGCACCCTGCCGGAGAGGGGAATCGTCACCGGAGGCTTCTACATCGCCATGCCTGCCTCCAGTGATGCGTGAGTAGTTCATCCTTGGACTACGGGTTCATAGCAGTAACTAGATGGTTGTCTCTCCACTTTGTGCCATCATGTTTAGATCTTGTGAGCTGCCCTACATGATCAAGATCATATTATTGTAATGCTACATGTTGTGTTTGCTGGGATCCGATGAATATTGAATATTATGTCAAGTTGATTATCAATCTATCTTATATGTTATTTAGGATCTTGCATGCTTTCCGTTACTCGTAGATGCTTTGGCCAAGTAGATGTTTGTAACTCCAAGAGAGAGTATTTATGCTAGATAGTCGGTTCATGTCTCCGTTTAACCTGGACAGTGACAGAAAGTTCTAAGGTTGTGAATGTGCTGTTGACAGAAAGATCTTATTGGAGAGACACCACTATTGCAGTAGATTGTATTTCAGATGTAAAAGAATGGACCGGGGTCCACAGTTCACTAGTGGTGTCTCTCCAATAAGATAACTAACATGCTGGGTAAACAAATTACAGCTGGGCAATTGACAATTGATAAGTGCATATAACATGCATGTGTGAGTTGTGGTGTCTACTATGAGATTCATTTGGGCATTACGACAAAGTACATAGACCGCTATCCAGCATGCATCTATGCCTAAATAGTCCACTTTCCGGTTAACATCCGTACCCCTTCCAGTATTAAGTTGCAAGCAACAGACAATTGCATTAAGTAATGTGCGTAATGTAAACAATACATTCATCCTTGAATAAAGCATTGCTGTTTTACCCCTAGTGGCAACAACACATCTACAACCTTAGAACTTGCTGTCACTATCCCAGGTTAAATAGAGGTTGAACCCAACTATCATGCATAAATACCCCCTCTTGGAGTTACAAGTATTCACTTGGCCAAGGCTTCAACAAGTAACGGAGAGCATGCAAGATCACAAATGACATAGACATGATAATATAATATTCAGCTCCACATAGGTATCAATATAAGTCAGATCCCAGCAAACACAACATGTAGCATTACAATAAGATGATCTTGATCATGATAGGCAGCTCACAAGATCTAAACATGATGGCACAAGTGGAGAAGACAACCATCTAGCTACTGCTATGGACCCATAGTCCAAGGATGAACTACTCACGCATCACTCCGGAGGCGGGCATGGCGATGTAGAGCCCTCCGGTGATGATTCCCCTCTCCGGCAGGGTGCCGGGAAGAGCTTCAGAACCCCCCGAGTTAGGGTTGACGACGGCGGCGGCAGCGAATATGTTCTGGATGAAAGGCTCGGTGTTTTAGGGTTTTCACGTCTCGGGGAATAAATAGGCGAAGGGGCGATGTCGGCGGACCCCCGAGGGGCCCAAACCACAGGCGGCGCGGGGGCCGCGCCGCCAGGTGGTTTGGCCACCTCGTGGCTCCCTTCGTCTCTCCTTCGGACTCCGTGTACGTGTGGAAAAATAGGGACTTGGCCTTTTGTTTCGTGCAATTCCGAGAATATTTCCAGAAGTAACTTTCTGAAACCAAAAACAGCAGAAAACAGGGAACTGGCACTGTGGCATCTTGTTAATAGGTTAGTCCCAGAAAATGCATAAAAGTGATATGAAGTGTATATAAAACATGTAGCAAATGGTATAATATAAGCATGGAACAGCAGAAATTATGGATACGTTGGAGACGTATCAAGCATCCCCAAGCTTAGTTCTACTCGTCCTCGAGTAGGTAAAACGATAACAACAAATAATTTCTGAGGAGACATGCTTTCACACAATCTTGATCAATATATTGCAAGGCTCATGTCATGAATGAAGTGACTCAAAGCAATGTCTATAGTTTGCTAACAAATAGATAAAGAGTAAACAATGAATCATATAAGCAAAAACTTTTCATGAATAGTACTTTCAAGACAAGCATCAAAAAGTTTTGCATAAGAGGTAACTCATAAAGCAATAGATTCAAAGTAAAAGGCATTGAAGCAACACAAAGGATGATTAAGTTTCAGCATTGCTTTCAACTTGTAACATGTATATCTCATGGATAGTTGTCAACATAAAGCAATATAACAAGTGCAATAAGTAAACATGTAAGAATCAATGCACACAAAGTTGACACAAGTGTTTGCTTCTAAGATAGAAAGGAGTAGGTAAACTGACTCAACATAAAGTAAAAGATAGGCCCTTCGCAGAGGGAAGCAGGGATTAAATCATGTGCTAGAGCTTTTTAAGTTTTCGAAAGCATATAGAGAGCACAAAATAAGTATTTGAGAGGTGTTTGTTGTTGTCAACGAATGGTAGTGGGCACTCTAACCCCCTTGTCAACCAGACTTTCAAGAGCGGCTCCCATGAAGGACGTTATCTCTACCAGCAAGGTAGATCATCCCTCTTCTCTTTTGTTTACACATGTATTTTAGTTTCTTTATAGATGACACTCCTCCCAACCTTTTGCTTACACAAGCCATGGCTAACCGAATCCTCGGGTGCCTTCCAACATTCACATACCATGGAGGAGTGTCTATTTGCAAATTAAGTTGCTTACTGATAAATCAGGGCAAAACATGTGAAGAGAATTATTAATGAAAGTTGTAATTAATTGGGGCTGGGCACCCCGTTGCCAGCTCTTTTTGCAAATTATTGGATAAGCGGATGTATATGCCACTAGTCCATTGGTGAAAGTCTGTCAGAAGTAAATGACAAGATTGAAAGATAAAACACCACATACTTCCTCATGAGCTATAAAACATTGACACAAATAAGGAGTAATAAAGTTTTGAATAGTTTAAAGGTAGCACATGAAATATTTACTTGGAATGGCAGGAAATACCACATAGTAGGTAGGTATGGTGGACACAAATGGCATGGGTTTTGGCTCAAGTTTTGGATGCACGAGAAGCATTCCCTCTCAGTACAGAGTTTAGGCTAGCAAGGTTGTTTGAAGCAAACACAAGTATAAACCGGTACAGCAAGAATCACATAAAAACATATTGCAAGTATTATAAGACTCTACACTGTCTTCCTTGTTGCTCAAACATTTTACCAGAAAATATCTAGACCTTAGAGAGAACAAATATGCATCCCAAGTCTCAACAAGCTCTACGGTAGTTCTCCACTACTAGGCTTTAACTACATGATGCAAGAGCTTAAACATGATCTACTTGAGAGCTCAAAACAATTGCAAAGCATCAAATCGAAACAAGACAATGATCTACAAGAATGCATATGTCTTTTCCAATACCAACTACTACATGTAGCATTTTCTTTCTTCCAAACAAACACCAATCAATTTATTTAAACATAAACTCTCCAAATGATAATATAATGCAGCAAGAGAGTATTTATAAACAAGTGCTAACAGCTCGAAGAGATGCATGAAAAACAGGAGCTAAAAGCACTGCAGTAGCTAGTTAAGAATACTCAACAAATATAAGTGAAGAACATGAGTATTCACATGAAAAAGCGGAGCGTGTCTCTCTCCCACACAAGGATTGCTAGGATCCGAATTTATTCAAACAAAAACAAAAATAAAAACACACAGACGCTCCAAGTAAAGCGCATAAGATGTGAAAGAATTAAAATATAGTTTCACTAGAGATGACCTGATAAGTTTGTTGATGAAGAAGGGGATGCCTTGGGCATCCCCAAGCTTAGACGCTTGAGTCTCTCTGAATATGGTTGGGATGAACCACGGGGGCATCCCCAAGCTTAGGCTTTTCACTCTTCTTGATCACATAATATCACCCTTCTCGCTTGATCCTTGAAAACTTCCTTCACACCAAACTCAAGACAGTTCTCATTAGAGGGTTAGTGCATAATCAAAAATTCTCATATTCTGTAATGATACAATCAATCCCAAAGCTTCTGGACATTAGCTACAGCCACCAATGCTTTGTGGAGCAAAGAAATCCACACAAACACAGTAAAAGAGCGAATGCAAAACAAAAGGCAGAATCTGTCAAAAACAGAACAGTCTGGAATGACGAATTTTTTCGAGGCACTTAAGTTGCTCAGATGGATCTGGCCTAAAATAATGAAAGTTGCGTACATATCTCAGGAATATGCGTGATTTTTTCAGAATTTTTTGAATTTTCTACAGGGAGATAAGCTCAAATCCGTGACAGCTAAAAATCTGTCACTGCGCAGAAATCCAAATCTTGCATCAACTTTCAATATAGAACTTTACTTGGCACAACATTGCGATAAAATAAAGATACAAAGGAGTTGCTACAGAAGTAACAAAACTCCTTGACTCAAAGAAAACAAAAATAACAGCAAATAAAAACGATGGGTTGTCTCCCATAAGCGCTTTTCTTTAACGCCTTTCAGCTAGGCGCAGAAAGTGAAAATCAAGTGTTGTCAAGTGGCAAATCATTCAAATCATCAAAAGCTTCTTCCAACACACAGCTTGTAACAATGGGTATCTTAGATGTTCCTGGAGGTGTTTCATTACCTTTAACCGTACTAAAAGTTTTATCAATTTTAAGCTCATAATGAGTCTTTGGTTTTGGCACTTTAGGAACATACATAAACTTTTGCTCTCTACCCACATAAACTTTCTCCTTTTTAGACTTAAGAGAAGTAAAGGTTGAACTTAAGGTTTCAATAGCTTCCTCTAACTCATCAATTCTATGATTTTGGGTGTCATGGATATTATTATCCTCAAGAACAGTGATTCTTTCATTGATGGTGGCTATTGATTCATTAGTCTTACCAATACAATCAAGAAAATTTGGAAAAAAATTCTCCATAGAGTCTAACTTATTTATAACATCCTCCAAGGTGATCTCAATTTTAATATCTTTAGTGGGTGGTGTTCCTACCAAACTTTCAATAATATTACAGGCTTCTAAAGCAGGAGTACCCAAGAAATTTCCACCTGTAAGAGTGTCTAGAACATACCTATACCAACTAGAGATACCAACATAAAAGTTCCTAAGGAGGATAGTGGTAGAGTGTTTCTTAGTACATCTATGATGAGCATCACTAATTCTATACCAAGCATCTTTCAAATTTTCACCTCCTAGTTGCCTAAAAGAACGAACTTCAACTTCAGGAGCATTCATTTTGAAAAACAAAATCAAACCGAATTAAACAAGTAACTAATTTTTTTGTGTTTTTGATAAAGAGAGCAAACAAGACTAAATAAAAATAAACTAAGCAAGACAAATAACAAAGTAAAGAGATTGGGTGTGAGAGACTCCCCTTGCAGAAGCAATTCGGTTTTCCCCGGCAACGGCGCCAGAAAACGTGTTGCTAGCGCTAAGTTGACGAGGGAATATCTCCCCGGCAACAGCCAGAAACAATGCTTGTACGTCACACGTCAGTTGGGAACCCCAAGAGGAAGGTATGATGAGTGCAGCAGCAAGTTTTCCCTCAGTATGAAACCAAGGTTTAATCGAACCAGTAGGAAAACGAGGTTGCTTCGAAGGTGTTGGTGAAGGAGTGTAGTGCGGCGCAACACCAGGGATTCCGGTGCCAACGTGGAACCTGCACAACACAATCAAATTACTTTGCCCCAACTTAACAGTGAGGTTGTCAATCTCACCGGCTTGCTGAAAACAAAGGGTTAAACGTATCGAATGGAAATGATGTTTGTTTGCATAAAACAGTAGAGAACAATGATTGCAGTAGATTGTATTTCAGATGTAAAAGAATGGACCGGGGTCCACAGTTCACTAGTGGTGTCTCTCCAATAAGATAACTAACATGCTGGGTAAACAAATTACAGCTGGGCAATTGACAATTGATAAGTGCATATAACATGCATGTGTGAGTTGTGGTGTCTACTATGAGATTCATTTGGGCATTACGACAAAGTACATAGACCGCTATCCAGCATGCATCTATGCCTAAATAGTCCACTTTCCGGTTAACATCCGTACCCCTTCCAGTATTAAGTTGCAAGCAACAGACAATTGCATTAAGTAATGTGCGTAATGTAAACAATACATTCATCCTTGAATAAAGCATTGCTGTTTTACCCCTAGTGGCAACAACACATCTACAACCTTAGAACTTGCTGTCACTATCCCAGGTTAAATAGAGGTTGAACCCAACTATCATGCATAAATACCCCTCTTGGAGTCACAAGTATTCACTTGGCCAAGGCTTCAACAAGTAACGGAGAGCATGCAAGATCACAAATGACATAGACATGATAATATAATATTCAGCTCCACATAGGTATCAATATAAGTCAGATCCCAGCAAACACAACATGTAGCATTACAATAAGATGATCTTGATCATGATAGGCAGCTCACAAGATCTAAACATGATGGCACAAGTGGAGAAGACAACCATCTAGCTACTGCTATGGACCCATAGTCCAAGGATGAACTACTCACGCATCACTCCGGAGGCGGGCATGGCGATGTAGAGCCCTCCGGTGATGATTCCCCTCTCCGGCAGGGTGCCGGGAAGAGCTTCAGAACCCCCCGAGTTAGGGTTGACGACGGCGGCGGCAGCGAATATGTTCTGGATGAAAGGCTCGGTGTTTTAGGGTTTTCACGTCTCGGGGAATAAATAGGCGAAGGGGCGATGTCGGCGGACCCCCGAGGGGCCCAAACCACAGGCTGGCGCGGCGGGCCGCGCCGCCAGGTGGTTTGGCCACCTCGTGGCTCCCTTCGTCTCTCCTTCGGACTCCGTGTACGTGTTGGAAAAATAGGGACTTGGCCTTTTGTTTCGTGCAATTCCGAGAATATTTCCAGAAGTAACTTTCTGAAACCAAAAACAGCAGAAAACAGGGAACTGGCACTGTGGCATCTTGTTAATAGGTTAGTCCCAGAAAATGCATAAAAGTGATATGAAGTGTATATAAAACATGTAGCAAATGGTATAATATAAGCATGGAACAGCAGAAATTATGGATACGTTGGAGACGTATCACCTAGCATTCTTGATTGGGAGAGAGACACGCTCCGCTTTTTCATGAGAATACTCATATTCTTCACTTATATTTGTTGAGTATTCATATCTAGCGCTGTTCAGCTTTTAGCTCTTGTTTTCATGTATCTCTTGTCAGAGCTATTAGCTTTCTTTTGTAGAAAGTACTCTCTTGCTTCACTTATATTTGTTTGGAGAGTTGATGAAATAAATTGATTGGTGATTGGTTGGTTCAGAAAATGTTGCATGTGGTAATTGGTATAAGGAAAAACGTGCTTAATCTTGTAGATCACTAAAATGGATAACTTGATGCTTGTCAATTGTTTTGAGTTAACAAGTAGATCATGATTAAATTGTGCATCACATGAGTTAAGCCTATTAGTGAAGAACTACCGTAAAGCTCGTTGAAAATTTGGTTTGCATCGGTGGTATCTCTAAAGTCTAGATATTTTCTAATAACAGGGTTTGGTTAACAAGGAAGACGGTATGAAGTCTTATAACATTTGCAATATGTTTGTCATATAAAACTTGGTGTACGGGTTGATATTCTTGTTTGCTTATATAACCTTGCTAGCCTAAACTCTGTACTGAGAGGGAATGCTTCTCGTGCATCCAAATCCTTGAGCCAAAATCCATGCCATTTGTGTCCACCATAACTATCTATATGTGGTATTTTCTTGCCACTCCAAGTAAATTTTTCATGTGCTACCTTTAAATTATTCAAAATGTTATTATTCCCTTTTTGTGTCAATGTTTACTAGCTCATGAGGAATTAGTGTGGTTATTCTTTATTCTATTTGTTGAATGGACTTTTACACCTGTACTAGTGGCATATACATGCGCTTATCCAATAACTTGCAAAAAGAGCTGGCAACGGGGTGTCCAGTCCCAATTAATTACAACTTTAACCAATTAATTCTCTTCACACTTTTGCCCTGATTCATCAGTAAGCAATGACAAACAGTGAAATACCTGAATGTGTGTAAACCAAAGAGAAAGAGGGATGATCTGCCTTGCTGGTAGAAATAACGTCCTTCATGGGAGCCGCTCTTAAAAGTCCGTTCGACAGGTAGAATACTGTTCTCACCCGCTACTATTCGTTGACAATTAACAAACAGCTCTCAAAAATAGATACTCCTCCATGGTATGTGATTGATGGAAGGCACCCGATGATTCGGTTAGCCATGGCTTGTGTTAGCAAGGTTGGGAGGAGTATCAAATATTTTATGCAATCTCTATATGCTTTCAAAAACCTAAAAGCTCTAGCACATGATTTAATCCCTGCTTCCCTCTGCGAAGGGTCTTTCTTTTACTTTTATGTTGAGTCAGTTTTCCTATTCTTTCTGTCTTCCACAAGCAAACACTAGTGTCAACTTTGTTACAACATGCGTTATATGCAATGTATTGGACTTGTTATACTACTTTGTGTTGACAATATTCATGAGATAAATATGTTGAAAGTTGAAGCAAATGCTGAAACTAAATTCTTCATTTGTGTTGATTAAATACCTTTTATTAGAAACTATTGCTTTATGAGTTAACACTTATGCAAAACTGTTTGATGCTTGTCTCGAAAGTACTATTCATGAAAACGTTTAGCTTGTGTGATTCATTGTTTACTCATTATCTATTTGGTAGCAAATTATAGACCATTGACTTGGATCACTTCATTCATTTACATGTGCATTGCAATATTATATGATCAAGATTATGATAGTAGCATGTCACCTCAAAATTATTTTGTTTTTATCGTTTACCTACTCGAGAACGAGTAGGAACTAAGCTTGGGGATGCTGATACGTCTCAAACGTATCTATAATTTTTGATGTTCCATGCTTGTTTTATACCAATTGCTACATGTTTTGCATCTACTTTATATCACTTTTATACATTTTTTGGGACTAACCTATTAACAAGATGCCGAAGTGTCAGTTCCTGTTTTCTGCTGTTTTTGTATTCCAGAAAAGCTAGTCTGGAAATATTCTCGGAATTGGACGAAACTACACGGGGGTCCCTATTTTTCCAGAACTCACCTGACGGAACGAAGGAGCAACAGAGGAGGGCCACCAGGAGGCCACACGCACCCAGGGCGCGGGCCACCCCCCTGCGCGCCCTAGGGTGGTGTGGGCCCCTCGGGGGTCCGCTGCCGCCGCTCTTTCGCCTACTTATTCCCCCCGACGCGAAAACCCTAAGTACCTGAGCAGAAATCCACGAAAAGATCCAGAGACGCCGCCGTCGTCAACCCTAGCTCGGGAGGGTTCAGAACCTCTTCCCGGCACCCTGCCGGAGAGGGGAATCGTCACCGGAGGCTTCTACATCGCCATGCCTGCCTCCGGAGTGATGCGTGAGTAGTTCATCCTTGGACTACGGGTCCATAGCAGTAGCTAGATGGTTGTCTCTCCACTTTGTGCCATCATGTTTAGATCTTGTGAGCTGCCCTACATGATCAAGATCATATTATTGTAATGCTACATGTTGTGTTTGCTGGGATCCGATGAATATTGAATATTATGTCAAGTTGATTATCAATCTATCTTATATGTTATTTAAGATCTTGCATGCTTTCCGTTACTCGTAGATGCTTTGGCCAAGTAGATGCTTGTAACTCCAAGAGAGAGTATTTATGCTAGATAGTCGGTTCATGTCTCCGTTTAACCTGGGACAGTGACAGAAAGTTCTAAGGTTGTGGATGTGCTGTTGCCACTAGGGATAACCTAACGATGCTATGTCCACGGGCATATGTGTTTGTTTACATTACGCACTTTACTTAATGCAATTATCCGTTGCTTGCAACTTAATACCAACGGGGGACTCGGATGACAACCCGGCGGTGGATTATTAGTCATAGATGTTGTTGGATAACGGTCTATGTATTATGTCGTAATGCCCAATTAAATATCATAGTAGTCAACATGTCATGTATATGCATTGTCATGCGCTCACTATTCGTCAATTGCCCAGCTGTAATTTGTTCACCCAACATGTTAGTTATCTTTTATGGAGAGACACCACTAGTGAACTGTGGACCCCGGTCCATTCTTTTACACTGATTAAACAACCACAAACTGCAAACTGTTCCTTTTTCATTCTCTGCAATTTAATACTCATTTTCCACACCATACGTTTAATCCTTTGTTTTCAGCAAGCCAGTGAGATTGACAACATCACTGTTTCGTTGGGGCAAAGTATTTTGATTGTGTTGTGTGCAGATTCCACGTCAACAGTCCAGACTCCCTGCGACAGCTCTTTTTCTGGCGCCGTTGACAACCTTCTGAAGAGTTGCTGCTCCTACTGGTGCGATAACCTTGGTTTCTTTCTGAGGAAAAACTTGCTGCTGACTACATCATACCTTCCTCTTGGGGTCTCCCAACGAACGTGTGTTTCACGTCATCACACTGCGTAGCAAAAAACGGAAAATTCCGTATTACCGGAAACGGAATTTCCGTTCCGTGGTCGTTCCGCCGGAATACGCTGTTCCGTTTCCGTTTCCGTTTCCGCATTAAAGTTTTCGTTTCCGTTTCCGTTTTGCAAAATTCCGTTTCCGCTTTCGTATTTCCGTTCCGTTTCCGTTTTCCACGGAAAAGTCGGAAAGTTTCCGCTCCGTTTTCATCCCTAGTCTCCTCCACGGGCTCCGGCCGGAACGCGCACACGGCGGCCAGTGCGTGTCGGCTGGAAGCCGGAAAAGCGGCGGCGGCGGCGACCTGCGCGAGCGCGGGGAAGCCAGGAGGTGAGAAGAGCACGCAGCGGTGAAGTAGCAGCGACGCCGGCATCTCCCTTCGCTGCGACATCGCCTCCACCATGGCGGGCTGGCGGCCCCTCGTTTTCCCCCGATCCCTCACTGGCCGGGTCTTCTGGACCGGCCCAGTGCAGCCTTCAGTTTCTTCTTGTGGGGCCTTGTACAGCTTCAGTTTCTTCAATAGGGGCCCAGTACAGCCTTAAGTTTCTTCTTGTGGGCTATTTGATGATTTGGTTGGAGGCAGGATTAAAAAAAACGGCCCCTTGTTTCCCCCGAAACCGCTTTATCAATTTCGTTTCTGCTTGTCTCGTCGAAATCAGAAACGAAATCCCAAAGGCCCCCAAAACGGCTAAATACGAAAGCAGTATTGGTCGGAACACAATAGTTACTTCCTCCGATCCGAAAAAAGCTCCGGACATGATACGTAGGACGTGCGCTGCCGAAGCTGTTTCTTCCGACCGTTTTTACAGACCAGAGGGAGTATATAATATGTTGGCCATTGCATAAAAAGGGCACACATAAAAAATTGCTAACAAGATAAGAAAGTGTTTTCACAACCTTGATTAGTAACTAGTAGGATTGCACGTGCACGCACGTCTCGGCATTAAAAATGCAATATAATATAAGAAATGGAGTGGGAGAAGCTACGCGTTATAAAAATGCACTTTAAACGTATTTTGAGATGTTAAAAAACCGGACAAAAAAATTGACGCATACTTGTTGACATTGCTCATAAAACCGTCTTGCAAAAACAACATTTTTTGTGCCGTGTGTAAAAAAGACAAAATCCAGTGCTACAAAAAGGCTTCTCGTGTTTTTTTGTTTTTGTTTTTTTACACGTGACACAAAATATGTCGGTTTCCCGCGAAATTTGGCACATGCACATGGAATGTCGAGGGATATGCTCCAAATTTTTGCTTAGAAATTTTTGACGTTTCAAAATATTTGTTCCAATGGCAGGAGCATGTACTCTCATAGTGAATTTTCCAAACAGAGCAAGCAATGTTCCTTTTGGAGAAAGACATAGTCCTAGTTATTATGGGCGTATGAGTCAACCACGACAAGCATGCATAACCATGTTACGACAAGCATGCGTAGATGAATAAACGGATGGTCAAAGGAATACAACCACAAATTAAGGGCGGTTACTTGCAGAAAAAATGTTACATCGCGTAGCAATGCCCAACCATGTTACGGCTTGTAGACTAACTTCAAATTTGACTCTGAGATATCATGTATTCAAATTTCAAACTTCAAATATATGGGGAAGGAAGTATAATGGTAATCTGACATGTAGCCGTATGTATTTACAAAACAATCTCGTACCACCAAAACTATCAAAAGAATATTACGCAGCTAAGACAACCAACAAATACTGTGCACTGTCACCAAATTCAGGTTCTATTGGCATCCATCTTGAACAAATTGCCGTGTTGATTCATCAAACGCATAGATCAAATTTGGCTCACAGAAGCAGCAGGACTACATACAACAGCTTCTGAAATTTATGTGTTTTTGGACTGAACCAAAGTGGCAAAGTGTGAGAATAGCACTCAACTTCAGTTTTTCCTTGCCAAAATACCACTATGGTTATATTTTTTTAAACACCCTTAAGTAATCAGCATACATAATCCCAAATCTGGTCTGCTAAAGAAAGACCAACGATCATATGATGCTTAAGGAGTATCAGATCTTCCAACTGGAAACTTTCAGGCTTAAATAATCTGAAGTGATATAGACCGTGAGTCTGAATTTCTGTAATTTCGTCAAACACATGTACAACAATTCAGTAAAGCAATTACGTACAACATGTGTGGTCAGTTATAATCATCAATTTTATCTAGCCCTAGATCAAAAAAAAAAAATCTTGATTTCTTATATGATGATGAGAAGGGAGAGACGACCAAACCTAGGACTGTGTTGTACACTTCTAGTAGGCTTCACGAAGCCTTATTGGCTGCTGGACCTTGTATCCTGGCAGCTGAGGAGCGATTGCAACAGAGCCTGTGTAGAGATGACGGGAGGACGATGGGGCGACGACGATTCCATGGGGTGGAAAATTAGCTCCTCTCTCCTGGGTCATTCACCGTCCAGTCCGTCCACCTCGAGCCGCCATGAGAAGCTCGGGAGCCCCGCATCATCCTCGAGTAGCCGTGCTTGCTGGAAAACCGTCGATCAAACTGGCCATCCGCTTCCTCCCCAACTTCGGCCGCCGTCGATTAGCTCGCTCCTGGCCTCGCCTCGCCTCCCCGGCCGGTCCTCCTCGCTCCTGGTGAGCTTTGTGGTGCTCATGCAACCTTCTTCCCTCTCCCTTTCCTTCTGATTTGGCTCGCCGCCTCCGGCCGCCGCGAGAGCCTACCTGGACGCTCCTGCCTGGCCGGCCACGTCCGTCACCGTCGCGGAGGCCGCGCTCCGGTGCTCGCCCGTGTTCTCGACCACTTGCCTCCCTGGCCGGCCGCGCCCGCGGCCGTCGCCGTGCTCCTCCCTCTTCCGCTCCGCCCCTCCCAGCGCCGCCGCCATCTGCAACGCCAGCCCGTACACGCTCGTGTGAATGTTGTCGAGGGCGTCGCGGAGCACGTCCACACCGCGCCGTACACCTACAGCTCAGCCTGGCCGAGGAGACTTGGCCTCTGTGTCCGAGGCCGTGATGAGGAAGGCGAGCAGGAGGACTGAAGAGGATGGGGATTGAGGGCTGGTAGGGGCGGCGCCACCATGAGAAGGGCAAATCAAGGAAAGGGGAAGATACCCGAGAGGACCCGATAAAGCGTTGATGACGGGGGGTGCGGACCGGCAGAGTTTTCGTCCGCTCCAGCAAATTGCTAAACGCACACAAGATCTGCTGTGTACACTTTGTGGGGGTGTCCATAAGAAAGAAAATGTTTGCTTGTTTAATAGTAGTAGAGATAAGCACGAAAAGTTCAAAAAAAAAGTTTCACATAGACACTAAGACATTTATTATGCTGATAAAAAATGTAGTCTTGGAAAAATGTATGCTTGAACATCAATAATGGACCTAACTAGTATACACAGCCAGACCTAATTGCATGTAGGCCACGGTCTTGCATGGTTGCAAGAGTATGCAGGTCGGCTGGGCTGTGTATGCGGAACTTTCATATTCATTTTCTGGAATTTACGCTTCTTTTCTGTTTTCGTCATTTATCATTTCCGCTTAGAATATTCCATTTTGTTTCCTTTTCGTAAAGTAATGTTTTCATTTTTGTTTATGGCTCTTTGTTTTCTATTTCTATGGAAATGATCGAAAAGTTTCCTTACCATTTTCAACCCTGTTGGAGGCAGCTTGCTGAGCATTGTCATGCTATGGGCGGTTTGAACCGTGTGACGAAAGCATGTCCATGAGGAAGTTTTCCAAAACCCACTAGCTACACATTGTTTTGTTGGCAAAAATATCTGCCATTTCACCAGGGAAGTGTGGCACTAGTTTGAGGATACAGAGCAAAGGGTGGTACATATTGCCTCTTTGGCAACATATTTACATGACTACTGGTTGAAAATCAATCAGGGAAGTCGCCAGATCACCATTCACCAACAATCAAGCCACGATCTCATCGTATGTTCTCTTGAATGTTTGGAATGAACGTAATACACGTACTTTCCGTGGGGTTTAGACGAATCTAACTGAGGTGGCCGCGTTGGCAAAGCAGGAGATAGCTAGATTTAGGTCAGCACACCGGGGTAATGCCGGTTGGCTAGCGTGTTTGCGTTCAGGTCTCTTAATTGATTGGACCGATTAGTAATGTTTCTATTCACCTACTATAATGTAAAGGCAGAGCTCCAGCCTTTCCGCTAAAAAAGAATTGCTAGCTCCGACACAAAACTGTCAGCAAGTGGTAAGATCATCTAGGCGATGGATGCCACCTCATGAGAGTTGCTCCAAAATAAATGTGGATGGCAGACCGTTTGTTGATGATGATCATTGTCCATCGGCAACCATTTTTAGAGATAGTAATAGAGTCCACCCAGTCGCTCCGGTGCTGGTTTTGCAAGGTATCACTAATGCTAGAACTTATGAAGCTTTGGCCTGTCGAGAAAGTCTAATATTTGCGGTGGATTTGGTAGTTATTAGGACTCATTTAGCCTGACAATGTAGGTTATGGTGGATGATATTTTGAGCAGATCCATGGGACTATATGGGCCTATCGTCAGGAATTCAGAGAATGTCGACATCGTTCGACTCGTTAGGAGTGTGGCCTCTCGTTAGGAGTTGATTGACACATTTGGTTAGGTATCCCAAGGATGATCCTATTAGGTCATATACAATACAATAGGGAGTGTTTATGATGTAGTGCAACCCACGTCCATCACCATGTCAAGCACTCCAACACTTCACAAGTCACAATGCACATCAAAGGTGAACCCGTTCCTCTACTTGAGCTCAATTCCTACCCTTTTGGATGGTATGCTACGTCATGCTCCGTCCCTCGATGATGCTAGGTTTACCACGACGAGGACGAGTACACAGGAAGATGGCCAAGGTGCGAGAGGAATGAAGCCGGACAAGACGGAAGCTTGGAAGAGAAGAAGGAAGAGAAGCCGCAGCTTCAGGCGCCGGTACTACCGCCCTAACGCCGGTACTACCGCCGCCCTTCGTCCGGCACTACTAGAACCACTACCGCTGAAGACCGGAAGCTCCTGGAGTCGGTCGGTACTACCGCTAGTTTGGCCGGTACTACCGGACCTACGCGAGTCCGGTACTACTGGGCCTTCACCGCCGGTACTACCGGCCCTGCGCGTGCCTGTGTGCAGATCTGGGCTTTGACCCATGTATCCCCTTTCCCCTTTGCCCTTTGGGCCTAGACTATAAATAGGTGCCTCCCACTTCAGATCTAGAGAGAGTCTATGATGAGAGAGAGTTGAGCATAGGCTCCTTACCCACCCCTTTGTGGTGTTGCCTCCCCTTGTGGAAAAGATCCCCTTGTGGATTCAAGGCCTCCTCTTGTGGAGAAGATCTCTCTTGTGGTTTCAAGACCTCTACTTGCTTGCCAATCTTTCATCTTCGGGTGACTCTATTTGGATCGGTTGGGTTGACCGTTTGGAGAAACAACCCCTCAAGACCTCTCCTTGTATCTACTACTTGCCAATCTCTCCCTTTGGGTGATTCTATTGGACCGGATTGGACCGACCGGTGAGAGAAACGTGTCCTTGTATCGTGTTTGTGTTCTTGGTGTTCTTCGTGTTCTTGCGTGAGTTCGTTCACATACGCCGTCAATCCGTGAAGATCGGGCCACCCTAGAGGTTCTAACCTCATCAGTTTAGACTTTAGAGAGGAACTGGATTCTTTGTTAAGCACTAGTGCTTATTTGTATTTATAGAATAGGTGCCTAGTTAAACATCTTTGTTCTATAAATAACCGCAAGGATTAAACAAGAACTGATTTATTTCGCTAAGCATTTCAATAAGCACTCCCCATTATACATGTCCTTACTGTATGAGATTGTCTAATACTCAGTCGACTTATATTTTACTAAATCTGACTCAGTTATACATAAAACAGTTTTACGTGCAATTTTTTATTTTAGCACGAATCACGACGCAAATCAAATGGTCAAAGAGTTAGACTAAAACTTAATAAAACCTCAAGTAGAATTAGCAAAACCGGTAAACATTTGTGTTGATCAATAAAGTGCGAGTTTCCCCTAAACAAAACAAAAGCACTAACCGCCTCGCTCAGCTTAGCGTCGGCCCTACCATAATCCCCAACTCCCCAATCGAAATCCATTTCCGTTTTCCTTGTCAGTGATAAATAACCCCGCCTGACCTCATCGGCCGTCATCCCCAAGTCCCAAACCCAATTCCGTTTTCCTCGTCCCTCTGTCGGCCAGCCTGGCATAACGGCCGCCACGCCGCAGCAGCCCAACAACTCGGTGGCCATGGAGGCGGTAGGAGGAGGCCAGGGGCCGGAGGAGTGGGAGGACGACGAGCTCGCCATGGTGGTGTCCTCCCACGGACTGGTGGCGTGGGTCCCCGCTCAGGCCAGGACGCAGGACGGCGGGAGCGACGCGCGGCCCGCGGCGGTGCGGCAGAACGCGTGGGTTCCCGCCGAGGCCGCGGCGCGGACGGGGTGGATCCCCTCGCCGGGCATGATCGTCTTGGAGAATCGCCGCGCGCTGGCCGTGGCGCTGCGGTACGGGTGGATCCGCCGCTCGGAGGCCGTGGAGCGCGGATGGGTTCCCCGGAACAGCCAGGAAAACCTGGCGGCGGCGAGAGTTCTCGGCGCGGCCGGCATCTACTTGCCGGCTCAAGAGGTCGCCCGCGGCCGCAGCGTCTGCAGGCATTGGCGGTACATAACACAGACGGTGGACTTCCGCTTCCGCCACCAGGGCCAACGCTCCCGGACGCCCATGCCGCTCTTCCTCTACGTGGACCCGCGGCCGAACCTCCCCGCCGTCAACCTCCGCGCCGTCGACATCCGAGGCCGCGTGTCCCGCCCGGTCCTTCGCTTCAACGCGGCCCACAGCCACGAGGTGGTGATTATCCACGGCTCCTGCGCCGGCATCCTCCTCCTCTCCGTCGACGACAGGCTCTACGCCTGCAACCCTTGCACGCGCCGCTGGGCGCGCCTCCAGCCGATCCACGTCGCCCACGCCATCATCGGCTTCTACGCCACTACTGTCCCTGCAGGTTTCCGGTGCAACGTGCTGTACCAAGACCGCGAGGACTCGTACTGGATCTTCACGCTGGGCTCGCCGGCGCCGAGGAGCATTGGTCGTCGTCCGGGCCCCTTCGACCTCGACCTTTTTCTGCTGGCCGGCGGGGTTGCTTACGCTTACGAGCTCCCGCCCGTCTTGTTCCGCAACTTCCTGCACTGGCTGCCTCGGCCTTCCCACAACAGGAGAGTTGACATACTCAGGTTCAGCACGCTCACTGAGACCTTCTCCATGATTCCTCCTCCAAGCATCTCCGTCGTGGACGGCGAGGACGACCCCGTCCTGGGCTATCAGCTGTTTGAGATCGACCAACACCTCGCCATGACCGTCATGTACCGGGCTATTGCAACACTCTTTGTCTGGGTCCGAAGCAACATCGACCAGGTCTGGATGCGCCGGTACATCATCCATCTGCAGGTAGAGATCACCCAGTACAATGTCAGCGTCTTCGCCGTGGGTCAGGACCGAAATGTCATGGTAAGCTTCATGCGCGTCCTGCTGCAGTGCGACGACATGGGGACTGTGCTCCAGCGTTACCGGATTGCTCACCACTTCACACGCCTCACCTGGCATACCATCGAAGAAAGCCTCCTTCTACATCCGCTCATTCTACCGATGCGGGCACAGATGCTGTCGACGGTGAACCGCCTTTCTACCAAAACCAATAGCTGCATGCTCCCAGTGAGTGAACCAACCAACCTGATGCTCCTCAAACTTTTAGCTACTTTCTGAACTTTTAGGGGGCGATCCATGCTATTGACTGTGACTTTGATGCAAAGTATAGCACCTATAGCTCAAAAATTAACTTGTTGCTTTTGTCCAATTCAAGAACAACGGTGCTTGGTGTTCGAATCATCAAATAGAGCAAAAGCTTGTGGTTACTTTCTCTGGTAACTCTGAAAGTTATATCTGTGTGTTTGTGATTACTTTCTCAGGAATTTTACTAACCCAAACTCTCCATTCGATTGGTAGTTGAAGTGTGTTCTTTTTTACCTATGAGATACCTCCAATTGTGGATGAATAATATCAGGTCTGACTAAATTTATCCTCAAGTCTGCTTAATTGTGGTACTGCTCCGTCTGCTTCCCATAGTGCTCCATATGCTTCCCTTATTGCTCCATCTGATTCTGAATCTGAACATTGCTGCGTTTTAGACTTGTCAGCATTTTTATTTGTGATACTTGGTCGTTGAATTTGTCATAATGCTGGTTGAATTTTTTGACAAATGCGTTGAACCTTAAATTGCTTGCAGGCCTACATGGGTTCAGATGCAGTCGACGGTGAACCACCTTTCTTCCAAAACCAATAGCAGCATGCTCAGCTGGTTTAGCATCCCAGTCAGTGAGTGAACCAACCTGCTGATGCTCCTCAAACTTTTAAGGGAATGCATGAAGCTACTTTCTGAACTTTTAGGGTGTGATCGATGCTATAGACAGTGACTTTGATGCAAAGTATAGCGCCTGTAGATCAAAAATTGACTTGATTCTTTTGTCCAATTCAAGTAGAATGGTGCTTGGTGTTGGATCATCAAGTGTACTTGGAATGAACAGAAACTTGTGGTTACTTTCTTGGGTAACTCTGAAATGTACATCTGTGTGATTGTGATAACGTTTCAGCTTATGGAATTTCTCAGGTAACTCCGTTCAATTGGTACATGAAGTGTGTTCTCAGTTACCTATGAGGTGTCTTCAGTTGTGGATGAATAATAAGTACCAGGTTACCTATGAGGTGTCTTCAATTGGTACATGAAGTTTGTTCTTCTCGATATTAATATATACTCTTTATCTAAAAAGGTTTGTTCTTAGCCGGCCTAATTATGGTTACTAACAAAAGCTTGTGGTTACTTTCTCAGGTAACTCTCAAATGTATGTCTGTGTGATTGTGATCTCTTCTCAGCTTATGGAATTTTGTTAACCGAGTGTTTGTGGTTATCTCTCCATTCAATTGGTACTTGAAGTGTGTGCTTTGCTACTGCTGCATCTGCTTCACATACTGTTGCATACTCTCTATGTTGTGCTTCTGAACATTCTCAACATTGTTGTGTTTCAGACTTGTCAGCATTTTTATTTGTGATACTTGGTACTTGAAATTGTGATAGTGATGGTTGAGAAAAAAACTTAAATTGCTATTGCTTGAAGGCCAGTTTCTTCTTACTATTCGTCTCCCAAGCCTGCATGTGTGCTTGTCTGTCACCGCTTGTTTGTATGACAAGATAGTACAGCATAAATTGGTCTCATAACAGAGAACAATGTATTGTTTTTCTGTGCATGTCTGTCCACGCATGTTCTAGATTAAACTGAGCTTCTTCTGAACATAGTAGCTTGCCTTTAAAAAAATTGACCTGAACACTTCACGCTACTTTCATAGTTTCATCTAGCTAGCATTTCATCAGTCTCGTGATGATATTTTTATGTTGACTATGTTAGTGTCTTGATGAACGAATTACCTAGTCTTAAGTCTCAACCCGAGTTGTCAGAATAAAGGAAAAATCCATAATGGTCCAGGCTCTGTTTGGTGGTGCTTGCCTAGCTATTTTTGTCTCACAGGTGATTCTTGATGTTAGTCTGTATTTTATTTGCAATTTTGTACAATCTGTTTCATGTATGTTATAACTATTATATGGTTCTGAAGCTTCCGGATGGCCTCTACATCTGATCATTGAACTATCCTTGTGAGCATAGAATACATAGAGTTTCTACATATAAAATCCATAATTTAAGAATCAGCATAAATTACGGGTGCGTTGAGGCTTCCAAATCGTGTGTCAGATCATATAGTCTTTCAACTTTTTCGCGAAAACGCAAAAGCTTTGCGTTTCTATACATTGATAAAAAGGAAAAAAAATATTTTTATGCTCAAAGAAGAGCAAACACCACCCATACAACATGACCCAGTAGAACATAACGGCTACAACTAGCTACGAACAAAGAGCATAGCACGCACTTCACAACTGGCTAGTCCAAACACAGCAGCCATCGACATCGAAACTACGAAACAAAAAAAGCATGTCCAAAGCTGAGCTGCATCGCCGCGTCTCGACCGACGTCGGTCACCTCCAAAGACCGCGCGAGCTCCAACTTTACTTCCCTAGTCCATGTACTACCCACTCTTGATGCCTAGAGGAAGGGGCAAGTAGATGGCGGGACTTGGTCGGTTCTGCGAGAGACACCTTCTTGGACACACCGCCGATGACGTACATTGCGCCTCTGAAACATCAACCTTGGGCAGCAGCAAGCACTAGAGGAAAATAACAAGGAACACGCCGTGTCTCCAAACGTGATGCTCCAGCGAAGGGACGATGTCGAGGACGTCGCCATCACGCCAATCACACCGAATATAGCCCCCTCGGAAACATGAACCACCTGAGAGAAGGCGAGGGAAGTGTCGACACACCTCGGCGATACCTTCAAGGAGGGGAATGGGAACCACGTGCGCCATCGCCACCGGCATTGCCTGAAGACGGGCGAGAATTCCGTCCGTTTCGCCACCCACCTACCACCCTACCCACCGGAATGGATTAGTCGTCCTTAATTTTCACACTGCCATCGCCGCAGCCCCTCTCCATCATAGCCAGACATCGTGGTGCACCCCCAAGGTGCAGCCTAAGAAGGCGTGACCCATCTTCCAACACCCCAGACATGGATGCAACCTCGGGCCCTCTGGCGCATACCAAGCCGTTCCGAACATTGCTAGGGGAGAGCTCAGAAGTAGTCCACCATTGCGCGAGGAAATCTCCGGGTAGCACCCACGACACCGCCCACCTGCAGTCCCCGGAAGTTTTGCAACCGTCTACCGGCGCTGAAATCCCAGCAAGCGGGTTCCGGGCGAGGCCTGCTCGACCCAGAGAGGGCCCGGATAGGCCTAGATCTGGCAGTGCTATCGAGCACCAGCCTGTAGTACCGACCGCACAGTCGTAGACATCAGGCCAGCATCCCCCTCATCGCCCTTCCTAGGCGTCGCCTCGCCGTTCCACGGGAAGCGCCGCCATGGCGTGACCGAGCCTAGCTCGCCCCCGCACCACCCCCCGTGAGTCAAGCCCGCACGCCTACGCCGCCAGAATTCCCGTCAGACCCCGTGCCCCCACGAGGAAGGGCCTCCCCGCGCCGCCCTGGAGTCCCTGCCGGAGTGGGTGAGCGGCCTCGCCGCCGCCAGCGCTACGCGGAGTTTGCATTGCTGCGCCCTCCAACCAGTACGGTGAGGGAGAGGAGAGGACGTGGGACAGATCCTCGGGGAGCGTCGGCTAGGGTTTCTCTCGGGACGCTTGTAGGGAGCGTCGCGAGAGCGGGGGCACGTTTCGAGGAGCAAGACCTCATGGTCTTTGTACTTGGGACATGGTTACAAACGTATGTCCTGGTCGGAAAAGGGTGTCCGGCCAACAGATCCTCTCCAGCTATTGCTTTGTAGTTCAGATATATTCTCACCTCCGTCGGGTAGATATGTTGCTACAGAACCAATTACTTCTGATCTGCCGATGATGACGGGTGTACTCGATGTCAAGCCCCATGAACCGGTGCTTCTCCTCTTCTAGCCATTGCTCGTACTTGGCGAGGATCCGCTTTACGTATGGTATGCTCCTCGTTCATGTGCACCACCTCAAGAATGGTGCCGCCGTAGGCAGGGATGTGGGTAGTCTTTATTATTTGTTTGTGGTCGTCCATGACTGATGGGGGATTGGGGCGGAACGAGGGAAGAAGAGACAAAAGGGATGCAAACTGTCGCTGCCACAAAGACGAGACAAAATGGCAACCGGCCAGAGTAGTTTCTGGACTATGGCCACTGATATTGGTTGTTGTTTAAAATTGCAACCGATTAAAGGGGTTGTTAGAAATGGCCACCGATCTTAGCCTATTTTCTGTTTAGCTTTCTGTGAACTTTTAGGGGGTACATCTCTTGATATTAATATGACCATCTTAAGATTTCTCCTGCTGCAGTCATTTGCACTAATCATATCCGGATGTATTTTGTATATTTAATTACTATCTCATTTTTGCTATGATGAGGGAATTTATTTCGGTCACACAACATAAAAGTAGCAAAACACCATTCCGAGAACAAGAAAAAACCTTGAGGCACGTAAAGTTCAGAGTTTGCGGGGTCTTGTAGCGTGTACAGTGACCAGAACTCATAGTAGGTGAGCTCCAGTTCAAAGATGGAAGATGAGTTAACTAAGCCAGCCTTCCATCTAGTTAGGTTAAATGCTTATAGGTTTAGATAGATATGATTGTGATCAAATTGTAATGGATGATATTATTGTACCAATTCAATGATGACATTTGTTATGTGTTATGAATGAAATAAGTTAACTTTTTAGTGTGTTGTGCAATCTGTGGTTAGCAAGATTTGTGACATCTATATAACGCATGTAAAAATACGATAAAATCTCAGCGCAACTCTGTAATTGATGAGCTCAAACTTAAGGCAACGAAGGTAAATTTTTAACCGTTGCTGAAAAATACCTCGTTGGTGACGGTTAAAACCTCCATTCTCGATCAGAGCCTCGAGAAATGTGGATTTTTTCTATTTTCACTGAGGGTTCCATAGTGTGTCGTGTACTAGTGTTCAAATCTTGAAAATCAATCTCGCTAAGCATGACCTCTCTGGTAGCATTTGGAGACACAATTGGTTTGGTACCCGCTATGACGATCCTATTATTGTACCTGGAAACATTGGGATTTTTAATGCTCAGTCGACTTATATTTAACTATATCTCTATCAATTACACACAAAATCATTGTAATCTCCGGAGTCACCTTTGTCCCACGGTGCGAAATTGACAGTGCGCGTGCCGTGTGTGACTCTTTGGTTTAAAGATTAGAGGGATACTTACCATGAGTGTTCTTGTGTTGGATGTCTCTATAAAATTATGATGTTTGTTTAGTACTATTTTAGGGTGCTCATAGTGACAGCGTGGGGTGCCCTAGATGTGGAATACAAATTTTAAGGTGTGGTTTTATAGCCCTACGTAGTGGTAATAGTGTTCATTATCCAACAGGAGAATAATTCCAAGTAGCATCTAAGTGCATATTGAAGAGGAAGTATTTATATGTGTTCAATTATATTATTATTGTTGAGAGTGACCACTAGTGAAAGCATGATCCGTAGGCCTTATTTCCAAGCATTGAAACACCGTTTACTCTCAGTTCTGTTGCATGTTCGCTCGCTGCTATTTTTATTTCAGGTTGTAATTACCACTTGTAATCACCCATATCACTTGTATTTCACTATCTCTTCGCCGAACTAATGCACCTATACACCTGACAAGTGTATTAGGTGTGTTGGGGACACAAGAGACTTCTTTTATCTTAATTGCGGGGTTGCTTGAGAGGGATATCTTTGACCTCTATCTCTCTGAGTTCGATAAACCTTGGGTTACTTACTTAAGGGAAATTTGCTGCTGTTCTACAAACCTCTGCACTTGGAGGCCCAACATTGTCTATAAGAATAGAAGCGTGCGTAGACATCACTGGCCTAGCCGCCGTCCATCCCACCCGCGGCCGGCACGCCGCCGTGATGCCTGACCGCCCTTCCCTGCCCCCGAGGTCTTCCTCCGCTACCCCCGCCATCACTCTACCCCCCCCCCCCCTTCTTTCTTCTTCGGCGTCGGGGAACCGCACCCCCAAGTTAAGTTTGTTCCTCGCCTTTGCCGCCTTCATCGCGACCCGCCGCGGCTGCAGCTCAAATTCATGCCGTCGTCGCCATGAGAAAGAAGAAGAAGGCTAGAGTTTGCATGAATCACGACGGATTGGTGAAGGATGGATGATTCGACTGAGCGCTAAGCTAATTCTCAGTCGACTGAGAATAAGCAAAACCAAAAACAATTTTATGTGCAACTCTCAGTCTAGCACGATTACAATGCAAATCAAAGTTGGAAAAGAGTCTGACTGAGAATAAGCAAAACCGGTAAACATTTGTGTTGATCAATCAAGTGCGAGATTCCCCACTCAGCTCACCGGTCCAATCCAATGGAACCGCCTCTCAGGGTATCGTCGGCCGTACCGTAATCCCCAAAGTGAGATCCATTTCCGTTTTCCTGTCAGTGATAAATAACCCGGGCTGACCTCATCGGACGTAATCCCCAAGTCCCAAACCCAATTCCGTTTTCCTCGCCCCTCTGTCGGCCAGCCTGGCATAACCGCCGGCCACGCCGCAGCAGCCCAACAACTCGGTGGCCATGGAGGCGAGCGAAGGAGGCCAGGGGCCGGAGGAGTGGGAGGATGACAGCCTTGCTATGGTGGTGGCCTTCGGCGGACTGGTGGCGTGGGTCCCCGCTCAGGCCATGGCGCAGGACGACGCGCCGGCGGCGGCGCTGCGGCAGGACGCGTGGGTTCCCGCCGAGGCCGCGGCGCGGACGGGGTGGATCCCCCGCCCGCCGGGCATGCTCGTCGTCGTGGTGGGACACGGCGCGCTGGCCGTGGCGTTGCGGCACGGGTGGGTCCGCCGCTCCGACGCCGTGGAGCGCGGATGGGTTCCCCGCAACAGAGAGGAAGACCTGGCGGCGGCGACCGCCCTCTGCCATGCCGGCCTCTACTTGCCGGCTCAAGAGGTCGCCCGCGGCCGCAGCGTCTGCAGGCTGTGGCGGTACATAACACAGACGGAGGTCTTCCGCTGCTGCCACCGCGGCCACCGCTCCCGGACGCCCATGCCGCTCTTCCTCTTCGAGGACCCGGCGCCGGACCTCCCCGCCTTCAACCTCCGCGCCGTCGACATCCGAGGCGGCGTGTCCCGCCCGCTCCTTCGCTTCAACCGGGACCGCCGCAACGAGGTGGTGATTGTCCACGGCTCCTGCGCCGGCATCCTCCTCCTCTCCGTCGACGACAGGCTCTACGCCTGCAACCCGTGTACGCGCCGCTGGGCGCGCCTCCCGCCGCTCCACGTCGCCCACGACATCATCGGCTTCTACGCCACTACTGCCCCTGCAGATTTCGGGTTCCAGGTGCTGTACCACGACCGCAAGGACTATGGTTGCGAGTACTGGATCTTCACACTGGGCACGGCGGCGTTGGCGCCGAGGTGCATTGGTATTCCGGGCCCCGTCGAGCTCCTTCTGCTGGTCGAAGGGGTTGCCTACGCTTACTGGCTCCCGCCCGTCTTGTTCCGCAACTTCCTGCACTGGCTGCCGCAGCCTTCCTGGGCTGGCTTACGACCAGGACGCTTCGACATACTCAGGTTCAACACGGTGGCTGAGACATTCTCCATGATTCCTCCTCCAAGCATCGAACGCGTCCCCCTCCTGGGCTATCAGCTGTTTGAGATCGACCAACACCTCGCCATGACCGTCAGATACGATGCAGCTGCAACCGTCTGGGTCCGAAGCAACATCGACCAGCTCTGGAGACGCCGGTACATCATCCATCTGCCCGAGGATGCGATCGACCTTAGTGTCACCGTGTTCGCCGCACCTCTGGACCGGAATGTCTTGGTGTGCTACATGCGCGTCCTGCTGCAGTGCGACGCCATGGGGGCTGTGCGCCAGCGTTACCAGCTTGCTGACCACTTCACCCTCCTCACCTGGCATACCATCGAAGAAAGCCTCCTTCTACATCCGCTCATTCTCCCGATGGGGGACACAGATGCTGTCGACGGTGAACCGCCTTTCTTCCAAAACCAATAGCAGCAATTCTCCCAGTGAGTCAACCAACCTGATGCTCCTCAAACTCTTAGCTACTTTCTGAACTTTTAGGGTGATCGATGCAATTCACTGTGACTTTGATGGAAAGTATAGCACCTATAGCTCAAAATTTGACTTGATTCTTTGTCCAAATCAATTAGAATGATGTTTGGTGTTCGATCATCAAGTGTACTTGGAATGAACAGAAACAGCTTGGGGTTACTTTCTCGGGTAACTCTGAAAGTTATATCGTCTGTGTGTTTGTGATTACTTTCTCAGCTTAGGGAATTTTACTAACCCAATCTCTCTATTCAATTGGTAGTTGAAGTGTGTTCTTTGTTACTTATGAGATACCTCCAATTGTGGACGAATAATATCAGGTCTGACAAAATTTATTCTCAAGTCTGCTTAATTGTACTACTGCTTCCCACAGTGCTCTATCTGATCATGAATCTGAACATTGCTGCGTTTCAGACTTGTCAGCATTTTCATTTGTGATACTTGGTCGTTGAATTTGTGATAATGCTGGTTGAAATTTTTGACAAATGCGTTGAACCTTAAATTGCTCGCAGGTCTACATGGGTTGTGATGGTGTCGACGGTGAGCCATCTTTCTTCCAAAACCAATAGCAGCATGCTCATCTGGTTTAGCATACCAGTCAGTGAGTGAACCAACCTGCTGATGCTCCTCAAACTTTAAGGGAATGCATGAAGCTACTTTCTGAACTTTTAGGGGGTGATCGATGCTACTGACGGTGACTTTGATGCAAAGTATAGCGCATGTAGATCAAAAGTTGACTTGATTCTTTTATCCAATTCAAGTAGAATGGTGCTTGGTGTTCGATCATCAAGTGTACTTGGAATGAACTGAAACTTGTGGTTACTTTCTCGGTAACTCTGAAATGTACATCTGTTTGATTGTGATCATGTCTCAGCTTATGGAATTTCTCAGGTAACTCCATTAAATTGGTACATGAAGTGTCTTCTTTGTTACCTATGAGATGCCTTCAGTTGTGGATGAATAATATCAGGTCTGACAAATTTTGTTCTCAAATCATGTCGGCCTAATTATGCTACTGCTGCATCTGCTTCTCATAGTGCTGCCCTCTGAATGCTATGCTTCTGAACATTCTGAACATTGTTGTGTTTCAGACTTGTAAGCATTTTTATTTGTGATACTTTTGGTACTTGAATTTGTGATAGTGATGGTTGAAAAAATTGAGAAATAACTTAAATTGCTTGCAGCTATTGTTTTGTTGTCCTGGTAGGAAAAGGGTGTCCAACTGATACTGTCCAGCTATTGTTTTGTTGTTCAAATATACATTCAATCATGCTGTACTAATTATGCTACTGATCGGCTTGCCATAGTGAAGTTGCAGCTCCTGAGATTGTTGACATGTAAAGTTTGCAAGTGCCTTCATTCTCACCTCCGTCGGGTAGATATGTTGCCACCAAACCAGTTACTTCTGAACTTTCTCCATACAATTTATAAACACCTAATAATACTAGTTTGACAAGGTTAACACAAAATGGCGTACACTTCACAGTTCCACAAAAGCATCGCACTTCTAACATCAGTCAACAGCTACAAACACACAACAAATTCAGCTACTCATCTACATCTAATCAATCAGAGCCAACCCTAAAATTTCTACTGGAAAGATAGAGGAGGAATGGTCCTTCAAAATTTCCATGGACTTCGAAATTTCATTCCATCTTATAAAATTGTTGAACTTTACAAAAGGTCACGAAGTTCATGGAGCTATACATCAACTTTCCTTGACATTCATTACTCATTAGTATTCAATATTGCGGAATTTCGCAGTTACAAGATTGACAATCCGTTCCGACCAGAACGCTATGCAGCTACCCTAGCAAGGCTCCTACCAAAAAGCTTTCCTTCCATTACAACGAATTAATTTCTTCTTACAGTCATGGGCGAAACCGGTGGCAGTATACAATTCGAGAATAACTTCTCGACAACAACATCGCCACGTACTCTACATTGCTACGTTCATCAGCTCAGAGGCTTTCTGCCATTCACGTTCCTTGCACAGTGGGAAAACAAAACTGCAGTCCAAGCGACCGAGGAAGAGAGGCTAAAATTGTCGCTGCGGCATGACCCTTCCTTCTGGCATCTTTTTGTCAATTCGGCCGATCTTGTGAGGCGGCCAGACTATATGCGTGACTCTCCCCTGCACCAGACCAAGAGGAACCTGTAGATAAGATGAAGAAAAACATGAGATGTTCATTACCAATACTATGGATTGAAGGAAATTCATTTCGCTATGATGGTGTGGAGACAAGTCTCACACCCGTTTTCAATTAAACATGGTCGGTGTCGCCAGATGGTTAGGGTACACCCTGCTCAAAGTTATGAGGAACTGATATACCAATTTTTAGGCATCGTTTTGATCTAGCTAAGTCTCGTATAATTGATCAGCGGAACATTGATACCAAAGATTACGGAATATACATATCATCACTTGCAAATTATAACTAATTGCCCTAGCATGCTGGTACTTTTTCAACCAAGGCAAACAGAAAAATAAAATGAGATACTCTGAACCGAACAAATTTCAGATTGTAGACCAACTGTAGTTCATCAACGGTGACAGTAACCAAATGAACAAGAACCGTAGCTGTACCAAAATTGGCTCCAAGACAACTGCGAGCTCCTCTGCTTAGAACTCATATATTCGATTAGACACTTGTTCAATGGAGCATTATAAAAAGTAGCACCAAGACAAGTGCGAGGTGCCGCTCTGCTTAGCTCAGTTAGGCTCTTGTTCAATGAAGCCAGTGCAATATGTAAAATATGAACACAGGAATGCAAGGATGAATACAGTGATATTATAACCTCCGAAGTTGTGTCTAGAGTAGGGGAAGAATTCGAATGTCTTACGGGGCCATAATTTCTCGAGTCCCAGCTGACGCTGGCGTTGTCCCCTTCGACCCAGCAGTGCCCCTCCGGTATCCTCCGGATCTCCGCCGTCTCCGGGACGCTGATCCAGTCGCCGGGCAACCCGATCAGCCTCTTGACCAGCGAGGTTCGGTGGTCCGTCGGAGACCTAAATGCACATACAGGCAACATCGACATCAAGAATCATCAAGATCCAGTGTACCCACCCCCAACGCATCATTCAAGAGCACCAATCCGCCCAGGCGGCGGGGGCGGAGAGCATGGGCTTACACGAATATGACGACCTCGCCGCGGGAGAAGCCGTAGGGGGCGAGGGCGGCCCGCTTCACCAGCGCGTATTCACCTGCCCTGTCCTCGAAGGTGGGGTGCATGGAGGAGCCGTTGACGGGGGCGAGGAAGCAGTACCGGTCGGAGACGGTGAGGCCGACCAGGGAGCCGCCGATGGCGTGCTTCACGTACGGCCTCAGCGCCGCCCACACCCCCGCCATGGCTGCGACGCGGCTGCTCGCCGACAGAGGTGAGGAGGCGGCGGCCGGCACGGGGGTTCCGGCTCGAAGCCTGGGGTTCAGGGCAGCACCTGAGTCGTTTTTTTTTGTTTTTTTGAGAGGTGCACCTGAGTCGTTATGGGCCGGTGGATTCTGCTCCTCGCTGTCTTGAAGCAACGGATGGGGCCGAGCCCAGTATGTAAATACCTGTGTTTAAACTCGACGTGTTTTTTGTTTGTTGCGATTAACTCAACGTGTTGGCTACCTAAAAAATAGAACGTCAACGTGTTGGGCGTGGAGTGAGCGATGACACGAGAAGAATGGCAGTCCAATTAAGTTGGTCTGTCTTGAAGGAAGTGATTCTTAAACATTAGCAGGCGTACGTCCAAATAAACATTACGATCCGCTTGGGGACTTTGGATGCCCCGGTTTCTGCATCGAAATGAAGCATAAATTTTAGAAAGATATAAAGAAAACAAATTCGAAACCATACATGTTGTCGTGTCGTTGAGCATGTTCGACCACAGGTTTGGTTGGTCGATTTTCCATGTGGGCTGAAATCTTTTAACACCCCATGCACTTGATTCCCACTGAACTAACCCCATTTAGGATATTTGTTAAACTTGTATACCATAAAACTAGCTATATCGAGATATTTAAAGATACAATGTTTGACACAAACACATATAAACAACTATCATACATGTGAGTGCCTGAATTCTTATGTAGATTAATACATTCTTTGTCATATTTTTTATGTTTTTCTTAACTTTAGTAAATGTCTCAAGCACAATTCGAGAAAACAACATAATTAATAACTAAATAGAGATTTATTGTTGTATCTTTCATCGATACAACTATGTATTGTGTAACAATGAACTTCAAGTGTATAACATTATACAAGGTTATTATTTTGGATGCGACAAAGATGTATTAAATTAGATGTTAAAAGATTTATCATCGAACATGACTAGTCTAAATTGGTACCAGAATGATCTATTAAGTAAAAATATCCGGTATAAATATCTAAATGTCATTTGTTTTAGCCAGTTATGGGATCATAACGTCAGTCTAAAAAAGAACATTTTATTAAACGATATTTGAACTCTCCAAATGTATTTTGCTATGTCTGGTTACAAGTTCCACACACAGATTATACAAGAAATATGAAAATTTTGTGTATGCTCCTTTTGCCCAGATTGCTTCAGATATATTAGGTTTTATTCACCAACTAAGTCCCACGTGAGGACCCTTTCATTGACGATGCCTTCCGTCATTAGCAAGCGTTGTCCGACTAGGCCTTTTCCCTTTTTCATAGCTGGCATTGTAAATAGTGTACTCAATGTAAAGTGCAACATATACACCACACACAAATTTTATTGTGATTTTATCTAAACTTTTTCTACGACCTCATACGTAATGGCAGTATGCAGGAAAGCCTCCTCGCGTTACATTCTTTTCATCAAGTTTATTATGTTTTGATATTTTGTTTGAGAGAAATACTATTTTTTTTTCATTTTTTTTTGAAACATAACAGTTGAATGGTTGGTTACAAACTTATTTACATTCTATGGAAGCCTTTAAGCCAAACATGTTTGCTTTTAAGTGATATAGTAGGACCGAACTCAGAAATTGTGAGTCCAACACGATTAGATCCTTCTTGCATGACAAATTATTCCAGAAGAATCGTGAGAAAAAACTTTGCGTCCCTCAATAGAATAACATCTAATGATAGTCCTGTGATAATCCATGAAAGATAGTTACAGACTCTCGGCGTAAGTTTCAATTGGGATTCTCTCCTTAGCATAATCGAATCTTGACAAGCATCTAGTAAATTTATGTTGCGCATGTGGCGTACGCTGAGAATCGGCTGGACCGGTTTGTGCTTCTGTAGCGTTGTTGGGCGGCCTAGTTGAAGCCTTTGGATTTAGATGATGTGCATTGGTGCGTGAGGTCAGGGCATTGGCTCCGATTGGTCCACCCCCTTCATCAAGCTTGTAGGTATAGCGAGTTTTCACCTGGACGGTGGTTCTTCTGGTTGATCGATGTAGTTCTTTGTAAAGCCTAGTGCTTACTGTTTTTCCATATTAACAAAACTCAGCTGTGTGCATCCTTCGGATACAGAGGCTGGGGGCACACCCTCCATTTTTTTTTAAAAATCTAGTAAATTTATGTGCTTACCTGTGACCAACATAAATATTTATCACTACTTCTAGCTGTGACACCGGATGGGCTTCTTGTAACTATTGTTACTGAAGGAGAGTTAATGGTAATGTTCATTCGTTCATTCAACAATTGGAGGTGTTCACTCGTAGATTCCCCCAAGGTACAGTCCCATGATACTTTGAAGAAAAGTGTGGTTAAGATGCTTCCTTTTGTTTTTAGATGATTTACTATCTTCCAGTACTTTGCTACATTTTTTGTTGAACAAACTTTGCTACATTTAGTACACATCATTTTTTGGTTATTATGAAAAATTATAAATTGCACTAAACTAACTTTTGATATACCACCTGCAAGTATAGGGTATCTGCCAAGCACACTACTTGCACGATGGCACATGGTCGGACCGCCTGAAGTAACAACTGTGTTTTTCATTTAATCTCATGCTGGAAGACATACCTACCGGACATAGCTTTGCGGCACCTAAGCACGAGCTCGGCGATTAGTTTTTTCTTTTTCAAAATGGTAGTTTGGAGTTAAAAAATAAAAAAGAGTGAATACGTACACATGTTATGTATTTTCTGCAAAGTTTCAATAGAAAAAAAAGCGGCCTATTTTGGGCTACAATAAATCTATGGCCGTACAAAGAAATAAAATACTCTTTTATCTTGAAATTTGTCTTTATTATGTAGGTCAAAATACAACATCGTTTTTACCAATGTGTTCATGTGCGGAAATTTCATAGACCACCAGTGCGTGTAACTCTTATATACGCGATACGAACTTTAAAACATGAATCAACGGGTGAAAACCTGCATATTGAATATCAGCACATAGCGGCACCGATATTTTTTTCGGGTTTTGGGTTGAGCGGAGACTAGGGAACTAATTCCAGAAGGAAAAGGTAAGGGGCAACATCAACAGCGCTACACATACGGACACAATTGTGGTATCATTTGAATGTTGCGGATTCAGTCAGTTGTTCCAAAAAATATATTGCACGGCGCGCACGGTTGCGTGCCATGTATGTCTGTAAGTCTCGGTCGGTAGCAATCTGTCCATACGGAAACCACAAATGGAGGTTGATCTCTAGGAAGCCTTTTATTTTGAAAAAAAAACATATTTTTGAAATTTAAAAAAGATCTGAAAAAATCCAACTAGATGTAGGAAATGATGCATTCTACCAACATGGAAAATCTCAAATCAAAACAATTCATATGCTGCACTAACAAAAATAACAAAATTGGAAAGATTTAGGAGATTAAATTTTTTGTATTGTCCACTACTTTTAAATGTCACACTTCATCATTTTTAACGCAAACCAAAATATAAGTTATTTATATTTGAGATTTTACACGTTGCTAGAATAGCCCTTTGCGAGGAAAGGCTCAAGGAGCCCGGCTTTTTATTGAAAGCCACCACAAACTGGTTCCAGCCAGTATTACAAACAGAGTCTTAGACGAACAGAAAGTAAAAACACCACCGCCACCTGGGACAAGCCCCCGCCACCAGCTCACGCAGGAGCCAAGTAAAAAAACGAGCAAACTTAACCTATGCCACCTCTAGTGTTCGCCATAAAGCTCAAGGTTTTTGAGGCAAGCTTCAGCTTGTCCAGCATAGCCGTCCAGTCCTTCTCACGCTTTGCTGGTACCAACACCCGAGAGGAAAGAGATTGTTTTGAAGACAAGGTTAGCAGGTGAACTACACAGCTTGTTGTTAAAAACATAGTCGTTTCTAGTAAGCCAAATACTCCAGAGAACCACACCAATCATCGCCCATCCGAGGTAATTGGTGCCCGTCCCCGGACTCTTAAGCGCCAAATCCAGACACTCCTCAAAGTTGCCAGGAGGTTTATCCCAACCCAACGTTGTTGTAAACCACCACCAGACAAAATGAGAAAGTGGGCAGCCAAAAGCAAGGTGATTAACTGTTTCAGACTCTCCGCAGAGTTTGCAAACAGGATCACCAGGCCAGCCTTTTTTCTTTAACTCAGCGGTAACTTGGATCCTACCCCTGATACACATCCAGGTAAAGATACGAATCTTCAAAGGAATATTGCTTTTCCAAAGATCAAGCATCTGAATGTCTTTCACACCTGGGTCAACAATTTCGAGATACAGAGATTTAGCTGTGAATTTGCCACTTTGTGTAAGGGCCCAGTACCCTATATCAATTTCCTAGTTCAACACTACCTCTCTGACATCTGTTTTGAGTTGATTCCACTCCTCAACTTCTCTTGGGCCAAACGAACGTCGGAAATTTAGGTTCAATCCAAGTTCACCAAACACATCCGCCGTTACGATATCTTGATCACAGCAGTGTCCAAAAATCAGAGGGAAACTAATCTTCAGCGGAACCTGGCCCAACCACACATCATGCCAGAAAGAGATTTTCTTACCATTGCCTATACGGTAAGCCATACCCCGTTTTACCCAATTTTTAATAGCATGCAAGCCTTTCCAAAATTGGGACGCCCCCGCAGACCCAGATTGGAAGAAGCTGCCCGAACCGAGATACTTATTTCTGAGAATTTGGCATCCCAAATCTCGATCACCACGTTCCAACTTCAAAATCCATTTAGCTAACAGAGACTTGTTTCTAGAATAGCCCTTTGACCCAGTGCTATCTATGTTAGGGGACTGGTTGGTCCATCCAGGATTCATTTTAGATTCCTTAAGAACTTTAAAATATAATTTTCGATTTTCCTAAAATCTAGAAAAGTGAGTGAGCAGACGAACTGCCTGATCTCCGCTATGAGGTCTATTTTCCTAACTAAATTTACACAGGGTCCACCCTGCATTGAACGCGCCCAGCCGGCCGGCTCCTTCCCAGGAAGCTTCCTCGGACAAAGACGACCAACGGAACGTCATGTCAGCCCCTCTCCGCCGTTCACATCATCCCCGCTGACGTGCGCCGCTCCGTCGTGCACCCCGTGCCCCGCCGTTACGCGCACAGTACAACCACCACGGATGGGGGTGGCCGTCCATCCAGATATCTTCCCCACCCCGCGCAGCTTCCGGGAAGCTTCTCCTCCTCCCCGAGATGGGGTCGCCCGCCGAACGTCGTCGTCATCCTCGGTCCCGCCGTCCTATCCATCCCGAGTTCCCAACATTCTCCAGCTCTCCTCCTTCCCCTTCGCTTTATAGAACCAACGCTGTTCGTCCAAGCTCGCGCAGATGTCAACACAGCACAACAGTAGCATCAGCAGCAGCGATTCTTGCCTGCTCCCGACAGGAGAGACCCGATCATCGCTCGCACCGAGCTCGCTCGGAGTCGCGGCACCCATGGCGGACGGCGCGTACGAGGACCTGCTGCCCGTGATGGCGGGGCGGCTGGGCACGGCGGGCTTGCTGGAGGAGCTGCGGGCCGGGTTCTGGGTGCTGGCGGACCCGGCGCGGGGCGCGATCACCGCGGAGAGCCTGCGCCGGAGCGCCGGGAGCGTGCTGGGCGTGGACGGCATGACCGCGGAGGAGGCGGAGGCGATGGTGCGCGAGGGTGACCACGACGGCGACGGCGTGCTCAGCGACCGGGAGTTCTGCGTGCTCATGGTGCGGCTCAGCCCCGGGATCATGGCCGACGCCGAGGGCTGGCTCGAGGACGCCATCGCCGAGGAGCTGCTGCCGCCGACCCGGTCCACATCCCCGCCGCCTCCGTCTTCGCCGGCCGCATGATCAGTCAGGTGGTTACTGGTTAATTAGCTGCACGCGCGCATGGTTAATTTGTCACGTACGTCTGAGCTACAGTTACCGTGGCGATTAACTGTTCAAGTGTTCGTACACGGTGTCTGTTAATAAAGTAACATGTGACGCGTTGTTTTGTTGTGATGGTTTGTTAACCTTGGTGCATGGACTTCAGTGCTCACTCCTCTGACTCGTTTTTTTTTTTCGAGAATAACAGGGGGAAGAGTTTTCCCCACCGCTTGTTATTATTACTCGAGGCGCCCTCTCGAAATTAGGGCCAGTTTGATACAACATCAGAACTCAGCAAAACATGGGGGGTGGGGAAAACAAATTACAAATTCGCACAAGTGAGGTAAAGCCACGCAGGGCCTCACTAGCAACCAATAGGGAGGGGTGCAGGCGGTGTGTGGCGCCCCGACCCGACTGTTATACAGTGATGTTGTGTGTCACCGGTTAAGCGATACAACCAGAGGTTACGGGTTTACCAATCCTCGGCCAAAACTTTTGGCAGGCGTTGCTCGGAATGGATCATCGGCAACGCAACACCCCGATTGATGTCTTAACACAGGCACAACCCTCAATGTATAATAGAGAGATCAATACTTGTGGAACAACTGGCACATCACAGACTCTACGACACAGATCATAATAGTTCAACTCTTATAACAGAGAAGATAGCAAATTACAACCAGAGGTCACAGACCCAACATTACAACAAACGGAAGCGAATTAGGTTGTTCTAAACAACAAGATCCAGATTATGGCCTAAGAGGCCTACAAATAAACATCACAGCGCCAGCTGATCCGGGATGTCCCAAGCTGCCACCTGGGAACCCCAGACTACTCGTCGACGTCCACAAAGAATCCACCTTCGAGGTCGGTGAAATCCTCCTCTGAAACAAACAAACGACGTTGAGTTCAACGAACTCGCAAGATTATATATAGAGCTTTAGCTCGATGAGGCTTTCAAAGTCATATGGCTGTTTTGCATAAAGCTGATTTTATTTATGAAAACATAACTCAATAGCATCGACTATTCAGAGTATTTTAAAAAGAGGTAAGAAGTACTCTTTCTTCATCACCTTTCTCAACACCACCACTGTACCTGTTTCAACAAGGCACCTCCCCGAATCACCCTCGAGGAAGCTCACCTTATAATCTTGAGTGGTACCTCTAGTACCCAGTTTTTAATCATTCCGTTCAAGTTATTCTATGATCTTATCGTCCTTTCCCAAGTTGTCCGTAACCGTGGACACGGCTTTTCGAAAAGATTTACCCTGCAGGGGTGTACAATGTTTGCCACGCGTACCGTCCGGCCCATTACCTAGCTTTTAGCTCTCTTCCTTGGAGAGCCGGCTGGGTGGGAGCGGTGTCGACTTCTCCCTCGTTAAGGACTTTCCAGGATCATCAGTGGCGGTAGGACTGCCAGGATCACAACACCCCGCCCCACGGCCACTCATTTTCCTAACACCACCATCCTCATACCAAATCTCAGCCACCAACTCACGCACGCGCAAATGGAAGCTCAAACTAGAGGACCCTGGCTAGCCCCGCTCGAGTTATTTAGTCTATGAGGGTTCCTGCAATTGCATAGGCCTCACGCATGGTTGCACGCTCAGTCTTGGTTCGGGAGGTAAAGAACTCGCACCTAGGCGGCGAGAACGAGACAAAGCACCACAACCACCGTGGCCTCTCATCCCCACCTTTAGCATCTTATTACCTGTCACCACAATTCTCCACCATCATCTGCACAACTCATCACCTGTTTCCAACATGAACCATCCATCGTACGGCTAAGCATCTACTAAGCATGGCTAAGCATCACATAGCATAGTTTAGTATCTCAGGCCAACAATACAACCTATGGATAATAGGAGGGAAACAGGTATTGGCATCGGAAAATTAATGCAACTATAGGATACTCTAATCCAACAAAATTGACATTTAGAACCGCATGCAATATTATAGTGGAGAAAATATTTGCGGAAACAATAGGATAAGATATGCTCAGAGGGGGGATTACGCTTGCCTTGGTCAAGGTGCTGGTAGTACAGATCGTCACGAGACGGGGGTGTCACTTCACTCCTTGATCTACCGATGCACAAACAATACCGGAGAGGAACAATCAAAACCACAAATAACACCGGTGCAATGCGCAAACACATGATGACTGATACGTCTCCAACGTATCCATAATTTCTGTTGTTCCATGCTTATATTATACCATTTGCTACATGTTTTATATACACTTCGTATCACTTTTATGCATTTTCTGGAACTAACCTATTAACAAGATGCCACAGTGCCAGTTCCCTGTTTTCTGTTGTTTTTTGGTTTCAGAAAGTTACTTCTGGAAATATTCTCGGAATTGCACGAAACAAAGGTCAGGTCCCTATTTTTCCAGCACGTACACGGAGTCCAAAGGAGAGACGAAGATGAGCCACGAGGCCGCGCCTGCCTGTGGTTTGGCCACCTCGTGGCTCATCTTCGTCTCTCCTTTGGACTCCGTGTACGTGCTGGAAAAATAGGGACCTGGCCTTTTATCCAGAACATATTCGCTGCCGCCGCCGTCGTCAACCCTAACTCGGGGGGTTCCTGAAGCTCTTCCCGGCACCCTGCCGGAGAGGGGAATCATCACCGGAGGGCTCTACATCGCCATGCCCGCCTCCGGAGTGATGCGTGAGTAGTTCATCCTTGGACTATGGGTCCATAGCAGTAGCTAGATGGTTGTCTTCTCCACTTGTGCCATCATGTTTAGATCTTGTGAGCTGCCTATCATGATCAAGATCATCTTATTGTAATGCTACATGTTGTGTTTGCTGGGATCTGACTTATATTGATACCTATGTGGAGCTGAATATTATATTATCATGTCTATGTCATTTGTGATCTTGCATGCTCTCCGTTACTTGTTGAAGCCTTGGCCACGTGAATACTTGTAACTCCAAGAGGGGGTATTTATGCATGATAGTTGGGTTCAACCTCTATTTAACCTGGGATAGTGACAGCAAGTTCTAAGGTTGTAGATGTGTTGTTGCCACTAGGGGTAAAACAGCAATGCTTTATTCAAGAATGAATGTATTGTTTACATTACGCACATTACTTAATGCAATTGTCTGTTGCTTGCAACTTAATACTGGAAGGGGTACGGATGTTAACCGGAAAGTGGACTATTTAGGCATAGATGCATGCTGGATAGCGGTCTATGTACTTTGTCGTAATGCCCAAATGAATCTCATAGTAGACACCACAGCTCACACATGCATGTTATGCACTTATCAATTGTCAATTGCCTAGCTGTAATTTGTTTACCCAGCATGTTAGTTATCTTATTGGAGAGACACCACTAGTGAACTGTGGACCCCGGTCCATTCTTTTACATCTGAAATACAATCTACTGCAATCATTGTTCTCTACTGTTTTATGCAAACAAACATCATCTTCCATTCGATACGTTTAACCCTTTGTTTTCAGCAAGCCGGTGAGATTGACAACCTCACTGTTAAGTGGGGCAATTAGTTTGATTGTGTTGTGCAGGTTCCACGTTGGCACCGGAATCCCTGGTGTTGCGCCGCACTACACTCCTCCACCAACACCTTCGAAGCAAACCTTGTTTTCCTACTGGTCCGATTAAACCTTGGTTTCATACTGAGGGAAAACTTACTGCTGCACTCATCATACCTTCCTCTTGGGGTTCCCAACTGACGTGTGATGTAGAAGCAATTGTTTCTGGCACTATTAACCTAGAGCCACCAATGACATGACATTTTAAGGTACTGAATTATTATAACAAGTTCTACCAATTTACATGGGGTGGAGAAGTAATTATTCAACAAGAGAGAAATATGGCTTCATATTTGTTTTAATGTTTTCCTGTGCTATCGATCATGTAAACATGCATGAAAATGATGCTACTGATTAATGCACATTTTTCTGAGCATTTTGATATAAAGAACACATTTTTCGGAGGTCCGATAAAAGTTATTACTTTTATAATTTTCTCTTTTGAAATTATGATTTTAATATTACTAGAAGCACCGTATTTCAATTGCGATCAAATATGCATAATATTTATGTTAAAGGTTTAATCACAATTTTCTGGGCATTTTGGTGTATTACACGCATTTGCGGATACACCGATAAAAGTTATGATTTTTATACATTTCCTTTTTGGATATGATCTTTTGATGATTTATTTAACAACAATACAAAATTTATACGAACTAGAGTTAGAGGGGTGAAAAGAAAAACAGAAATTCAAAACAGTATTGCAATTCCGGAATTTATTCCGGAATTTTCCGGATTTTTCACCGGAGAAAATATTTCCGGAAATGTTTCCGGTTCACCTCCGGGTAAAGACCGGCTGAAAACCACCGAGTCCAGTAGCGTTTCGCTAAACCCGGAACAGAATCCGGAGAAAACCGGGTTTGGCACCGGGTTCGTCAACGCGTCGCGAGGAGCTACGGCAACGGCGGCGTTCTTCCGCGCGACGGCGATTTTGTCGAGCAAGGGGGAGATGGGAAGGACCAGCGAGGGCCAAGGGCTCACCCAAACTCGCGGCGGTGCAGGAGGTGGCCGGAGATGGCTCGGCGGTGACGAATTCAAGCGGGCGGAGCTCGGCGATGCGGCGTCGGGGACGGAGACGAACTTGCACGGCGGCGACGATTCTCGCCGTCTCCGGTCGATTCCTCCTACGAGGAGGGGGAGAGAGCATGGCGGAGGTGCTGGTGCCCGTCGTTTGGCACGGAGAAGCTTCAAACGCCGGCGACGGCCAGCTCGATGGTGAGCTCGCGGGAGGAGATGGAGAGGAGGTGGAGCCGGTGAGCGGGGAGCAGCACGTGGTTCGTGGACGTGTTCTCCTTGCAGTGGGGCAGCGGAGGGGGGCCCCGGCGGGAGCACGGCGACGAGGTGGTCCGGCGGGCACGCGACGGCCTCGGTCGCTACAGCGACGAAGGAGAAGAAAGGAGATTTTACACAGAGCCCCCTGGCAGAAAAACTTCTATCACCGATTGGTCCCTGTTCTATTTCTTTTAAAACCCCAGCAGCTGTATTTGATTTAGTTGAGCAACTCAAACACTTCCAAAAATTATGAAATAATTTGGAGATGCTCCCCTGGTCATTTAGTTGCTACACAAAAATTGGGGTTTAAAAATAAAATGTTTTGACCAACTTTTGTTCATGAAATTGAATTAAGGCATTTTGTTAAATGTCAAAATGTTGCTCTTTAATATTTTAGAGCAATTGCAAATATTATTCTTGGAACTCTTGGAACTTTCTTGACAAATATAAGATATCAAGAAATTTTGTTTTGCAATTTTGAGTGCCTTCAATGTGTTGAAGTTTGTTAGAGCAATTTGGCATTTTGTTTTAGCAACTCAACATCATTTCGATACCACTGTTGTGTTAACTCGAGAGAGAGAGATGTTTATGCATAGATGCCATGATGCAATTAACACAAAAGTGGAAAAATTACACAGGTTTTTAGGTTCTCACTTTGGGCTGTTACAACTCTACCCTCCTTACAGGAATCTCGCCCGAGATTCTAAGATTGCGGAAAGAAGTCGGGATACTCTCGAAGACTAGACTCTCGTTCCCAAGTAGCTTCTTCCTCGGAATGATGACCACTGAACTTTGGAACTTGGTAGTCTTGTTACGGGTCTTCCTTTCGGCTTCATCCAGGACACGGATAGGATGCTCGCGATAAGTGAGATCTTCCTGGAGATCCAGCTCTTCATGATTGACCCCATGGATAGGATCCTTGAAACACCGGCGAAGTTGGGAGACATGAAACACATCATGTACATTTGGGAATTTGACCGGTAACTCCAACTTATAAGAAAGATCTCCTCGCTTGGCCAGACGGTGAAAGGGCCAACATAGCGAGGTGCCAATTTCCCTTTGATTCCGAAGCGGCGAACGCCACGAAGGGGAGAGACGCGGAGATAAGCTTTATCACCAATTTCATAGTGAATTTCCTGATGGTGCTTATCATAGTAGCTCTTCTGCCTAGACTGAGCAATCTTCAGATTCTCTCTTATGATTCGAACCTTCTCCTCAGCTTCATTGATCACATCCGGACCAAAGAGTGCTCTCTCTCCGGTCTCGGACCAATTTAGAGGAGTGCGGCATTTTCTTCCATATAGAGCCTCGAATGGAGCCATGCCCAGACTAGCTTGATAGCTATTGTTGTAGGAGAACTCCGCGAAAGGGAGATACTTTTCCCAACCCTTGCCAAAAGAGATTACACATGCCCGAAGCATGTCTTCCAACACTTGGTTCACTCTTTCGGTCTGACCATCAGTTTGAGGATGGTAGGCGGTACTGAAGTTGAGACGGGACCCCATAGCAGTTTGGAAACTCTGCCAAAACTTGGATACAAAGATACTTCCACGGTCCGATATGATCCTCAGAGGGACCCCATGCAATGGAACAATACGAGCCAAATATAAGTCAGCAAGTTGACTTGCCCGTATATCATCACGGACTGGTAGGAAGTGAGCAACCTTGGAAAGACGATCAATGATTACCCATATTGCATTGTTGCCCTTTTGAGATCGGGGAAACCCGGTGATGAAGTCCATACCAATTTCATCCCATTTCCACTCGGGACTGCAATAGGGCGAAGAGTGGGCAGGCTTTGATGTTCAGCCTTTACCCGTCGACAGTGTCGCATTCAGCAACATACTTGGCAATTTCTCGTTTCATCGAGTCCACCAGAATTGTGGTCGAAGGTCTTGGTACATTTGGTACTACCGGGATGAATAGAGAGAGGAGATTCATGAGCTTCTTGGAGGATCAACTCCCTCAATTTTCGTTTCTTTGGCACTACCAAGCGGTCACCAAAATAAACAACTCCGGATTCATTGACAGAAACATTTGGCCTTCCCGCTAGCAATGTTCTCCTTGATTTTTGAATACCCTTGTCACGGTTTGAGCATCCTTAATCTGGTCTACAAGAGTAGATTTGATCTCCAGATTTGCAAGGTAGCCGAGGGAACATTTCTAAGTTCAAACGAGAGAACTCTTCATGAAGGGCAGGTTGGGCCTTTCAATCATCAGATTGTTGCAATAGGACTTCCGACTTAGCGCGTCAGCCACGACGTTTGCTTTGCCGGGTTGATAGTTCAGACTCACATTAGTCCTGATTAACTCCAACCAACGCCTTTGCCTGAGATTTAAATCCGGCTGGGTGAAGAGGTACTTCAGACTCTTGTGATCCGAGAAGATCTCGCAACGGTTACCAAACAGGTATGGTCTCCATTGCTTCAAAGCATAGACCACCGCGGCAAGTTCTAGATCATGAGTTGGGTATTGAGCTCATGCGGCTTAAGTTGGCGAGAAGCATATGCCACCACATGGCCATCTTGCATTAGCACACAGCCCAAGCCTTGAAGAGGCGTCACAGAAGACGACGAAATCCTTGCTTGTGTCCGGCAGGACAAGCACAGGAGCGGAGTGAGTTTGGCTTTCAGTGTTTTGAAGCTCTCTTCAGCTTCGGCCGACCATACAACTTTTTATCCTTCTTGAGAAGGTCAGTCAGGGCCTTGGCTATCTTGGAGAAACCTTCGATGAATCGGCGGTAGTAACCCGCCAATCCGAGAAAGCTACGGATGTCCTTGACTGACATTGGAGTTTTCCAATCCAAATGGACTGAATCTTGTCGGAATGACAGCCACACCATTAGCGGATATCACATGACCAAGGAAGACAAGATTATCCAACCAAAACTCACACTTGGAGAACTTGGCATAGAGGCGGTGTTCTCGAAGTCTGTCAGAACCAAACGAAGATGTTCCTCATGCTCTTCATTGGTTTTGGAATAGATGAGGATGTCATCAATGTAAATGACGACAAACTTGTCAAGATAATCCATGAAGACAGAGTTCATGAGCCTCATGAAAGTAGCTGGAGCATTGTGAGACCAAAGGACATGACGGTATACTCATATGAGCCATAACGAGTAACAAATGCCGTCTTTGGAATATCCTCCTTTCTGATTTTTATCTGATGGTAGCCTGACCTCAGATCCATCTTGGAGAATACCGTTGCACCAGCTAACTGATCCAACAGATCATTGATGCGAGGAATAGGATACTTGTTCTTGATTGTCACCGCATTCAACGGTCGATAGTCAGAGACTAGACGAGGCACGGTAGAATCCCTCTTCTTGACAAAGAGTACCGGACAACCCCAAGGTGAACTGCTAGGCTGGATGAACTCCTTGCTAACAGCTGATCAATTTGCTCTTTCAACAGAGCCAACTCTTCCACCGGCATACGGTAGGGCTTCTTGGAAATTGGAGCGGTACCGGGAAGTAGATCTATGACAAACTCCACACTTCGGTCAGGAGGCATGCCAGGCAATTCTTCCGGGAACACATCCGGGAAGTCACACACCACGTGTATGTCCTGGATTTCAGGAGGGATTCGCCTTCCATAAAGCAAAGGAGAATCTCAGGTGAGTTGGGTATGATGGAGGACGGAGGTCTTGACAATGCAGACCAATACTTCACACTGTCACCGGAAGAATTGGTCACGGTGACGGTCTTGGCAGCACAGTCGAGATTAGCCTGGTATTTGGCTAGCCAGTTCATGCCCAGTATGACATCAATGCCACTTGACCTCAGAGCTACCAAGCGAAAGGAAAAGAGTAGTAACCGATAGTAATCTGAACTCAGGAGTAACCCCATCGGTTTGCCATTTGGAGCCAGGAGTGGCAATCACCAAGGGACGCTCATTTTCTCAAACGGTATTTTGTGGTCTTTTGCAAAAGCTATGGATATGAATGAATGCGATGCTCCAGAATCAAACAAAACTGTAGCAGTTGTTGTTGATTCGTAACTCACCCATGAGAACGCCGGGGTCCTCTTCAGCTTCTTCAGCAGAGATGTGGTTCAGGCGACCACGCACAATAGGTCCAGCCTTGCCAGTGGAGTGGCAGGGGCTCGTGCAGGAGTTATCGCGAGAGGTGCCTTCTGGGGGCACTCCCTGGAGTAGTGGCCAGCCTGGCCACAGGTGTAGCAAGTGAGTCCAGGTGGAGCAGGTAGCATAGGACGGTACCCACTCCCGCCTACCCCAAGTGTCGAAGTAGTGGGGCGCGGAGGAGGTGGCCTGTATCCCGCGGCCCGGCATGAATGGAGCACGCGGTACGCGCTGTAGGGAACAAACACCCTGCGCTTCTTGCTCTCAGAACCCGAGGAACTCTGGTGGTCCCCGTGTGCGGGCCTCTTGGAAGCTTCAAGTTCCTTTCTTCCTTGCTCAAGAGTAAAGCCTGGTTGAACAGCTCCTGATAGGTCTGGAACCTGAAGGGCAACAACTCATAGCGGAGCTGCGGCGAAGACCCTTGCGGAACAGCTCTTGCTTGTCAGCATCATTGGTCACGTCCCTTGGGGCGTAACGAGAGAGATGGTTGAACTCACGACCATAAGTGCGGAGGTCCATCCGTCCCTGTTGCAAATCCAGGAACTCCCTCCTCTTCAAGTCCATGATCGGCTGGGAATGTACTCCGCACGGAAGGCAGTGCGGAAATCAGCCCAGGTGAAGACATGGTTGGCTGGAAACAAAGCCACATGGCTTTCCCACCAACAGCCAGCAGCACCAACCAAGAGATAGGTGGCAAAGTTGACTTGCTCAGCCACTGGGACATGCAGCGCGGAGAACTTGCGCTCCAAAGCACGAAGCCAATCATCAGCTTCCAGTGGCTCCTTAGCATCAGCAAAGTGGGTGGCTGCGAGCGCAGGAACTCAGTGAGAGTGTTGCACTCGTTCCTCCGTGCATTCTGCTGCACCAACTGCTCAAGCAAGCGCTCATTGCGCCCACGGTTCTCCTCAATGGCCATCAAGACCTCAGCCATCGAGGGTGGTGGCGGCAGATCATCCTCATCATCATTGTGGTTACCGCGACCACCACGGCCTCCACGGCCTCCTCGAGCCATTCTGGAGATTTGACAATGACACGTTAGTATCTTTCTCCGAATGGTCGAACAATAGCATTAGCGTCTACACAAGTACACAGACTAGGGACGATAATACTTTGCGAGAAGGAAAACAACAAGATAGAACTTGGGTCAAAGATCAGCATCATGTGCTACTAGTGAGAGTTAAGAAATCACAACTTAACACACTCTAGTTGACACAATCCGGGACCTTATGTTCAAGTCCGTGGGTTAAAACCCAAAGAAAGGATCAAATGATTGACTGGTAGAAACAGTGAACATCTGAGTTGATTTGGATTGCAACGCAGCGGGAGCAACTGGACACATAACACTAAAGGTCGAACCCACCCCGTTTCTAATCATTTTGAAGTAACAGATGAGAAGTAAAACCTTTAAACTCAAATCGAGGTAAGATTGCTCCGAGATTAGAGGGTAACCAGATAAGGAGTAAAAAGAATCCTAAGATGGTTTTCACAACTCATTTTTAGGTTAAAAATATTTTCACAAACACTAGACTCAACATCGACCAGTAGAAGGGTTTCCTACAGGCAGTACTGCTCTGATACCAACTTGTGGCGCCCCGACCCGACTGTTATACAGTGATGCTGTGTGTCACCGGTTAAGCGATACAACCGGAGGTTACGGGTTTACCAATCCCCGGCCAAAACCTTTGGCAGGCGTTGCTCGGAATGGATCATCGGCAACGCAACACCCCGATTGATGCCTTAACACAGGCACAACCCTCAATGTATAATAGAGAGATCAAGACTTGTGGAACAACTGGCACATCACAGACTCTACGACACAAATCATATAGTTCAACTCTTATAATAGAGAAAGATAGCAAATGACAACCAGAGGTCACAGACCCAACATTACAACAAGCGGAAGCGAATTAGGTTGTTCTAAACAACAAGATCCAAATATGGCCTAAGAGGCCTACAGATAAACATCACAGCGCCAGCTGTTCCGGGATGTCCCAAGCTGCCACCTGGGAACCCCAGACTACTCGTCGACGTCCACAAAGAACCCACCTTCGAGGTCGGTGAAGTCCTCCTCTGAAACAAAACAAACGACGTTGAGTTCGACGAACTCGCAAGATTATATATAGAGCTTTAGCTCGATGAGGCTTTCAAAGTTATGGCTGTTTTGCATAAAGCTGATTTTATTTATGAAAACATAACTCAATGGCATCGACTATTCAGAGTATTTTAAAAGAGGTAAGAAGTACTCTTTCTTTCATCACCTTTCATCAACATCACCACTGTACCTGTTCATCAAGGCACCTCCCCGAATCACCCTCGAGGAAGCTCACCTTACAATCTTGAGTGGTACCTCTAGTACCCAGTTTTTAATCATTCCGTTAAGTTATTCTATGATCTTATCGTCCTTTCCCAAGTTGTCCTAACCGTGGACACGGCTTTTCGAAAAGATTTACCCTGCAGGGGTGTACAATGTTTGCCACGCGTACCGTCCGGCCCATTACCTGCTTAGCTCTCTTCCTTGGAAAGCCGGCTGGGTGGGAGCGGTGTCGACTTCTCCCTCGTTAAGGACTTTCCAGGATCATCAGTGGCGGTAGGACTGCCAGGATCACAACACCCCGCCCCACGGCCACTCATTTTCCTAACACCACCATCCTCATCCAGTCTCACCACCATCACGCACGCGCAAATGGAAGCCAACTAGAGGACCCTGGCTAGCCCCGCTCGAGTTATTTAGTCTATGAGGGTTCCTGCAATTGCATAGGCCTCACGCATGGTTGCACGCTCAGTCTTGGTTCGGGAGGTAAAGAACTCGCACCTAGGCGGCGAGAACGAGACAAAGCACCACAACCACAGTGGCCTCTCATCCCCACCTTTAGCATCTTATTACCTGTCACCACAATTCTCCACCATCATCTGCACAACTCATCACCTGTTTCCAACATGAACCATCCATCATACGCTAAGCATTACTAAGCATGGCTAAGCATCAACATAGCATAGTTTAGTATCTCAGGCCAACAATACAAACCTATGGATAATAGGAGGGAAACAGGTATTGGCATCGGAAATTAATGCAACTATAGGATACTCTAATCCAACAAAATTGACATTTAGAACCGCATGCAATATTATAGTGGAGAAAATATTTGCGGAAACATAGGATAAGATATGCTCAGAGGGGGGATTACGCTTGCCTTGGTCAAGGTGCTGGTAGTACGGATCGTCACGAGACGGGGGTGTCACTTCCACTCCTTGATCTACCGATGCACAAACAATACCGGAGAGGAACAATCAAAACCACAAATAACACCGGTGCAATGCGCAAACACATGATGACATGACATTTTAAGGTACTGGAATTATTATAACAAGTTCTACCAATTTACATGGGGTGGAGAAGTAATTATTCAACAAGAGAGAAATATGGCTTCATATTTGTTTTAATGTTTTCCTGTGCTATCGATCATGTAAACATGCATGAAAATGATGCTACTGATTAATGCACATTTTTCTGAGCATTTTGATATAAAGAACACATTTTTCGGAGGTCCCGATAAAAAGTTATTACTTTTATAATTTTATCTTTTGAAATTATGATTTTAATATTACTAGAAGCACCGTATTTCAATTGCGATCAAATATGCATAATATTTATGTTAAAGGTTTAATCACAATTTTCTGGGCATTTTGGTGTATTACACGCATTTTTCGGATACACCGATAAAAGTTATGATTTTTATACATTTCCTTTTTGGATATGATCTTTTGATGATTTATTTAACAACAATACAAAATTTATACGAACTAGAGTTAGAGGGGTGAAAAGAAAAACAGAAATTCAAAACAGTATTGCAATTCCGGAATTTATTCCGGAATTTTCCGGATTTTTCACCGGGAGAAAATATTTCCGGAAATGTTTCCGGTTCACCTCCGGGTATAGACCGGCTGAAAACCACCGAGTCCAGTAGCGTTTTGCTAAACCCGGAACAGAATCAGGAGAAAACCGGGCTTGGCACCGGGTTCGTCAACGCGTCGCGAGGAGCTACGGCAACGGCGGCGTTCTTCCGCGCGACGGCGATTTTGTCGAGCAAGGGGGAGATGGGAAGGACCAGTGAGGGCCAAGGGCTCACCCAAACTCGCGGCGGTGCAGGAGGTGGCCGGAGATGGCTCGGCGGTGACGAATTCAAGCGGGCGGAGCTCGGCGATCCGGCGTCGGGGACGGAGACGAACTTGCACGGCGGCGACGATTCCCGCCGTCTCCGGTCGATTCCTCCTACGAGGAGGGGGAGGAGAGCATGGCGGAGGTGCTGGTGCCCGTCGTTTGGCACGGAGAAGCTTCAAACGCCGGCGATGTGGCGGCGACGGCCAGCTCGATGGTGAGCTCGTGGGGAGGAGATGGAGAGGAGGTGGAGCCGGTGAGCGGGGAGCAGCACGTGGTTCGTGGACGTGTTCTCCTTGCAGTGGGGCAGCGGAGGGGGGCCCCGGCGGGAGCACGACGACGAGGTGGTCCGGTGGGCACGCGACGGCCTCGGTCGCTACAACGACGAAGGAGAAGAAAGGAGATTTTACACAGAGCCCCCTGGCAGAAAAACTTCTATCACCGATTGGTCCCTGTTCTATTTCTTTTAAAACCCCAGCAGCTGTATTTGATTTAGTTGAGCACCTCAAACACTTCCAAAAATTATGAAATAATTTGGAGATGCTCCCTGGTCATTTAGTTGCTACACAAAAATTGGGGTTTAAAAATAAAATGTTTTGACCAACTTTTGTTCATGAAATTGAATTAAGGCATTTTGTTAAATGTCAAAATGTTGCTCCTTTAATATTTTAGAGCAATTGCAAATATTATTCTTGGAACTCTTGGAACTTCCTTGACAAATATAAGATATCAAGAAATTTTGTTTTGCAATTTTGAGTGCCTTCAATGTGTTGAAGTTTGTTAGAGCAATTTGGCATTTTGTTTTAGCAACTCAACATCATTTCGATACCACTGTTGTGTTAACTCGAGAGAGAGAGATGTTTATGCATAGATGCCATGATGCAATTAACACAAAAGTGGAAAAATTACACAGGTTTTCAAGTTCTCAGCTTTGGGCTGTTACACGAGACCAAAGGGAGATGTCGTCGGCGGCGCGGCGGAGCACATCCGGAGCGGTGCAAGTCTTGGCGTTGAAGACGACGTCGTTGCGAGTCTTCCAGATGTTCCACAGCAAGGCGGCGGAGCCTAGCTCCCATGCAGCGGGCGCGGTGTCGACAGGGGCCTGAAGGTCCCAGGAGAGCGAAGGGGGAAGCGTGAACCCGAGCCTAGACCAAACCTCGGTGGCGATGAAGCACTCGAAGAGAATATGTCGAGTCGTCTCCGGCGCGGTGCAGGAGGCACAGATGGCGGAAGGCGCGCAGTGCCTGGAGTGGAGGTTGAAGCGGGTGTTAAGGCGGTCGGTGCGGGCGAGGAGGCTGAAGATTTTGATCTTCGCGGGCAGGCGGGAACTCCAACAGGTGAGCGCGGCAGCGTCAAGAACACCGCCCGGCGAGGTGACGGAGTAGACAGCCCTGGAGCTAAAAGCGGAGCTACCCCCCCCCCCCCCCCCCCAAGCCATGGTGCGAATGTCAGGCTCGGGATCGAGGTGGGTGGAGGCAATGATGCGCTGAATATGAGCTAGCTCGCAAGAGGCGGCGGTGGAGAGGCGTGGCCGGAGGGACAGCCCAAAGGAGCAAGCATGGGCGACTGTAATGTTAGGGCGGATGCAATGGGAGAAAAGAGCAGGGAAAGAGGAGGCAAGCGTCCCGTCCGGGAGCCATCTGTCGAGCCAGAAGGAGGTGTGCTTGCCGTCGTGGATGACAGAGCGGGTAATACTACGGTAGGTTGGAAGGCAAAGGTGGAGAATATTTTCTAGGAAGGATGGGGAGGGGGAAACATCACCCAAGTCTCGGTCGTAGTTGCGCCTAAACCACGTCTTCCAGGGCATCTCCTCCCGTTGATGAAGCTTATGAACGAAGTTCATGAGAAGGGCGAGGTTTTGCCGTTGAAGGTCCCGCATCCCGAATCCGCCAACCTGCTTAGACAAACAAACCTTATCCCAAGCCATTAGACAGCGAGCCCCAGAGCAAGAGTCCTTGCCAGTCCAAAAGAAGGCACGGCGCCTCCTGATAACGCTATCACCCTTCGACCTTCGTTCATTATTTCTTCTATTTCACTCTACAGCGACAGCACCATGCGAAGTTGGTTTGGAACCTGCCCATTTATCCTAAACCTTGGACCATGTTGTTTAGAAAACGATCTTGGCCCTTTCATCTTTCTTTTCTTATGTATTCAAATTTGGAGTCTTCTTTTGTGAAGATGTTGTCTGAGAAATTGGAACTCCGTTCATTCTTCATTAACATGAATTATATTTTGTATTTTTTTGTGTGTGACGAAATTGTGTACTAGACCTTGCTCTTACATACATTGTAGTTGTCGGATGATGGATGGAGTATGCAAGCCAACTAGCAAAGATAAGAGCATAACTCGAGGATAATCTTTTTTTAACACCTCACAAAATCTAGAATCTACTCTACAAATCTCTATTATGATATTGATTAAACTCTTACATTGAAAGACCTATCAAGCTCTTGAAATATACTAAAATAGGACATACATATATAAGGACATTGCATTATATATGCCACACATAAGTTATTTATCAATATAAATGTGATTTTGTTTCTTTTATGACTTAGATTAGACAAAATTCAAACATAAAATGTCTTGAAGTAAGTTTGAAAAAACAACATAATTTATTTCAATACCAAAATAAATTCTTCTATATAACGGTTGTGTTTGTAATCATAATTTGTCTGTATTCTATAATAGTGAAATTTAAATTATGAGGACCGGCAAATGTATTTGTAGGTTGGTATAGAGGACTATGTCCTGATATGTACACACGTAGACACAAAGATATGAGCAGGTTTGGGCTTCGGGAAAATTCACCGGTAAATACCCGAATCATGTGGTGTGTACATGGATTTGTGTTGGGTATTCTCAAGGAGGGAAGAAAGAGTGAGGGCTCTGGGGAGTCTCGACTGAGTGTGTGTTTTCTAATAGGTGAGTCTCTTGGTTGTGGTGGTTGTTTTCTGCCCTTTGCACCGAGGAGAAGGCCTATTTATATAGTCACGGAGTGAATTACTTGACCAGCCTCGTAGTTACGGCGTGACAGAATTCAGTGCTCTGGCTCCCCCGATGGGACGGAGAAGTATGGTGACGCTAAGCTTATGGCGCGGCCTTGTAATCTGGTGCTGCCTATGTCACGTTACTGGCGTTGTTGTCGTCGTCACGAGCGGCGAAAGGTGATTTTTTATTATTATTTTCTTTGACATGGCTTTGGTTCTGAAATGTATATATCATAAATGGTATAGCACTGAACCATCCATCGATGAATCCCATGGATCAAATTGGCATTCCTAATCAGTATCTCAAGAAAAACAAACGATGGGCCTAATCCTGCTCGGGCACTCGAGGAATGAGAAGAAGCTTAGAAGCCCAGTCCATGCGTGGAGCTAGGGAACTAATTACACCCAACAAAGCCCGGCCGGCCCATGCATGGGACGCGAGCTTTATTTGGTCAACAGGCGCGGAAGCTTGCTAGGAGTATTTGATACTCGTTTCCCTCAAACCTCGCGGCGCACGTCCGAGTGAGGGAAAAAAAGAGAGCAGGCGCAGCGGCGGAGCTGCTTGTAAGCTGTGGGGTCAGCCGACCCCACAGCTTTTGAGCAAATCAGACTAAAAATACTGTACATGTACTATACATCGTGAAGAAAAAAATTCAAAAATTAGCAATGACCCCACAGATTCATGAGGCTGGCTTCGCCACTGAGCAGGCGGGCGTGAATCGGCTGGTGTAGCCTTCGCCGGAGCGCGGGGAGCGTGCTGGGCGTGGACGGCATGACGGCGGAGGAGGCGGCGGCGATGGTGCGCGAGGGTGACCACGACGGCGACGGCGTGCTCAGCGAGCGGGAGTTCTGCGTGCTCATGGTGCGGCTCAGCCCCGGGATCATGGCCGATGCCGAGGGGTGGCTCGAGGACGCCATCGCCGAAGAGCTGCTGCCGCCCACCCGCTCCCCGACCTCGCCGCCTCCGTCTTCGCTGCGGCTCAGTCAGTTGGTTAATTAGCTGCGGCATGCCCTGCGGACACCCTTGATTTGTTACGTGCTTCTGCGTGTGAGTTACAGTTACCGTGGTGATCAAATCCTCTAGTGGCACTGTTAATAAAGTAACATGTGACGTGTTTTTTTCCAGTCCTCACTCCTGACTCGTGATAACACTTTCATGCAGGTTTCGTTCTTTGTTTCCTCTAGTATTTGACTGTGCAACCGTAGCAGCATGCCAAGTTGGTTTGGAACCCATTTATCCTCAACCTTGACCATAGTATTGTTCGAGAAATGTTCCATTCATTCTTCAGTAACATGAATTATATTTTGTACTAGAACCTTGCTCTTACAAACATTGTAGTTATCGGATAATGGATGGACCATGCATGCATGATCATCAACTACAACCTTGAAGGACATGAATCGAGATTTGACCACACAAGCAATGCCAACTAGCAAAGATAAGAGAATGACTCGAGGATAACCTCTTAACACCTCACTAAATCTAGAATCTACTATACAAATGTCAATTATGATATTGATTAAACTCTTGCACTGAAAGACCTCCTATCAAGCTCTTGAAATATACTAAAATATGACATCCACATATACGGACACTGTATTGTATATGAGATGCACCAATTATTATCAATACAAATGTGGTTTTTTGTGACTTACTTGGATTAGACAAATTCACATAAAATATCTCAAAATCAATTTGAGAAAACAACATAATTAAATTTTATTACCAAAATAGAATTCTTCTATAGAATTGTTGTGTTTGTAATCATACATGCATGTATTGTACAATAGTCAAATTTAAGTTATTATATTACACATGTATAGCATTGTTAAAACTAATAGTAAAATTACTCATATTTGTATGTTAAAGGTGGTATCATCAAGCCAACCTAGTTTATATTTGGTGACAGAATTATATGGAAATGATGTAAAAAAACTTTAGTATAAATGTGTGATGGTCAGTTTTTTTTGGTGGGGTGTGGTGTGGTGGCGGCGGCTCCAATGAGTGCTCTTGAGCTCCTGCCCATCTACGTGTCTCCTTCCATGGTGATGTCAAGGAGATCGTGGCTATTGTGTTCCTTGGCAGGGTCACTGAGGCAGATGCGGTGACCTTGCTGGGTATTTTTGGCCAGTGTATGAGCGCTGGTGCTGAGGGCGGCAAGATGGGCAGGGTTGTACATGAGGGAGCGGAAGTCGGCACGAGATTGCAGTCCAGAGGCCATCCTACAAAGGATAATCCTAGAAAGCTAGACCATAATCTATTAGTTATTTTTAATCCTAGAAAGGATAATCCTGCAACTTTTGAAATTGTGGAAGGTCCAACTTCATTTGTTGCAGAGTATATAATATGCACTTTAGAATTTCCCACTCTAATATTATGTTTCTGATGTACTAGCATGCTTTTACGAAATTCCCGTAGTGCTCTATCTGATTCTAAATCTGAACATTGCTGCGTTTCAGACTTGTCAGCAATTTCATTTGTGATACTAGGTCTTTGAATTTGTGATAATGCTGGTTGAAATTTTTGACAAATGCGTTGAACCTTAAATTGCTTGCAGGTCTACATGGGTTGAGATGCTGTCGACGATGAGCCGCCTTTCTTCCAAAACCAATAGCAGCATGCTCAGCTGGTTTAGCATCCCAGTCAGTGAGTGAACCAACCTGCTGATGCTCCTCAAACTTTAAGGGGATGCATGAAGCTACTTTCTGAACTTTTAGGGGGTGATCGATGCTATTGACTGTGACGTTGATGGAAAGGATAGCGCCTGTAGCTAAAAAATTGACTTGATTCTTTTGTCCAATTCAAGTAGAATGGTGCTTTGTGTTTGATCATCAAGTGTACTAGAAATGAACAGAAACTTGTGGTTACTTTCTCAGGTAACTCTGAAATGTATATCTCTGTAATTGTGATCATTTCTCAGCTTATGGAATTTCTCAGGTAACTCCATTCAATTGGTACATGAAGTGTGTTCTTTGTTATCTGTTAAATTCCTTCAGTTGTGGATGGATAATATCAGGTCTGACAAGTTTTGTTCTCAAGTCATGCCGGCCTAATTATGCTACTGCTCCATCTGCTTCCCAGTGTTCTCCATCTGAACTTTCTGAACATAGTTGTGTTTCAGACTTGTTAGCATTTTTATTGGTGATACTTGGTACTTTAATTTGTGATACTGATGGTTGAAAATTTTGAGATTTTTTTTTAATTGCTTGCAGGCCAGTTTCATCTTACTATTTGTCTACCACGCCTGCTTGCGTGCTTGTCCGTCACTGCTTGTTTGTATGATAAGGCAATACTGCATAAACTGGTCTCAAAATAGAGAATAATGTACTGTTACTTCTTCGAATTGCGGTCCACACGTGTTCTAGATTGAACCATGCTTCTGAACATAGTTGGTTGCCTTTAACAATTTTGGCCTGAACACTTGACGTTACTTTCATAGTTTCCTCCAGCTAGAATTTCATAAAGCTCATGATGTTATTTTTATGTTGACTATGTTACTGTCTTGATAAACGAATTACCTATTCTTAAGTCTTAACCGGAGTTGTCAGAATATAGGAAAAATCCATAACGGTCCAAGCTCTATTTGGTATTGCTTGCCTATTTCTATCTCACACAGGTCATGCTTGATGTTAGTCCGTATTTTATTTGCAATTTCCTACAGTCTGTTCCATGTATCTTATCACTATTATGGTTCTGAAGCTTTTAGATGGCCTCTAGATCTGATCATTGAACTATCCTTGTGTGCATAGAATCAATAAAGTTTCTGCATATTAAAGACAGCACAGAGCAGCACTAACGTATAGAGTGTTTTCTTACACCAGTTGTTCTTGTGGAGCTCACGGTACTTGTTCAAGACTTGAAGCCATTGATGGTGCAGTGTAGATGGCTGCAGCATATGGGCAGCCATCTACACTACGTCAACTTGGGCAGCACACAAGTTTGCAGAAACTTTCATGCTATACATAAACTTTCCTTGACATCCATTAGTATTCAGTATTGTGAAATTTCAGTTACAAGATTGATATCCGTTCCAACCAGAACACCCTGCGGCTACCCTAGCAAGGATCCTACCAAAAAGCTTTCCCCCCCTACAAGGAATTAATTCCCTCTTACAGCCATGGGTGAAACCGGTGGCAGTATACAGTTTGAGGATTTATTCTCGGCGACGGTATCGTCACATACTCTACGTTGCTACGTTCCTCAGCTCAGAGGCATTCTGTCATTCATGTTACATGTACTACAGAGAGACTAGAAGTGTTGCAGCGGCATGACCCTTCCTTCTGGCATCCTTTTGTCGATTCGGCCGATCTTCTGAGGCGGCCAGACTACGTGTGTGACCCTCCCCTGCACCAGACCAAGAGGAACCTGCCAATAATAAGAATAAAAACATAAGATGTCTATTGCCAATATTATGGATGGAAATCCATTTTGCTATGGTGTGGAGACAAGTCCCACATACGTTCAATTAAATATGGTCGGCGTCACGAGATGGTTTGGGTAAACTCTGCTACGAGGATATCACACTTATGAGGCACTGATTTACCAATTGAATAGCCAACACTTGCGAAGCACTGATTTACCAATTCTAGACATCTTGTTCTAGCTAGGTCTCCTATAAGGCTATAACTGATCAGCAGAACATTTATAAAAAAGATTACAGAATAAACATATCATCACATGCAAATTCTAACTAATTGCCCTAGAATGCTGGTACTCTTTCAAATATAACTACAGGAAAAACAAAATCAGTATTCTTGAACCGAACGAATTTCAGATTGTAGATTGACCGTAGTTCATCAACGGTGACAGTAACCAAATGAATACGACTCGTAGCTGTATGAAAATTGGCTCCAAGACAACTGTGAGCTCCCCGTCTGCTTAGCATTCATCTATTCGATAAGGCACAAATACAGGTTGCCCCAGCATGCTAGAATTCTCTTAACCAAAAATAATAAAAAGATAAATCAGTATTCTGGATTCTAACTAAGTCAAACTGTGATATACCCTCCCAAGTAGGGGTGAAAACGGAACGGATTATTTCCGACCGACCGACCGACCGGAGGCTCACGGAAGGCAAATACGGATTCGGTCGGATACTTGTCGGATACGGTCACGGATACGGATAGTAGGTCACGGATACGGAAAAGGATGTGGTTTTGCTATTATCTGTCCGTATCCGAAGATATACCATATTTCACTGTTATATCCGACGATTATCCGATAATTATCCGTGAACTAATACCTCCAACTCCAACCATAGGCCCAATAACACGTAAAATAGAGCCCAGCCCAAACCTGAGTGCTTATGCCCATTCCATATATCACGACAGCTCCGTCTATACCAATAACGCCGTACCCTAGCCGCCAGCTCCGTCTATTCCTATAACGCCGTACCCTAGCCGCCAGCATCTACTTCCAATTCGTCCTAACGCCGTTGTCCATCGTTCCTCTTGTTTTCGACGGAACCATCGATTCTTGGTTGGTCGCCGAGGTCTGCAAGCTTCGTCGAATGCTGACGGTCAGGTGTGCAAGTATACTGCATCCATCCCCTCCCTCATGACGGTATTATATTCTGAACAAGTTTTTAATCTTGAAAACGTGTGCTTAACCTGCAGATCGGCAAGGTTGGAGTCAATGGATGGGAGTATAGTCCGCGGAACCGCAAGTACTGCAGGTTCACCTGCAGTGACTAGGGCTACGGCTAGGGCAGCAGCTGCTGCAACTCAAGTTGATGTGTCTCCTGACGATGTACGTGTGCAAAGTACTGAAGGTGATGAAGATGATTTTGTTCCTGTTTCGAAGAAGCAGAAGAAGTGTACCTCTGTTGTATGGGAGCACTTCACCAAGGAAGAAGTGAAGAAGCAGACTCCTGAAGGTGAAGAAGTGATAGAATTGTGGGCAAACTGCAACAGATGTAAGTACAAAGCTCGAGCTGATTCCAACAGGGGCACCACGGCATTTCGGAATCATTTGAAAGCAAAACACAATGTGAAGACAGGGCAGAAAACACTCAGTGTGGTAAATGGAGAAGGCAGCACAGCTTCCCTACAGATCAGTAACAGGTATGATGCAGAAGTCAGCCTTAGAAAGTGGCATATGGCAATAATAATGCATGATTATCCTTTCGCCATGGTGGAACACGAGTACTTTGTTGACTTCATTAAATCGCTGCGTTCTGGTTTCTCATTCAAGTCTAGGCCAACTACAAGGAAAGTTTTAATTGAGATGCATCATGAGGAAAAAGAAAATTTGTATCGTCAGTTTAGTTCTGTTTCATCTCGCTTTTCTGCAACCATGGATATGTGGACTTCTGGCCAAAATTTAGGTTATATGTGCATTACTGTACATTGGATAGATGATAATTGGCAGATGCAGAAAAGAATTGTGCAGTTCATGCATGTGAAAGGAAACCATTCAGGAAAGAAGCTAGCAAATGAGCTCTGCAAGAGCTTGATGAATTGGAACCTTGAAAAGAAAATATTTTCTCTGACTCTAGACAATGCATCATCTAATGACAAGTGTGTCGAAGAACTTGTTCCCACACTTGATAAAAAGTCCCCATTGGTCTGTGATGGTGTATTTTTTCATGTGAGATGTTTATGCCATATATTAAATCTGGTTGCTCAAGATGGTTTGAAAGTGATTGGATCTTCAGTCCGTAATATTAGAGCTACTATTACAATTATCAAGAATTCAACTTTACAGTGGGAGGCATTTGTAAAATGTGCAAAGGAGGAGAACTTGGATGTTACAAACGGTCTGTCTCTAGATTGTACAACAAGGTGGAACTCGACCTACAAAATGTTGAAGAATGCAATATACTATAGAAAGGCCTTTGACAAGGTACTGTTCTTGCATAAGAGTAAATATAAGAAGTGTGCTCCAGGAGAGAAAGAGTGGGATAAGGCAGTGGCTATAACCAAGTTCTTAAAGAAATTCATTGATGCTACTGAGCTCTTCTCTGCAAGTTTACATCCAACAGTAAATCTGTTTTGGAGAAAGTTTTGTGAGATTAAGCTAGCCATTGATGAGTGGGGTCGTAGTAAGGATGCTGTGACTGTTGCTATGGCAAAGGCCATGAAAGAAAAATATAATAAGTATTGGGAGAAGTCTAATACTGCTCTGGCCGTAGGTTGTTTTCTTGATCCAAGGTACAAAAAAAGGCTTGTGGAGTTCTTTATGTCTAAGATATATGCTGACGAGTATAGCAATCATATGAATAGTTTCATGGCTGCTGTAAATGAATGCACTTACTATGTGTGTAACGAATTTCGACCTTATTTTTCTGGTTATGTTATTTGTCATTGTGTCAATGATTTCTATATGATATACTTTGCATAATGAGTTATCGGCTTTGTGCATATTTAGGTTATAACATGTGTTGTATGTCAGTCCTATTTTTTAAATGACATCCGAGAAAATATTTATCTGCAACCGAACCTTATCCGTCCCGTATTCGGTCCGTATTCGTAACCGAGAGGTTCCGATTCCGTATTCGTATCCGCACACTATCCGCTCCGAATCCGAATCCGAAAAAAATACGGCTACGAATATGGTTTCACTAGTATCCGACCGTATCCGCTCCGTTTTCACCCCTACTCCCAAGTAGTGTCTATAGAGTAAGGGAAGAAGTCGAATGTCTTACAGGGCCATAACTTCTCGAGTCCCAGCTGACGCTGGCGTTGTCCCCTTCGACCCAGCAGTGCCCCTCCGGTATCTTCCGGATCTCCGCCGTCTCCGGGACGCTGATCCAGTCGCCGGGCAACCCGATCAGCCTCTTGACCAGCGAGGTCCGGTGGTCCGACGGCGACCTACGTGGCCATTGACATCAAGAATCGTCAAGATCCAGTGAATCACCCCCAGGCCATCATTCCAGAGCGCCGCGGAGAGCATGGGCTTACACGAATATGACGACCTCGCCGCGGGAGAAGCCGTAGGGTGCGAGGGCGGCCCGCTTCACCAGCGCGTATTCACCCGCCCTGTCCTCGAAGGTGGGGTGCATGGAGGAGCCGTTGACGGGGGCGAGGAAGCAGTACCGGTCGGAGACTGTGAGGCCGACCAGTGAGCCGCCGATGGCGTGCTTCACGTACGGCTTGAGCGCCGCCCAAACCCCCGCCATGTCCGGGACGCCGCAGGTGAGGAGGTAGCGGCGGCGGCCGGCACGGGGTTCCGGCTCGAAGCTTTGGGGTTCAGGGCAGCACCTGTGTCGTTATGGGCCGGTGGATTCTCGCTGTCTCGGAACAACGGATGGGCCCGAGCCCGATTTGTAAACGACCTCTGTTTTACTTCAACGTGTTGGTTCCGCCAAAAAAAAAAATACTTCAACGTGTTGGCTACCTCAAAAAAAAAAACGTGTTTGGCGTGGAGGGAGCGATGGTCATGAGACGACCGGATTAAATTCCAAATATAAATCACAGTGCACAATAGTTTACCCTCGTACTGCAATTCCTCTGTAGTTTGCTATTTGGAGATACCAAAAAAACCTTGTAATTTACAGTGTATATGTCGTCATTCGTTGAGCATGTTTGACCACAGGTCCAACACCATCGGTACCACCTCTGCGTCGCTATATAGAGCGATGAACCACAACATGAGTGAATTTTCGATGTCGTCGCCTCCGAGCACACCATGCAGCCACCAGACCGCCACGACCAAGGTCGGGCACGCGAGGCGGCACGGTCATGGGAGAGTCGAAATATAGAATGGGGATATGGAGAGCAGCACTAAACGGCGGGTGATGCAAACAAGTGGCCGTGGCGAGGAAGCACTGTCCGGCGGGCAGTGTACACCTAGAAGGCGAGGAAGATGATTGTGGTGCGGCCTTGGCGTCGTTGTGCACTCAGCCCTCACACCAATGGAAAAAACAAAAGATATCTTCGATGTTGTCATTTTGCCATGTTGGTTTCAACCCCTCTTTCGCCTCCCAAAAATCTAAGTTGGCTTGACGAGCCTAGATGAGGAAGTGGGATCGATAAAATTAAGAATATATTTCTTTTCTTTCCAAATACTTTACAAAGTTAAGGGGCAAGGAGAAGCGCTTTCGCTACTGAGAAAAAGAATGGTCAGCGCGAGGCTTCGAAGACTTAGCCGAGCATTAGTTTGGATATCACAGAAGAATAGGGGGCGTGGCTGTATTTTATTACCGACCGACCGACCGGAGGCTCACGGAAGGCAAATACGGATTCGGTCGGATACTTGTCGGATACGGTCACGGATACGGATAGTAGGTCACGGATACGGAAAAGGATGTGGTTTTGCTATTATCTGTCCGTATCCGAAGATATACCATATTTCACTGTTATATCCGACGATTATCCGATAATTATCCGTGAACTAATACCTCCAACTCCAACCATAGGCCCAATAACACGTAAAATAGAGCCCAGCCCAAACCTGAGTGCTTATGCCCATTCCATATATCACGACAGCTCCGTCTATACCAATAACGCCGTACCCTAGCCGCCAGCTCCGTCTATTCCTATAACGCCGTACCCTAGCCGCCAGCATCTACTTCCAATTCGTCCTAACGCCGTTGTCCATCGTTCCTCTTGTTTTCGACGGAACCATCGATTCTTGGTTGGTCGCCGAGGTCTGCAAGCTTCGTCGAATGCTGACGGTCAGGTGTGCAAGTATACTGCATCCATCCCCTCCCTCATGACGGTATTATATTCTGAACAAGTTTTTAATCTTGAAAACGTGTGCTTAACCTGCAGATCGGCAAGGTTGGAGTCAATGGATGGGAGTATAGTCCGCGGAACCGCAAGTACTGCAGGTTCACCTGCAGTGACTAGGGCTACGGCTAGGGCAGCAGCTGCTGCAACTCAAGTTGATGTGTCTCCTGACGATGTACGTGTGCAAAGTACTGAAGGTGATGAAGATGATTTTGTTCCTGTTTCGAAGAAGCAGAAGAAGTGTACCTCTGTTGTATGGGAGCACTTCACCAAGGAAGAAGTGAAGAAGCAGACTCCTGAAGGTGAAGAAGTGATAGAATTGTGGGCAAACTGCAACAGATGTAAGTACAAAGCTCGAGCTGATTCCAACAGGGGCACCACGGCATTTCGGAATCATTTGAAAGCAAAACACAATGTGAAGACAGGGCAGAAAACACTCAGTGTGGTAAATGGAGAAGGCAGCACAGCTTCCCTACAGATCAGTAACAGGTATGATGCAGAAGTCAGCCTTAGAAAGTGGCATATGGCAATAATAATGCATGATTATCCTTTCGCCATGGTGGAACACGAGTACTTTGTTGACTTCATTAAATCGCTGCGTTCTGGTTTCTCATTCAAGTCTAGGCCAACTACAAGGAAAGTTTTAATTGAGATGCATCATGAGGAAAAAGAAAATTTGTATCGTCAGTTTAGTTCTGTTTCATCTCGCTTTTCTGCAACCATGGATATGTGGACTTCTGGCCAAAATTTAGGTTATATGTGCATTACTGTACATTGGATAGATGATAATTGGCAGATGCAGAAAAGAATTGTGCAGTTCATGCATGTGAAAGGAAACCATTCAGGAAAGAAGCTAGCAAATGAGCTCTGCAAGAGCTTGATGAATTGGAACCTTGAAAAGAAAATATTTTCTCTGACTCTAGACAATGCATCATCTAATGACAAGTGTGTCGAAGAACTTGTTCCCACACTTGATAAAAAGTCCCCATTGGTCTGTGATGGTGTATTTTTTCATGTGAGATGTTTATGCCATATATTAAATCTGGTTGCTCAAGATGGTTTGAAAGTGATTGGATCTTCAGTCCGTAATATTAGAGCTACTATTACAATTATCAAGAATTCAACTTTACAGTGGGAGGCATTTGTAAAATGTGCAAAGGAGGAGAACTTGGATGTTACAAACGGTCTGTCTCTAGATTGTACAACAAGGTGGAACTCGACCTACAAAATGTTGAAGAATGCAATATACTATAGAAAGGCCTTTGACAAGGTACTGTTCTTGCATAAGAGTAAATATAAGAAGTGTGCTCCAGGAGAGAAAGAGTGGGATAAGGCAGTGGCTATAACCAAGTTCTTAAAGAAATTCATTGATGCTACTGAGCTCTTCTCTGCAAGTTTACATCCAACAGTAAATCTGTTTTGGAGAAAGTTTTGTGAGATTAAGCTAGCCATTGATGAGTGGGGTCGTAGTAAGGATGCTGTGACTGTTGCTATGGCAAAGGCCATGAAAGAAAAATATAATAAGTATTGGGAGAAGTCTAATACTGCTCTGGCCGTAGGTTGTTTTCTTGATCCAAGGTACAAAAAAAGGCTTGTGGAGTTCTTTATGTCTAAGATATATGCTGACGAGTATAGCAATCATATGAATAGTTTCATGGCTGCTGTAAATGAATGCACTTACTATGTGTGTAACGAATTTCGACCTTATTTTTCTGGTTATGTTATTTGTCATTGTGTCAATGATTTCTATATGATATACTTTGCATAATGAGTTATCGGCTTTGTGCATATTTAGGTTATAACATGTGTTGTATGTCAGTCCTATTTTTTAAATGACATCCGAGAAAATATTTATCTGCAACCGAACCTTATCCGTCCCGTATTCGGTCCGTATTCGTAACCGAGAGGTTCCGATTCCGTATTCGTATCCGCACACTATCCGCTCCGAATCCGAATCCGAAAAAAATACGGCTACGAATATGGTTTCACTAGTATCCGACCGTATCCGCTCCGTTTTCACCCCTACTCCCAAGTAGTGTCTATAGAGTAAGGGAAGAAGTCGAATGTCTTACAGGGCCATAACTTCTCGAGTCCCAGCTGACGCTGGCGTTGTCCCCTTCGACCCAGCAGTGCCCCTCCGGTATCTTCCGGATCTCCGCCGTCTCCGGGACGCTGATCCAGTCGCCGGGCAACCCGATCAGCCTCTTGACCAGCGAGGTCCGGTGGTCCGACGGCGACCTACGTGGCCATTGACATCAAGAATCGTCAAGATCCAGTGAATCACCCCCAGGCCATCATTCCAGAGCGCCGCGGAGAGCATGGGCTTACACGAATATGACGACCTCGCCGCGGGAGAAGCCGTAGGGTGCGAGGGCGGCCCGCTTCACCAGCGCGTATTCACCCGCCCTGTCCTCGAAGGTGGGGTGCATGGAGGAGCCGTTGACGGGGGCGAGGAAGCAGTACCGGTCGGAGACTGTGAGGCCGACCAGTGAGCCGCCGATGGCGTGCTTCACGTACGGCTTGAGCGCCGCCCAAACCCCCGCCATGTCCGGGACGCCGCAGGTGAGGAGGTAGCGGCGGCGGCCGGCACGGGGTTCCGGCTCGAAGCTTTGGGGTTCAGGGCAGCACCTGTGTCGTTATGGGCCGGTGGATTCTCGCTGTCTCGGAACAACGGATGGGCCCGAGCCCGATTTGTAAACGACCTCTGTTTTACTTCAACGTGTTGGTTCCGCCAAAAAAAAAAATACTTCAACGTGTTGGCTACCTCAAAAAAAAAAACGTGTTTGGCGTGGAGGGAGCGATGGTCATGAGACGACCGGATTAAATTCCAAATATAAATCACAGTGCACAATAGTTTACCCTCGTACTGCAATTCCTCTGTAGTTTGCTATTTGGAGATACCAAAAAAACCTTGTAATTTACAGTGTATATGTCGTCATTCGTTGAGCATGTTTGACCACAGGTCCAACACCATCGGTACCACCTCTGCGTCGCTATATAGAGCGATGAACCACAACATGAGTGAATTTTCGATGTCGTCGCCTCCGAGCACACCATGCAGCCACCAGACCGCCACGACCAAGGTCGGGCACGCGAGGCGGCACGGTCATGGGAGAGTCGAAATATAGAATGGGGATATGGAGAGCAGCACTAAACGGCGGGTGATGCAAACAAGTGGCCGTGGCGAGGAAGCACTGTCCGGCGGGCAGTGTACACCTAGAAGGCGAGGAAGATGATTGTGGTGCGGCCTTGGCGTCGTTGTGCACTCAGCCCTCACACCAATGGAAAAAACAAAAGATATCTTCGATGTTGTCATTTTGCCATGTTGGTTTCAACCCTCTTTCGCCTCCCAAAAATCTAAGTTGGCTTGACGAGCCTAGATGAGGAAGTGGGATCGATAAAATTAAGAATATATTTCTTTTCTTTCCAAATACTTTACAAAGTTAAGGGGCAAGGAGAAGCGCTTTCGCTACTGAGAAAAAGAATGGTCAGCGCGAGGCTTCGAAGACTTAGCCGAGCATTAGTTTGGATATCACAGAAGAATAGGGGGCGTGGCTGTATTTTATTACCGACCGACCGACCGGAGGCTCACGGAAGGCAAATACGGATTCGGTCGGATACTTGTCGGATACGGTCACGGATACGGATAGTAGGTCACGGATACGGAAAAGGATGTGGTTTTGCTATTATCTGTCCGTATCCGAAGATATACCATATTTCACTGTTATATCCGACGATTATCCGATAATTATCCGTGAACTAATACCTCCAACTCCAACCATAGGCCCAATAACACGTAAAATAGAGCCCAGCCCAAACCTGAGTGCTTATGCCCATTCCATATATCACGACAGCTCCGTCTATACCAATAACGCCGTACCCTAGCCGCCAGCTCCGTCTATTCCTATAACGCCGTACCCTAGCCGCCAGCATCTACTTCCAATTCGTCCTAACGCCGTTGTCCATCGTTCCTCTTGTTTTCGACGGAACCATCGATTCTTGGTTGGTCGCCGAGGTCTGCAAGCTTCGTCGAATGCTGACGGTCAGGTGTGCAAGTATACTGCATCCATCCCCTCCCTCATGACGGTATTATATTCTGAACAAGTTTTTAATCTTGAAAACGTGTGCTTAACCTGCAGATCGGCAAGGTTGGAGTCAATGGATGGGAGTATAGTCCGCGGAACCGCAAGTACTGCAGGTTCACCTGCAGTGACTAGGGCTACGGCTAGGGCAGCAGCTGCTGCAACTCAAGTTGATGTGTCTCCTGACGATGTACGTGTGCAAAGTACTGAAGGTGATGAAGATGATTTTGTTCCTGTTTCGAAGAAGCAGAAGAAGTGTACCTCTGTTGTATGGGAGCACTTCACCAAGGAAGAAGTGAAGAAGCAGACTCCTGAAGGTGAAGAAGTGATAGAATTGTGGGCAAACTGCAACAGATGTAAGTACAAAGCTCGAGCTGATTCCAACAGGGGCACCACGGCATTTCGGAATCATTTGAAAGCAAAACACAATGTGAAGACAGGGCAGAAAACACTCAGTGTGGTAAATGGAGAAGGCAGCACAGCTTCCCTATAGATCAGTAACAGGTATGATGCAGAAGTCAGCCTTAGAAAGTGGCATATGGCAATAATAATGCATGATTATCCTTTCGCCATGGTGGAACACGAGTACTTTGTTGACTTCATTAAATCGCTGCGTTCTGGTTTCTCATTCAAGTCTAGGCCAACTACAAGGAAAGTTTTAATTGAGATGCATCATGAGGAAAAAGAAAATTTGTATCGTCAGTTTAGTTCTGTTTCATCTCGCTTTTCTGCAACCATGGATATGTGGACTTCTGGCCAAAATTTAGGTTATATGTGCATTACTGTACATTGGATAGATGATAATTGGCAGATGCAGAAAAGAATTGTGCAGTTCATGCATGTGAAAGGAAACCATTCAGGAAAGAAGCTAGCAAATGAGCTCTGCAAGAGCTTGATGAATTGGAACCTTGAAAAGAAAATATTTTCTCTGACTCTAGACAATGCATCATCTAATGACAAGTGTGTCGAAGAACTTGTTCCCACACTTGATAAAAAGTCCCCATTGGTCTGTGATGGTGTATTTTTTCATGTGAGATGTTTATGCCATATATTAAATCTGGTTGCTCAAGATGGTTTGAAAGTGATTGGATCTTCAGTCCGTAATATTAGAGCTACTATTACAATTATCAAGAATTCAACTTTACAGTGGGAGGCATTTGTAAAATGTGCAAAGGAGGAGAACTTGGATGTTACAAACGGTCTGTCTCTAGATTGTACAACAAGGTGGAACTCGACCTACAAAATGTTGAAGAATGCAATATACTATAGAAAGGCCTTTGACAAGGTACTGTTCTTGCATAAGAGTAAATATAAGAAGTGTGCTCCAGGAGAGAAAGAGTGGGATAAGGCAGTGGCTATAACCAAGTTCTTAAAGAAATTCATTGATGCTACTGAGCTCTTCTCTGCAAGTTTACATCCAACAGTAAATCTGTTTTGGAGAAAGTTTTGTGAGATTAAGCTAGCCATTGATGAGTGGGGTCGTAGTAAGGATGCTGTGACTGTTGCTATGGCAAAGGCCATGAAAGAAAAATATAATAAGTATTGGGAGAAGTCTAATACTGCTCTGGCCGTAGGTTGTTTTCTTGATCCAAGGTACAAAAAAAGGCTTGTGGAGTTCTTTATGTCTAAGATATATGCTGACGAGTATAGCAATCATATGAATAGTTTCATGGCTGCTGTAAATGAATGCACTTACTATGTGTGTAACGAATTTCGACCTTATTTTTCTGGTTATGTTATTTGTCATTGTGTCAATGATTTCTATATGATATACTTTGCATAATGAGTTATCGGCTTTGTGCATATTTAGGTTATAACATGTGTTGTATGTCAGTCCTATTTTTTAAATGACATCCGAGAAAATATTTATCTGCAACCGAACCTTATCCGTCCCGTATTCGGTCCGTATTCGTAACCGAGAGGTTCCGATTCCGTATTCGTATCCGCACACTATCCGCTCCGAATCCGAATCCGAAAAAAATACGGCTACGAATATGGTTTCACTAGTATCCGACCGTATCCGCTCCGTTTTCACCCCTACTCCCAAGTAGTGTCTATAGAGTAAGGGAAGAAGTCGAATGTCTTACAGGGCCATAACTTCTCGAGTCCCAGCTGACGCTGGCGTTGTCCCCTTCGACCCAGCAGTGCCCCTCCGGTATCTTCCGGATCTCCGCCGTCTCCGGGACGCTGATCCAGTCGCCGGGCAACCCGATCAGCCTCTTGACCAGCGAGGTCCGGTGGTCCGACGGCGACCTACGTGGCCATTGACATCAAGAATCGTCAAGATCCAGTGAATCACCCCCAGGCCATCATTCCAGAGCGCCGCGGAGAGCATGGGCTTACACGAATATGACGACCTCGCCGCGGGAGAAGCCGTAGGGTGCGAGGGCGGCCCGCTTCACCAGCGCGTATTCACCCGCCCTGTCCTCGAAGGTGGGGTGCATGGAGGAGCCGTTGACGGGGGCGAGGAAGCAGTACCGGTCGGAGACTGTGAGGCCGACCAGTGAGCCGCCGATGGCGTGCTTCACGTACGGCTTGAGCGCCGCCCAAACCCCCGCCATGTCCGGGACGCCGCAGGTGAGGAGGTAGCGGCGGCGGCCGGCACGGGGTTCCGGCTCGAAGCTTTGGGGTTCAGGGCAGCACCTGTGTCGTTATGGGCCGGTGGATTCTCGCTGTCTCGGAACAACGGATGGGCCCGAGCCCGATTTGTAAACGACCTCTGTTTTACTTCAACGTGTTGGTTCCGCCAAAAAAAAAAATACTTCAACGTGTTGGCTACCTCAAAAAAAAAAACGTGTTTGGCGTGGAGGGAGCGATGGTCATGAGACGACCGGATTAAATTCCAAATATAAATCACAGTGCACAATAGTTTACCCTCGTACTGCAATTCCTCTGTAGTTTGCTATTTGGAGATACCAAAAAAACCTTGTAATTTACAGTGTATATGTCGTCATTCGTTGAGCATGTTTGACCACAGGTCCAACACCATCGGTACCACCTCTGCGTCGCTATATAGAGCGATGAACCACAACATGAGTGAATTTTCGATGTCGTCGCCTCCGAGCACACCATGCAGCCACCAGACCGCCACGACCAAGGTCGGGCACGCGAGGCGGCACGGTCATGGGAGAGTCGAAATATAGAATGGGGATATGGAGAGCAGCACTAAACGGCGGGTGATGCAAACAAGTGGCCGTGGCGAGGAAGCACTGTCCGGCGGGCAGTGTACACCTAGAAGGCGAGGAAGATGATTGTGGTGCGGCCTTGGCGTCGTTGTGCACTCAGCCCTCACACCAATGGAAAAAACAAAAGATATCTTCGATGTTGTCATTTTGCCATGTTGGTTTCAACCCCTCTTTCGCCTCCCAAAAATCTAAGTTGGCTTGACGAGCCTAGATGAGGAAGTGGGATCGATAAAATTAAGAATATATTTCTTTTCTTTCCAAATACTTTACAAAGTTAAGGGGCAAGGAGAAGCGCTTTCGCTACTGAGAAAAAGAATGGTCAGCGCGAGGCTTCGAAGACTTAGCCGAGCATTAGTTTGGATATCACAGAAGAATAGGGGGCGTGGCTGTATTTTATTACCACGGAAACGACGAACTAAATGCAAATTTTAGCCTACCACAAAAACCAACCAACCAATTGCAAATTTCAGTCCACATTAGAAAATTGATTGGCATTCAAGTTCCACTTATTTTGGATTTTTGGGCAGAAAATATCCATCCAAGCACAGCTTACAATTATGCATGTTCATGTCCTTGGTGTGAACAATAAAAAAATACTTTAATTGTGTGTTTATGGACAAGTTTGGCGATCAAAGTTGCTTTCGTCGCATTATTATAATACTTCAGATGCAAAAACATAAAATTCTTTCACTAAAAAAAAATACGTGCACAAAGTATATGAGCATGTGCGCAACAATCATAACATTTTGACACTTCACCTTCTTTGTATGGATTGTCATCTCGTGCACATATGCTCCTAAAAAAGTCATTCCGCAAGATCTAAGGTACACAGTAGACTCCATCGTTCGTGTTGATCAGATAAGGCAGCCAACACGAAATTAGAGCCAAATCTCGTGGGTGAACATTTGTTGAAGAGTAAAATTCATCAGCGGTCATCATACTTGTCTCGCGAGCTCGCCGTGCTCACCATACCGGCTGGTGCGGGTGGCAGGTGATGCACGGCTGCCGGGGAGCGCCGCCGGTGTTGCAGATGGCCCGGGGAGGGTCGCCGTGCTGCTGTCTGTCGTCCCGCTCCACTCCGTCTCAATGGCGGCAAGAGAGTGGCCGAGGTTGAGTGCATCACTGTAGACGGCAGCGCGGGCGCGGGAGAGGCACGGGAATAGTCGCTGGTGGGGTCCCGCGTCACCCGGCGCCGGCGGAAAGGTCCCCCGGTCGGTCGCTCGATCTGGACGGGCAGCCCGGCGGCCGTGACGACGCTGCTCTGGCTCGGCGACCGCTTCATCTTCCCGCCGGCGTCCGTCGCCGCCGCGACGTCCATGTCGCCGTGCAGGGCACCGTTTCGTGCCGGGTCGTCCTCTTGCTGTCGTGCTCCGTGCGTCGTGAAGGCTCCCACTGCCTCGCGCGTGTTATGGCAATGTCGAGCATGCCATTCCCCTCGACAAGGAGCTCGCTCGCGCTACCAGCTATAATCCGACATCAGAGCAGCTCGGCTCGGCCCGGCCCGGCCGACGGCGCGCGCACACGGCTAGGCCAACCTGCGGTTCTCCACGCCTATGGCCGCAGGGCCGGGGATCCGCAGTCCGCACCTTCACGTGCACGCGCTCAAGGCCGGGCTCACACGCACCCTCTCGTGCCCAGGTTCCTCGATTGCGTCGTTGCGGTTGTGCGAGAACGCCAGGAGCGTGGACGCGGGCACGGGTGCGTCGCAGTGGGCGTCGGCGCCGTTCACGCACACGGTGGCCATGGCGCGGCTCAGGGCGCACCGCCTCCTCCTGGCGCGTCCCTGCTCCTACGTGTCCGTTGAAGCAGCGGCACCACCGCCGACAGCGTGTCGGCCCCACACGTAACATGCTGCTGTCTCTCTCATGCCGATGATGGTGGATGCATCTCTCCATATATCTCACCTATTGTTCATCTCTCGCCATGCAAATGCTCCGGGAAAACCCGTCCGTGGTCAGTGATCTGATGATGATCTTCGTCATTGACTGGTGGGGATCGAGGCCTGCTGCATGGAGGGCGATCCGACGACCTTGGTGACGTCGGGTGGATCTCGACGGCGTGGCGCGTGCGCCGCCTGGTGAGAAGCCTTCCGCGGAGGCGACGAAGCGGAGCTTGTTCTTGTTGCGTCAACGGTGCCGTCGGTGGCCAAAGGGAGCTCCGTGGCTTTGCGTATGTGGGGATTCGGGGTCGGGATCTTTTTTGCACACAGTTGCACATCTGACTAATCATGGGATGACAGATGGGGTCCATGCAGCGCCACATTGGCAAATACGTACAATATGCTCTACAGCAAGCGGTGACCGTCGTTGCAACACTGGGACGTATTCGGTGACCGTATTGAGCGTACAATGCAATGCAGTATGGTGACCATGGCGAGCTCGCAAGACAAGTACGATGACCACCGATGTATTTTACTCTTTTTTGAAGGGTGATTTGGCCGGGTGTCAACCAAACAATAAATTGATGGTCAAGATATCATGAAGTCTTCACGGATGACGTCAAGTGGCCTCCTTTGGTTATAGTACTTGTTAGCAATGCGTCAAGTAGCCTGCTTTGGTTATACAGTACTTTTTAGTGAATATATTGTTGGTTTAGATACATCAGCAGGAATTTAATTATGTTGTTTAACTTTTGGACATGCAAACATGTTTGTTGTGTGACTATGGACGGAGCATGCGTGCATATGCGCTCATCGGCTACATATCATGGTGGTATGAAGGAATATTTGACAACACGGTGTGACGAAACGAACAATGTAATCTAGTCACGGAAAGAGCAAAACTCGTGGAAAATACTTTTTTTAACACCTCATGCCCCACTAAACGAACTTCATTTAGGATATTTGTTAAACTTGTATATTGTAAAACTATCTATATGTATATGGAGATATTTAAAGATGCCACATTAGACACAAAGGCATGAGTGCATGAATTCTTATGTATACTAACACACTCTTTGTCATTTCTTATGCTTTGCCTAACTTTAGTAAATGTCCCAAGCACAACTCGATAAGACAACATAATTACTAAAGAGAGCTCTATTGTCACATCTTCACTGATACAAATATGTCTTTATTAATTCACATCGAACTTTAATTTATGACATTATACAACGTTATTATTTTTTGATACAACATAAAATTATTAAATCATATGTTAAAAAATTATCCGCCAATAATCTAGCCTAAATTAGTAACAAAATGATCTAAAATGTAAAAATATTCAGTATAAATATGCGAGTGTCATTTGTTTTAGCTAGCTTTGGGATCAGAACGTTAAGAAAAAGAATGATTTATGAGAGGACTTTTAACTTAGAAAAATACATAAAACTTACCACATAACCCCCATAGTCTACAGAGACATCGATCACAGCATGCGAGACGCGAGCATCTCAAACATGGATAACAACATAAATGTAAAACACATAAATTTATGGCTAAAATACAATCTTACTTCTGTCATTTGCGTCTGTGGCGCAACGGGGTCATCTAGTTTATTTGAGAATTCCAGGCCTCCTTGCTTGGATACATCACAGTTCTCTCGTATGGGTTTGATATTCGTGAAAAATGAAGAAGTAAACAAGATGCACAATATCATGCACCCATATGGTAGTTGTTTCTTCTAGAAAATTTCTTCTATCTTCTAGATTTCCTCAAAATATAATGCGGCACAGATTTGTGTAGTTAATTTATTGTTTAAATGGCAGTTTGAAGTTTCAAACAAATAATAAGTTCGTGAATACTTTGCAGACATTGTTATGCATATTTCTGCAGTTTTAGTAGAAAAAATCCGTCCTATTTGGGGCTATCGAAAAAATTGTCGTTGTATAGAGGAACAAAAAACACTCTTTATCCCATTTTTTGTAGCTCCAAATAAGACATTTTTTTTTAACCAATGTGTTCATGCGCGGCAACTTCATAGACCACCAGTTTGTTTAACTCTTATATATGGGGTGTAAATCTTAAAGTACAAATTAAAGGTGAAAAGCACTTCGACATGTAGTGGCATCGATAAAATTTTCCCGGTTGTGGGTTGAGCGGGCGGAGATCAGAAAGATAGGCCCGGTAGGAAAAGGTAAGAGCAACATAGGCCAGAACGGTAGGAGACATCAATGTACGAAGAATTCTAGTTCTCCCTTGCTAGTATGAAACATGACACGATCACCACGACCCACATAACGCAGTCATGCTTGTGTAAACACTCCGGATAAAATAGTTTAAAAAAAACTCCAAATAAAATAACAATTTCTCCCTCCGTTCACAAAATAATGTCTCAACCTATAGCTCAAATTTACATGTATCTACACATTAAATTATGTCTAGATACATACAAAAATTAAGATAGGTTGAGACATCCTTTTGTGAACGGAATGAGTATTTCCTCCGTTGTATATTAGTGGTCGTTGATTGTTGATTTAGTACATATATACTCCGTAACATAAAACGAATTTTTATACAGAGGGGTAGTACGACACTCTGAGCAATTCTTAGAAATGGAAACTGGGCAAGCAGACGAACCAAGTCAGTCACCACCAGATCGCATCGTTTGCCATAAACCCCACGCCTGCCTGATCTCCGCTATGAATCTATTCTCCTAACAGAAATTTACAAAGGGTCCACCCTGCATTGAACGCGCCCAGCCGGCCGGCTCCTTCCCAGGAAGCTTCCTCGGACAATGACAACGTCATGTCAGCCCCCCTCCGCCGTTCACATCATCCCCCGCTGACGTGCGCCGCTCCGTCGTGCATCCCGTGCCCCGCCGTTATGCGCACAGTACAACCACCACGGGTGGCCGTCCATCCAGATATCTCCCCCACCCCGCGCAGCTTCCCGGAAGCTTCTCCTCGTCCCCGAGATGGGGTCGCCCGCCGAACGTCGTCGTCATCCTCGATCCCGCCGTCCTATCCATCCCGAGTTCCCAACATTCTCCAGCTCTCCTCCTCCCCCTTCGCTTTATAGAACCAACGCTGTTCGTCCAAGCTCGCGCAGATGTCAACACAGAACGACAGTAGCATCAGCAGCAGCGATTCTTGTCCGCTCCAGACCGGGTCGAGCTCGCTCGGAGCCGCGGCACCCATGGCGGACGACGGAGCGTACGAGGACCTGCTGCCGGTGATGGCGGGGCGGCTGGGCACGGCGGGCTTGCTGGAGGAGCTGCGGGCCGGGTTCCGGGTGCTGGCGGACCCGGCGCGGGGCGCGATCACGACGGAGAGCCTGCGACGGAGCGCGGGGAGCGTGCTGGGCGTGGACGGCATGACGGCCGAGGAGGCGGAGGCGATGGTGCGCGAGGGCGACCACGACGGCGACGGCGTGCTCAGCGAGCGGGAGTTCTGCGTGCTCATGGTGCGGCTCAGCCCCGGGATCATGGCCGACGCCGAGGGCTGGCTCGAGGACGCCATCGCCGAGGAGCTGCCGCCGCCGACCCGGTCCACATCCCCGCCGCCTCCGTCTTCGCCGGCCGCATGATCAGTCAGGTGGTTACTGGTTAATTAGCTGCACGCGTGCATGGTTAATTTGTCACGTACGTCCGAGTTACAGTTACCGTGGCGATTAACTGTTCAAGTGTTCGTACACGGTGTCTGTTAATAAAGTAACATGTGACGCGTTGTTTTGTTGTGATGGTTTGTTAACCTTGGTGCATGGACTTCAGTGCTCACTCCTCTGACTCGTGATAACACTATCAAATTTGGAGTCTTCTTTTGTGAAGATGTTGTTGTTTGAGAAATTCAAATTCCGTTCATTCTTCATTAACATGAATTATATTTTGTATTTTTTTTGTGTGTGACGAAATTGTGTACTAGACCTTGCTCTTACGAACATTAATGACGAAATATATCGAATTTGGACGAAAAAGACAAACGGGTGGATCTGGGTGATGAGGAATACACAATTTCAAAATTTTGAAATTTCTCCCGATTTGTCTTTTTTGTACAGCACAAAATACATCAAATTTAGAGCTGCAATTTTACGCGATTGTAGATCTGAACAATACCTACATCGGGGAATTGTTTCGTGATTTTTGGAAACCTAAAAATATTGATTTCGAATTTTCAAAAAAAACGAGCTCCATGTAGCTCGGGTTCCAAAAATCATCTCAATACCGAAAACACCCAAGATTGTAATAATACTATTATTTACGAAAATAACATGGTCCTTTCTTTCTTTATTTATTTTCTATCCAAATTTGGTAACCAAATTATGTGTTGTACAAGCACACAAAGTTTGTTTAAAACACGTCAACTCTCTCAAAACCTTCACATTTTGTTCCGACAAATTTTCCTTTTCGTTTGTGAATATCAAAGTGTAGTCTAGTTCTTTGGGTTCAGTGTGAGATCTTTTTTGTCCCTCGAGCGCCAGAAGAAGTAAGATTTCTTCCTTGTGAATTAAAATAATTTTAGTGATGACAATTTTGCAAGCTTGCAGGGATCTGCTCGGGACGCACCCCGCCCACGGTCTTCGTCATATACCCATCGCAGCGTCCTGTTCGGGACGGAGCTGCTTCCTTCGGCGTCGAGTTCGTTGGAAGAGACAAGGACGACCAACGCAACGTCACGTCATCCCTCGCTCAGCTCAGCTCAGATATCTTCCCCCCACGCCCTGCGCTGCTTCGCGGAAGCTTCTCCTCGTCCCCGAGATGGGGTCATCCCTGATCCCGCCGTCCTATCCATCTCATCCTCCTTCGCTTTATAGAACCAACATTGTTTGTCTACGCAGTCGCGGATGTCAACACAGAATAACCGTAGCAGCAGCAGCGATTCTTGTCCGCTAGTCCCGGCAGCGGAGACCCGATCGCTCGAGCAGAGCTCGTTCGGAGAGTCGTGGCGCCCATGGCGGACGGCGGCGGGGCGTACGAGGACCTACTGCCGGTCATGGCGGGCCGGCTGGGCACCGCGGGCCGGGACCCGGGTGCTGGCGGACCCGGTGCGGGGCGGGATCACTGCGGAGAGCCTGCGACGGAGCGCCCGGAGCGTGCTGGGCGTGGACGGCATGAATGACGGCCGAGGAGGCGGCCGCGATGGTGGTCGAGGGTGACCATGACGGCGACGGCGCGCTCAGAGCGGGAGTTCTGCGTGCTCATAGTGCGCCTCAGCCACGGGATCATGGCCGACGCCGAGGGCTGGCTCGAGGACGACATCGCCGAGGAGCTGCTGCCGCCGACCCGCTCCCCCTCCCCGCCGCCTCCGTCGCCGGCCGCATGATCAGTTAGTTGGTTAATTAGTTGCATGTGAGTTGCAGTTACCGTGTCGATCAACTGTTCAAGTGTTCGTAGTACATGGTACTGTACTACTGTTAATAAAGTAACATGTGACGTGTTGTTTTTTTTCTTGTGTTGGTTGGTTCAGTCCTCACCCCTGACTCGTGATAACACTTTCACCCTTCGTTCATTCTTTCTTCTATTTCACCCTGCATCATTCCAAGTTGGTTTGGAACCTGCCCATATATCCTAAACCTTGCACCATATTGTTTACAAAACAATCTTGCCCCTTCATCTTTCTTTTCTTATGTATTCAAATTTGGAGTCTTCTTTCCTGAATATATTGTTGTTTGAGAAATGTTCCCTTCATTCTTCGTTAACATCATAACATGAATTATATTTTGTACTAGACATTTTTCTTTTGCGATAATTTTTTTAACAGACCTTGCTCTTACAAACATTATTGTTCTAGGATAATGGATGGAGCATGCATGCATACTCATAAACTACACGACTTGAAGGACATGAATCGAGATTTGACCACACAAGCAATGCCAACTAGCAAATATAACAACATAACTAAAATGATAATCTTTTAACACCTCACAACATCTAGAATCTACTCTACATATTTCTATTATGATATTGATCAAACTCTTACATTGAAAGACCTGCTATGAAGCTCTTGAAATATACTAAAATAGGACATACACATACAAGGGCACAATATTATATATGAGATGTACCAGTTATTATCAACAGAAATGTGATTTTGTTTCTTTTTGTGGCTTGCTTAGATTAGACAATCACATAAAACAAAATGTATCAAAATAAATTTGAGAAAAAAACATAATTTAATTTTAATACCAACATAGAATTCTTCAATAGAACTGTTGTGTTTGCAATGATACATGTATGTATTGTATAATAGTGAAATTTAAGTTATTATGTTACACATGTATAATATTGTTAGAACAAAATGTATAATATTGTTTGCTCGAGATGGTATCATCAAGCCAACCTAGTTTATATTTGGTGATAGAATGATATGGACATATGTAAAAAACTTCAGTATAAATGTGTGATGGTCAGGTGTCGAACCAACGTCACTACCGAAAACTAAAAACTAATCCGCAAATAAAGCACCGGGTCTAATATCACCCTATGAAAACCACTACAAGAATCTAAATCACAAACAACAGTATTCGGCATACATTTTTATGTTCAGAACACACTTCACAAAACAATGGAAAAATAATAATCGAATAAATAATTCCCAATTTTAGAATATGGCGACCTGCACCTGCTCACCTACCCGCGTTCGGTAGGGTTACCAGGCTACGGGGCAGCTAGGGAGGGTGACTTGACATCGGGTAGGTTGTGGGCTAGCTTATGCTCGCACATGTCGGTGAGAAGCTCGGGTACTCCTTGCAACTCTTTTTTCATAGAGCAATTTGCAAGCACAAAAAAATATTATTGATTTACCAATATGTCATCAAAAGAAAAATTAAGTAGTAATGATAATATTAATGTAATGTGTAATCATTTCTTTACCTGATTACCAATTTTGCTCGACCATGGCATCAACTCCTCCCTCATTTGGGAGTGTGTACATCGCACTTGCATGGAACACTGCAACTTTGCAAGATTTGATGAGAATCTAAGGAAAACAAATTTAACCAAGAGTCATCTTTAAGAGTATGTCTCCTTTTTCCAAGGAAACAAAAAGGTACAATTTTTCTGTCTCATTGGTGAAATTTAACAAATTTGACCCTTATTTCGACTTTAAACAAAAAAACATAGATTCAGAAAATTCACAATCTAAGCCTTTTTCATGGTGCCGTCACGGGCGTGCCATGCTGAACAACACAACGCACTAGAAAAAAGATGAAACTTTTTTTTTGAATTTTTTATATATTAATTAAGTAAGTAAACTGTTTTTACAATCTTGTAACACCATTCCAGCAACGCAGGCTGGTACATGAGCTTGCATAACACCCCCACACAACTCTCTACGCCCAAGCTGGGCAAGGTTATGGGCAATCCCATTAACCTTCCTGCTCGCGTGCATTTTGGTTGAAGGTGTTGGAAACAAGTTTTTACTTGTTGGAGTTTTTGGGCTAGCAAAAGGGAGAAAGTTGACCATCTAGATGCATGCATGAGTGTCCATAGAACTAACTAATCCATGTTAAACCAAGTGAAATAACAATCAGCACCAAAACATGAATAAGTGATAGCTCTACAAAAAGAATTTGCAAACTATTACTCATAAACAAGCTCATGAATCATGCAACTATATGTATCATTAAAAATCAACTCAAACATCCCTTTTCCCAATCTTATAAAAGCATCCAACATATTTCAACCCATATTTCCAGTAGCTCTCTCATATATAATTGATAGTGTGGTGATCTCTCAAGACTCAAACAAAAACAAAAAACGACGCTCCAAGTTTATGCGATAAAGTGTTTCGATCGAAAAACAGAAGTTGGACGTGTGCAAACCGAGAGTGTGTAGGTCCAGCGGGGTTGTCTTCACATCCCCAAGCTTATGGTCTTCACCATCCTTGGATAGCTCTTGGTGCATCTCCTCCAATCCCTGTGAAAAAACTTCAAAACACCGTTTCTCCCATCTCTTTTCTGTGGGGTGCATTAATAGTGATAAACAAATAGGTTCCTTGCTGCATATAATCTTTGAACAAAAATTCATATGAGATGTCCAGAAAGTGTATAATGTTGTATGCCTACTCATAAACTCAATTGGATCAAAAAGATTCAACTTAAAAGCTCAAAGCATGCATCAAACAAAATGGGACAGAATCTGTCCAGAAAAACAGCAGCAGCAAAACGTATTTTTCTACCCTACCAAACTTTCTCGAAAAATTCCGAAAAATTCATGCATACAGAGGATGAAAAGTTGCAACTACAGTTCAAATATGAGCTCATTCGGAGTTACAGAATAATAATAAAAAATCATACCGTGCACTGACTCGTGCAGGAATAAAATCTCCGAACTCAATAAGCAACTTTTCAAGACCAAAATGGGTAAAACTTGGCAATTTATTTAAAAACTCCAGAAACTAACTAGACACAAAATCTCTTGTTACAGCAAGAGGACACAAAGAAAAATCACACACAAAAATAACCGGGTTGCCTCCCGCAAAGCGCTTTCTTTATAGCCATATAGCTAGGCTTGATAGTTTTAATGATGCTCCCACTTCCTATGCATTGGGATCTTGTAAGAAAATAAATCAATAAAGCATAAAGTGACTAGCATAGGAAGGCAAACCAAGTGCAACTTCAAAAATTTCAACAAAAAGAGAGGAGACTTAATATTATTGTGGTATATGAAGTCATGTCTCACTCTCTCATAAAAACTTTCAGTAGCATCATTGATAAAACCCACAATATAACCATCACATAGAGCATTCTTATCATGATCCACATGCATAAAAGTATCATTACTCTCCACATAAGCATAAACAGTTTCATTAGTAATAGTGGGAGTAAAACAATCATAATAATCATTGTAATCATCATATATAGGAGACATATCATAATCACAATAAACTTTATACTCAATAGTGGGTGGACTGAAAATATCATATTCATCATCATAAATGAAAGACATAGTATCATTAAACAAGTTAAAGAACCTCCCCAAACTTAGATGATTGCAAGATATAAAAGGAACCTCCCCAAGCTTAGTCTAGTGCACACAAGAATAGAAACTTAAGCGCAACGCTCCCCGGCAACGGCGCCAGAAAAGTATTTGATAACCCCCAAGAGCAAGGGATCACTGTAGCACCTCTCAATGTGGAAGTAAGGTATCGATCCGCAGGAGCAAGAAGGAAAAGTTATCTATTCCCTACAACTAAAGTGTCACAAGTTTTAGTTGATTATGCACTAAACAAGTTTAGAGAACAAGATGGTTGGTTTGATGGATGTAAAAGTGTCCCAATCCTCTTCTTTGCAAGAGGACAAGACAAAGGTAGTAGCAAGTGAAAGCTCTCAAAGAGAGAAAGCCCAATCCTCTATGTAGCAAGAGGACAAGCTCAAGTGTGTGTTTCTTATAGGAACAATGGACATGGTTCATGGGTTCACTTAATACTCTCTCTCTCATCTACGGTGATCATCATGTTATAGATAAAGTACACACAATTGTCATGTTTTAATGGTAGCTTTTTATGACGGCTATATGTCCTAAAACACATAGTTGAAAGAAATACTCATTTGTATTGCCAGGTCACCCCTCGTAAGGCTAGCGTGGTTTCTCTCACTCCCACATCATACTCTTTCTTTTTACACCAGATAAAGGATGTTGGGCGGTACTGTGTCACTCAATACCTATGCCGTGTCACATCGGCCATCCCGTAACCACATACATCATACTTCAAAGTATGACAAATCACAAAAGCTCCAACACAACGGTAAATGCATAACAAATCATCTCACACCACAATATTCACCACAAAGGTATTACATAGATGACTGTAATCATGTTCAGCAGCTCATACGGTACTAATTAGTGAAGCTCAAGAGAGAGGAGAGATACAAAAGTTACCACCACAAACCCTAGTCCAGGGGGTGGACTACTCCCCCTTCATCATGGTGATGATGGTGAAGAAGTTCTTGCTGTAGATGTTGATGATGAACACGCCGGAGGGGGGTGGAGCCCTCCGGAGGCGATTCCGGCGGCGTTTCCCCCCTCCGATCTTCTCCGGCGGCAGCCTTCTGTCTCTCTATTTCGTGGTTCTGTGTTTCTCCGCCGCCTCCTTTCGCGAAACGCCAGGGGACCTTTTTTATAGACGTTTTTAGGTCAAGACGGAGTCGGTGGAAGAAAAATCGACGGCAACGGAGCCACGAGGGGGAAACGAGCTGGGCCCACGCGGCCATGTACTTTAGGCCGCGTGGGACCCTCCCATTTCCAGCCTGTTGGGCTTCTGGTTTTCAATTTAAGCCCATTTCGTTCGTCTCGAAAATTCTGAACCGTGCTCTTTGACCTTGCCCTTTTTGGAGTCCCGAAGCTCCCGGAAAGTCTGAAACACTAAAAAAGACGTTTTCTGGAAAAACAGGGTTAATTCCAAATAAAATGGGAAACTATGAAGTATTCCCAAAATCATTATAAAACATTGATATAACCCTTATATGATGCAAATATGATTGGAATATAAGCAATTAAAGTGCAAAGTTCATGTATGCATTTTACATGCATCAGAGGCCGAATCAGCATACCGCACAAACAATCCCGAGCTGGATCTCCCACTCGAGGACAGTTTCGACTGCGGGATCTCCCTCAGCGACTTCGACGACCTCGAAACTCATATCGACAACCATGTCGACTCCGAGATCTGCGCCAACAACAATCTCGACTTCGAGACTCATAACAACCTCGCCGACGCCGAGATGGGCATAGGCGACGAAGACGTCGACTGCGAGACCCGACTGCTCTGATACCATAAACAAGAACTAAAGTAACAAGATGTAGTTAAACATTGGATAAGAAGCTGGGAGGTCCCTCGGGAACCTGGCGACTTTCACATTGTACACCCCTGCAGGGATAAATCTTTTCGAAAAGCCGTGTCCGCGGTTATGGACGACTTGGTGACGGATTCAGAGATCATAGAATAACTTTAACGGAATGATTAAAAACTGGGTACTAGAGGTACCATCTCAAGCTTGTAAGGTGAGCTTCCTCGAGGGTGATTCGGGGAGGTGCCTTTGATTGAACAGGTACTATGAGGGTGATGATGGTGATAAATGGTGAGAAATGTGATTCAAGAGACAAGAGTTACTGCTTACCCCTCTTTTAAAAGTATTCTGATTAGACGATGCCATGGAGTCTTGTTTTATTAAATAAAATCAGCTTTATGCAAAAGAGCCATAAAACCTTGAAAGCTAATCATCGAGCATATATTAGCTCTTAATCTTGCGAGTTCGTCGAACTCAACGTCGTTTGTTTTGTTTCAGAGGAGGACTTCACCGACCTCGAAGGTGGGTTCTTTGTGGACGTCGACGAGTAGTCTGGGGTTCCCAGGTGGCAGCTTGGGACATCCCGGAACAGCTGGCGCTGGATGTTTATCTGTAGGCCTCTTAGGCCATATTTGGTTCTTGTTGTTTAGAACAACCTATCTTTGCTTCCGCTTGATGTAATGTTGGGTCAGTGACCTCTGGTTGTCATTTGCTATCTTTCTCTGTATAAGAGTTGAACTATATGATTTGTGTCGTAGAGTCTGTGATGTGCCAGTTGTTCCACAAGTCTTGATCTTACTATTATGCTTTGATAGTTGTGCCTGTGTTAAGGCATCAATTGGGGTGTTGCGTTGTCTGGAGTGAGGTGTACCCAGCAACGCCTGCCAAAGGTTTTGGCCGGGGATTGGTAAACCCGTAACCTCCGGTTGTATCGCTTAACCGGTGACACACAGCATCACTGTATAGCAGTCGGGTCGGGGCGCCACAAGTTGGTATCAGAGCAGGACTGCCTGTAGGAAACCCTTCTACTGGTCGACGTTGAGTCTAGTGTTTGTGAAAATATTTTAACCTAAAAATGAGTTGTGAAAACCATCTCAGGATTCTTTTTACTCCTTATCTGGTTACACTCTACTCTCGGAGCAATCTTATCTCGATTTGTGTTAAAGGTTTTACTTCTCGTCTGTTACTTCAAAATTAGGAGTAACGTGGGCGGGTTCTACCTTTAGTGTTATGTGTCCAGTTGCTCCCGCTGCGTGCAATCCCAAATCAACTCAGATGTTTCTACCAAATCAATCTTTTGATCCTTTCTTTGGGTTTTAACCCACGGACTTGAACATAAGGTCCCGGATTGTGTCAACTAGAGTGTGTTAAGTTGTGATTTCTTAACTCTCACTAGTAGCACATGATGCTGATCTTCGACCCAAGTTCTATCTTGTTGTTTTCCTTCTCGCAAAGTATTATCGTCCCTAGTCTGTGTACTTGTGAAGACGCTAATGCTATTGTTCGACCATTCGGAGAAAGATACTAACTGTGTCATTGTCAAATCTCCAGAATGGCTCGAGGAGGTCGTGGAGGCCGTGGTGGTCGCGGTAACCACAATGATGATGAGGATGATCTGCCGCCACCACCCTCGATGGCTCAAGTCTTGATGGCCATTGAGGAGAACCGTGGGCGCAATGAGCGCTTGCTTGAGCAGTTGGTGCAGCAGAATGCACGGAGGAACGAGTGCAACACTCTCACCGAGTTCCTGCGCTCGCAGCCACCCACTTTTGCTGATGCTAAGGAGCCACTGGAAGCTGATGATTGGCTTCGTGCTTTGGAGCGCAAGTTCTCCGCGCTTCATGTTCCATTGGCGGAGCAAGTCAACTTTGCCACCTACCTCTTGGTTGGTGCTGCTGGCTGTTGGTGGGAAAGCCATGTGGCTTTGTTTCCAGCCAACCATGTCTTCACCTGGGCTGAATTCCGCACTGCCTTCCGAGCGGAGTACATTCCCCAGCCGATCATGGACTTGAAGAGGAGGGAGTTCCTGGATTTGCAACAGGGACGGATGGACCTCCGCACTTATGGTCGTGAGTTCAACCATCTTCTCGTTACGCCCCAAGGGACGTGACCAATGATGCTGACAAGCAAGAGCTGTTCCGCAAGGGTCTGACTCCGCAGCTCCGCTATGAGCTATTGCCCTTCAGGTTCCAGACCTATCAGGAGCTGTTCAACCAGGCTTTCACTCTTGAGCAAGGAAGAAAGGAACTTGAAGCTTCCAAGAGGCCCGCACATGGGGACCACCAGAGTTCCTCGGGTTCTGAGAGCAAGAAGCGCAGGGTGTTTGTTCCCTACAGCGCCGTACCTCGTGCTCCCTTCATGCCGAGGGCAGCAGGATACAGGCCACCTCCTCCGCGCCCCACTACTTCGACACTTGGGGTAGGCGGAAGTGGGTACCGTCCTATGCTACCTGCTCCACCTGGAGTCACTTGCTACACCTGTGGCCAGGCTGGCCACTACTCCAGGGAGTGCCCCCAGAAGGCACCTCTCGCGATAACTCCTGCACGAGCCCCTGCCACTCCAACTGGCAAGGCTGGACCTATTGTGCGTGGTCGCCTGAACCACGTCTCTTGAAGAAGCTGAAGATGACCCCGGCGTTCTTATGGGTGAGTTACGAATCAACGGCAATACAGCTACGGTTTTGTTTGACTCTGGAGCATCGCATTCATTCATATCCATAGCGTTTGCAAAAGAGCACAAAATACCGTTCGAGAAAATGAGCCGACCCTTGTGATCTACTCCTGGTTCCAAATGGCAAACCGATGGTGTTACTCCTGAGGTCCAGATTAATATAGGTTCCTTGTCTTTTCCTTATGCCTTGGTAGCTCTGAAGTCCAAAGGCATTGATGTCATATTGGGCATGAACTGGCTAGCTAAATACCGGGCTAATCTCGACTGTGCCGCCAAGACCATTACTGTGACCGCTCCTTCCGGTGACATTGTGAAGTATTGGCCTGCAACATCAATACCTCCGTCCGCCATCGTACCCCGCTCACCTGAGATTCTCCTTTGCTTTATGGAAGGCGAATCCCCTCCTGAAATCCAGGACATACACGTGGTGTGTGACTTCCCGGATGTGTTCCCGGAAGAGTTGCCTGGCATGCCTCCTGACCGAAGTGTGGAGTTTGTCATAGATCTACTTCCCGGTACCGCTCCAATTTCCAAGAAGCCCTACCGTATGCCGGTGGAAGAGTTGGCTCTGTTGAAAGAGCAAATTGATCAGCTGTTAGCAAGGAGTTCATCCAGCCTAGCAGTTCACCTTGGGGTTGTCCGGTACTCTTTGTCAAGAAGAGGGATTCTACCGTGCCTCGTCTAGTCTCTGACTATCGACCGTTGAATGCGGTGACAATCAAGAACAAGTATCCTATTCCTCGCATCAATGATCTGTTGGATCAGTTAGCTGGTGCAACGGTATTCTCCAAGATGGATCTGAGGTCAGGCTACCATCAGATAAAAATCAGAAAGGAGGATATTCCAAAGACGGCATTTGTTACTCGTTATGGCTCATATGAGTATACCGTCATGTCCTTTGGTCTCACAAATGCCCCGGCTACTTTCATGAGGCTCATGAACTCCATCTTCATGGATTATCTTGACAAGTTTGTCGTCATTTACATTGATGACATCCTTATCTATTCTAAAACCGACGAAGAGCATGATGAACATCTTCGTTGGTTCTGACACGGCTTCGTGAACACCGTCTTTATGCCAAGTTCTCCAAGTGTGAGTTTTGGTTGGATAAACTTGTCTTCCTTGGTCATGTAATATCCGCAATGGTGTGGAAGTCATTCCTGACAAGATTCAGTCCATTCTGGATTGGAAAACTCCAATGTCAGTCAAGGACATCGTAGCTTTCTCGGATTGGCAGGTTACTACCGCCGATTCATCGAAGTTTCTCCAAAATAGCCAAGGCTTGACTGACCTTCTCAAGAAGGATAAAAAGTTTGTATGGTCGGCCGAAGCTGAAGAGAGTTTCCAAACACTGAAAGCCAAGCTCACGTCCGCTCCTGTGCTTGTCCTGCCGGACACAAGCAAGGATTTCGTCGTCTTCTGTGACGCCTCTCTACAAGGTTTGGGCTGTGTGCTGATGCAAGATGGCCATGTGGTGGCTTATGCTTCTCGCCAACTTAAGCCGCATGAGCTCAATTACCCAACTCATGATCTAGAGCTTGCCGCGGTGGTCTATGCTTTGAAGCAATGGAGACCATACCTGTTTGGTAACCGTTGCGAGATCTTCTCGGATCACAAGAGTCTGAAGTACCTCTTCACCCAGCCGGATTTAAATCTCAGGCAAAGGCGTTGGTTGGAGTTAATCACGGACTACAATGTGAGTCTGAACTATCAACCCGGCAAAGCAAACGTCGTGGCTGACGCGCTAAGTCGGAAGTCCTATTGCAACAATCTGATGATTGAAAAGCCCAACCTCCCTCATGAAGAGTTCTCCCGTTTGAACTTGGAAATGGTTCCTTCCGGCTACCTTGCAAATCTGGAGATCAAATCTACTCTTGTAGATCAGATTAAGGATGCTCAGAAGCGTGACAAGGGTATTCTAAAAATCAAGGAGAACATTGCTAGCGGGAAGGCCAAATGTTTTTCTGTCAATGAACCGGAGTTGTTTATTTTGGTGACCGCTTGGTAGTGCCAAAGAAACAAAATTGAGAGGGTTGATCCTCCAAGAAGCTCATGAATCACCTCTCTATTCATCCCGGTAGTACCAAGATGTACCAAGACCTTCGGCCACAATTCTGGTGGACTCGGATGAAACGGGAAATTGCTAGGTATGTTGCTGAATGCGACACCTGTCGACGCGTAAAAGCTGAACATCAAAGACCAGCCGGCACTCTCCGCCCTATTGCAGTCCCCGAGTGGAAATGGGATGAAATTGGGATGGATTTCATTACTGGACTACCAAAGTCTCCCAAGGGAAATGATGCCATCTGGGTAATCATTGATCGGTTATCAAAGTGGCTCACTTCCTCCCTGTCAGAGTTGATGTCACAGCCGCTAAGTTGGCGGATCTCTATACCTCCAGGATTGTAGTGCTTCACGGCGTTCCCAAGAAGATAATCTCTGATCGTGGAAGTCTGTTCACCTCCAGGTTCTGGACTAGTTTCCAACAAGCCATGGGAACCCGTCTCAACTTTAGCACCGCGTTCCATCCCCAAACTGATGGTCAGACTGAAAGGGTGAACCAAGTGTTGGAAGACATGCTTAGGGCATGTGTCATCTCTTTTGGCAAAGGTTGGGAAAAGTATCTCCCTTTCGCGGAGTTCTAACACAATAGCTATCAAGCTAGTCTGGGCATGGCTCCCTTCGAGGCTCTATATGGAAGAAAATGCCGCACTCCGCTGAATTGGTCCGAGACCGGAGAGAGAGCACTCTTTGGTCCAGATTTGATCAATGAAGCTGAGGAGAAGGTTAGAATCATAAGGGAGAATCTGAAGATTGCTCAGTCTAGGCAGAAGAGCTACTATGACAAGCATCATCAGGAGATTCACTATGAAATTGGTGATAAAGCTTATCTCCTGTCTCTCCCCTCCGTGGCGTTCGCCGCTTCGGAATAAAAGGAAAATTGGCCCCTGCTATGTCGGTCCGTTCACCGTCCTGGAAAAGTGAGGAGATCTTTCTTATAAGTTGGTTGCCGGTCAAATTTCCGAATGTGCATGATGTGTTCCATGTCTCCCAACTCCGCCGTTGTTTCAAGGATCCTATCCATGGGGTCAATCATGAGGAGCTAGATCTACAAGAAGACCTCACTTATCGTGAGCATCCTATCCGTGTCTTGGATGAAGCTGAAAGAAAGACCCGGAACAAGACCGCCAAGTTCCTCAAGGTTCAATGGTCTCACCATTCCGAGGAAGAAGCGACTTGGGAACGAGAATCTAGTCTCCGTGAGGAGTATCCCGACTTCTTTTCGCACTCTTAGAATCTCGGGGCGAGATTCCTGTAAGGAGGGTAGAATTGTAACAGCCCAAATGCTTGAAACCTGAAAATCTGTATAAAATTTTCACTTTTGCTCCATACATGCATCTTTGCATCATGGCATCCTTTTTCCTTTGTTAGACTTCACACAAATTGGTTTGGCAACATTGGAAAACAAATTGCTAACTTGACTAAACAAAATCTCAAATCAATGGAAGTGTTCAAACTTGCAAAACAAAATTTACTTTGACATGTTATATCGGTCAAGGAAGTTCCAAGGGTTCCCAAATATTATTTTGGACTTGGTGAATAATTCAAAAAGGTTTAACAATTTGATTTACCCCAAAAATTGCCTACAACAACAATATGAACAAAAGGTTGCAAAACTTTTATTTTGGACAAACCAATTTTGTGGAGCAACTAAATGACAAGGGGAGGCTACCCAAATTATTTCATAATTTTTGGATAAGTTTAAATGCCTCATTTGATTCAAAACAGGTGCTGGTTTAATTTTTAAATCAGCAAAGGACCTATATGTAAATCTGGAGGGACCTATCTGTGATGACTTCAGAAATCCCAGGGACCTTGTTGTCAAACTCGCGTCATCCCCTTCCTCGCTCTGTAGCGACGCGCCGGAGGTGCTTGCGCCGCACCAGCTCGACGCGCTTGACGCCGGGCCCCTCCCCCTCTGCCTCCACACGTGAGGAGCAGCCCGAGGCCCTCGGCTACCATCCCCCTCACTCGCTCCCCTGCCCCGCTTCTCCTTCTCTCCTCTCCATGGCCGGAGGGCAGCACGAGCTCGCCGCGCTCGCCGCCGCTGGTTGAGTGCCTCCCGCACAAATCGAAGAACCCCAAGGCTGCGCCGTGCCCCCTCTACCCCCTGGCCAAGGGAATCGAGCCCGAAGGCCGTAGAACGCCGCCGCCGTCCATTTTTTTCTCGCCGCGGTTTTCCGAGCTCGCCGAGCTTCACCGGGAAAATACGCCGCCGTCACGCCACCCCACGCCTCGCTGTCTGCAGCAACGTGTTCCTGGTGAGCTGCCCGTCCCGTTGGACCTCTCCTCTCTCTCTCTCCCGGGCTCTGTGCTCGCCGTACTGCCGCCATCGCCGTAGTCGCCGTCCTCGCCTCGCGCGATGGCCGGCCTCACAGCCAGCCCAGGCCGGGCGGGAGACCGCTGGCGTCTGTTAGGTGGCCGGCCCACCAGCCGGCCCAAACCGGTGGGGAGGCCGGTGGCCTCTGCTAACAGGCCGGCCTGCCAGCCGGCCCAGGCCGGGTGGAGGGCTGTCTAGCCCGTTTCCTTTTTTTTTAGGGGTTCTGTTTTCCCTTTTTCCTCCCCCGTTTCGCGCGTGTTTCCCGCTCCCCTCTCTCGCATTTGAGACATCGACTCCGATGTTTCGACCACCATTTCTTCCTCCCTTTCTCTCGAATCTGAGGAAATAACTTTTAATAGTTGTTAAAAATAAAATAATCAAAAGTAAATAATTAAAAGAAGGATTCTAAAAGTAATAACTTTTTACGGTGCCTCCGAAAGTTGCGAGCGAGGTACCGAGACGCTCGGAATAACGAGAGCTATCCCGATTCATCATCATCATGCATATTTGATCCCGATTATAACATTGTACTTATAGTAGTATCGGAATCACTAAGTTAAATATGGGGGATTTCTTTCTTTAGTCGAAGTAATCCTTCCACCCCCATTTAATAATGCTAGATACTCATAATAAGTTCCATGCATTTAAATTGTCATACCATCATGTGTTTGCGCATTGCATTTGTGAAGCATGTGTGGTGATTGATTGTCTCTTCCGTGTTTTGTGCACCGGTAGATCAAGGAGGTGAAGTGCCACCCCCGTCTCGTGACGATCCGTACTACCAGCCGTATCAACAAGGCAAGCGTAATTCCCCCCTCTGAGCATATCTTATCCTATTTTCCGCAAGTATTTTCTCCACTATAATATTGCATGCGGTTCCAAATGTCAACTTTACTTGGAGTAGAGTATCCTATAGTTGCATCAAGTTCCCTATGCCATACACCTGTTCCCCTCCTATTTAACCATAGGATTGTATTGTTGGCCGAGATAATTACTATGCTATGTTGATGCTTAGCCATGCTTAGTTAAGTGCATAGCAGTACTATGGTTACTTCATGTAGGTAACAGGTGCTGAGATGAGAATGACGGTGGAGAATTGTGGTGACGGATAATAAAATGCTTAAAGGTGGGGATGAGAGGCCACATGGGATGTGGTGGGTTGTCTCGTTCTCGCCGCCTAAGTGCGAGTTCTCGCCTACGAGCCAAGTTGAGCGTGCAACCATGCGTGGGCATATGGAACCTCGTCGACTGACTAACTTGTGGCGGACTAGCCGAGGGTCCTCTAGTTTGGCTTTCCATTTGCGCGTGCGTTGAGGATGGTGGCCAAGACTGAGATGAGGATGGTTGTGTCAGGAAAATAAGTGGCCGCGGGGCAGGGAAAGGTACCTCTTGTCCTACCGCCACTGATGATCCTGGGTTAGTCTTAAGCGAGGTAAAGGTCGTAGCCGCTCCCACCCAGCCGGCTTTCCCCGGAAGAGAGCTAAGAGCTAGGCAATGGGTCGGACGGTACGCATGGATAAGAAGCTGGGAGGTCCCTCGGGAACCTGGCGACTTTCACATTGTACACCCCTGCAGGGATAAATCTTTTCGAAAAGCCGTGTCCGCGGTTATGGACGACTTGGTGACGGATTCAGAGATCATAGAATAACTTTAACGGAATGATTAAAAACTGGGACTAGAGGTACCATCTCAAGCTTGTAAGGTGAGCTTCCTCGAGGGTGATTCGGGGAGGTGCCTTTGATTGAACAGGTACTATGAGGGTGATGATGGTGATAAATGGTGAGAAATGTGATTCAAGAGACAAGAGTTACTGCTTACCCCTCTTTTAAAAGTATTCTGATTAGACGATGCCATGGAGTCTTGTTTTATTAAATAAAATCAGCTTTATGCAAAAGAGCCATAAAACCTTGAAAGCTAATCATCGAGCATATATTAGCTCTTAATCTTGCGAGTTCGTCGAACTCAACGTCGTTTGTTTTGTTTCAGAGGAGGACTTCACCGACCTCGAAGGTGGGTTCTTTGTGGACGTCGACGAGTAGTCTGGGGTTCCCAGGTGGCAGCTTGGGACATCCCGGAACAGCTGGCGCTGGATGTTTATCTGTAGGCCTCTTAGGCCATATTTGGTTCTTGTTGTTTAGAACAACCTATCTTTGCTTCCGCTTGATGTAATGTTGGGTCAGTGACCTCTGGTTGTCATTTGCTATCTTTCTCTGTATAAGAGTTGAACTATATGATTTGTGTCGTAGAGTCTGTGATGTGCCAGTTGTTCCACAAGTCTTGATCTTACTATTATGCTTTGATAGTTGTGCCTGTGTTAAGGCATCAATCGGGGTGTTGCGTTGTCTGGAGTGAGGTGTACCCAGCAACGCCTGCCAAAGGTTTTGGCCGGGGATTGGTAAACCCGTAACCTCCGGTTGTATCGCTTAACCGGTGACACACAGCATCACTGTATAGCAGTCGGGTCGGGGCGCCACACAGGCTCAGACATGAGCCGATGAGATGTCGAGTCCATGACGGGACTCGAAAGTACATACATATGCCCTCGGGTCATACCCCAACAGGTCTATGTGGCCATCGCCGCAGAAACATCAGAAACTGCGGCCAGCCACAGGCCTACAGAATTCCCGTGCACAGTCACTATGCCGGACGGAGCCACAACCTCACAATCACTGCTGAGATGGCAGCAAAAAGCAGATAAAGTTATCAAAGAGTGCACAATGATGCCAGCAGACGCAACACAAGAAGAGATGTTGACCTTCCAGTACTTCAACTGGCAGGAGTCACTTCGACTGAAGCAGATAAGAGCCACACTCGAAGAACGCAAAAAGCAAGCTAGCTTGTCGAGTGTGCGCAGAAGACAGCTCTCCCTGAGCTCCACCGGGCGAGCAGACACAGGACGCAGATCAAGGTTGTCACACCTCTCGCCAGGCGAGAAGGCGGCACTCACCCGCAACTTAGGCAACTCCTTCATGACATACGACGAGGAAGGACTGCCGGTGCCCAAAACAGCAGCAGGTGCTCTCTACACCGCTGCAGCATACCTGGAGGCAATCAAGCCCCCAGCGGATGACCCCAATGCAAAATTACACCGCCAACAGATCAAATCACTCACCTTAGCTGCAAAGGCCATACGCCAAGTTCCAAGAACTCCAGGTGGGAGTCGAGACCGTGCCCTAGTCGACGCACTTCGGGAAGAGCATAATCACAGTGGTCGTCGCCACCACTCGAAGGAAAGAAGCGGCTCGCGAAGGCGCAGGTCCAGGAGCAGATCACGCAGATCATACAGTAGCGACTCATACTCTGATCGAGAGCCTGAGCCACATGGAGCTCTGTGCTTCACTCGACGCGTCCGCGAGACACGGATGCCCAAAGGATTCAAACTCACATCCGAACATCCCAAATACACGGGTCAACAAGAACCTTCCGGGTGGGAAGATTACAGGCTGGCAGTTGCGTGCCAGCGGTGTCACATCCCAAATTTGGAAACTAAGAAAAACTTAGTTTTACAAGACCCAAAATTCAGAACCAACAAAAACTTTTTGAAATAATTCACTGATGATTGTGTTTTCCTTCCCGTTGCTGTGTTGAACCTTGTGTGACCTGTTGTTTAAGTTGTTTGACTAGTAAATATTAAACCTAAGAACTCAACCAAGATGAAAATATTATTAACTTTGGTGATCATGTCATGACAAGAAAAATATTCCATGTATCTTTTCCATTCTTATTTTGGCCAACTTGGTTGTGGTGTTGATCTTGTTGTGATTGTTTGCTTATTGGACTTGTAATTGTATTGATTGTAATTCTTGTTTTATTGTTTGCTTGGGTGAATAATTACACCAATATACTTGAGTGTTAAGTTGAAAACCCACTGGTCACAAATTTGGAATGTGGCTTGAATTTAAAGCAAACTCCTCAAATTATTCAACAAATAGAAATTAAGATCATGAATTAAAAAGAAATGATCTTAATAAATTATTTTCCCTACTTAGCTATCTATTTCCTTCAAACAAATATTTTCTCTATGAAAATAAAAACTATTTGAAGTTAATATATTTGTCAAGAAAGTTCCAAAGGTTCCAAACAATATTTCCTCACTTGCTTTTGAATTACTAAAAGAGTATCAAATTGAAATTGCCAAAAATAACATACTTAACTCCTATGAACAAAAGTGGATCAAAACATTTTATTTTAACACCCCAATTTTTGTGAAGCTTCTACATGTTATGGGGAGGCTACCTGATTTTTCTCAAATTTATCTAAAATGTTTTAGTGCCCGAATAAATCCCCAAAAACCTACTGGTTTTAAAAAGGAAACAAAAGAAGAAGAAAAGGACTTAGATGTAAATAGAAAAAGAAGTCCAGGGGGCGTTCTGTAAAAACTTCATCTTCCTGTAGCTGCAGTGCGCCGTGCTCCTCGCTCTCGCTCGTCGTCGCTCGCCGCCCGGACCCCCCCTCCCGCTCTCTGCTGCCCTGCGAGAAGGATAAGGAGGCCCCCCAGGCGCTCCTCTGCTCCTCACTTCTCCCTCACCTCCTTGCCTGCTCTCTCCCTCTCTGTTTCCCTCACCACGGCCGAACCCCAACCATGAACGCCGTCGCGCATCGCCGGCGATTGGAGCATCCCCGAGCAGATCGAAGACAGCCGCCGCCTTCGCCTCGTCGTCCTCTGCATCCCGTCCAAGGAATCGAGAAGGGGAGCCCTGCATCGTCTCCACCAAGCTCATCCTCATCATCTCTGGCCGCCGAACGTCGAGGAAGCTTGCGAGCTACACAGACCACCGTTCCTCGCCATTTTCGCTTCCCGAGCTCCCCTCATCGCGAGCTAGCTAATGGACATCACCCTTTTCTTCTTAGGGCACCGGAGTCGCCGCGCCGTCCTCGCCGGAGCTCCCTGCTCGCCACCTCGCTCTGCCGTGCGTGTCGAGAGGAAGAAGAAAGCACCGTACCGCTTCGCGTCGCACATGGGCTGCTGGTTGGGCCAAGATCTGTGTCGCCCGGCCAGATCTGGGCCAGATCGAGCCCATTCCTGTTTTTCTTTAATAGGTCTATTATCTGTTTAATTCCCTGTTTAATTTACAGTGATGCTTTAATTCATTTGTGGTTAATGTGTACTAGCAATTTGAGTGATCTAAATTTTGTAGTGTTCCTGTGTGTTTTCTTAAACATGCAGCACTGGCTGCTTGCAAAAATATTAATTTGTGAGCCTTCTAGATTTAATCCTATAAAAAGTATGTTTTGCATTAAAAATTAAATATCTAGAGTTTTATAGATCCAAAAATTGCAAACTAAAATTCTCTGGATAGGTTGAGAGGCTACCTTTCCAGATCTGTTGGCCTTGCTTGCAAATGAAACCTAAAACAAAAGTTCTATGCATTCTTGAAAACACACTGTGGCACTTTGGTGATTTTTGTAGATTTTTGTGAGATGAATTTTGGAGTAAATCCAATTGGGTTGTCTTCTATATGTGTAGGAGAACATATCCCTAGCTTGGTTTGAATTTAGGAGTCATTGATTGACTGTGGTGATAATTATAAGGTTTAGGCCTTTTCTGCCTATTTTTATTAAACCTTTATAAATTGTTGTGTTATAACTTTATTATTATAAAGGTGTTTCCTAGCATGTGTAGGGTGGTAACCCACTGTTGTGGTGTGTTTCCTTATTTTACTAGCATGGTAGGAGAGCTACTTGTGGGGTATGTATTTGTTAGGGTTTTATTCCCTAAGTAGTTGCTCTTCTAGTAATAAAATTATTATTACTCTGGTGTTGCTTGTTTTAAATTTCATCTTGTGTGCTAATATTAACATGGTTGGTACTGTTATTGGTGTCTGTTAGACATGTTGGTTGTTAGACATGTTGGTGTGAGTAATATGTTTGCATTGCTTAATAAACTTGATGATCCTTGAGTTGAGTACTAGCTTAAGTATCTTGTTACTGTATCCACCCTAGCTTGGTGAGATATTTTGAATTACAAAGATTAATTGGTGACCTAACTTTTGTATGAAGTATTTCCTGATTAGGGAAAAATGGTTGTTAATTACCTCTAGTTGAGGGTGTCTTTGTGCCCTCTTGTTTTAGCATGTTTGTGGTGTTATACTCCTGATTAGTATAATGCCCTTGTAAATGTAGATCTTAGTTGTGGCTTGAGTGATTAGTTTGATACTTGTGGTTTGTTCCTTGTTTGTATACCACTTGTGGTTTGGTTTGCTTATCGAGTGTTGTTTTATTTTCATGTTTGCGACGCTAGAATTAAACGCTACCGGAGTGGTATTTCGAGAGGATTTATGGAAGAACAGTCGGAGTTTATTTCTCTGATCAGTGAGGAAAGTCCAGGGACATCATGCTGAAATCAGGCAAGCTATTCTCTGAGCTTGCATCTATATACATCTATTTTGATTCACATGTTTTACTTATAAAGAGCATAAGTGACTTATGTGGTGGTGTGCCACTAAAGTTATGATTTTGAAAACACTTTGTTTTAAAAATACAAGTATATTATTTTGACACCCTATATGGAGATATTAGATGGAAATTCTTTTCAAACTATAGGATGGAAAAAAAATATTGTTTACTCAAAACTCCTTTGAAATACTTGTGTGGATATGGAATACCGAGATGTCGGTGTTGAAGTGGAGAAATGGAGAATGGGGATGTTTATGAAAAATGCACATTGTGTCTTTGTACTATGACGACCAGCCGATAACCTGTGCGACCACATTTACCCACATATGGGGAAGGGCGTAGTCATATAGTCTGCTCATATTAGTACTGGAAGCCTCAACAACGAGGATGACCTCGTTCCATGAGGGGATGGTTTGGTGACCTGCCCCTGACCCGGGTCCTCTAAAGAGAAGACTGCCAGCTGAGTTGGTATGTATGAATTGGAGTAGAGGATTTGTAGGGCCATTAAAATTCGCCGGCAGAACTACGAAGTCCTCACACTTAGTTTCCGACGGGCTGGATTTAAGTGTCGATGGAACCGGTTTCGTAGCGGTAGGATCCTATACTAGCATGAGCAAAGGACAGGCTACGGTCGGTGACTCAACTTCGCATACACCTTGTATGGCGGGACGTGGCTGACACGATGAGTCACCGGATGGGTGTGGGAAAAGCGTGCTACCTCTGCAGAGGGTAATAAAACTATTCGAATAGCCGAGTCCTCGGATATGGACAGTTGGGAGGCCCTACTCTGACCATCTGCAAGTTTTGCAAAGTTTTGAGATTTGAAAATAAAATGGAGATGTGTTGTATCTGCAACTCTACCGACGGGCTGGTATGATGTTGCTGGAGAATGATTTGACCATGACGGGCTATGGTCGAGAAGTGAAGAGTTTTGTGATTTGAAAGTGGAAAATGTTTTAGGCAACTATACCAAAGGGCTGGTATGAGGTTGTTGGGATTGAATGACCATGAAGGGTTATGGTCGAAAAAGGAGGAGTTTTGGAGAAATAAACAAATGGTGATTTTCCGAGAAAATGTTTATTAAAGAGACTTCTTACCTTTTTCAACAAGGATGTATTTACGGGAAAAAGTTTTAAAAGCGACTTCTTACAAAAACTGATTTACGGGAAAAAGTTCTAAAGCCTTCTTTCCTGTTTCAAATAAAGTTATAGGAATTTTCAAACAAAGGTTTATTAAACAAAAGTCCATCCTCCTCTTTTTCAATAAGGAGGTGGAGTTTTCAAAGCAAAGAAGGTTTTATTTAAACAATAAAAATAGTAGAGCATGCTTATTCCGGGGGTAGTTTGCGAGTACATTCAAATGTACTCATATTGGTTTCGTCCCTGGCTATTGTCTTAGCCAGATTTTGAGGAGGAGCGGTTTGAAGAAAAAAGGACATTCATTGACGTCAATGCGAACTAGGGCGCTTCCCAGTCAGCTGCCTGTAGGGTTGGCAAACGACTTGGGCTCCACGTTGTTTTGGTGAATTCCGCTGCAAGTACCTGTTGAAGTTATGGCTTCAATCAAGTAAGTAAATTCATTCGGTATTTATGGGTGTTCTGTGATACCAATTCGAGTTATGTGCAACAACAGACTGATCATGGGATTGTTGCAGGAAACATAACGAGTATCTCGGATACCTAATCCGGGGTCCTCACAAGCGGGGCACCAACACTACAGCCATGCAGTACATACGACTCATGCTCGAAGGCACAGCTCGCGACTGGCTCAAGGCCCTACCCCCATCAACATACGACTCGTGGGATCACTTCCGCAGGGATTTCGTCAAAAAATTCGAGCCTCTATGTGAGCGCCCGAAAACATTCGAGGAGCTGCGGGCCTGCGTTCAGCGTTCAGACGAAACGTTGAGGTCATACATCAGACGATGGACTGAGATACGTAACTCATTGGAGTGGTTTCAGAAGATATGGCCATGGATGCTTTCGTCATGGGCCTCGCCAGGCGAGACTTCAAAGAAGCACTTGGCCGCCAAAAGCCAAAATCTGTAGCCCACCTCTTGCAGATCGCGACTGAGTGGGCAGATGGAGAGGATATGGCACGCACCACACGAGGGTCCTCACCCCGTGACAGACATGAGAATAGCAGTCGAAGCCATAGAGACTCATACAGAGACGACCGAAGGCGCAAACGTTCAAAACGTCATTACGACGATGACAGACCCAAATTCATGGCGGCTGGGTTCTCCACACCCCGCAATGATCAGGACAGAAGCGACCGACGGTCGGAAGATCGGCGAGACAGTTGAGATGATCGGCGAGACAGTCGAGATGATCGTCGAGACGGCTAACGCAGTGACAGCTACAAGAGGAAGGATTGGCGCAAGTCACGGGCACAATCTGAGCGATCATTCGAAGAAAATGGACGCTGATTGCAGATTACACCTGTACAAGGGGGACGATGGAAAACTGCGATCCAACCACTCGATGAGAAACTGCAGGGAGTTCGACCAAATGGCGACTGATTACGTAAATCGCAGAAAGGCAGCAGCCGCACAAGCACCTGCACCCGTGCCTCAGCCAAACAACGTGCCTGTTCTGATGGCACCACCTCCGCCACCACAGCCTGCCCCAGGCGGAAATCTCGCGGGTGCCATACAGCCCATGCCTCGGGTGGACGAACCACAGTACCCTCCGCCCCAAGGGCAGATGTACATGATACAGAAAGGTCGACCTTCCAACAGGGAGCAAAAACTTCGCACTCGACAAGCAAACATGGCGGTCATGTCACCTCCTGCGGTAACTGAATACTTGAAGGGAGCCGAAACCACAATAAGCTTCAGCAAAGAGGACCACCCTCCATCGGTTGTTCGACCAGGGCACTCTGCTCTGGTACTCGACGCGCAAATTGGAGGCTACGCCATGTCCAAGGTCTTCATGGATGGTGGGAGCGGCATAAACATCATCTTCGCAGATACGCTCCGCAAAATGAACAGGTCAGTCGAAAACCTGCCAAGATCCTCAAATACCTTCCACGGTATCGTTCCAGGGAAAGCAATAAGCCCAGAGGGCACCATACAACTCGACGTAACGTTCGGGGACAAGCACCACTTCAGGACAGAGTCGATGAGTTCGAAGTGGTCGACTGGAAGTCACAATACCATGCTATACTTGGACGCCCGACGTTCGCTCGATTCATGGCGGTGCCACATTATGCATACCTCCAGCTGAAGATGCCTGGACCAAAAGGAGTAATCACAGTCAAGGGGAACTTCCAAAAGTCTGACTCTTGCGACCGAGAATTCAGCAAAATCTCTGAGATGTTTGGCATGGAAGCAACACTCGCAGATCTAGCGGTCTCCAACGATCGAACACTTATGCCAGAGCACAAAAAGGTGGCAGTCGACAGAGCATTCAGTGCCACCAACGACACAAGATCGTATCAGGTGCACCCGACTGAGCCGACCAAGACAGTCAATGTCTCGTCGAGTCTGTCTATCGCATAGGAAAGCGCGCTCGTCGAATTCCTCCGTGAGAACTGGGATATATTTGCATGGTGTCCAGCAGACATGCCAGGTATTCCCAGGGAATTCACCGAGCACTCTCTCCAGCTACTTCCAGGTGCTAAAACAGTCAAACAAACAATGCGACGCATATCCGGCCCAAAAAGAACTGCAGTCGAAGCCGAAGTCGACAGGCTACTCGCAGCAGGATTCATCAGAGAGATCAAGAAATCACAATGGGTGGCCAACCCCGTACTTGTAGAGAAAAAGCATACAGACATCCTGCGGATGTGTGTAGATTTTACAGCACTCAATAAGTGATGTCCAAAGGATCACTTTCCACTACCTCGAATCGACCAGATCGTCGATTCCACCGCCGGGTGCGCTCGCTTGTCCTTCCTGGATGCTTACTCGGGTTACCACCAGATAAGGATGAAGGAAGAGGACGAAGAAAAAACGGCGTTCATAACCCCACTCGGGGTCTACTGCTACACCACAATGCCTTTCGGGCTCAAAAACGCAGGCGCAACCTATCAGCGCATTATGCAAGATTGCCTCAAGAAGCAGATTTGGCGAAACGTCCAAGTCTATGTAGATGACATCGTCATCACCACAAGAGAAGAAAGCACGCTACTCGATGACTTGCGGGAGACATTCGCAAACCTCAAACGCTTCCACATCAAGCTCAACCCGAAGAAGTGCACGTTCCGCGTGCCAGCCGGGCAACTCCTCGGGTATCTAGTCTCAGCTCGAGGAATCGAGGCGGACCCGGAGAAAATACAGGCCATCTTGACGATGCAAAGGCCTTCAAAGCTTCGCGACGTGCAAAAGTTGGCGGGTAGAGTAGCAGCACTCAATCGATTCATCAGCAAGCTAGGCGTAAAAGCACTCCCGTTCTATCGTCTGATGAAGAAGGCAGATAAGTTCGAGTGGACGCCAGAAGCCGAAGCAGCCTTCACGGACCCCTCACAAGCCCTCCAATCCTCGTAGCGCCAAGGGAACGCGAGCCACTATACCTATATGTCTCTGCAACTAATAGGGTGGTGAGCACTGTTCTTGTGGTCGAACGCAGAGAGGAGGGACACACCCAAAGCATACAACGTCCAGTCTATTACTTGAGTGAAGTGCTCTCCACATCAAAGCAGCGGTACCCGCACTATCAGAAGCTGGCATACTGATACGTCTCCAACGTATCCATAATTTCTGCTGTTCCATGCTTATATTATACCATTTGCTACATGTTTTATATACACTTGTATCACTTTTATGCATTTTCTGGGACTAACCTATTAACAAGATGCCACAGTGCCAGTTCCCTGTTTTCTGCTGTTTTTGGTTTCAGAAAGTTACTTCTGGAAATATTCTCGGAATTGCACGAAACAAAAGGCCAGTCCCTATTTTTCCAGCACGTACACGGAGTCCGAAGGAGAGACGAAGAGAGCCACGAGGTGGCCAAACCACCTGGCGGCGCGGCAGTGGGCCCAGCCGCCGCCTGTGGTTTGGGCCCCTCGGGGGTCCGCCGACATCGCCCCTTCGCCTATTTATTCCCCGAGACGTGAAAACCCTAAAACACCGAGCCTTTCATCCAGAACATATTCGCTGCCGCCGCCGTCGTCAACCCTAACTCGGGGGGTTCTGAAGCTCTTCCCGGCACCCTGCCGGAGAGGGGAATCATCACCGGAGGGCTCTACATCGCCATGCCCGCCTCCGGAGTGATGCGTGAGTAGTTCATCCTTGGACTATGGGTCCATAGCAGTAGCTAGATGGTTGTCTTCTCCACTTGTGCCATCATGTTTAGATCTTGTGAGCTGCCTATCATGATCAAGATCATCTTATTGTAATGCTACATGTTGTGTTTGCTGGGATCTGACTTATATTGATACCTATGTGGAGCTGAATATTATATTATCATGTCTATGTCATTTGTGATCTTGCATGCTCTCCGTTACTTGTTGAAGCCTTGGCCAAGTGAATACTTGTGACTCCAAGAGGGGGTATTTATGCATGATAGTTGGGTTCAACCTCTATTTAACCTGGGATAGTGACAGCAAGTTCTAAGGTTGTAGATGTGTTGTTGCCACTAGGGGTAAAACAGCAATGCTTTATTCAAGGATGAATGTATTGTTTACATTACGCACATTACTTAATGCAATTGTCTGTTGCTTGCAACTTAATACTGGAAGGGGTACGGATGTTAACCGGAAAGTGGACTATTTAGGCATAGATGCATGCTGGATAGCGGTCTATGTACTTTGTCGTAATGCCCAAATGAATCTCATAGTAGACACCACAGCTCACACATGCATGTTATATGCACTTATCAATTGTCAATTGCCCAGCTGTAATTTGTTTACCCAGCATGTTAGTTATCTTATTGGAGAGACACCACTAGTGAACTGTGGACCCCGGTCCATTCTTTTACATCTGAAATACAATCTACTGCAATCATTGTTCTCTACTGTTTTATGCAAACAAACATCATCTTCCATTCGATACGTTTAACCCTTTGTTTTCAGCAAGCCGGTGAGATTGACAACCTCACTGTTAAGTTGGGGCAAAGTAATTTGATTGTGTTGTGCAGGTTCCACGTTGGCACCGGAATCCCTGGTGTTGCGCCGCACTACACTCCTTCACCAACACCTTCGAAGCAACCTCGTTTTCCTACTGGTTCGATTAAACCTTGGTTTCATACTGAGGGAAAACTTGCTGCTGCACTCATCATACCTTCCTCTTGGGGTTCCCAACTGACGTGTGACGTACAAGCATTGTTTCTGGCACTATTGCCGGGGAGATATTCCCTCGTCAACTTAGAGCCACAACACGTTTTCTGGCGCCGTTGCCGGGGAAAACCGAATTGCTTCTGCAAGGGGAGTCTCTCACACCCAATCTCTTTACTTTGTTATTTGTCTTGCTTAGTTTATTTTTATTTAGTCTTGTTTGCTCTCTTTATCAAAAACACAAAAAAATTAGTTACTTGTTTAATTCAGTTTGATTTTGTTTTTCAAAATGAGTACTCCTGAGAACACTAAGTTGTGTGACTTCACTAGCACAAACAACAATGATTTCATATGCACTCCTATTGCTCCACCTGCTTCTAAGCAGAATTTTATGAAATTAAACCTGCTCTATTAAATCTTGTTATGAAAGAGCAATTTTCTGGTGTTAGTACTGATGATGCTGCTGCCCATCTTAATAACTTTGTTGAACTTTGTGAAATGCAAAAGTATAAGGATATGGATGGGGATATTATAAAACTGAAACTTTTTCCTTTCTCCTTGAGAGGAAGAGCTAAAGAATGGTTGCTTTCTTTGCCTAGAAATAGTATTGATTCTTGGACAAAATGCAAAGATGCTTTCATAGGGAAATATTATCCTCCTGCTAAGATTATATCCTTGAGAAGTAGCATTATGAATTTTAAACAACTTGATAATGAACATGTTGCTCAAGCTTGGGAAAGAATGAAATCTTTGGTGAAGAATTGTCCCACTCATGGACTGACTACTTGGATGATCATCCAAACCTTTTATGCAGGATTAAATTTTTCCTCAAGGAACTTATTGGATTCAGCCTCTGGAGGAACCTTTATGTCCATCACTTTAGGTGCAGCAACAAAGCTACTTGATGATATGATGATCAACTATTCCGAATGGCACACCGAAAGAGCTCCTCAAGGTAAGAAGGTAAATTCTGTTGAAGAAACCTCCTCTTTGAGTGATAAGATTGATGCTATTATGTCTATGCTTGTGAATGGTAGATCTCATGTTGATCCTAATAATGTTCCTTTAGCTTCATTGGTTGCTCAAGAAGAGCATGTTGATGTAAACTTCATTAAAAACAACAACTTCAACAACAATGCTTATAGGAATAATTTTGGTAGCAACAACTCTAGGCTTTTCCTTCAAGTGGTAATGGTTATTTTAATGCTAGATCTTTTATGCCTAGTGAGGAAAGGATGATAGAAATTGAGAGATCAACTAAAAGCTTTATGCAATCACAATTTGAGCAAAATCAATTGTTTACAAAAGCTATGAATGAACAAACTGCCATGTTGAAGAATATAGGACAGCAACTCGAAAATATAAATAGTGAGATTTCAGGTTTGCAAACTAAGATTTCCATTGCTGAAAACCGTATTTCATCTATGTCTGAAGCTCAGTCCTCTTTGATTAATAACATGGCAGCGAAACCTGAAGGTCTTGATGAGTCATTTGCTACAGCAAATGCCATCCAAGTTCGAATTGATAATAATATTAGGATGTTGGCTGAATTGCATGCTAGGTGGGAAAAAGAGGAAGAACTTGAAAAAGAGAATAGTATAGTTAGAGTTTGTACTATCACCACCACTAGTAATGCTAATGTTTACATGCTAGTAAGCCTCCTACTATTGATGGTAATGTTATTGGTGTTGGTAATGTCTCTACTACTTCTGCAAAGCGTTTGAAATTGCCTAAAACTGCTGAAACTTTTTCTGATAAAAGTGCTGAAATTTTTCAAACTATTGGAGACAATGGTTCCACCACCATTGACAATAATGATTTTGATTTTGATGATTGTAACATCTCTGAAGTTATTATGTTCTTGCAAAAATTAGCTAGAAGTCCCAATGCTAGCACTATTAATTTGGCTTTTACAAAGCATATTACAAATGCTCTTTTGCAAGCTAGGGAGGAGAAGTTGAAACTTAAAGCTTCTATTCCTAGGAAATTAGAAGATGGTTGGGAACCCATCATTAAGGTAAAGGTGAATGATTTTGATTGCAATGCCTTGTGTGATCTTGGTGCAAGTATTTCGGTTTTGCCCAAGAAGCTTTATGATATTCTTGATTTGCCACCTTTGGAACATTGTTATTTGGATGTTTTTCTCGCTGATAATGCTATGAAGAAACCTTTGGGGCGAGTTAATGATGTTTTTATTACAGTAAACAATAACCTTGTCCCGTTGATTTTATTGTTATGGATATTGAATGCAATGCATCTTGTCCTATTGTTTTGGGAAGACCTTTTCTTCGAACTGTTGGTGCCATCATTGATATGAAAGAAGGTAATATAAGGTACCAATTTCCTCTCAAGAAAGGTATGGAACACTTCCCTAGGAAGAGAATGAAGTTACCTTTTGACTCTATTGTTAGAGCAAGTTATGATGTTGATGCTTCTTCTCTTGACAACACTTGATTTTCACTTTCTGCGCCTAGCTGAAAGGCGTTAAAGAAAAGCGCTTATGGGAGACAACCCATCGTTTTTATTTGCTGTTATTTTTGTTTTCTTTGAGTCAAGGAGTTTTGTTACTTCTGTAGCAACTCCTTTGTATCTTTATTTTATCGCAATGTTGTGCCAAGTAAAGTTCTATATTGAAAGTTGATGCAAGATTTGGATTTCTGCGCAGTGACAGATTTTTAGCTGTCACGGATTTGAGCTTATCTCCCTGTAGAAAATTCAAAAAATTCTGAAAAAATCACGCATATTCCTGAGATATGTACGCAACTTTCATTATTTTAGGCCAGATCCATCTGAGCAACTTAAGTGCCTCGAAAAAATTCGTCATTCCAGACTGTTCTGTTTTTGACAGATTCTGCCTTTTGTTTTGCATTCGCTCTTTTACTGTGTTTGTGTGGATTTCTTTGCTCCACAAAGCATTGGTGGCTGTAGCTAATGTCCAGAAGCTTTGGGATTGATTGTATCATTACAGAATATGAGAATTTTTGATTATGCACTAACCCTCTAATGAGAACTGTCTTGAGTTTGGTGTGAAGGAAGTTTTCAAGGATCAAGCGAGAAGGGTGATATTATGTGATCAAGAAGAGTGAAAAGCCTAAGCTTGGGGATGCCCCCGTGGTTCATCCCAACCATATTCAGAGAGACTCAAGCGTCTAAGCTTGGGGATGCCCAAGGCATCCCCTTCTTCATCAACAAACTTATCAGGTCATCTCTAGTGAAACTATATTTTAATTCTTTCACATCTTATGCGCTTTACTTGGAGCGTCTGTGTGTTTTTATTTTTGTTTTTGTTTGAATAAATTCGGATCCTAGCAATCCTTGTGTGGGAGAGAGACACGCTCCGCTTTTTCATGTGAATACTCATGTTCTTCACTTATATTTGTTGAGTATTCTTAACTAGCTACTGCAGTGCTTTTAGCTCCTGTTTTTCATGCATCTCTTCGAGCTGTTAGCACTTGTTTATAAATACTCTCTTGCTGCATTATATTATCATTTGGAGAGTTTATGTTTAAATAAATTATTGGTGTTTGTTTGGAAGAAAGAAAATGCTACATGTAGTAGTTGGTATTGGAAAAGACATATGCATTCTTGTAGATCATTGTCTTGTTTTGATTTGATGCTTTGCAATTGTTTTGAGCTCTCAAGTAGATCATGTTTAAGCTCTTGCATCATGTAGTTAAAGCCTAGTAGTGGAGAACTACCGTAGAGCTTGTTGAGACTTGGGATGCATATTTGTTCTCTCTAAGGTCTAGATATTTTCTGGTAAAATGTTTGAGCAACAAGGAAGACAGTGTAGAGTCTTATAATACTTGCAATATGTTTTTATGTGATTCTTGCTGTACCGGTTTATACTTGTGTTTGCTTCAAACAACCTTGCTAGCCTAAACTCTGTACTGAGAGGGAATGCTTCTCGTGCATCCAAAACTTGAGCCAAAACCCATGCCATTTGTGTCCACCATACCTACCTACTATGTGGTATTTCCTGCCATTCCAAGTAAATATTTCATGTGCTACCTTTAAACTATTCAAAACTTTATTACTCCTTATTTGTGTCAATGTTTTATAGCTCATGAGGAAGTATGTGGTGTTTTATCTTTCAATCTTGTCATTTACTTCTGACAGACTTTCACCTGGACTAGTGGCATATACATCCGCTTATCCAATAATTTGCAAAAAGAGCTGGCAACGGGGTGCCCAGCCCCAATTAATTACAACTTTCATTAATAATTCTCTTCACATGTTTTGCCCTGATTTATCAGTAAGCAACTTAATTTGCAAATAGACACTCCTCCATGGTATGTGAATGTTGGAAGGCACCCGAGGATTCGGTTAGCCATGGCTTGTGTAAGCAAAAGGTTGGGAGGAGTGTCATCTATAAAGAAACTAAAATACATGTGTAAACAAAAGAGAAGAGGGATGATCTACCTTGCTGGTAGAGATAACGTCCTTCATGGGAGCCGCTCTTGAAAGTCTGGTTGACAAGGGGGTTAGAGTGCCCACTACCATTCGTTGACAACAACAAACACCTCTCAAATACTTATTTTGTGCTCTCTATATGCTTTCGAAAACTTAAAAAGCTCTAGCACATGATTTAATCCCTGCTTCCCTCTGCGAAGGGCCTATCTTTTACTTTATGTTGAGTCAGTTTACCTACTCCTTTCTATCTTAGAAGCAAACACTTGTGTCAACTTTGTGTGCATTGATTCTTACATGTTTACTTATTGCACTTGTTATATTGCTTTATGTTGACAACTATCCATGAGATATACATGTTACAAGTTGAAAGCAAATGCTGAAACTTAATCATCCTTTGTGTTGCTTCAATGCCTTTTACTTTGAATCTATTGCTTTATGAGTTACCTCTTATGCAAAACTTTTTGATGCTTGTCTTGAAAGTACTATTCATGAAAAGTTTTTGCTTATATGATTCATTGTTTACTCTTTATCTATTTGTTAGCAAACTATAGATCATTGCTTTGAGTCACTTCATTCATGACATGAGCCTTGCAATATATTGATCAAGATTGTGTGAAAGCATGTCTCCTCAGAAATTATTTGTTGTTATCGTTTTACCTACTCGAGGACGAGTAGAACTAAGCTTGGGGATGCTTGATACGTCTCCAACGTATCCATAATTTCTGCTGTTCCATGCTTATATTATACCATTTGCTACATGTTTTATATACACTTCATATCACTTTTATGCATTTTCTGGGACTAACCTATTAACAAGATGCCACAGTGCCAGTTCCCTGTTTTCTGCTGTTTTTGGTTTCAGAAAGTTACTTCTGGAAATATTCTCGGAATTGCACGAAACAAAAGGCCAAGTCCCTATTTTTCCAGCACGTACACGGAGTCCGAAGGAGAGACGAAGAGAGCCACGAGGTGGCCAAACCACCTGGCGGCGCGGCAGTGGGCCCAGCCGCGCCTGCCTGTGGTTTGGGCCCCTCGGGGGTCCGCCGACATCGCCCCTTCGCCTATTTATTCCCCGAGACGCGAAAACCCTAAAACACCGAGCCTTTCATCCAGAACATATTCGCTGCCGCCGCCGTCGTCAACCCTAACTCGGGGGGTTCTGAAGCTCTTCCCGGCACCCTGCCGGAGAGGGGAATCATCACCGGAGGGCTCTACATCGCCATGCCCGCCTCCGGAGTGATGCGTGAGTAGTTCATCCTTGGACTATGGGTCCATAGCAGTAGCTAGATGGTTGTCTTCTCCACTTGTGCCATCATGTTTAGATCTTGTGAGCTGCCTATCATGATCAAGATCATCTTATTGTAATGCTACATGTTGTGTTTGCTGGGATCTGACTTATATTGATACCTATGTGGAGCTGAATATTATATTATCATGTCTATGTCATTTGTGATCTTGCATGCTCTCCGTTACTTGTTGAAGCCTTGGCCAAGTGAATACTTGTACTCCAAGAGGGGGTATTTATGCATGATAGTTGGGTTCAACCTCTATTTAACCTGGGATAGTGACAGCAAGTTCTAAGGTTGTAGATGTGTTGTTGCCACTAGGGGTAAAACAGCAATGCTTTATTCAAGGATGAATGTATTGTTTACATTACGCACATTACTTAATGCAATTGTCTGTTGCTTGCAACTTAATACTGGAAGGGGTACGGATGTTAACCGGAAAGTGGACTATTTAGGCATAGATGCATGCTGGATAGCGGTCTATGTACTTTGTCGTAATGCCCAAATGAATCTCATAGTAGACACCACAGCTCACACATGCATGTTATATGCACTTATCAATTGTCAATTGCCCAGCTGTAATTTGTTTACCCAGCATGTTAGTTATCTTATTGGAGAGACACCACTAGTGAACTGTGGACCCCGGTCCATTCTTTTACATCTGAAATACAATCTACTGCAATCATTGTTCTCTACTGTTTTATGCAAACAAACATCATCTTCCATTCGATACGTTTAACCCTTTGTTTTCAGCAAGCCGGTGAGATTGACAACCTCACTGTTAAGTTGGGGCAAAGTAATTTGATTGTGTTGTGCAGGTTCCACGTTGGCACCGGAATCCCTGGTGTTGCGCCGCACTACACTCCTTCACCAACACCTTCGAAGCAAACCTCGTTTTCCTACTGGTTCGATTAAACCTTGGTTTCATACTGAGGGAAAACTTGCTGCTGCACTCATCATACCTTCCTCTTGGGGTTCCCAACTGACGTGTGACGTACAAGCATTGTTTCTGGCACTATTGCTGGGGAGATATTCCCTCGTCAACTTAGAGCCACCACATACGCCGTGTTCATGTCCTCAAGGAAGCTGACGCATTACTTCTCCGAGCACCCGATCACTGTAATCAGCACTTCAGGGATCGGGGACATCCTCACAAACCCCAATGCAACTGGGCGAGTAGCAAAATGGCTCATCGAGCTAGCACCAAGAGACATCAAGTATGATTACCCGAAGGCCATCAAAGCACAAGTCTTACCCGACTTCCACACCGAGTGGATTGAAGCTCAGCTCCCAGGAGCACCAGATGTGTCCAATTCCTGGACCATGTACTTCGATGGCTCGAAGAAAAACGAAGGCGCAGGCGCAGGTGTCATCCTCATATCACCAAAAGGCGACAAGCTCCGCTACATCCTACAAATGGGTTCGAGTTCCCGTCCAATAACGAAGCAGAATACGAGGCTCTGATCCATGGCATGAGGATGGCCAAAGCCCTCGGGTGCACTCGACTGATGATCTACGGCGACTCGAATTTGGTGGTGCAGCAAACAATGAAGGCTGACGCAATCGCAGATAACATGATCGCTACCGTGACCTGTACAACATCATGGAGGGCAGCTTCGAAGGCTGCGAGTTGCGGCACATAGGGCGTGAAAGCAATGAAGAAGCAGATAAGTTAGCCAACATTGGTGCGACCAAAGCACCAGTGCCACCTGGTGTCTTCTTCGAGCGCATGAGCACAGATCAATCAAAAAGAAGCGGCAACTCCTGCACCAGCCGCACCAGCCAAGAGCAAAACACCTAGCACAGAGGACCCACCAGTCGAGGTACTCCTCATCGAGCCAACTTGGACTCAACCCTTCCTCGCATACATACTCCGCGGCGAGGTACCCGAAGACTTCACAGAGTCAAGACGCGTCACTCGACGATCTAAAGCATACACTGTCATCAACGGTGAACTTTACAAACGCAGCATATCAGGTATGTTCCAGCGTTGCATAGCATTTGAAGATGGCCAAGCCATCCTTCGTGATATTCATGCAGGTACTTGCGGGCATCACGCCAGCAGTCGATCACTCGTAGCCAAAGCCTTTCGCGCAGGCTTCTACTGGCCCACAGCACTCAAAGACGCGGAGGACATAGTCAAAAGGTGCATCGGCTGCCAAAAATTCGCCACAAAGCCGCACGCACCCGCATCGGCGTTGAAGACAATACCATTGGCCTGGCCTTTCGCCCAGTGGGGGCTCGATATGGTTGGGCCACTCAAAAAATCCTCCCATGGAGGGCATACTCACCTTCTGGTGGCGGTCGACAAGTTCACCAAGTGGATCGAAGCAGTACCCATCACAAGTTCGACTGCCACTACAGCAGTCAATTTCATAAAATCCATCATATACCGCTTTGGTGTGCCAAGCAGCATCATCACGGACAACGGTACAAACTTCACGGCTGAGGAATTCAAATCCTTCTGCAAAGAGCAAGATATCACGCTCAATTATGCATCTGTGGCGCACCCGCAATCAAACGGCCAAGTCGAAAAGGCCAATGGGCTTGTGACGAGTGGAATCAAGAAGCGCCTCCTGGTGCCACTCAAAAGGGCTGCGGGTGCTTGGGTAGAAGAGCTCCCGTCTGTGCTATGGAGCCTACGCACAACACCCAACGCCTCAACGCAATTCACTCCATTTTCATGGTCTACGGCGCAGAGGCAATCCTGCCATCAGACGTAAGGTTCAACGCACCAAGAGTCGAAGCATACAATGAAGAAGATGCAGACGAGCACTCGAAGATGCAGTCGACTTGCTCGAAGAAGCACGCAACACAGCGCTAGCACGTACAGCTGTCTACCAGCAAGATCTACGCAACTATCACAGCCGTCGACTGCGTACCAGGTCCTTCGAGGTGGGTGACTTGGTACTTCGACTGAAGCAAAGAAGGTGCATAAACTTGCTTCTCCATGGGAAGGACCCTTCATCATCACCGAGGTCATAGGTGGTGGAGCATACAGACTGAAGCATGCGAAGACCGGCGAACTCTCCACAATCCTTGGAACGTTGCGCAGCTGCGCCGTTTCTATGCTTAGATTGCTCAGTCGCATAATGTAATAGGCTCATATGTCGGATGGCTGCAGGTTTCAGACGCGCTCTTTTCCTTACCAGGGTACCTAAGGGGACTGGAAGGTTTTTAATGAGGCGGCCTGCAGCCTAACATTCATAAATGGAATATAGTCAATAAATTCCTCATACTTTTCCTGCTTACTACTCGCATAGCTTATCAGCACAAAACTTAGCCTCACCCGTATGCTCGGGGGCTGAGCTACCTCAAAACATAAAAGCTTTGCTCTTCAAACATAATAATCAGCCACACTCGAATACTCGGGGGCTGGATCGTAACACTAAACACAAAGGAAAAAGTTGCTCAACCCCAATCAATCACTCGGGGGCTGAGCCTGCAGGCATAAGTTGAAGCTTCAACTCTCATAAAATTCATAACCTCACTCGGGGGCTATGTAATTCATGATCTATGTAAACTGTTTTTCATAAACCCCACTCGATACACTCGGGGGCTGCATACATACAAGTGAACAAATATGTACTAAGTGGCAAATTTACACTCGGGGGCTGTTCCCTATACATAAATACCCTAATCTTCTGGTTCATCCTTTGCTGGAAGAACAGGGCCCATAAGTTGCGCTTGATAGCAATCAACCAATGTCCTCGCGTGATCGAATGTTTCGTCAAGGTTCGACTGGGACAAAGACGATCCAGGCACGGGTGGACGTAGCTGCAAATTTGGACGTTGACTTCGGAGATACGCCATGGTTGCGTTGGCACCGTCCACAAGCTTCTGGGTGATGAAGCCTCGAATGGAACCTGTTGACCGGAAGAGATCGAGCAACGCGTGGATTCCTTGAGGTTGTGGCCCAGTCGGAAAAACCATCTGGTTGATTCGACTGAAGGCCGACCTGCACAATTCAAGAAGCATAGTGCTCCGCCACACCCGATCTTGCAGAGTCGCAAGTATGCGTGCTCGGTGCTTGTCCAATCGAAAGTGCTGGCGGCCAGTCGTGGGTTCGTCAGTTGCCATGTTCAACTGCTCATCCACGCGAGCCTGCTCCGCCTGGAAATCTTGAACAAAACCTGCAACAACACAAGTTGGGTGAACAAAAAAGAACAGGCTGTGAACTCATAAGATCAAGGCAGTCATGCTTACACTCGAGCTGTCTGTTCACGATCTCCATCTCGCCAAGCACATACTCCTCCCGTTGGGTGGGTAAAGCAGGCCTTGCCCTCATCCTTTCCAGCTCGCTTCGGGCACTCGCCAGTTCCTGCTCCTGTTTCGCAAGTCGAGCCTTCATATAACGTATTACCGCGGCATCGTTTGACGCCTGAGCTCGAGATCGAGAAGGGGTATGATGCCGCGACGAACTGGATGAAGTGGCGGCTGGCCGTTTCTGTTCCAAGCATCATAAAAGTTTCATGAGAAACTAGTCACAAAGCTCAGACGAGCAACAACATACAGCTTTACAAACAGAATCATAACGAGGAGCATAAATTCATACAAAGGTAGCAAAAGCACATGCATACTCGCATGGTCATAAGTTTAATTACAAGACATCAAAGGCGCGGCTGCCCTACTTCTCAGACATTGACTCTGACCTAGCCCTACTCGCACGAGCGGCGACCTCTTCTGCCCGGCGCTCCATGGTGGCCATAAAAGTTTCAGCCAACTTTGCGGCTGGCTCGTTCAAATGCTTTAGGGACACCAATTTCCCGCCAGGCTTACGAGGGAAAGCAGACAGAGCGGCTTCGAAGTCACCCTCTATCCCATGACCTAAAAGGAGTTTGAGGGTGGTCTCTGAGCCGCGTACCGTCAAAGCGCGAGCAAATTCGTCATAGTCGAAGTTCCCGGGCCCAGGACGTCTGCGAAGCCATCCACAGTCGAAGGAGGTTGGCTGGAGGGGAACACATCCTTGAACACGGCGCCGAGCGTGCTCGTAGATTTGGCGAGTGCGTCCTTGGCTTGGGTAGAGACGACATCCAGGTCGCCGATTGCGCGGTCAAGGGACAAATCGACACCGGTTGATCTACAGGTGTCGATGCCCCAACAGCTCCTTCAAAAAAGCAGAAGTAACAAAAATGTTACATACTATTCAGTGGCAAAAGAAGTAGGCAAAAAGTGAAAGGCTCGACTCACCGCCTACGTCTCGGGTGAGGCTCGCCAGGCGCTCAGCATAATTCTTCTCGCGCAAAGCGGCGGAGTCCTTGGCATCATCCAAGGCCTTCTTCGACTCCTCGCGCTCCTTGGCGAGTGTCTCTTCTAACTCTTTAACCCGAGATTCAGCGTTTGCCTTGTCACCTGAGATAGATGGGCAGATGTCATTCACAATCGACAAGGCAAAGACTTACAGAAACCCAAGATACTTACGGGTGAGCTGCTCCATAACAGCGCGCAGATTATCCCTCTCCTGTTCAACCTGGACAAATGCTTTACCTGATTCCACCAGGTTGAGGTAGAAGGGCTGCACGCACACGAAACCAACATAAGCTATACACAAATAGGTCCAGAAGGAAGACTCGACAAAAAGACACTTACGTGTTCAATCCAAGGCGCGGGCTTGGCAGCAGAAGTTCCAATTTGCGGAGTCGATGTACTCGCAATATTGGCAGCCTCAATGGAAGTGGTCGTGGCTATTGTTTTCACAACCTCAGCCGCAACAGGAGAGGCTTCAGGCTGATCTGGAGTCGAGGCTCTCACGGTTGGAGGAGTTGGAGGTCGCACAGTCTCGGCACTACAAGTGACCGAAAGGCATACAACATAAGCAAAAGTACATAACTCACAAAAAATATTATTAAGTGCAAAAAGGAGCAAACCTGTGCTCTTCTTCATCCTCAGTGTCGAGCTCGTCAAAGTTTGGGCCTCCAAAAGGTAGCTGCCCACTCGACTGAGGAGGAGGAGGAGCCGAGCTCAAAGGACTCACGTCCAAGGGAGCAGCTGTGGTCGTAGGAGACGGAGCTGAGTTTCCATCATCCCTCACATCCGATTCCCTCGCGGGTGAGCTCGTGGAAGAAGACAAAACTTGGGCTGCCCGACGGCGCTTGCGAAGAGGAACCTCGCTAACATCCTCACTCACGGCAGGCTCCTTGCCTGTGCTTCCTCTACCCCTTCCTCTTCAACCTCTTCTGTGGGTGAAGTGGTAGCCGAAGGTAAAGGCGATTCATCCCCCCTTCGCTTCTACTGTCACCTCTGTTTCATAAGTTGGCCCATCTTCGGGAAGAGGAGGAAGAGTGGAGGTAGTCGAGTGGCCCTGCATACAAGATATAGCAGTCGAAAGTCAAAAAGATGCACAGAAGGATAACAAAAACAGAAGATCATATACTCGAAAGATTCACTAACCTCTGCAAAGGCTTTTCAGCCCCATAAGGATCGACTGGGCAGTCGACGTTGCAGGGCTCGCTCTGTTTAGTACTGGTGATGGACCGCACATGTGTCACCAGTTCACTCCTCGACAGCTCCTCCTTGCTCATTCGAGTGGAGTCGAGGGGACCTTCATACTCCCACATTGGGTGGGCACGAGCGCGGAGTGGCCATACCCGCCTCTTCACAAAGGTGGCAATCAGATGCACACCCGTGATGCTGTTCAGGAGCCCTCCAATTGTCTCCAGCATAGGCGCTGCTTCCGCCACTTCTTCAGTCGAAAGCTCATGGTCCAGGCTTTCGTCCTAGCGGCTATACCAGCAGTCGAAAATGCTGGGGCCACATTTTGGTCCACTTGCACATAGAACCACCTCTTCCTCCACCCCTGCGCCGAGTCGACTGGCTTCAGGGCGAAGTACCGGGTGTCGCTGCGCACTTGGATCTGCAGGCCTCCGACTGGTAGGTTCGGCCACCTCGGTTGTTTGGCCGGACCATGAAGATGGACTTCCATAATGCCCAACTCGGAGCAACACCCAAAAAACACTCGCACAGCGTGATGAAACACGCAATGTGCAGAATACCGTTCGGGGTGAGATCATGGATCTGCACCCCGTAGGCAAAAAGCAAACCTCGCACAAAATCATGGAGGGGGAGCGAGAAACCCCTAGGCAAAAACTCCGCGAAACAGACGCGCTCGTTAGCGCGAGGCTCGGGAAGTACCTCCTTGGGCGAAGGTGCGCGGACGAGGAGTTGGTCGGAAGGTGGCAGCAATCCTTCCTCGCGCAGCTTGTCCAGCTGCGCATCCTTCAGGGTGGATTTCATCCAATCCCCATTGGTCTTCTTGAGGTCGACGGCGGCCGCAGATGTGCTAGCCGCAATCTTCTTCCCCTTCTTCGCCGCCGCATCGGGCGCGGCGGCAGCAGTCGAGGCGGAGCGCTTGTTGCCCGCTGCTTTCTTCATCGTCAACGAGCAGGTGGGAGAGCGCGCAAAGCTTTAGCAAGCAATGGAGGCAGAGCGCGAGGAAGACGATGGAACAGGGGCGGCGCGCAGAGCAAATGGCAGGTAAAAAACAAATGCCAGCGCCGTTCCCCTATTTACCACAAGACAAAAGCAATCACAGCCATTCAGATCCAAATCGTGCGTTACGCACGCAATCTGACCGTACACGTGGCAAACGCGGAGGGCAACCGTCGCCGGCCACTCCGCCCACTACGCACGTAAAAAGAGGAGCCATCATCACGCTTGCGGAAAAAGTGGGCCCGTATAGTCAAATCAAGTCCAAACGGCACCGTCTTCGGTCAGCTCTGCACAAATGGGCCCACATACGTGTCACGTCCCATCAATCGCAGCATAACGCACGCCACGCGTGTCAGAAATCGCAGTCGAAATAAACGTCATCCCTGACGTCATTGAAGCATCTGTTCAGAAAATACGTTCGAGTATGCTCAACGCATATTGGTCACTCGATTGCCCTGATTAGTTCGGGTGTGACAAAACTTTCTTAAGGCAAAATTGGTCACTCGACCGTTCCTTCGACTAAGTCATATTACTCCCATCGGGAGCATGTTCAAAAAATTCTTCGACTGAAGATGCTTAGGATAATGATTGAGATTATCCTCCATTTACAAGTAATACAGCATAATCTCGGGGGCTACTCCCATCGGGAGCACTGTCGTGCACCCGATAGAATTATGGCACAAATTTCTTCGATTAACATATGCAGAGTAAGAAGAGTTTTGAGATTATCCTCCATTGCAAAGCAATAAAGCACAATCTCGGGGGCTACTCCCATCGGGAGCGCTGTCGCGCACCCGATAGCATAACAGCAAATATCAGTCGACAAAGGGCATGACTCGTCCAACAAAGTTCAGAAATCATACTCGAAACATTCCCGAGTTGCGTCAGTCGCAAATACCTCGGATGCTGCACGCATAGTGCAAAGGTAAGACCCGCCGAACTTTCGAGCTGGGCTAAGGACCGTTCCAGCAACGTTAATCCTTACACTTTCCGTGTCAGCAGACATGATGAAAAATCCCGACGGACGCGTTGGGTAAAATTCAAAGTTATACTGCAGATCGACTCAGTAAGACCTCAAGCGGCCTAGTCGAATCTGACCAGTTTGTTCCAGATTCGAGTCCGGGGACTCGAGTTTGATTGAAAGCTAGTAAGGTTTTACCCGAATGTGTAGTTAACCAGTCCCGATCCGTCGAGTGTACTGGGCCTGCTAAGCTATTATCCCTTGATCATCATAAAACACAGTCGATGAGATACTCGACATAGCCAAACGTGTGCTATTCATACAGGAATTCCAAATTATATATACAGAATCAAAGCATATGACGTGCACTTACGAAAGAGTCCATGCCCGATTCTTCGAGTCAGCCAAGTACTCGGGGGCTACTGACATGGGTATACATATCGGGTACCCTACATGAGGGTACCTGGTGCACGTAACGACTAAGGCCCAATATCGAAGAGCCTACTCGAAGCCCAAGACAAGAGGCCCAAGAAGATGGAGTACCCTCCAAGACTAGACATAGGCATAGTCGGTTTAGGCTTTCCTTATGTGTAAACTAGGTCGGTTACAAACTCCCGAGACCCAGCCTATTTAAAGGCTGGGAGGGGTACCGATCTGGGACCAAGCCATACACGAACCACCAAAGCTCTTGCGAGATCATCAACTCGCCGGAGCTCCCTGTAATCGCATAATCCACAATCAATACCAGACAAGCAGGAAGTAGGGTCTTTACCTCCACCCGAGGGGCCTGAACCTGGGTAAATCTTTGCCTCTGCTTGTCAGCCGACGAAACTACCAGTACTACCACGTTCTCTCCCCATAATCTCAACCCTAGGTCCTTAACCATGGGATTTGATGAGGGTACACCTCGTCAGCATGGTACCCATCTTCGTTTTCCATGCCACATATAGTACAGGTAGGGAGTACATTTGGGAGTCTTCTGCTTCGATTAACTTGAACAGCTAAGGAGTTTGTAGCTAGTTTCCACACAAATACTCTAACTTTTGGTGGGACCTTTGCTTTCCAAATGGTATCCCAGAGCCTCCTATCACCGCTGGAACTGTCGCTTGAATTTGTATTAATAGCTAATTTTTCATCCAGCGCTAGTCTATAAGCAGATCTCACGGAAAACACTCCATTCTTCTCACTTGGCCAAGAAACAAAGTCCTCCGTATCAAACTTTGGTAGCCGAATCTTGAGCACTTCTTCAGCATCATGTGGCATAAAGATTTTTCTCACTGTTTCCTCTTTCCAGGTGTGATCTACTTGATTAATCAAGTCAGAGACCCGTCTGAGCCTTGAGTCTGTGAAATTTCTAGTGATCTTTCCATCACCTCTAGGGATCCAATTGTCTCTCCAGATCCGAATTTTCTTGCCATTTCCTACACGCCAGACAATCCCCTTCTTAAGGAGTTCAAGTCCATGCATTATTCCTTGCCAGCCTGGTGAAGGGTTTTTAATAAAACTTGTATCAGTCAATTCTCCAGCCGGGTAGTACTTGGCCTTAAGGATCCTAGCACAAAGGCTATCCGGGTAGGCAATGAGTCGCCATGCTTGTCTGGCGAGTAATGCCTGGTTGAACAATTTGAGGTCTTTAAACCCCATACCACCTTGGCTTTTCCTCTTTGTTAAATTTTCCCAGCTTGTCCACTGAATGTGTCTTCGTTCTGTTTCATCATCCCACCAAAAAATTCTGATCAATTGCATCAGCTCCTCGCATAAGCCAGATGAGAATTTGAAAACACACATCGGAGCTTGCATGACAGCCTTGATGAGGGTTTCTTTGGCTGCCCCTGCGAGATATTTTTCAGACCAATCCGACATCTTTTTCTTATACCTCTCTTTTACTGGTTGAAAGCGTCCATCTTTCATACGCCCATCCGGGACAGGAATCCCCAAGTATTTCTCTTCAAAGCTGGTTGTTTGGAGGTGGAAAATCGACATGATCTGCTGGCCCATCTCCTCTGTACACTTGTTTCCCAGGAGCATTGAGCATTTCTCTGGGCTTAGAAGTTGCCCTGTAGCTTTTTCATAGTTGTTCAACACTTTTTTTACCCTCTCCGCCTGCTCAGCATCAGCTTTAAAGAAGGGTAGGCAATCATCCGCAAACATTAGATGAGAGATTGCTGGGCTAAGTCTACAGATTTTTAGTTGCTCAATCTGATTCTGAGCAATAGCCTATACAAACAAACGAGAAAGGCCTTCTCCCACAAACAGAAACAGGTAGGGTGACAAGGGGTCACCCTGCCTTAGACCTCTCGAGGGGATAAACTTTTGAAGGTATTTCCCATTCAGCCGAACTGTATAGGTCACCGATTTCACACAAGCCATAACCCATTTGATCCAGAACTGAGTAGTAGTACTACAAACTATACGATTGCATGCTATAGATATCAGCGAGTCGATCATGCATGGCACCTTGGCCTAGGGCGCAATGGTGCTAAGCATGGCGCCCTGGCCCGGGACGTCATACTTCCGCCTGCAAACCCGCATGGGCTTACGTGGCAGGGACCATGGTAATTTCGATTAGTGCGTCGTAATGTCTAGTGTGACGTTCTGCGGACGCCGTAAAAAGGAGTTAGATCATAATTTTTTTTGAATTCGGATTAATTTTGTGTTTAAATTTCAAATAAGGTTCCCATTTATCAAAGCCATCTCTGCCCCGGGGATATTATCGTCCATAGACTAGACAATTATGACGTCGCTACAGGATGAGTGTCAAGGTCCAATCTCAGTGAAAGCAATGCAAAGATGGTCACCTCATCAGTCATCACGGTAACTCAGTTGATTTCTAGACAGAGCGATTTTGAAAACATAAGAGATGATGTACTCAGTCATACAGCATACCAGAGCCGTGAAACGCTGGTAGGGAGAGAGGCAGAGAGCTTTTCGTTGACATTTCCACTGGCCCTGCGAAACAACAGCCATCAGTAAACAAGATTGAACAACAACGGCAAGAAACTAGTCGGTGACCCAGAACATCTAAACCAGTACACAAACAATAAACAAATCCAACCATCCAGCCAGTTGACCGAACAATCACATACCCGACCAGTTCGTAATTTTCCACTTCTGCTCCGAGAACAATCACATACCCGACCAGTTCGTACTGTAGTCGCAGCAATTCTTGTCCGCTCCCGGCAGCGGAGACCCGGTCGCTCGAACAGAGCTCGCTCGAAGTCGCGGCACCCATGGCGGACGGTAGCGGGGGCGCGTACGAGGAGACCTGCTGACGGTGATGGCGGGGCGGCTCCGCGGCTGGGCACCGCGGGCCTGCTGGCCGAGCTGCGGGCGGGGTGATCCGGGTGCTGGCGGACCCGGCCGGGGCGCGATCACCGCGGAGAGCCTGCGCCGGAGCGCGGGAAGCGTGCTGGGCGTGGACGGCATGACGGCCGAGGAGGCGGCCGCGATGGTGGTCGAGGGTGACCACGACGGCGACGGCGTGCTCAGCGAACGGGGGTTCTGCGTGCTCATGGTGCGGCTCAGCCCCGGGATCATGGCTGACGCTGAGGGCTGGCTTGAGGACGCCATCGCCGAGGAGCTGCTGCCGCCGACCCGCTCCCCCTCCACGCCGCCTCCGTCGTCGGCCGCGTGATCAGTCAGTTGGTTAATTAGCTGCGCGCATGCCTGCGGACACCCTTGATTTGTTACGTGCTTCTGCGTGTGAGTTACAGTTACCGTGGTGATCAAATCCTCTAGTGGCACTGTTAATAAAGTAACATGTGACGTGTTTTTTTCCAGTCCTCACTCCTGACTCGTGATAACACTTTCATGCACGTTTCGTTCTTTGTTTCCTCTAGTATTTGACTGTGCAACCGTAGTAGGGATGTCGGCGGACGGTCCGACGGACGTGGCGGACAATCCGCCAGACATACTTTATGCTAATCCCATTCAGCGAATCTTGTTTAGCTAGGCGGATAATCAGCAGACGAGTTGACCTGGCGGACGGAAATTTTATTTTAGCGGGCGTCCGCCTGCATGCCTAAACCGTAGCAGCATGCCAAGTTGGTTTGGAACCCATTTATCCTCAACCTTGACCATAGTATTGTTCGAGAAATGTTCCATTCATTCTTTAGTAACATGAATTATATTTTGTACTAGAACCTTGCTCTTACAAACATTGTAGTTATCGGATAATGGATGGACCATGCATGCATGATCATCAACTACAACCTTGAAGGACATGAATCGAGATTTGACCACACAAGCAATGCCAACTAGCAAAGATAAGAGAATGACTCGAGGATAACCTCTTAACACCTCACTAAATCTAGAATCTACTATACAAATGTCAATTATGATATTGATTAAACTCTTGCACTGAAAGACCTCCTATCAAGCTCTTGAAATATACTAAAATATGACATCCACATATACGGACACTGTATTGTATATGAGATGCACCAATTATTATCAATACAAATGTGGTTTTTTGTGACTTACTTGGATTAGACAAATTCACATAAAATATCTCAAAATCAATTTGAGAAAACAACATAATTAAATTTTATTACCAAAATAGAATTCTTCTATAGAATTGTTGTGTTTGTAATCATACATGCATGTATTGTACAATAGTCAAATTTAAGTTATTATATTACACATGTATAACATTGTTAAAACTAATAGTAAAATTACTCATATTTGTATGTTAAAGGTGGTATCATCAAGCCAACCTAGTTTATATTTGGTGACAGAATTATATGGAAATGATGTAAAAAACTTTAGTATAAATGTGTGATGGTCAGTTTTTTTTGGTGGGGTGTGGTGTGGTGGCGGCGGCTCCAATGAGTGCTCTTGAGCTCCTGCCCATCTACGTGTCTCCTTCCATGGTGATGTCAAGGAGATCGTGGCTATTGTGTTCCTTGGCAGGGTCACTGAGGCGGATGCGGTGACCTTGCTGGGTATTTTTGGCCAGTGTATGAGCGCTGGTGCTGAGGGCGGCAAGATGGGCAGGGTTGTACATGAGGGAGCGGAAGTCGGCACGAGATTGCAGTCCAGAGGCCATCCTACAAAGGATAATCCTAGAAAGCTAGACCATAATCTATTAGTTATTTTTAATCCTAGAAAGGATAATCCTGCAACTTTTGAAATTGTGGAAGGTCCAACTTCATTTGTTGCAGAGTATATAATATGCACTTTAGAATTTCCCACTCTAATATTATGTTTCTGATGTACTAGCATGCTTTTATGAAATTCCCATTGGATTATGTTTCATAAGCTATGTGTACGTAATTTTATAATCCTACAAGATATCTACCTATTATGTTAGTAGGAGATGTTGGTATTAAGATCGACCCACTGACATGATGGTTAGATTTCAAATAAGAAATACTGGCACACAACAAAGCACCTACAAGTCTACCGTGTCTGCCATGCCCGAACGCCATGCAGGCGGGCGAGGCGAAGCTCACCTATTCGTCTAGTTGTATTTATGTGGATAATGGATGGACCATGCACACATGATCATCAACTACAACCTTGAAGGACCTGAATCGAGATTTGATCACACAAGCAATGCCAACTAGCAAAGATAAGAGCATGACTCGAGAATAACCTTTTAACACCTCACTAAATGTAAAATCTACTCTACAAATCTAAATTATGATATTGATTAAACTCTTACACTGAAAAGACCTTCTATTAAGCTCTTGAAATATACTACAATAGGGCATACACATATAAGGACACTATATTATATAGACATGCACCAATAATTATCAATATAAATGGAGTTTTGTTGGTTTTGTGACTTACTTAGATTAGAAAAAATTCACATAAAGAAATGTCTCGAAATCAATTTGAGAAAATAACACAATTTAATTTTAGTAATAGGATTCTTCTATAGAACTATTGTGTTTGTAATGGTACATGTATGTATTGACGTATTGTACAACAATGAAATTTAAGTTAGTATATTACACATGTATAATATTGTTAAAACTAATAGTAAATATATTCATATTTGTATCTTGAAGGTGGTATCATCAAGCCAACCTAGTTTATATTTGGTGACAAAATTATATGAAAAGGATGTAAAAAAAATTGGTATAAATGTGTGATGGTCAGTTTGTTTGGGGGATGAAGGTGTGGTACGCGACGACCACAACTTTACATCGCATGGTTGTTGCCTTGCGAAAATTAAACACGAACCATAGTGATAAGACCCCCTGATGTGTCCCATCATTTTGGCCCTCTCCGCTGCGGTGTCAAGCGATTTCCACTTCTAAGAACTAAAAACTAATATGCAAATGTAGCATTAGGTACAGCCTCGCCCTAGGAAAAGCATTAATGCCCTTTTTGATAGCCGGGATTTTCGTAGAGATTTCAAAGAAAAACTATCACTATGGATTTCCCTACGGTAACATTCTGAACAAAAAGAAACATGAATAGTGTTCCGGAAGAAAAGTTAATTTGCCGTGCACATTCGTACACATCTATACTACTATTAAAAGAGCAAACTTGTACTTGTTGGGATACTTTAAATCTGAGCCCTTCAATATCCGATCAAACGGTTCAGATCGTCCCAATGTTTGACAACTCAACATTGTCCGTTTTGGACCGTTTTGCCCTCCCACCAAATCACATAATACTTCTAATGCCACACAGCTTTTTGTTTCGTGTTATTTACATGGATTGCCATCGGGTAAAAGAAACGGTAGACGACGTCCCGCTCACGACGCAAAAACTCCCGACGTGATCATGTGCTAGCTCGCCGGCGTACGATGTGGCAAGGTCGATCAAGTTTGATCTAGCAGTAGTGCATGCCCATAGTTTCGTGTCGCCTCCGGCGGCGGCAGCCAATTCATATGCAAGCAAACCCTGATCGATCTGGTATTTGATCATGCAACCATCCATGCCCAGAACACCCTCCGCGGCGGGGTTCAATTCGAGGTCTTCGCCGGCCCTGTTGACAACTTGACATCGGCCGCCTACGCGCCTGGATCAGTTCCATCCGCGACTGCTGGTGCTGCAGGAGCGGGCTGCCGCGATCGTGACAGGTACTTCGAGTTCGGGCCCATCTGGATTGAGAACATGTGTGTGCATGGTGCCGGATGCATCTACTGACGCATATGCATCTTCCCCTGCGTTCTTACGCTGGACAAGGTCATCTTCTACCTCCAGGTTGCGTGCATCAAGCTAGCAGCGACAATCCATGATGCAAAGTAAGCAACGCTGGTGCCATCGGGTCTCATATTTGATCGGTATGTGCTCATCTGGTGCTACTACCGATACCTAACGCAGAGCTAGCATATCACCGCGGTCTCGGCGACGGCGACAGGCGCAGCCAGCCAGGCAGGAGCTCGCTTTCCGATTCGAGCGCGTGCGTACTTCGACGATCCCTTTTTATACAGTACAAACTTTGATCACAAATACGTGCCTCGTTATCTCAGAGAACGCACACGTGCCATCTTGTAATTAACCAGGTACCAGGCGCACTTACTGTGATGAGCTCGGTCGTCTTCCCCGTCGCATCGGCGTTGCCGACATAGCCGTCCGCCGACGCGCCATGGCAGGACGAGGTGGAGTTTGTCGACGTCGAGCTGGGACGGGGTTCGTCCGATGTGCAGCAGCCGGCGAGAGTCCGTGATAAATTTGGCAGGTTCTGCGGCCAATTGAAGATGATGGTCGCTTTGTGGTTCTGGAACGCGTGATCTTCTGCATGTTTTCCTCAAGCGGAGTGGTGGTTGCTCTGAGGACTTTCTTTGTTCGTGAATCGATCGCAGGCAAGCTGTGGCTATCTTCAATCTTCTTCATCTGGTGTATGCTGGTAGGATTTTTATTTGTCTGAATCTGACCACTGATTTCTACTCAGCTCCACTCTTCGGAAAAGCTAACAGGAATTTCCCGTATAATAACGCGCACTCTGAGCCTGCGAGCGTATGCAGCAACGGCTACGTTATGTAATTCACACCAAAATACATGTGCGTTCCTAACTGTTAAATTCGTACATATACGTTTTCATCAGTGCGTTCGCCTCATGACTGCTTGAAAATTAAACTATTGTGTTCCTATATTTCCACACAAAACAAATCGTCACACCAATTGTCATATTCACACGGAAGACCTATTTCATGAAGAAATCATAAGTGTAAAAGAAGTTATTCATACACCCTGGTACGGTCTTTTCTTATTTGTAAATTGCCCCCTTAATTGTGAAAACGTGCGTTGCACGTACATGCCAACTAGTTTTATAAAATTGAAAAAGGCCACCCCAAACCAATATTCTGACCAAAGCCAGAGTCAGATGGTGGCTGCGGGCATGTTAAAACAGATAAAATACTCCATGGTATGTATAGCATGAGGTGTGGACAAAAACAATCACTCCCTAGTCAAATAGAAAACTACTGACACAAGTACTGAACCCTAGAACTATGGTTGTTTTCCTGTACCTTTCCCCTCCATCCGAACACGCCTCCAGTATTTTCCCTACATTTTCTCATTCCTACCATTACACATTGCTTTAAGAATGGGTCTAGCGGGTGACAATAGATTGGGCTTCCTAGCTACTTTCATTCCAAAGACGATAGTCAATAAGCCGAGAATTCGAATTTCAATATGCCAAGAAGACATCCAATGGCTTGGTTTCACGTCCGCGTTCTTTCTCATTCCTATGTTTCTCTCAATTCCTACGTTTAATTTTCCTTCATATTCCTCCATATGAAACGGGCCTAAAACAGTCTTAATCATAAACTGTAGTATTTGGCATATATTTTATGCCATGAACACACTCCACGCAAAAAAAAAAAACAATCACTACCGGAAAATCTTCCTTTGCCGTGCGGGACAAACTATGCCGTGCGCTTCCAATTTGCGGAACACGGCAAAGGGATCTATGCCGTGACCTGCGGAGACAACGCACAGCAGAGAAAGCCGCACGGTAAATTGTGAAAACTGCGCACGGCAAAGCCCGTGCACTCGGCAAAGTTAACTTTGCCGTGTGTCCGTGTTGAGGAGCACGGCACAACGTGGGGCCAGTGGGGCCATCCGTCTTTACCGATTTGCCCAATATCTCGCGCTCCACAAAAATTGGAGGGAAGAAGGCTATGCCGTGTGCTTAATACCCCAACACGGCCTATCTCCACAAAAATTCCAGCTCAAATTTTTTTAGACATAAAATTTACGCGGCCTATTTCCCGCGCGGGGGGAATAATTGGCGGAAAGGCTTTGCCGTGCATTGTGGACAAGAGCACACGGCAAAGTTGTCTTTGCCGTGTGTCTACCTAGACTAACACGACATATTTTAGTTTACTCTTATTTGCTCTTTTGGCGGGAAAGTCTTTGCCATGCACTGTGGACAAGAGCACACGGCAAAGAAGTCTATGCCTTGTGTTTACCTGGACTAACACGGCATATTGTAGTTTTCTCTTATTTGCTCATTTATTTTCCTTATTTTTTGGATAAAATGGCCCCAACCTTGGTTTCCCATGTTGCTATGGGCTACACTAAACAAAATAAATATATAAGTCTGTCGAGAAGCATTGTACGGAGATAGCTAGGGGGTAGGTCATCGGGGCCCCGAGACTTGGGTTTCGTTGAAAAAAGACCGACGGAGCGCCCACTTTGGTTTTCCGTGCTCCTATGGCCTAGGCTAACACAACCAAGTAAAAAAGTCCACTGGTCTACCCCCTTTCGACGTCGTTCATGGGGGTAGATGAAAACGTTAGGTATTTCCCGCGGATTCAAGATTTCGCCGAAGTGGAGCCCCGAAGCGTCGGAATGCAACCAAAACCTCTAAGTGTCGGAACTCACTACGGAGATAGCGGGGTCGGTGAAGCGGGTCGCACCTCGGAGCTGTATCTTGGTTCCCACAACCTACCAACATACTCTTATACATATATTAGGGACCCATGCAAGTTTTGTTGGGATTCCGACGCTCCGGACCCTCGCTAGGGCGACAACATACACCCGCTGGAAAAAAGTAAAAACCTGTCGATCTACCCCTTTGACCGGCGCTGAGAGGGGTAGACGCATGAACTTTTTTGCTTGGTTGTGTTAGGTTGGTACATAGGACCATGGGGAACCAACATTTCCAGTGGTCCGTCGCATGATTTCATGCCCGGCACCCGAAACGGGAGTTTTCACCTCTAAGTGTCGGAACTTACTACGGAGATAGCGGGGTCGGTGAAGCGGGTCGCACCTCGGAGCTGTATCTTGGTTCCCACAACCTACCAACACACTATTATACATATATTAGGACCCATGCAAGTTTTGTTGGGATTCCGACTCTCCGGACCCCCGCTACGGCAAAACCCTACACCCGCTGGAAAAAAGTCAAACCTGTCGTTCTACCCCTTTGACCGGCGCCGAGAGGGGGTAGACGCCTGAACTTTTTTGCTCGGTTGTGTTAGGTTGGTACATAGGACCATGGGGAACAAACATTTCATGTGGTCCATCGCATGATTCCATGCCCGGCACCCGAAACGGGAGTTTTCACCTCTAACTGTCGGAACTTACTACGGAGATAGCGGGTCGGTGAAGCGGGTCGCACCCCGGAGCTGTATCTTGGTTCCACAACCTACCAACACACTCTTATACATATATTAGGGACCCATGCAAGTTTTGTTGGGATTCCGACGCTCCGAACCCCCGCTACGGCGAAACCCTACACCCGCTGGAAAAAAGTCAAACCTGTCGATCTACCCCTTTGACCGGCGCCGAGAGGGGGTAGACGCATAAACTTTTTTACTTGTTTGTGTTAGGTTGGTACATAGGACCATGGGAAAACCAACATTTCATGTGGTCCGTCGCATTATTCCATGCCTGATACGTCCCAAACGTATCTATAATTTTTGATGTTCCATGCTTGTTTTATACCAATTGCTACATGTTTTGTATACACTTCATGTCATTTTTATACATTTTCTGGGACTAACCTATTAACAAGATGCCACAGTGCCAGTTCCTGTTTTCTGCTGTTTTTGTATTCCAGAAAAGCTAGTCTGGAAATATTCTCGGAATTGGACGAAAATTTACGGAGACCCCTATTTTACCAGAAGACTCCATGGGCCAGAAGGACAAGTCCGGGGGAGGCCCGAGGGCCCCACACGCGGGCTGGGCGCGGCCAGGAATCTTCCGGCGCCCTGGGGTGGTGTCGCTCCTCGTGCACCGCCTCGCGACGCCCTTTGGACTATATATTGCCCCTGACCTAAAACTCACGGAACAATCGACGATTTCCCCAGAAAATTCCAGAGCGCCGCCGCCATCCGAAACCAAGTTTCGGGGGTCAGAAGGTCCTGTTCCGGCACCCTGCCGGGACGGGGATTGACCCCCGGAGCCTTCTCCATCGACGCCACCGCCTCCATCATGCTCCGTGAGTAGTTCCCCATGGACTACGGGTTCTAGCTGTAGCTAGTTGGTACTCTCTCTCCCATGTACTTCAATACAATGATCTCATGAGCTGCCTTACATGATTGAGATCCATATGATGTAATCGGTGTTGTGTTTGTTGGGATCCGATGAATATTGAATACTATGTCAAGTTGATTATCAATCTATCTTATATGTTATTTAAGATCTTGCATGCTCTCCGGTACTTGTGGTTGCCTTGATCAAGTAGTTGCCTGTATCTCCAAGAGAGAGTATTTATGCTAGATAGTGGGTTCATGCCTCCATTTAACCTGGGACAGTGACAGAAAGTTCTAAGGTTGTGGATGTGCTGTTGCCACTAGGGATAACCTAACGATGCTATGTCCACGGTCATATGTATTTGTTTACATTACGCACTTTACTTAATGCAATTATCCGTTGCTTGCAACTTAATACCAACGGGGAACTCGGATGACAACCCGGCGGTGGATTATTAGTCATAGACGCTGTTGGATAACGGTCTATGTATTTTGTCGTAATGCCCAATTAAATATCATAGTAGTCATCATGTCATATATATGCATTGTCATGCGCTCAATATTCTGTCAATTGCCCAACTGTAATTTGTTCACCCAACACTTGTTATTGGAGAGTTACCACTAGTGTAGATAGCTGGGAACCCCGGTCCATCTGTATCATCATTGCTTTCCGTCAACTCCACGCAAGCAACTATTTTCTGGTGCCATTGCTTCTGTGTTACTGCTACTATTGCTCTCATATTACTGCTGCTTTCACATCACGTTTGTTACTAGTGCTTTCTCAGGTGTGGTGGAATTGACAACTCCGCTGCTAAGGCTTATAAGTATTCTTTGTCTCCCCTTGTGTCGAATCAATAAATTTGGGTTTTACTTCCCTCGAAGACTGTTGCGATCCCCTATACTTGTGGGTTATCAAGACTATTTTCTGGCGCCGTTGCCGGGGAGCATAGCTCTACTCATAAGTTCACCTGGGGAGTACTCTCCACCTCTCTCTCTGTTTTTATTTTATTTTGTTTTGTCTAGTTTACTTTTGTCTAGTTTTATTTTGCTTAGTTTACTTTTGTGTAGTTTATTTTATTTAGTTTATTTTTGTCTAGTTTTATTTTTCTTATATACCCGAAAATCCATAAAAATTTAAAAACGAAAATCTAAAAAAAACTGTTGCTATGGAAGAACATGCTAGAACCTCTATGTTTATGGAAGCTAAAGAATTATATAAAAGTATAGAGAATCAAGAGAGGGTAAAATCATGAGAGGCATGTTAAAAAAGTTAAATCAAATTGCTGAAATTTTGCTGGAACGCCATGATATAAATTGTTGCTCTGAACAGATACTAAACATCTTAAATTCCAATGTGGCTTTAGTGAAGAAGTTTTAATTATGAACTATCATTGGAATAACTATATTCATTTGGGAGCTGAACAAGTAGAACAATTTGTTACTTATGGGGCTTCTGAAATAGATTCCTTCATGGCTAAAAATTATGAAACCTGTGTTGCTTGTAATAAACTTAAAGAAACGGTCTCTTTTATTCTTGATTATTGCCTAGAAAATTTCAGCAATAATTGTTATATCATTGATTATAAAGAGAGACTCATTAATGCACAAGAATGCACTCACAATTTGCAGGAACCTGTAGAAGAAGAAACTATTGCTGAAACTGAAAGCTCATTGGATGAAAAAGAGGAGGAGAGTGATGAACAAAAGGAGGAAGAATGGAGTAGCTACCCATGCCTACCTTCTAATGAGAGTAACTCTTTATCTCTTACACTATTTGATTGCCCTCCATGCTTACCAAAGGAGGATGAATGTTATGTTCCTGTGGATTCTCTTGAAATATTCCCTATGAGTAAAACTTGTGGAAATGATTATGCTACTGATATTTATGATAATCCATGCTATTTTGATAAATCTTATGATAATCCTTTATTTGTGCCTAATTTCGAAATGCATGGTAATGAGAAAGTTTGCTTAGAAAATGTTTATGATAAAGCTCTAGATGATGGTCCTATATTGGTTGATAATATTAATTGTACTACTAATGAAAATGGGATTGGAGAGGTCTTGACTTTATCTAGATGGAGTCCCATACCTCTTGAGAATGATCAATCATCTTGTTATAAAATTGTTAAAAGTGGGTTTGAAAGTTTTAATCCCACTATTTTTGAGCTTGATAAGAATTATGTGTTTGTAGATCATGAAAAGCATGCTTTATGTGATAGTTATATTGTTGAGTTTGTTCATGATGCTACTGAAAATTATTATGAGAGAGGAAAATATGGTTGTAGAAATTTTCATGGTACTAAAGCACCTCTCTATATGCTGAAAGTTCTGAAGTTACTCTTGTTTTATCTTCCTATGCTTGTCACTTTGTTCTTCATGAATTTATTTGTGTACAAGATTCCTATGCATAGGAAGTGGGTTAGACTTAAATGTGTTTCGAATTTGCTTCTTGATGCTCCTTTTGCTTCATTTTCTATTTTTATGTGAGCATCTTTAAAACTATCAAGCCTAGCTAAAAGGCATTAAAGAAAAGCGCTTATGGGAGGCAACCCATTTTATTTTTCTGCAATTTTTCTTTTATTGAGTCAAGGTGTTGTTTACTTCTGTAGCAACTCCTTTGTATCTTTACTTTCTTGCATTGTTGTGCCAAGAGTAGTCTCTAATGATAAGATGATGCTAATTTTGATTGCTGCGCAGGAACAGATTTCTGCTGTTCACTGTACGAAATTCCTAAAATCACCAGATTGTGAATTAAATCTGAAATTTTTTGTGCGTAATCCTGATATATGTATGCATCTTTCGTTAGTTCAACGTTTTTCGATTTGAGTCCCGTAAGTGCCTCGAAAAAATTCATCTTTACTGGCTGTTCTGTTTTGACAGATTCTGTCTCTGTTTTTTGCATTGTCTCTTGTGGGCTTTAAGCAAGGTTCTCTAGACGTGGAGGGCTGTAGCTAATGTTTTATTGAGTTCTTGCAATGTGTCACAACAGAACCAGTGGATTAAAGTTTTTGAGTACTAACCCCTCTAATGAGAATTACGTTGAGTTTGGTGTGGCGGAAGTTTTCAAGGGTCAAGAGGGAAGAGTGATATAATAGGATGAAGAAGAGTGAAGAGCTCAAGCTTGGGGAGGCTCCCATGGATCTCCCCAGCATATTTCAAGAAGACTCAAGCGTCTAAGCTTGGGGATGCCCAAGGCATCCCCTTCTTCATCGGCAAAATTATCAGGTCATCTCTAGTGAAACTATATTTTAATTCTTTCACATCATATGTGCTTTTCTTGGAGCGTCTGTGTGCTTTTATTTTCAGTATTGCACTTTTATTTTCAATAAAGCTTGACTGGACCCTAGCATTCTTGATTGGGAGAGAGACACGCTCCGCTTTTTCATGAGAATACTCCTATTCTTCACTTATATTTGTTGAGTATTCATATCTAGCGCTGTTCAGCTTTTAGCTCTTGTTTTCATGTATCTCTTGTCAGAGCTATTAGCTTTCTTTTGTAGAAAGTACTCTCTTGCTTCACTTATATTTGTTTGGAGAGTTGATTAAATAAATTGATTGGTGTTTGGTTGGTTCAGAAAATGTTGCATGTGGTAATTGGTATAAGGAAAAACTTGCTTAATCTTGTAGATCACTAATTTGGATAACTTGATGCTTGTCAATTGTTTTGAGTTAACAAGTAGATCATGATTAAATTTGTGCATCACATGAGTTAAGCCTATTAGTGAAGAACTACCGTAAAGCTTGTTGAAAATTTGGTTTGCATCGGTGGTATCTCTAAGGTCTAGATATTTTCTAATAACAGGGTTTGGTTAACAAGGAAGACGGTATGAAGTCTTATAACGTTTGCAATATGTTTGTCATATAAAACTTGGTGTACGGGTTGATATTCTTGTTTGCTTACATAAACCTTGCTAGCCTAAACTCTGTACTGAGAGGGAATGCTTCTCGTGCATCCAAATCCTTGAGCCAAAATCCATGCCATTTGTGTCCACCATAACTACCTATATGTGGTATTTCCTTGCCACTCCAAGTAAATTTTTCATGTGCTACCTTTAAATTATTCAAAATGTTATTATTCCCTTTTTGTGTCAATGTTTACTAGCTCATGAGGAATTAGTGTGGTTATTCTTTATTCTATTTGTGAATGGACTTTTACACCTGGACTAGTGGCATATACATCCGCTTATCCAATAACTTGCAAAAAGAGCTGGCAACGGGGTGCCCAGTCCCAATTAATTACAACTTTAACCAATTAATTCTCTTCACACTTTTGCCCTGATTCATCAGTAAGCAATGACAAACAGTGAAATACCTGCATGTGTGTAAACCAAAGAGAAAGAGGGATGATCTGCCTTGCTGGTAGAAATAACGTCCTTCATGGGAGCCGCTCTTAAAAGTCCGTTTGACAGGTAGAATACTGTTCTCACCCGCTACCATTCGTTGACAATTAACAAACACCTCTCAAAAATAGATACTCCTCCATGGTATGTGATTGATGGAAGGCACCCGAGGATTCGGTTAGCCATGGCTTGTGTTAGCAAGGTTGGGAGGAGTATCAAATATTTTATGCAATCTCTATATGCTTTCAAAAACCTAAAAGCTCTAGCACATGACTTAATCCCTGCTTCCCTCTGCGAAGGGCCTTTCTTTTACTTTTATGTTGAGTCAGTTTTCCTATTCTTTCTGTCTTCCACAAGCAAACACTAGTGTCAACTTTGTTACAACATGCGTTATATGCAATGTATTGGACTTGTTATACTACTTTGTGTTGACAATATCCATGAGATAAATATGTTGAAAGTTGAAGCAAATGCTGAAACTAATTCTTCCTTTGTGTTGATTAAATACCTTTTATTAGAAACTATTGCTTTATGAGTTAACACTTATGCAAAACTGTTTGATGCTTGTCTCGAAAGTACTATTCATGAAAACGTTTAGCTTGTGTGATTCATTGTTTACTCATTATCTATTTGGTAGCAAATTATAGACCATTGACTTGGATCACTTCATTCATTTACATGTGCCTTGCAATATTATATGATCAAGATTATGATGGTAGCATGTCACCTCAAAAATTATTTTGTTTTTATCGTTTACCTACTCGAGGACGAGTAGGAACTAAGCTTGGGGATGCTGATACGTCTCAAACGTATCTATAATTTTTGATGTTCCATGCTTGTTTTATACCAATTGCTACATGTTTTGTATACACTTCATGTCATTTTATACATTTTCTGGGACTAACCTATTAACAAGATGCCACAGTGCCAGTTCCTGTTTTCTGCTGTTTTTGTATTCCAGAAAAGCTAGTCTGGAAATATTCTCGGAATTGGACGAAAATTTACGGAGGCCCCTATTTTACCAGAAGACTCCATGGGCCAGAAGGACAAGTCCGGGGGAGGCCCGAGGGCCCCACACGTGGGCTGGGCGGGCCAGGAATCTTCCGGCGCCCTGGGGTGGTGTCGCTCCTCGTGCACCGCCTCGCGACGCCCTTTGGACTATATATTGCCCCTGACCTAAAACTCACGAACAATCGACGATTTCCCAGAAAAGTTCCAGAGCGCCGCCGCCATCCGAAACCAAGTTTCGGGGGTCAGAAGGTCCTGTTCCGGCACCCTGCCGGGACGGGGATTGACCCCCGGAGCCTTCTCCATCGACGCCACCGCCTCCATCATGCTCCGTGAGTAGTTCCCCATGGACTACGGGTTCTAGCTGTAGCTAGTTGGTACTCTCTCTCCCATGTACTTCAATACAATGATCTCATGAGCTGCCTTACATGATTGAGATCCATATGATGTAATCGGTGTTGTGTTTGTTGGGATCCGATGAATATTGAATACTATGTCAAGTTGATTATCAATCTATCTTATATGTTATTTAAGATCTTGCATGCTCTCCGGTACTTGTGGTTGCCTTGATCAAGTAGTTGCCTGTATCTCCAAGAGAGAGTATTTATGCTAGATAGTGGGTTCATGCCTCCATTTAACCTGGGACAGTGACAGAAAGTTCTAAGGTTGTGGATGTGCTGTTGCCACTAGGGATAACCTAACGATGCTATGTCCACGGTCATATGTATTTGTTTACATTACGCACTTTACTTAATGCAATTATCCGTTGCTTGCAACTTAATACCAACGGGGAACTCGGATGACAACCCGGCGGTGGATTATTAGTCATAGACGCTGTTGGATAACGGTCTATGTATTTTGTCGTAATGCCCAATTAAATATCATAGTAGTCATCATGTCATATATATGCATTGTCATGCGCTCAATATTCTGTCAATTGCCCAACTGTAATTTGTTCACCCAACACTTGTTATTGGAGAGTTACCACTAGTGTAGATAGCTGGGAACCCCGGTCCATCTGTCATCATCATTGCTTTCCCGTCAACTCCACGCAAGCAACTATTTTCTGGTGCCATTGTCTCTGTGCTACTGTTACTATTGCTCTCATATTACTGCTGCTTTCACATCACGTTTGTTACTAGTGCTTTCTCAGGTGTGGTGGAATTGACAACTCCGCTGCTAAGGCTTATAAATATTTGATGGCTACGTGTTGGTGAACCCCAAGAGGAAGGTTATGATGTAGACAGCAGAAGTTTTCCCTTGAGAAATCTACCCAAGGTTATCAATCCAGTAGGACTTGACGATCTATCGGAAGGTTGTTGATGTTGACTCCCCCTGGCGCTAGGGAGCTTGCACCAACGTGGAATCTGCACAGACACAAACCAGAACTTTGCCCAACACGAAACAGAGAGGTTGTCAATCTCTCCGGTCTTGCAGAAACAAAGAGTTAAACGTATGGTGTGGAAAACAGCAGGAAAAACAGCAAGTAACAGGAAACAGATGATTGCAGCAGGTTGTGTAAACAGTATGAGGAAATTGGACCAGGGTCCACAGTTCACTAGTGGTGTCTCTCTCAGAACAGATAACTAGCATGTTGGGTAAACAAATTACAGCTGGGCAATTGACAAATAGAGAGGGCATAACAATGCAATACATGCCAAGATGTCTACTATGAAATCTAGTTGGGCATTACAACAAAGTACATAGACCGTTATTCCAACCGCATCTATGCCTAAATAATCCACCTTCAAGGCAGCATCCGCATCCATTCAGTATTAAGTTGCTAACAACAGATTATTGCATGAAGTAAAGTGTGTAATGTAATCAATACAAGTGCCCTTGGACACTGCACCAATGTTTTATCCCTAGTAGCAACAGCACATCTACCATCTTAGACCTTTCTGTCACTGATCCAGATATCTAGAGACTGAACCCACTATCGAGCATAAATACCCCCTCTTGGAGTCACAAGCATCTACTTGGCCAAAGCATCTACTAGCAACGGAGAGCATGCAAGATCAAGAGCACATAGATAAACAACTTGAATAAACATGGTATCAATATTCATCGGATCCCAGCAAACACAACATCTAGCATTACAATAAGATGATCTTGATCATGTTAGGCAGCTCACAAGATCTAAACATGGAGGCACAAGGTAGAGAGACAACCATCTAGCTACTGCTATGGACCCGTAGTCCAGGGGTGGACTACTCACGCATCACTCCGGAGGCAGGCATGGTGATGTAGAGCCCTCCGGTGATGATCTCCCCTCCGGCAGGGTGCCGGGAAGAGCTTCAGAACTCCTCCGATCTGAGATTGACGATGACGGCCGCGACGGAACTTTTCGTGGAATATGATCGACCGTAATAGGGTTTTCGCGTCGCGGAGAATATATAGGCGAAGAGGCGGCGTCGGTGGCCGAGGGGGGCCACCACGCCATAGGGGGGCGCGGGCCCACCCTGGGCCGCGCCCTAGTGTGGCGTGGCCCCCTGGTGGGTCTGCTCCGACTCCCCTTTGGACTCCGTGATCTCCTCGTGATATTATTGACGATGTCTTTTGTTTCGTCCAATTCCGAGAATATTTCCTTAATAGATTTTCTGAAACCAAAAACAGCAGAAAACAGGGAACTGGCACTGTGGCATCTTGTTAATAGGTTAGTCCCAGAAAATGCATAAAAATGATATAAAGTGTAACCAAAACATGTAGCAATTGATATAATAACAGCATGGAACATCAAAAATTATAGATACGTTTGAGACGTATCAAGCATCCCCAAGCTTAGTTCCTGCTCGTCCTCGAGTAGGTAAACGATAAAAACAGATAATTTTTGAAGTGACATGCTACCAACACAATCTTTGATCAAATAACAATGTAATGCACATGATCTGAATGAAGTGATCCAAGCCAATGGTCTATAGTTTGCAAGCAAGTAAATAAAGAGTAAACATAAGTGATCACACAAGTGCAAACTTTCATGAATAATACTATAAAACATTTAGAGATATAATAGTCTAACATAATAGTTAGTTCACAGCAGCAATAATTCTCAACATGAAAGTGTTTGTATCAACACAAAGGAAGATAATAGCTTCAGCATTTGCTTCAACTTTCAACATGTATATCATATAGATAATGTCAATGCAAAGAATATGATCAACCAAACACAAAGTTATGTAAAAACTGTTATACTGGAGTTGACAATGATGTTTGCTTAAGTAGACAGAAAGAAGTGGGAAAACTGACTCAACATAAAAGTAAAAGAATGGCCCTTCGCAGAGGGAAGCAGGGATTAACATCATGTGCTAGAGCTGTAGTTCCCGAAGGCATATAGAGAGCATAAAATATTGTTTTGTAAGGTAATGGTGTATACAGGTGTCAACAAATCAGCAAATAGGCAATACTCTACTTCACTAGTTGATCAAACTTTACAAGAGCGGCTCCCATGAAGGACGTTATTTCTACCAGCGGGCAGATCATCCCTCTTCTCTTTTGTTTACACACTTGTGAACATTGCTTGACTGACGAATCAGGGGCAAAAAGATGTGAAGAGAATTGTTTGGTTAAAGTTGTAATTAATTGGGACTGGGCACCCCGTTGCCAGCTCTTTTTGCAAAATTATTGGATAAGCGGATGTATATGCCACTAGTCCAGGTGTGTAAAATTTGATCAACCAGGAAATAAAGACCACCTATCTACGTCCTTATGAGCTTTTCAAGTAGTGACACAAAAAGGAAATGTAACAGTTTTGAGTAGTTAGTAGATAGCACATGAAGAAATTTACTTGGAATGGTGAAAACACCACATAATAGGTAGGTATGGTGGACACAGGTGGCATGGATTTGGCTCAAGGTTTTGGATGTACAAGAAGCATTCCCTCTTAGTACAGAGTTTAGGCTAGCAAGGTTATTATAAGCAAACATCATTATCAACTGGAATAGCAAGAGTGTACATAAAACACAAGGTTTGACGAACCATAGACTCCCACTGTCTTCCTTGTTAACACATAGCCTTCATCCAAAAATTATCTAGACTACTATGGACTTCCAATTATGCAACAGATTATTATAGCAGAAAATCCTTATAGTAGTTCTTCATTAATAGCCATTACTTACATGATGCACAAGCTTAAACATTAATTACTTGACAGCTCAAAACAATTGGCAAGCATCAAATTACTCAAGACAACGATCTAAAAAGATTCATGTAAGCATTTTATACCACTACCACATGCATAGCATTTTTCTGGTCCAACCAAACACCAATCAACTTATTTGACAACTCTCCAAACAGATATAAGTGAAGCAAGAGAGTACTTTCTTCAAAAGAAACTGAAAGCTCTAACAAGAGATACATGAAAAACTGAGAGCTAACAGCAATAACAGCAACTAGACAGGAATACTCAACAAGTATAAGTGAAGCACAAGAGTATTCTAATGAAAAAGTGGAGCGTGTCTCTCTCCCAAACATGAATACTAGGATCCAACAAGTATAGCACAGCAAACAAAACAAAACAAACTGAAAACAAAAACACACTGACGCTCCAAGGAAGAGTACACTAGTATGAAGCAATAAAAATATAGCACCATTAGAGATGACCTGATAATTTGTAGATGAAGAAGGGGATGCCTTGGGCATCCCCAAGCTTAGATGCTTGAGTCTTCTTGAAATATGCTGGGGAGGTAAGCCTCCCCAAGCTTAAGCTCTTCACTCTTCTTGATCATGTAATATCATTCTCCTCTATCAACACTTGAAAACTTCCTTCACACCAAAACTTAACAGCTTTTCTCATTAGCAGGTTAGTGCACTAAAAGATAATACTTCAAAGTTCTAGCAAAGACAAAACTCACAAGCCAACTATTTTAAACATTAGCCACTGTTACTAGGCTCAAGTGGGCACTTTTACACGAAAAGAAACCACTTAAAAACTTGTAAAAGAGAGAATGCAAAATAAAAGACAGAATCTGTCAAACCAGAACAGTCTGTAATGACGAATTTTTTCGAGGCACTTACGATGCTCAGATGAAAACTTTTGAAATAATGAAAGTTGCGTAACATCATCAGGAACATGCACAAAAAGTTTCAGCATTTTTCGATTTTTTCTGATTTTCTACTGAATTAAACGGTGACGAACAGCAATCTGTCCCAATGCAGTCCCGAAAATAAAACCAACTTTGCATTAGTAACTCTCCTTGGCACAACAAAACAGCAAATAAAAGATACAAAGGAGTTGCTACAGAGGTAAACAAGCATCCTTGACTAATACTGAAAATAAAAGATAATGGGTTGCCTCCCAAAAGCGCTTTCTTTTAATGCCTTTTAGCTAGGCTAGAAGATTTTAATGATGCTCTCATAAGAATAAGAGTTGAAAAACAAAAGAGAGCATCAAGAGGCAAATATCAAACACATTTAAGTCTAACCCACTTCCTATGCAAAGGAATCTTGTAACAAAATAAATTATTGAAGCATAAAGCAACTAGCATAGAAAGATGAAACAAATATAGCTTCAAAACTTTCAACATAAAGAGAGGTGTTTTAGTGACTTGAAAACTTTTACAACCATATTTTCCTCTCTCATAATAACTTTCAGTAGCATCATGAACAAACTCAACAATATAACTATCACATAAAGCATGCTTTTCATGATCTACAAACACATAATTTTTATTAAGCTCTAAAACAGTGGGGTTATCAAACCCACTTTTGACAATAATAGTATAATAAATATCATTAGCCAATATAGGACCATCATCAAGAGCATTATCATATATAACATTAGGGAGCACATTTTTACTTTCTGCAATTTCCTTTTCTTGAGTCAAGGAGCTTGTTACTTCAAATTTATCAAAAGGAGATATTTCAATAGAATCATGACATTCAACAATATAGCATTTTTCCTCCTTATGTGGGCATGGAGGGTAATCATATAATGTAAGAGTTAAAGAGTTACTATCATTAGAAGGTAGATCCTCCTTTTGTTCTTCACTCTCCTCCTCTTTTTCATCCAATGAGATCACAGTTTCAGCAATTTCTTCTTCCATAGGTCCCTGAAAAGAAGCAAGTTGTTCTGGAGAATAAGTTTTCTCAAGAAATTTAGTGATATAAGGATTGTCATTGTAATATTCAAGGCAGTAACCAAGTATAGAAAAATTCTCAGATTTATAAGGAGAATCATCATCTTGAATATAACCAGCAATTTCATAAGCACCCTTAAAAACAACAAATTCTTCAGTTTGTTCAAGATTACCAAAGTCATAGTTTCCTTTAGCATAAGCAGCCAAGTTTCATTATCATTATAATCACATTGGAAAGGGAGGTGTTTATGCCTTCTACAACAAAAAGATTCATTAAAGCAGTAGGATTCATCAAATGTAGAACACAAGTTCTTAGCAAAATAATTCAATCTACTTATTTGTTCCCATAGATGTTTCCCTTTTTGAGACAAGCGGTATTCCTCATAATAAGTTTGATGTTCCTCCGTGAACCCACCGTGCCAATAATATTTAGTATCAAAGAGAGAAGCCATTGATAGCAAGTAAACAACTAGACATAATAACAAACCGAAATAAACTAGATGCAAGAAACTAATTTTTTTGGGTTTTTGATTTTTAACAGCAAGCAAAACAAAACTAAAACAAGACAAAAAACAAAGTAAAGAGATTGGAACTGAGAGACTCCCCTTTCCAATAGCCTCCAAGTCCCCGGCAACGGCGCCAGAAAACAGCTGGTGCCTGGTTGACGGGAGAGTATTTGAGGATGATGATGATGGTGATGATGAGTACTTCCCCGGCAACGGCGCCAGAAAACAGCTTGATGGCTACGTGTTGGTGAACCCCAAGAGGAAGGTTATGATGTAGACAGCAGAAGTTTTCCCTTGAAATCTACCCAAGGTTATCAATCCAGTAGGACTTGACGATCTATCGGAAGGTTGTTGATGTTGACTCCCCCTGGCGCTAGGGAGCTTGCACCAACGTGGAATCTGCACAGACACAAACCAGAACTTTGCCCAACACGAAACAGAGAGGTTGTCAATCTCTCCGGTCTTGCAGAAACAAAGAGTTAAACGTATGGTGTGGAAAACAGCAGGAAAAACAGCAAGTAACAGGAAACAGATGATTGCAGCAGGTTGTGTAAACAGTATGAGGAAATTGGACCAGGGTCCACAGTTCACTAGTGGTGTCTCTCTCAGAACAGATAACTAGCATGTTGGGTAAACAAATTACAGCTGGGCAATTGACAAATAGAGAGGGCATAACAATGCAATACATGCCAAGATGTCTACTATGAAATCTAGTTGGGCATTACAACAAAGTACATAGACCGTTATTCCAACCGCATCTATGCCTAAATAATCCACCTTCAAGGCAGCATCCGCATCCATTCAGTATTAAGTTGCTAACAACAGATTATTGCATGAAGTAAAGTGTGTAATGTAATCAATACAAGTGCCCTTGGACACTGCACCAATGTTTTATCCCTAGTAGCAACAGCACATCTACCATCTTAGACCTTTCTGTCACTGATCCAGATATCTAGAGACTGAACCCACTATCGAGCATAAATACCCCCTCTTGGAGTCACAAGCATCTACTTGGCCAAAGCATCTACTAGCAACGGAGAGCATGCAAGATCAAGAGCACATAGATAAACAACTTGAATAAACATGGTATCAATATTCATCGGATCCCAGCAAACACAACATCTAGCATTACAATAAGATGATCTTGATCATGTTAGGCAGCTCACAAGATCTAAACATGGAGGCACAAGGTAGAGAGACAACCATCTAGCTACTGCTATGGACCCGTAGTCCAGGGGTGGACTACTCACGCATCACTCCGGAGGCAGGCATGGTGATGTAGAGCCCTCCGGTGATGATCTCCCCTCCGGCAGGGTGCCGGGAAGAGCTTCAGAACTCCTCCGATCTGAGATTGACGATGACGGCCGCGACGGAACTTTTCGTGGAATATGATCGACCGTAATAGGGTTTTCGCGTCGCGGAGAATATATAGGCGAAGAGGCGGCGTCGGTGGCCGAGGGGGGCCACGGGCCCACCCTGGGCCGCGCCCTAGTGTGGCGTGGCCCCCTGGTGGGTCTGCTCCGACTCCCCTTTGGACTCCGTGATCTCCTCGTGATATTATTGACGATGTCTTTTGTTTCGTCCAATTCCGAGAATATTTCCTTAATAGATTTTCTGAAACCAAAAACAGCAGAAAACAGGGAACTGGCACTGTGGCATCTTGTTAATAGGTTAGTCCCAGAAAATGCATAAAAATGATATAAAGTGTAACCAAAACATGTAGCAATTGATATAATATCAGCATGGAACATCAAAAATTATAGATACGTTTTAGACGTATCAGTATTCTTTGTCTCCCCTTGTGTCGAATCAATAAATTTGGGTTTTACTTCCCTCGAAGACTGTTTCGATCCCCTATACTTGTGGGTTATCAATGCCCGGCACCCGAAACGGGAGTTTTCACCTCTAACTGTCGGAACTTACTACGGAGATAGCGGGTCGGTGAACCGGGTCGCACCTCGGAGCTGTATCTTGGTTCCCACAACCTACCAACACACTCTTATACATATATTAGGGACCCATGCAAGTTTTGTTGGGATTCCGACGCTGCGGACCCCGCTACGGCGAAACCCTACACCCACCGAAAAAAAGTCAAACCTGTCGATCTACCCCTTTGACCGGCGCCGAGAGGGGGTAGACGCATGAACTTTTTTGCTTGTTTTGTTTGTTGGTTAATGTATTAACTAATACTAATAAACAGTCGATAAAATTAGTAAAGAAGAAAAAGAATTAAAAGAAAAAACAAACAGAAAGAAAAAAATGAAAAAAACAAAAGCACACGGCAAAGACATTCTTTGCCGTGCGCTTTCCTCTGAGTCCACACGGCAAAGATCTTTGCCGTGCGCCACGTTTACGCACACACGGCAAAGGCTGTCTGAATCTCAGACAGCCTCGCATCGATCCACTCACACCACACACCCCACCACACACCGACCCCGACCGCACGCACACACGCCACACGCCGCCGGCCGGCCCGCCGCCGCAGCACCGCCACAGCCGCGCCTCCCCCCGCGCCCGCGCCCGCACACTCCACCCCCACTCCACCGCCCGCGCACTCCACCTCCTCCTCCCCGCACCCGTGCACTCCACCGCGCCCGCGCCCGCGCATTGCCCCGTCGCTGTGGCCGTTCGTTCGCGGCAGAGACAAGGGCCTCACAATCTATGAAGCGATGCAAAATAACAGTTGGGTGCGCGGAATCCGTGGCGATCTGACGGTGCAAGCCGTGGTGGAGTATATGCAGCTTTGGGAGCGTGTCCAAGGGCACCCGCTTAGCGAGGAAGACGATCTGGTGCGTTGGCGACTGACAGCCAACGACATGTACTCAGCAAAGTCTGCCTATTCGGCCTTCTTCTTCGGCAAGACAGCAGCCCCGGGCGCCGCGGAAATCTGGTCAGCAGGAGCGCCGCTGTCGCAGAAGCTGCATATGTGGTTGGCACTGAAAAACCGCCTCTGGACTGCGGATCGACTGCAGAGGCATGGCCTGCAGCATCCGCCGGCATACCCCTCTGTTGTCAAGAACCTGAAACGGGTGTGCACCTGCTGGTTCAGTGTGTGGTTGCGCGGGAGATTTGGTTCTCATCGCTGCAACTAATTGGGATGCAGGGTCAGACGCCGAATCAAGACACTCAGCCAGCGCAATGGTGGTCAGCCCTCTCCGCAGCTGCTCCAAAGAAGAAGAGGAGGATCAACGGCCTCGTCATTCTAACGGCTAGATCGATCTGGCTCGAACGCAATAGCCGCGTCTTTGATCGTGTGGTGTCCTCGGTGCCGACTGTTTGTTCACGCATTAGGCAGGAGTTTGAGTTGTGTTGGTGGCAGGCATTTGCGGAGAGATGCGAGGAGTAGGGTAAATGTGGTTGTGGTTGAGAATTTTGCCGTCTGTGGCGAGGTCTCGATTGTAAGCTCAAAGCTTGTACATGTTCTTCTTCTCTGTCTTAATAAAAAAAGACACGCGATGCTCGTGCGTGTTCTTGAAAAAAAAAACCTCATCACGGTAACTCAGCTGATTTCTAGAGGGTGCGATTTTGAAGACATAGAGGTGATGTACTGAGGTCTCCATACAGCAGACCAGTGCCATGAAACGCTAGTAAGGAGAGAGGCAGAGAGCTTTGCGTTGACATTTCCACTGGCCCTTCGAAACAACAGCCATCAGTAAATAAGATTGAACAACAACGGCAAGAAACTGGTCGGTGACCCACTGAACATCTCTCCTAAACCAGTACACAAACAAAAGGGCAGTGCCATGCCAATTCAATTTCTGGTGACGCGTTAGCCAAAATTGGATAAACAGTCAGCTTTGTTCTATCAAGGGATCACAATATAATCTACCGTACGTGGTTGCAAATTTCGAAATTGAAAAGAGTACCAAAAGAGAACTGTGATGATGATGAATCGTGGAAGCTATCACCGACGAAACAGTTTGACCCGATTCAGTCACATGATACAAATGAACCCAATATTTTCGAACCAAGGAACTGTGGACATAAACAAATCCAACCATCTAGCCGATTGACCCGAACAATCACATACCCGACAAATTCGTATTTTTTTTCACATCTGCTCCGACCAACACTACTACTGTATTAGTACTCGCAGCAATTCTTGTCCCAGCGGAGACCCGGTTGCTCGAACAGAGCTCGCGGAGTCGCGGCACCCATGGCGGGCGGCGGGCGGAGGCGTGTATGAGGACCTGGTGCCGGTGATGACGGGGTGGCTGCGCACCGCGGAGCTGCTAGCGGAGCTACGGCGCGGTTCCGGGTGATGGCGGACCTGCCGCGGGGGGCGATCGCGGCGCCTGTGCCGGAGCGCCGGGAGCGTGCTGGGCGTGGACGGCATGACGGTCGCGACGGTGCGGGAGGGCGACAACGACGGTGACGGCGCGCTCAGCGAGCGGGAGTTCTGCGTGCTCATGGTGCGGATCGGCCCCGGGATCATGGCCGATGCCGAGGGGTGGCTGGAGGACGCCATCGCAGAAGAGCTGCTGGCTGATGCTGCCGACCCGCTCCTCCTCGCCGCCGCCTCCGTCGCCGGGCGCGTGATCAGTCAGCTCGTTAGGGCATGTACAATGATCGTACAATGGTCTTATCTTAGCCTAACTGCTGAGTTGGAGGAGAGAGAAATGAAAAAACAGGTTTGTCTGTTAAGAGATCATCTCTTAGCAACAATATGTCTCGCCCCGTCAAAAAAAAACAACAGGGTTACTAAAAATAAGACAGTCTTATCAACTATTGTACATCATATTTTTATTGTAATATCTAAATTAGTTGGAACATCTAAGATAAGACCATCTTATCAAGCATTGTACATGCCCTTCGAATTGCAGTTAGTCGTGGTGATCAACTGTTCTACATGCGTGGTTGTTAATAAAGTAACATCTGTCGGTTTCTTAACCTTGTGAAATATGAATGGACTTCAGATCAGTCCTGAGTCCTGACTCGTGATAACACTTTCATGCGCATTGTGCGTTTTTTCTTCTTCTTCTATTTCACTCTCGAAATAGGCTTTCGTCCTATATTAATATAGTAACAAACCGATACAATCATAGGTATCGAAAGAAAAACTAGGGTAGCAGCAAACACACGCCCAAAATAAGAAAAGAAGAAATAAAAGGAGACATAGTTGGAAAGACTAAAATAAGGTGACTCGCAAACGCTGCACACTCCGAAGAGGCACCACCATGCTCCTCACACCGGATCATCACGTACCAAGCAGCACCTTCAATAAGGAAAGTCATCACTGCTGCCCAGACCGGCGCACCGGTACTAGGGTTTCCCCCGACATATAGAGAGAAGTGGATGGAGGGTAGACAAGACGTCCTTCAAGAAGGAATGATGGTCACTCGAATGCGGCACTCGCGTCTGTGTCGGACGAGCCGACAAGTATTTCTCTCGAAAAACTTATCCATAACACCGGCAATCCATAGCATAAGAGCCCCGTAAGGACGAAGACTCGCCATCTCAGACTCACCGCCCACCAACTTGCGCCACCACAGTTCTTCCATACCATGCTTAGAGAAAACAATTTCTTTCATTCTTCATTCCTACTGTATTCCGATTTGGACTCTCTGTGTGCAAAGTTGGTTTGAAACGCACCGACTTGTTCTTAAACTTTACGACATTGTTGTTTGAGAAAAATAATGCTACATTCATTCTTCATTAACATGAATTAAATTTTGTACTTGACTTTGGACTTGCCAACATTGTAGTTGTATGATAACGGATGGGGCAGGCATGTATGATCTGCAATAAAACAAGCTCTGAGATGAATCGAGATTTGACCACATGGACAATGGCAACTAGCAAACACAAAGAGGATAACTCTGCGGTTAAACCTCTTAACACCTCACGGAATCAAGAATCTAGTCTACGAATCTCTATTAGGATATTTGTCAAACTCAAAATTGACACCCTATCAAGCACTTGAAATATATACTAAAATAGAACATACACATATAAGGACACTATTATATATGTGTGCACCAAGTATTATCAGGGCATGACTTGCTTAGATTAGAAAGAACTCAGTCTCAGATAAAACAAACAAGCTGAAATAAAATCGAGAAAGCAGCATAAGTTTTTTTCTAATACGAAACTGTAGTTCTTCGTACATGCTTGTATTGTATAATACTAAATTAATTTAACGTATTACACATGTTTCATATTGCTAGAACTAGTAGCAAAAATATATTCATATTTGTGTGTTGAAATGAAGGTTGTATCACCAAGACAACCTAGTTTATATTTGGTGACAAAATAATACAAAAACATGTTAAAAAGTTTAGTATAAAGTTGTGACGGTCGGTTCTTTTAACTATCCATGGGCGCATACAATTGATTTAGCAAAAATTGAGCAAGCGAAGAAACCTAGGGTTATTATACTTTATTAAAATGAATGCACACATGTTCTCCGTACAATACTAAAAATTACGGGTCTCTCGGCGATAATAAAATATACTAACATTTTTGTTAATTGTACTTGAAGATGTAACATAAATCGTATATTTTCTACATAAATGCAATATATAAACAAATGATTTATATTAAACATGTTAGTAAGTTGTGTTTGGGCACCATATCGACATCATGCCAAGTATGTGTATGTGTCACCCACGCCCAAATTCTTTCTCTAGTTTATTATGTGTTCTTATGTTTGAATCACTGTCGACTCGAAATATGAACATGCCACCATTTAATATTAAACATATGAACATCCCATTTTTTAGTAACTAAATATGGATGTATTCAAATCCATACAATAGATTTCATCCTCGGTTGTAGAACCATATGTAACCAAACTTTGTGATGTACAAGCACACAATGTGTTTCAAACATGTCAACTCATTCAAAAGCTTCGCATTTTGTTCTGAGAAATATAATTTATTTGTTTGTTAATGCCAAAGTGTAGCCTAGTTCCTTGGATTCAATGTGAGATTTCTGCCTCTCAAGCTCAAAAACCAGTTAGATTTCATCCTTATCAATCAAAAAAAAATTAACGATGGCAAGGCAATTTTGCATGTGTAACAAGCTCTTCAACACAAATATTCAAAAAATATTGAAATAGAGATAAACATACGGATGTAAACAGTGGGGCTTTTATTTTAATTCTGAAGTCAACCTAATGAAAGTAATAGTCAATAATTTGAAAGCAAATATGAAAATTAGAATTTTCAAATTAGAAACTTACTATAGAAATAAATTATCTTCCATAAAGTTTTCCAATAAATCAATGGAGAAAACAATGTCGAGAAAATCTCAATTAATAGCAAAGGCTACTTAAAAATACAAGATTTTAATTACTGAACAGAAGATAATTTAGAGCATTTAATAAATTTCATGGTTATCCATAATACTTCAATTTTATGCATTATCAAGGTTCCTACAACATTGTTGCCTTTATTATGTTCTCCCTATTTGCCCTTCCGTTTTTCTTTAATTTTTCGAAAACTTATGATGACTTGGCCATAATGTGCATGGAATACTAGCATGTAACCGTGAATTTTTTTAAGTGGAGCGAAGGATCAATATAAATGATTTTAACAACGAGAGACCAATAATTTGTGGTGTCGGAACCATGGAGACCAAACTTAGGCTTGACATTACTCAAATAAATCCTGACATGGCAATATGCATCGCAAATGTACCATTCCCACACACAATTTCGGGTTATTCATGGACGCAAGAGACCAAAAATCCCAACACCTTCCGAAACATGTCGTTTTCCACCTAGAACATCCCAAAACCGACCTAACTAAAGCATCGAACCTGTAGTATAACGCTTAACGGTTTAGCAATATATAGGAACACAACTATGATATGGAGCATGAGAGAGAATGGTATTTCCAAGATCTCTAAAGGGTTCCCGGAGGACCCTGATGGTCCCGGTGATGTCCAAAAGTTTCACGAACGGTGTTGGAAGGTTCTAAAATGTCGTGGAAGGTTTCGAGACGTCCAGAAGGTTTCAGACTATTGTGGAATGATTCAGAAACATGCCTAAGTCAGTTACCTCTCCATTTCCTTGGGGACAAGGCACCTCCCTAAGAGCACGTACAGCGCAAGGCGCTTAGTTAGCGACGCTAGGATTTTTATCCCGGGTGAGCGGCAGTTACGTGTAGAATCCCAGGCCACGGGCGCTTAAATTTAGGCGTCGCCGCAATACTTTGCGCCGGGCGCTTAGTCAGTTTTTGACTTGCCGCTTGTATATCGGATGTAGTTAGTTAGATATATAAGCGCCTCAAAATCAGATAAGCGTTGGAGTTGTGGACACTTTGCATGGACGCCAGGATTTAATTTCTGATTCTTTTGAGCTCAAGCGCCTCAATAAGCGTCCAGCAATGTACATGCCCTAAGAGCATCCACAGCGGGGCGCTTAACAGCCGACGCCAGGATTATAATCCTGATCAATGAGCAGTTGCAATATGCATTCCCCGGCGCCCGACACAAGATGTTTCCCCCGGCGCTGGTGCCTTTTTATCGCTCGCGGTTGAGAAACGGAGGCTATTTTCGAGATAAATTAGCGCTCAATTAGGAGCCCACCGTTGGGGAGACGAGTGCTACGTTACTTCTCTATTTGTTTTTCCTACTTAAGCGCCCAAATAAGCATCGTGCGTTGTGGATGCTCTAAAAGAACAAATCGAATTGGTGGAGAGTTGGAGTCCCACAGGGATCCTCCCCTAGTCAGATAGGATAGGGACTCCTCCCCTTGTAGGTCGCCCTAGGGCCACTCACCTATATAAAGGGAAGCAGGCGCCCAAGGAGAGCCAAAAATAAAAGCTAAATCTTGAAAAGACAAATATTGAAGTGAGAAGATCTAAGCAGAAGCAGAAAAATAAAGGCGGTATCGGAGGAGGAGCAGCCGATGATTACACAAATGGCCGAGTTGGCGAAGATTTGACAAGCGACACGAGCAACATGGACATGTCAATGAAGGTCTCGTCTAGAAGCTCTAGATTGATGGGTGATGATGCTCTAGATCATAGAAGCGCAAATAAAAATAAAAATAATGATGTGTCTTTTTTAGATTGATGAGTCTTCGGTGAGCTGAACTCGAGCCTAGTTTGAAGCTTGTGAGCTGAGCTTGAGCCAAACTTTTAGCTTTATCAAGCTTGAGCAAAGCCCGGACTACATTCGCTCAAGTTCGCCACACTGTACGTGCCCCTAAGCTCGTCCCAATCGACACCCTATCCAGCCTAACGAACATTCGGGTTTTCCATTAGGAGCGCTACCGAGTCTATTAGAAGAAAGAAAAACGTCATGAACCAAAATGTACAGTAGGCTTTACCTAGAAGAAAGACGTACGCAAGGACTAAGGAAATCAACCATCGTCATGTAGAACTCTAGAAAAAGCTAAAGCTCTCATCAGAACCAACTTCCTTGGTATGAAATGGTAAATATGTTCACAATAAAATTGAAACCCCCCGGCTTCACTTGTACATGCATATTGCACGAAAACATCATATTTGAGCTGAGTTGCTTTAGAACGCTGCTGTCATTGAGTTATCTTCAGATATATCAACTAATTGGGGGCATCTTTGTGAGCCAGTAATTAAAGTGAGGTGGTATTTTTCAAGCCAACTCAGATCTTAGAGCTTACTAAACGACATGCAGTATTTACCTATAGTGTGGCAGGAGTGCGTTTTCAGTCAACTATACGTAAACTAGTAATTCTCTGGATGGAGTAGAGGAGCATATATACCATTGCATAATATTCGACCAAGTTTAAGATATAAATATCAAACCATGCACGACCATGGGGAAACACATTATTCATGTCCAGACGCAATCTAACAATAGAGGAAAGAGAACGGTCACACGATAGATACTGAAACGTTAAACAACACATCTTGGCTAGTGAGCACAACACTGAGAGCATGGGGGGCCGAAACGAAGAACTATATGGAGAGTTGATTCCTCAACTACATTATAGACCTCAAGGGTGCGAAAGTTCTCCAGGTTTCCCCCTTTATAGATGAGTCTTTGTTGTTCCAGGGGAATGCCCTCCTCCATCCAGATCTTGGCCTTTACATCGTAGATAGTATCTGAGCTATCAACCAGAAGAGGGATGATTCTGCCAGTCAATGTTTTGACACGGATTAGCATCCTCCTTCTCGGGCGGCGCAGATCTAAGCGGAGAGTGGATTCATCTCGGATGTTGTAATCAGCCAGAGTACATCCACCCTCCAGCTTCTCACCACCGAACATCAGGCACAGCTGATCGTAAATTTTTGCCTTGACGATGTTGATGGTGCCCGATGGTTCGACCTTAACGGTGATCCTTTTGTGGGACAGACCATTGACGAAGATCTCCATCTGTTGCACAACCCAGATTGAATCACACGTTACTGTTGCACACGTGAAAAATCTTGTTAACATCACAAGAAGTAAAGAACTAACAACTAAGTTAACAGGGTGAGGCATGTACGTAGATCAAATCAGAAAGACTAACTGTTGTATGGTTTTTGATTTCAAAGACGTACTGGGTTTTCATCCTACCTGCGGTAGTAGCCAGATTTATATACGACAGTCTTTCAGCATATGTGTGACTGCCAGTTAAGATCAACAACTGATTCATATAAGATGATAGTTGTATTCTTACCAGATTTACAACTCAGGCAGTCAGGCTCAGGGTAAACTAAACTATGTTGGGAACCATCTGAAGGCAAACCATAGGTTGCTTGATTATATGACAGATACATAGATTGCTCAAGATCCCTAGAGTCTGATTTTCTATCCTTTTTCAAACACGTTCTAGGGAAACAAAGTAATTAATATACAGATCTGAGTAGCAGATCGATTTACTCATTTACATATCAACAATGCCATATGCACGCATGGACACGGACAGCACCAGGATTCATTTCATCAGATTAGCTAGGTGTCAGATCAAAGTGCACGTACCTTGAAGCTCGAGGTGAGAGGATGGAGGCAGCCTGAGGATCAGTGTTCTTGCTCTGTTTGGGGAACCAAGAGGGTTGGGAGACTGGAGGTAGGCGAACGTGACGACTCCCCTGCCAATTTATAGCGGCAACTTCTGCTCTCCGTCTCTCTTGAAAGTTGGAGCTGAGGAATTGAATGTACGCGACTCTTGGGTTTGCTAGTTCAGAGAACTCTTCGGTTTCACTGCTCCGTCTGTTCGCATTTACAACCATATTTTTTTCGTGATGCAACAAAAATCCGAGTTTCAGAAAAATGATGCAACAAAATTCAACACAGTCAATAAGAAATCACACTCCGCGTCAGCCCCCCTTCCTTCACTTTTCCTTTCCCTCCTTCGCCGGCCGCTTGACCAGTCTTTGCTCTTTTTTTTTGTGTTAGTTTGTAAACCTTGTGCATGGACTCTTCAGTCCTCACCCCCCTGACTCGTGAAGTCGTGATGCACTTCCACCCTTCACTCTTTGTTTCTGAAATTTCACTCTGCAGCCATAACATGCGAGGTTGGTTTGAATCCGCCCATTTCCCCTAAACCTTGTGTCATCTAGTTTAGAAAACAATCCTGCTCATTCATCATTCGTTCCTTTTATGTTTAGATTTATAGCCGGTGCGTGCAAAGTTTGTTTGAAACGCACCAACTTCTTATTTGAAATTTACGATATTATTGTTTGGGAAAGAAGCATGCTTCGTCGATTCTTCACTACCATGAAATACATTTTGTACTCGACCTTAGGTTTACATACATTGTAGTTGTCTCATAATGGATGGAGCACGCATGCATGATCATCAACTACAATCCTTGAAGGACATGAATCGAGATTTGACCACACGAGCAATGCCAAATACTAGCAAATATAAGATCGTAACTCGAGGATAAACCTTTTAACGCATCACAACATGTACAATCTCTACTCTATAAATCTATATGTGGATATTTCTTAAACTCGTACATTGAAAGACATCCTATCAAGCTCTTGAAATATACTAAAATGAAGCATACACATGTAAAGGATGTATTATTATATATGAGTGCACCATTATTTATTAATATAAATGTCACTTTCTTTTCTTATGCTAGAAATAACTTAGATAAAACAAAATGTCTCGAAATAAATTTGTAAAAAATAGCATAAGTTTTTTTAATACAACTTAAATTTATTTTTTATAAAAGTGGTGTTTGTAACGATCATGTTTGTAATGTATAATACTCAAATTTGAGTTATTATATTACACATGTTTAGTATTGTTAGAAATAATAGTCAAAGTATTCATATTTGTATGTTGTAGCACCAAACCAACATAGTTTAAGTTTGGTGACAAAAATGACATGAAAAAAATGTAAAAACGTTTTGTATAAATGTGTGATGGTCACTTGTTCTCGCTAGGTGATGACAGTGTGGTACGGCGACAACAACTTTGAAGTGCATAGCCGCAGCGTACCAGCCATGGATACTTCGGCTCGACGGGTAGACCCAACATGTGTAGACCCGGCACATGTGGCGCATGTGACCAACAAACGCACGATCGAAACAAACAACACACACCACACGCTAAAGCGATGCTAACACAAGCCGCACGAGCTGAAGCAAACAAAGAAGGACAGAGCACCGGCAGGTTGGACCAGAAAACTCGATCGACCCCTAAGCAACCAAAACTTCCCATTTATGGGGAGCAAACTATGTAGGGTGACGGGTAGACTGAAATGATTCCCATTTATCCTACTTATATCAGAAACAGATTCGACCAAGTTTAAGATACAAATATCAAACCCATGCACGACCATGGGGAAACACATTATTCATGTCCAGATGCATAACGTAATCAAACCATAGTGGAAATAGAACGGTCACACGATAGATACTGAAACGTTAAACAACACATCTTGGCTAGTCAGCACCACACTGAGAGCATGGGGGGCCGAGACGGAGAACCATATGGAGAGTTGATTCCTCAAGTACATTATAGTCCTCAAGGGTGCGAAAGTTCTCCAGGTTTCCATCTTTATAGATGAGTCTCTGTTGTTCGAGGGGAATGCCCTCCTCCATCCGGATCTTGGCCTTTACATCGTAGATGGTATCTGAGCTATCAACCAGAAGAGGGATGATTTTGCCAGTCAATGTTTTAACACGAATTAGCATCCTCCTTCTCGGGCGGCGCAGATCTAGGCGGAGAGTGGATTCATCTCGGATGTTGTAATCAACCAGAGTACATCCATCCTCCAGCTGCTCACCACCGAACATCAGGCACAACTGATCGTAAATTTTTGCCTTGACGATGTTGATGGTGTCCAATGGATCGACCTTGACGGTGATATGTTTCTTGTAGGGGCCGATGTTCTTGACGAAGATCTCCATCTGTTGAGCGAGAGCACCAAACATCACAACCCAAGACTGAATCAGGTTATTGTTGCAAGAGCAAGAAAAATATTATATACAGTACAAGAAGTCAAGAACCAACATAGGTTACAACGGTGAGACATCTAGATCAGATCACAATGACTACGGCGGTATTAGTGTACTAGTGCGGCCTGAGCTAGGAACACATGTTTGTTTAATTTGTTACTGTAACATACATTCGTTTATGCACTTTCTGAGATGCATATGGATACAAAATAAAAAAATCCACCCACAAGTTACCCGATTTATATACAACGATCTTTCAGGATATGTGACTGCCGGTGAAGAACACAACTGATTCATATATAAAGACAATACTAGTATTATTGCCAGATTTACAACTCAGGTAAACTAAATTATCCTCAGAACCATTTGAAGGCAAATACGACAGAGAGCTCAAGATCCGTACAGTTTTATTTTCTTTCTTTTCTCCAACACGTTCTAGAGAAACAAAGCAACATGTATTAATGAACAGTAGATCGATTTACATATCAACTATAGCATGCATGCGCGGACACGGACAGCACCGGCAGTCATTTGATCAAATTAGCTAGGCGACATATCAAAGGACACATACCTTGAAGCACGAGGCAAGAGGATGGAGGCAGCCTGAGGAGCAGTTCCTGCTCTGTTTGGAGAACGAAGAGGATTGGGAGACTGGAGGTAGGCGAACATGACGACTCCCCTGCCAATTTATAGCCGCACTTCTGTTCTCCGTCTGTCTTGAAAGATGGAGCTGAGGAATTGAATGTACGCGACTCTTGGGTTTGCTAGTTCAGAGAACTCTTCGGTTTCACTGCTCCGTCTGTTCGCATTTGCAGCCATATTTTTGCGTGATACTGTACAACCAAAATCAACACAGTTAATATGAAATCACACTCCGGTGGTCGACCTTCCTGCGTGTGCGCATGCCCTCTTGATTTGTTAGATACGTCTACGTGTGAGTTACCGTGGTGACCAACTGTTCTAGGACTCGTAGTACTACATGGTACTGTTAGACTAGTCACAATGGGAGTAACTTAGCTAGTCACACATTTCAAGACAAATTTGCTTATATGGCATGTAGTTAATGAAGAGAGATGTGTTTGTGGTAACATACTAGCTAGTTACCGTAATATCACACATTTCTAGAAAAAATGAGTGTACAACATAATAAATGACGTCATGCATGACACCACACATAAGTTACTCCCCATTGTGGAGGTAGTAACATAGAGTAGTAACATATGCATGTTACTACTCTAAGTTACTCCCCATTGTGAAAGTAACATCTGACGTTTTCTTTTTTCTGTTGTGTTGGTTTGCTAACCTTGGTGCATGGACTTCAGTTCAGCCCTCAGTCCTGACTCCTGATACCACTTTCACCCTTGCTTCTTCGTTTCTTCTATTTCACTCTCGAGCCGTAGCATGCCAACTCGGTTTGGAACCTGCCCATCTCCCCTAAACCTTGCGCCATGTTGTTTCGAAAACAGTCTAGCCCTCTTCATCCTTCACTCCTTGAGTATTCAGATTTGGAGTCGTTGCATTCAAATTTGGTTTGAAACACGCCGAATTCTTCCTTCAACTTACAACATGTTGTTTTGTAAAAAACATGCCCCATTCATTCTTCATTAACATGACTTATGTTTTGTGCTCGATCTTGGACTTACAAATATTATAATTATCTGATAACGGTGGAGCATGCATGTTGATCATGAATCGAGATTTGATGCATGACCAATACCAACTAGCAAAGGTAAGAGCATAATTCGAGGATAAGCCTTTTAACACCTCACAAAATCTAGAATCTACTCTACGAAGCCCTATTAGGATATTTGTTGAAGTTGTAAATTGAAATACATCCTATAAGGCTCTTGAAATAAAATAGAACATACACAAATAAGGACAGTATGTGACTTACTAAGATTAGAGAGATAAAACAAATATATGTTTAAAATAAATTTTGAGGAAACAACATAATTTTATTTTTATAGCAAATAGAATTCTTCTATAGCACTGATGTGTTTGTAATGATACATGTTTGTATTGTATAATAGTGAAATTTAAGTTATTATATTACACATGTTTAATATTCCTAGAACTAACAGCAAAAGTATTCATATTTGGATTTTGAAGGTTGTATCACCAAGCCAACCTAGTTTATATTTGGTGACAAAATGATATAAAAATGTTAAAATGTTTAGTATAAATGTGTGATGACTAGTTGTTTTACCTAGTCATAGGCTCACACAATTAATAGAATAAAAAGTGACATCCCGGACAAACCCGTGGATATAATACTTTTGTTAAAGTAGATGCTATGATTTTCACCGCAGAAGTTTGAAACCCTAACCATTTTGTCTAAGACAAATGAAATAAATAAACTAAATTTTAATTCACTGCAGCTGAAGATATAACATAAATCATATGTCCTTAATATAAAATGAAATACATGAACAAAAGATTTTTAGTAAACATGTGAGTAAGTTGTTTTTGCGAATAAAATGAAATACATGAACAAAAGATTCTTAGTAAACATGTTAGTAAGCTGTTTTTGTGGCACCATCTCGACATCATGCCAAGTATGTGGATGTGTCATCCCACCCCCCAATTTTCTCTAGTTTAAAATGTGTTCATATGTTTGAATCGCTATCTACTGAGATAGGAACATTTTTTTTGAAAAGGGGCAAAAGAGGAGGCCGGTGACGGCGCGGAGAACGACCCCATGCTCGTGTAGGACCTCGAGGCGTCCATGAACACGGTCTTTCTCGAGAGATCAGGCGATGGGACCGCCTCGCGGAGGCGCTCCACGACTCCTCCATGGAGAGTAGCCCGGGCCAGAGCCCGAGCCATGGTGGGTGGGCATGGAGGTGGACACAGAGGAGGAGCAGGCGCCTCCCCTCCCCGCTGCGCTCTATGGCCTGGCAGTGGACTGGCCCGGTGCCCCAGCTGCCGCCGCTGGAGCAGGAGCAGCCGGCTACGCCGCCGGCACGTGTCCCTCTGGCCCATCACTGGACGACAACGGACTACATCGACCTCGTCGACGATGACAACGATGAGGAGGAGGAGTAAAGTGCCCACGGTCAGCCCCTATGCTATGTTCATTTTTTATTTTTAGTTAATGTAAAAATGTCCGTTTGTGGCTTACCCCCTATCTATAAATCAAAATCGACCTTTTTGGCCTGCTATTACGTACGAATCCGGGACAAAAAATTGAAATGCGTCAGGTGCGTTGGGTCGGCTGCTCGGGCCGGCGGACACAGTCGGACATTGGTGTCCGTTTCACCACTCAAATGGACAAAATCCGGACATAAAATATGCCCATTTAGGTCGGCGCATTGGAGTTACCCTAAGCACAACTATTTATAGCTACCGTGTGCGGCGAACTATTCGAATGTCCGTAGATGGTGTCGTTACTACACAATAGGTTATGTCTTGATGTTTTGAGTGTGTTGATTTCTTAGTTAAGCTTGTGCATGTACTTCAGTTTAGTCAACACTTCTCACTTGTGACACCCCACTTTCAACCATCATTATCTGTTTCTTATGGGTTTCCATCTAGAGTCGGAACATGGGAAGTTTGTTTCTAACACAACCATTTCTCGTGAACCTCATGATATTTCTTAAAATAATACTAAGTTGGTCTGAAACCCGAGCATCTTTTCTCAAGATTGCAATACTATGATTTACGAAAAACGCATACTCCCTTCATTCTTCATTTCTTTTGTATCCAAATCTGGTGTTGTAAAAGCATAAGAATTTTGTTTCAAATATGCCAACTCTTCTGAAACCTTCGCATTTCGTTTGAGAAATATATATTTACTTCATTGTTACCAAAGTGTAACCTTGTTCTTTGGTTTCAATGTCAGATATTTTGACTCATGCGTCCAAATGAATTAGATTTGTTTCCTATCTATGAAAACAAGTTTAAACAATGACATGGTGACGATTTTGCATGCGTGTCAAGCTCGTCAGCACTGAATTAACAAAATCAGGAAATATAGAAAACCATACACATAAATATTGAATCTTTCCTTTTATTTTTAAATTATACGAAGTTAAAGGACAAATTTACAACACATATATAAAAATTTAATTTATTTCTTGAATAATTTTTCTAATAAATATATGGAAAGAATGATGTGGATGAAAAATCCAGATTAATCTAAAAGATCTACTTAAGGATACAAGGATTTTAATGATTGGAAATAAACATCATAAGAACGTTTAGAACATCTAATGAATTGCATGGTTTTACATAATACTTTGATTTTATGCATTATTTATGTTCCTAGAATATTCATTGCCTTCGCTTACTAGAGCATTTATGTTCTACATAATTTGTGTTTTTCTTCCCGCTTTTTCTTTGTTTTTGTGAAAACTTATGCAGACTTGCTTGACATGTGACCGTGAAAAAAGTTTATAATGGAACAACTAAGGGATATCTAAATGATTTTGATTGTTGAGAGAACAATATGTTTTGGGATAGAACCATGGATACCAAACTTAGGATTGGCCTTACTCAAAATTAAGCTTCACATGATAATGGGGCGTGGGGGTGATTTGTGGTGCCATGCATTGCAGTTGTGCCACTCTCCCGCACAATCCGATCGAGTTCTCCATACATGCAATAGGCAAAAAATCCAAACCGTTTTCGAAACATGTTTGATTTCAACTGGGAAGATACTGGAAGCCGGCCAAACTAGATGCCACTGGCATGTACGAGATCGCCATGTCTCTCTCCTCCACCACCACGTGAAGCTCAGTGTGGCTTCATATTTTCTATAGCAAATAATGAATTTCAGTGATTAATTCGGTAACGTAAGGCCTAGTTTGATCTAGTGTATTTTTTTTTGGCTGGGATTATCCCGGCTTAACCCCAAATTTCCACCTATATTTAAAATGTCGTTTGATTCTAATATATTTAATCGGTTTTAGCCCCACTTTTCCACATAATTCATCAAATTCTCTCAGTACACAATACACTATCCCTATCTAGTGTATTGAGGATAAATGAGAGTTTAATGAGATTGGAGTTTCACCCGATCCCTACGAAAATTAGCCCTACTACTCCCGTGAAAAACCCTACTATCAAACAGGGTTTTTAAAAGCCACATGAGCCGCCCGGCCAAATGGATGAAAATTTTGAACTGCCAACGGACGATTGCCGGTGGTACACCTTACTGTTTTGTTGTTTTACTGTAGTGGGAAATGACAAGAATCACATGAAAAAGCGCCACTGACCAAAACCACACGTGACGATCGTCGGACAAGTATGTGTTTTTTTGTTTTTGTTTTTTGAGAATCAGAGAAGTGCTTGATGGTGGCCCGCTACAGTTTAGGTTCCCATCCCTCTTTGCTATCTGTTCGGACCCGATGCAGCTGGTAGCCTCCGCAGTTCATAATGGGAATTGGAACATCTCGTTCCGACGGACATTTGGACAGGCCGAGGCTACAGCTTGGACGGAGTTACGGAGTTCGCTTTCGGAGGCGCTGCCAGGGGGCCAGGACCTTGTGTCATGGCACCTGGCGCCCTCTGGGACCTTCTTCGTAAAGTCGTCTTATCGGAGTCTCTTCAGTGGTCCGGTTAGAGCCTGCCCCCCTCCCCCCCTTGTGGAAGGCCCCCCTCCCCCTAAAAATCAAAATCTTCGTGTGGCAACTCCTCAGGGACCGCCTCCTCTCAGGGGTGGAGGTCCGAAAGCGACGTGGACCAGGGATGGGGCTTTGCCCCATTTGTGGGATCCCCGAGACGGGAACCCACATCCTGTTCACATGTCCTGCTGCCAGGTTTCTATGGAACTTCGTTCACGAGATGCTTGGGCCTGCTTGGCAGGCCTCAGACCTCGGCGAGTTCCTTGAAACCCAGGCGAACTGTACCGGGGGAGGCGACGCCTATTCTGGTTGGTGTTCAACGCGATGGCGTGGACTCTTTGGACGATTCGTAATAAGATGGTGATTGAGCGGGTGTTTGTTCGACGTGTTTCTGACTCCATGTTTAAATTTCTGACTTTCTTGCAGTAGTGGCATCCGCTTTCTAGGCAGCGCGACGGGGGGCGGCTAGATGACATGCTTGATAGACTTATGGAGACTGCGCGTCGCCTCTCCTCTTCGTCTAGCAGATAGCACCGGCTGACCTTGGCTTTTGTTCTTCCTACTGTACCCCTCCCTCCCCCTGTTCCCCTTCATCCTTGCCCCTAGTGCTATGACTTCTTGTTGGGCTTACTTGTGCTGTTGTCCCAGCCTTTCTTTTCTAGACTCTCTTTCTGGTTTGTGACTTTATAGGACATGCGTGCTCCGTGGGCTACGGCTCAGAGCCTAGAGCGACGTGTACCTCCCACGTCCATTCGTGGCCCGCAAGGCTCGACGCGGTCGGCCCAGAAGAGCCATGGATCCATGATGATGAGCAAAGAGAAAGAACACCACGAAACAAACCCATCGCTCTCGGCCCGGAAGGCGCCGGAAAGCAGCCCAGCCAAAAGCGCTGGCCGCGCGCGTGCACGCCACGTCCCTCCGCCAGTCACCTCTCACTCCAAGCTCACACACTCTCCCCGAGCTCGCGAGAACGCACCAGCTCGTTCGTTCAGCTCCGTTCGTTCCCTTATCAGTATCTCCACACCTCTCTCCACCACCCACCTCTCCCTCACCGATCGCGCGCGCGCGGGAAAGAAGCTGACACGCGCGGCACGAACGTACGCCAGCCCCATGGCCGCACCGATGGCCGCGCCGCTGGTCGCCCGCGCCGGCCTCCTCCGCGTCTCCTGCTCCGCCTCCACCTCCAAGAACCCCAAACAGCCGCAGCAGCAGCTGCCCCGGCCGTCCTCCGCTCCTCTGCCGACGACGGCGCTAGTCGCGGCGGCGGCGCCCCTGCTGCTGGCGGCGCTCCCGCCGCCGGACGCGCTGGCGGTGGGCGGCGAGCTGGGCATCCTGGAGGGGACGACCGTCGCGCTGCTGCACCCGGTCATCATGGGCGGCCTCTTCGCCTACACGCTCTGGGCGGGATACCTCGGCTGGCAGTGGCGCCGCGTGCGCACCGTCCAGGACGAGATCAACGAGCTCAAGAAGCAGCTCAAACCGGCTGCCACAGCCGTCGCCGTCGGCGCCGGGGACTCCGCCCCACCTCCGCCCGCCCCCAAGTCGCCCACCCAGATCAAGATCGACGAGCTCACCGAGGTAACCAATCGTCTTCGAGCTCCTTCGGACATGTTGCTGTGCCATGACAGTTGCGCCCTATCTGATTGCTCTGCTCCGGCGACATGAATGAATGCAGGAGCGGAAGAAGCTGGTGAAGGGGGGCTACAAGGACCGGCACTTCAACGCGGGGTCCATCCTGCTGGGTCTAGGCGTCACGGAGTCCGTCGGCGGCGCGCTCAACACCTGGCTCCGCACCGGGAAGCTCTTCCCGGGCCCGCACCTCTTCGCCGGCGCCGCCATCACCGTGCTCTGGGCGGTGGCCGCGGCGCTGGTGCCCGCGATGCAGAAGGGGAACGAGACGGCCAGGAGCCTGCACATCGCGCTCAACACCATCAACGTCCTGCTCTTCATCTGGCAGATCCCCACGGGGCTCGAGATCGTTGGCAAGGTCTTCGAGTTCACCAAATGGCCATGAGCACCCATGAGTTCCGAACGCAGGGTTGTGTGCTTCGTGTCTCTCTGTTAACTAGCCGACTTTTAACTGCAATGTTTTGGTGTCACTTGTCACGAGTAAATAAGAAAATATGCTTCGTCTTCTTTACCGAGCTAAGGAATTCACCATTGCTCAACATCTCAAAATTGATCTTACTCCTCTATGTTTGGAGTTCATCGTATTTTCTCGGGATGCACATGAAACCTCGGGCGATGAAGTCCAAGATTAGGCGACGAACACGTTGGTGCAGAGATATGAGTTATGATGCCACCACAGAGTTAAGTCGTAGTAATTCTAAAGCATCCAACACACTCACAAGTACAAATTAAATTTACATGAGTTATGATGCCACCAAAGAGTTAAGTGTTGTGAACTTCTATCTTCCCCTCGCGTCGCTCCCCGGCGGCGCCAGGGGATAAAAAGCGGCGCCGCCGAGCTCTCCCCCGCCCGGCCCCTCCTGCCGCTGCTGTCGCCGGCTTCGGCCGCGGCGGTGGCGGCACCCCCCGTTGCCAAATTGGTGGCCGGGGGGTGGTCTTCGTCTTGGCGCTGGTGGAGACCGGCCCGTGGGGGGCGGCGGCGGTCTGGGGCGGAGGAAGCCGGGCCGGCGGGCCCGGGAGATGGTCGTGGGCGGCGCGGCGGGTGCCGGCGGCGGTGTGGGCGGCGGAGGCGCCGTCGCCTGCCGTGTGGTCGTCTGCGCGCCCGATGGGCTTGGGCGGGCCCGATCTGGGCTCGCCGGGCCCGTGCGCGTCCGCGTGGAGAGGTGGCCGGCGGTGCGGGCGCCGGCTGGAGGGCGCGGTGTTGGGGCTGGAGGGCGCGTGTGGAGCGGGGGGCGCGTCGTGGCCATGGCCATGGTGCTCCGGGCATGGATTTCGGCGCTGTGTGGCGTGGTTGGGCGGCTCGTCGGGTTGGCGGCGTGGCTGTGGCGTCGGGGCAGCTCCTGGAAGTGGCGGAGAGGCTCGGCAGGAGGGCTGGTCTGTGGTTTGCTGGTGTGGACCTGATGCGAAGGATGGAGTTGTGGGCGCGGATCCGGGTGAAAACCTCGCCTTCGGCTTATGGCCGGAGCCGGTGATGACGATGCCTCGTGCGCCGTTTTCCTTACTGAAGGCATCACTGAGGTGAAGCTCCCATCTCCTCCTGCTACCTCCGGGGGAAACCCTAGATCCTTGGATCGGATGATGGCGGCGTTTCCGCGTCGCTTCCCTCTTTGGGGCATCATTCTTGGAGTTGTGCTTTGGTCGGAGGGACCAGTGGTTGCGGGAGGGTGGCGGCAAGGGTGTCGAGGCTGGTGTGGCGGCGGCAGCAGCGGCTGTCTTTTAGGCCGGGGCGACGGCCCTGGATGTTGGTACGACGGCCGTGGTCTGCGAGCAGCTTTCCCTGGGCAGCTTGGGCTGCGGGTGGCTGGTTCGTGCGGCGTCGTGGCTCGGTTGCGAGCGGTGCTACGTCGGGACGGCGGTCCCGGAAGGGGGTGCTGGCGGCGAGGCTGTCGGGGCTGCTTGGGCAGCGGCAGCAGCGGTTGCCTTTTAGGCCGGGGCGGCGGCCCCAGATGCGGATACGACGGCCGTGGTCTGCGAGCGGCTTACCTGGTGCAGCGTGGGCTGTGGGTGGCCGCGTCGTGCGGCGTTGTGGCCCGGGTGTGGGCGGTGGCATGTCGGGGTGGCGGCCCCGGAAGGTGGGCGTGTCGGAGGGTTGGTTGTCGGGGCAGCGGCTCCTTGCTGGCCGGCTGGCCGTGGAGTGGGTGTTGTGTGGGCTTTGCCCCGTGGTGTTCGCTGTTGTTGGCGTTGGTGTTTGTTGTTTGGTTTTCGTCCGGTTTCTTCCATTAATAAACCGGGCACCTTCTGCTTAATAAAGATGAGGCAAAGCTTTTGCCTCAGTTTCAAAAAAGAGTTAAGTGTTGTCGACTTGTTGTGATATGATCACAACATTTCATTTCTAATGCCTAAGACAGCTCATGTATTGAGGTCATTCAAATCTAGGGCTCGTTTGATTTGAAAGAATTAATTAGTATTTCGTAGGATTTGTGTCCTCATATTATTTTTTAATTTGTTGGTCATTTGATCCATTAGATTGGAATACTTTGAAAATTTTCCCAAGGATTCTCTGCACCCTCGTTTGGAGTTTGGAGAAAATTTTGCATCCACTCAAACCTCTTGGTAGAATTATTTTGTTTTTCGTGTGATGTCAAACATCTTTTTATTCAAATTCTTGTAGCTTTCTAATCATGTACTCCAGTATTTTAGAGGACATGGCATTATAATCATGTGTTTTTCCTATTCCAAACCGCAATATAATCCGTTTGATAATCTAGAAAAATACGCGTCCACAATGAGCACTAAATCAAGACATAAAACCCCGTGGACAAATTCAGAATCGTCAATATCAGAGCCCATGGTGCACGCAGATCAGTGGATAACTAATGAAACTACTACTAGATTACAGCCGTTCGATCTCAACAAAACGTTATGCGCTGATCTGGACCGTCCGTAGCTGTCGCTGTCGCTGACCTTGACTGGGGATGTTCGTCAGTAGCGGATTGGCAGTTCAGGCTCCTGACACTCCCCGCGGCCGCCGCCGGCAATGGAGGGCTTCCACAACCTCCTCGCCCGCCCCAACTCCGCGCCGCTCGCTTTCTCCCTCCTGCGCCCTCTCCGCAGGTCGCCACCGCCAGAACCTGACACCTCCCCTGCCGCGCCGCCAGCCGCTGGGCCGACCGCCTCTTTCGCTGGTTTCCACCTCCCCCCAGCCGCCGCCGCTGCCTCCGCGTCCCCCTTCGTCCCGCTCTTCCCCGACGCCGCCGACCGATCTCTCACACCTGGCTCCAGGTCGACTTCTACAAAGTTAGGCCGTACAACATTGCCTTACTTTTCGCAAAATTTTTTTGCCTTACGGGCATCTCGTGTGATTGCTTACTCCTCGGAATATCCATCTGATAGAGACCAAAGACATTATTTCTTGAAATGTGATGATAGTCCGCCTTACAAAAGTTCGTGTGATTTGCTTACTCCTCGAAATGTCCATTTGATAGAGACCAAACACATTATTTCTTGAAATCTGATAGAGACCAAATGGCGTTAATGATTCAATTGGTCTCTGCTAATTTTGAGTGGCTTGCCAAGCAGGTTCCGGGTGTGCTGTGTGCCCTTCAGGAGGCTGGGGCGGCATAGGCAATGCTTGCAATTGGAGATCAGTTACTGGTGAACTGGCCACCTAAACGGTTCAAGCAGGATGTGGTGCTAACAAAGCAGCAATGGCTCTGTTTTTTTTTTTTTGATTGATGGCTCTGTCTTATGTGAACCTATCAAGGGATGCAATGGCGGAAGCCGGTGTAGTTTGCGGCTGCGAGGTGCTTGAAAGGGCTCTCAAGATCTTGCAGGTTGGTTGTTTTCACCATCAGATGTTTTATTATAGATTTACATGTCTATTGCCGATTTACATTTCACACAAGCATCTATTTAGTAATCTAAGTGTCATATGTTGACTCAGGTGAAAACAAATATTTTTTTTCTTTTACTGCTGTATACAATATGTTGTCTAGATTGATCTAATGGTGTTAATGCTGAGTATTGTTTCTTATTTTATCTGGCTAAGTGACCCCCTTATGGTAAACATAAATTGCAACAGTTTGCCCTTTAGTATATCTTATGAGGTTTCCTTTAGTTAGGATTTGTCAAAGCTTGCTTCCATGCTTTCCAAATCTTGAAATTACTTAATTTCACCTTATTAAGTACAGTGTATCCTTACGTTTGCCCCATGCTGATAATAAACACTAACGAGCGATACACAATTTTCTCATTTCCCTCTATCGCACTAATATTAATTAGCACACCATTGTAAGCTGCTAAAACCTAAAAAATTGTAATTATCACACCATTCCCCCCTTCGGTACTGAGAGGTCAACCACCTGCCGTCCTGCACAACGTCCATAGGATGCCAATCTAGCCACTGCGTCCAAGTTCATGTCCACCGGCGATCCCTTCATCCTACCTCATGGAGCCGCTTCTGGCTGCCGGAGACGTGCTACCGCCGCCGTCGCTGGAAACTGCAAGCACGTGTCATTCGTCAGCGTTCTGAAAAGTTGAATCAATGGCTAAACCAGAGAGATGGCTCTGAAAGGAAAGAAAAAACGGTAGTTCCCATACATAAATGTCGGGAAGATGTCGCGGCCGACGGTAGCGGCATTGTCACAGATCGGAAGAGGTCACCGCTCACCAGTCCAGAGGTATGCCCTGTTCTAAAATTTCTTGATTTTTTCCATCAGATCACGCACATTCAGTAGGTGCGTTTACCCGATGTCGCCCTTTACCCCTTTACAGAAAACCTGTAGCTGGTCATAGACATTTGATGTTCGTTGGAGCATGGGAGTAAGACAATGTTTGCTCATCGTCCTGCAAATTGTTGGCGTGGAACCCTGCAGTTTTCATGAAATTTTGTTTAACTGTCTCGTTTATACTATAATCATCGATGCTGACTAGTGTTGGCCCAATCTTCTCATGTAATCATTTAGGGTAACACAATTGAATTATTCTCATTACCTACTATTATCTGAATTATAGGCCATCCTTGACATCTTGCATTCATTTATCAAATCACAAATAATTGTATTTAGTTGTACTAGAACAAATATACACAAGTCTACTCAGAATTTGACCGGAGTTCTACTAGCGAAGCATAGACTCCATCCTTGACTCGCATCAGGGCCTCATGCTTTCCCTTCTCTGCAATTTTTCCTTCCTTGAGGACTGCAATCATATCAGCCCCTTTAATTGTGGAGAGGCGGTGCGCCACCACTATGGTGGTCCTGCTGACCATGACTCGCTCCAGTGCATCTTGAACGATGCGCTCCGATTCCGCATCCAGGGCACTGGTTGCTTCATCAAGTAGTAGTATCTTAGGGTCCTTTACGATGGCCCTTGCGATGGCTACCCGCTGTTTCTGCCCACCAGATAGCTGCACTCCTTTCTCGCCGACCAGAGTGTTGTATCCTTGTGGCAAGCCTGATATGAACTCATGAGCGTTTGCTGCCTTGGCTACAGCCGTGACTTCTTCCTCTGTCACTACTCCATGTTTTCCATATGTTATGTTGGCACGGATTGTGTCGTTGAAAAGCACTGGTTCCTGGCCTACCAGCCCCATCTGATCCCTTAGCCAGCTAATTCTTAAGCTCTTGAGTTCGACTCCATCTAGTGAGATTCTACCAGAATCAGGATCATAGAAACGCTCCAGTAAAGCAATTATAGTGGACTTGCCACTACCGCTCTCTCCAATAAGTGCTGTGGTCTGTGGAAAAGGAAGGAAATGGTTACAGCAAAAGCTATTTCAGTGCTTGTTAATGATCACATGTGAAATAAAGCAGCTGAAGGTTTGCTTATATGATAACACTAGAACTATATACATCAACCAGTTTTAAGTATTCATTCTTGGTTTTATGCCAAGAGGTAGCAGTTAAAGTTAGTTATTTGATTGGAAAAGAACTGGGTACGACGCTAATAAAGAAGACAACAAAAAGTTGCAAATTATACCTTTCTGGAAGGAATGTGCAACGTGAAGTCACTGAATATTTGGACATCAGAGCGTGATGGGTACTTGAAACTGACATTAGTGAAGTCTATATGGCCGCTGACAGTTTCCAACGTCAGGCCCTCATCGCTAACTGTATCGATTTTGGACTTCCGGTCTAGAATACTGAAAATAGAAATGGCGGAATCCCTTGCCTTTGTTGCATTAGATGCCAATGCACTTGCCTGCGAAATCCCAATAGCTGCCAAAGCTAAAGCAAAGAAAACCTGAAAAACATCCAAATTTGCCATGATTGTTAAAATTTAATAGCCATGCACAAATAGTAATTTGAAATGATCTTGGAATAATTACTCTGAAAACATCTGCAAAAGTAATTTTTCCTTGACGTACAAACAGTGCACCAACATAGAAACATAGAGCATATGTAAGATACAAGATCAAGTATGAGAAACCAAAACCAAGCCCTCCAATGACTCCACTTCGAATTCCCTGTTTCCTTACAGCTTCACATTTCTTGTCATATGTTGTAACCACTCTTTTTTCTGCACAGAAAGATGCTATAGTTCTGATACTACCAACAGCATCAGTTGCAACTTGACTTGCATCTTCGTACATCTCCTGTTTAATTATAAGATCACATTATCATGACAAGCGATTTCATTGGTCCTTAGGATTGCTCACCCTGGATCAGTCAGGAAATAAAGTTTAAGAGTTCTTATACATCACCTTCGCTTCTTCACTAAACCCCTTCAAGAACTTCACTTGAGCATAACTCTGTGCACCCACTAAAGGGATGACACAAGTGATAACCAGTGCAAGCCTCCAGTCTGCTGTAAACGCTATGACAAAGCTACTGATTAGTGCAGCTGCAAACTGCACTATAACAGCTAGGTTATCTCCTACTAAGCGCCGGACATTTAATGCATCAACTGAGAGCCGTGTACCAAGTGCCCCACTGTAGATGATAAAAAAGAATGTTAGTATTTGTGTGGATCTATCTATGGAAGATAAAATAATTCAGAACAACTGAATATGATACCTAGAATTCGAAGGATTATCGAACCAAGCAACTTCTTGGCGCACAATATTTTGAAATGACAAAGTCCGAACACGCTCTATAAGCTTGCCACCAGCAATTCCAAAGAAAAAGTATTCTGCTGGGATTGATATCAAACACGCAATCCCCAGAACAACACATATCAGTGCCCAAAAGCTAGAATTTTTTCGCAGCTTATCCGGTGACTCGTAGAATGATTTAATGGCGCCAGACATTAGTAGGCCAAACAACGGGAAGATGACTCCATGCACCGATGCTGCTATACAACCGAGCAGAAGAAATGGCACCTCTGGCTTGTTCAGATAAAAAAGACGTCTAATTGGTGCATTCTTAAGGGTCTTCCCTTCAGGAAGGTCGTCTTTGGTCTGGTCGCCCATGATTTCATCCTCATGCAACTCAACAGATAATCCTAAGGGGTTCTCGAAGGAGCATCTATTGCTATTGCCTAATGAATCTTTAGTCATTGACCGCTTGATTGACAAACTAGTGCTTTGTGATAAGGAATTGGGCATTCCAGAATCTTGTATTTTACCCCTTTCATCACCAGGAGTTTCTTGTAGCCTAATAAGCTGAGAGTAAGCTCCATTTGGATCATTCACCAATGCATGATGAGGACCTGTATAGGAAATCTTTGTAGAGTGAATGAATCGTGATATATTGACAAGAAATGGGAAAATAATGTATATTCAAGAGACTCTAACCTTGTTCAACTATTTTGCCTTGACGGACAACTGTGATGCAGTCAACGTTCCTTACAGTGCTCAAACGATGGGCAACCACGAGTGTGGTTCTTTCTACCATTATTCTATTGAGTGCCTCCTGAACTATCCTCTCAGATTCCACATCTAATGCACTTGTTGCTTCATCTAGCAAAAGGATTTTTGGATCTTTAAGGATGGCCCTGGCAATAGCTATTCTTTGTTTTTGTCCTCCAGAAAGCAGAGTGCCACGCTGGCCAACCAATGTATCATAGCCCTGGTATAAAATGAAAATACGGTTAGCTTAAATTTCAACAAGTTATTTGGAGCATCCAATTTTTATTTTGTATACATTTGGTAACTTGTCAATGAAGTTAGCTGCATTTGCAAGCTCGGCTGCTCTCTTGATCTCTTCAAGGGTTGCATCTTCTTTGCCATAGATTATGTTCTCTTTAATGGAGGTCATAAAAAGCATTGGTTCTTGGCTAACAAGACTGATCTTCCCTCTTATCCAATTGAGACTCAGATTCTTGATGTTGATTCCATCTATCAGAACTACACCAGCCTGTGGATCATAGAACCTTTCAACTAGGCTGATAACAGTTGACTTACCACTTCCACTCTCTCCAACTATGGCCATTGTTGTTCCACTGGCTACTTGTAATGACAATCCATCTAATATTAACTGTCCAGGTCTTGCAGGGTAGCGAAAGTAAACATTTTTTAGCTCAACATCACCCTTGATATTTTCTAAAACCATGCCGCTGGGATCATATGAATCTATCTTGGGTTTTCTCTCAATTGTTTCGAATAGTCTGTATGCTGCAGATTGACCTTCTGCAATTGCAGAAATTGATGGTGTTGCATTACCTAACGAACTGTACAAACATTTGAAAATTGTCAGATTTAGGTCATTAGCGACCGTATGCAATTATTATTTTTTTCTTTTTCTTCACATGAAGTGCAGTTTTCAATAACTGTGGTCATGCATGTACGTATGCTTTGCTGCGTAAACAGAAGATAAAGATAGAATAACTTAAATAGAATATGGCGTGTGGCATGTAGGTATAATAGCATAAGTAAATTAAATCGTATGCTCATGACATGCAACGTACTTGTGACTTCTAGTAGCTGAATTGTTGTGTACTTGAATCTGTCAAGCTTCATGCGCTGATCACTATTTCGTAAGACCGATCTGATGGAAAGGGTTAACGCAATCCACATATACTGTAACACCCCCTCTCACGTGTGACTCGGAGAGGCCAACATGTGGACACAAATCTCAGAGGTATACGCCTCTTATGGAATAGTGGTCAGCGCATGAAGCTTGACATGGTATCAGAGCCAAGGTGTCGAGTTCGAGTCCTAGCTTCCGCACTTTATTAAAAAAATGGTGTAACCCCCTTTGTGTTCACATATGTCTCTTGGGCCATACCTCTGAGTCCATGTATAGACCTCTTGAGCCATACCTCTGAGTCCATGTATTGGTCGAGGCGTATACCTATGAGATTTGTGTGCACGTGTTGGCCTCTCTGAGTCACACGTGAGAGGGGTGTTACACTACTAGCCCTTTCCATCAGATCGGTTTTATGTAATAGTGGTCAGCACATGAAGCTTGACAAAATCCACAATGGGATAACTACCGTGCAAAAGATAACCAGACGGTGAGGGATTTGGTAGACCTAGGTTGAGAGAGAGAATAACTTGGCAGATATTAGATTGATTGTTTTTGCTTGTTCCAAACGTGGATACATGTCATCCTTATATAACGGATGCTCAAGCCCTTGACCTCTCCTAATAGATTTATGAGACCTTTGCTTATATAGCTTGACTCTTTCCTAATTATATATGTTCCTAAAGGACTCTCCTCCTTTCCTCTGCACGTCCTCGCTCAGCCTGGGTCCATCCACGAATGGCGAGGCATCAAGAGCAACAGGGCGCCTCCAAAGATGATCACATCTCTAGAGCAGCCTAGGCTAACGTAACTCCTACCCATGTGTGTCGCAACAGGGTTCCACTACTCCTGCCAAAGTGGGACCACCACCTGTGGGCCCACCCAGAAGATGGACAAGGCTCAGCTACAACGAACCGGCATGCGTGCCAGCATGTCCCGGCAACGACGGCCCACCAAGATCTGCATCGACTCAAGACCACTAAGGACTTTCACCCTGGCCATGAGCCAAAGACACCTGCACCCGAGAAGAGCTTACTCAAGGGTTGGCTTGACTGGTTCCACGGTGCAGTGTGGTTCATCAGCCTCCCTTGGGCCCACACAGCCATCCGAGGAGGGACATATTCCTCCTCAAGTAAAGGGATGACATCAAGGAAAGACTTGGGGTCCAAGGGTAGAAGGGAACAAGATCATGCTGAGGTGATGTCATCAGGAGACAGCTAGGGTGACATGTCAGGCTCACCAACCCACTGCCAACCCTGTCCCTCCAAAAGTTGGTGGGCTTTTGGACCTCGCCAACCGCGCGCGAAGGCAGAGAAGCTGCCACATATCTCCCACCACTTTTTCACCTTTTGGTGATCCTCCCGCCAAGACCTAGAGGCATGCCTCTCGCGTGACTGCCTGTAATACCCCCTGGCCTTCGCGCTGGGTTACCGGAGTTAGCAGCTGCAGGATCCATCGGAGTAGATGACCCGTTGCTGCAACAAGAGAGCAAAGAGAAGTAGAGAAGAGTGAGTGGAAGCAGAGCAGAGGGGAAATAAGAAGAGGGCAGAGCAGAGGGGAAATAAGAAGAGGGCAGAGCAGAGGGGAGGCTCGAGAGGGAGAGAGGGAGGAGCAGAGCTGCAGAGGGGGGGCGCTGGAGATGGAGGAGGCGGAGGGAGAGGGAGGAGAGCAGAACAGAGCAGCAACAAATAGGCAGAGGAGGGCGCTGGAGATGGAGGAGCAGAGCTGCAGAGGGGGGCGCTGTAGATGGGGGAGCAGAGCTGCAGAGGGGGCGGACCGGCGGAGGGAGAGGGACGAGCAGAGCTGCAGAGGGGGCGGAGGGAGAGGGAGCTGCAGCGGGGGCGGAGGGAGAGGGAGGAGCATGTTAGAATAGTTCTATCAACCAACTATCCCAAAAGACCGATCTAATTGGAAGAGGTGATATGATATACTTAACACCCCCCTTCACATCCGACGTGGATAACACCTCCCCTTGAGACTTGAACCCGACCCGGGCGCTCAGATAAATTGGGGAATAATGGTGCGGGGATTGAGACTTGAACCTGAGACCTCGGGCGCTCACAGGTGTTAGAACACCTCTACCAACCAACTGTCCCACCAGACCGATCTGATTGGAAGAGGTGATATGATATACTTAACACCCCCCCTTCACACCCGACGTGGGTAACACCTCCCCTTGAGACTTGAACCCGACCCAGGCGCTCATAGAAATTGGGGATTAAATGGTGCGGGGACGAGACTTGAACCTGAGACCTCAGGCGCTTACAGGTGTTAGAACACCTCTACCAACCAACTGTCCCACCAGACCGATCTGATAACGCAAAGTGTCCAATATGTAGAGGCGAGGAGCACTTTTACGGCGACGGCCAGTCCCAATCACAACCCCTGTTCGACGATCCTGTACAAAACAAGATGAGTCATCAAATCCAACAAAGCAATGATGATCTGTAATCTGTCCTACTGAGAGTAGATCCATAGACAGTTCAGGTACAAAGAATACATTAGGAACAGTAAACTGAGAATTATAAAGGGAACCCTCATGAGTAATGTGACATAAAGTACCATCAGCAGTCTGAACAGAAGCACCGTCGAGGATTGGCTTAGAAGAAGCTAACTGTGACTGATCAGACGTTACGTGAAAGGATGCCCCAGAGTCAAGAACCCAAGCTGGTGACGAAGTAGCAGCAGGTGAAGTAGCAGCAGCAGCCACTGAGCCTCTAGGTGCAGATCCAGTACCACGACCACGTGCAGCACGACGAGCACGAAAATCAGCCAACTTCTCTGGGAATTTACCAAAGCAATTTTCTGACCTATGACCGGGCTTCTTGCAATACTCGCATAGCTCTGAAGAGGTAGTCCTTGCTGCATAGGGCTTCTGAGCAGCAGCCAAGACACTGTGAGAACCCAAACCAGCAGTAGAAGACAAGGACTTGAGGCGAGTCTCTTCAGCAAGTAAATCAGACAACGCCTTCGCCATGGTGAGACTATCAGAACTATGAAGCAATCGTGCACGAAGAGAGTCATATTCAGCCCGAACTCCCATAACAAATCTGTATGTGAGGAACTTCTCAATGAACGCATGCGCTGGACAAGGATCAGCAGTACATTCAGGCACCATGGAGGTCAAAGCACCCATCAGACGATCAAAAGCAGAATAATACTCATCAATAGACATGTCATTCTGCTCAATGACATGAGTTTGCTGCATGAGAGTGTGTAAGAGAGCACCACTATCCTGAACAAAGCGTTCCTTCAAATAAGACCAAATGCTCTTAGCAGTTTTAAACTTGGACAAGCTCATAATCATGGACTGTTTGATGCTATTGACAATGGCAGCCATTACTTTTCCATCATTAATCTGCCATGTTTTAACTTCAGTAGCATTACTACGGTCATTGCTAAGAACTGGAGAAGTTTCAAACAAGTGAGACAATAATCCATGACCCCGCAAGGCAGTTTCAACACAAAAAGCCCACTCCGGATAGTTCTGACCATCAAGAACGATGTTGACAGCAATAGCATTAACCGACATGATGCACAAGTGATACCTTCTGGCAGCAAAGTGTTGAAGAGGGCAGGAGGAAGCTGGAGGACCGGGGCTGTGAAGTGGCAGCAAAGTGTTGAAGAAGGCAGGAGGAAGCTGGAGGACCGGGGCAGCAGCAGCGGCAGCAATCCGGAGGAGGATCGGCGACGGCTGCTTGAGAGGGAGGCCGCGACGGCTGCTTGAGAGGGAGGCCGCGACGGCTGCTTGAGAGGGAGGCCGCGACGGCAGCCGGGATGGTGGCCGCGACGGCGGCTGGGAGGAGCCGCGACGGCGGCGAGTGCGGCTGGGAGGAGCCGCGACGGCGGCTGGGACGGCTGGGAGGAGCCGCGACGGCGGCGAGGGTGGCCGCGACGGCGGCCGGGATGGTGGTCGCGACGGCGGCTGGGAGGAGCCAATCCTAACCCTAACCCGCTCTGATACCATGTTAGAATAGTTCTATCAACCAACTATCCCAAAAGACCGATCTAATTGGAAGAGGTGATATGATATACTTAACACCCCCCTTCACATCCGACGTGGATAACACCTCCCCTTGAGACTTGAACCCGACCCGGGCGCTCAGATAAATTGGGGAATAATGGTGCGGGGATTGAGACTTGAACCTGAGACCTCGGGCGCTCACAGGTGTTAGAACACCTCTACCAACCAACTGTCCCACCAGACCGATCTGATTGGAAGAGGTGATATGATATACTTAACAGAGCAGAGCTGCTGCGGGGGCGGAGGGAGAGGGAGGCGGAGGAGAGAAGCAGAGGAAGGAGGCTTACCGCAGGACGGAGTTGGAGCCGACGCAGAAGCTTGGCGGCGCGTCGTCGCTCGTCGGTGAAGCTTGGTGGTGGCGGCCGCTTCTGCTCCCGCTCGATTCGCTTCTGCTCCCGCTTGATTCGCTTCTGCATGGTCGATTCCTCTCTCTCCCGCTCGATTCGCTGGTAATATGGTCGATTCCCTCCCGCTCTGGCTCGATTTGCTTTCCCGTGCGCGCCAATTTCCCCAAAATTTCCCGCCATTCACTTGGGCGAGCGCCCGAACCATCCCAGTCGACGCCCAGGCGAGCGGAGCGACGCCTTTTTTCCCTGGGCGCCCGCCTAACTTCAGATTGCTGGGCGTCGCTCCCAGTCGTCGGCTCCAGTGCGACTGGACGCCATGGCGGCGTTTAGGAGACGATTAGGCGACGCCCTGAAAACAAAGCCCGTGGGAGGGATGCGGGGCTGGGGAAAGATTCACATGTTGCCACATCTATCAATTGCCACTATAGCTTTCCCGGGATTCTTGGGACTCCGCCGTGAGGGGGCAATAATTGCAAGTTACATCCTTGGTTCAAAGTGTGTTTCCTATTGTAGATTGGGTTGATCTTCCTAGCAAGAGAATCTTTACTTATAATCTGATCCGGTAAAGTAGCGGGGTGGAAATTTGATTTTATTAGAGTTTCTGTGTTTTTATTTTTAGGATCATTGTTGGATTTCTTTTATCCTCAAAGGGAAGAAGGCACTTTGAAACTCATGAGGTTTCTATATAAAAAGTACTAGTGTTTAGCTCAAGTATAGTTATTTTAATTATTTGCCAGCAAAATTAAATAATTATTAACAATCTAAGGTAATTTCTGAAAGCACCTTGAGAGGAACATCAAACATCCACATAGAGTTTCTTATAAAATTTACAAATAAATATGTATTCACAGGGCATGCGTAAGAAAAAAGGTTCTCTAGTTTTAAAAGTACTACTAATTGATGTTTATAGTTCCATTCGTCCATTTGGTCCAACAAACTGAGACTTAGATGCATTGAACCTCACTACTTTATGATCAACAAAGGTCTTTGCAAGGTAAAGATCTCAGAAGCTCACCCTGCGCCAATCATTACGGCAAACAAAACAGTGATGATCTCCCCTCCAGTATAACCTTTATCGATGATTAGCTTTCCACCATACCAAAAAGCTAGGCCATAGCTACTAAATGCGATGCACAAGACAGAGCCCATGCCAAAACCATTGATAAGACCTTCCTCAATAACAGTTTTGTAAGCCTTTTTTATGCAATTATTGTACATTGCTATAGCTTTCTTCTCACCGTTGAAGGACACAACCTGTTAACATGAGTTGCTAACTTAATGTTAGCTATTTACCGAATAATTTATATAATGTGAATTAACTAAGAAAATTAATATAACTTCGAACAACTGATATAATTGGAACTCACTGTTCGTATAGATCCAATTGTCTGTTCAACTGTGTCTGCAGCATCGCTATACGATGTTAGTCGCTTGCTAGAAACCCAGGTTAGCATCTGTGCAGACACTGCCGCAGCGCCCGCAATTAGTGGTAGTGATGTTAGCATGACTAGGGTCAGGAGCCAGCCCCTTGTGAATGCTATGATAAAACCACCAAAGAAGGCAGATATGAGTTGTACAAGCTTCCCTGCCTGTAAATGAGAATGCATGAATGTGAGCACCCGCAGCATTAGGTGGGCTGACTACTATGTATGAAATACACTTCTAAAAGTAACACAAAAACTTAAGTAGTGATGCTCTTGATTTTTCTTGGCAAGGTGTGCACAAAAATGATGCTTGCCATTATCTTCTGCCTGCAGTTTTGTGCACACCTTGCAATGTGATGAAAATATTACCTTTCTTTGTTTACTACCCCAAAGAAAGTATTACCTTCTCACCAAGAGCATCTTGAATAATGACTGTATCGCTCGACATTCTAGAAACTGCTTCCCCAGTCGTCATTTCTGTGTCGAAGAACGCAATATCTTGCCTCAGAACTGATTTCAGGTAAAAAGAACGGATGCGGGCTGACTGCCTTTCGCCTGCCATCGTCCAGCATGACACCTCTGGGAAAACATGAAGAGTATACAACTTGAATTCTAAGAAAGAAACTCGGAAAAGCTTGCTCAGGACGAACCTTTTAACTTTCCAAATCCTGACACTTATATAATTAAAAGGCAGCAAGCAATGTGTATCTATCTATCTATCTATGTAGAGTCTAGACGCCTGGTGCATCACGGCTTGGAGCTGCAACCTGTGGGTCTGGGGCAGACCTCTTCCTGTGCTGGAACTTCTTTCCCCAAATGACAGAAAACCTTTCCGGTTCTATTTCATCAATGTAATATTCGATTATTAGGAACGGAGTCCGTACTCCTCATGGGATGAATACATGACAATTGATGATGATTGCTCTGTTCTGATCGTCGTATCTGCATGTTCGTGACTGAAGTGAGAACAAATCTGTGTGCTGCAGCAAAATATGATTGCGCATCACTGTTCATTTCACCGGTCACTGCTTTCAATTTCCTATCTTGGGAATGTGGCTGAGTAAATTTCATAAGCTTATAGAATACCAGCAATCCCCATGGAGTTTTCATGGACAACGTGGTTTTTGTTTGATATTTACCCTATAAATGTGTTTGTCCTCTGGAGTTGAGTTTATTTACAAATGTTATATGCCGAATGTTTTAATTATCTTTTACTCTGTGCTATCACTTGACATCTAAAGTTCCATTGACAGGTAAACATGCATTCTAGGAGTAGAATGGAAACTGCACTTACGAAGAAAGGAAGCAACTGCTGCCCCAATGCCCAAATAGACGAAGTTCAGCACAACCTGAAGGGAGAAAGAACATCCTCTGTTAAACCAGCTAGCTAGGCACTCTTCAGGCCGATGAGGTTAGAGCTGTAAGCCGTCGCGCACCTTGGTGACGACGCGGAGGACGTTGCTGGACGTGCTTTCGCCGAAGGAGTTGATGACGTTCCCAAAGAGCACGGACATGAGGGGCTCCGTCACGCCGTTGGCCATCGCCCCCACCGTGCCGACCACCATCAGCAGCACGTCGAGGCGGTCGGCGTACCTGAACATCCCGAACAACGGCACCTTCTTCACCGGCGGGCCATCTTCCGCGGCAGCGGCAGTCGCGTCCATTTCACACGCGGCAGCTTTGCTGATGTGTGTGTTGGACGAGTCCCGGCTGCATGCACTGCGTTCCTGTCCCTGTGGAGGTGTGGAGGCACTATTTGTACGCACTCTGCCGGCCGGCCGACCTCCCGAAGTGCTTTGACGACTTAGCTTGCTGCTGGGTTCTTGGAAGCTGGAAGCGATGGGGAAAAGGCACACGGAGGAGCGGACGAGGAACGCAGCGCGCGGATTATCATGCTATGACATCTGTTGTTATAGGAAGATTCTGAAGTACTACAAGTACAGGAGGTGCAACAAGTCAAGTGCCACAGTAGCTTTCTTGTGCGCTGTTTCTGCGCAGTCTATCAGTCAGATGGATTGTGTTTCTCTTGTGATGAAGTTGTGATCTCCTCGCATAATTGTGGATAGATAGTGATCTGATATGACTATGCATGGAATATAGATTAGCGAAAATTGGGATATATTCGATCGTGGACTATTTCAGGCTCTACACACAGTTCCCTTGCATCGTCCGTGTAAGATATGGACAGAAATGAGCGTTTGCCCCTTGCAGAGTGCAGAGACTAGTCAGTGAGCTGATTGGGAGGTGTGGAAAAATCCATGGAGCATTTCTTGCAGGTTCCTTGGGTGCGAAGCATACATGGTGTCTTTTCCCAGCCAAGTACTCGGGTACCGCGAGAGGTCCGTAATTATTCCACGCAAGTATTCGTTCTTCACTTCTGCCCTTTAGCAATGGCTGATTGTTCAACGGCAGATGTTCTTCAACCTAGGGCCACTTTGCTTATGGAGGATCCGGCATATAGATTGCGACGGGAAGAAACCCTGGCAAACTGGTCATCCCTTTCTATTAAGCTTCTAGAATTTGGTCTTATTTGCTACGCCGAGTTGTGTAATGACGTTTATGCCTTTGAATTTTGTGTGAGCACGAGGGAGGTGAATGCCTCTATATATAAAAGTAGGAACGATTCGCTTCCTGTCGTTCGTCCAAGTCACCGGAAAACAACGGCCGTTCGATCAGTGTAACAGACGGCACAGATGGCTTCAAAATTCGTGCAACTACAGTATTACTGTAGCTGGGGGATTTCTGCCAATCACGCGGCGACACGTCGCCCCGCACGATATTTGGCGCAACAATTTTGCAGAAAACCGCCCGCAAATGACCTAATCGTAATTTGCGAAGAAACCGGGGACTTCCTTGCAAAATTGCCGCCGAGCCCCCCTCCCTCTCCTTCTCTCTCGCGACCGCGGCCTCGCCGACGGCGCCGACGCGCGCCGCCGCCGCCATGGCCCTCCTCCCTCAAATCGAAAGGCACGGGGAGCTGCGTCGTCCTCGGATCTCTGTCCTCGCCCAGCGCCGCTTGCCGGAACGGCCGCCATGGGCCGGAATCGCCGCCAGCGAGCTCGCCGTCCGCCGCCACCGTTTTGGTCGCCGCCGGCGGCTCCGGCGACCAAACGGTCCGCAGCGCCGCCCCTACGGCTCCCCTGCGCGTCCTCCGGCGACTCCGAGCGGTCCTGGCCCGGCGCGCGCAGCGGCGCGAGCGCGAGCCCGGCCGCGCGTCCGCCGCCGGCGGGTAGCGTCACGTGGTAACGTCACCATGGGGCCCACCTGTCGGATTTCAACGTTTTTAAATAATTCCGGAAAATGCTGAAAATTGAAAAAATTCATATCTTTTGATCCGTAACTCAGAAAAATGAAGCCTTTACAACTAACACATTTCCATTCATGATTAAACAACTGTAAATAATTTCACTTACAAGAACTAATTAAAACTTTTTATATTCATTATGAACCTTCTGTAAAAAACTTTTTAAAAAAGAGCCAATTCAAATACATTGTAAAGTTTCCAAAATTATTTCAAAACTTAAATTTTACACAATATTTGAATTTCACAACTTTCTTTTTAACTGAAATAAAAACCACAAAAAAATAATATCAATAACTCCATGCAAAATATATCAGAATTATCAAAAAAAAAAAGACCGCAAAATTAAACACCAACTATTTATGGCATACGAACAAAATTAAAATTTCAAACCTTTCAATTCCTGACAAACTTGCCAACACACAAATTTTTTAAATTCCAATAGATTCGAATCCGAAAAGCTTTCCAATGTGACCATTTCGAAATTAAAATTCTTGACACCGCGTTATTTCCAAATACAAGAAAAAAATGACTACAAGAATAAACAGCGCCTATTGATGTCATATGACCAAAATTAAAATACTAGAATTTAATTTTCGAATGCCTTTCAAAACCAAGCATTCAGTAAACAAAAGAAATAATTTTAAAAAAAAACTTCCCAATGTTAACAAATTCTAAAATTAAAACAACTCATAACTACAAGCTTTTCCCAAAAAAAAATTAAGCACATTTAAATCTAGCCATCATTCAAATGCGAACGTTTTAAAATTCAAATTTTACCACACGGGCCGCGGCATCTGCCGCGCCAATATCCCTAGTATACCATGTATGATCTGCATATTTGAGCACATGCCCATATCTACACATTTCAGTAATCATCTAGTATAAATCATACATATAAAAAAGGCACCAGTAGGGTGCCGGCAACCTGCTCGACGAAGATCAATGCTGCAGCCATTAGGCCCGGCAATGTGATTTCTTGTTAGGTGTGTATGTTGGTGTAGATCAATGCTGCAGCGATTAGCTTTTTCATGGTGGTGTCTATTCCAACGTCGGCGAGGCCGTCCAGAACGGTTCGGCCGTCGAAGATACACATGAGAAAAAAGAGAACCACGATGTTGAAGACAGCAGATCACCTCACCAAGCGCAAGGCAACAACAGAAACAGTACAACACACACGCAGGCGCTCCGTCCCCCGCTCGGCCGCTCCTAAACCCCTCCTCTCCCCCGCCGCCGCCGCCGCCGGCAATGGAGGGGTTCCACAACCTCCTCGCCCGCCCCAACTCCGCGCCGCTCGCCTTCTCCCTCCCGCGCCCGCGCCGCAGACCGCCACAACCCGACACCTTCGCCTGCCGCGCCGGCGCCGCCAGCCGCTGGGCCGACCGCCTCTTCGCCGACTTCCACCTCCTCCCCGCCGCCGCCGCCGGGCCCGAGCCGCCAGCCGCGGCCCCTGCCGCCGCGTCCCCCTTCGTCCCGCTCTTCCCCGACGCCGCCGACCGATCTCTCCCCCTCCAGGTCGACTTCTACAAGGTTAGGCCCCACATTTCTTCATGGGCATCTCGTGTGACCTATTCTGGGCCTTTAGGAATGTTATCACACGATAGACAAAACAACATTAACCTCGAAATTCGATGATGCTTTGTCGTGGAAAGGCTGCATTGTTAGCATCCTGCTTAGAAAATCCGTCTGACAGCCCTCTGCTAGGTTACTGTCTCCTCTAGTGCCATGAACGGTCGACCCCTTCTGTCTGGTGGATGAACTATCTGGGAAATTTGTTCGAACCTTCACTCAGTGTGTGAAATGATTTGCATTTGCTTGGGTTGTGCTGCTCAGGTTCTGGGTGCAGAGCCGCATTTCCTTGGCGACGGCGTCAGGAGGGCGTTCGAGGCGCGGACAGCCAAGCCACCGCAGTACGGCTACAGCACTGATGCGGTTGTCGGCCGTCGGCAGATACTGCAGATTGCCCATGATACTCTCACGGACCAGAGCTCCCGCACCGACTACGACCGCGCGCTTTCAGAGAACCGTGACGCGGCGCTCACGTTGGATGTTGCTTGGGACAAGGTGAGGTTTTAGTGGCAGTAAATATAAATATTGCGCACTTGCGGATTTTGTAGGGTTTCAAATAGCATTAAGGAAAGTTGGTCTCTGCTAAAATTGGGTGGCTTGCCAAGCAGGTTCCGGGTGTGCTCTGTGCTCTTCAGGAGGCTGGGGAGGCACAGGCAGTTCTTGCAATTGGCGAGCAGTTATTGGAGGACCGGCCGCCCAAACGGTTCAAGCAGGATGTGGTGCTAGCGATGGCTCTGGCTTATGTGGACATATCAAGGGATGCAATGGCGACAAGCCCGCCAGATGTAATTTGCTGCTGTGAGGTGCTTGAAAGGGCTCTCAAGCTCTTGCAGGTTAGTTGTTTTCGCCATTAGACGTTGTATTGTGGATTTAACATGTCTATTCACAGTCGGAGTTATTATTATTGTTTCTTGAGCTGTGAGTTGGAGTTGGATGTGAAATTTTGAGACATTGTAGACATATATACTGTCGATGTTGTAAAAAAAACAGAAATTTTCATTATAGCTAGATATGCTAATCAATCATCTAGTACAGCTTATTGCTTAGTGCATCCAGTATGGCCCCAGTTTAATTCTCATTTCCCCCTATCACAATTATATTAATCAGGACAACTTTTTAAGATGCTAAAACCTGAAAGGCTGTAACTAGATGAGCAAATGAACCTATAGTAATATTTACTTTGTCACCACCTATCTTGCTCGCAGAAGAGCAGGGGCAGATCCTACTCAATAATTTCTATATAAGTAGTATAATAAACTTACAAGAACTCTACACTCTACAAGATCAAAGTATAAAATAGGAGACTTGATTAAACATAAATATTTTCACTGGGACGATATCTGAATATGATAGAATAAGATAATATGTGAAGACTAGCTTGAAATGCATATGCTGTATGTTGCAAAAAAAAAACAATGTTCTGGAAGCAGTACTGTACTGATAGACATGTCTTCCTTTAGGAGGATGGGGCAAGCAATCTCGCACCTGATCTGCTGTCACAGATTGATGAAACTTTGGAAGAGATCACACCTCGTTGTGTTTTGGAGCTTCTTGCCCTTCCTCTTGATGAAAAACATCAGAATAAACGCCAAGAAGGTCTTCGAGGAGTGAGAAATATTTTGTGGAGTGTTGGTAGAGGAGGTATTTCTACTGTTGGAGGAGGATTTTCCCGTGAAGCCTACATGAATGAGGCCTTTTTGCAGATGACATCGGCTGAGCAGGTTTGTAATTATCGTCAGTTTTCATGAGGCAGTAGCCTGTTCATGCTGCTGTAGCACATTTTTTGCAGAATGTGTTGATTCATTTTGTATTAAAACTGCAGATGGATTTCTTTTCAAAAACTCCGAATAGCATACCACCTGAATGGTTTGAAATCTATAGCGTCGCACTCGCCAATGTTGCTCAAGCTATTGTAAGTAAAAGGCCAGAGCTCATCATGATGGCAGATGATCTTTTCGAACAGCTCCAGAAGTTCAATATAGGTTCTCAATATGCTTATGATAACGAGATGGATCTTGCACTGGAAAGGGCTCTTTGCTCATTGCTTGTGGGAGATATTAGCAACTGCAGAATTTGGCTTTCGATTGATAATGAATCCTCACCACAGAGAGACCCCAAAATTGTAGAGTTTATTGTGAACAACTCTAGTATCGACCAAGAGAATGATCTTCTTCCAGGGCTGTGTAAGCTTTTGGAGACTTGGCTTGTCTCAGAGGTTTTCCCTAGGAGCAGAGATACTCGAGGTATGCAGTTTAGGCTTGGAGACTACTATGATGACCCAAAAGTTTTAAGCTACCTAGAAATGATGGAAGGTGGTGGTGCTTCTCATTTGGCTGCTGCTGCCGCTATAGCAAAACTCGGAGCTCAAGCTACAGCTGCTCTTGGTACCGTCAAATCAAGTGCTCTCCAAGCATTCAACAAGATTTTCCCATTGATAGAACAGCTAGATCTTTCAGCCATGGAAAATGCTGACAATGGCATTGAGGAATCTCTTAAAAAATTCGATCTGAATAATTTTTTCGGATATAACATACATGATTCCAAAAATGTGGCCTTGAAGATTGTCTCTGCCAGTGCATTGTTTGGTCTGCTGACAGTAATAGGCCTCAAGTACTTTCCTCGTAAGAGGGTGTTCCCTGCTTTCAGGAGTGAGCATGAGGTCGTGGCAGTTGCCAATGTTGTTGACTCCGTTGATGGTAAGGGAGACACTCTTTTACTATCATGTTTCAGCTAGTAAAACAAAATCTCCACAAAAAAAATCTGCTCATGTGTTCACTGGCCATGCTTGATGTCTAATGAATTACATTTTCGAGATAGCAGCTTTGGGTTGTTGCTTTCTACAAAGTCGTCTACCAAATTTTGATCCATTTATAAATTTGCTTCTGAAAACCTAATGTAATCCTTGCATATTTATCTATTGAAGATCACGCATTCGACGAGCCAATACAGGTTCCTAGAATGGATGCGAAGTTGGCAGAAGATATTGTTCGCAAGTGGCAGAGTATCAAATCCAAGGCCTTGGGGTCGGATCATTCTGTTGCATCATTGCAAGAGGTGAGGTTCAAAACTTTGACCAGGTTACTCGTTTGTACTTCCATTCAATGAGCCACGCAGTCACAGACACTTTTCATGCTGTTAACTGTTCATGAGGATACTCGCATGGTACTAGCCTGCTTATCTTGCTTGTGTTTTAACTCTTGCATTATCACATTATAATTTCCCGAAAGCCGTTTCCGCTGCCAACTTATCTCTCCCCTATGACTGTAACAAAAGAACTGGTACTTATTTCCCCAATTCCAACAGGTCCTTGACGGCAACATGCTAAAGATATGGACAGACCGAGGGGCGGAGATTGAGCGCCACGGCTGGTTCTGGGACTACACACTGTCCAACGTGACGATCGACAGCATCACCATCTCCCTGGACGGACGGCGGGCAACCGTGGAGGCGACAATCGAGGAGGTGGGCCAGCTCACCGACGTGACGGACTCAAAGAACAACGATTCGTATGACACGAAGTACACCACCCGGTACGAGATGTCCTTCACCGAATCAGGAGGGTGGAAGATAACCGAGGGCGCGGTCCTCAAGTCTTAGAAGACTCGGTGCGCAGTAACCTTCTTAGTTCCTTTCCAGCTGTGTAAAAAAGCAGTGTAGGCTCTGTTCAGTCTGGGAAGACTGATATTTTTGGTTAGTGTGATGTGATCAGTGATGAGTTTTTGTTCCCGTCTATTTCTAGGTTTAGATCCTTGGAGATAGAAAGTTAAATGTATTGTTATAGTTTCATATCAGAACATATTTGACCTTCTTTTATGCTTGCTTGATATTCTTGATTTTCTAATTCGACGGCACGCGATCCTCCTGCGTGTTCTTAAAAAATGTATAGTTATATTTCCATTCCATGCCAGGTCCTGTTTGTAACACTTAAGCTTTTACTTCTATTTTTAGAACATAGTAAATGAGATTATTTCGAGAGTAAAATGAGAGATTATTTCCAAAACTAAACCAAGGAACTTCTTTGACTCTAAGAAATCTTACAAAATCCGAAACCATAATTACAAAGATTGTATAATCTTTTTATCCTATTATTTCCAGTCCAACTATAATAAAGATCAGTATCTTCTTTGATTCTAAGAAATCTTTTTTTTGTGTGAAATGATTCTAAGAAAACCTTAGAAAAATCGAAACCATCTCCTTTGAGGCTTTGAGTATTAGACAAGATCAGCAGGAAAATATTATACGAATAACTACACGATTTTCTTGACAAACAACTTATTACACGAGTTAATTTTTTCCCGTGGATATGCATGCCAGGCTGGAAGGGCGGAGGAGGTGACACGTGCACCATCCCATCCTGCAAAAGAAAGAGGAAGCAGGAGGGGCCGTACGTGGCATGTGAGGCCGGGCGGCGTGGGCCCCACGTGCCACTCTCTCCACACCGCCGTCGTCGTCCTCTTCTTCTCGGTAGCACCGAGGGAACTGCTCACTTCCCCTATCTATCGCTTTCCCCATTCCTTCTTCCCACACACACACACCCTAGCGACCGAGCACTGCACCTCCCTCGTCGTCGATTCGGCCGGCCGCGGGCTCTTCTCCCGATCTAGCAGGTAAAATCCATGCCTTCCTCTCAAGCAGCCATCTCCTGGCCGGCAATCTTGCCTCCCCTGTTTCAGTATTTTTCTTTCTTGGTTTCCATGAATGAGATCGTTGAACTAACCACCCCATCAGAGCTGCACCTTCGAACCGTCGATCGAAATCGATGCCTCTTCTTTCATGGTTCTTCTTCTCTTCCTCCTCCCTCTGCTTTTAGATTTGTTTGTTCTTCCGCATAGTATATCAGCCTAGCCAGTACTGTAGGACGCAGGTGGTTACTGTTACTATTTACTGGAGTAGTAGTTGAGAAACTGCAAGCACAAGAACATAGGAAAATGAAGAGATTGGCGCATCAGGCTGGCTATTACTCCCAGTTCATCCTTGGGTTCCACCTTGCTGCAGACTGGTTTCTTGGCACACATTCTAACCAAAAAAATAATTAAGCCTAATCTTCACATCATGAAGGCCCATGCATACTTGTGTGCAGCAGCAGATAGAAAAGATACTCAATTGACCTATGCTCATCGATCTTTGCAGTCCCTGTCATGGGGTCAAGGAGGGGAAGACAGCAGCATCCTGGCGCTGGCACCGGTGAGGGCTCACAGGCTCCGCACCCAGGAGGAAGAGGAGGCTCGGGCAGAGGTGGCCGTGGCCATGGCGGCCAATTCCCTCAGCAGCCGCCTCAAGGAGGCGCTGGAGAGGACGCAGGCCGGGGACGTGCCCGTGGCGGCGGGAGGCGGCCGCAGCAGCAACAGTATCTGGGTGACGCCGGTAGAGGCACGCGTGGAGCTGGCGCCGGGCCGTTGAGCCGTCTGGCTCCCGAGCTGCGCCAAGCAATGGAGGAGGCATCAGGTGAGCCTTCGCCGGTTCCGGCAGGCCCTTCGCAGCCAGTGCAACAAGGTCTGCCTGCCGAGCTTGGGGAGGGTACCAAACAGGTGGCTGTGCAAGCTGAGTCCACCGCGGGCCAGGAGGTTACAGCGCCGGCGGTTCCGTTGTCGAGCAAGGCGATTCGGTTTCCCCTGCGGCCGGGGAAGGGCAGCGTCGGCACCAGGTGTCTGGTGAAGGCCAACCATTTCATCGCCCAGCTGCCCAACAAGGATCTTCATCAGTACGATGTGCGTTTATATTTCCTTGTTATCCCCATAATTAATCACACTCTTTCTCTTTCTTATGAGCTACGTACTACCTCTGTTCCTTAATGTAAGACGTTTTGGTAGAACAGAGGTAGTACATGTGTCTTCCCTGTCTTGCTAAAATTATGCTGTCTTAATCTGATCGTGAACAGGTTTCGATCACTCCGGAAGTTACCTCGCGAGTCGTCGGCAGAGCCGTGATCAAGGAGCTGGTAAATCTGCACAGGGCTTCTTATTTGGGTGGGAGGCTGCCGGCATATGATGGTAGGAAAAGCTTGTACACGGCTGGCCCATTGCCTTTCACTTCCAAAGAATTTCAGATCACATTACTTGATGATGATGATGGCTCTGGTTCCCAGAGGTTAGCCTCTCCTTAACAGTACGGTTTCCCGGTTGTATGTATTCAATGTTCTTTTTAAAAATAAAAAAATGTGTTCAGGGTTCTTCAACTGTTTTGCTTCCTTTTGATTTAGGCGGCAAAGGAATTTTAAAGTGGTGATCAAATTCGCTGCACGAGCCGACCTTCATCGCCTTGGGTTGTTTTTAGCTGGGAGGCATCCAGAAGCTCCTCAAGAGGCACTGCAAGTTCTTGATATTGTGCTGCGAGAGCTGCCCTCCGCAAGGTAGCAACGACGTGCCCGCCCTAGTTATATTCAGATGTGGCCACTTAAGAAATGAAGATCGATAACTTTCAAAATTGTTTTCTTTTTCGCACAGATATATGCCATTTGGACGGTCGTTCTTTTCACCTGATCTGGGCAGGAGGCAATCCCTTGGCGATGGATTAGAAAGCTGGCGTGGGTTTTACCAGAGCATTCGACCTACTCAGATGGGCTTGTCACTCAATATTGGTAAAGGCTCTCCCTCCTCTTGTCTCACACACACGAAAGAATCTCACCATTGAAATTGTCATATCGTATTATGCTATGCATGATTCTATTGCTTTGTATTTTTCTGTTCCGTTTAAGAGAGAATGTATTTATTTATCCTAGATTTCCTTTTTGTGCTTTTCCAGATATGTCAGCCACAGCTTTTATTGAGCCATTACCTATAATTGATTTTGTCACGCAACTACTGCGTTCTGACATTCATTCGAGACCACTCTCAGACGCTGAACGTGTGAAGGTATTCTTACTAAACTAACTTTTCCTTTTTAAGATCAAAATCTGGATTTCGAGCTGAAATATGCTCTATGCCTGCTTTTCCAAAATATAGGATTCTTCTACCATGTCCATTTATTGCTAGTGTATTTTTTATTATACACACTGCTTGAGTCTTTCCTAGTATTCTCTCTTACATTAAGAAAGTAAGATTGCAATCCACCTTGCATGCAATATATAAGGAAGCATAGATTTTTTATGTGTGTGTGGCGGGGTCTGCGATGTCATGAACTTGTTAAGAGTATGAAAGTTTTGTCTTATATACAGTACCATAGTCTTTGACTTAGTCACTTGTCCCATGTAAGAGATATAACCCTTTGCCATCCAACAGACGGGGCTACAACTGAATTTAGCGTTTTATTTTCCTAACCTGAACTGTTAGATAAAATGTATATCGAAACTGTTGTACCGATCTGTTGGAAAATACATTTTTTTTGCATGGGTTATTTTGAAATAGAAGCATACACATGCAACTCATACCGCAAATTTAAGAGTTTTCTTGATACTTATTGGATTTTCGTAAGATCATGCAGCACATACTTATACTTCCACAAATTTATTTCTGCGCTCCTGTTTTACTCACACCCTAGATCAAGAAGGCACTGAGAGGAGTAAAGGTGGAAGTTACTCATCGTGGCAATATGCGAAGAAAGTACCGGATATCTGGTCTTACAACTCAGGCAACTCGAGAGCTAACGTATGGAAGCTTGTTATGATATTTCTAGAAGATGTTTATCGGATGAAACCTTAAGATTCTGTTTCCATATCCTCTGACAAGGATCTGTTGTTCTTCATCCCGCAGTTTTCCTGTTGATGAAGGTGGTACAGTAAAGTCAGTTGTACACTACTTTCAAGAGACATACGGTTTTGCCATCAAACACACGTACCTTCCTTGCCTTCAAGTTGGCAATCAGCAGCGTCCAAATTACTTGCCTATGGAGGTAAAACAAGTGTCAAACCAATCTGACCTGTCTTTCTTTCTTGTAATTCATTTCTGCAGTATGACTCCTCACTCCTTGTGCAACACCCCATGCTTAAATGCTTGCATCATATATTAACTATTTTCACTTGGATACATGCCGTCTATTGTTGAGCTTATTCAGGTCTGCAAAATAGTGGAAGGACAGAGATACTCCAAGAGATTAAATCAGAATCAGATAAGAGCTCTCTTGGATGAGACATGCCAGCACCCACGTGATCGGGAGCGTGATATAATTCAGGCAAGAAATATCTTGTTTTTCATGTCTGATGTGTTTCTACAATTGTTTGTGCAACTTCAGTATAACTCTTCCCTCTACTTCTATTTTCTTTCTTTGAAACACAGATGGTTAAACATAATGCCTATCAGGACGATCCTTATGCAAAAGAGTTTGGCATTAACATTAGTGACCGTCTGGCATCAGTAGAGGCGCGTATTTTACCAGCTCCACGGGTAGGCTGAATCATTTGTGTAACTTTTGCTCGCTGTTATCAGCTTAAATGCGACTTCAATATAACTCTTCTCTTAATGCAGCTTAAGTACAACGAGACTGGTCGAGAAAAGGATTGCTTACCTAGCGTTGGTCAATGGAATATGCTGAACAAGGTAACCACAGAAACATTTCTGTTCACGAAGTTCACTCATCTTTTGCTTTCGGAACAAAGGCTACCATTTATCTTTATTTGATTAATGCCTGCCTCACTCTAAAGTGGTCTTATCTCTAATATATGGAAATAGCCGAAAGGGAACTAGAAGGAAACCGACCAAAGAATGGAAATAAACAACTATCCTAGATTCCTAGTTAGATAATTTTTTGCAGGGAACTATCCTAGTTAGACTAACCGAAGGTTGAATAAATAACCTGTAGCATAGTTGTGCGCGAGCAACTTGCTGCAGAAACAGTATTGTGCATGTCCTAGGAACCACGCCCTTTGCACCTTTCTCTTATGATGTACCTGCATGATAAGTAGCATTCCGGCTAGAAAGTTTGACCTCAGCTGCTCCTGGTTCTGATCTGCTTGTATCTTACTTTTCTCCATCTTAGCCATACAAAACGGGAGTCACAAGGCCGTGCATGACTTTTCTGCCGAACTGCACAATACGACACAAATGATTATTGAAAAAAGAGCTTTCTGTGACTGCCAGTTAATTTTTTTCTTTGAAGTTATCTAATTTTTTTGGGGGCGTGGAAGTCGACTGATTTTCAGTATATGTCTTTATTCTCCATGGATCTTTAATGTTCATTTTCCTTTTCTTGTCCAGAAAATGGTAAATGGTGGCAAAGTCAGAAGCTGGATGTGTGTCAATTTTGCCCGGAATGTGCAAGAAAATCTTGTTCGTGGTTTCTGCCGTGAACTTGCTCTAGTGTGCCAAGTCTCAGGAATGGCAAGTATTCTTGACAAGCTTCCTGCAAAACGTGCATATCAGCATGAAGGAATCACACCAAGATAAATAACTAAAAGCAGCAACATGATAGGCTTTGTACTTCAGTCTTCATCTAGTCTTTTGCAACAGTAACAGTATTATCATCATCATGATAGGACTTCGCTCTGGAGCCTGTTCTTCCACCTCTGAATGCACGTCCTGATCAAGTGGAGCGAGCCCTCAAAGCTAGGTACCACGATGCAATGAATGTTCTTGGTCCCCAGCGCCGGGAGCTTGATCTGCTTATCGGAATCCTACCTGATAACAATGGCTCACTTTATGGTATCTGATGTAGTCTTCCTATCTTTACTGTATCCACACTGCTGTTGTGCAGACAGTGTTCTTTGTTACATTTACTTGTTTCTTCGTCTGATGCTAGGTGATTTGAAGCGCGTGTGTGAAATAGATCTCGGAATAGTTTCTCAATGCTGCTGTACGAAACAGGTGTTCAAAATGAACAAGCAAATTCATGCAAATCTCGCGCTCAAGATAAATGTCAAGGTTAGTGTGCCCTGATATTGCTTTTCTTCACAATTTACATTTTTGTTGTATGTTCCTTAACTTGCTGTCGCTTAATTTTGTAAGGTGGGGGGCAGGAACACTGTACTGGTAGATGCACTGTCAAGGCGTATTCCTTTGGTCACTGACAGACCTACAATTATATTTGGTGCTGATGTGACCCATCCTCATCCCGGCGAGGACAGTAGTCCCTCAATTGCTGCTGTAAGTAAAATATTAGTACATGAGTATGTGTTCTCAGAGTCTTGACTTCAAAGACTTGAGGTACTTCTCTGAGCAGTCACTCTATGTTGTCTTGTAGGTTGTAGCCTCCCAAGATTGGCCTGAGGTTACGAGGTATGCGGGGTTAGTTTCAGCTCAGGCACACCGGCAAGAGTTGATAGAGGATTTGTACAAGGTCTGGCAAGATCCACAGAGGGGAACAGTCAGTGGTGGCATGATTAGGTACGCTGCTAATTAATTTCAATAAGTAGTTCTTCCTGAATGAACATCTCAGACAATACATTATATTGCAAAAATGCAGGGAGCTACTTATATCCTTCAAAAAATCAACCGGTCAGAAGCCCCAGCGGATAATATTCTACAGGTTTGTACCTAACAAGAGGACACCAGGTCTTGTGCTGTCTATCTTTCACTAAAGACTAATCTTATTTACCTTTTTATCAGGGATGGCGTTAGCGAGGGACAGTTTTACCAAGTTCTGTTGTTCGAGCTCAACGCGATCCGAAAAGTAAATATATCTACTTTTATCTGGTTCTTTGTTTCTTCATGTTCGGATGTTTCGATGAAATTCTGGCCTCCTTGTGTCAACTCAGGCATGCGCCTCCCTGGAGGCGAATTACCAACCGATGGTGACTTTCGTTGTGGTTCAGAAACGTCACCACACTAGATTATTCGCGCACAACCAGAATGATCGTAATTCAACGGACAGAAGCGGGAACATACTCCCCGGTAAATCATATAAACGACAGACACATATGGCTACTATATTTTATAACAATGTACTCTGCTGCTGCTGATTAATACAAAATGATGCTTACCCCTTGCTCTATATCTGAAGGTACTGTTGTAGATTCGAAGATCTGTCATCCAACTGAATTCGACTTCTACTTGTGCAGCCATGCTGGCATCAAGGTGAACACCTGGTTTTCCTTACATCTGAATTTGATTTTTTGATTCAAGAGTCAAGCAATGATCTAATACCATATCCTCTGTCGTCCCTAGGGCACGAGCCGCCCCGCTCATTATCACGTCTTGTGGGATGAAAACAACTTCACCGCTGACGGATTGCAGACGCTTACCAACAACCTCTGCTACACGTAAGCCCCCTTTCATTGGTGAGATTTCTAGTGAAATCTAACTTCTAACTTCGATCACTTCTGTTTTGCAGCTATGCCAGGTGCACTCGTTCGGTGTCCATTGGTAAGTTACCTTCTTCCGTATTTAGGGCGAAAAGGTTCTACATACCGGACACGCTGTTTTGGCTCATAGGTCTAGATACACCCATGGAAAATGCCTTCTAAATGCTTCAAAATGTCAAAAAATTCTAAACAAAAATTTCGGGTGTACATATGGACACTCTATGTTCGCACACAAAGTTTCGTGAACTTTTACCTATGAGCCAAAGCAGATTTCACTTGTCTCCTTACTGAACCCATTTTTTTCTTCTTCTTTTTCATTACAGTTCCACCTGCATATTACGCTCATCTGGCCGCTTTCCGTGCCCGTTTCTACATGGATCCCGAGACCTCCGACAGCGGCTCCGCCACGAGCGGGCCTGGAGGACGTGGATCGTCGACGTCACGGGGTACCAGGACCCCTGGTGGCGCGGCTGTGAGGCCTCTTCCAGCTATGAAGGATAACATGAAGAACGTCATGTTCTACTGCTGACACTAGGTCGAGCTTAAATGGTTCTTGTGTCGGCGTGCTGCGGTTGCCTGTTGTCATTGTAATTATGTGGAGAGAATACGTAGTGCTAATAATCCGCCCGCTGCTATCGCTTGTGATGTATACTATGTTTGCTTAACTACCATCTATGTGTGTACTTCACGCTGTATAAACGTTGAGTTCAGAAACTTGAGCATCTCTTGCGCTATTTTTCTTCTTCCTTCTGTTGCTTTAGTAAGATCACTTGGCTCTATCCTGAATACATGTAGGAAAAATGTCCAGTGAACAGGTGTCAGGTGAAAGTTTGCAAGTTATTTATTCTGCAGCTGTTCTGTGAAACTTTTTGCTAACTCTGCTCTGCAGCCGATGTTTTTTACTCTTTATGCTGTCTCACCAGCATTTTCCTTGCTGCTATAAGGTACAGGACTGGTTAAACTGATATTTTTCTCTCCCAATTCCTTTTTACATGGAAGATTCTTCACTCTGCTGCTCTCACAATCATCATGGACAGTTCCAGTTTCATCAGAACTTACCCAATCAATGGCAACCACACAATGAATAATCAATGGCAACCACACAATCATCATGGAGTAGATCAGAGCACCTTTGATCTACCTTTTGTGCTTGAGATTTTTGCTTTCCTAATTCGAAAGCACGCAATCCTCATGTGTGTTCTTAGAAATTGCGCTGTTCCTAGATGTGATCACAGAATTTCACGATGGATTAAGGACAGGATCTCGTTTTTTCTTATAAAAAAGAGGGGATGGTTGAGGATGGTACCACCAAAACTTATCTAAGCGTACCTGACTTAGAAAAATCACGCAAGAGGCAAAAATAAAAATAATATTAGTGTTACAACTTTGGTGAAGTAGATCATGTCCTGCTTGTAACACTACAGCTTTCACTTTTATTTCTGAACAATCTGGGAGATTATTTCCGGTAGAAATTCAAAGAAGTTATTTGATACTAAGAAATTTCACAGGAAATATAAGAACTCACGAATCCAAGAAGCCCCTCTCTTTGGTGAAATTTAGTATACTCTTTTGATCACTTCTCTTTGGTGAAATTTAGTATACTCTTTTGATCACTTCTCTTTGGATTGTACAAAAACCAAGATACTCTGATGAAACGTTCAAATTTGGAAACTACACGAATTGGCGCCGAGGTGTGTGTTTGATGGTCATATATACCACAGGGAAAACATATATACGCACCGGCTAGTGCATTCTTAGTCAAGAGCTTTAGGTCATGTTTGTGTTGGAGAGATTTGGTAGGAGTTTTCGAGAATCCGTATGATTTTTTTCTTGTTTCTTCCATTTTATAGGAATCTCAACATGAATGAATTTAGACCTCTTATTATTTTTCTTCTGTGACCACCAAAGCACTTGTACTTTGACTCTCTTGTCCCTACTTCTCTAGCAAAACTTACGTGTAAGAATTTATGCAACATGGATGTTTTATTTTGAGATGGAAGATATAAGCTTTTTTCTAGATCAACGGGCTGCACTAGTGCACTTTATTAATCAACGACGGACTCAGCTGTCACTAGTGTGTGCACAGAACCTAGTGGAACATAGATGCTTAATTATGTGTTTTCATGTAGCAAGTTTTCGAATTTTCTGCGATCGAAAGAAGTCCATAACTTGTTTTCTATTCTCCCTCCCTCCCATCATATAAGATGTTATTACAAGCAATTATACGAATATATATTGGTTGTAACAATAGACCGAGGGAGTATTCCTAATCCTAGATAGAATCAGACAAGCTCTATAGATAATACTCCACCTGTTTCAAATTATAAGATGTTTTAGATATTTGAATATGAACTGAATACATACAGACTGGAACGAATGAATCTACACATCAAGACACGTATATGTATAGGTATATTTGAATCAGAGAAAAGTTAAAACATCTTATATTTCGGGACAGAGGTAGTAGTAATTTCTAAGAATTCAAACAATACAAAATTTCCTTGAAACTCCTTTGAACAAGCCGTACTGCAACCCAAAGCCCTGACCGAACCCGTTTCCGCCGTCTTCTCGCACGCACGCACACCGCAGTACGGACCCGAGCGCAACGCACCAAAACACACAGCCAGCCAGTAGCCAGCTAGGCAATCCTTTTCCCCTCCCCAACCCTCCAGAACCTTCCCCCTCCTCGCCGCCGCCGCCGCCGCCGCCCCTCGCCGCGGAAACCCTAGCCCTATCTGCCCCGTCCGTTCGTCTACACCGCCGCCGCTCCACCGCCGACGCCAGCCGGTTTCAGATCTCGAGGAACTTCCGCCCACGATGGAGGACTGGGGTGAGCGCCTCCACCTTCTCTTTCACATCCCGATCTGCATGGGTTTCGCCTCGCCGTGGCCTTCGTTTCCCGGAGCTGACGTTTGGTGCCCTTCGAGCGCGTCTTGCGATGTAACCCTACCGTACTAGCCTGGCTCTAGCGGCGGCGCAGAATCTTTGGCGTCCGTTACTCTTGTCGAGCATGACTAGTCTGTCGCGTGATTTGGTAGACTGCGTTTGAGGATAGTTACGAATTCGGAGCGCCGTTAGGAACATTAGGGTACAATTGCTGGGATTCTCGGTTTTTGTGGCTTGTGTAGGATCTGTTTGTTCATATGGTAGCTATGCGGAATTCGCCGATTAGTCTCCTGCGCAAAATGCGTGATGTTTTTTGTACCCTGGCATGGCATGTAACTAGTTAGTCCGTTGCATCTTTCCTGTTCGGTAGCTTCATTGTAGTGATTCGGTCCTTTCATCTGTTATTTAGTGCTGCTTTTATCTGTGGAGTATATAGAATACTTGTAGAGCATCTGCTGGTTTTTTCTTTCGTTTTTTGACACTAGACGGTTGCATTTGCGCATGCTACTATGCTTGCTTAGAAGAGGCACTGTTATGGTCACGTTATTGGTTGACATGTATGGTTTTTAACTGTGCTTTTCAAAATGTGCCTGTTGTTTTAACTTGCTGATCCAATAATTACAACCAAAGCATTTCGATTGTTTATGTGATATTACGAGTCTGTGGCTAAGGGGTCTTGTAGAATGCCTATTCGTACAAATATACTGGGAGGTCAAATTGATGTATGATGATGTTTGCTGATTTGTATAGTACACAATCAACATTTGTTGTAAGATACATTGAATTTTTTCGAATTTATTTATATTGAATCACCTATACTGATGTTTGTTTGCTGTGACACTTGTTTGTTGACATGTTTGAAAATAATCTAAATGACATTACAGATGCTGAAGAGTTTGAACCAGTTGCACCTCTTGTGAAAGCTCAGCCTCTTAAAAGTAACTGGGAAGATGAAGACGTGGAAGAAGACGATATAAAAGAGTCTTGGGAAGAAGAGGAAGAGGAGGTACTGAAAAGATTTGCTGTATTTTTTAGTGCACATACCCTCCTTCCTGGCCTGGCATTTTTTGTAATTCAATTTAGAAAGTAAAAGAAATCACCTAATTATTCAGATTTTGTCCTCTATTTCCGGGTATTGTTATGTAACACTGCAATACGTGCAAACTAGAAAATAACATCCTACCTCAGTCTTATAAGGGACATGTGCCCACTTGCCAATATTAGTTCCAAAATACATAACTTATGTATTCTTGCTAGAAATTTCCCAACTAATCCTTGGATTGAGTGCTGTCATGAATCTCATTCGATATCACTGAAGTTAACGAAATCAAACACCTGACCATCTGCTTCCATTTTGCATTATGTTCTGTAGTCTGTGTTTGCCTGGTCTATTATTTTCACCTCAACTAGTATACGTTTGGTGAAATATTTAGCAGCGCCCATATGTTCTTTTGTGTATGGCTGGTTCTGATGTTTAAATTAATTATTAAAACTTCTATGTTTTATGTTTAGCTTCCATTTTTCTGTTAAATAATAGGAGGTAAGCTCTTCTTTGGATACATGCTAAATATTTAATTGTCACTGATTCAACGCTGGTGATTTAATATTTATAAATTGCAGAAACCTAAACCACCTCCTGTAGAAAAGCCTGCTCCAAAACCTAGTGCTAAAACTGCTGCAAAAAAAGGTAAACAGCCAGCAACGAGTGCTGAAGTAGTAGAAGATGATGTTCTGGATGATCCTGCTTTAGAGAAGCTTCGCCAACAAAGGTATGCTATTTCTCTTTTGTTGCTTTGACCTTCTGTTTTGATGAAAAGCCAATGCATACCACATAGTGCTGCTTTGTTGTGCCTACCATTCAGTTTCTTCACCCTGATGCTTTACTTGTGACAGGCTCGTGGAAGAAGCTGACTTTAAGTCAACAGCAGAGCTTTTTGCAAAGAAGGACAGCAGTGAAAAGTCACTAGAGACTTTCATCCCGAAGTCTGAGAGCGACTTCGCAGAATATGCAGAGCTCATCGCAAACAAAATACGTCCCTATGAGGTCTGTTCCAACATTTGCAGAGCTATCTGCTTGTTTATAGGGATCCCCTGTTTATATTGAGACTCCCTTTCCTTCCAGTAACTGATCTCCTCTTGGCTTATGTACACAGAAAAGCTTTCACTACATGGGTCTCCTTAAGAATGTCATGAGACTCTCCATGACATCGTTGAAAGGTGCGGATGCGAAAGAAATATCTTCCTCCGTCACGGCTATTGCTAATGAAAAGATCAAGGCTGAGAAAGATGCTGCAGCAGGCAAAAAGAAAGGAGGTGAGATTCTTTGGACCTAAGATGCTTTCTGTTTGTAGACAAACGTGATATCGAACACTAAGATAGGAATACTCTTTTGGCCATGTGCTTTTGATGCTGATGTTGACTACAAATTCCCAGGAGCGAAAAAGAAGCAGCTCCATATAGAGAAAGGAGAGGAGGACTTTGTCGCTGGACCGGGTGCATCGTATGATGATCCGGATGAGTTCGACTTCATGTGATCTGCTGGGAGGGGAATAGCCTCTTCTATGTAGTAATACCTCGAGGCAAGCTGAGATTTAGAGTTTGCGGCAGCCTGTGTTCCCTTCGGAGGCACCTGAACGCTTGGAACTGCATGGGAACATGTCCATATATTTTGAGGTTGATTTTGACTCTCGGACTAAAGAGTAAAACGGTTTGCGGCATCAATCTGTAAGCCGTCCATCTGTGTCTTTTGACTTGTTCTGTGGGTTGGGATCTATTCTTTTTTGCCAACTGTACTGTAACGCTTGTTTCTGGTCATATTGGAGTCGTGCAAGTGATATTGGTGGCTGTGTGATGATTTCATATTTTGTTCTTGGATCATTGGATGTCTGAGAGTCGCATGCTGGGATACTGCAAGGATTGTCCTACACTAAGAGCATCTCTACCAGCTTTTGTGTACCATCGAGAGGCAAAAACAAAAGAACGCTCTCCAGAGGATTGGCTAAAGAATCGTCTAAATTTAAACATCATAGGTCGCCGTAAGCTGCTGGTAGAGCTTTCTGCATGATAAGCCATGCGTGCAATGGCGACAGACTTTCAACTCTGCTTCTGTCATTTGGCATATACTTTGGTTAACCAATGCTGTAAACTATCACACTTCCAGCTGTCACTTCTCCTCTACTTTGGCTAATGCATCAACTGTTTGGTTGATTTGTCGAAACCGTCTTGCCATCCGCCCTGCTCAAAGCTCTGCCTCCACCAGTCCGCCACTACCCCCGTCACCCCTCTAAAATCCGCTGCTGGTGACCCGCACCCCCCATCCCATGAGGTTCCTTCCTCAACAATGTGGAGTCACTGGCTCCGACTAAGTGGTCCTATCTCTATCTACATGTTTCTGTCGCAAAGAAGAAGGGGAGAGATGAGGAGATGTGGCGACGAGCGGATAAGGTGTGCCCCAACAGGACGACGATCAACTGCTTTGGTTGTAGGAATGAGTTACCACCTTCCATCGCTCAAATAATAGCAGTGAATCAAATAACAAATACTAAGCTAGTTTCCTTAGGCACGTTGTGTGAAACTTTCTGCTAGAAATTACTGTTGCCCAATTACATTACATTGTGGTTACAAGAATGTGTATTCTCAAATAGGAAAAAAGATAACACACACACACACACTTGGAACTACATGTTTTATTTATCTAGAAGAATAGACGGTCCAAATCCAAGTCGAAAAGAGGAACAAGACTAGAACCTGGGTAGTGAGTTTATACAACAGTTGACTAACTATTGTTAGCGGATTCCATTGGCTGACAGCAAGTGCAATCTAGGACTGACAGGACTCAAGAGCATCTATCTGAACTAAACTATCCGGTGCTCCACTGAACTGAAAGGGTTACTTAATATTTTATTTTATAAGGAAAAGTGAAAGTGTTTTCACAACAAGAAAAGGAGAGGAGTAAAATAAGGGAGCCACATGGTACATAGGAGATGCGGACCAAGGAACATCACTACATGATCGAACAGTACCACCAGGTTCCAGATTTAAGTCCAGCAAGGTAATATACATAACTAACTGCCAACAAAATTGTCACGAAACAGAGTTCAATATATATTAGACATATTTGTACGTAATGACATAGATACCAAGTCATGAAACTAGATTTACTGACTAACTACAAAATCATAAAAGCACCCCTTAGCAGGGCATGCACAAGACTAGACAAAACACCACGGCAAGCAAGTCGGTCTTTCACTGGCTGCCGCTGCCGTAAAACAAGCTGGGGAGCACCCAAAAGTTCTCCAGACGATACAGGTCTCCTCTTGCAATGATGTACGAAGCGGGGTGGGTTCTGCTGCATAATGACTTGCCAAGCTCTACCGCAATCCAAGGTTCAGTGGGATCTTCGGATTTGCTCGGAACGTAAATGCAGTTACTTTTCCCGCCCCATCTCTCCGGGTTCATGCAAGAAAATGTCTGGCTCCTCCTATCAGCGCTAACAAAGAGAGCCCAGTTCTCCAGCTTCTCCACCTTCACCCACTTAGCTGGTTTGGCTGATAAGTCGAGGCGGAAGACACGAAAGCATAATTTCTTACCGGAGCTATTGGATGTCTGAACAAGTCCCGCAATGTCAACCACGAGAATCATGTCACCACAGACAACTAACCATGGATGTTTACACAAGCCAGCAACCATGTCCTCTCCCCAGACAACTGGTAATTCCTGCATGCCAAGCTGAGGTGCCAAGGATATTATATTGAGCTTCTGATGAGAGTTCATGGCAAACATCTGACCTTTGAAGGATACAATCTGGCGAATGCATTCAGCAACAAGGGGGTGTTCTGTCCAGGAGTTTGCTCCAACTTGCCACTGGAATACGGACTTTCTCGAGAAAAGGAGCAGGCTCGAGTTGGGTGAACTTAGCGGAGCCATAAGGATGCCATAGTGGATTTGCTGGTGGTTTCTACATTGGAATTTGGGGGCTTCACCATAGTACTAGTGTACACATCAACAAGGAGGCATTGCTCGCCACAGGTGAATAGTAAATACCCATATGAGCATCCCATATAGCACACATAATATCGAGTATTTCGGGGCGCTGAACAACAAAGGGATAAGTTTGTCTTGGCGGGGTCATGAAACTGCCATTTGTAGTTAGACAAAGGATAGGGTGAGGGATGGCAGTGAGTATAATGAACACCTGTTTTGACATAGAGAGGCGGGAAGGTGAAGTTATAAATAGATGGGAAGGAAGAAACTGCAGCACGCCAAGCACGGCAGGTGCTAGTAACACCAAGGAAGTCATGAAATGAGCTAAATAGAGCAATGATTAGATGAAGCAGGCTGTCCGTAAGGTCTGCCCAAACATGTCGTTCAGATGAGGCTGAGGAGATAGAGCCCAGGCAGTGGCAGATTTTCTTAGGCGGCCTCTCTCCGACAGCAACTTCTCTGTCATACAGAAAATTTAAGAATGATATATTAGATTCTAGGAACCAGAGATCACAGAAACATAAGTAATACGCAAGCTCTTACGGCCATACATGTTAGGGGAATCAAAGATAATTATTTTACTAAACATTAACTCTTTCCACGCTAATATGTATATCAACATGTCACGTTCCAATCATAATAAGCTACACCAAAACAACCAATGGCTTGTTCGATACTACAGCATAATCTCTTTATCTTTTGAAGAAGTAAAGATAACCTTTTTTAGTGAGCTATAATACATATTTCCAAAGCATGCCAGAGGGGATGATATTTGCACTTTGTAGAGTATTCTATAACACATCAAGTGACAAGAATAGCCTTTTCAAAACATACAAGTGCCACAGATCCAGTTTCGGAGGACGAAGTACGATTTTGGTATGGGATAACCGGTTTTATGGATCGATGAGTATATGCAAAACTGAAGTAGAACAGACGCTGATAGCAATATGTGACATGAAAATCTAGCTAGCTAGTGTGGCCACAATATCAGTGTTTCTGTCCCGAGTGCCCAATTATTACGCAACGAAGCGATTTTATGTTCAATTCGTCGTCTCCCCCAAGGCCCATAGTTCCACGCTTTTCCACTCCACCACATGAGCATTGTTCAGGGAAACCAAAGCCAACGACTAATAATCCATGCCGTAAATATGGTTGATTAAGGTCTGGATCAACCACACTCAACAAACATGCATCGATATTCGCGAAGAGGAGAAGAACAGGTTAGGGTTCGCGGACCTAGGGGTGAGAGCCAGAGCGGCGGGTGCCGCCGACGAAAGATCGGACTCCTCCGGCGGGTCTGCGCCTCCGTCCATGGACGTGGCACTTCAGCTTGTGTCTACCAGTGCGGGCTCCTCCGCCGCGCCGCCTTTCTTCGTCGAACGCGTCGGGGACGAAGAGCGGAGGAGGAGTCGGCGGCGGCGCTGTTCGATGCGTGTAGGCGCGCCTGTTAAATATTTGGTCGCAGCCTTCCTGCTAGGCCCAGCCCAGCACAACTTGCCGTGTACTGGACGTGCAGTCTGCAGTGATTTGCTAAGCCCAGGTTTCTTTTTTTCCTTCGAAGAGAAAGCAAATTCAGAATCTTTTTCGGACTATTCGTGCCTCTGTTCCCTCCGGCCATATATTTTGAGGTTGATTTTGACTGTCAACTAGAAGAAAAATGGTTTGCGGCCTCAATCTGTAAGCCGTTTTTTCGTATTCTCATCTGTTTTTCTTCTCTTGTTCTGTGGTTGGGATCTATTCCTTTGGGCCAACTGTACTGTAATGCTTGTTTCTGGTGGTTATATTGGGAGTTGTGCAAGTGATCTTGGTGGTTGTGTGATGATTTCATATTTTGTTCTTGGATGTCAGAGTGAGCCGTATGCTGGAATACTGCAAGGATTGTCCTACACTAAGAGCATCTCTACCAGCTTAATTTTGTGTACCATCGAGAGGCAAAAAAGAAAAGAAAATGAACGCTCTCCAGAGGATTCGCTAAAGAATCGTCTAAATTTAAACATCATATAGGTCGTAAGCTGCTGGTAGAGCTTTATACATGATGAGCCATGCGTGTGGGTTCAATGGCGACAGACTTTCAGCTCTGCTTCGGTCATTTGGCATCTATACTTTATGCAGTAAACTATCACACTTCCAGCTGTCGCTTCTCCTCTGCTTTGGCTAATGCATCAACTGTTTGGTTGATTTGTCGAAACCGTTTTGCCATTGCGCCCTGCTCAAAGCTCCGCCTCCACCAGTCCGCCGCCACCCCTGGCCATCCCTCTAAAATCCGCTGTTGGTGCCTCGCACCCCCCATCCCATGAGGTTCCTTCCTCAACACTGTGGAGTCACCGGCTCTGACAAAGTGGTCCTATCTCTATCTGCCTGTTTCTGTCGCAAAGTAGAAGGAGAGAGAGGAGGAGATATGGCGACGAGCAGATAAGTTGTGGCCCAACGAACAACGATCAACCGCTTTGGTTGTAGGAATGAGCTACCACCTTCCATCGCTCAAGTAATAGCAGTGAATCAAATATAAAATACTAAGCTAGTTTCCTGAGGCAAGCTGTGTGAAACTTTCTGCTGGAAAGTACTGTTGCACAATTACATTACCTTGTGGTTACAAGAATGTGTATTCTCAGATAGGAAAAAAGATAAAACACACAAACACACACTCACTTGGAACTACATGTTTTATTTATCTAGAAGAATAGACGTTCCAAATCCAAGTCGAAAAGAGGAACAAGACTAGAACCTGGATAGTGAGTTTATACAACAGTTGACTAACTATTGTTAGCGGATTCGACTGGCTGACAGCAAAGTGCAATCTAGGACTGAGAGGACTCAGGAGCATCTCTGAACTAAACCATCATGTGCTCCACTGAACCGAAATGGTTATTTAATATTTTATTTATTAGGAAAAGTGAAAGTGTTTTCACAACAAGAAAAGGAGAGGAGTAAAATAAGGGAGCCACATGGTACATAGGAGATGCGGACCAAGGAACATCACTACATGATCGAACAGTACCACCAGGTTCCAGATTTAAGTCCAGCAAGGTAGTATACATAACTAACTGCCAACCAAATTGTCACGAAACAGAGTTCAATATATATTAGACATATTTGTACGTAATGACATAGATACCAAGTCATGAAACTAGATTTACTGACTAACTACAAAATCATAAAAGCACCCCTTAGCAGGGCATGCACAAGACTAGACAAAACACCACGGCAAGCAAGTCGGTCTTTCACTGGCTGCCACTGCCGTAAAACAAGCTGGGGAGGACTGACAGGACTCAGGAGCATCTCTCTGAACTAAACCATCCTACAAAAATCCATGCGCTCCACTGACCGAAAGGGTTATTTTCTTTTATAAGGAAAAGTGAAAGTGTTTTCACAACAAAAAAGGAGAGGAGTAAAAAAAGGGAGCCATATGCATGGTACATAGGAGATGCGGACCAAGGAACATCAGTACATGATCGAACAATATCAACAAGTTCCAGATTTAATTGCAAGTCCAGCAAGGTCATATACATAATTAACCCCCAACCAAATTCTCACGAAACAGAGTTCAATATATATGAGTAAATGCCAAGTCACGAAACAAGATTTACTGACAAACTACAGAATCATAAAAGTACCCTTAGCCGGGCATGCAGAAGACTAGCCAAAACACCACGACGAGCAAAGAAGGTCTTTCACTCGCTGCCGCTGCCGTAGAACAAGCTGGGGAGCACCCAAAAGTTCTCCAGATACATGTCTCTGCTTGCAATGATGTACGAAGCAGGGTGGGTCCTGGTGCATAATGGCTTGCCAAGCTCTACCGCAATCCAAGGTTCATTGGGATCTTCGGATTTCCTCGGAACATAAATGCAGTTACTTTTCCCGCCCCATCTCTCCGGGTTCATGCAAGAAAATGTCTGGCTCCTCCTATCAGTGCTAACAAAGAGAGCCCAATTTTCTAGCTTATCCACCTTCACCCACTTAGCTGGTTTGGCTGATAAGTTGAGGCGGAAGACACGAAAGCAGAATTTCTTACCCAATCTCTGCCCTTTCGGAACAAGTATCACAATGTCAACCATGAGAAGCATGTCACCACGGATAACTAACCATGTACATTTAGGCAAGCCAGCAACCATGTCCTCTCCCCACACATCTGATAATTCCTGCATGCCAAGCTGAGGTGCCAAGGATATTATATTGAGCTTCTGATGAGAGTTCATGGCAAACATCTGACCTTTGAAGGATACAATCTGGCGAATGCATTCAGCAACAATGGGGTGTTCTGTCCAGGAGTTTGCTCCAACCTGCCACTGGAATACGGACTTTCTCGAGAAAAGAAGCAGGCTCGAGTTGGGTGAACTTAGCGGAGCCGTAAGGATGCCATAGTGGATTTGGCGGTGGTCTCTACATTGGAATTTGGGGGGCTTCACCATAGTACTAGTGTACACATCAACAAGGAGGCATTGCTCGCCACAGGTGAATAGTAAATACCCATATGAGCATCCCATATAGCGCACATAATATCGAGTATTTCGGGGCGCTGAACAACAAAGTGATAAGTTTGTCTTGGCGGGGTCACGAAACTGCCATTTGTAGTTAGACAAAGGATTGAGCGTGGACTGAATTTGCCGGTGTGAAGAACGAACACCTGTTTTGACATAGAGAGGCGGGAAGGTAAAGTTATATATGGACGGGTAGGAAGAAACTGCAGCACGCCAAGCACGGCAGGTGCTAGTAACACCAAGGAAGTCATGAAAGGAGTTAAATAGAGCAATGATAAGCTGAAGCAGGCTGTCCGTAAGGTCTGCCCAAACATGCCGTTCAGATGAGGCTGAGGAGAAAGAGCCCAAGCCGTGGCAGATTTTCTTAGGCAGCCTCTCCCCAACAGCAACTTCTCTGTCATACAGAAAATTTAAGAATGATATATCAGATTCCAGGAACCAGAGATCACAGACATATAAGTAGTAAATTGTTAGAAATGCGGTATGTAGGCTCTTACGCTCATACTGCACGTTAAGGGAAACAAATATTATAATTTCACGAGACATTCATTCTTTCCACGATAATATGTATATCAACACACCACATTCCATATATGATAAGCTACAATAAAACAACCAATGGCTGAACAACAGTATAAGATGATCTTTTTTATTTTTTGAGGAAATAAAGATAACCTTTCTTAGTGAGCTGCAATATATATTTCCAAATCCATGACCGAGTGGGTGATATTTTCGTACTTTGTAGAGTTTTCTCCTAGCAAATAACATATCAAGTGACAAGAATTTCAAAACATATAAGTGCCAAAGATCCAGTAGCGGAGGACACAGTCCAATTTTGGTATGGAGAATGGGTTTTATGGATCGACGCGTATATGCAAAACTTGAAGTAGAACCGACGCTGATACCAATATGTGACAGGAAAACCTATAACTGCAATCAGTGTACCAACACAAGTACTCCCTCCGTCCAACAACAACTGTCTCAAGTTTGTCAAAAAGTGGATGTATCCATACATGTTTCATGTCTAGATACATCTACTTTTTTGGCAAACTTGAGACAGTTATTATTGGACGGAGGGAGTATATGCAAACTGTGGTTAGCTTGCACTTTAATTACAGGACTGATCTACGTTTCTGCTTTACCCCAGAAAAATTGTTGCCAAGCCGCCAGTGCACAAATCCTGTACACTCCCATCTTCATTCAGAAAGCATCTACAATTTTTTATCACAAAAATTTCGCCAACTCCGTTTGCACATCATTATTTTATTTTATTTTGCTGACATCAATTTCAGTAGCTAGCTATGGTCACCACAAGATCAGTATTGCTGTACAGATTGCCGAAGTATTACGCAGCTAAGCAATGTTCGTTTATTCCATCGTCTCTACCCCTAGTCCCATAGTTCCACACTCTTCCAGTCCACCACCTGAGAGGACAAGTCAAAGCCTACGACTAATAACCCATGCCGTAAAGAACTAAAGATGGTTGTTCCAGTCTTGATCAACCACCGGCACTCAACAAACATGCATCGGGATTCGGGAAATGAAGAGAAGAAAAAGGTTAGGGTTTGCAGACCTAGGGGTGAGAGCCAGAGCGGGGGTGCCGCCGACGAGAGCTCGGCCTCCTCCGACCGGTCTGCGCTTTCGTCCATGAACGTGGCACTTTGTCTTGTGTCTACCAGTGCCGGCTCCTCCGCCGTGCCGCCTTTAATTTATCATCACAAGAAGTTCGCCAACACCTCCTCTTGCACATCATTAATTTAATTTAATTTATTGAAATTAATTTCAGTCGCTACTCGCTAGCTTTTGCCACCACAAGAGCACTGTTTCTGTCCCGAGTGCCCAATTATTACGCAACGAAGCAATTTTATGTTCATCCGGACTAATAATCCATGCCGTAAAGTTGGTTTGATCCTAGTATGGATCAACCACAGGCACTCAACAAACATGCGCCGACATTCGGGAAGAGGAGAAGAAAAGGTTAGGGTTCACGGACCTAGGGGTGAGAGCAAGATCGGCGGGTGCCGCCGACGAGAGCTCGGCCTCCTCCGACGGGTTTGCGTCTCCGTCATGAACGTGGCACTTTGGCTTGTGTCTACCAGAGAGGGCTCCTCCGCCGCGCCGCCTTTCTTCGTCGGACGCGTCGGGGACGAAGAGCGGAGGACGAGTCGGCGGCGTAGCTGTTCGGGGCGCTCCTATATGGCGCTTAAAGCATTGGCAATCGTGATACGCCTAAAGACTCCCGCTGATGGGCCAGCCCAGACAGAGTGCTGTCCTTTCCTTTCCTTATCTTTCTTTCGCTGTTCTTTTTTCTTTTCTTTTTCCTTTTTACTTTTCTTTTCTTTTTTCTCTTCCTATTTCATTTTTCTCTTCCTATTTATATTTAATTTTATCTTTAGGTTAGACAGATTATAAAAATGACGAGGTACATAATAAATTATTATTCAGTTGGTTTAAATAAAATGTTCATAAGAATAAAAAATAGTGTGGTTCAAAAAAATATTCACGACGTTTTCAAAAAATGTTCACATGCCAGACAAAAATGTCATGCAGTACGGAATAATTGTTCATCATATTAAAAAGTTCTTTCACTATGTTCATATGTGAAATAAAATGTTCATGTAGTACGGAATAATCGTTCATCTGATTTAAACATTGAGATAAAATATTCGTAGAGAAAAATATTTACAAGGTTAAAAAATATTCATTAGGCTAAAAACATTGTTTGCGTGGTTTCTAAAATAAAAAATCCACGGGTTTTTTAAGAAAATATTCATGACATTTAGAAAATATGCGTATAATTCAAAAAAACTCATGTGAAAAAACTATTCACATAGTTTAAAATAATGGTTTACGAGATTCAAAAAATTCACATATTACACAATAATAAATTCATATGTTTTTCAAAAAACATCATAAAAAATGTGTTCACCTAAATTATGTATTTTTGCATGGGAGTAATGTACTGAAGTTTGTGGAAATACTCTTTTGCCTGAACATATGAATTGCAATGTGCTGGACTGAATCTTAATTGTCAAGTGTCTAAGATATGCGCTAGGATGTGAATCGCTTGGATGCTCTTGATTACTTCGTATTCAGTATCTGTGTATTGTTTCTGATTTTCTTGTTATTTTTGTGCAAGGGTGTGCTCTTGTGGTATTACTTTGGTTTTTCAAATTTCTGTAGCTTAATAGCAATTTTATATTTTTACCACGAAATTATCTGTGGTATTTTTCAAACTGATCAGACGCCTTTTCCTGCCAAATTGTAAAACTTCCTGTAACGCTAGAGTTTGGTTTGGATTTCCCCTCCTTGCAGCCAAATAAACACATGGCAGGGGCAGATCTCCCCCACGCTAACCTGGGAATTCCATGTGCGCGTCATAATCCCCTGGGGGGTATGCTACCCTGGGTTTTGCTACCCTTGCAACCAAATTAGCCCTGAGAGTATCTCCAACCACAACCCCAAATCCGGCCCCCAACTGTCTGTGGATACGTCCGGACGTGTCCGCAGACAGTAACCGGATAACCCTAAAAAAGGAGTAATACAACCACATACCTCAAAATCTAGATAGCAAATTACTACAAACCATGCAACATAGAAAAAGTTGCTACTACTAGCCTATGTTACTACCTAGTCTACCCGAGATGACGATGAGCCCTGCGCCTGCGCCGGAACCGGAGGCGCCCTGTGTCGGAGCCGCAGAAGATCCTTGCGCGTCGGATTCCTCGTCGGAGTTGGAGAAGAGAGTGGCATATCTAGACGGATGTGCCTCAACGGAGCAGCCTTCTTTAATCGCTGCCTCCGCCCGAATCTGGTTCTCCACGAAGCCGACCCTGTTTCTCATCTGACTGATGAGGATGCGGTCCGCCGCCTCCGCCTGGATCCCGGCCTGCTCGGCCTCCGCCTGAGATCTCCACTGCTCAGCCACCGCATGCGCCTCCGCCTGATGACGGGCTTCCTCCCCCCCCCCCCCCCCCTATTCGGTGGCGGAACTCCGCACCCGTCATTTTAACGATTGTGGGTTCCGTGTCGAAGTGGACGACGCCGATGTCCGCCGTCTCTGGAGCTTGCACCTCTGCGGCCGCCTGCACCTCTGCCTCCGCATGCGCTTCGCGAGCCAGCGCTGCAACGTCCGCCGCATCGCGAGCCAGTGCCTCCCGGTATATCTGCGCCCTTTTTCTCCGGTGTGAGCATGGCCCAGATGGTCGGAAGCGACGAGGCATGGTCAGAGGGGGACGAAGGGGAGGAGATGTGCCGGAAGCGGTAGATAGGGGAGAAGAGAAATACGGCGGCAACGGTGGATGCGGAGAAGATAAGTGTGGCTGGGGTTTGCTCCCACCCGCACTTATAGTCGGAGTCGAGCTCCTCGGGCGCGGCATCGGCCGGTGCGGCATGAATGCTCTCCGCGTGGCGGACGGTGAAGTGTGGGGCCTCCGTGTCAGCGACCACGGGGCGGACACGTTCGTGCGCGTCCGGGCGGCTTTGGGCCGCCCGGACAATGTTATCCAAGGGGGAGTGTTAGGAACAGTTAGCGTGGAACCTAAGCTAGATAGAAAGTTAGCTTTTCTATTAAGCTAACTGTTAGCAATTAGGATAGCTGAGTTGACCAAACGCTATGTCCCCTAAAGGGGCGCTTGTAAGTCCTACACTATATGTGTCTGTACGATGGGTATATATACCCTAATTCTTTTATCAATGAAGACACTAGATTCCTCTCAATCTTCTATTCTCAAACAGCGAAGAAGGGGAAGAGATGACGAGATAAGCGACGAAGGTGGGGCTCACTTCTTCAGTTTGGGGGGAATGAGATACCACCTTTGGCTCAAGTAATGGCATTGAACCAAATACCAACCTAGTTTCCTTACGCAAGTTGTGTGAAACTCTGATAGAGAACACTGTTGCACACAATTACATTACCTTGTCGTTACAAGAATGTGTATTCTCAAATAATAACCTTGTTTCCTTAGGCAGGTTGTGTGAAACTCTCTGGCTCTCTGCTAGAACCTGAGTAGTGAGTTTATACAACAGTAGCATTAGCAGATTGCATTGGCTGACAGCAGGTGCAATCTCATGACAGGAGCATCTCTCTGAACTAAACCATCCTACACACAACCATATGCTCCATTGAAGCGAAAGAGTTATTTTCTTTCTGTAAGTAAAGATGAAAGAGTTTTCACAACAAGAATAAGGGAGCCACATGGTAGATAGGAGATCCGGACCAAAAAACATCAGTAGATGACCGAACAATATAAACAAATTATTCCCGATTTGACGCAAGTCCAGCAAGTCTTTTCTCCTTCAGCATACATAATTATCTGGCAACCAAGTTGCTCACTAAGAGGAGTTCGCAATATATTAGATATAGCTGTATATAATCACATTGATGACAAGTCAGCTATCTATTAGATATAGCTGTATATAATCACATTGATGTCAAGTCACGAAACCAGACTTAAAATCATACAAGCACACGTTGGCAGGGCATGCGCAAGACAAGCCAAAACACCACAACGAGCAAAGATGTTCTTTCACTGGCTAACACCGTAGAACAAGCTGGGGAGCACCCAAAAGTTCTCCAGATCCAATTCTTTGCTTCCAAGGATGTATGAAGCGGGGTGGGTTCTGCTGTACATTGACTGACCAAGCTCGACCGCAATCCAAGGTTCATTGGGATCTTTGGATTTGCTCGGAATGTAAATGCAGTTACTTTTCCCGCCCCATCTTTCTGGGCTCATGCAAGAAAATGTCTGGCTCCTCCTATCAGTGCTAACAAAGAGAGCCCAATTTTCCAGCTTCTCTACCTTCACCCACTTAGCTGGTTTGGCTGATAAGTCCAGGCGGAAGACATAAAAGCAGAATCTCTTACGGGACTTATTGGAGATGTGAACAAATACTGCAATGTCAACCATGAGAAGCATGTCACCACAGACAACTAACCATGGACGTTTACGCAAACCAGCAATGACCTCTCCCCACACAACTGGTACTTCCCACATGCCAAGCTGAGGTGCCAAGGATATGATATTAAGGTTCTGATGAGAGTCCATGGCAAACATCTGATCTTTGAGGGATACAATCTGGCGAATGTGTTCAGCAACAAGGGGGTGTTCTGTCCAGGAGTTTGCTCCAACCTGCCACTGGAACACAGAACTTGTCGAGAAAATGAGCAGGCCCGAGTTGGGTGAACTTAGCGGAGCCATAAGGATGCCATAGTGGATTTGGATGTCATCTCTACGTTCTAATTTTGGGGGCTTCACCATAGTACTAGTGTACACATCAACAAGGAGGCATTGCTCGCCACAGGATAATATTAAATACCCATATGAGCATCCCAAATAGCACACATAATATCGAGTATTTCGAGGCGCTGAACAACATCCGGATAAGTTTGTCTTGGCAGGGTCACGAAACTGCCATTTGTAGTTAGATAAAAGATTTGGCGAGTACTGAAAATGCCGGTGAGCATAATGAACACCTGTTTTGACATAGAGAGGTGGGAAGTTGAAGGTATATACGGACGGGGAGGAAGAAACTGCAGCGTGCCAAGCATGGCAGGTGCTATTAACACCAAGGAAGTCATGAAATGAGCTAAATAGAGCAATGATTAGATGAAGCAGGCTGTCAGTAAGGTCTGCCCAAACATGTCGTTCAGATGAGACTGAGGAGATAGAGCCCAAGCCGTGGCAGATTTTCTTAGGCGGTCTGTCCACAACAGCAACTTCTCTGTCATACAGAAAATTTAAGAATAATATATCAGATTCCATGAACCAGAGATCACAGAAACAAAAGTAGTAAACGGTTAGAAATGCGGTACGCAGGAAACAAAGATAATAATTTCACTAAACATTAATTCTTTCCACGACAATATGTATATCAACACGCCACATTGCAATCATAATAAGCTACACCCAAACAACCAATAGCTTGTTCTGTACAACAGCATAAGATAACCTTTTTCTATATTCCAAAACCATGCCAGAGGGGGTGATATTTGTGCTTTGTATAGTATTCTCCTACTACCTCCGTATCTAATTATAAGACGTTTTAGTAGGCTAATTTAGTATACCAAAACGTCTTATAATTTGAGACAGAGGAAGTAGCAGATAACATATCAAGTGACAAGAATAGCATTTTCAAAACATAAAAGTGCCAAAGATCCAGTGGCGGAGGACGAAGTAAAATTTTGGATCGGGTACATATATGCAAAACTGAAGTAGAACCGACGCTGATAAGAATATGTGACAGGAAAATCTATACCTGCAATCAGTGTACGAGCATAAATATATACATGCAAACTGTTGTTGACTGGTTGGCTTGCACTTTACAGGACTGATATACCCCAGAAAAATTGTTGGGATGGATTTGTCCCAGCCAAGAGCCAACCCCTCCTTTTGCACATCATTTTTTTTTTAAATTAATTTCAGTAACTAGCTAGTGCCACCACAAGATCAGTATTGCTGTCCCAACTGCCCAAGTATTACGCAACGAAGCAATGTTATGTTCATTCCATCGTCTCCCCTAGGCCCATAGTTCCACACTCTTCTAGTCGGCCACCTGAGCAAAAATGCTCAGGGGCAGGCAGGCAGTGCCGCCAGCAATCTGACCAAACCAGAGCGTGCGACTAATAATCCATGCCGTAAAGATTGATTCACGTCTGGATCAACTAAAGGCACTCAACAATCGTGCATTGGGATTCGGGAAGAGGAGTAGAAAAGGTTAGGGTTTGCGGACCTAGGGGTGAGAGCAAGATCGGCGGGTGCCGCCGACGAGAGCTCGGCCTCCTCCGGCGGGTCTGCTCCCCCGTCCATGAACGTTGCTCTTTGGCTTGTGTCTACCAGTGCGGGCTCCTCCGCCGCGCCGCCTTTCTTCGTCGGACGCGTAGGGAACGAAGAGTCGGCGGCGGAGCTGTTCGGTGAGTGAGGCGCAGCCTTCCTGCTAGGCCCAGCCCAGCACAGCTTGCGTGAACTGGACGTCGATTGCAACCGGATTTCTTTTCTCCTTCAGGCATTCGATTTAAAGGAATATTAGAAGTAAGATTTTTGAAGGATTGGGTTTTATAGGATTTTTTTATATAAAATTTATTTGAATCATATGACCGTATCTCATAGGAACTAACTCCAAAAAAATCATGTAGTGTAAATCCCATAGAAAAAAACAGTTCATAGAAAATGGATTCAACTATACATGACATCCCAGTCCTATAAATTTACTATTACTATATATTTAATATTCTATAAACCAAGGGATCCCTCGAAGTGAAAAAATCCAAAATCTTTTTCCAACCAGTCGAAAAGTTAGGCTTGTAAGGCTATCTCTATATGATCCCTCGAAATGGTTTAGAGTAGTAAACATTTCATTTTAGGCTTTATTTGGTTGTTGGGGACTAGATCCCCTACTGAATGTGACCCACGCACGGATTGGGTGAACCCCACAAGTCACCCTAATCCACAGTTTCACCGTTTTTCCTTGCTGGTGTTGCTCGTCCCGGTTAATATCTTGGAGCTTACCGGTGCAGAGCAGTCGGAGATGAAGATGGTGTGGTAGAGGTGATGTCTCACGGGCGCCGCAGAGCTCCGATGGAGGTGGGGTCTCTTCGTAGACCTTGCGATGCTTGTTAGGTTGCCCTGCTGTCGGTTGGAAAGGGGGAGGGAACGAGAAGCAAGCGTCCTTGATATAAAACTATAAATAAAACATGTAGCATTAATATAAAACAAACATGAAACATCAAAAATTATAGATACGTTTGAGACGTATCATTAATCTTCACTTAAAAGATTCATTCTCTTATGAAATTGTTACTTGCATTAGTCTTTCAATGAGGTGCATCAAGACAATTAGCTTATCCCCCAAGATAGCACGCCGGAATTGCAAGTTAAGTGGAGTCGTGGTCATTACTTGTGCGACTAAAAGTTTTTATGCCACACAATATTATAAAGGTTTGGATATTGGGAAGCTAAAGGAGTGTCTCCTAACCATGAATCCTCCCAAAATCTGGTTCACAAACCATTACCCACCACAAATGAACCACGTGAAGAAAAAAATCTTGCTTAACCCTCATAATTCCTTTCCAAAAAGGTGAATATGTTGGTTTTGCTACCACTTGTGAAAGTTTTTTAACATTCAAATTTTTGTTGCATAGAAGTTCCTGCCATACCCCCTCCTCCGTAAAAATCTTAAACAACCATTTGGCTAAAAGGCTCTTGTTTTTAATTGACAAAACTTCAATTCTGAGACCCCCTGGTCCTTGGGTCTACAAACTATATTCCATCTTGTGAGTCTATATTTCCACTTCTTCTTATCACTTTGCCAGAAGAAACGCGGATGATAAAATCCAACCTTTTCCGAACCCCTATAGGTACTTCAACGAAGGATAAAGGAAACATATGTAAGCTAGTTAAAACTTAATTTATTAGGACTAAAAGATCTTCGTACGAGAGCATTTTCCCAATCCAGGAACCTAGGTGTCTTACTAGAAGTATCGACAGGTTGTCGCCTAACCGTGATGTCAAGTTCATGAGTAAGCTGGTTCTCTGAACAACTCCTTTCTCCAAGAAAATCGTGTTGGATATCCTAAATTATTTGGTTGAGCTTAAACAACTTGGAGAGTTAAAAGACAAAAGCTCTATCTGATATAGTTCCTTCTCAAGGGGATGTCTAGTCTTATGTGTCGAAGCAACGTGGTATCTCCTTGTGGATATTCTATTCTCCAAATCTTTGATTTGAATTGGGCTATCGTCAAATCAAACTCAGACCCAGGACTATCTTGATGGTGCTGCTACTCGTGGTGCTTCGCTGAGTACAACTCATGTCTTGGTCTGACCAATGCGTTTGCCCCGTTCATGCAACATATGAGTCTACCATCTTGTAGTATGTGGATAAGTTTGTTGTTGAGCCCATCGACTACATTCTTATTTTCTCCATGTTTGCGGAGATTAATATGAATATGGGGCGTCAGCTTTTTTTCAAATATATCTTCAACCATATTCCATTCCTTATTCAGAAGCTTTCTATAATGAATTGGAATATCAAGATATTTAAATGGCAATGAACCGCTCTCACAACCAAAAATATGACGATAATCCATTTGCATTTCTTTTGCTTTTCTGAAGAAATATGTCTCTCTTTTGTGAAATTTGATTTTTAAACCAGACAGTTGCTCAAAAAAGGATATAATTAGTTTCATGTTCACGGCCTTCGCTATATCGTGTTCAACAAATAAAACAGTATCATCAGCATATTGTAAAATTGGCACTGCACCCTCCACAAGGTGATGTACCAGTCCACCCACTTGACCATCCTCTTTAGCCCGAGAAATCCAAATTGCTGACATATCCGCACCAAGTTAAATAAAATAGGAGATAAAGGATCCCCTTGACATAACCCTTTTAAAATTTGAAAGTAATGACCGATGTCATCATTTAGTTTAACTCCTACACTCTCCCCTTGCACAAACCTAGCAATCCAATCACACCACTTAGGTGAAAACCTTTCATGCGTCATGTCTGTTGTAAGAAGGATCACTTAACCTTGTCATAAGCCTTTTCAAAATCGATTTTGAAAACCACCCTATCCATTTTCTTCCTATGAAGTTCGTGGATAGTCTCATGGAGTACGACTACTCCCTCGAGAATATTTCTACCCGACATAAAAGCGGACTGCGATGGCATAACTACCTTTTGAGCAACCGAAATAACTCTATTAGTACCCACTTCAGTAAAAAAATTGAAGCTAACATTTAGAAGACAAATATGTCAATATTTATCTATTCTACTTGCATCTTCTTTTTAGGCAGAAGTGTGATAACTCCTTAGTTTAGTTTAAATAAGGGCAGCTCTCCCATTTGTAATTGAGCAAAAGGTGCCATAAGGTCACCTTTAATGACTCTCCAATTATTTTTGATAAAACTCCGTAGGAAACCCGTCTGGTCCTAGCGCTTTATTATGCTCCATTCTGGAAATGGCCTTTAGAAATTATTTCTCCTGAAGTCAGAATTTAAAATGTTATTTTCAGTCTGGGAGATTTGAGGCATATCATTAGTTCGCCCTTCTATCACAGAGAAAAAATTTGACGCCGGTGCCCCCAATTATTTCTTATAAAACTCCGAGATAAACACATTTAGATTTGCTTCTCCAACAATCGTTCCTTCATCTTGCTCAAGTTGATTTTTTTTGTTTTTATGATGTTTACCGTTGGCAACTAATTGGAAGTACTTTGTATTTGCCCCTCCTTCCCTAATGTGTCTAACTTTTGCACGCTGAGCCCATTTTGACTCTTTGTCACGCTTCAAATTAGCTAGATAAGTTTCTGCCTCCTTCTTGGCATCCATCTCGGTCACGCTTAGAGGAGAGGTTTCAACTTTCATGTTGAGTTCATCAATAAGGGCCAAAAGCTTATCCCTGTTTTTCTTATATTCGCCACACATATTCTTAGCACATTCTCGTAAGAATCGTCTAAGGTGTCTAATTTTATTTTGCCACTTTTATATTGGTGTTCTTCCTAAAGTCACCGATGCCCATTCCCTACATATCATCTCATAAAAACCATCTTGGCGCATCCAAGATAGTTCAAAAGTGAAATGATTTTATTGCCTGCATGAGCCTGATTCCCTGAGTTGATAATCAAAGGCGTGTGATCAGGCCCCGTGCGAGTCCGAGCATGAACCGTGACCGAAGGAAATTTTTGTGCCCATTCGACGCTAGCAAGGAACCTATCCAATTATCATATGTTGGCACCTCTCATCTATTGGCCCAAGTATATTGCTACCAGAAAGTTGTAGTTCCTTTAAACTACAACACAGAACGCAATAGTGGTGGAGCTATGTTGATGTCAGGGGGCCGCCGCCCCCTCCCCTCAGCCCAATATTTTCTTGATTCCTACTTAGCCACTTGCTAATATTGGAAAAAATATAAAACACTTGGCCCCCCCGGAGTTGCAGCTGTGCAATTAGAGAATTAGGCGCTATTAAAATTAAGTTTGTAAAAGAACCAGAGTATGGCTCCTGCAGCAAGAAGGACCAGAGGAAGAACAGCGACCATCTGACTATACAGCTCCGCCGTTGAGTCATCAGTCACGGGCCTAGCTCATGGCATTCATCCCCTCTACCGTTCACCTCTTCCTGCTAGATATGGCAACAAATTATTTGTAAGTGGTGAATTGTTAATCTAGTTAGTTTTTAAAAAAATGCAGTACGAGCATATTCTCCTCAATCTCAGGTTCCTAACTGTGGGTTATCTTGTTGTCCGAACTGCGAAAAATTGGCTTTTTTTTTCCATTCGTCCCCCAAACTTTTTTTCAAGCTCCGCCACTGAACACAATGTTCAAGATTGAAGAGGCATACAATGAACAGTGCAAGCTAGAAAAGCCAATGGAGAGAGAGCTGCAATGTAGGTGATGTACATAAGGAGATGAATAGAAGTATTCATTGGACTTGCATGAGTAGTCAAGAAGGTTGTGTTTTCATTGAAGCCTGTAATTTTTCTTATCTTTTCTTCAGACCAGTTCTCTTTGCGGGAAACTGGTGAAGATGTAACCAAGAAGTCGTTTAATGAAGTAACTGAGCGCCGAAATTTAAATCGGTGGCCCAAAAGTAAATGAATCTGTGTAAGAAAAATCGAGCGTTAAGTTTTAGGGATTCACATTTTTCTTAAGGAAGCAAATAAAGGAGTTAATTGAGGCCATATATATATTGTGAGCGTCTATTTCAAATGTTTTTATGAGTAGATGCAAACATTGTCCTTGGGTGTTGTATGCACGTGCTGACTTTGTTCGGGAAACTAGCAACGGGGATTTTTTTTTTTTGAGAACACAGTACAACACAGACGCTCACAAATACGCACATACACTCACCCCTATGAACGCACGCACGCACACCCTACCCCTATGAGCACCTCTGAAGGACTGAGCCGGCAGATCTTGAGGTTGACGAAGTCACCACAGGCGCCTCGCTGTTGACGGGCACGTCACCTACCACTGAAAGAATAGCGCCGGATAATCCTGGAATAAATCCAGGTAAATGCAAACGCCCATGCCAAGTCTAGGACTTGAACCTGGGTGGGCTGGTTCCACCACAGGGAACCCAACCATCAGAGCCAAGCTCCGTTTGCTAGCAACGGGGATTTTGGAGCGCACTCTTTTACATTTTTGCTGCATATCAAAATAACCACTCTCGATTTCAACTTGTTTTGACCCACCGCCGGAGAAACATGCTAAAGCGACGTTGTAATACGTGCCAGTACATTTTTTTCCTGTGTGGTGAGAGTTATGCTGCAAGGATCCGACAACAGAAATTTTAACTTTTACGAAGATCCGACGGCTAGAAAGGGGAAGGATCGGGTCTTCTATGCCTGGGGCTTGTCACGGCTATGTCAAGCCCTGACATCGCATCGTCAACCGCATCTGGAGAGAGTAACTCGTGTAACGTTGTAATTCAACTAATGGGCCATGTTGGGCGTGTTGGGCCATGTTGGGCTGGATAGGGCGAAGGGCCCATGTAAACGGATAAATACTCTGGCGTGTGGACGAGGTTGTTTATCGAATAGAAAGACAATTCTGAACCTATCTTCCTCGTTCGCCCTCCCTGTCTCCTGCTCATCCCAGTCTCAACTCTCTTCTCCTGTATCCACCTCCGATGTGTGATTCCTAGCTTGCTGGGACATCACAAGTTGGTATCAGAGCCTCAAACGACCCGGCGCGCTTCGAATCCTCTCGATCGTACTCGTAAATCCTGAGGAAGGTTGCTGGTTGCCTTCGGGTGTGACCTGGCGTAAATCCGGAATTGGGTTGGTTGATTTGGAGAAGAAGTAGCGACGGCGCCGTCTAAGGCAGGGCTACAAGCCCGGCAAGTGATCGACGCCATGAGCGAATTTGAGGGGCGGGTGTTGAAGGAGCTGGAGTCACTGAAGGCCCTCGGCGAGAAGATGGAGGGGATCACCACTATCGTGTCTCGTTTGGATGCGCTTGATGCGCGGTTGACCGAGCAGGCGGATCTGATGGACGCGGTGAAGTCCAAGGTGAACCTCACGATGACCTCGCTCGGGGAGGTGCGGAAGGAGCAGGTCGCCACGGCCCGAGCTCTCAAAACGGCGACCTCGGCGACGCAAACCGAGCCGCTTGACAAGGAAGGTGACGGTATTCTCAGGCCCCCGCCCCAGCCACAGATTGTTACTCCACTGGTATCACCTCATACCTTGCCTCGGCATCAATTTGACCCGGGTAGATCAAGGGAGGAAAGAGTACTAAGAAGCAGTGGATGCCTAAGATGGATTTTCCGAATTTTGACGGTACTGACACAAGGATTTGGTTAGATGGTTGCGAGGCATACTTTGCTCTATATGAAATTCCTGCAAATTTTTGTGTCACATCCGTGACATTGCATATGGTTGGTGATGCAGCGCACTAGTTCCATGCTTATAAGTTAGCGCATGATTGGCCTGACTGGAAACAATTCAGAGCTGCAGTGATGTTAGAGTTCGATGTCAATGTGCATCGTGAGAAGATGCGGGAGCTCATGGTGTTGAAACAAAAAGGCACGGTGGAGGTATACAAGCGTGAGTTCTGTCAATTGGTGTACCAGTTGCGTTTGTATGAGGAGGCGGTGAGTGAAACTATGTTACTCACTCAGTTTGTGTTGGGCTTAAAGGAGGAATTGAAGCCAGCAGTAGAAATTCAGTTGCCCGGTACTGTTGCTGCAGCTGCAGCTTATGCAAAGATGCAAGAGTCTATTCTGAATAGACAGAAAACATCTCGCACAGCACCTTCTCGTGTGCCTTTTCAGAGAGCAGAGTCTTGGTTAAATTCTGTTCCAGCTGGTGAATTGTGGAAAGCTCGGCAGTTGAAGGAATATCGGAGGGCAAATGGGTTGTGTTTCAGTTGTGGGGAGAAATTTGCACCTGGTCATATTTGCAGTAAAACACCTTCTGCCAGTTCACTCCACAGCTTGTTAACAGAAAATGCCTCTGATGAAATCCTGTCTAATGAAGTACTTGATGAAATAGAAGAACAAGAAAATGCTATCAATGCAATGCAATTATCCTTGTCTGCCTTGTCTGGAGCTGATCACCCATCTACTATACGGCTACGAGCCCACATGGGTGATCAAACTATTCTCATTTTGATTGATTCCGGGAGTTCTCATAGTTTTCTGGATGCTGACATGGTACCTCGTATTGGAGGCACTGCAATACCTTTACCACAGCAAAAAACAGTGAAAGTGGTGAATGGTGCTTCGTTGATTTGCAGTTCTGAAATCCCTGCATTAACCTGGTGGGTTCAGGGTCATACTTTCACTTACCCTGCCAAGATAATTGAATTGGGTGGCTATGATATGATCCTAGGCATGGATTGGTTAGAGCAGCAAGGTGAAATGTTGTGCCAATGGAAACAAAAGTGGGTGCAATTCCGTCATGAAGGGCAATTGATTAAGCTGCAAGGTATGAGTTCCACTGATATTACTGAGCTGCAAGAGATGTCATTGGAGGATGTGATGGAATGCTATCAAGAAAATGAAATTTGGGCAACTGCGATGGTCTCACCAGGAAAGGAGATTGTCACAGCAACTACTCCTGAAGTTATAGCTCCATTACTGGAGCAGTTTGCTAACATTTTTGCTGAACCAAAAACATTGCCGCCTGCTCGGGTGTATGATCATGCGATTCATCTGATTCCAGGAGTGGCACCCACTAATTCCAGACCGTATAGGTACTCCCCTTTACAGAAGGATGAAATAGAACGACAAGTGCAAGAGATGATCGATGCTAGCATCATTACTCCGAGTTTAAGTCCTTTTGCCTCTCCGGTGTTATTGGTCAAAAAGAAGGATGGTTCATGGCGCTTTTGTGTGGATTATCGAAAGCTTAATGCCATGACAGTCAAGAGCAAGTTTCCTTTACCTGTGGTGGATGAGCTTTTGGATGAACTGGCTGGCACAAGTTGGTTCTCTAAGTTGGACTTGAGGGCCGGTTACCATCAAATCAGGATGGTTCCGCAAGATGAATTTAAAACGGCTTTCAAAACCCACAATGGTCAATTTCAGTTCAAGGTGATGCCCTTTGGACTGACGAATGTGCCATCTACTTTTCAGTGTCTAATGAATTCCATCTTTGCACCTTTCATCCGCAAGTTCGTCTTGGTATTTATGGACGATATTTTGATTTATAGTCCAGACTTGGTGCAACATGTTAAACACTTGCAGCAAGTGTTTGAAGTTTTGCGACAACACAAGTTGTTTTTGAAAAGGAGTAAATGTACTTTTGCTCAAATAGAGAGTATCTTGGCCACATCATTTCCACCAAGGGTGTGGCCACTGACCCTGAAAAAACCAAGGTGATGGTCGATTGGCCAGTTCCGACAAATTTCACAGAGCTGAGATCATTTTTGGGGTGCACCGGTTATTACCGGAAATTCTGTGAAAAGTATGGCATCATTGCCAAAGCCTTAACAGCGATGTTGCAAAGGAAAGTATTTCAATGGATAGAAGAAGCTCAGGTGGCTTTTGATAAACTGAAAGCAGCAATGTCCTCTACTCCTGTGTTGGTGTTACCCAATTTTGATAAACAGTTTGTGATTGAGACTGATGCATGTGATACTAGAATTGGGGCTGTTTTATCTCAGGATGGGCACCCAGTGGCATTTTATAGCAAAGCTTTGGGTGTGAACAACCAAAAGTTGTCCATCTATGAAAAGGAGTTCTTAGCCGTCATAATGGCAGTGGAAAAATGGCGACAATACTTAGTGCGTGGCCCTTTTATCATCAAAACGGATCATCAGAGTTTGTGTCAACTTGGTGATCAGGTTCTCACCACTGATTTACAGAAGAAGGCTATGACAAAGTTAGTGGGACTGCAATTTCAATTTCAATACAAGAAAGGTGTAGAGAACAAGGCGGCTGATGCTTTGTCTCGTGTTGGGCATTTGTTAGCCGTAAGTGCTCTCTCTGTCAGCCAACTGATGGCCCTTCACGTAGTTACCTGCTGATGCATGTAAAATGCATACATGAACTTTGCACTTTAATTGCTTATATTCCAATCATATTTGCATCATATAAGGGTTATATCAATGTTTTATAATGATTTTGGGAATATTTCATAGTTTTCCCATTTATTTGGAATTAACCCTGTTTTTCCAGAAAACGTCTTTTTTAGTGTTTCAGACTTTCCGGGAGCTTCGGAACTCCAAAAAGGGCAAGGCCAAAGAGCACGGTTCAGAATTTTCGAGACGAACGCAATGGGCTTAAATTGAAGACCAGAAGCCCAACAGGCTGGAAATGGAAGGGTCCCACGCGGCCTAAAATACCTGGCCGCGTGGGCCCAGCTCGTTTCCCCCTCGGAGCTCCGTGGCCGTCGATCTTTCGTCCACCGACTCCGTCTTGACCTAAAAACGCCTATAAAAAAGTTCCCCTGGCGTTTCGCGAAAGGAGGCGGCGGAGAAACACAAAACCACGAAACAGAGAGACAGAAGGCTGCCGCCGGAGAAGATCGGAGGAGGGAAACGCCGCCGGAATCGCCTCCGGAGGGCTCCACCCCCTCCGGCGTGTTCATCATCAACATCTACAGCAAGAACTTCTTCACCGTCATCACCATGATGAAGGGGGAGTAGTCCACCCCCTGGACTAGGGTTTGTGGTGGTAACTTTTGTATCTCTCCTCTCTCTTGAGCTTCACTAATTAGTACCGTATGAGCTGCTGAACATGATTACGGTCATCTATGTAATACCTTTGTGGTGAATATTGTGGTGTGAGATGATTTGTTATGCATTTACCGTTGTGTTGGAGCTTTTGTGATTTGTCATACTTTGAAGTATGATGTATGTGGGTACGGGATGGCCGATGTGACACGGCATAGGTATTGAGTGACACAGTACCGCCCAACATCCTTTATCTGGGGGTAAAAAGAAAGAGTATGATGTGGGAGTGAGAGAAACCACGCTGGCCTTACGAGGGGTGACCTAGCAACACAAATGAGTATTTCTTTCAACTATGTGTTTTAGGACATATAGCCGTCATAAAAAGCTACCATTAAAACATGACAATTGTGTGTACTTTATCTATAACATGATAATCACCGTAGATGAGTGAGAGAGGATTAAGTGAACCCATGAACCCATGTCCATTGTTCCTATAAGAAACTCACACTTGAGCTTGTTCTCTTGCTGCATAGAGGATTGGGCTTTCTCTCTCTTTGAGAGATTTTGCTTGCTACCATTTTTCTTGTCCTCTTGCATTGAAGAGGATTGGGACACTTTTACATTCTTTCTTGGTTACTTCCATCCATCAACCACCTTGTTCTTCAAACTTGTTTAGTGCATAATCAACTAAAACTTGTGACACTTTAGTTGTAGGGAATAGATAACTTTTCCTTCTTGCTCCTGCGGATCGATACCTTACTTACACATTGAGAGGTGCTACAGTGATCCCTTGCTCTTGGGGGTTATCACCTGCGTGAAAAGTAAATGGGGTTAGGTTGAGACTTCAAGTGCAGAGTGTGTAGTAAGTGGAAGACGTGTTTTCCCCACGAGGGTGACTCGAGGGTTTAATATCGAACTCTCGGGGAATCAGTAGTGAAGATTTATCTTTCCTATCCTTCTTTTGGTTACCTCCAAAACAAATTAAATGTTTTGGTCCTCAACCTCACCTAGTGGTTGTCAAGCACAAGGTGTGAGAATGATATCAAGATAATATGCAATGCAAACAAGAAATAAATATGCAATGGTGGTAAATAAATATGCAAGGATGGTGGTAGCAATGATAAATGATATTTTTGAGTTTTATATGATGAATGCAAAATGTAAAAGTGTTTTTGTATTTTCGGATTTTTAAATGGCAGAAAATGGAAAAGTGGTAAAAGTGGTTGGAAAGGTGTTTCTTATGATTAAAAATGGACCGGGGTTCATGGTTTCACAAATGCACTCTCTCTTTAATAAAGTGGTAGACAATGGAACACTAGAGTTGACATATGAGATTGCAACACAACAGTTTAATGACAAGTTATAATTATATGTGCATCACATCCTAACATAGAGACCTTTTGGTTATTAGTCTCTCTTATACTCCACCAAGATGCGAACTAAATCATAACACCTCAGTAATTAAGATAACTCAGAGTATAGCAATAAGTATCATGACATGAAGTTAAAATAAGAACATGCTAGATCTAGTCATGGAGGAAGTGGCAATGGTCACACCCACATCTCCGATAGCATGTTATTTCTTTTTATCCCTAGTGAGGCAACAAAGAAAGGTAAAGATACCCAAGTGGATCGCAGAACTTTCTCTCACGTTCACTGCACTAGCCACCCCCCCGTTACTCCAACTAATGCACACGTTCCCCCTCACACGCTCTCATAAACATGCTTGATCATGACAAGTAAATAAGAACGGGGTACATAATATGCATCTACTTTCATAACTGAAACAAAACCATTGCAATCTCAAACATATATTAACTCATAAAAAAGATCCACCACAAAGGTATTACATAGATGACCGTAATCATGTTCAGCAGCTCATACGGTACTAATTAGTGAAACTCGAGAGAGAGAGATACATAAGTTACTTCCACAAACCCATAGTCTAGAGGTGGACTACTCCCTCTTCATCATGGAGACGGTGGAGAAGTCGTTGGAGAAGATGGAGACCACGCCGGCAGCGCCCCGCCGGAGTTTTCCCCCTCCGATCTGCAACTCCAGGTCTCTGTTTCGGTGTTTCTGTGTTTCTGCGGCGCTCCTTCCAGAGAACGTCGGGGGACTATTTTTATAGGCGTTTTTAGGTCAAAACGGAGTCGGTGGAGGAAAGATCGACGGCAACAGAGCGTCGAGGCCCAATTTGAGGGGTCCCACGCGGCCAGGTACAGGGGCCGCGTGGGGCCTCCTCTTGTTTGCTTCCTTCGCTCCCACGCTTTGTTCCTTCCAAAAAATGATGCTCGTAAATTTTCAGGTCATTTGGACGTCGTTTGGGTCCCTGAAACATTAAAATATAGAAATAGGGTTTTCTGCCTGCGCAGGGTTAATTCCATAAAAAATAGGAAACACATCAAATATTCCCAAAATCATTATAAAACAGTGATATAACCCTTATATGATGCAAATATGACTGGAATATAAGTAAAAATAATGCAAAGTTCATGTATGCATTTTACATGCATCACCAACCTGTCTGGCTGCAAGAAGTCATCAATTCCTATGCGACTAATGCAGCCGCCCAAACTTTGCTGCAACAACTAGCTGTAACTGCAGATACTGGCACTAATTATACACTGAAAGATGGCGTCCTTCGATTTCAAGGCAAAATTTGGATTGGTGCCAATGCGGCATTGAAAACCAAGTTGATTTCTGCCTTTCATTGCAGTGCCGTTGGTGGCCACTCTGGCATTCAGGCTACTTTCCAACGTGTCAAGAAGTTGTTTGCCTGGCACGGACAAAAGCAAGATGTGGTGGATTCTGTGCATCAATGTGGTGTCTGTCAGCAAGCCAAGCATGATCATTGCAAGACACCAGGTTTACTTCAACCTTTACCTATTCCATCTGGACCATGGACAGATATAACTATGGACTTTATTGAAGCTTTGCCCAAGTCAAATGGATATACCGTGATATTGGTTGTCGTGGACCGTTTTACAAAGTACTCACATTTCATACCGCTCAAGCATCCTTTCACGGCACCGGTGGTAGCTCACGCTCTGTTACAGAATGTTGTGAAGTTGCATGGACCTCTGACTACTATTGTCTCAGATCGAGATAAGATTTTTACAAGTTCCTTCTGGAAAGAACTCTTCAAGCTCTGGGACACCAAATTACACATGAGTACAGCCTATCATCCTCAAACGGATGGGCAGTCGGAGAGGGTTAATCAATGCTTGGAAATGTATCTGCGGTGTGCTGTTCATGATACACCCACCAAATGGCAGTCTTGGCTCCCTCTTGCAGAATTCTGGTACAACACAAATTACCACACTGCATTGGGATGTTCTCCTTACAAAGCTCTCTATGGCTATGAGCCCAATTATGGTACGTTTGCAAACTTTCTGTGTTCTGATAATGTGGATGTGCAACAATGGTTAAATGAACATCATGACCACTCTGCCTTACTTTGGGCTCACCTCCTTCGTGCACAAGCAAAGGTAAAGCATTATGCTGATCGCAATCGTTCTGTCCGGGAATTTGAGCTGGGAGATTCAGTGTATTTGAAGCTTCAGCCGCATGCTCAGCATTCGGTCGTGAATCGGCCGTGTCGCAAGCTCGCTTACAAGTTCTATGGTCCCTATGAAATCCTTACCAAAGTTGGCAATGCAGCTTATCGTTTGAAGTTACCTGATGCTGCTCTGATTCACCCAGTGTTCCATGTGTCTCAGTTGAAGGAGCACATCCCGGATCATACTCCAATTTTCTCTAACATTCCAACAACTGTAGATTTGTCATTGGCAGGAGTGGTGCCAGAACGCATTCTTGATCGCAAGCTGGTGAAGAAGGGCAATTCTTCACATCTGCAAGTCTTGTTGAAGTGGACATCGCAACCTGAAGCGGCTGCCACCTGGGAGGATTATGACACTGTCAAGGATCAGTTTCCAGCGGCACCAGCATGGGGACATGCTGGCTCTCAAGGGGGAACCTGTCATGGCTGTGTCAAGTCCTGACATCGCATCGTCAACTGCATCTGGAGAGTAACTCGTGTAACGTTGTAATTCAACTAATGGGCCATGTTGGGTGTGTTGGGCCATGTTGGGCTGGATAGGGCGATGGGCCCATGTAAACGGATAAATACTCTGTCGTGTGGACGAGGTTGTTTATCAAATAGAAAGACAATACTGAACCTATCTTCCTCGTTCGCCCTCCCTGTCTCCTGCTCATCCCAGTCTCAACTCTCTTCTCCTGTATCCACCTCCGATGTGTGATTCCTAGCTTGCTGGGACATCACAGCGCTGTCAAAGAAAAGCTTCACTCCCCCGACCTTCCCCGACCTCTCCCCGTCCCTAACCCTAACCGCGCTGCCCCTTCCCCTCCTCCTCTCTCCCTCCTCCTCATTCACTCCCGCGACCTGGTCGCCCCCGCGCGGCGGCTGGGCCGCGCGCCGCCGGTTCGTCCTCTAGAGCTTCCTCCTCTCTTCCCCATCCGCCGTCGCCGGCGTCCGTCGCCGGGCCAAGCCCGGGCGGCGGCCTCCTGCCTTCCCCCTCGCGGTGGCGCCCGCGCGTGTGGCGGCGCGTCTCCGGGAGGTGCTCCCTGGCGGCGGAGGGCTGGGCGGCGGTGGGGTGACCTGCGGCTGCCTAGGTGGTGGTCACGGCGGTGGAGCCGCCATTGGTAGCGAGGCTGGCCGGGAAGCGCTCGGCCGGAGCCCATCTGGGTCAGGGTGGGCTGGACGTGACCCAGCTGCCTCCGGGTTGACGACGAGCAACAACTCGTGACATGGTTGGCGGAGACAACACCGCCCCTGCTGCAGCACGACGACGGGAGCTTCGCGGACTCATCTGGGTCCGGCCGAACCTATGGTGTCGGTTAAGAGGGTAGCGGCGGCGTGGCCTACGTGCAGCAACGTGGTGGCGGAGACTTTACGGGTCCTCATGGGACCCGGCCGAGCCTGACCGGCCTGGTGTGTCCTTGCTACCGCGTCCGGTCGGCACCCGCAGGTGGCGGTAGAGGACGTCCTCCAGGTGGCCGTGCTGTTGCCACCCTCCGGCTTCAATGGTCTGATGTGTGATACGTCCATTTTGCATCACTATTTTATAGCATAATTTACTGTTATTCAATGATATATTTCATATTAAGAGGAGTTACTTATGTTATTTTGTCTTATTTTGCATGTTTGATGATCATTGGATAATTAACTGCCGGAGTCAGATTTCAGCTGGAAAAAGCAACGTCAAGGCACTATATTTCTGGAGCACTAAAAATATTTCTGAGAAGACAGATGTTCCTATTTTATCAGAAGATGGACTAAGCCAAAAGTGGAGGCTGAGATGGGCCAGGAGGGGCCCACACCACCCCTGGGCGCGGGGCCCACCTTGGCCGCGCCCTAGCCAGGTGTGGTGCCCCTGGCCCACCTCAGGCACTCCCCCTTCGCGTACTTCATCCCCCAGAAACCCTAAGACACGGGAGTCCGTGAGAAAATATTCCGCCGCCTCCACGAGGCGGAAACCACACAGAGAGAAAAGCTCTCCGGCAGGGAGAAATCTGCCGGGGAAATTCCTTCCCGGAGGGGGGAGATCATCGCCATCCTCATCGTCATCGCGCTGGACTTCATCGGGATCATCATCATCATCATCTCCACCGTCATCACCACCATCACCGCTGCACCATCTCGTTCCGCTGCAACATCTAGGGCTATACTTTGTTTAGTTCATAGGGGAAACTCTCCCGGTGTTAATTACTCCTTGTGGTTGATGCTATTGAGTTTTATCGGTGAATTAAAGTATATGTTCAGATCGCTATCCATCATTATATCACCTCTGATCATGATCCATATGATGTCTCGTGAGTAGTTCGATTAGTTCTTGAGGACATGGGAGAAGTCACGCTGTTAGTAGTGGAATTATGTTGAGTAATATTTAATGGTTTGATATTTAAGTTGTGGTGCTATTCTTCTAGTGGTGTCGTGTGAACGTCGACTACATGACACTTCACCTTTATGGGCCTAGAGGGGTGCATTGTGTATTTGGTTGCCGGAGTGACAGAAAACTAAACCCCCGTTAGTATACCGGTGCACAAGGGAGCGTAGGATCTCAGAGTTTAAGGCTGTGGTTAGATTTATCTTAATTACTTTCTTGTAACTGCGGATACTTGCAAGAGGTATAATCACAAGTATGTATTAGTCCAAGTAAGGGCGGTGCATTAGCATAGGTTCACCCACACAACACTTATCAAAACAATGAAGATTAATCAACTATGTGAAGCGAAAGCACTTGACTAGAATCCCGTGTGTCCTCAAGAACATTTTGTCATCATAAGTAAACCAACCGGCTTGTCCTTTGCTCTAAAAAGGATTGGGCCACTCGCTGCAATTATTATTACTGTCTTTTACTTACTCGGATTTTATTTACCTGCTATATCAAAAACCCCTAAAAACTTGTCTGCTAGCATTTACAGTGAAACCTTTACCGAAACTCCTTGTCAGCACCTTCTGCTCCTCGTTGGGTTCGACACTCTTATTTATCGAAAGTACTACGATACACCCCCTATACTTGTGGGTGTAGAAGAGGAACCACCTGATCAAGTAATTCCATTTAAAATACCTATGAAAATTGTTGAACGAGTTACGAATAACCGCTATGCAGGAGATGGAACTGTCCCTCCTGGGGATCATTTGCTATTTATTCATGAATTATGCGAGTTGTTCAAGTGTGCAGGTATTTCAATGGAAGAGGTCAAGAAGAAATTGTTTTCTATATCGTTGACTGGTAAAGCTGCAAAATGGTATAGGATGCTGAAAAATGGGCGTTCTATTGGCTGGGAGGAGATTGTGCCTCTCTTTTATTCTAAATTTTATCCTCCTAGTGAAATTCATCAAGATCGGAATCATATATATAATTTTTGGCCTCATGATGGAGAAAGTATTGCCCAAGCGTGGGGGAGATTGAAATCATTAATGCTCAAATGCCCCATTCATGAGCTTCCTGGTAATGTTGTTATTGATAACTTCTATGCAAGGCTTTCTCTTCAAGATAAAACTCTATTGGATACCTCTTGTGCTGGATCATTTACGCGTAATAAAGAGGAAGTTAAATGGGACCTTCTTGATCGGATTGAGGAAAATACTGAAGGATGGGAGAACGACAAAGGTAGAGAATCAGGTATAAAGCATGATTACGAATGCATTAAAACTTTTATGAATACTGATAATTTTCGTAATCTCTATGATATGTATGGTCTTGATTCTCAAGTTATTGCAAACTGTTACAAGGCTTTTGCCTCTTATCTTGATGTTCCTAAAGAAAGTTGCAATAAGTATCATTTGCCTTACAAAGATAATACTAATTCTGCCAATATTAAAAACATTGAAGTTCATACAGTTGATCGTATCTTGCCAGAACCTTATATTGAGAAACCACCTTTTCCTGTTAAAATTAGGGAACATTCTATCATAGCTAGTGTGGTTAATAAAAGTGCAAAGAAAGCTTTAGAACCTGCTGAACAAATAGCGGTAGAACCCACAATAGCAATAGTAAAGGATTTGGTAACTGAAAATGTAGAAGGAGGACATATTATCTTTTGTGAAGATGCCTCTAATATTGTTTCACATCCCGTAGAGCTAGGAAAACAAGTGTTCCTGTGCTTTCAGTCAAAATAGGAGAACATTGCTATTATGGTTTATGTGATATTGGTGCAAGTTCTAGCGCTATTCCTTTTGATCTTTATAAAGAAATTATGCATGAAATTGGTCCTTGCGAACTTGAGGAGATTGATGTGGTTATTCAGCTTGCTAATAGAGAAACTATCTCCCAATTGGTATTGTGAGAGATGTTGAAGTTTTATGTGGTAAGACTAAATACCCTGCTGATTTTCTAGTACTTGGTTCTGTTGCTAGTAAAGCGTGTCCCATTATTTTTGGTAGGCCTTTCTTGAATACATGTGGTGCCATTATAGATTGTAAGAAAGAGAAAATTTACACTAAATTTAATGGAGAATCTTATGAGTTTAATTTCTCTAAGTTTGGTAAACAACTTTATGAAACTGAATTACCTAATGAGAATTTTCAAGTTGAACAACTTGCTTCTATTGCTGTTGCTCCTAACAATGCCTTGCAGCAATTCATGGAGGAACACGAAAGTGAAGTATTTATGGAGGAGAGGAATGAGATTGACAATGCCTTTCTTCGTCAACCACCAATACTTAAGCATAATTTGCCTGTGGAAGATTTGGGTACCTCAGCGCCTCCTAAGGAAGATCCTGTCTTCGATTTAAAACCGTTACCTGATAATCTTAAGTATGTTTATCTTGATGAAAGGAAAGTATATCCTGCTATTATTAGTTCTAAACTTTCAGGTAATGAAGAAGCAAGGTTATTAGAAGTACTAAAGAAACATCGAGGAGCTATGGGATACACTTTGGATGATTTAAAGGGGATTTCTCCTACTATATGTCAACATGCCATCAACATTGAACCCGATGCAAAACCTGTTGTTGAGCATCAGCGTCGCTTGATCCCTAAGATGAAAGAAGTGGTAAGAAATGAGGTATTAAAACTTCTTGATGCTGGTATAATTTATCCTATTGCTGATAGTAGATGGGTAAGTCCTGTGCATTGTGTCCCTAAGAAAGGAGGAGTTACTGTTGTACCAAATGAAAATGATGAACTTATTCCTCAAAGAGTAGTAGTTGGATATAGGATGTGCATTGATTTTAGAAAGGTCAATAAAGTAACTAAGAAAGATCATTATCCTTTGCCTTTTATTGATCAAATGTTAGAAAGGTTGTCTAAGAAAACCATTTTTGTTTCCTTGATGGTTATTCTGGATTCTCACAAATTGCTGTTAAAGCACAAGATCAAGAGAAAACTACTTTTACTTGTCCTTATGGAACTTATGCTTATAGACGTATGCCTTTTGGTTTGTGTAATGCTCCTGCTACGTTCCAAAGATGCATGTCTGCTATTTTTCATGGTTTTTGTGAAGAAATTGTGGAAGTATTCATGGACGATTTTTCCGTCTACGGAACTTCCTTTGATAATTGCTTGCACAATCTTGATAAAGTTTTGCAGAGATGTGAGGAGACAAATCTTGTTCTTAATTGGGAGAAATGTCATTTCATGGTTAATGAAGGAATTGTCCTAGGGCACAAAATTTCTGAAAGAGGTATTGAAGTGGACAGAGCTAAGTTGAAGCAATCGAGAAAATGCCCTGTCCAAGGGATGTGAAAGGTATCCGTAGTATTCTCGGTCATGCCGGTTTTTATAGGAGGTTTATTAAAGATTTCTCTAAAATTTCAAAACCCCTCACTAATCTTCTTCAAAAAGATGTACCTTTTGTTTTTGATGATGATTGCAAGGAAGCTTTTGAAACTCTAAAAAAGGCTTTAATCACAGCTCCTGTTGTTCAACCTCCTGATTGGACTTTACCTTTTGAAATAATGTGTGATGCTAGTGATTTTGCTGTAGGAGCTGTTCTTGGACAGCGGGTAGACAAGAAGTTAAATGTTATTCATTATGCTAGTAAAACACTTGATGCCGCTCAAAAGAATTATGCTACTACTGAAAAGGAATTTTTAGCAGTTGTTTTTGCTTGTGATAAATTTAGACCTTATATTGTTGATTCAAAAGTTACTATTCACACTGATCATGCTGCTATTAGATACCTTATGGAAAAGAAAGATGCTAAGCCTAGGCTCATAAGATGGGTACTTTACTGCAAGAATTTGATTTACATATCGTAGATAGGAAAGGTGCTGAAAATCCTGTTGCTGATAATTTGTCTAGATTAGAAAACATTTCAGATGATCCTATACCTGTTAATGATAGTTTTCCAAATGAACAATTGGCTGCGATAAAGGTAAGCTCACGCGAAAGTCCTTGGTATGCTGATTATGCTAATTTTATTGTTGCCAAGTATTTGCCTCCGACCTTTACAGCTCAGCAAAGAAGAAAGTTCTTTTATGATTTGAGGCATTATTTTTGGGATGACCCACATTTGTATAAAGAAGGAGTAGATGGCATTATGCGAAGATGTGTTCCTGAGTATGAACAGAAAGAAATATTGAGCAAATGCCATGGAAGTGCTTATGGAGGACATCACGCTGGAGATAGAACTGCGCAAAAGGTTCTACAATCAGGTTTTTATTGGCCTACCCTTTTTAGAGATGCTAGAAAATTTGTTTTATCATGTGATGAATGTCAAAGAGTAGGTAACATTAGTAGACGTAATGAAATGCCTATGAATTATTCTCTTGTTATTGAACCTTTCGACTGTTGGGGATTTGACTTTATGGGTCCTTTTCCTTCCTCAAATGGTTATACTCATATACTTGTTGCTGTTGATTATGTTACTAAATGGGTAGAAGCTATACCAACTTCTAGTGCTGATGGTGAGACATCATTAAAAATGCTTAAAGATATTATCTTCCCTAGGTTTGGTGTGCCTAGATATCTCATGACTGATGGGGTTCTCATTTTATTCATGGTGCTTTTAGAAAAACTCTAGCTAAGTATGATGTTAATCATAGAATTGCTTCACCATATCATCCCCAAACAAGTGGTCAAGTAGAATTGTCAAATAGAGAGATTAAGTCTATTTTGCAAAAGACTGTTAATAAATCTAGAAAAAATTGGTCTAAAAAGCTTAACGATGCTTTGTGGGCTTATAGAACTGCTTATAAAAATCCTATGGGAATGTCTCCTTACAAAATGGTTTATGGAAAAGCTTGTCATTTGCCTTAGAATTAGAACATAAAGCCTATTGGGCGGTGAAAGAACTTAATAGAGACTTTAAACTTGCCGGTAAAAAGAGATTGCTTAATTTGAATTCTTTAGATGAATGGAGAAATGCAGCTTATGAAAATGCTAGGCTCTTTAAAGAGAAAGTTAAGCAATGGCATGATAGAAGAATTCTTAAGAGAGAATTTAACGTAGGTGAAAAAGTTTTATTGTATAGGTCTCGTCTCAGATTTTTTGCAGGAAAATTACTTTCAAAATGGGAAGGACCTTATATCATTGAGGAGGTCTATCGCTCAGGTGCGATTAAAATCAATTCACTAGATGGGGACAGACCACAAGTGGTTAATGGTCAAAGACTCAAGCATTACATTTCTGGAGATTCTTATAATGAAGATGTTGATTTATCAAAGTGGTAACTCCAGAGGATTTTATAAAAAGTCAAATTCAGACAACTGCAAAAGCTGATTTGGAATAGGTAACAGTTTCGGTAAGAAAAAGTTCGCGATTTACTTTTCAACTAAATATTTGTTGTTTTTACATAATATGGAAAATTATGAGTCGGAAAAGGGTAGGAAACGGTGCCCGAGGGCACCACACCACCCCTGGGCGCGGGCCCCACCCTGGCCGCGCCGTGGGTGCGTGTGGGCACCTCGGAGCCCGTCTCCGACCCCGTTTCGTCCTGTACCTTCCTTTTGTCGTAAAACTTTTTGCTATATAATCACCCGGATCTCCCGAGGTCCGTATATCGTGTTTTCGTCGAGTTTTGGTTTCGAGCTGTTTTCTGCCAGGAACTATTTCGGATTTAGAGCGCCATGGTCTTCTCCAACGACAACGAGAGCAAGGAGGCGTGGAGGACATCATGGACCAGAGGATCGAGGAGGAGGTCAAGAGCGAAACCGATGATGAAGTAGAGGAAGACTCAACTCCACGTCCTCGCGCTACTATTGCAAGCATCGGGGTGACTGCCAACCCTTTCAATCCTGTGAAGAACCTGAACATGGGTGGTGAGGCATCGCGTCATGCCTTTGCACCCAAGACACTCGCCTCAAACTCCAGTAACCCTTTCCATACCCTCATCCATAAGTATCAATTTGAGAGAGTTCCGGAGATGGAGTTGCCTACTTGTTGGGATATAGATCGATCTAACAATGCAGGAAAAGAAAGCCCTAAGTCCAGTGAGAAGTGGGGAAACAATTCCAAGAGCTGGGACTCACCTTCTGACCAGTTCATGAACCGCATCGAACACAATTCGGAGATGATCCGCATCCTCACATACAAGATAGATGAATTGAAGGATTTGGTCGAGAAGCTCATTAGGGAGTCGCCACCAAGAGATCAAGCCTAAATCGTCAAGGGGTAATGGCACTCCCTTGGCTTGTTCCAAGCTTGGGGGAGTGCCCAGTATCATCTTTATCCTTTCGTTTTTATAATTTCGTGGTCATATCATGAGTAGAGAAGTTATCTTATAAGATGGTTTGCGATGTGGAGTGTCAATCCTTTAGTTATCCATGTATCCGTTGGTTTGAGTGTGTCTTTGTTCAGAATATTAATGAGAAGTTCCACCTTTACTTTCGGTACATTTTATTTTAGCCTGCAATCTTCTTTATGTGCTGATCTTGCCATTAGTATTGACGCCACTTTTGGGTACATTAAGTAAATTATATTAGTTGTGGCAAACTTAGTATTGGTCATTAGTAGCAATACCATGAAAACTTAAGTAGAAGGAGGGAATTACATGCAAAAATATTATCCCTTTATCTTTCTTTCTTGCTAGCCAATAAGATTAGTATTCTTTGAGTTAAAACATTTGTGCTTACAGGGAAGATAGCATGGTTGCTTCTATTACATATATATTTGTGTGTATCCCCCAACTTTTATGCTTGCTACATGACCTTGCTAGCCTTAACCACCGTACTGAGAGGGAATGCTTCTCGTGCATCCAAATCCTTGAACCAAACCCATGCCATTTGTGTCCACCATAACTTCCTATATGTGGTATTTCTTTGCCACTCCAAGTAAATTTTTCATGTGCTACCTTTAAATTATTCAAAATGTTATTATTCCCTTTTGTGTCAATGTTTACTAGCTCATGAGGAAGTAGTGTGGTTATCCTTTATTCTACTTGTCAAACAGACTTTACACCTGGACTAGTGGCATATACATCCGCTTATCCAATAACTTGCAAAAAGAGCTGGCAACGGGTGCCCAGTCCCAATTAATTACAACTTTAACCTTAATTCTCTTCACACTTTTGCCCTGAATTATCAGTAAGCATGACAAACAGTGAAATATCTGCGTGTGTAAACCAAAGAGAAAGAGGGATGATCTGCCTTGCTGGTAGAAATAACGTCCTTCATGGGAGCCGCTCTTAAAAGTCTGTTTGACAGGGAGAATACTGTTTTCACCCGCTACCATTCGTTGACAATTAACAAACACCCCAAAACTTAATTTTTGCTCTCTATATGATTTCAAAAACTTAAAAGCTCTAGCACATGACTTAATCCCTGCTTCCCTCTGCGAAGGGCCTTTCTTTTACTTTTCATGTTGAGTCAGTACACCTATTTCCTTCTTCCTTGAGCAAGCATTTGAGTTGTTGTGATTCAACCATATATATCATTAATATTGTCAATCATGTCTTTATCCTTTCTTGTCTTAGCACAAAGACTTTTGCCTCTAAGAATATAGCTTTGCAAGTTATCAATGACTGTAAAGAAGGTGTGATAATTGAGTGTGGAAGTTCTGCAATATAAGCTCTAATATAAAGACTCCTTTCGAAAGATAAGTATTGATTGCTTATTGTTCTATGACCAAGAATGAAGTGTGCCATTACTAATCTATAATTTCCTTCGTGTATTTTTATTGTGGTTGTTTCACTACTCATGTTCAAGTTAGGTTATATGAAGAGTAGTTGCTGTTTAAAATGAGTGTGTTGTTTAGTAATTACTGATGCTTCTTGTCCGTATTCTTTATTATCGACGCTTCACTCCATAAACTTTTGTTCTAGTTTACTGAGCTCAGCTTTCGCTTGGGGACAAGCGAGGTCTAAGCTTGGGGGGGTTGATACGTCCATTTTGCATCACTATTTTATAGCATAATTTACTGTTATTCAATGATATATTTCATATTAAGAGGAGTTACTTATGTTATTTTGTCTTATTTTGCATGTTTGATGATCATTGGATAATTAACTGCCGGAGTCAGATTTCAGCTGGAAAAAGCAACGTCAAGGCACTATATTTCTGGAGCACTAAAAATATTTCCGAGAAGACAGATGTTCCTATTTTATCAGAAGATGGACTAAGCCAAAAGGGGAGGCTGAGATGGGCCAGGAGGGGCCCACACCACCCCTGGGCGCGGGGCCCACCTTGGCCGCGCCCTAGCCAGGTGTGGTGCCCCTGGCCCACCTCAGGCGCTCCCCCTTCGCGTACTTCATCCCCCAGAAACCCTAAGACACGGGGAGTCCGTGAGAAAATATTCCGCCGCCTCCACGAGGCGGAAACAACAGAGAGAGAAAAAGCTCTCCGGCAGGGAGAAATCTGCCGGGGAAATTCCTTCCCGGAGGGGGAGATCATCGCCATCCTCATCGTCATCGCGCTGGACTTCATCGGGATCATCATCATCATCATCTCCACCGCCATCACCACCATCACCGCTGCACCATCTCGTTCCGCTGTAACATCTAGGGCTATACTTTGTTTAGTTCATAGGGGAAACTCTCCCGGTGTTAATTACTCCTTGTGGTTGATGCTATTGAGTTTTATCGGTGAATTAAAGTATATGTTCAGATCGCTATCCATCATTATATCACCTCTGATCATGATCCATATGATGTCTCGTGAGTAGTTCGATTAGTTCTTGAGGACATGGGAGAAGTCACGCTGTTAGTAGTGGAATTATGTTGAGTAATATTTAATGGTTTGATATTTAAGTTGTGGTGCTATTCTTCTAGTGGTGTCGTGTGAACGTCGACTACATGACACTTCACCTTTATGGGCCTAGAGGAGTGCATTGTGTATTTGGTTGCTAATTGTGGGGTTGCCGGAGTGACAGAAACCTAAACCCCCGTTAGTATACCGGTGCACAAGGGAGCGTAGGATCTCAGAGTTTAAGGCTGTGGTTAGATTTATCTTAATTACTTTCTTGTAACTGCGGATGCTTGCAAGAGGTATAATCACAAGTATGTATTAGTCCAAGTAAGGGCGGTGCATTAGCATAGGTTCACCCACACAACACTTATCAAAACAATGAAGATTAATCAACTATGTGAAGCGAAAGCACTTGACTAGAATCCCGTGTGTCCTCAAGAACATTTTGTCATCATAAGTAAACCAACCGGCTTGTCCTTTGCTCTAAAAAGGATTGGGCCACTCGCTGCAATTATTATTACTGTCTTTTACTTACTCGCATTTTATTTACCTGCTATATCAAAAACCCTAAAAACTTGTCTGCTAGCATTTACAGTGAAACCTTTACCGAAACTCCTTGTCAGCACCTTCTGCTCCTCGTTGGGTTCGACACTCTTATTTATCGAAAGTACTACGATACACCCCCTATACTTGTGGGTCATCAATGTGCTCTTGCTATCGTGTCCGATCGGCTACCGCCTATGGCGGTGGAGGTTGTTCCCTCCCGCGTGGTTGTGGTACTGCCACCCATTGTCTACGGTTGTCTCTTCTCAATCTGGCCTCGCAGTGTTCGTCATGGTGAGACGGCGTTGGTGACTTCAAGATCGTGGTGGCGTTTGTTGGTGAGCGACAAGATTTGGTGGAGCGCTACAGATAGTCCGGGATGTGGTTTTTTGGGGGTCGGGAGAAATCCCTGCCGTTTTGACACCGACGCGGTGACGCTTGAGAGTGTCGCCCTTCCTTCTTGAAGGGCGTCGGGTGTACCCCTTCCCCAATACTCGGAGCGTACCGGGGGAAACCCTAGGACCTGTCCGGGCAGCAGTGTCGTCGTCGTCGCTTTCCTTCTTGGAGGTGCTGTTTGGTACGCGGCGATTCAGAGCGCTAGTATCGTGGTGGGACTACGCCGGAGAGGACGCAGTGGTTGCGAGTCATTTTCGTTTTCGTTGATCCGCCGATATTGGCATTGTTTTCTCTTCTTTTTTTCTGTTTCTTTCCTTTTGGGCTGGACTGTGCTGTTTGCCCCAGCAGTGGACTCAAATTTATATCGGGTGGTTGCTATATTAATATAGCGGGACGAAAGCCTATTTCTTATCTTAAAAGAAAAGCTTCACTCGGATGATAGGAAAGAGTACCGGAGTGTTTTGCTGTAGGAGCCGTACGGTACACTCTGCAACAGCTACAGCAACGGCCTCCTTCAGCCGCATCGCCGTCCACGATAATGGGGCGAAACCCGCACCTAATCCAACCCACACGACTCCACACGATCCCTTTCCAGTTTCCACTGTACTTGTACCCACTCCAGAGTCACGGTGCACACTTGGCATTCCAGAGTTTCCAGCGATGTCCGCCCACCTCCGCCTCCTCTCCGCCGCCGCCCTCCCCTCACCCGCCTCCCTACGCCGCGCCCGCCCGCTCCCTCCCGCGCCTCCGCTCCCCTCCACACGCGGCGCTCGCCTCTTCCTGCGCGCGCACATGTTCCTTCGCGCGGCCGTCCGCTGCCGATGCGTCACCGTGGAGAGCGCCGCCGAGCGGGATGGGGGCGAGCTGGAAGCTATGGACGAGGAGGAGGGGGTGATGGCGCCGGACGCGGGGATATGGGAGCAGGTGCGGGACGTGGTGGTGTTCGCGGGGCCCGCGCTGGGGCTCTGGATCTGCGGCCCGCTCATGAGCCTCATCGACACCATGGTCATCGGCCAGACATCCTCCCTCCAGCTCGCAGCACTAGGGCCTGGGACCGTCTTCTGCGACTACCTCTGCTACATATTCATGTTCCTCTCCATCGCAACCTCCAACATGGTGGCCACCTCCTTAGCGAACAAGGTGTGTACACCTCTTGTTACTTTATTAACTTGCCAAAGTACAAGTTGTAGTGTAGCTTTGTTATGTTTTTTTTTGTTAAGAAAAGAGGAGCTGACTAAAACTTGCCAAAGTACAAACTCCACAAGAGAAATTTTACGAAAGCTAGAGTACGGTAGCCCTGCTGTAGGTTGAGATATGCTTGTGTTCCCTCTGTGAACTATACATGTGTTTTGCTGCCCAAAAGGAAAAGAACACCATGAACACATAATATGTTAATTGGAGGTTTATATATTGGTAATCAGAAGCTGAAGTCTCTACAGATATATTGGTACCCGTTGTTGCAGCAAAGTAGCACATATATACCTCTTGCTCTGTATGTAATCTAATTCAATTGCAGCTAATATATGCAGGATGAAGAACTTGCACAGCATCAAGTGTCTATGCTGCTATTTGTGGCTCTTGCTTTTGGGATAGGAATGCTTTTGTTCACTAAGATTTTTGGGGTTCAAGTGTTGACTGGTAAGTCTTTGAAAGAAAGTGGTCTATGGGCTTGAAACTGTCATCTTATTTAAAGTATTGGGCATTTTGTATTTCGAACCAAGTGCTAGAGGAATTTTATTATATTATGTTCTTTCATGTAATGTTACTATGTTAGTTGAAGAGCCACCCCCCCAGACTCAAACTAAGCTTGCAAACACTGTTTAAAGTTGGGGCTATGTAATGCTTTATCTCAACTGTGTTTTTGTTCTAACTTCATTGGAAAATTAGGATGTGTACTTCTGAAATAGATGCCCCTGTCTTTCTTCTACCGTTTTAAGAGTTTCACATGCATGATGCTTCATGTATGGTTCTACCCATTACATTTATTGAAATTGTTATGTTGTATCTTCTACATTTTTACCATAACCTGTGCTTATTTAAATTTTCTTTTCAGCTTTTACTGGATCAAATAATTATGAAATTATTTCTGCTGCCAATATATATGCACAGGTCCGTATATGATACTGTCTTAATAGTTTCACCTTTTAGGCTGTTCCTCCATTGTTCCAATTGACTGACGAAGGGAGGTCATGTTTCTCTGATGTATAATGTAACTGATACTTATGATTTTCCCTTTCTTTACTCGGGTAACCAATCAAACATTTGCTAAGATAAATGGATATGAGTCAAAACTTTAATACCGTGCCATATATGAAATGCCATCTAATGGGTTTGCACAAGAATCTAGGAAACATGAGAAAGGAAGAGCGTAAATGACCATCTCATTTAAACTTAACTAGAGGTGCAAAGATTCCATCAAGGTGCACCATTGGTATTTATGAATTACGTGTGGTGTTTCTCTGGAATTGCTCGTTATCATAATCTCATTGGTACATTTTTTTTTTGAATTTGCCTAGTTGGTTTCCGCTATACTTATTTGATTATTTTGTGGTTGGGCAGCCTGCATAGGTCCTTTTCCTTTCATATTAAATGACAGAAACTCGCTTTCAGATTCGAGGCTTTGCATGGCCTGCAGTTCTTGTTGGCTTAGTTGCTCAAAGTGCTAGGTACAAACTGTGCCCATTCTTTTCTTTTATTGCATTGGGTATACTTGTCTGTTCAAATTTCTGTTTATTGCATGCCTTCTTTCTTTGACCATTTGTTTTGCTAAACCACAAATTGTGAAAGTACATATCACTACTATTGTTTTCTTCCAGTGATTTGTGCACAAAAGGATGTAACATTTAGGCAACAAAATCAAACTTAACTCAACTCAGGAAATGAATTATGAAATCTATATCTCTAATTCTATGTTTAAAGCCTAGCTGTTGTTTAAATGCCCTTGTTTAAAGTCACACCGCTAGGACACTGCATTACTGCATCTATCTCAAGAGCAGCTAGACAGCTACAAGAACGAATGGAACTGTACTGTTTTCTTTGGAATATTAGTAGACATATGTTTTGAGCTTGTGATATCTTTGACAGTTATATTTCTAAGAATGTGTTTGCCTTTAAATGCTATATGTCAGTTCAATCTTTTTATTGCCATCGAGTAAGCAGATGCCGGTGGCATACCTACATGAGTACAATAGTTCAGGCAATAGTAAATAATTCAAAGTCTTCTGTTTTGATGTCAGATTACAATATCTTTGATTGGATGCTTCTCTTATCATATTACATGTTTGATAACTCAGTCTAGGCATGAAAGATTCGTGGGGTCCTTTGAAGGCATTGGCAGCTGCTAGTGTTATAAATGGCGTCGGTGATATATTTCTTTGCTCTGTATGTGGCTATGGAATTGCTGGTGCTGCCTGGGCTACTATGGTTTCACAGGTACACATATTTCTGGGTCTCCTACTCTCCTTAGCATGTCTCCATGCTGGCACCCTTGACTTGAGCATAATTCTGCGGAGTCATTTGTCCAATGTGTAATACTGTAATCTTAATGAATACACAATCTTATTTACATAATTGCATACATTTGAACGAAACAGATAGCTAAAAATCAATTTTCCACACCTCTACGAAGCAACAATACCTGGTTAATCCATATTCTTAGAGGTACATTGCTTATCGACACAGACTGCACCCTGTCCAGATGGAGCCACATGCTTTTCTGTTGTCAATCATATTGCATGTTCCAGAAATCCCAGCATTTCCTTTTTCATTTATTCAGTCTTCATGATTTGTAATTGTGGTACACAATAGCCTCCAGCTCTAGCTTTTTGTGATGTTTGATCACATTACCATTTCTCTGCAGGTTTCAGTTATCTTCTCACATGTTTTTGTATAAGTAACTACCTTTTCACACACACTCAGATTGTTGCAGCTTTTATGATGATGCAAAATCTAAATAAGAGAGGTTTTCGAGCTTTCTCATTCACAATCCCGTCGACAAAAGAGCTTCTGCAGATATTTGAAATTGCAGCTCCTGTTTTTGTGACAATGACTTCCAAGGTAGCATTCTTTTGGGGTATAATGATCTGCAGCATTTCCTTGGCTGTACGGTAACTAATTGTTTCAGTTTTCTTCAGGTAGCATTTTATGCATTACTTACATACTCCGCGACTTCAATGGGAGCAATAACTCTTGCGGGCCACCAGGTTGGTACATTTTAGCGTATGGAATGCTTCGTTAGGAGGACATGCCTACAAAAACATGACAAAATATATTGTTTACTTGATCTTGTGAAGGTTATGGTTAATATCTTATGCATGTGCACTGTTTGGGGCGAGCCGCTGTCACAAACTGCACAGTCGTTCATGCCAGAGATGATATATGGAGCTAAGCGAAATTTGATGAAGGCACCTTTCTAAAGTGCTCATTTTCGTGTGAATTTCATACCATTTCATTTTGTCCATGTTGATAGTGTTAGCACTACAAACAGGATATATCCAAGAATTTGTGCAAACTTGTGTTTGATGAAACATATGTTCTTGGTCACTTGATTTTGACTCTTTTCTTTGATCTGGTTAAATGAATCAACTAATATGAGAAGCGTCTCTTCACCTGTTCAACAGAGTGATTTTCACAAGGCCCTCCATTTATCTTCTTCTTTTTGAGAGATTTATGGAAGGAACATTCTTTTCTGCTTTCTTCTTTGAAATATTTTGCACGGAGTGCTGATACCAGCTGACAAGTCATTATCCATTTATTTGGGTCAAGGCTCATCTGGTCAAGACAGGACTGAATGTGACTGGCTAATACAGTAATACTTATGTCATTGATAGGACATTTCTAACGCCTAGGAAAAAAAGTTCAACTAAGAAGTCTAATTATCTTATTCGATGAAATCTATCAGAAGCTTGATACTATTGCAGTTTTGGTAGATTAGTATTTCTCAGGACATTAAGCGTATTGGCAGTTGGCAGCTACTGTTAATATAAAGTATGAAGTATTTGAATTCTGACCTGTGCATGTTGCATTGCAGGCTTGAATACGTTTGGTCGGTTTAGACCTACCTTCTTTTCCCTGTAATAGAGAAAAGAACTGCTGGTGGACCCATCACCATTATGCATACTTAACGCAACCTGCATTTTACTGTAGTTATTTATTCATCAAATTATATGAATATTATGTTCATTACTCTGAATGATAATGAAGGTACCTTTAATCTAGGCAAGGATGCTACTGAAGTCACTTGTAATGATTGGAGCTATAGCTGGAGTAACTGTGGGAACAGTTGGAACAATTGTTCCATGGCTTTTTCCCAGTCTATTTACCAACGATCAACTGGTTGTACAACAGGTTTGACAATCTGCTTTAGTTTATTACACGATCTGGAATGTCAGTTGTCTATGTAGATGTTGTTTCCACTTTTGACATGGATTGCTCCTCAGGAAACATCAGTATGCCAGTTGTCTGTGTAGATGTTGTTTCAAGTATCTGTAACTTGCTGTAGAGGCCATCTTCAGCATATACTGTATTGTATCTCTAGAATCTACATCTTTTAATCATGCATTTGTTAAAAAAAAACAGTACTCCTATACCTGTTGTCTAAATGATACCATTCATGATTTATATGTTACTTACATTGTACAGCATCTTAGATGCTTACCATTGGGGTCCGATAGTTTATTATTATTATTTTATTTTATTTGGCGTGTGGCAACGCGGTTGAGTAGTGCCTGACTGCCCGCTCGTTCACTGTTTGATGGCACCTGAAGACTGGATTGGATTAGCTATGTCAGAGATAAGAGTTCAATGTGTCGTCAGAATATTAGAGATGGTCTCTTAAGGGTTAAGCCATCCCATTCTATAAGGATGGGGTGGACCTCTTATGGATTGAGGAAGCAATGAAAAATATACCAAACTAGTCCTGTTTTCGTCTCCTTGCCTATATGCTGTGGCTTCCGTAACGGCATGGTTGCAGTCAGATTCAGCACTATCTAATTTTAGTCCATGACATTTACGAATCTGCTTGCTAGTTTATTGCTAATCCTGATGCTGATTTAAAAAGTCTATCTTCATGATATCAGTATAGTTAGGAAATGTTTGCTGTACTCTCTGGAGAACTGGCTTGCATGTCATCCTGGATATCTACTGTGGTGACTCCTAGCATAACTTGTTTTTTCCGCAGAAAGTTTTAGGCTTTATTCCATGATCAACATTGTGTCTAATCTTGAGTTTTGTCTGAAACTTAGAAACACATGTTGGCCCAGTTAAGAAACACATGTTTGGTAGCCGGTTGAACTCAGATAATCTCTCCTCACCCAATTTTTTGTTGTTTGGTAGCCTGGTCTTGCCTTCTGGGCCATGCCCACCTGATGCAAAAACGCCCCCTCAGCCATGCCCAGTTGAGAACTGGGAATCGAGCTTCACACCCGGGCCAGGCCGAGGTCATCCAAAATTCCCACGCGTAGGACCCACGCACGAGTCGCGACGCCAGCCCTCCCGAAAAATCTTGTTCATTCCCGCACCCACCTGTCTCCTTCGCTCCGTGCTTCCTGCTCGCCAGGGTCGATGCGCCCCATGGAATCCGCCCGGCGCCATGGACTCCGCCGCTGCTATGGACTCCGCCGCCGCCAGGGACCACGTCCGCCGCCGCCAGGGACCACGGCCGCCGCCAGACAGCAACCACGGCCGCCGTCGTGCACAGCGAGCACGGCCGCCGTCGTGCAAACCGAGCACGGCCTCCCCCGCCGCCAGGGACCATGGGACTCCGCCGCCGCCAGGGACCACGTCCGCCGTGCACAGCGAGCACGGCCTCCCCCGCCGCCTGGGACAACGGACTCCGCCGCATCTAGGGACAACGGCCTCCTCCAGCCCAGTAGCGCCGCCTCCTCGCCTGGCCACGAGCGCCGCCGCCGGCGACCTGCTCCCCACACGCCCAGCTCGGACCGGTGATTGGAGGAGCCGATTGCTTTTTTTATTTCTGTTGAAGGACCTTTATGTGAAACTTTGGACCAATTTGCAGTTTTAATTACTGGAGTCTAGTCTTAGCATAGTCCACTATGTACAGGCCACCAAACAACATCTCACACCAGCCTGGCTCAACCCACAAACAGCAAAATCTCAGCCCAGCACGTATAAGCTCAGCTTGGCCCAGTTAAGAAACACATGTTGGGGTGACCCAGGCTACCAAACACACCCTTATAATTCAGCTTTTTTTCTTTTTCAGATGCACAAAGTGCTGATTCCATATTTCACTGCATTGTTGGTGACACCTTCAGTACACTGCCTTGAAGGAACATTATTGGTAAGCTGGTATACTTGTTTGGCTGTCTCTAGACCAATTCTCCTTGAAAGCATAATGGACTCCGGGATAGCCTTATCGAAATAACTTGCATGCATTACTTCTGCAGTAAGCATACTGCATACAACTGGGTAGTGGGCACTAGGCCTTATGATACTGCAGTAACAATTAATACAATAAATGGCCTATTCTGCAAAGTTCATAAGATCAGCACTTGCAAACCTAGCTTTTGCTGGAAAATGTGATGAAATGTCTAATAGTCCTCCTTTTGTTTTCAGGCTGGAAGGGATCTCAGATATTTGAGTCAATCAATGGGTGTATGCTTCTGCATTGGAACCCTTCTACTGTTGGTATGTCTTTATCCTTCTATCAAGTGAATTTTTTTTTTTTTTGAAAAGGAAGAGAAAGCCTCTCGGGGCTCTGCATCCTCAGATGAACCCAGCCATAATCTCAATTGATTTCTGCGAGACCACATTGGGTTTTCAGTTTTTATTTTTCTTCTTTAATTAAGGATAACATTGATAAATGACATGTCAGCTGGAGAAAAAAAGGTCTGAAATTTTTATTCATGAGGTCTTGAACCATGACAAATAGTACCACAATTGTTGTCAGTTGATAAAGCTGTGTGATCACTACCCAGCAGTAAAAGAGGGAAAATCCAAGTGCTATCTTGAGCAGCCTTTTGTTTTCTGTCATTCTTTGTAGTTTAGGGACTTGTATGTTAATATTCTTCTGATAACGGCGGTTTTCCTTTCCCTGTTTTTTGTAGCTTGTCCGTGACAAATTTGCTAGCTTGCAAATATGCTGGTGGATTCTTGTTTTCTTCCAGTGGGTATGTCCATTTCTATATATGAAGTGTTATGTTTAGATTGGAGTAACGTCTTTTGTTTTCTGTTATGATGGTCCTAATTCGGTCTTTCAACAATGTTCACATTCCAGAGTCGGTTCGGAAGCGGTCTACAACGACTTGTTTCTCAAAATGGCATGTTGTATAACGAAAATTTCAACCAGCCCGAGTATGCCAAGGTGAAGGCCACATAAGGATGCATTATTGGTTGACTTGGGGCAACAACAAATACATGCATATCTGCCATCCTGGAAAGATCATGCTGCTTCTGACCACCACCTGCTGTACTACGTCGTGGTCATAGCTTGAGCTGCACATGATGATATTTGAAGCAAAAGTTCAAGGCCTTGTCCAAGGTGGTTAGGACTAGGAAAGTCATTTGGCTCTATTGTAGGGTTCATCCTCTTGCCAGTATCTTTTGTCCTTGGAACCTGTGTCTCATGCATTATTATTGCAGAGAAGGCTACGATGCCAAACACTTGGAGGCAACTGTAAAATTGCAGCTACAGAAGCGTGTAAATGTTAATTTATTTGGTTTAGAATTATAAAAGGGACAAATGTTGTCCAAGTTATTTTGTCACAACATGAAAAAATATTGGTGTTCAAGAATTTTGTAACATTAGTACCCTTCAGGTTTTCCTACTGTGACTACATGTTGTTGCGTGCCATAAAGGAGATTTGAATATGCCTTGTTCAGGTGGCCAGAGCATGGTAACATGACGGTTACAGTGAACTCATTGCAGCCTGCAACCAGGGTACGTCCTACCGAATCAGTTTCCTCTGAAACAAATCACAGCTCATCTTCTAGCAGGTAAATGCACCTGGCCCAATCTCCTCTTTCTTCAATGCACCCAGTTCATTTATTTACTCTGTTTACCAGAATGTTCAAACAGTTGGTCATCTGAACCTTCACTTCCTGGCAGAAATGTGATCTGAATTTTCAGGGTATTTTTGATGGCTCAGGTTCATGATTGTAGGGCTTGAACAGAGTCGTGCAAGGGTCATCGTCGTGCTGCAGTACGGCGGCAGCTCGCTCGAACTCCTCCCTGATGATCCTGATCGTCTGCCTGTCGACTACACGGCCCAAGTCATGGCCGGTTTCGAAAGGATCCTCGATGCACATCAGGTGGCGGTCGTTTCCGACACGAGTCGTCCAGTTCTTCTCCTTCTTGCTACACATCGCCGTGACATGACATCGCACCAGGTGAGAAAAATGTGTGTCAAATTCTTAACTTAAATGTGTGTTAAATTCTTAACTTAGATGAAATCATAGTGACACGGGGTTCTTGGTTCAAAAGAAGATTGCTGATCCTTAGTTACCTGATTATCGTCCCCATGCGGATGGACACGACATCTTTCCTGTAATCATGCTGGAATGCCCAGTAGTGGAAAAATGCCCAGAGTAACTCTGCGATGCTCTCCTTGTTTTCAGCCCCAAAATCACGAAGGTGGTGAATTTCATCAAAATAAGCACATTCAGTGTCATCGACAACCATGGTATATGTTGGCTCTATATCCTGAAAATGTGGGAAAGGAGGGACCATTAGTTGCAGGCGGATGAAATTGACCAAACCAGTGCATAACATGAAGCTGAAAAACAGGAACTTCAATGTTCCTTCTGACTTATCTGGTGATTCTAAATACATCAAACCAAAAATTCATGAAACTTACGAAAACATGAACCTACTAATCAGCATAAAAATGAAAAAAAAAATTGAAAAAGAGAATTGACCAACCATATGTTTATGATGATTACGAGCCATCCAAATACAATCATGCATATGCAGGCACATTGCCAAATGGAGCAAATCGAGGATGACTAGATCATATAATTCTACCATAAAAAAGAGAGGTTATTTTTAAAAGGAAAAACAAACGTAAAAATAGGATTTATAAAAACTACAATTTTTGAAAAGTGCATTTGGCGGTTCACTAGTTTCTGCATTGGCACAAAGATGATTTATTCAGAAAATTGATGCGAAAGAAGTAAGCTACAAAACCTGCAAACATGGAAGAATTGGAGGCTCTCGCAGCTGCAAGAAGCTGATGCACATAACCACATATCTGCAATTTTCATATAAACAAAGTAATGAGGCCCCAATTTTCCAGAAAAAATCATACGACATAATTATCTAAGGACCAATTATCCATCATAGTTGTTTAACTCACGCATAGCTGGAGAGAGTTCCACGGTATGTCTCATTGACAGCCCTCAGTTTGGCCCAATGCTTCACAATAGAGGCCAGCTGAAGCAATCTACGGTCTATCTGGGCGTAATCTTTGAGAAGCTTTGTGTTGGCAACAGCAAATAGGTTGTTGATGCAAATGTCACAAGAGAAGCCACTCTCTGCATCCATCATCCTCACAATGGGGACTCTAGCACTAGTAATTGCCTGCATAAATCAATTTAGTTGAGAATGCACTGTGAGATCAAACCAACAACCTCAAATTGCAGCAGTTGCAGCAGAACCACATGTGGTGATGGCTTACCTCCACATCGTTGAAATTGTCGGCGCGCAAGATCTCCGCCAGCCGCAGAAGCACCTCCACCGCGCTCCCCTCACCGATGTCGATCTCGAGGCAGACGTCGACGTCGCTGTGGGATGTCCCAAACGAATTGGCACATGATCCGTAGAGGTGAAGCTGGGCGTCGGGCCATTCTTTGCTCACTGACTTCGTCAGGGAGTCTATGAGCTGGCTCTGCTTGCACTTGTGCTCCTCTGATGGCTTGAGGGATTCGTAGATAGAGAGCAAGCCTGGAGCGAATGCGTCCATGTTGTGTCGGCATTCGACCCACCCTCCGCGCATTTTGACTCGCAAGCGCGATGATGGGCTCGATCGCGACTCTGGGTTCTGCAGAGCAAATCCAATGTGTTGGTAGCGTGTAATCAATTTCATGATCGATTGAAGAGGCACATGGTTTTTTTGGGATTTCCAGTACCTCGCTTGGCTGCTCGTCGCCATCATCGTCATCAGGAAATTCGTGATCACCGGCGATGAGAAGAAAATCCTCCAATTCCTCCCCAAGAAGGTCGCCATCACCGTCCTGTTCGCTGTCGTCCGGTTCCGGCTGCTCGTCTCCTTCGAGACTCCCATCGGCCTCGTCCCCGCCGGCGTAGCCCCCGCCACCCACCGCCTGGTCATCGACGTCGCTGCCGCCATTCCCGCCCTTCTTCTCCACGGGGACCCACACCTTCCTCTCCGCCGTCCGCCTGGCTCCCGCACGGGCCTCGCCGTCGCCTCGGCTCGTTTTCACGGCGGCGAGACCCCTCCCGCATTCCGCCTCTCGGGGGCCGCACGGGGTCCGTTCCAGACGAAATCCCCAGCCTTCCGCCTGACGGGGCCACCCCGGCCGGCGGCGAAGCGGCCCGCATTGCGCGCGCGCCCGGGGTCGGCCGGGAGAGCGCGCCGCGGCGGAGGGACGGGGGAAGGGGGCGGGAGCCAGGCGGGGCGCGTGGGGGGCACGATGAAGAGGCGCTCGTCGGGGTAGGCGCTGGGTATCGGCGGCGGCGGGGGCGCGACGAGGCGGTGCGGCGGGGCGAGGCGGGCGGGAGGGGAGGAGGGGTTGGGCCTCGTTTCCGGGGCGGGCGCGGGCTTGGGGGAAGGGAGGAGGAAGCGGAGGAAGGCGCCGTCGGCGAGGGGCTTGGCGTCGCCGGCCATGGCGCGCGGCGAGGCGAGGCTGGGTGGTGGTTTGCGAATTGCGATTCCCGAGAGCGAGAGTGAGAGCGTCAGGAGGAAGGCGTGAAGTCGTGGGTTGCTTGTATCAGTGCGCGAGCGAGTTCAGTTCCCCTCTTCAAAGCAGGCCAACCACTGGGTTGCCCGGCGATGCTAATGTTCGCACGTTCGACAGATCGATAGCACGGTTTCCGACAGGTGATTAGCATTAATTAGTTCGTTTTTGTCCAGCTGGCCACGCGTTTTCAGTCCATTCTCTTTTTTTTTAACGATTCCTTCCTCGCATGCATGCGCATGTTAGTGGGAGACGGATTTGATGATGTCAGCGAGATTCTCTCCTAATTCTAAATTTCAAAATGTTTTATCTTTTAAACGACAAATCGAAATGAAATTTCGTTTTCACCACTAACTCAGTCGCGACGAGATTTTCAAAACTAGATCCCATGTTGATATATTTTGACGACTTTTATTTTCGAGCTAAAAGCGTAATGTACATGAGTTATCAAGGCTGAAACATAAAAATCATCGACATCTTGATAACTACTCACGAAATACAGGAAATACATTGGTAACATAATAACAAGTAGATGATGATACCCAGAACATAGCAAGCAAGTTACCGATCCTAAAACTAAACTAAAGTGTTACCAAGTATATAGCGCACGAATTATCAACTTAAAAACTAGTACATGATGATACCAACCACATAGCCGGCGAATTACCGATCCTAGGACTAACTGAAGTGTTACCAAGCATCTGGCGCACGAATTACCAACCTGAAAACTAGTAGATGATGATACCGGGCACATAGCAAAAGAGTTACCGATCCTATGACTGACTAAAGTGTTACCAACCATCTATCGCATGAATTACCACATAAAAACTAGTACATGATGATATCAAATACCTACCAATCAAGTTACCGATCCATGGGCAATAATTGAGCGAACAATCCTCCTAGCCAGTTGCGCAAGCTCATTAGCAGTTTCATTACATTCTCCCGATGCCTTTGAAACCAGAAAACTAGGGAAGGCCCTCTTGTTCACCGAGTTTAGAAACACTAAGATTTCTCTAAAGCTCGTTTGACACCCCTGATTTTAGTTCATTGGGTGCAAACGAAATGAAATGACACTCCGAGGTCATTTCATTTGGAAAATATCAAATTCCAATTTCAATTCACCAGGTGGGAGGGGAGAAGAGGGCGGGCTTGGTTTTCAGGGCGGGCTTGGGGGGAAGGGAGGAGGAAGGCGCCATCAGCCAGGGGGCTTGGCGTCGCCGACCATGTTGCGCGGCGAGGCTGGGTGGTGGTGGTTTGCGATTCCCGATAGCGAGAGTGACAGTGCGAGCGTCAGAAGGAAGGCATGGAGTCGTGGGGTGTGTTAGTGTGCGAGCGAGTTCGGCTCTTCAAAGCCAGCGTGCCACTAGGTTGTTGGGTTTCGGGTCAACCCCCTCTGCCCGTTGAACTACTACTGTAATGTGGTCTTTTTTTACTTGAAAAATAAAAAGTTTGGAATTTTTTTCTTGTGAACCACGTTTGATATAGTTTCTCAATTGTTTTTGTATCAACCTTTTTGAACCTCTTTAAAATGTATTCATCCGTCCATAAATATAAGACTTTCTGGCAATTCAAATTGAACTTGCTCATAAGAGATAGATGTATCACAACCTCTATTGCTCTCGCGTAAAGACTTTTTTTTACGCGACAGGAAAAAGTGACTACGAATTCTTAGGACGTCTTATATTTAGGAACAAAATGAAGTAACTTTTTCCTACCAGTAATCAATAATATCACTTGTTTCTAAGGATCTCATGTTGGAGGCAGTAGATTAAAAACACATGAAACCTGAAAAATAGGAAAGACTGTCTGGTTCACCGAGTTTATAAGCACTTGCGATTTCTGTAAGATGTTTTGTTTAGACGTTCTAGATGAAATTTTTGTAGGAGTTAGAAGATAAAGAATGTCGCTATTTTGCATGAGGCTAAGAATCATACATAATTGGGTGTAGAAAAGCAGCCATGGAAGGTTTGATGTTCTCGGTCCTTTGACCAAAGAAGCTACGTAGAAATATCCTTATGTATTGAATCACGTCAATTATTATTTATTACCTTTCAAATTATAAGACAAATATTTCTGACATACAAACCTTGCATCTGAAAAATATACTCCCTCCGTTCCAAATTAGATGACTTCCATTTATCCACATTCGGATGTATCTATACTTATAACATGTCTAGATATATCCGCATGTGGACAAATGGAAGTCATCTAAATTTAGAACGGAGGGAGTAGTAATAGTGGGTCTCCTGACCTCTTGAGAACTAACAACTTCTTTGATTCGCAAGATTCACTATTTTTTTGTCAAGTTTAACATGACATAATCGGATTTCTTGTGAAAACATATAATCTTCATGTGAATCAAAGATGCCTTGATATTGCAAAGTAAATGGAATTAAATGCATAAAATGATAGTTTCTCCGGTAAATGGAGTACTATTCTGTAACTTAACTTTGAACCAGGTATGTTCAAAATGTTACTCCCTCCGTTCTAAATTAGTTGTCTTTCATTTGTACAAAAGTGGATGTATCTATACTTGTAACAGTATAGATACATCCACTTTTGTACAAATGAAAGACAACTAATTTGGAACGGAGGGAGTACATAATACTGGCATGACCGCCTTAATTTCGCACTTTGGATGATGGTCGTTTCAGGAAAATAAAAAATGCGGTCGGTTTAGCAGTCTGGAGGTCTGGCCCCACCTTCCAGGGCTTATAATAGAGTAAAATGTTTTTCTTGTTGGTCCCCCACGTTATTTCCAACAAGAGCAGGGTGGAAACCACAAAAGTTTAGGGTTTCTTTGTCTCGCTTCCAGAGACATCTCCTCTCCCCCTTCCTCCACACCCCACCGCCCCTCTCCTCCCCGCGAAGAATCAGGCGGCCGGCGGCGAGCGGCGAGCGGCAGCAGAGCAGGTCAGCCCGGTTTCCTTAACTTCCTATTTCTTCCTTCTCGGCCGATAAAAAGCTGTTAGGTTGACGCACGCGTCTGCTTGGTTCGTGTCGCATCGATCTCGGCAGAGTCGGGGCAGTTGGGAACTTTTGCTTTCCGAGGAGAGAGATGGCAGGCATGGGCGAGATGCCGATGAGGCCGCGGCCAGGCCCGCCGATGCAGCACCGCGGGCCGCCCCCCATGGCGCGCGCCCGCCCCGAACCCATCGACCGCGAGAAGGTCAGCTGCCCGCAACCCTAACGATGATGTACTGCTGTATAGTAGTTCTAGCATGCAGCTCGGCAGCAATATCTTTAGGTTATTATTAAGTTTTTCTTTTAGAGGATTTGCGATGACTTGGCCACTGACTGACTTATTTTTTTACTTGCTGGTGACTGAATTCCTGTGCAGACCTGCCCTCTCCTGCTCCGGGTGTTCACAAAGGTAAAACATGTCGATGTCTTCTATCTTTACCCTCTCGTGTTTAATCAGCAGTTCCTTTTAGCGTGTTTACTCTCGAGAGCGCTTAGGACATCCTCGATTTGCTTGGCTGCCTATGCTGATGCAAGCTCTGATTCAATTTTGTGGTGTATGGATATTGAACTAACCGGGAAAGCGTGTCGCTGCCTGAATGATGCTACTGAAACATGGTCCATAACCAGTCGGCCCGTGTTGTGTATTGGTAAGGATGTATAGGTTGTATACTTGTAGTATATGACTAGATGGTGCCGTGTAGATTAGTTCACCCTATGGTACCTGCAGTTGAACATCACTTGATTAGGTGTTGAGCTGGTGAGTCATGGCAATGGATAGCAAGTATCAGTAATACAGCGGAAAACCCCCAAACCTATTTATCATGATGTTAGTTTATCTTTCTCTAAGAGGCTTTACAATTTTACTTCAACATGAAGCCTGGCTGATAGATGGCTAAGAGGATTATAAACATAGCTAGACCTACTATTGTCGAGAAACTCTGAACATATAAATAACACATTTTGAACATATAAATCTTTTAAATATTTCTATGGAATTAGCTCTGACTTATTTTTCATGGCTGAAAGGCATGCAATTTGAGGATTCCGTAACTCTTGAGTATTCCAAGTCACTTCTCACTATATATCATACGTGTTTCGAACCTGGCAATTTAAATACCACATATGTTCATTGTTGAAACAGAGTTCTGTTGGTGTTGGGACTCTGAGCTCTTTAAGCGCGAAAGTAATTAGCTTCCCCTGCTGTCACGATGATCGGCTGAAAATATGAATGCTATTTTGTTTAGGGAAGATGGATGCTATTCTATAAGCACTAGACTCTTCATTTTGATTTTCAAGTCAGCTATGGCTATTCTTAATCCTTTCCAGAAAGAATGGTAGTAAGCATGTAGTGCTTAGAAATCTGAGATTCTTTTCTGTTGCAGGCAATCTGGATAATAAATAAATGATGATCCTTATGCGCTCCAGTTTTTATCTTTATAACAGTTCTGAACAACGCCTTTTCAGTACAGTCTACAGATTTGTAAATAAATACACAGTAATACAGAAAACTGATTCTGCTGGGTTTTTTCCAGGTTGGTGGACATCACCTAAACGAAGAATTTTCTGAGAGAGGGAAGGAGCCTAAAGACGAAGTTCAGATTTACACGTGGAAGGATGCCACACTCCGCGAGCTCACTGATCTTGTAAGATTACGTACTTTGCTTTTGAAATTTGGGGAAAATAATTTAAAGTGGAATTTAATAGAATACCACTAGATGTGTGACAACTATAGTTGGGGCTTGGGCCTACATGTCAGTCACATCGAAAGTGTTATGGATAGTAGTCTAACTAGCGCAATTGTGGTATATTTCAGGTCAAAGAGGTTGCTCTTCCGGCAAGGAGAAGAAATGCGAGGCTGTCTTTTGCTTTTGTATACCCGGATAAGAATGGTCGCTTTGTTGTCAAACAGGTAAGAGTTTATGTACATCTTGAATATCTTGATGTCACTGATTTGTTTCTTCAATGCATTAAAACATTGCCCAGCAAATTAATTGTTGCTCTGGATATCAGTGTACCCAATGGTGATAAGTGAGCAAATTATTTGTTTCTTCAATACTAAATCCAGAGCACCTCTGCCCAAATCCTTAATTCCTGATACATCACTCATTCATTCATGGATGACAGGAAGTATTGGTTATACTTTGCATTTATAGCATGCTACATTAACTATTAGCTATGGTTCGTGAGTTTATCTTAACACATACTTCCATTTGGTAGTAAAACTCTAGTGCTGGCTCTTAATTCTTGGTTGGCCCTAATATTTTAACTATTAGCTACTGCTTTCAGCTTGCGCCATTAACCTACCGTGCTTTCCACTATGCATTCCTAAAAAAGGGCAACAGCATAACACTAGGCCATGTGTCCTTTACAAAGAGTTCCATGTACATTATGGCAATCAGCTTTTTTTCTTCTGAAATGATACTTGTTACTAGTTCATCCAGTGACGGTTAAACCACCAGTTATACCCATAGATATCCCTCGCACGACTCAGTGTTCTTTTGCGTTCGTGACTGCTCATGTTTCAACCTTTGATATTGTGCAGGTGGGTACAACCTTTTCTTATGGCCACGGGAGAGGAGGGGATGATGCCAAATCTCTCGCAGATCTGGGCTTCCAGGTAATGCATTAGTGCTGCTGTGTTCTTCTATCGCAATCCTTTTTGTTTGCCACACATTGTAATTTATTATATTACCTTGGTTTGCAGATAGGTGATTACTTGAGCGTTTCGATCCAGTGAGCCGCGCCGTCGTGCAGAATGGTTATCTCTGCTGCACACCTGTGATATCTCAAGCTGTGCTTGCTGAGGGATGAAATTCTCCTTAGTACTAGGGAATTGGAACTAGAATGCTGTAATAGTGGCAATTTCGAATTAAATCGGTGTTTCGAACACTCCATAAGATGCCCATTGTGATTGCTTGTTATGTACCTGTTCTTTGTAGCGGCCCCGCGCACCACTTGCCCCCGTGTGCCGCCCGGCCCCGCTGGCCGCCGGCGCAGCCGCCGCCACCAACCCAGCGCGCTAGGTTTACTAGTGCGTCGTCCCCTCGGATGTTTCGTGGTGGGCCGGCCCACGAGGCGTCGAGGTAGTTGGGCCACATACGGCCCAAGTTCGTCCTCTAAAAAAAAAAGAAAAAAAGAGGGAGCAGAGGTACGGGATGGTTTTGGTTCTGGGCCACAGCCCATTGTGGCCTATTTTCGGCCTGCTGCCGATCGGGCCGGACCGAATACGGCTACGCGCACAGATTTTATAATTTAGCACCTGAACTTTTTCAGAATTAGGTATAACTTTATTCCTGTTAAATAAATTTACCTGTAAGTTCCTGGACAAGTCTGGTTTTGCTGAATTTATATTTTTGTGCATAAAATAGTTTCGGAAGGTCAATTTTAGGGCCAATTTTTTTCACGTTAGTGATGCGCTTAACATGTTTCCGTCATTATAATGCTTTGATTATATGTTTTCATTGCTAGAATTAATTGTTTAATTACTTTTAATTGCTCTGAAATCATTGTTAGCATGTTTTTAAATATTGGAACGTCATGTTAATGAACAATTGTATCTTCATCGCATTTATGCAATTGGATTACCTGCTGTAATCGGGATTACCTGCTGTAATCTATTGAATAAACTGCAGATGGCCGGAATCGTCAACCGTGAGTTCACTGAGCTAGCCCAAAATGGGCTCAACTATCTGACGTGGGCATCGGACGTTGAGATCTTCCTCACGTTCAGACTTTGCATTTTCTGTGTCACCACCTCTGCAGTACTCTGAAAAATGAGTACATGGCTAAGCGGAGTGCTTTGGACCTCTGGAATGCTCTTAAACAGCGTTTCGAGCGACTAAAGTACACTGTTCACCCGCGGACAGTGGCGGAGTGGAAGCGTCTGAGGTTTCAGAACTTCAAGACGGTGGGAGACTATAATTCGGCTTTGCACCGGATTTGCACCTCTCTTCGGATGTGTGGTGTCACTATCACCGACACCCAGAAGATTGAGAAAACTCTCTACTTTCCACCCCGATGTTGTACAGTCCTCGCGGAATTACCGCCAGGGGAAGTACACGCAGTATGCAGAGCTTGTGGACATACTCCAGGTGGAGGAGGCGCAGGATGAGCTCTTGCGAAAGAACTCTCTCGCGCAGCCACTTGGAGCGAGTTCCCGTCAGGAGGCCCATGCTAGCGCCTACAAGGCCCATGTGCCTCTCAAGAAGAAGAGAGGCAGGAAGGGCAAGAAGGCGCCTCACCCCCCTCGCTAGGCTCAGCAGCATCAGCCAGGCAAGGGGGAGCAGAGGCCCTAGGAATGCTACCGGTGCGGCTCTACAGAACACTTCTCACGTCAGTGCCGTGCACCTAAGGACGTTGTGGAAACGTACAAGGCTAGTAAGAAGGTGCATGAATCGCACCTCGCCTCAGTACAGGGGGAGGCACCTCCGACACCCATGGTGGTGCCCGAGATCCTCCCGTCGCCTTCACCTCTGCCTATGGTTGCACCTGTAGTTGCGCCCATGGAGATAGCCCCTACGGTCTCAACGGACGTCGGCGTCTCTATGGAGGTCGATCACTTGGTGCTCCCTTCTGCACCTCGTGTAGGCACTGATGATGATCCTATACTCAGTGAGGAGCAATTCGCTCAGTTGGACATTGAGTGTGAAGTGAACAACGCGTTCTCTATGCCTGTCTAAGCTTTCACTGTTTAACTTATCATGATTCCTTAGGCTAATGAGATACATTTGGTTTGTAAGCTCTATAAGAGCAAGCCATATTCATTATTTCGACGCTTGAATGACATTTGATTATCGTTCATTAATTCCTCTATTTAAATATGATGGCATGTTATGTTCTCAGATATATGCATTTGTTTTGTAATGTCGCTACTTCCTCGCTTCATTATTTTAATTACATGCAAATGTCTTAGAACACGTGTGGCACCCCAATGGAGTAAACATGTCTCGTGGAAAACGATACACTAATACCATCTTCAGGGAGATTATGTGCTGTGAGTCTGATAAAATTCTCGAGGTAGTGTTATGAAAATCGCCGGCTGCGATCCTTATATAGTTGGCTCCGGACGAGCCACTATGATACTACCCATGGGAACAACTTTGATCATTAACGATGCATTGTTGTACCCCGAGTCATTCGCACCCCCTTAAGTTTCAATGGTTTTCACGCTAATAGTCTCCAGCTGAGACCGGTGTTATGAACGGTATGGAATGCCTACTAATCACCGGGCGCGATGAAAATGGTAAACATGTTCTTGGAAAATTTTCCTCCATTGGACAAATGGCTATGCTACATGGTAATTGTAGCACTGCCTTTGTACACTACCTTCCGATGCTCTGAACTATTTTGCCTATGGCATGATAGATTAGGCCACTCAGTCTAAGTATGATGAGGCATAATGTTAAAGTGAACAACTTCCCAAATCCTGATGATTTCGTATGCTCCGCATACGCTACGGGCAAGTTAATCATTAGACCGTCCCCCCTTAATGGTGAAGGATGAAATCCATCATAAGAGTTGTACCTCGCCAACCAGATGTTGGGGCAAGCTGTGTTACATGCTGTTAAACTCATTAACTTTAGACCGTTGGCCTACAACATCCATTCTCATGTGCAGCTTACGCAGGGGTCGGCACCGATATTTTCCCACCTTTATAGGTTCGGTTGCCAGGTGTATGTACCGATACCACCACCCCAGCGATCAGCAAAGGGCCGCTCCGTAAGTCGGGGATATACGTTGGTTATGCGACTATGTCCATAATCAGGTATTTGGACCCCATGACAAGTGAATGTCATAAGGCCCGCTTCGCTGATTGCATTGACGAGGATCTCTTTCCGACTTTAGGGGGAGATAATCAACCCCTTGATGATAAAAGTCGAGAAATCACGTGCCAAGTCACAGAGATCCACGCTCATGACCCACGCACTGCCGAGACAAATAAAGAAGTCCAAAAGAAATTTGATTTGCATGCATTAGCGAATCAACTGCCTGATCACTTTAGTGACTTGTAAACTGTGACAAAGTCGCATATGCCTGCGCGCAATGCACTGGAAAGGGTTGAGATACCGAAGTTAACTATGGTACGCCCGCTCCCGTCCAAAGGCCTAAAAGGACGGGAAATCCGGTTTCTCAACTCCTAAGTACTCGGGGACGCCTGAGGAAGAAGGATAAGAGAGATTTATCACAGATAGTCACCAAAGCCCCTAATAAGAAAAAGGGGAGCCAATTGAGACCTGGCACAAGTACGGAAAGTCCTGTGCACGGGATTCCGGACTTGAATGTCCCTATTGAGGGAACATCCAGCGGAGATGTGAGTACACACATTGGCGCGAAAAAGCTAAAGGACCTCGCTCCTGTAATGGGAAATACGGTGGAGCAAGAGGTAGCGCCAGATGCGCCCCATGACGAAATGGCCATAAATTATGTAAATAAGGGAGAGTCAAGGAACCGAGCAATGGCAATTGTCGACATTAACTTTGCTATAGAATTGCCTCAATCATAGATCCTGACCCTAGGCCTAACAATCTCGCTGATTGTGAAATAAGGTCGGATTGGAAAGATTGGCAGGAGGCAGTTACCTCGCGCATGAGGTGGATCGGTATAGAGCAAGACTCGCCGCTCAATGGTTCACTCAACGGCCAGATGTCGATATTGAGGAAACTTACTCCCTAGTCATGGATGATATAACCTTTAGATACTTAATCTCAGTGGCAGTAAATCTGGACTTAACAATGAAATTGTTGGATGTTGTCACTGCTTACCTATATGGTAACCTTGATTCGGAAATTTACATGAAGGTACCAGAAGGTATCCCCATTCCGAACCAAGAGAGCAAATCGGTGTCTATACATTGTTCTTCTTCAGAAGACATTGTACGGACTTAAACAGTCTGGTAGGATGTGGTATAATCTCTTAAGCGATTTCCTTCATCAGAAGGGCTACACGAGCAACGAAAATTGCCCATGCATCTTTATACGGTGATCCCAAGATGGATTTTGTATAATCTCGGTGTACGTGGACGATTTGAATATAATCGATACACCTAGAGATATTGAGGAAGCGAGTTCCTACCTGATGTCGGAATTCGAGATGAAAGATTTGGTAAAACCAAGTTTTGTTTGGGTTTGCAACTTGAACATTCCCCTGTTGGGATTCTAATGCACCAGTCTGCCTACACCCAGAAGGTGTTAGAGAGATTTGGATTTCATATCCTTCAAAGACTCCAATGATTGGGAGGTCTTTGCAGCAAGATAAGGACCCGTTCAGGCCTAAGGAAGAGGGGGAGGAAATTCTGGGACCGGAATTCCCCTACTTGAGCGCCGTTGGAGCACTCATGTACCTAGCTAATTGTACACGGCCGGACATTGCGTTCGCTGTCAATTTGCTTGCTAGGTACAGTTCTGAGCCTACCAATAGACATTGGAAAGGCATCAAGTACGTCTTCCGATACCTCCAAGGGACCAAAGATCTTGGGTTGTTTATATGAGAAACCAAGACCTATCATTGGTAGGCTATGCTGATGCAGGATACCTGTCGGACCTGCACACCTCCAAGTCACAGACTGGATTTGTTTTCATTTGTTAGCACTATAAGAAGCATCACAAGAGTATGCATGGTTTCGACGGATGATTCGCCATATTCAGCAGTCATATGTGCTGAACACCGTACAAACCCCCACCATTATCTATGAAGATAATGTAGCTTGTGTTGCACAAGTGCAGTCAGGGCATGTGAAGAGTAGTCTCATCAACCCCAAGTTTTTCTATGCGCATGAGCTGCAGAAGACGAACGAGGTAAGGATCTTGCATACTAAGTCGTGTGACAATCTCGCTGATATGTTCACTAAATCATTACCGGCATCATCTTTTGAGAGGTGTGTTCGTGGAATCGGTATGATGAGACTTAGAGATATGCCAGACTCTGGGGGAGATTCTTCACACCCCCATCTGAAAATCTTGATCCGGATGATCAAGTACTCAACCTGATGTTGAGTGGATTGTACTCTTTTTCCCTTATGTGAGTTTTCCTGATGTTTCTCACATTGAGGTTTTTGATGAGGCAATTCGTGCAACATAAGGAGACGTATGCTATGCGCTCTTTCTCCATATTTTTCCCACTGGGTTTTTTGGAGTTTTGAGACATAGACAATACGGGATGTCGGACCAAGGGGGAGTGTTGGGAAACCGACGTACGCACCACGTGCGGGTCCCACCCTTTCTTGGGGTGGGGGTTTTCCCTCTAGATTGGTCCTCAACCCTAGCCCCTCTCCCTCCTATATAACTCATGTATTGTATTGAGAGAGACACACCATTGATAATAAAGATCAGTCCCGCCTATATCTCTGTGTCATTTTACTTTTCGCATCTGTGATTGTGCCGCGTGTACGACTCCTTCGACTACGCTCTCGCTCCACGCCCTTGGACCGGACTCGCCGGCAAAGGTTGTGGAACAACCTTTTTAAACGAGAGTACCCTTTGAACTATGTTTTTAGCAGAACATAGGTGGAAACTGGAAAGGATATTCATGAGATGCAGGATTTGAGACCGGATACAGCTAAATGTGAACATTAGCATGATCTGAGAAGCCACCTGAGGGCAAGTTCCTGTTAAGTGACACCCATTTGTTCGGGAAAATATTCTCCCCATTTTACAGACTACTTCCTCCGTTTCAAAATAGATTACTTTCATGTGTACAAAAGTGGATGTATCCATACACGTAAGTTAGACAAATGAAGTCATCTATTTTGGAACGGAGGGAGTTACGAGGATTTGAATCAATCCGGAGCGAATTACTGCTCCCATTCATGTATCGCTAGGGTTCACACCATCCACTGCAGCTCTCATGGACAGGCGCGCCTTGCATCCTGCTACTCCTCGCTTTGCAGTTTTATCATATTGAGGAGATGCAGGATCCGAGACAGAATTTAGCTAAATAAGTTGTTTCTTGGAGGAGTTTTCAGTGCGCAATCTATAGATCAAGGGGGAGCCTGTCAGTAAATAAACCATGCCGATACCGTGTTTTGAGTAATGAATTCTGTCGTTTCCTTTGTAATGTGGTGATTATGTTTGTTGTGAGACAATGTGGCGCGGTGCATCGCCTGTGAGACAGCTTTCAAAACCAACAATGGCGGTTATATAAAATTTAATCACGTGATTTATTTTTCAAGAGTCATTGTCACGATGATGTTATCTGATAGTACACTGTACATGCATACAATTTAACACCACCGCTGATACCAAGTAACACCTGATGCAACTGATCAAGCAAACTTGGATGATCCTGGAGTGTAAGCACGCAATCTATTTGTTAGGATTCTGCACGTCAGATCACAAACTAATATCTCGGCAACGAAAGCCAGGCATAGTATCCTCTTTGGAATCCATGGTGTTTCCAACAAGGCCGGGTCTTTAGTATATTTTGCATGACGGATCTTCAGACCGAAATTGGCAAATTGCTTCCATAACGTCGAGGACTGAGGTTTATCTCCTAGTTGTGCGAGAAAAACTTTGCAATGACAGATGCACTCTCTGCAGGATAAAAGAGAGCGGTGCTTCGGTGAATGAGGACCTGCGTACTGCAGAAAACTGTACTGCTTGATATAGCGAGTGGAAAAGAGTAAACTCACCAACTCTCTATAGCTCGACAGTTTGCTTGGATGATTATACCATGGGACACACAGTTTGATCTCTAGCAGTTCTGCTCTTCAAAGTCTTTGGAGAAGAGGTGCTGTGTCGTTTTTAACACACTTCATTTCATCTAAAAGATAGACCCAACAGCTCTTCAGAAAGAAATGCACCAGATCCTGACAACCTTATAACATCGGGTTCTTTCTGTCTCGAGATCTGACCATCCAATGGCCCAGACAAACCATTCTAAGGATGATCTAGATTGATTTGATCTTCCATCTGCATTCTTATGACATCTAACATTCCTTGATGATCCCTTTTTTTTATCGTACATTTGATCAAGCCACCATGCCTAATGTAAAATGAACACAACTTCAGTGTCCTGTTCTCTGTTAAGGGCCAAAATGCTTAATGTAAACTGAGCGTTCACAGAGCATCATAGAGTTTGCACTGGTTCCTGGAAAAATGTTAGTTCTCAGACCATTTGCCTAATTCTGGCAGCTGCACGCCTCATCTGTTTAGCAACAAAATCAGCTTCTTTCATTTTTCCGTCTTCCTCAAGTGCATGATGAAGTGCCACCAAACTGCGAGGTTCAGCAGCAGCAGAACTGCTTCCGTTCTCGATGAGTTCATAGAAAAGCCGGAACGCATCTGAAGCTCTACCAGTTGTGCAAAGGCCATCCAGGACCATACTGCATATTGACACACCCAAATCATGGCGCTTGTGGAAGCTAAACAGAGTAAGTTCTGCTGCCTCTGTGAACTTCTTTTCCTCACAAAGGTCCCGATTAACTTTTCCATCTTGATGTAATACCCATGGTCATATAGAGATGTAATAATTTTGTACGCACGGTCATTTAGGTTGCTTTTGAACAATGCATCAATCATATTGGTCGAAAGATCCAAATTCTGTCGGATCTTCCTCTCCAGCATTATGTCAATCAAATCCGCAGCTTCTTTTGCACAGCCTTCTTTCTTCAAAAGCCCCAACAGAACGGAGTGGAACGTGCTTGTGCTAGGCCGGAGACCACTATTCAGCATCCTATGTAGGGCCTCCCATGCAATCTTCATCTTTCCTTTCTGCGAAAATCCTTCTACAACGGCAAGGTAGCATTCATCATCAGGCACTAGATCCCTCTTCAACATTGAGAGCACCAGCTGGTACCCTTCTTCAAAATCTCCCTCCTTGCAATGCCCTAGAATTAATGTCTTGAATGCAGCAAAGTCAACCTTGCTCCTGCGATCCAATAGCTGCCCAAACAGCACCCTTGCCTTCTTTGCCTTCCCATTCTCGCACAAGTACACAAAAACTGGGTTGTATGCCGCGATGAGTGGTACACAGCCCCCTCGCTTCTTGAGCACCTCCTTCTCCAAAAGCTCATCCACAAGCTCTTCAGCTCGCACGAACTCCCCATTCTCGCACAACGCCCGGATCACCATGCTATAGCTCGCAGAGTCACGACTCACACGGAGCTCTACCATCTGCCAGAATACCTCCATCGCCTCCTTGATCCGCCCTTCCCTACAATGCGTTGCCATCAGCGTGTTGAATGTGCACGTGTCCGGCTTAAAGGACTCCGTCTCCAGCAGCCCCTTCACCAGCTCCATCCTGCCGGCCTCGCAGAACCCCTGCAGCATCGTGTTGTAGGTGATCCTGTTGGGCGCCACACCGTCCGCAGCCATCATCTTGAAGACCGCAAACGCCTCGTCGGCCAGGGTCCTTGCACAGTACGCCTTGATCATGGTTGTGTACGTGACAACATTAGGAGATACGGAAGCTTTGCCTACGTTCTCGCCGACGCGCATTCCGTCGAACAGCTTGCGCGCCGTGGGCAGGTCGCCGGCGCGGCAGAGCGCGCAGAGCAGCGAGTTGTACGAGATGGCGTCGGGGGCGAAGGCGTAGGTGCTGGGAAGGAAGCGGAAGAGTCTGAGGAGGGCGGGAGGCGAGGGGCGCGGGGAGGCGGTGGTGAGGCCGTGGAGGAGGGTGTTGAGTGTCGCGGCGTCGGGGGAGGCGTGCGGGGAGCGGAGGAAGGCGGCGAGGACGGCATTGGCCGCGCGGCGGCGGCCGCGGCTGAGGAGCGCGGCGAGGAGGGAGTTGAAGGAGTGCGCGGTGGGGTTCGGGATGCGGCGGAAGAGGTCCGTGGCGGCGCGGACGCGGCCGGCGGCGGCGAGCGCGCGCAGGAGGGCGTTGAGGGCGTGGTTGGGGAGGAGGGTGAGTGCGGAAGGGAGGGAGTCGAGGTAGGCGAGCGCTGGGCGCAGGTCGCGGGAGCGGAGGAGGAGGTGCAGCTTCCTCGCCGCCGCCACCGAAGCGGGCTCCGGCTGCGGCGGCGGCTTCACCGTCGTGCCCATTATAGCTGGTCCGCGTGGCTACGTTGAAAATTCACGCGACTTTCACACAACACTCGCTGAAGTACTCGCTCCCTTCATTCAGGGGTTGACCATATCAGTACACAAAAGATATACTGTACCATTAAATTCATATCTAAAAATATTTTAGACAATATAATTTGTATGATGCACAATTCATGTGAAATTGATCAAATAGTGGTCCAAATGCGCCCAAGAATTAAATTGCAATGTCCGGAACTCACCCCGAAAGAAATGGTCGAAATTGGCCCAGAACATCCAGCCTAACCCAGAAGATCCGGACTACGCAAAACACAGCCATAATGGTTAGATTTGGGACGACCACTATAAAACCCACTTCTTCCCCACGAGTAAGGGAACAAATTTCCCCCTCTCCTCCCATTGTTGCAAGAGCTCAAACCTCGGAGAACTTCCTCCTTGTTGCTTCAATCTTTGATTCTTTAAGGAAAGATAGAGGAGACACCGATTTACCATTTCACTTAGAACTTTCCCTCGCTATCCGTTATGGATCTTGTTACTCTTGTGCTAGGTGTTTGGTCACCCTAAGAGATTGTCGCGGAGCTTCACCTCCATGAAGGGAAGCTTTGTGGCAAGCTTGTGAGGCTCCAATTGAACCGTAGAGATTGCCCCAAGCAAGTTTGTGAATGCTGAATTGCCGCCTCCAAGGACCAATAAGTCGATCGAAACACTTTGCATCATGTGAAACCTCGAGGAGAGTATGGTGAGCCATTGTTGCTATTGGTGGGCATTGTGTCACCACACTGCTCCAATGAAGGTTAGCATCCCAAAGGTGTGAACTTCGGCATACATTCTCGTATACATTGTGTGGTTATCTCTAAACCTTTACATAGTTGTTACTAGCTATTTATCTTGTTAATCTTGTATTATCTTGCCATATACGTTCTCTTATCTAGTTGCATGTTAATTCCTTATTTGCTGAAGAAAATACTAAAATTTATAGTCGCCTATTCACTCCCTTCTAGTCGGTATCTTCGATCCTTTTGAAGGTGGTGCTAGTCCAACCTTCGGGAGGCGGCTCTAGAAGGCTAGGTGGCACTGGTGGGGCGACCTCTGGGGGAGGCGGTGTGGTTGGGCGACCTCTAGGGGTTTGACACAAAGAGGAGTGGAACGGTGCTGCACGATCTTTGAGGGTGTGGCGGCGATGCCCGGCCAAACTCCGCGGATGTAACGACACACACGCTACAAAACTGTATCCATGCCGAGTTGAGTTAGTTGGACGATAAAGAATGGTTCATTCCAGAGACATGGCAATTTGGATGTGATTAGGGCATTTAGGGGAAGACAAAAAAATTACATAAAAGGAGAAGCTGGGGAAACTATCCTCTTGCAACTCAACAGGCAGGGGCGGTGGCTGAAACGTTAAGCTTGCTTTATATTTCATGTTCTTTTCATGCTTGGGTTAATTTCACAACTACGCTGATTGACAAACCAAAAATAATTGGGCCTATACCTGTTGGTGTTTCACGAACACCTTTAGTTTTTCTAAGGGAAAGCCATGCGGCATGCTTTATTGATTTTAAAACAAAGTTATATACATAAGAGCATTAAAAAAACTAGGGGGTTCATTGACCAAATACAAGAAGAATTTGAAAAAAAATCATGCCTAGCTAGCTCATGTGCTACGCCGTTGGCCTCCCTATTACAATACTCGATCGTCACATTATAAAAAAAAGACCAACTGATAACCCACAAGTATAGGGATCGCAACAGTCTTCGAGGGAAGTAAAACCCAAATTTATTGATTCGACACAAGAGGAGCCAAAGAATATTTATAAGTCTTGACAGATGAATTGTCAGTTCAGCTGCACCTGGAAGTAGACTTGCTCGACGCAGATTATCAGTAGCAACAGTTTTATGACAGTAGCAGTAGTAAAATAATAGAAGCAGTAAAATAAAGACAGCAGTAATAAATGCAGTAGACAGCAGGATTAAAATACTGTAGGCATAGGGATGGATGGACGGGCGCTGCATGGATAAGATAATTCATGTAATAACCATTCAAAGGGCAATTGCAGATAAATGATAATAGGGTATCCGAGTAATAATCAATCATAAGCATGTGTTCCGTATTTAGTCGTACGTGCTCGCAATGAGAAACTTGCACAACATCTTTTGTCCTACCAGCCCGTTTGCAGCGGGGACTCAAGGGAAACTACTGGTAATTAAGGTGCTCCTTTTAATAAAGCACCGGAGCAAAGCATTAACACTTCGTGAACACATGTGATCCTCACGTCAAAACCATCCCCTCCGGTTATCCCAATTTCTGTCACTTCGGGGCCTCGGGTTCCGGACAATAACGTGTGTATACAACTTGTAGATATGATCCAAAACAATAATTATCATCATGATTCAATAACATGTTCAGATCTGAGATCATGGCACTCGGGCCCTAAGTGACAAGCATTAAGCATAACAAGTTGCAACAATGACATAAAGTACTACCGAAGGATACTAGGCACCATGCCCTAACAATTCTCACAACTATTACATGAATGATCTCATCCAATCCCTACCATCCCCTCAGCCCACAGCGGGGAATTACTCACACATGGATGGGGGAATCATGGATGGTCGATGGAGAGGCGGTGGTGATGACGATGGCGATGATCTCCTCCAATTCCCCGTCCCGGCAGGGTGCCAGAACGGAGTTTCTGATCCCCGAAATAGGGTTTTCGATGGCGGCGGAGCTCTGGATGTTTTCTGGAAAAAGTGACGAAACCCCCGAAATTTTTAGGTCAAAGGCCTTATGTAGTCCAAAGGGGAGCGCTGGGGGCCACACAGGGGGGCCACACCACCCCTGGGCGCGGCCAAGGGCCAACCGCGCCCTGGGTGCGTGTGGGCACCCTGTGCCCCATCTTTGCTTCATCTCCTGGCTCCGTGGGTCTTCTGTAAAAATAGGATTTCTGGAACTTTTTCTGGAATTTTTCTGAAACTTTGACTTTCTGCACAAAAAAAGACACCAAGGCAATTCTGCTGAAAACAGCGTTAGTCCGTGTTAGTTGTATCCAAATCACACAAGTTAGAGGAAAAACCAATAGCAAAAGTGTTCGGAAAAGTGGATACGTTTTGGACGTATCAACTCCCCCAATCTTAGCTTATTGCTTGTCCTCAAGCAATTCAGTTAACAACTGAACGCGATAAAAGAAACTTTTACGAACACATTTGCTTCATATGATGTATACATACCTACTATATGATCAACTACTTAGCATTTCATAATAGGAACCATGCAAATAAAGACACCTAGTAGCTATGCAAATCATGAAAAGATACCAAAGTACTAAGAATGAATAACATAGCATTTATCTATCCACAGGAATTGCAATGTTCGTAAAAAGATATGACAAAGTGGTATCTCGCTTGCCTTTGTTTGAAGGGCAAAACATAAATGCCAAGGCACCTCTGAATTTCAAGTGAAGACTAGATATAAAGATATCAAAGATAAGAGTATCATAGTTGTGCCTCAATTAATCGTATTCTGGGACAAACACATTACACTAAGAATGACAGTTATGCTCTCGAAGAGGTGCTCAAACAAAAGATGGTGACTCAACATAAAAATAAAAGATTGGTCCTTCGCAGAGGGAAGCAGGGATTAACACGTGATAGAGCTTTTTTATTTTGAAAACAGAAACAAAAATGTTTTGAGAGGTGTTTGTTAATGGTCAACTCATGGTAGCGAATTAAAACAGTACCCTCCCTGTCAAACAGACTTTTAAGAGCGGCTCCCATGAAGGACGTTGATGCATGTAAAATGCATACATGAACTTTGCACTTTAATTGCTTATATTCCAATCATATTTGCATCATATAAGGGTTATATCAATGTTTTATAATGATTTTGGGAATACTTCATAGTTTTCCCATTTATTTGGAATTAACCCTGTTTTTCCAGAAAACGTCTTTTTTAGTGTTTCAGACTTTCCGGGAGCTTCGGGACTCCAAAAAGGGCAAGGTCAAAGAGCACGGTTCAGAATTTCGAGACGAACGCAATGGGCTTAAATTGAAGACCAGAAGCCCAACAGCTGGAAATGGGAGGGTCCCACGCGGCCTGTACCTGGCCGCGTGGGCCCACCTCGTTTTCCTCGGGCTCCGGCCGTCGATCTTTCTCCACCGACTCGTCTTGACCTAAAAACGCCTATAAAAAAGGTCCCCTGGCGTTTCGCGAAAGGAGGCGGCGGAGAAACACAAAACCACGAAACAGAGAGACAGAAGGCTGCCGCCGGAGAAGATCGGAGGGGGGAAACGCCGCCGGAATCGCCTCCGGAGGGCTCCACCCCCCTCCGGCGTGTTCATCATCAACATCTACAGCAAGAACTTCTCCACCATCATCACCATGATGAAGGGGGAGTAGTCCACCCCCTGGACTAGGGTTTGTGGTGGTAACTTTTGTATCTCTCCTCTCTCTTGAGCTTCACTAATTAGTACCGTATGAGCTGCTGAACATGATTACGGTCATCTATGTAATACCTTTGTGGTGAATATTGTGGTGTGAGATGATTTGTTATGCATTTACCGTTGTGTTGGAGCTTTTGTGATTTGTCATACTTTGAAGTATGATGTATGTGGGTACGGGATGGCCGATGTGACACGGCATAGGTATTGAGTGACACAGTACCGCCCAACATCCTTTATCTGGGGGTAAAAAGAAAGAGTATGATGTGGGAGTGAGAGAAACCACGCTAGCCTTACGAGGGGTGACCTAGCAACACAAATGAGTATTTCTTTCAACTATGTGTTTTAGGACATATAGCCGTCATAAAAAGCTACCATTAAAACATGACAATTGTGTGTACTTTATCTATAACATGATGATCACCGTAGATGAGAGAGAGAGATTAAGTGAACCCATGAACCATGTCCATTGTTCCTATAAGAAACACACACTTGAGCTTGTCCTCTTGCTACATAGAGGATTGGGCTTTCTCTCTTTGAGAGCTTTCACTTGCTACTACCTTTGTCTTGTCCTCTTGCAAAGAAGAGGATTGGGACACTTTTACATCCATCAAACCAACCATCTTGTTCTCTAAACTTGTTTAGTGCATAATCAACTAAAACTTGTGACACTTTAGTTGTAGGGAATAGATAACTTTTCCTTCTTGCTCCTGCGGATCGATACCTTACTTCCACATTGAGAGGTGCTACAGTGATCCCTTGCTCTTGGGGGTTATCAAGTACTTTTCTGGCGCCGTTGCCGGGGAGCGTAGCGCTTAAGTTTCTATTCTTGTGTGCACTAGACTAAGCTTGGGGAGGTTCTTTTATATCTTGCAATCATCTAAGCTTGGGGAGGTTCTTTACTTGTTTATGATACTATGTCTCCCATTTATGATGATGAATATGATATTTTCAGTCCACCCACTATTGAGTATAAAGTTTATTGTGATTATGATATGCCTCCTATATATGATGATTACAATGATTATTATGAATGTTTTACTCCCACTATTCCTAATGAAACTGTTTATGCTTATGTGGAGAGTAATGATACTTTTATGCATATGGATCATGATAAGAATGTTTCATGTGATAGCTATATTGTTGAGTTTATCAATGATGCTACTGAAAGTTTTTATGAGAGAGGGAGACATGATTTCATATATCTCAAAAATATTAAGTCTTCTCTCTTTTTGTTGAAAATTTTGAAGTTGCACTTGCTTTGCCTTCCTATGCTAGTCACTTTGTGCTTTATTGATTTATTTTCTTACAAGATCCCAATGCATAGGAAGTGGGTTAGACTTAAATGTGTTTGATATTTGCTTCTTGATGCTCTTTTATATTCAACTCTTATTCCTATGGAGCATCATTAAAACTATCAAGCCTAGCTATATGGCTATAAAGAAAGCGCTTTGCGGGAGGCAACCCGGTTATTTTTTGTGTGATTTTCTTTGTGTCCTCTTGCTGTACAAGAGACTTTGTTTAGTTTAGGTTCTGGAGTTTTAATAAAGTGCCAAGTTTTACCCATTTTGGTTTGAAAAGTTGCTTATAGTTCGGAGATTTTATTCCTGCACGAGTCAGTGCACGGTATGATTTTTAATTCTTATTCTGTAACTCCGAATGAGCTCATATTTGAACTGTAGTTGCAACTTTTCATCCTCTGTATGCATGAATTTTTTCGGAATTTTTCGAGAAAGTTTGGTAGGGTAGAAAAATACGTTTTGCTGCTGCTGTTTTTCTGGACAGATTCTGTCCCATTTTGTTTGATGCATGCTTTGAGCTTTTAAGTTGAATCTTTTTGATCCAATTGAGTTTATGAGTAGGCATACAACATTATACACTTTCTGGACATTCATATGAATTTTTGTTCAAGGATTATATGCAGCAAGAACCTATTTGTTTATCACTATTAATGCACCCCACAGAAAAGAGATGGGAGAAACGGTGTTTTGAAGTTTTTTCACAGGGATTGGAGGAGATGCACCAAGAGCTATCCAAGGATGGTGAAGACCATAAGCTTGGGGATGTGAAGACAACCCCGCTGGACCTACACACTCTCGGTTTGCACACGTCCAACTTCTGTTTTTCGATCGAAACACTTTATCGCATAAACTTGGAGCGTCGTTTTTTGTTTTTGTTTGAGTCTTGAGAGACCACCACACTATCATTATATATGAGAGAGCTACTGGAAATATGGGTTGAAATATGTTGGATGCTTTTATAAGATTGGGAAAAGGGATGTTTGACTTGATTTTTAATGATACATATAGTTGCATGATTCATGAGCTTGTTTATGAGTAATAGTTTGCAAATTCTTTTTGTAGAGCTATCACTTATTCATGTTTTGGTGCTGATTGTTATTTTACTTGGTTTAACATGGATTAGTTAGTTCTATGGACACTCATGCATGCATCTAGATGGTCAACTTTCTCCCTTTTGCTAGCCCAAAAACTCCAACAAGCAAAAACTTGTTTCCAACACCTTCAACCAAAGTTATTCCAGTGAGTCCACCATATCTACCTATTGGCTTTATGCTATTCCGAGTATGTTTAACATGTTGTTTGTGTTATCTTACCTCTGAATGAAAATGTTTATGTTATTGATTGCAATGGAAAAAATTGGTTATATAGCTCTCACGAACTTGATGCACAATGTTCTTTTATTTGCATAATAAAACTTGACCCATTGTGATTAAGATTATGATGTTTGTGGCTTGATGAATGTTTTGGGTTGGAAGTTAGCCCATATGTGCTGTCACATGGCAAGCTTTCAACACGCTCTTCATCTCATTTAGTTGATATCATGTGCTTTTGTCTATGGATGCTTATCATGTTGAAATAAATGTGGAAATAGAGTGAGTTTAAATGAGTTTGTGTAAATGGTTAGAGAGACGCCTGGGCCGCTAATCTAAGCCATGCATCATTCATGGTGGAAATTTACTTACATACTATGGTGAACCTTCTGTGATACACCTTGCAATAAAAAACTATTCCAAATGGTAAATAAAAAGGGTGTTGAGATTGTTCATTTTGTTTGTTTGTCTTGTCATTTTGATATGGGCTTGTTCCATATCTTGGGACAAGAGGTACCCCAGTTGACGCTCTTGATGATACTATTATGCTTACAATGATATTTAATTGAACTTGCTTTGTTTCCCAAGTTGAGTAACACATGGTGTAAGTACTTGTATTCAAGGGGCATGAGACATTCAACCCATTCTTTATCAAGCACACTACTCATATTTGCTTTCACTTTAACTTAATCATTCAAGATGCTATGATAGGGGCAATGAGAGCTTGACACCAATGAATACCTTATTGCAATCATTAACTTAAGTAGAAGAGTTTGGAAGTTGGATGAAACTTATGCATGCTTTACCTCTACTCACATATACATCTTTCCAAAGTGTACACCTATCATATTCAGATTTTCATCTACACTCTATGACCATTGTAGGATGTTCTACTTATCATTATGCATACATGTGTTCCATATTACTTGCTACTATGTTACACTTTGTGAACTATCAATGAACATCCTTGTCTTGAATACTTGATATCACTTCATAAACTATTTGCATATTGCTACTCCTTTGAAGAATGAATCATTTGACTATATGTAGCAATAGTAATCATCTTTGATATTCATTGTTAAGTATTAAATTGCAAAGTCCATGTTAGTTTTATCATCTTCATACTCGAGGACGAGCATGGATTAAGCTTGGGGATGTTGATGCATGTAAAATGCATACATGAACTTTGCACTTTAATTGCTTATATTCCAATCATATTTGCATCATATAAGGGTTATATCAATGTTTTATAATGATTTTGGGAATATTTCATAGTTTTCCCATTTATTTGGAATTAACCCTGTTTTTCCAGAAAACGTCTTTTTTAGTGTTTCAGACTTTCCGGGAGCTTCGGGACTCCAAAAAGGGCAAGGTCAAAGAGCACGGTTCAGAATTTTCGAGACGAACGCAATGGGCTTAAATTGAAGACCAGAAGCCCAACAGGCTGGAAATGAGGGTCCCACGCGGCCTGTACCTGGCCGCGTGGGCCAGCTCTTTTCCTCGGAGCTCCGGCCGTCGATCTTTCTCCACCGACTCGTCTTGACCTAAAAACGCCTATAAAAAAGGTCCCCTGGCGTTTCGCGAAAGGAGGCGGCGGAGAAACACAAAACCACGAAACAGAGAGACAGAAGGCTGCCGCCGGAGAAGATCGGAGGGGGGAAACGCCGCCGGAATCGCCTCCGGAGGGCTCCACCCCCCTCCGGCGTGTTCATCATCAACATCTACAGCAAGAACTTCTCCACCATCATCACCATGATGAAGGGGGAGTAGTCCACCCCCTGGACTAGGGTTTGTGGTGGTAACTTTTGTATCTCTCCTCTCTCTTGAGCTTCACTAATTAGTACCGTATGAGCTGCTGAACATGATTACGGTCATCTATGTAATACCTTTGTGGTGAATATTGTGGTGTGAGATGATTTGTTATGCATTTACCGTTGTGTTGGAGCTTTTGTGATTTGTCATACTTTGAAGTATGATGTATGTGGGTACGGGATGGCCGATGTGACACGGCATAGGTATTGAGTGACACAGTACCGCCCAACGTCCTTTATCTGGGGGTAAAAAGAAAGAGTATGATGTGGGAGTGAGAGAAACCACGCTAGCCTTACGAGGGGTGACCTAGCAACACAAATGAGTATTTCTTTCAACTATGTGTTTTAGGACATATAGCCGTCATAAAAAGCTACCATTAAAACATGACAATTGTGTGTACTTTATCTATAACATGATGATCACCGTAGATGAGAGAGAGAGAGGATTAAGTGAACCCATGAACCATGTCCATTGTTCCTATAAGAAACACACACTTGAGCTTGTCCTCTTGCTACATAGAGGATTGGGCTTTCTCTCTTTGAGAGCTTTCACTTGCTACTACCTTTGTCTTGTCCTCTTGCAAAGAAGAGGATTGGGACACTTTTACATCCATCAAACCAACCATCTTGTTCTCTAAACTTGTTTAGTGCATAATCAACTAAAACTTGTGACACTTTAGTTGTAGGGAATAGATAACTTTTCCTTCTTGCTCCTGCGGATCGATACCTTACTTCCACATTGAGAGGTGCTACAGTGATCCCTTGCTCTTGGGGGTTATCAGACGTTATTTCTACCAGCAAGGCAGATCATCCCTCTTTCTCTTTTGTTTACACACATGCAGGTATTTCATTGTTTTGTCATTGCTTACTGATAAATCAGGGCAAAAGTGTGAAGAGAATTAAGCAGTTAAAGTTGTAATTAATTGGGACTGGGCACCCCGTTGCCAGCTCTTTTTGCAAAATTATTGGATAAGCGGATGTATATGCCACTAGTCCAGGTGTAAAAGTCTGCTTGACAAGTAGAATAAAGCCTAACCCACCACTTCCTCATGAGCTGGTAAACATTGACACAAAAAGGGAAATGTTTTGAAAGTTTTAAAGATGGCACGTGCAAATTTACTTGGAATGGCTAGAAATACCATGTATAGGAATTTTTGGTGGACTCTTTGGGATAACTTGGTTTAAAGGATTTGGAAGCACGAGCAGCATTCCCGCTCAGTACAAGTGAAGGCTAGCAATAGACTGGGAAGCGACAACCACGAGAGCGATAACGGTCATAATCATGCTTGCGACAAAACAAAATTAACGGAGGCATAAAGAGGATACTAAAACTCTGAGGCAAAATAGATCATCTAGGCTTAATTGACTTTTATTTTTCAGTCATAACATGTGTGAGCATGTGCCAAGTCGAATCAAGTGAAATATTCAGAGGAGGATACCATCCTGCCATACCGTTTTACGAATAGAACAACGCATGTGAATATCTATATGACATGTTATCCACTATTAGCAATTTGGTACAGGTCATAAGAAGACATGAACTACTAAGCAATCATTAAATAACATAACTACTACCATGATAGCTAAGCATGTTCACATGAGTAGGTATATTTACAAAAATGAAAAACAAATAGAGTTCATACCAGCCTTTTACCACATCCGGGTTGTCGTAGATCGTCATTATTGCATTTCACTTGTGTGGCTTGAATGATGTGAAATGATAACCAAGCCCAAGTGGAACCACGGAAATTTTTGAACTCCTGAAACAACTATACAAAACAGCAGAAGAACAACAAATATTTTTGAGTTTTCGATTTTAAAGCAAACATAGAATGAAACAAGCAAACAAAGCAAAATCTTTTTGGATTTTTTAATAGCAACCGAAATGAAAAACTAAAGTAGACTAGTGCTACAAATTCAAAAGCAAGAGAAATAAAGGAAATATTTTTGGTCCTTTGATGTTTAGCAAAAATAAAACGAATACAAGAAACAAAAGCGAAAAAGAGAAAAAGAAAAGAAACAAACTGAAACATGGATATACAAAGTACCGACGTGATATGAATATGATAAAATGAGTGAGCTGTCGGCATACCTCCCCCCAAGCTTAGGCTTTTGGCCTAAGTGGGAGACATCATCCCCATGGCCCAGAACTCCATCCAGGCGGATCATACCTAGCGTGATCATAATCAGGATCCTGTGAAGAAGAAGGGCCTGAAGCTCCATAATCAGGATACTGGTAGGAAGAGCTCGTAGTGTCGAAGGGCTGAATGAAGTCCTCCTCAGGACCCCTTCCCTCGCTATCCGCATGAAGGCCAAAAGCCTTTTTGATTGGTTATTTCATTGGTTGTGCTACAATGTGCCAACGTATGACCCTCCCTGGAGGATGCCACCATGTGCTTATTTCATTGGTTGTGCTACAATGTGGCATCTATGGATGTCTTTTTGATTTCACCGGTTGGCGTGTGAGCGGTTCTGGACGAGTTAAATATTACTTGACACATAGACGATCCTTATCACAATGTAGATGCACAAAGCAGTGTGCTACCACAGAATAGAGGTACATCTCAATCAACAAAGAAAGTAGTTCAATACACTTGCAAGGAACATTGTTTATATTGCTTGCACCTACAAATTATACGCCAAGAAACACAACAATACGAATTAGCTTTAACCAGCAAAACATCAGCTTAATGCATCATAAATGGACAATTCTGTATTTTTGGAGTGAGGCGAGGGGATAATCGTTGTATAGTACAAAACTTGAATTACAGAGAACACTGTTAGATTGAGAAACAAGTTCATAATCATGCAACCATGCAGTTTTAATACATAGAAAAGTGCATAACATGATCATAATTGTCATGTCAGACCAAACAAGATAAGGCTAAATAATATGATAATAAAAATGATCCAAGAAAGTGAAAACAGAAAGATATACGTTTTATTAGAAGAAGGCTAACGTTTGAACTGGCAAAGACTAATTCCATAGACATGGATAGTAATGCCTTCAAAAGAACTTTGCACATAGTGTACAATGTAAATACGAAGCCATACATACCGCTGAAAAAGCATAAGTTTATCTGTCGGGAGGCACAGAGTTTCTTCGTGATGATAAAAGTTCATTCCGAGTAAATTCCCGTAAGTATCAATAAGAGGGCCTCCAACCCCAGCCTAGCAAAACAAGTGACACAAGACAAGGGTTACATAGGGAAAGATGACAGGGTCATACATATGCAGTTTGATACAATTTTGTTGATAATGTTTTTTTGTTTAGTCGGGAGTGCATATAAAACCTTGGTGATTTTACAAGTGGAAACACAAAAGTTCTGAGCAATCGAGTTTTCTTCGGCGACCGACCGACATTACCCCCTTCATAGCCATTATCTTGAATCCATCAAACATGCAAGCCACAACTATTACATCTGTGTGAGGGCCTATAAGAGTAGGCGGCCCGAGTTCCAACGCAAGAAGATTTTAGTACCCCATGATCTCAATAAATTTTATGTTTCCAATATCCCTACGACCCTAAATCCATTTCGGAGGCACACTTCAATCTGAAATGACGAGGTTATGGCTAACATTATCCTAAGTAGAAAGCAAACAAATAATGAATAGCGATAATCAGTAACAACCCTCAAGTTAGTATTAATCTTCCAACCATCACCAGAAATTCTAACTAAACTTGCTAAAGTTTTGAATGTTTGCAGAGACTGCGTTGCAATCTGTAACAAATCTCGTGCAAGCAAAAAACGTTTCATCTCCTGCAGATATCATATTCCACTCATGAAGTAATAACCAAATAAAAATATACAAGAGTATTGACCAGTGCAATTACCATCGAATGAAGCAAGCGAGACAACACTCCGAGAAATTCGTGAAGCAACGCGTTTACGAAGTTCACCCCATATATCACGGTGAAATACATCTTCGTAGGAATCTATACCTCTTATAAAGCAAAACCCCACTAAGTGTATTAATTATTTTTCTATCTCAACATGCAAGGTATCCACATCACCCACTAATTTAGCCAATCAATTTTCCATGTCATATCCACTAACAATAATTAATAATAGTACATCTCTCATGCAACATATCCTTGTCATGTTTTAGCCATATAATTGTCCAACACACTAATAATATTTAGTACCCAAATATTCAACAATTTTCATACGAATTAAATTTAGCTTCTAGACTATTGTGATCAACTGAATCTTGACAATTGAATATTTCATGCATCTCATACCCATTACATACATATTATTTTTTTTAAAATATTCCCGCTGCAACGTGCGCGCCGGGTATTCTTCTAGTTAATCAGATGTGGAAGTACTGTTGAAATAAAGATGACACAAACTGGTTGATGAGCTTTGTTCAAATGTGCAACATATGGGACCATATTCCAGTTAGATGCTCAGCAAAATCCATATCATCATACATGTTAGATGCTTTAGCATCTTACAGTTTCATTTAGAAAATTTAGCAAATAAATAGTGTTGTCTAATGGACCATATTCCATAAGTACATGACTACATACCAAAGTCAGTTAGGTAGTATGGATTGCTAGGCCTATACAATAGGAGAATTGGTGTGACAATAAAGTAAGCAAGAGATATAAACCCTAACATCATATCCCCTCTTTCTTCTTACCCCCTAGGTGCAGCGACCGGTTAAAGGCACGGCCAACCCTCACCCTAGGCGTTTATTATACATATAATAGTTTTGTTCACCTCTTGTTGATGAATTACTAGGTGTGGAAATTTTTTGTGTCTCGCTTGTACTTCCTTCTCCTGTACCATCAATCATTTGCTTAATTCCCATGCTGCAGCACAATTGTCAAAAAAGTTCACCATGATACATTCAGAAAGAAAAGATATTGGAGACTCCACATAAAATGAGCTATAATATTAAGCAAGGGAAATATAGAACATGGAGAAAGTGGAGGCATATGGTTACCAAAACACAAATTTACGGATGCTAACAATGCAAGTTCCATTGTCTATAGGTCTAGTAGAAAAATGCATTAGCCCCAACACTAAAACAAGAATCCTAATCTAATATAGTACAGGGGGTAGTAATATTGTGCGACACAAGGACCTGTTTACAGATGCAAAGCAACTAGAGACTCCAAAAAAAAAAATTTGCGGGGAAAACGACGAGATTTTATTCCTCTAAATCAGCGTTACAGTCCGCCAATGACAACTCAGCGATAGACTGGTATTTGACGCACCCAACAATTGGTGCTTCCTCCAGTTCTAACTACATTGGTTAGACAGTGAGCATGGTCGTCGTCGATCTGACAAATATCATAGTTTTCTTCTGCACTGCAGCCACAACTAGCTAGAGCTAGGTGTCCTATTCCTGCAGGTACAAATGAACCCAAGTCACCGTCACATGGCACGTGAATGTCTCGATCTCACGCGTGCTCCGGGTGGTCTGGGCATGGAAAAGTCTGAGATGCCTAGCCACATCGTACGTAGTACGTGTGACAAAGACTGCCAGCGAACGTATGACATGCATACTGATAGCTACACGCAGCATGTAAAATGTGTGTATCAAATTACCTAAGTCATGCATAATAAAGTTCTCTAGATACACATACTACATGCTAGAGCAAGTGATTCGTTGCGAGTCTTTATTATTTCATTTCTTGATTGAGTACGTAGTTAATAACTTGGAATCATATATATATTTATTATGTGCAAACCCGAACAACGTTCATTTTCATGTATTGACATGGCACAATTTAAACAACACTAATGCAGAAATTAAGTTTTTTTCTGTGATATAATTACATTTTGTCCAATATATTACTCGATATGTGATACACCAAAACCAAACCGGTATGAACTCGATATCCTATATTTTAAGCTTTTGGGTAATGCCACCCCCATCTCTTTGAGCATTCTGAAAAAATACCATAGGAGTGAGGGATTCTATGTACAAGAATATACACACATATATAGGGAGTGATGTTTGTCTAGAAAATAGGAAAAATGATATATAATCAGATTGCTTCCTATATATACTATCGGGGTCGCTAGCTGGTCCCGAAATGATATTTCCAGCCCCAGGAAAGGACTAATATAAACTCCATGGCATCCATTCATTTCATTTCGAGTGAAAGGTTGTGTTTTTTTACCTTCTACTCCCTCCGTTCCAAATTGTAAAATGTTCTACCTTTTCCTTGAATTTATATAGATGTGTTTTAGTGTGTTTGTTTATATTGAAATATCCAAAACACTGTATATTATAAAAACAGGAGTACTAAGCTAGAGGTCAAGTATGTCATGCGATTGTTACATCCATGACAGACCGTGTGTGAAAAGTATCCCAATATAAAATCCAAATCTCTAGCTATATAGGTGCGGAAAGCATGGTTTGGCTCTACAACTAGAGTCGCTGTCTCCGATATATCCCTCTCTCGAGAACCTGCGGTTCAGAAAGCAGTTTGTTTCTCGGAGCTGTACTGTCCCTTTATTCATTTCTCGTTTTTAATATATGCTCATGAATACGCGTTATGTTTTGATAGTTGATGAAATTGTATAAGTACAAAGTACAAAGATGGTAGCCATACGGATAGTTGATAGCAAGCACCCTGCAACAAGCAACGTAACGTAATGCGGGCACCCTGCAACAAACAAAAATTACATCATGTGTTTCACTGATTATATCGACCAAGTACTAGGGGCTAATCAGAACATTTTATATGGGCTGGGGAGAGGAGCCGGGCAAAACGTTGCTTGTCCTGCAATAAGCTCTGCAACTACCTATGCAGCAACTCTTATCAAGAGTACACTACATCTACATAACTCATGCAAAGTGTACTGACTGGCCATGTCATGCATGATTCAAAAGAGGAGCATCCTAGTGTAATCCTCGAGGACGGGGAGCCTCTGCTTGCTGTCGTAACCATACATGACGCCGACCATCCTCGCAAAGTTGAGCGATGCACCGATGAAGCTAGGCGACAATGATGATTTTGCTCCCGAGAAACACACCCTGTTGAGTTCTACCCACTCATCCTCGATCATCTTCAGCATGTGCTCCTCCGCATCGCCATTAGGGTTTTCCCTTAGGTAAAAATCTTTGTACGATCCATCGAGCCCTTCTTGCGCTTCATCCTGCACGGACAAAGAAAACATCATGGTGAGATAAGATGACGCTCTTAGTAGATGTCCATGTGAATGTGCCTACCAAGATACAGACCGAATCATATCATGTAAAAATTCCTATAGTAGTGTCGATCCTATGGAATTATCTCTAATTGTGGTTTTTCTGTTCTGACCTTGGCACTGCCCATGTCGTCCCGGAGCCTCATGATCTTTGCCGGGCAGGAGATGAATTGAGGGATGTGGTTGATGTCGGTTTCTGTTAAATCGTGTCCTAGCATGAAGAAAAGATGGAGAAACAAAAGTGGTGCTCCCGAGGTCACGACACCGTTTCTTAGGTAGTCTTCCGATGTAGGGACCTGATTACTAGATAGCCATTTCCCTTCAATCATGAATCCATCAAACAACGTTTCCCACTGCAAGAGAAAAAAAGGCAAGAAGTTTGAGTGCAGTCCGTTGCAAATTAGAGAGCAATAGAAATATATATAAGGTGGTATACTAGTACCAGAGTAACTTTATAGGCAAATAAAATTTAAAAGCTGAAAAAATATTGGAGGGTACATACAGCTTTCTTGAGATGTTTGATAGGGTTTAGTCCATGCTCTTTTCTGACCATATCAGCGATATCATTTGTGATGGTATAAATAGCCTTGTAGCATAATATCATGTAGCTCGGTAGTGAATCTACAGCTGCAAGATCCCACCTGTAAATTTTGCATTTCACGTGAGAAACTTTTGTCATACCAACACATATCTATACATCAACTATATCTTTACTAATATACTCCCTCCGTTCCAATTTAATTGACTTGCTATGCATGCCTAGATACATCCATTGACTTGCTATGCATGCCTAGATACATCCACATGTGGTGCATAGCAAGTCAATTAAATTGAAACGGAGGGAGTACTATTTGCTGTTTTGTTAGCAAATTGATCCCATTTTGCGCATTGACAATGGCCAACTTTCATTTTTTACAATTATTCCTTCTTTCAATATACAATTAAAATAATTATATTAATATGATAATATAAAGAAAAATCTCATACAAAAGTGGTTATTAATTTCAGTTTAACGAATCTTCATTTAACTTTTTATACTAAGATTCAATGTTATAGAAGTTTCAATGTTTTAGGACGTTATTTATTTATGAAGCAAGGTAATTATATGGCACTACTAAAAATGCATGAATATTTTTATTATAGAAACATCCATGCTCACAATTTTATCGCCTCACTGAAAAGGGAAAGTTCCTCTTGTGTAGCAACAAGATCAAAGATGTCATCAACAATGTAGATGAGCGAAATGATCTTTGTGATCTCAATCCGATATCTTGAGAAGGAAAAATCCTCAAGGACAGTCATGGCCCACATGTACCATTTCAGAACCTGATCCCTTGCAACCGGTATTTCTTGAGCCAATCCCAAATCCATCCACCATCTGCGTCAAATGAAGTTTCCATAGTTAAAATCACTCCTATTTAAACTATATATATAATAAAAAAATTAGTTTTACTTGCAGTATCTGAATATGTAAGATTTGTCATGAAGTTTTGTCTATGTCTTAACCAGAGGAGTAGATCAGCCAATGTGCACAAAATTAATTAAGGATGTAGTCTAGTTTATTAGATGCGTACCTCTTAACTTCTTGCATTTCCCTCCGATGTTGCAACTTGTTAATCTGGAACTCTGCAAGTGCCAGCTTCTCCATTGGAATGTTTCTAGTGGGCAAGCTCTGGAGGTAGCTGAGGTGGTGCCTGGCCTTGTACCGCATCAGGCTCACATGGTAGGGGTTTTCTAGTGACTGTCTCACATATCTTGCAGTGTTTGACTCCATGAACTTCATTGCAAACCTTAGGTGCTTGCTTGAGAATTGTTTTGCCTTGTAGAGTGAAGCCTCTCCGGTGTTGAGGTGTGACATATCGTGCAAGCTCAGCAAACCACTGATGTCTTTGCTATGAGCAAGGTTGAAATCGCCATTACCGTTTGCGAACTTTTGAAGAACATCATCTGCCGTGTCAAGGAGAATCGGTTTAATATCATTTGAGAGAGGTGGTTTATCACACAGTACGTAATATTTTAAAATAGACCTGGCTACTGAATTTATTACGCCACACATGCTATATATGTCGTAAAAGATCAAGAAAACTATACTCCAGCTAATTCTGAGAACTTTTTTTTTGAATCGGGTATTCTTAAACTTGTGAGCTTGTCTCACAAAACACGTGGAATTTGTGTTTTACTGACCTGCTGAAACACAGTATCCAGCTTCTCGCATAAGCCTCCAGGAAAGTGTTGCATCAAGCAGATCATCGCTATGGACGAGATGCACGCATGAGTCCACGACGTTGTCTATCTCATCTTGGAAATAGTGATCGATACATAGGCGCTTGAGGTGATCGACAGTGGTCATCATGCCCCGGCTGCTCTTCGGGTGTTGATGCAGCAACGCTTGCACGCTCCTTAGCCCCTCCTGGTGTTGCACAAAGAGCAAATGTTTATGAAGGATAATGTAAAATTTTGGTATATATCATAAATCACCTCGCTCATGTGAAAAGTTTCTCAGATCCACTGGGTGGCAATACTATCGATCAGTTTCACTTTCCATTAAAAATACCTTCATGGTATCATGTTAATTGCTTTCATTTGCCTTCAACTTTTCCATGACAAGGAGAAACATCCACGAGAGTATGCATACCTGGAAGTCAAAATCATCAGACAGCTCGTGGGAGGCGGGCTCCCGGCCAGGACACATCACTGGCGAAGGGCAGAAGAAGCCACGACTACGGCCACCATTTCTGGCCACCGTCAAAGCCGAATGGAGCAGTTGCTCAACGGAAAGGGAGGGGGAGAAGAAACGTGCAGCAGCCATAAAGTACTTAATGGTATAGATATATTGGTGTATGATCGGCTAACTAGCTAAGTTCTGTCTATCTAGCCTGTAATGCTGAACTAGTAAAGCTTTATCGGTCTTGGGAGATGGATGATACTGGGATGTGCATCTATGCCCTGGCGTGCTTCATATTTATAGGGATTATAGGGAGTCGACGCAATGCGCAGGTGATACATGTGGCCCAAGGCCGCGTGGAAATTTCACAAAATGTGCCTGAACGGTTGTATCGTGTATTAATTGGCGATTTCTCCAGGACATGCGCCATGTCACTGTCAAATCGTGCGTTGGGTTAGCCGACGTGTAAGTTCATGGCTGCCTATCGTTCACAGGGAAACTAGTACTGTTCATCAATGTATTTCATATGCCACAAACGGATTGAGTAGCGACAGGCCGGCGGCCGGTTCAATCTGAACCATGTATAATCTTTGCAATAAGATACTATGCATGCGTGCATAACATGTGTACTGCTGTCATTTCAAGTGGAGCTTTCTAGAATTCTGCTTTCAAGGTGGAAAACCGGAGCCCTCCCTTAAAGAAAAAGTACCAACAGTTAGGCACTTGGGGACGTAGGCTTATAGTGTGAGGATGTAGGCTTATATTTCTCTGAGAACTGCTATGCTCTGAGCAGCCTCTTTTATCTTTCACTTGCATGTAAAATGACTCTGATGGTTTCGTTTTCGTGTGACGGAGAGCCTCCCTGTTATTTTTAAAAAAAAATCTTCTTTTTTGCATGAACTTTGGAGGACTCGGCCTTGTAATGTCGTCCCATCTCAAGGGAGCATTCTACCAAAATGTTAAAACACTATAGGTGCAAGAGATTCTATGTATAAGGAGACAAAGTAGAGGAGTGTGATGTTTGTCTAATAAAAATACAGAAATGACACATGACCAAATTTCCTCCTCAGCTAACTGGCCCCGAATTGATGTTTTCAGGAAACTACAATTCACTCTCCATGGCATCCTTGATCCATCGATTGCGATCTGGTGACTAGGTTTCTACTTTCTGGGTAGCTAGTGGCCAAGTATGTCATGTGATTGTGGCCTTCACTTACATACATGCACGACAGACAGTGTGTGAAAAGCATCGCGAGATAGCATCAACTAGGTACATATGCGTGGCCTAAAAAACACTAGGTACATATGCGTGTAAAGTAGGGTTTGGCTGGTACTAGAGTCGCTGCCTCAAATATTTTCGTGTCCGGAGAACCTGCGGTTAACGGTGCAGCTCGGTTAGTTTTTTTTTCTTCGATAAAAGGCAATAATGCCCAGCTTTGAATTAACAAAGCTTCAGAGTTCACAACGGCACAAACGGCATGCTGAAAAACAGATTACAAGCAACAGGCGCCCCAAGCAACCAGAAGATACAGCAAAAACAGTACAGCTTGAGGCGCCCTAGTTAAAACCTGACTACACTAACAAGAACCATGGCAACGGAGGCCAAGACGGGAGCACCACAGGAACACGACGCCGTCTTCATCTCCAGAACGCACTTGGACCCAGCTTCCGCCGTCCTCGCCACCAAAAAAGGACACCTGTCCCTCGCACAGGCTCGAAAGGCGCTCCGTACCGCCCAGATGCGAGGGAAGCTCACCCGAGAGCAAGAATGCCGGATCAGAAGAGAGCAGACACGCTGCGGGCGCTCCACCGAAAGACCACCACCACCAAGAGCTTGATAGCGACGACAGGTCCGAGCTGCCGGACGAAGATGCCGAGAGGCAGGGACGGCGAGAAAATGGCAGCCACACCACCGTGGCTGAAACGGGACCACCGGAGCTCGAAACACTCGCCGCCCAAACGAGCCGCTATTACCGAAGAGGGGAACCCTTTCCCCTCTCGGCCAGGCTCGAGGGCGCCGACCCATGGCGAACAGGGGCAACGGGGCAGGGAGGAACCAAACAGGGCAACCGCCAGTCAACACGGGAAGAGTCATCACTTAACACGAAGCCGCCACGATTCCCTCCACTCGCGCGCAGGTCCACCACCACCCCAGCGATGCCGGAGCGTCGACACCGCCCAACATCACCACACCAAAAGCACCACTCGCTCAAGACTACACCATCCCCAGACGATGTCTCCAGGGAGAAGACGACGCGCACGGCGTCAACGCCGCCCAATCCCGAAGGGTTTTGAGCTTTCGCTCGGGAGGTGGTTGGGGGTGTGAGGGAGGGTCCACGGCTGCGCCTCCAAGGAGGAAAGCGGCGTCCTTGGGAGTCGCCGCCGCTGGGCTGGGCCAACCGGCCAGAGGTTTCCCTCGGATCCGCACCTAAAACACCAGCACACCGCCACCACGGGCAGCGACGGCCACGGCCGCTGTGCTACACAGAGGACGGGGAGCAGGGAGCCTGCAAGGTGGGGGAAAGGGGTCGTACCTGTCAGATCTAGAGTCGGAGCGGGAGAGGAGTGCGCGCCGCGACCACCGTCCGCCGGTGACTCGTCGCCCGCGCGACCAAGACCTCCACCTAAAAATTATTCTGTTTTTATCGTTTACCTACTCGAGGACGAGCAGGAACTAAGCTTGGGGATGCTTGATACGTCTCAAACGTATCTATAATTTTTGATGTTCCATGCTTGTTTTATACCTATTGCTACATGTTTTGCATCCACTTTATGTCACTTTTATACATTTTCTGGGACTAACCTATTAACAAGATGCCAAAGTGTCAGTTCCTATTTTCTGCTGTTTTTGTATTCCAGAAAAGCTAGTCTGGAAATATTCTCGGAATTGGACGAAACTACACGGGGTCCCTATTTTACCAGAAGACACCAGATGGAGCAAAGAAGCAACGGAGAGGAGCCACAGGGGCCCCACACGCCACTAGGGCGCGCCTGGCCCCTTGGCCGCGCCCTAGTATGGTGTGGGCCCCACGGGGGTCGTCAGCCGCCGCCCTGTCGCCTACTTATTCCCCCCGAGAAAATAACCCTAAGGGCCTGAGCCAAAATCCACGAAAAGTTCCAGAGACGCCGCCGCCGTCAACCCTAGCTCGGGAGGGTCCAGAACCTCTTCCCGGCACCCTGCCGGAGAGGGGAATTGTCACCGGAGGCTTCTACATCGCCATGTGATGCATGTTAAATGCATACATGAACTTTGCACTTTAATTGCTTATATTCCAATCATATTTGCATCATATAAGGGTTATATCAATGTTTTATAATGATTTTGGGAATACTTCATAGTTTTCCCATTTATTTGGAATTAACCCTGTTTTTCCAGAAAACGTCTTTTTTAGTGTTTCAGACTTTCCGGGAGCTTCGGGACTCCAAAAAGGGCAAGGTCAAAGAGCACGGTTCAGAATTTTCGAGACGAACGCAATGGGCTTAAATTGAAGACCAGAAGCCCAACAGGCTGGAAATGGGAGGGTCCCACGCGGCCTAAAGTACATGGCCGCGTGGGCCTAGCTCGTTTCCACCTCGGAGCTCCGTGGCCGTCGATCTTTCTCCACCGACGTCTTGACCTAAAAACGCCTATAAAAAAGGTCCCTGGCGTTTCGCGAAAAGGCGGCGGAGAAACACAGAACACGAAACAGAGAGTCAGAAGGCTGCCGCCGGAGAAGATCGGAGGGGGGAAACGCCGCCGGAATCACCTCCGGAGGGCTCCACCCCCCTCCGGCGTGTTCATCATCAACATCTACAGCAAGATCATCTCCATCTCCCCACTGTAAACTCTTGGCAAACATGATGTGTGATGCAATATACTATTCCCTTGATCTATTGTGTCTCCCATCTGTGTTTGAGAAGTGATTTGTTCATGGCACTTGTGAAATAGTTCGTTGATTGGTTGCATACAAGTGTTGTTATCTTTTATGATTGTCTTTATGTACAATATATGAGTGCACGCATATGTTGGGGAATGCATGTAAGGTGATCACCGTAGCGTAATGGATTGAGTAGGACATGTCGGAGTAGAGAGAAACCGGTGTCTGAGACTTGAAGTTACTTTATGGGGGATATATATGGGGGACCCTAGAACTTAAGGCTATGGTGGGACAATTATGTCTTAATAATTCTTGTGCTGCACATTTATTTGGCCATGAGATCCATCATAAGAGTTGTGTTATTGCTCATTTACTTGGCTACACCTATTTATGGCTCCCACCTAAAAGAAACAACTAAGACTGAAACATGTGCTTCACTAATTGTGACAACCACGCGAATGAAATAACAATTGCTAGAACATTTGCTCCCTTGAGATATTTGCTACTTGAGATATTTGATACTTGCTGCTTGAGAAACTTGCTTGAGAAAACTGCTGAGAGAAACTTGCTCTAAGAAACTGTGTCTGAAACTTGCTTGAGAAACTTGTTACTAGATAAACCATTCCACGTCACTTGCTTCATTAGTTAGATCCTTTCATATTTATTGCTTTGCATAAAAGGCCATATAAGAGGGTTATAGGGCTTTAGAGAATAGATAGTTTACCTTCAGCTCCTCGTGGGTTCGACACTCAATACTTATCGAATTGTGCTACAGTGATTCCTTGCTCTTGGGGATTATCAAGTACTTTTCTGGCGCCGTTGCCGGGGAGCGTTGTGCTAAACTTTTATTCTTGTTTGCATTGCATACTAACATATAAATCTAAAACACAAAAAAATTAGAAAATGGAAAAGAACCAAAAAAAATTAGAGTTGTATAATATCTATCTTGAGTTAGGACATGAAGTGTTTGAGGAGAAAATTAAATTTTATTTGCATAACACTCATGTTTGTGGTACTAACTCTTTGAACACCTTTATTGCTAATGCTCTGGAAAAGTTTAAGCTTGGGGAAGCCGTTGAGGATGAAAGTGATTTAATTGAGTTTGATGATCCATTATGCTCATTAGATGATAAGTCTTTATGTGGTGATTCTATTCAAAACTATGTGGGTATGTTTAACTTTAATGCTTGCAACTATTATGAGAGAGGAAGAGATAAGAATCCTCTTTATGTTTCTATGTTATTTAAAATGCAAGCTACTGATCACTACATGCATTGGTTATCACAAAATTGCTGCTATTTATTCATATATAAAATGCCAATGCATAGGAAAAGAGTTAGACTTAAAAGTTGATGGTTTGATATTCTGTGGTGTGTTCTTATGCTTTAACTTCCTATTCGGTTTGAGCACACCTTTATATCCTTACAACATGTAAAATATCTTTACCTACTGATTTGTGACAATTAGTTTAGGATTTTCATTTTTTATAAATTTGGGAAAGTAATGAGAAGGATGAGTAATGGAGAAGTTGGGGTCGACCTTGAACATGTGTTGTTCATGCCAATGGAACCATTGCAAAGTCTCTATCATTTAAACTTTTCCCAAAGCTAAAACCAAATAAAAAGAGTGATAATAGTAATTCGCTGTCCAGTTTTTGACATATCCTGTCTTTATTCTGCATTACTCTCATTACTTGTGTTTTGTGCGGTTCTTTTGATCAAGGAGCATTACATAACCATAGTAACAGTAGCTAATGTTTAAAATCAATTCATGATATGTCTTTGCTGAGCCTATGTGGATTTAATTTATGAAGGCACTAACCCCTCTAATCAAGTTTGTGACGAGTGTTGTGTAAAGAGAATTTTAAGGTGGAAGAATTGAGGGTGATGAACAAGATCAAGAGGGACAAAAACTCAAGCTTGGGGATGTACCCCTAGGCTCACCCTACATATATCAAATAAGTACAAGAATTTAAGCTTGGGGATGCCAAGCCACCTCACTTCAACCATCTTGATACCAAGTAAGTAAGCCTAGCTATATGGCTATAAAGAAAGCGCTTTGCGGGAGGCAACCCGGTTATTTTTGTGTGTGATTTTTTTTGTGTCCTCTTGCTGTAACAAGAGATTTGTGTCTAGTTTAGTTCAGGAGTTTTTAATAAAGTGCCAAGTTTTACCCATGTTGGTCTTGAAAAGTTGCTATTTGAGTTCGGAGATTTTATTCCTGCACGAATCTGTGCACGGTATGATTTTTAATTCTTATTATGTAACTCCGAATGAGCTCATATTTGAACTGTAGTTGCAACTTTTCATCCTCTGTATGCATGAATTTTTCGGAATTTTTCGAGAAAGTTTGGTAGGGTAGAAAAATACGTTTTGCTGCTGCTGTTTTTCTGGACAGATTCTGTCCCATTTTGTTTGATGCATGCTTTGAGCTTTTAAGTTGAATCTTTTTGATCCAATTGAGTTTATGAGTAGGCATACAACATTATACACTTTGGACATCATATGAATTTTTGTTCAAGGATTATATGCAGCAAGAAACCTATTTGTTTATCACTATTAATGCACCCCACAGAAAAGAATGGGAGAAACGGTGTTTTGAAGTTTTTTCACAGGGATTGGAGGAGATGCACCAAGAGCTATCCAAGGATGGTGAAGACCATAAGCTTGGGGATGTGAAGACAACCCCGCTGGACCTACACACTCTCGGTTTGCACACGTCCAACTTCTGTTTTTCGATCAAAACACTTTATCGCATAAACTTGGAGCGTCGTTTTTGTTTTTGTTTGAGTCTTGAGAGACCACCACACTATCAATTATATATGAGAGAGCTACTGGAAATATGGGTTGAAATATGTTGGATGCTTTATAAGATGGGAAAAGGGATGTTTGAGTTGATTTTTAATGATACATATAGTTGCATGATTCATGAGCTTGTTTATGAGTAATAGTTTGCAAATCTTTTCAAGAGTTATCACTTATTCATGTTTTGATGCTGATTGTTATTTCACTTGTTTAACATGGATTAGTTAGTTCTATGGACACTCATGCATGCATCTAGATGGTCAACTTTCTCCCTTTTGCTAGCCCAAAAACTCCAACAAGCAAAAACTTGTTTCCAACACCTTCAACCAAAGTTATTCCAGTGAGTCCACCATATCTACCTACTAGCTATATGCTATTCCGAGTATGTTCATCATGATATTTGTGTTATCTATACCTCTGAATGAAAATGATTATGTTATTGATTGCCATGGGAAAAGTTGGTTATATAGCTCTCACGAACTTGATGCACATTTTACTATCATTGCAATAAATAAAACATGACCCATTGTGATTAAGATTATGATGCTAGTGGCTTGATAAATGTTCGAGGTTGGGAGTTAGCCCATATGTGCTGTCACATGCAAAGCTTTCAACATGCTCCTTCATCTCATTTAGTTGATATCATGTACTTTTGTTTATGGATGCCTATCATGGTGAAATGAGGTGGAAATGAAGAAGTTTAAATGAGTTTGTATAAATGGTTAGAGAGACGCCTGGGCCGCTAATCTAAGCCATGCATTATTCATGGTGGAAATTTACTTACATGCTATGGTGAATTATCTATGACACCTTACAATAAAAAGCTATTCCAATGGTAAATAAAAAGGGTGTTGAGGTTTTTCATCTTGTTTGTTTGTCTTGTCATTTTGATATGGGCTTGTTCCATATCCTGGGACAAGAGGTACCCCAGTTGACGCTCTTGATGATACTATTATTACTTACAATGATATATAACTTGAACTTGCTTTGTTTCCTAAGTTGAGTAATCATGGTGTAGGTACTTGTATTCAAGGGGCATGAGACATCCAACCTTTACTTTGTCAAGCACACTACTCATATTTGCTTTCACTTTAACCTTAATCATTCAAGATGCTATGATAGGGGCAATGAGAGCTTGACACCAATGAATACCTTATTGCAATCATTAACTTAAGTAGAAGAGTTTGGAAGTTGGATGAAACTTATGCATGCTTTACCTCTACTCACATATACATCTTTCCAAAGTGTCACCTATCATATTCAGATTTCATCATCACTCTATGACCATGTAGGATGTCTACTTATCATTATGCATACATGTGTTCCATACTACTTCTACTATGTTACACTTTGTGAACTATCATGAACATCCTTGTCTTGAATACTTGATATCACTTCATAAACTATTTGCATATTGCTACTCCTTTGAAGAATGAATCATTTGACTATATGTAGCAATAGTAATCATCTTTGATATTCATTGTTAAGTATTAAATTGCAAAGTCCATGTTAGTTTTATCATCTTCATACTCGAGGACGAGCATGGATTAAGCTTGGGGATGTTGATGCATGTAAAATGCATACATGAACTTTGCACTTTAATTGCTTATATTCCAATCATATTTGCATCATATAAGGGTTATATCAATGTTTTATAATGATTTTGGGAATACTTCATAGTTTTCCCATTTATTTGGAATTAACCCTGTTTTTCCAGAAAACGTCTTTTTTAGTGTTTCAGACTTTCCGGGAGCTTCGGGACTCCAAAAAGGGCAAGGTCAAAGAGCACGGTTCAGAATTTTCGAGACGAACGCAATGGGCTTAAATTGAAGACCAGAAGCCCAACAGGCTGGAAATGGGAGGGTCCCACGCGGCCTAAAGTACATGGCCGCGTGGGCCTATCTCGTTTCCACCTCGGAGCTCCGTGGCCGTCGATCTTTCGTCCACCGACTGTCTTGACCTAAAAACGCCTATAAAAAAGGTCCCTGGCGTTTCGCGAAAGGAGGCGGCGGAGAAACAGAAACCACGAAACAGAGAGTCAGAAGGCTGCCGCCGGAGAAGATCGGAGGGGGGAAACGCCGCCGGAATCACCTCCGGAGGGCTCCACCCCCCTCCGGCGTGTTCATCATCAACATCTACAGCAAGATCATCTCCATCTCCCCACTGTAAACTCTTGGCAAACATGATGTGTGATGCAATATACTATTCCCTTGATCTATTGTGTCTCCCATCTGTGTTTGAGAAGTGATTTGTTCATGGCACTTGTGAAATAGTTCGTTGATTGGTTGCATACAAGTGTTGTTATCTTTTATGATTGTCTTTATGTACAATATATGAGTGCACGCATATGTTGGGGAATGCATGTAAGGTGATCACCGTAGCGTAATGGATTGAGTAGGACATGTCGGAGTAGAGAGAAACCGGTGTCTGAGACTTGAAGTTACTTTATGGGGGATATATATGGGGGACCCTAGAACTTAAGGCTATGGTGGGACAATTATGTCTTAATAATTCTTGTGCTGCACATTTATTTGGCCATGAGATCCATCATAAGAGTTGTGTTATTGCTCATTTACTTGGCTACACCTATTTATGGCTCCCACCTAAAAGAAACAACTAAGACTGAAACATGTGCTTCACTAATTGTGACAACCACGCGAATGAAATAACAATTGCTAGAACATTTGCTCCCTTGAGATATTTGCTACTTGAGATATTTGATACTTGCTACTTGAGAAACTTGCTTGAGAAAACTACTGAGAGAAACTTGCTCTAAGAAACTGTGTCTGAAACTTGATTGAGAAACTTGTTACTAGAAAAACCATTCCACATCACTTGCTTTCATTAGTTAGTTCTTTTCATATTTATTGCTTTGCATAAACGGTCGTATAAGAGGGTTATAGGGCTTTAGAGAATAGATAGTTTACCTTCAGCTCCTCGTGGGTTCGACACTCAATACTTATCGAATTGTGCTACAGTGATTCCTTGCTCTTGGGGATTATCACCATGCCTGCCTCCGAAGTGATGCGTGAGTAGTTCATCCTTGGACTACGGGTCCATAGCAGTAGCTAGATGGTTGTCCCTCCTATTTGTGCCATCATGTTTAGATCTTGTGAGCTGCCCTACATGATCAAGATCATATTATTGTAATGCTACATGTTGTGTTTGCTGTGATCCGATGAATATTGAATACTATGTCAAGTTGATTATCAATCTATGCCCTATGTTAATTATGATCTTGCATGCTTCCCATCACTAGTAGATGCTTTGGCCAAGTAGATGCTTGTAACTCCAAGAGGAGTATTTATGCTAGATAGTGGGTTCATGCCTCCATTTAATCTGGGACAGTGACAGAAAGTTCTAAGGTTGTGGATGTGCTGTTGCCACTAAGGGTAACCTAACGATGCTATGTCTACGGGCATATGTGTTTGTTTACATTACGCGCTTTACTTAATGCAATTATCCGTTGCTTGCAACTTAATACCAACGGGGGACTCGGATGACAACCCGGCGGTGGATTATTAGTCATAGATGCAGTTGGATAACGGTCTATGTACCTTGTCGTAATGCCCAAATTAAATACCATAGTAATCATCATGCCATGTATTTGCATTGTCATGCGCTCACTATTTGTCAATTGCCCAGCTGTAATTTGTTCACCCAGCATGTTAGTTATCTTTTATTGGAGAGACACCACTAGTGAACTGTGGACCCCAGTCCATTCTTTTACATTGATTAAACCATAAACTGCAAACTGTTCCTTTTTCATTCTCTGCATTTTAATACTCATTTTCCACACGAGACGTTTAATCCTTTGTTTTCAGCAAGCCGGTGAGATTGACAACCTCACTGTTACGTTGGGGCAAAGTATTGTGATTGTGTTGTGTGCAGGTCCACGTTGGTGATCGGGTAACGGCGCCGCCAACAACCTTCAGAAGAATTGTTGCTCCTACTGCTTCGACAACCTTGGTTTCATACTGAGGGAAAACTTGCTGCTGAACTGCATCATACCTTCCTCTTGGGGTCTCCCAACGGACGTGTACTGCACGACAAGCAACCTTCTTTCTGGCGCCGTTGCCGGGGAGTCAGCAGTCTTCTGCAAGGGGAGTTTCACGCTTCCAATCTCTTTACTTTGTTTTTGTCTTGCTTAGTTTATTTTATTTTATCTTGTTTGCTTTCAATTGTCAAAAATACAAAAAAATTAGTTTCTTGCATTTAGTTTATTTCGGTTCGGTATTATGTCTAGTTATTTATTTGCTATCAATGTCTTCTCTCTTTGAAACAAAATCTTATTGGCTAAGTGGGTTCACGGAGGAACAACATAATTATTATAAGGAATACCGCTTGTCTCAAAAAGGGAAATATTTATGAGAACAAATAAGTAGATTGAATTATTTTGCTAAAAACTTGTGCTCTACTTATGATGAATCCTACTGCTTTAATGAATCTTTATGTTGTAGAAGGCATAAACGCCTCCCTTTCCAATGTGATTATAATGATAATGAAACTTTGGCTGCTTATGCTAAAGGAAATTATGACTTTGATAATCTTGAGCGAATTGAAGAATTTTTTGTTTTTAAGGGTGCCTATGAAATTGCTGGTTATATTCAAAATGATGATACTCCTTGTAGAACTGAAAATTATGCTATACTTGGTTATTTCCTTGAATATTATAATGATAATCCTTATATCACTGAATTTCTTGACAAAATTTATTCTCCAGAACAACTTGCTACCTTTCAGGAACCTGTGGGAGAAGAAACTCCTAAAACTGAAATCTCATTGGATGAAAAAGAGGAAGAGAATGATGAACAAAAGGAGGATCTACCTTCTAATGATAGTAACTCTTTAACTCTTACATTATATGATTACCCTTCATGCCTACCTAAGGAGGAAGAATGCTATATTGTTGAATGTCATGATTCTATTGAAATATCTCCTTTTGATAAATTTGAAGTAAACAACTCCTTGACTCAAATGAAGGAAATTGCAGAAAGTAAAAATGTGGTCCCTAATGTTATATATGATAATGCTCGTGATGATGGTCCCATATTGCCTAATGATATTAATTATACTATTATTGTCAAAAGTGGGTTTGATAACCCCACTGTTTTTGAACTTAATAAAAATTATGTGTTTATAGATCATGAAAAGCATGATTTATGTGATAGTTATATTGTTGAGTTTGTTCATGATGCTACTGAAAGTTATTATGAGAGAGGAAAATATGGTTGTAAAAGTTTTCAAGTTACTAAAACACATCTCTTTATGTTGAAAGTTTTGAAGCTGCATTTGTTTCGTCTTTCTATGCTAGTTGCTTTATGCTTCAACAATTTATTTTATTACAAGATTCTCTTACATAGGAAGTGGGTTAGACTTAAATGTGTTTGATATTTGCCTCTTGATGCTCTCTTTTGTTTTTCAACTCTTATTCTTATGAGAGCATCATTAAAATCTGCTAGCCTAGCTAAAAGGTATTAAAGAAAGCGCTTTTGGGAGGCAACCCATTATCTTTTATTTTCAGTTTTTGTCGAGAAGATTGTTTACTTCTGTAGCAACTCCTTTGTATCTTTATTTTCTCGCATTGTTGTGCCAAGAGTAGCCTCTAGTGTTGAGATTTCGCTTAATTTTGATTGCTGCGCAGAAACAGATTTTTGCTGTCCACTGTACGAAAATCCTAAAATCACCAGATTGTTAAAAAAATCTGAAACTTTTTGTGCGTGATCTTTATGAATGTCTGAATCTTTCAGTAGTTCAAAGTTTTTTGATCTGAGCGTTGTAAGTGCCTCGAAAAAAATTCGTCTTTGCGGACTGTTCTGTTTTAGACAGATTATGCCTTTTTATTTTGCATTTTCTCTTTTACTAGTGTTGAGTGGAATTCTTTTTTGGGTGGAAGGGCTTCACATAACATCAGTGGCTGTAGCTAATGTTTAAAGTAATGATTCATATTGCGTCTTTATAGAACATGTGAATTTTTTATTATGCACTAACCCTCTAATGAGATTTAATTTGAGTTTGGTGTGACGGAAGTTTTCAAGGGTCAAGAGAGAAGGGTGATAATAGGATTAAGAAGGGTGAAGAGCTTAAGCTTGGGGAGGCTCCCATGGATCTCCCCAGCATATTTCAAGAAGACTCAAGCGTCTAAGCTTGGGGATGCCTTGGGCATCCCCTTCTTCATCGTCAAATTATCAGGTCATCTCTAGTGAAACTATATTTTAATTCTTTCACATCATATGTGCTTTTCTTGGAGCGTCTGTGTGCTTTTATTTTCAGTATTGTCTTTTATTTTCAGTAAAGCTTGACTGGACCCTAGCATTCTTGATTGGGAGAGAGACACGCTCCGCTTTTTCATGAGAATACTCCTATTCTTCACTTATATTTGTTGAGTATTCATATCTAGCGCTGTTCAGCTTTTAGTTCTTGTTTTCATGTATCTCTTGTCAGAGCTAATAGCTTTCTTTTGTAGAAAGTACTCTCTTACTTCACTTATATCTATTTGGAGAGTTGATTAAATAAATTGATTGGTGTTTGGTTGGTTCCGAAATTGTTGCATGTGGTAATTGGTATAAGGAAAAACTTGCTTAATCTTGTAGTGCACTAATATGGATAACTTGATGCTTGTCAATTGTTTTGAGTTAACAAGTAGATCATAATTAAATTTGTGCATCACATGAGTTAAGCCTATTAGTGAAGAACTACCGTAAAGCTTGTTGAAAATTTGGTTTGCATCGGTGGTATCTCTAAGGTCTAGATATTTTCTAATAAATGGGTTTGGTTAACAAGGAAGACGGTATGAGGTCTTATAGCCTTTGCAATATGTTTTTCATATAAAACTTGGTGTACGGGTTGATATTCCTGTTTGCTTACATAAACCTTGCTAGCCTAAACTCTGTACTGAGAGGGAATGCTTCTCGTGCATCCAAATCCTTGAGCCAAATTCCATGCCATTTGTGTCCACCATAACTACCTATATGTGGTATTTCCGTGCCACTCCAAGTAAAATTTTCATGTGCTACCTTTAAATTATTCAAAATGTTATTATTCCCTTTTGTGTCAATGTTTACTAGCTCATGAGGAATTAGTGTGGTTATTCTTTATTCTGTTTGTCAAATGGACTTTACAATGCAAAAAAAAAAACAGAGACATAATGTGTCAAAACAGAACAGCCAGTAAAGATGAATTTTTTCGAGGCACTTACAACGCTCAGATCAAAAAACTTTGAACTAATGAAAGATTTAGACATTCATAAAGATCACGCACAAAAAGTTTCAGATTTTCTCAACAATCTGGTGAATTTAGGATTTTCGTACAGTGGACAGCAAAAATCTGTTTCTGCGCAGCAATCAAAATTAAGCAAAATCTCAACACTAGAGGCTACTCTTGGCACAACAATGCGAGAAAATAAAGATACAAAGGAGTTGCTACAGAAGTAAACAATCTCCTTGACTCAATAAAAGAAAAAATGCAGAAAAATAAAATGGGTTGCCTCCCATAAGCGCTTTTCTTTAACGCCTTTTAGCTAGGCACAAAGCATGCATCAAGTATTACCAAGTGAAGAAATGTCTAATTCATCAAAAGCTTCATCAAGAACAGGGTTTGTCACACTAGGATTTTTCAGTTTACGAAGTTCTTGGGAAGAAAATTTAAATAGACCACTATGTGACTCCCCCTCAAGCTCATTAAACACGTCATCAGTTTTAAGCACACCCGTGGGTTTTGGTTTAGAAACTTTTGGCACATACATAAATTTTTGCTCTTTTCCCACAAAAGCCTTTTGCCCTTTAGTTTTAATAGAGGTAAAAGTAGAACTTATAACATCCATAGCCTCCTCTAATTTACCAATCCTAAGCTTTTGATTATCTTGAATAGCACTAGTTTCTAAAACAGCAATTCTTTCATTAATGGTTCCTAGTGATTCATCAAATTTGCTAGTACTATCAAGGAGGTTTGGCAAATTTTTCTCTATAGACTCCAACTTCTTCATAACATCTTCCAAGGTAATCTCATTTTTGATGTTACTAATAGGTGGTGTTCCTACTAGACTCTCAATAATATAACTAGCTTCCAACGCATGAGTACCAAGAAAGTTACCTCCTGTCAAAGTGTCCAAGACATACCTATACCAGCTAGTTATGCCAACATAAAAATTTCTAAGCATGATCATAGTGGAATATTTTTTAGTACACCTACAATGAGCATCGCTGATTCTATACCAAGCATCTTTCAAACTTTCTCCACTATGTTGCTTAAAAGATCGAACCTCAACTTCAGGAACCGAAACATAATGAGTTGAACCAGACATGATAACTAACAGAAAACAAAACTGAAAATAAACTAAATGCAAGTAACTAATTTTTTTGTGTTTTTGGTAATTGCAACAAACAAGATAAAATAAAATAAACTAAGCAAGACAAAAACAAAGTAAAGAGATTGGAAGCGTGAAACTCCCCTTGCAGAAGACTGCTGACTCCCCGGCAACGGCGCCAGAAAAAGGGTTGATGCTTGTCGTGTAGTACACGTCCGTTGGGAGACCCCAAGAGGAAGGTATGATGCAGTTTAGCAGCAAGTTTTCCCTCAGTATGAAACCAAGGTTATCGAACCAGTAGGAGCAACAATTCTTCTGAAGGTTGTCAACGGCGAAATATGATGCGGCGCAACACCAGGGATTCCGGCGCTGACGTGGACCTGCACACAACACAATCAAAGTACTTTGCCCCAACGTAACAGTGAGGTTGTCAATCTCACCGGCTTGCTGAAAACAAAGGATTAAACGTCTCGTGTGGAAAATGAGTATTAAAATGCAGAGAATGAAAAAGTAACAGTTTGCAGTTTGTGGTTTAATCAATGTAAAAGAATGGACCGGGGTCCACAGTTCACTAGTGGTGTCTCTCCATAAAAAGATAACTAACATTCTGGGTGAACAAATTACAGCTGGGCAATTGACAAATAGTGAGCGCATGACAATGCATATACATGACATGATGATTACTATGGTATTTAATTGGGCATTACGACAAGATACATAGACCGTTATCCAACTGCGTCTATGACTAATAATCCACCGCCGGGTTGTCATCCGAGTCCCCCGTTGGTATTAAGTTGCAAGCAACGGATAATTGCATTAAGTAAAGCGCGTAATGTAAACAAACACATATGCCCGTAGACATAGCATCGTTAGGTTACCCCTAGTGGCAACAACACATCCACAACCTTAGAACTTTCTGTCACTGTCCCAGATTAAATGGAGGCATGAACCCACTATCTAGCATAAATACTCCCTCTTGGAGTTACAAGCATCTACTTGGGCAAAGCATCTACTAGTAACGAAAAGCATGCAAGATCATATATAACATAGGGCATAGATTGATAATCAACTTGTGATAGTATTCAATATTCATCGGATCCCAGCAAACACAACATGTAGCATTACAATAATATGATCTTGATCATGTAGGGCAGCTCACAAGATCTAAACATGATGGCACAAATAGGAGAGACAACCATCTAGCTACTGCTATGGACCCGTAGTCCAAGGATGAACTACTCACGCATCACTCCGGAGGCAGGCATGGCGATGTAGAAGCCTCCGGTGATGATTCCCCTCTCTGGCAGGGTGCCGGGAAGAGGTTCTGGACCCTCCCGAGCTAGGGTTGACGGAGGCGGCGTCTCTGGAACTTTTCGTGGATTTTGGCTTAGGCACCTAGGGTTATTTTCTCGGGGGAATAAGTAGGCGAAAGGGCGGCGGCTGACGACCCCCGTGGGGCCCACACGTGGCTAGGGCGCGGCAGAGGGGCCAGGCGCGCCCTAGTGGCGTGTGGGCCCCTGTGGCTCCTCTCCGTTGTTTCTTTGCTCCATCTGGTCTCTTCTGGTAAAATAGGGACCCCCGTGTAGTTTCGTCCAATTCCGAGAATATTTCCAGACTAGATTTTCTGGAATACAAAAACAGCAGAAAACAGGAACTGGCACTTCGGCATCTTGTTAATAGGTTAGTCCCAGAAAATGTATAAAAGTGACATAAAGTGGATGCAAAACATGTAGCAATAGGTATAAAACAAGCATGGAACATCAAAAATTATAGATACGTTTGAGACGTATCAAGGGGTCCTGATGAGGACTTCATTCAGCCCTTTGACACTACGAGCTCTTCCTACCAGTATTCTGATTATGGAGCTTCAGGCCCTTCTTCTTCACAGGATCCTGATTATGATCACGCTAGGTATGATCCGCCTGGATGGAGTTCTGGGCCATGGGGATGATTTGTCTCCCACTTAGGCAAAAAGCCTAAGCTTGGGGGGAGGTATGCCGACAACTCACTCATTTTATCACATTCATATCATGTCAGTACTTTGTATATCCATGTTTTGGTTTGTTTCTTTTCTTTTTCGCTTTTGTTTCTTGTATCCATTTTATTTTTGAAAAACATTAAAAGACCAAAAATATTTCCTTTATTTCTCTTGCTTTTGAATTTGTAGCACTGGTTTACTTTAGTTTTTCATTTCGGTTTGTTATTCAAAAATCCAAAAAGATTTTGCTTTGTTTGCGTCTATTAAATGCTTATATTTGAAATGCATTCAAAATTTTAAAATATTACAATTTGGAATTTGATCGTGTGCCATAAATAGTCAACGTTTTTTTTTGTTCATGTTGATATATTTGTCATATTTTTCCTGCCCGTGGGGTAAAATTCTAATTTCGAAATGTTAACATTCGAAAATTGTTCAAACTTTGAAATTATTGAAATTGAAAGGAGGCTGCGTTTGAAATTTATTTGGATTTCAAAAATTGTTCAGGTTGGAAGTCATTCAGGTTTGAATTCTTTTTACGTTTACGGAATGTTCAGATTCGAAGGATATTTAAACTTTTAAAATATTCGCATTAAAAAAATTCATCGTACGGCATAAATAGTCGGCATATGTTTTTGTGACCGTTTTGCTATATTTTTTTCCCAGCGTGTAAATTTAAAGTTATTGAATTTGTAAAAAAATTCATTTTTCTGCAATTCGTGTAAGTAAGTAGGGTCCACATGGCAGGAATTTAATATTTTCTGAATTATTCTGCGGAAAGAAAAAATTCCTGACAGCCTGGGCCCACGCTGACGTCGCAATGACGTCAGCAATGGCCTGCAATGGCACTGCCGCGGAGGCGTCGACCTAAATTCAGGCTCTAAAGCAAGATAATGCAGTTACCACTGTCCTAAATTCAGGTCAGACTTGAAAGAGTGCTAGTCACTCGAACTGCTGAAAGAAACGGACGGAGCAATGTGTTCCGTTGATGATGCGAAAACTGACGCCGAGGATCGGTCAGTGGCAGTGGTCAAAGTAGAACTCCTTTCGGACACCAGAAGTGCAGGTCACGCGCACCACCACCGCGGCACATGTGCATGCTACGGGCTCGGCGTCTGTGGTACCCTCTCTGGCTACGCTGGACACCTCCACCTCTCGATCCTGTATAGGTTAACATTTTATCAAGAGACAGATTACCAGAATGAAACCAGAGGAAGCAGGAAAACCAACAGCACTATCAGTTAACTGCAACTATTCAAAACATGACCATTAACTGCAGGAAATACATGCAATGTTCTGCAGATTCGTATGAACTGAAATTCGAATCAAGAATCCTTGAGTTGGTGTTGGAGTTTCATGTTCAAAAGTTGGCACAGGATTTGCACTAAAACAGGAGATCATAAGATTCAGATTAATAGTAGGCTTAGTATCTGCTTGATCGATCAAGAAGCCAAGAAATGACCAGGTTAAATTCACATAGGAGATCATAAGCTATAGGAGATAATGGTATTATGTCTCGGAAAGTATCTAGCAATGCTCAAGAAGCTATGAAATGGTCAGGTTATTCTAGAAGGTAATAAGCTTCAGTTAACAGTATCTTTGGTGTAGAAGTATCTGTGATCGCTCAAGAAGCTAAGAAATTATCAGGTCACTGATCAAATGGTTCAAGAGTGCACAATTGGAGAGTATCTTTATACTAATGAAATTGTGAAGTACACATATATTCAGGTTAAGGACACATCTTAACAAAGCATAATAAAGCACACACACAAACTAAATACTTGGTGCATCTGAAAGTAGAGACACAAAGTTTAGTGCATGGAAGTACAGACACAAAATAAATAAGGGAAGCAAGCACTTGCCACTGTACAAAAACTAAGAGAAAAAACATACCTATCTCTCAAAAAGAAACATTTTTCGAAGGAACGGAAGTGTATCTAACTGTACTGATCAACTGAGTTTGCGGTGCGATTCAAACAAAATGGAAGAGCATAGAGAATAAATACATTTCGCCTTTACATCTCTTCCAGGCTAAATGCAGCTCTATGAGGTCAAATGCAACTAACACATACGGTTCTAGATTAAGATAATGCAGTTAGCACTGTCCTAATTCAGGTCAGAATTGACAGAGTTCTAGTCACTCGAACTGCAGAAAGGAACGGACAGAGCAATGTGATCCGTCGATAATGCGAAAACCAACAACAATCAGTTAACTGTAACTGTTCAAAACATGAACATTAACTGCAGGAAATACATGCAATATATTGCAGATACATATGAACTGAACTTAGAATCAAGAATGCTTGAGTTGGTGTTGGAGCTTCATGTACAAAAATTGGCAGAGGATTCACACTTATAGAGATCATATCGGATTAGTATCTGCTTGATCGATCAAAAAGCCGAAAATGACCATGTTCAATAATATCAAGGATGCAGAGCATACCATTTTAAAAAAAAGGATGCAGAGTATACACAGGAGATCATAAGCTTCGGATAATGGTATTCTATCTCGGAAAGTATCTAACCAATGACCAAGAAGCTATAAAATGGTCAGATTACACTGATCAAAATGGTCATGCTTGGAGACTAAGATAGTATTACTAATTAGAATGTCAATTACGAAGATACTAAGGTTCAGATAACAGTATGTTTGGTCTAGAAGTATCTGATGATCGGCCAAGAAGCTAAGAAATTATCAGGTTATACTGATCAAATGGTTCAACCGTGCAGAACTGGAGAGTATTTTTACATGCTAATATACATGTGAAGTACACATGGCTACCAAAACATGTCAATCACAGTACAGTTTGTTTGGTTAAGTTGCCTACTCTGTTGATCGAGAATCCAGGAAACGATCAGGTCCAAGTTCAATCTACCAACCAAAATGTTCAAGCAGTCATAGTGTACTCAGAGCATTCTCAAGCTTCGGACCACAGCATTCTCAGTTGGTGCACGAACGCTGAGCAAGAAATGAAATGGAAAAATGGACCACAGCCTGAATCACCTGCTTGCGCGTCTTCTCAGCTGACGAATGCTTTGCCGGCGATGGAACGAACGTGCTGCGTGACCCGGCCGGCGACCCACAGGGCGAAGTCGAGCCGGATTCCTCACTGGAGGCCTTCCTGGCCTCCTGCGGCGATCAAATTTGGCACATCAGAGGCAACGGACCGAGGAATCGAGAATTGCAAGATGCAGCAAAACAGGACGGTGGTGACTGGTAAGTAATCGTACCTGCTTGCTCGCCTTCGTGGGCGAGGTGAAGAACTTGCAGCACGGCCTGGCCGACGACCCGGACAGGATGGAGGAGCGGGAGGCCTCACCGGTGACCAATGCGTGCGTCGGCTGAACGGCCTGCTGCGGCGCGTCCCACTGCCGCAGGCTCCTGGGGGGCGCGCTCACGACGCCGTGTAGTCGCCGCGGCCTCTTCTTGCTGCTGCCGCCACTGGACTTGCGCACTGGCGGCGCCGAAGTCCGCGAGGCCGAGACGTCGGAGAACTTGCGTGGCCGATGGCCGGCCCCGGAGAAGGGAAGAACGCCAAGCCGCCGCTGTCGGTGGCGGAGCCCGTACGCGCGTGCTTCGGGGAAAGCGAGGACGCCACGGCACGGCCGCCTTGGTCGACGCCGCCTCCCTCGCCGCGCCTCGGTCGTCCCGGCAAGCGGCGCTCGGCGAGGATGGAGAGGCGGCGGCGGCGGAGCCGGCCGTGTGGTTCGATTCGTCGGGGGAGGGGCGTAGAGGCGGCGGCGCGCGTCGGCAGCGGCGGCGACCACCGGGGTCGCGCGGGGAGAGAGAGAAGGGAGGGAGATTGTGCCGACATTTTTGCACGGGGGCCCTTGGGTTTTTTCCTATGTGCGAGAAGGTCCTCCCGAGGTTTTTTTTTTGCTAAATTGCTGCGCCAAAATCGTGCGCGGGGGTGACCGGCTGCGACCGGGTGGACGGGATGGTGACCGGGGCGACGTGGCGTCTTTTGATTGGAAGAAATTCCGGGGGTGTAGCAGCAGCTACAGTAGAGCCGACGTGGAGGGCTCGCAGCCGTTGGATGGCGCGGATCGGACGGCCAGCAAATTGGGGCGACGTGGAGGGTGCGAGCTGGGGGTGAATCTAGCCAGCCTTTATATATAGTATCTATGGCAGGATGGTATCCTCCTCTGAATAATTCGCTTGAATCGACTTGGCACATGCTCACACATGTTATGACTGGAAAATAAAAGTCAATTAAGTCTTGATAATCTATTTTGCCTCAGAGTTTTAGTATCATCTTTATGCCTCCGTTAATTTTATTTTGTCGCAAGCATGATTATGACCGTTATCGCTCTCGTGATTGTCGCTTCCCAGTCTATTGCTAGCCTTCACTTGTACTAAGCGGGAATGCTGCTCGTGCTTCCAAGTCCTTTAAACCAAGTTATCCCAAAGAGTCCACCAAAAATTTCTATATATGGTATTTCAAGCCATTCCAAATAAATTTGCACGTGCTACCTTTAAAATCTTCAAAATATTTCCCTTTTTGTGTCAACGTTTACCAGCTCATGAGGAAGTGGTGGGTTAAGCTTTATTCTACTTGTCAAACAGACTTTTACACCTGGACTAGTGGCATATACATCCGCTTATCCAATAATTTTGCAAAAAGAGCTGGCAACGGGGTGCCCAGTCCCAATTAATTACAACTTTAACCGCTTATTTCTCTTCGCACTTTTGCCCTGATTTATCAGTAAGTAATGACAAAACAGTGAAATACTTGCATGTGTCTAAACAAAAGAGAAAGAGGGATGATCTGCCTTGCTGGTAGAAATAACGTACTTCATGGGAGCCGCTCTTAAAAGTCTGTTTGACAGGGAGAATACTGTTTTAATTCGCTACCATTCGTTGACAATTAACAAACACCTCTCAAAACATTTTTATCTCTGTTTTAAAACAAAAAGCTCTAGCACGTGTTAATCCCTGCTTCTCTCTGCGAAGGGCCAATCTTTTATTTTTATGTTGAGTCACCATTTTTTCTTTGAGCACCTCTTCGAGAGCATAACTGTTGTTCTTAGTGTAATGTGCTTGTCCTGGAATACGATTAATTGGGGCATAACTATGATACTCTTATCTTTGATATCTTTATATCTTGTCTTCACTTGAAATTCAGAGGTGACTTGGCATTTATGTTTTGCCCTTCAAATAAAGGCAAGCGAGATACCACTTTGTCATATCTTTTTAAGAACATTGCAATTCCTGTGAATAGATATATGCTATGTTATTCATTCTTAGTACTTTGGTATCTTTTCATGATTTGCATAGCTATTAGGTGTCATTATTTTCATGGTTCCTATTATGAAATGCTAAGTAGTTGATCATATAGTAGGTATGTATACATCATATGAAGCAAATGTGTTCGTAAAAATTTCTTTTATCGCATTCAGTTGTTAACTGAATTGCTTGAGGACAAGCAATAAGATAAGCTTGGGGGGAGTTGATACGTCCAAAACGTATCCACTTTTCCGAACACTTTTGCTAATGTTTTGCCTCTAATTTGTGTGATTTGAATGCAACTAACACGGACTAACGCTGTTTTCAGCAGAATTGCCTTGGTGTCTTGTTTTTGTGCAGAAAGTCAAAGTTTCAGGAAAATTCTAGAAAAATTCCAGAAATTCTATTTTTCCAGAAGACCCACGGAGCCAGAAGACGAAGCAAAGAGGGGGCACGGGTGCCCACACGCACCCAGGGCGCGGTTGGCCCTTGGCCGCGCCCAGGGGTGGTGTGGCCCCCCTGTGTGGCCCCTGGCGCTCCCCTTTGGACTACTTAAGGCTTATGACCTAAAAACTTCGGGGGGTTCGTCACTTTTTCCAGAAAACATCCAGAGCTCCGCCGCCATCGAAAACCCTATTTCGGGGATCAGAAACTCTGTTCTGGCACCCTGCCGGGACGGGGAATTGGAGGAGATCATCGCCATCATCATCACCGCCGCCTCTCCATCGACCATCCATGATTCCCCCATCCATGTGTGAGTAATTCCCCGCTGTAGGCTGAGGGGATGGTAGGGATTGGATGAGATCATTCATGTAATAATTGTGAGATTGTTAGGGCATGGTGCCTAGTATCCATCGGTAGTACTTTATGTCATTGTTGCAACTTGTTATGCTTAATGCTTGACACTTAGGGCCCGAGTGCCATGATCTCAGATCTGAACATGTTATTGAATCATGAGAATAATTATTGTTTTGGATCATATCTATAAGTTGTATACACACGTTATTGTCCGAAACCCGAGGCCCCAAAGTGACAGAAATTGGGATAACCGGAGGGGATGGTTGTGACGTGAGGATCACGTGTGTTCACGGAGTGTTAATGCTTTACTCCGGTGCTTTATTAAAAGGAGCACCTTAATTACCAGTAGTTTCCCTTGAGGCCCCGCTGCAAACGGGCTGGTAGGACAAAAGATGTTGTGCAAGTTTCTCATTGCGAGCACGTACGACTAAATACGGAACACATGCCTATGATTGATTATTACTTGGATACCCTATTATCATTTATCTGCAATTACCCTATGTATGACTATTTCATGAATTATCTTATCCATGCAGCGCCCGTTCATCCATCCCTATGCCTACAGTATTTTTAATCCTGCTTTCTACTGCAATTATTACTACTGTCTTTATTTCACTGCTACTATTATTTCACTACTGCTACTGTCATAAAACTGTTGCTACTGATAAACTGTGTCGAGCAAGTCTACTTCCAGGTGCAGCTGAACTGACAATTCATCTGTCAAGGCTTATAAATATTTTTGGCTCCCCTTGTGTCGAATCAATAAATTTGGGTTTTACTTCCCTCGAAGACTGTTGCGATCCCCTATACTTGTGAGTCATCAGTGACTCTGGTCGGTTGTCTCATTTTGCGGCCTAGCTACTTAGCTATGGCTAGATGACTCGGAACACGAAGTACGACACGCAACACATAACTGGAGTCACCGTAGAGAGTATCAGGTGGAAACCAGCGAAAACCATGAAAATATCGTATTCAAAAGTTCTAGAAAATTCTCAACAAAAATGCATTATGTTGAAAAGGTAGAGTTCTATAGTCATGTAAATTTGCAAGTCGAAAATCAAAGTTGTTTAGAACCAAGGGATATTTTCCCGGAGTCACCGTCTCATCACATTTAAACTCAAAATTTGTTACGCCCGTACGAGTACCGGTGTACACTCCTCTTCTCATCGGGGGTCGTACATCAATTCCGCTAGGACACATAATTAACAGTCTGTCGATCCATATAGGCAACTCTTCGCGCGGTTGCCATCGGATGATCAGATCGAACACTGTATTACTACTGAGCGGGTCCAAAAAATGGTTTTCTTAGACTACTCATGGTGGGGAGTAACATTGAGTGGTAACATATTTATGTTACTACCTCTATAGTGGGTAGTAACTTATTTCTAGTGTCATGTATGATAATATTTATTAGGTTATAGACTCATTTTGCCTTGGGGTGTGTAATGTTACGATAACTAGCTATGTTACTCCATTGCCTCTCTATTCATTAATTGCACGCCACATCATCTTTTTTGCGTATGTGACGTCTATTTTACTAGCTATGTTACTCCCACTATGAGTAGTCTCATGACTTGATTGTGCTCGCCGCCACTGCGTCCCATGGTTTTTAGGATCCCAGATTGGATGGTGTGGTAAATTGATTATAGAAACGAGATACTCTGTCTCTCCCATAAAAAATAAATTGATTATAGAAACGTTTTATAAACTTGGTTTTGTTATCATGTGGGATATTAATGGGTTTGTGTGATGTTTGATCGTAGCATAACACCGATTGTTTCCGAGATTACGTTTTTCTCCCAGCCTCACATGCTCCTGCCCGATTAAAAAAATTGTAACGCATTAAAAAAAAATCTGCAGCTATTTGGTGACGAAGAACTATAAGTGTTCTAAATAAATTTCGTGATGATGTAACATGTTTGGTGTGTGTTAGAAAACAAAATCAATGCTCCAAAATTATACTTTTTAATCCCATTTTGGTAACTGTTTTTCTCTTTTTTCATATAGCACCATAAATGTCATTTCACTACGAAATTTGGCACGTTGTAAAACACTTGTATGTGTTTGTTACCAACTATTTTCTGTATTTTTTGAAATGTTTTTTTATTTTTTGATTTTTTTATTCGGGCAGGAGCATATAAAATCGGGAGCCATTGTGATTTTCCGATTGTTTTCCTCTTATACAAAACTATCCCTGTTTCATAATTATTGTCGTGGTTTAGTTTGAATTTAAACTAATAACACGACAAGGATCATGTAACGGGCGAGTGTATGATAATGTGTCTATGACTAAACACACGCACAAACGAGAACATGAGCTCCCTTCCCCCTCGGCCCTCGTGACCCCAGGACGATGCTCGAAGGGGAAGGGAAGCGGCGGAAGTGCCGACGAGATCTAGAACCGCGGCCTTGTCTCCCTCGTGAAGCATGCGATCTGGAGCTCCTCACCGTGCCTGATCCCCTATAGGTAGTCGTCAGGACCGGACGCCCCTAGGGAGAGAGACGGTGCAAAGAAATGTGGTGTGTGAGAGAGAGATTGCTTTTGTGCTCACATAAGTATGGTACATGCAACTCGCACAAAAAAAGTACGGTACATGCAAACAATACCCCTGTATGTTCCTCGTATTTTCTTGGAACAAATTTCAATATTTGCAGCTATTTAATAAAACGGTACACATCAGTCAGCAGTTGGACCCTGGGATACCGAGCTATTTGTAACTCGGCCTCCATTTATCCATCCTCAGTTGAGTCCAATGTCATACAATACTCTCATGTGAAGATCTATCCATCACCATAGTTGGAAAACACCGATAGCACAAATGAACATATGGTTCGATGTATCTTTATTTGAATTCATAATAGTTCTTATTCCGTTTCGCTCTGAAGCCAAGGGAAAATATGATATAGTATGTCCTCTCCATTAATGGGATGTTTAAAGGAGGAAAGCGGATACTTCGCTACAGGGAGAGGAAGTGCGAAGCAAGCGATGAAATGCTTCAGGGAGTTGCAAATAAGAGCATCTCCAACATACGCGCACGGTAAAAACCATTATTTTAGCGCGCCGGAGGGCAAACTCGGCGCTGCATAATCCCGTGCGCGGTAAACTCAATCCAGCACGCCGGAAATTGCGGCACCGCGCGCGGGGTATTTCGTGCGCTGGCTCCAGCGCTGAAGCAGTGAAACCATGCACGCGAGTTGACCAACCGCCGGATCTGAAAGCTCCCCGCGCTCGCACCGACGCCCGTACCTTTCCCCCACCTCATCCGGCGACGCAGACGTGCTCCAATCCCTGGCGAAGCCGCTCCCCCTGCTTCCCCGCTACGCGTCGCCGCCTCCTATGGGCACTGCGCGAGAGGCCGCCGCGGTGAATCGGGCCCCGCCGTCACCGCCGCTTCTCCCGCGGCCGCCGCTGCTGCCTCTCCTCCCTGAGCTTTATTGTTGATGAACTATTTGTTGTATTATTCATGAACAATTTGTTGTATTGAAGATAAACTATTTGTCTGAGTTGTAATACTAATTAAACTATTTATTGTTGATTTATTTTGATTATTTTTTATCTTCATGGTTGTATGGCGTGCGTTGCATTTTAGCGCGCCTGATGAAGCGATACCAGCGACGCACAATAATATAGCGCGGCTGAAAAAGCAGTTCACTGCTCCCGCGCGTTAAACAACTATTTTGGGCGCTGTAAAAGTTTTTTAGTGCGCCTGAGATGCTCTAAGCATAGACACTGAGTTTCCGAAATAGCAAAGAAATTTACCGTACATGTATATTAGCAAAATTTGATCGAGGGTTTCAAAATATAGAGCCTATTTGGGTTTATGCCCAGCCCTGCCCTGCCAAATCGGGGGCACGCCAAAAATTTGGCGAAGGATTCACACGCCCTAGTTTAGCCAGCGCTGGGCACAGAATTAGGTGTAACTACCAAAATGTTGGAGTGGCTCTGTGGTTGGGCTTCGATCCAAACGTCAGGCTCTGTTCCCAGTCAACGCCAAAATTTTGGCAAGGTAGCTATGGGCCACGATCCAAACAGCCTCATATTGTGTATTAATTCTAGTCGAAATCAACATTTACAAAATTTGACCATTTGCATATTTATCTAGGACAATTCAAAAGCAATATTATTTGAACCATCACAGAATAGGCTTCCATATTTCATACAGTAAATATTCAGTTAAACTTTACAAAAGTAAAGTATATATTTTTTTGGTAAAACATAAGTAATATCCGTTCACCCTGTAGACACAGACTGTCGTCGTATACACGTCCCGACAGAAGCAGGAGCAGCAGAGCGATTGCCGTCTCGTCTTCTCTGCCCCTAAACCCAAAGCCCTCGCCGGCCTCATCTACCGGCGACGGCGAGGCGGCGGCTACGATGTCTACGCCAGCGCTGATGGACGACCTCGTCGAGGACATCCTCCTGCGCCTCCCGCCGGAAGACCCCGGGTGCCTCTTCCGCGCATCCGTCGTCTGCAAGCGCTGGCGCGGGCTGCTCACCGGCCGCGCCTTCGGCCGCCGCTACCGGCAGTTCCACCGGTCCCCGCCCCTGCTGGGCTTCTTGGAGAACAATTTCCTCGGCTGCTGGTTCGCCGCTCCCTCGTCCCCCGCCTCCCCCGTGCCCCCGATCCACCCCGGCCACCGCCGTCTCGACGCCCTCGACTCCCGCCACGGCCTCGTCCTGCTGGAGGTCAGTGACTGGGGATCACTTCCCCTGGACCGCCTCGCCGTGTGGGACCCCCTCCGCGGCCGCCGGTGTGAGTTCCCCTTTCCGAAGCTACCCGGGCCGTTGGGGTTACGGGACCACACGTACAGCGCGGCGGTGCTCTGCGCCGCCGACGGCTGCGACCACCTGGACTGCCGCGCCGGCGGATGCCCTTTCCTCGTGGCCTGGTTGTGGAGCGACGAAGAGGGAGGTTTCTATGCATCCCTGTACTCCTCGGAGTCCCATGCGTGGCGCCCTGTGACCTCTTGTGAGACTTCTGTTGACATCAGCCTCAACTCCAAGCCCAATATCCTTGTGGGAAATGCACTCTACTTCACCTGCTACTGCGAGCCGACCGCGATGATTATCCGGTACGACTTGGCCAGCCGGGAACTGTCAATCATCAATGGACCAGCTGGGAGCCTGGCTAACCATAACCAGTATGTGCTCACTGGGACAGACAACGATGTGCTGGGATTCGCCAATGTGCAGGGGTCGACACTTTGCGTGTGGTCGCTAGAGGCTAGTGCTAATGGAAGATCTCTGGCATGGGAGCAGCAGAGAGTCGTCGAGCTCGAGAAGCTGTTCCCGCCACATGCCTTCTCAGCTAAGCTCTATGTAACTGGCTTCACTGAGGGAGTTGGTGTCATTGTCCTCACAAATGCTGGCACCTTCACGATTGATCTCAAGTCGGACCGAGTCAAGAATGTACCTGGAAGAATTCTCCGTGCCTTTCCATACAGCAGCTTCTACACCCCAGGTACTAATAGTCTATTCAGAGCTTAGACCTGTACCAGCTTTTGCATTCTCTGTATTTTCCTGTTTTGTTGGATGCCCCTCGAGGAGCGCTTTGATATGTTTGCTTTATCGTGGTTTGCGTATCATTTGGTAAGATAATGAGCATGTGTATTTTCATTAGTGGCATCGAAGTAAGGGTGATGTATATGTACTCAATAACGTTGTTGAATTGGACATTTAACAATATCGGATACATTATATCTATAAATCTTTTCAGATCAAGCTGGGGGAATAATGCTGCCATTACACATGGCCTCCTCCTCGGAGAACATCGAAGTGGCCCGAGATCCGCTGTTGCAGCTGCCTAGTATGAAGGCGGGCGAAGAGAAAAAAACAGGGCGAGGAGGAGGGGCAATGGAAAGAGGATGACGATGACGAGGAGTTGGGAAAAGAAATGGAGCAAGACCTGGAGTTGGCGCATTATCGGTTTGACTCGTGGTACATTGGCACATTGCCATTATGGATGGAGAATTCGGCTTCGCCCGATTTCTTGCCGGCCTCACTCTCGAATGCAGGTGAGGGATCGTTTATTCCACTTGCCTATCTTACTCTCAGCCCAACTGAAAGCGTGCGTGAAAATGAATTGTTGGACGAAAACTTCCTATCTGTTCAGTTCCCTTGTGAAATTATACTGGTGCTTTTGTTGCTTTGCGCTTTGACTTGTAGTTTGGGAAGCGAATTTAACTAGGTTTTGAAGGTTCTACTGATTACAGCAAGTTGGGTAGGAGTAATTGGGGTTTGACCTTTTGTTATGATGTGTGAATGGTGATGAGCATCAGCTGTTTTCGGTCTAAGTGCATTTACTTCAAAGATAGCTGTTATCCCTTTTCTAGGTTTGAAAGATGTCATGTGTTTTGTGGTTGTAGTAGTTAATCAGAGTGCAGTTTATTTTCTGCTACTTGAAAAAAAGTTGCAGTTTATGATTTCTGTGCACATGAGTCTTCATAATTTCTACACGCGACAGGCAGTTATTAAATAAGGCAATCGGAAGTGTACATATTGATATTACGCACCTTGATGAAATGGTTTGGGAGTTCGTTTTGTTTTTGTTGTTCTTCTATCTCAGACGGCACTATCTTTCACGGCCTTAAGTTATACCTTTAACAGTGTTGCACTGACAAATTTACACCTTTGTCGTGACCCAGGTTATTATGTCATGGGAAACTTTCTCCGAAGTGTGCTTACACATACTATATATATGGATGTACTTTGCTGTACAATCCTCATCCAAGTAGTGAACCATCTTCTCTCTCCAGAGATGGTGAAGATATTATGTCATTACCTGATAACCACGGTACATTTTTTCTCTCTGTACATATGTAGCTGAGAACATCATACCGATTATGTAGCATTTTTACGCATCTATTAGTTTTCTGTTACTGAGATTTCCTTTTTTGTTTTCACGAATAGAAATACTACAATATTTTTTCATGTGCATTTCTTCTTGTCATGGTAAGTACCGATAAAAATGATTTGAGCATAACTCAAATAACAAACTGACTATAATTTTCTTCAGATTTTAATATTGCCTGGAAAATGCTGCATATTGCGAGGAGCCGAGGACAATACTTGAGAAGTGCCCTGGCAGCAGTATGGAGAAAGTTAAAATCTTTTCTGCTCTAGCTGACGTTAAAATCTTGTCTACTCTTGGTAGAGGCTCCATGCGAGGAGGTAGTCCCAGTTATCATAGTTACCCCTGGAATTTAATTTGCCAATGTTCTCGTTAAGCATGACCCATTTTATTTGCAGAAGACAGAGATTACTCATTATGTGTCTGCTTCAAAGCTTTAGCCATCTCGGAGCATTTGGTTGAACCTGACAATTATTGGATTATCAAACTGTATCCTCCCTCTTGTGATAACACTATCTGCCAAGTTGTAGTTGTAAAAAAGTTGATTTGCAACGAAGGTTTTTAGTGCTTGCGTCCTTATGTGCATGTCTTTGGGGCATGTGTGATTTCATTTAATTTGGCTCAATCAATTCTTGCGCGAGTACCTTCAACTTTCATTTACATAAATCGTTGAGTGTATATTACAGTACAAGAAGCTGGGTTGGTGATGCTGGTATATATGGTGGTTGTTCTTCCTTTTTTGATTTCCTTAAATTAGTCCTAGAAACGTCAGCATATGTTTGATCCTTGAGTTCGCATCAAATTTTGAAGATGCGATTGCGTACTGTGGAAAGGCTATTTCATTATGTAAATCACGCATATCCAAGCTGAAAAATGAATCTGCTGCTGAAGCAAGCCCACAAAGATCTGCCCTCGACTATGAGATAGAGTTTCTTACTGGCATGTCCTGCAAACTCGATAAGAAGGTAAGTAAAGCTAGATTCTGTTCATTTTACCAACTTAGTTTTCCTGATGAACCTAAGCAGTGACACCTTTGAGTTCCTCCAACTCAGCTTGAGCACCTGGAGCAAGCAAAACCAACCCCAACTACAATGGCAAGTGGTGAGCAGAATGTTGGCAATGCTATGCCAAGAGCTGCATCCTTGACTCCTGTTAGTAACTTGCTGGAACTTCTTAGCATATTTGATCCCGTCTTGCTCAAAACAAGCTGCACGTCTATACGGCCAGAGCTGCAAGATGTCACATAGTTTGTCTGTTCCTGGTGTTTGATATGGGCAATGTCTGTGTACTTCCAAATGCAATGACAGTTACCAGTGATTTCTGTTTGGTACCCATGTATTGTGCCAGAGTAAGGCTTTCTGTGTTGCCATCTTTTGTTTTCATTATGATGAACAATTCGATAAATGGTAAGCTACTAGTGTGGACCTTTTTTTGGCAACCGGCCATCAGTGTTTTGACCATCTAGAAACTTCAGTTTCTTATAGAAAAAATATTCATGGGTGTAGTTGGTTGTATAACATATGCATTATCAAAGTCCCTAAGTTCATTAGCGTGCTATGCAAAAAGAGTGGGGAAATGGGTGATGCTAGTTTTCAAAACCTGAATTTTTAATAACCCGAACTACCCGACCCGAATTTTTGGGTAAACTCGAACGCCCAGCCTTACCACTAATATGTGTGCTGAAAGGTTGAGCACCGTGCGTCACTCACCCTTTGTGGCTTGGATCCATATTCCTAAGATTAGGAAATCTCTGGTTGTATAGCTGCAAGCATATACTACTATAGTTGCCTCGGCTTGCACCACTAGCCTCCATTGGTCATTTTAGGTGTTAGTGAAACGGGTGATTTTTTCATTGTTGCGATGGGTGTTTCGATAAGCTGCAAGCATATATAGTTTTCGTTCCCTTGTGGTAAAAACTTGCTCATGATACAAGCAACCAATTGATCTACGGTACGCATCTGTTCCGCTATCTCCGTCAAACGCCAGCTCACTTGGTGTCGAGATCTTAGTTTGCCTCAGCTTTTGTTCAGAATACTTTAAAATGTGTCAAGACTGTGTCGAAGGCCTTTAAATGTCAAGCTTTAACATGCACAATTACTTTTTCATATTTACCTTGAACATATTATGACACTCGCCTATTTTTTTTCGAAAGGTCCAGCAATTACTGGCTCTCGTATGTATTAGCAGGTGGAAACTTGTACACAGCCGTACACCGATGTCGCCTCGGACGAAATTACGTCCGGAGGCGAACAGAAAAAGAAAAGAAAAGCAAGAACTGGGCAACGAGCCACCCACCCTTGTGGCACTGAATCGGAGCACCTGCAATGCAGAACCACGGCCCTGCCACGTAGAGCCAAGGCCCCAATGCCTCCCGAGGCCGCCGCCTCGGCGCACGTCCACTGTCCGGGGCCGCCGTCCCGGCATCCACCGCCCAGGCTTCAGAGCCACCCCGCACGACCGCTGCGAACCCGAAGCTCGACGAGGATAGGACACTCCAAGGTGGCGCCTCCAAGGAGGTAGCGATGTGTGCGCCGCCGCCGCCCGCTCCAGAGGAGCTTATGTTTTCACCTGGAGAGCCTTATAGCAGTCACGTCGGTAGAGGATCGTTGCTCCCAAACAGTGCAATCAAGTAGGAGAACGACACCCTAGGGCGCCGCCGCCGTCGGCACCGAAGTGCGAGGTTTTCACCTGGAGAAACGATCTCGACCGCCAAGCCCGAGAGCTTGGGCCAGGGTGCAGCAAGCCGAGTGGCATGGCTCTGACGCCGACCACCTGCACTACCCAGAAGCCGACTGGAAGTTCACGGTGTGGAGGACCAATTGGGATCTGGTTAGTGACGCTCCGCTGCACAGCCCGCAGCTTACCCCGCCGACCAGCCAGGGTCTGAATCCCCGGCCGGCCAAAAACCAGCAGTGGGAGGCCATGGCAGCAGCCCAACTCGCCAGATCCAGGGGCCGAGACACCGGATCCGCCGCCTCCCGAGCTGGGCTGGGACAACCAGGCCGCACTGCCGCCGCACCATGGGCCATGGCCGCCGGAACCGGCAACGGCAAGATCTGGGCAAGAGGCGCCGGATCCGCCGCCACCAGCTCGCAGCCGCCGGAGCACCGACGCGGAGGAGGACACAAACTGACCAGGGCCGTCGTCCCGGCTTCCACACGCCGAAGAGCGCCACTCCTGCAGCTCGCCGAAGGCTGCCGGAGCCGCACTTGACACCACGGACGCGACCCATCTAGGCCGCCCCGCAGCCCGAGCAGAGATGGACTCCGCCGTTGCCACCACCGCAGCAACCGGCGAGCATCCTCCTCTACAGATCTGCCCCGGGTCCGCCGACCCGGCTTCCCCACTTCCGGCCGACGACGCCCCCACGGGCCGGCCACCACCAGCTCGAGCACGGGCGACCCCCGACCACCTTTTTGGCAGCGGGGGCCGGCCGCCACCACCGCGGAGAAGGCCGGCGGCGGCAGCGGCCGAGGGGGCCTGAGAGGGGAGGGTTCTGCGGCGGCGCGGGTTGGGCCCCTGGCGTCGCCTGGGGGGCGATGCGAGGGGAGCGGGAGGAAGCCCGTCGACACTCGCATATTACCTTTCCAAAATAATTTTTCCTCTATGTCATATACAATATGAGGTTCTTTGAAGGTTCGTTGATGACATCAGTTCAGCCTTGATCATAGCAAAGATACCAAATGGTTGTTCAGCTTGCAGGATATATCACACTTGAACATGGGTGAAGAATCACTCTACAAGGCAAAAGTGTCCTAAGAAAAGCAACTAACATCTGGAAGTAAACACTTGGACCCAAACCTTGCAAGATATGTGCGGCAGTCATTGGACCATCCCTACCATGTGAGCCTGATGCAGTACAAAGCCGGGCACCACCTGAGATACATGCAGAGCGCGTCCACTAGGAACAAAGGAATGCAGGAGCCGCCACTTGCAGAGTTCAAGCTTAACAACTCGTTGCACCAGAGGGAAATGCAAGAGGTTACGAGGTAGACATACAACTATTTTACTAGCGAATTCCTCATCTTGGTTCCCTAGTATGTGGGCATGGTTCAGAACAAGAACATCTTAAGGTACTCCTCAATGACAGGGCGCTTCTGCTCGTCGTCGTAGCCAAACTGGGTCACCATCCTCGCGAAGTTCAGCGAGATCTGGTTCAAGCTGGGCGGGTAGGACCGCCTGGAGAAGCACTCCCTGTTGAGCTCCTCCCACTCGCTCTGGATTAGCCCGAGCATGTGCCTCTCCGCGTCACCACCGGGGTTCTCTTTCAGGTACAGATTCTTGTACGATCCGTCCAGCCCTTCTTTCGCTTCGTGCTGCACTCATACAAGAAATATATTGAATTGGGCTATATTTGCATGAAATTCAGGTTTCCAAGCATGGCATATATTTTGGGCTATCCAAAGAAGTCTGCAGTGTTCTGACCTTAGCGCTGCCCATGTCATCCCAAAGTCTCAAGATCTTTGACGGGCAGGAGATGATCCGAGGTATGTGACCATCCCTGAGGTTTGCAGAACCCGTCGTTGATATATCATGCCCTAGCATGAAAAACAGATGCACAAGTGCAAGTGGCGCTGTAGTGGTGATGACTCCATTCGATAGATATTCATCAAGGGAAGGAACCTGATTAGCAGACAACCATTTGGACTCAACCAGAAATGCATCAAAAAGCATGGCCCACTGCAAAAAAAAATCAATTCACTATGTCAGATGATTATATTTTTATGAATAATTGTTGTTGAAGTTGTCTACATTTTCCAGTAAAATATATATTTATAGATGAAGTTAAATGTTTTCACATATTATGTATTATGCTTAGATGGCTAGTCTTGCAAAAAGTTTGGTTGATCATCTAGGTAAATCAAGAAAACTAAAAGAATAAACATTCTTAGATACATACAGCTTTCTTCAGTTGGTCCATAGCGTACAATCCATGTTCTCTTTCAACTAAATCTGCGATATCATTTGTGATTGTGTAAAGTGCACTGTAGCATGATCTCATATAGCTCGGCAGTGAATCAGCAGCTTCAAGATCCCACCTGTAAGAATTGCACTTTGTGACATATGAAATTTCACTAAGACCAATTTATACTATATCAAGTATATGTGGGCTCTATAAATCCTTCGCAATTACTATAGTTGAGCATAAACTATATAATAAATTTTATAGTATGCAACAGAAGATATCAAGCCTACATTTTGATTGCCTCGGTGAAGCGACAGAGTTCCTCTTGTGTTGCAACAACATCAAAGATGTCATCCACTATACTGACAAGTGCGATGATTTTTGTGGTCTCTATCCGGTATCTCGAGAAGGCTTGCCCCTCGACTATAGTTAGGGGAAACATGTACCATTTCAGAAGTTGGTCCCGGGTAGCTGGTATTTCCTGAGCCAATCCCAAGCCCATCCACCATCTGTCACAATGATTTTTCCAAGTTAACGGGAGAAAGTTTCTCATTTACCTCATAAGTAGGTATAACTTAGAATTAGAAACTACTACGTAGTCAAATTCCTCTTTCTGGAATATGATAGTTTTGCAAGTAAAATAGTTATATGTGTACCTCTTAATCTCTTGCATTTCCCTCTGGTGCAACGACTTGTTAAGCTTGAACTCTGCAAGTGCCAACTCCTGCATTCCTTTGTTCCCGTGGACGCGCTCTGCATGTATCTCAGGTGGTGCTTGGCTTTGTACTGCATCAGGCTCACATGGTAGGGATGGTCCAGTGACTGCCGTACATATCTTGCAAGGTTTGGATCCAAGTATTTAATTCCAGATGTGAGGTGCTTTGTTGAGAACATCTTTGCCTTGTAGAGTGATTCTTCTCCCATGTTCAAGTTTGATATATCCTGCAAGCTGAGCAACCCTTTGGTATCTTTGCTATGATCAAGGTTGAAGTCACCGTTGACGTTGGTGAACTTTTGAAGAACCTCATCTAACACATTAGGCAAACCAACTTTTAGGAAGATTATAGGTGATTGTATAATATGTTGAACTTATTAAGAAGAATAAAAACGTAATTACACATGTGGATTAGTACTAATGACTAGCTAGAGCAGCTTGTAAACCCTAACAAAAGGCCCCTAGAAAAAAATCTATGTTGGAATAGTGTCATCTTTGGACATCAAAGTTGAATCAACTGATATTTCAGTGTATTATAGAGGCCTTAACTGATGGAATAAGGAGAGGTTAAAACTAGATAAAGGTAATAAATGTTAAACAAATCAGTGTGTTTTATGGGCTGGAATTGAAACATCCGTAGAGATATTATATACTCTAGAATTTTAAATTTGCTTGAGATAAATAATCATACAACAGAAATATTTATGATGATATTTGTTTGAACTTATATATCAGAACTTTCCATAAGATACATAAGTATTATAAAGTAGACACCAACACCAACACATGCACATAGATACCCTTGTCTAAATGACACAAATTCATTAACGGAGACCCGTGAGTGTACTTTATTAATTTAATTATTCAGAGATCTAAAATGATTTGGTGTAAAGAAAGATTTTAAAACGTCAATTTGTTTAAAAGATATTATTAAGCCTTCTTCTATTATCTACACAATTCCATAATTAGTGCAAGTGTCATTATCAATTATGTATATTAGAGTTTCATTTAATATTGTACCATAATTTTCGAAAACTGTTATGAGTTTAACGATGCAAAATACAATAAGATAATATACCAATTTTGTTGGACGAATTATAAATAAGTAAAAAATCATTATAAGTAAGTAATGTTTTGTTATTATATCAACTCTCTCTCTGTCTCATTAGTCACTTAGACCGCCTATAGAACTGTTAAGTAGGAGTCTTGTAGCTAGAATTCAACCAATGGAGAGAGATAGAGCATGTGAGAGACATCAAGTTCGGTGAATTGGTGGTTCTTTTTCATATTTTACTTCGATTTGACCAGCAATACCTTGCAAAGTGGCAGTCGACAACTATAGAAAGGGTCGGTAGTCGACAAGATCATGCTCCTTTCTGACTTATATTTTGGTATCCTAACTTTAATATTCTGATCGTTTCATTTTGTGTGTGACATGGCTTATACAAGGATATGTACTGAACCAAATAGGTCGTTCGCGTCTCACTTGACAAACTCAGGAACTACAAAACAACAGCCCTTTAGAAGGCACCAAATCCACTCTTACCCACATCCTTCAGGGCGAGAGGTTGGTCACAACCATAGCAGAAGAACCCACATGCCAAGAATTTTATGTGACAACTAGGAGCACGAGACGTTTTATTATTTTTCATATAGTGTATTATGATTATTAATCTATTGTTCAAATCTCCGAGGCAGGGAAATGTACAAAATGACATGCATTTGCAGTAACCTTAACCAAAATGCATGTATGATTTGTGTACCGACCTGCTGAAACATCATATCCAGCTTCTCTCACCAGTCTCATGGACAGGGTTGCCTCTAGCAGATCATCACTATGGACTAGATCCAAGCATGAGCTCATGGCCTTGTCAATTTCGTCTCGAAAATAGTGGTCAATGCGGAGGCGCTTGAGGTTGTTAACATTGGTTATCACCTCTCGCTTGTTCTTATGGTTTTGATGCAGCATCGCCTTAACACTCTTGAGGCCTTCCTGGTGTTATATGGAGAGAGAAAATCTATTCAAAATGTGAAATAAAATATGCAAGAATAAGATGTGTAAGAAGCCTCCATTTCCACTTTGAGAGGCTATTTTTATGTTAATCAAAGAGATGGAAGAACCCTACATATTCAATTTGATGCGCAGTTCGTCTTAAATTTATTTATTTTTTCGAGGAAGAGTCTTAAATTTATATGGATATGAGAAAAGAGTTTTTTTACAGTGAGATTAGTTAGAGTTGTTAATACAATAGTATAGGAAATCTTTTAGTCTTAAGCATTAAAGTTGCTTAACATGATGCAGTTATAACTGACTGGACGACTTATATGCTCCTCCATCCTCCGGCCCTGACTTGTGGGGTTGTGTGCGTTGTGCTCCTCATATTCTATCCAAACAGGAATTTTCTTTTACCTCTCTGGGCCTACTGTGGTGTCCAAATTTGTTGTTAAAACACTTACATCTTTCGGGTTGAGATCAGTCAAAAGTTTGGGGATGATTTGATCATTTGCAAAAGTAGAGAGTGTAATCGTATGAGTTGTGGGCTTACGTACGAGCCACAAATCTGAAGCTTGGAAACCAGCTCGTGGGTCCCAGGTCCCAAGGTCCGAATTTATAGGCAAAGATGCATCCAAACGTGTCCATGTCCTGATGGACAGTTATGTTGGACAATAGTGAGTACAAGTTGACAACTATACGACAGCTGACTCGATTTTCATATCGGTCGTAACAAATCTAGATAAACACGCACTACACGTTAGTGACGATGATTTAGCTGAAACTTCGACTAGTACAGCGAAAACAAGTTTCGGTGGCATCGGTGTTGTCTCAAGTGCCTCCTCTAAATATAGGTTTTAGGACGAAAAACAAGTGGACAAGATGGCTACACTTGGACGGAGTAACCGTTACTCAAGATTATCATGTACGATCGTTTGTACATTTCATTTTCAACAAAGTTAACCAAGTCTATTTTTACGCCACGTAAACAAATAGTTTATGTCATGTCTATATTTTCTTACATTGTTCTTGACTTCCGAACCAAAAGAAAATTTACGTGACGTAAAATCACGTACGGTTTCGAAGAATCTTCACCCCTGAGTGCTAAATAGCGCGACACATCTATACTATGCATATTTAATATTATATTTTTATATAGAATGAGTGAAAATTTAAAATGTTTGGCTAACGAAAATCCAACACTTGAATTAATTTGGAACGGCGGAGTATTACAGCTGAACAAAAAACCATACAATAAGGATGCTCGTCTCCATCAAACGAAAAAACCATACAATAAGGATGCTCGTCTCCATCAAACGAAAAAACCATACAATAAGGATGCTCGTCTCCATCAAACGATGCAGAGAACTGGGCATAGTTTTATTTAAAAATAAATGTGTTTTCAAAAGGTATGTCTACGAACTTAAGAGGTTGCGAGCTACTCCTACCTGGAAGTCAAAATCATCGGACAGCTCGTGGGACTCCCACTCAGGGCTTGCCACCAGGCAAGGGCGGAAGGACCGGCGGCGGCGCCCTCCGCCAACTCCGGCCAACCTATTGGGCGGTGGCTCGGCGGCCAAGGAGGAGAAAACACGCGCCGCCATTCTCTTTTCTACAGACGCAATTGGCAAACTAGTTGCTACTACTAATGGTAAGGCCGTCAGGAGCATATATAGACGTAGCGAGGTTTTCCCCTGTGCTGCTAACGACAGTCGACAGGGACACCAGATTGGTGAAAATCTTGTGCGCCTCACAGTAATTTTGGATGATTCGTTGCCACATACTCAACACCAATAGTGGAAGACGCTTCTTTCCCCAACGGTCGCGATACAAGAACGATAGGATATTTTATATATGCCGTCAGAGAAGAACTTGGCGCAGGTGTTTCTAGAAATCCCTGCTTTATCTACGGTCATGCATGGTCGTAACTGTCAGTTCATCTATGCTGAAGAGTTGACAACTGACTTGATTTTCATGTTCATCGTAACCAATCCAGATGGACAATTACGTTTGACAGTTGGACACTAACTCCAAGTGTGTGTGGCTTAAATGCTCCATGTAGTTTCTTTTGGTGTAACTTTGCCTTTCAGTATACTTTCGTACTTTTGCCATAAAAATTTACCTGGAAGAGATATTTGCGCAAATGCATGTCTACATAGAATATAAGATGGTTTACGGGTTTCACATGTTGTATAGATGCATACTAAAATGAGTTAACATACATATTAAAACGTGTCTACATACATTTGAATACATGTGAACATGGACAAAGTCTAAAATATCTTATATTTAAAAACGGAGGGAGTATATTGCAGCTGTGAGCAAATCACCTGGAAGTCAAACTCGTCGGAGAGCGCATGGGACTCCCGTCCGGGGCTTGTTACCAGGCATGGGCGGAAGAGGTGACGGCGGCGCCCTCCGCCATCTCCGGCCAGCCTAAGGAGCGGTGGCTCGGCGGCCAAGGAGGAGAAGACATGCGCCGCCATCAGGTGCTATATACCTCCTCTCTAATCACGCAAAACCGTTGCCTATGTAGGTTCAGTAGTGCTGCTGGCCATGTCGGCACGGCCATATATATAGGTGTGCCGAGGTTCTCCAAAACTGTTTTCGACTACCCAGAAAAAGGGACCAAAGACAGAGACAGGGACACCGATTCCTGAAAATCTTGTGCGTCTCTCGATGACTTGGAAATTGGGATGATGATTCGCTGCCTTCTTTCCCATACATATTTCGCCTACGCGGTAGCGCGATAGCCATACGCACAAGAGATGCTTGCGTCCCCAAACGTCACGGTACAACCTGTACTGTATACAAGGGAGCCAAGGATATTTCATCTATGGTCATGCATTGTCCTCCAGTATTACAGTTTCAGAACTACCTTTTCATGAGAACACTAGTAATTTGGAACCGATTTCGCCGAGCCTTTTTAACCATATTCTGCTAAAGCACCTACGCTAGTGATCGATTGACATCATAGCGTTTTACCCCTGGCGGCGGATGGATTTATACACAATCTGGGCCGTGAAACGGCAGGAGCCAGGAATCCGTTTGTTTTTACAAGAGGAACACCAGCGTGCATTAAGGCGGCGAAAAGGAATTAGTCATGTCTGTCGGACCAACCCAGCATTCCCCCTGTCAGCATCATCATCAGTGGAGCTTTGCAAGAGCTCACTTGGGAGTCATTCGGCCGTAGGCAGAACTACGAGGAACCATCTTGTTTCAGGTGGCGCTAATTCGATGGAGGTCCAGATCCAGCCATGCGCCTCCTGAGCCGGCCCCGGGTCAGCCGGATCGCCTCCTGGATGAGCGTCTCCTCGTCTTCAGGTAATGCAGGGCGGGGTGGCACGTTGCTCGTGGATGGCCCAGATTGATCAACCAGCATTTCTTCGATGTTTGAAGAGCCGTTGCTGGTGACAGCACCAGGACCAGAAGATGGCTGTGGCTGCACAGGAGGCGGCACTGCACCAGGAGGGACAACTGGAACCGGACCCTTGTCTTGCGCTTGCATCCTTGGTGGAGTAGGAGGAACTTGGGCAGATTGTGGTGGCATAGGTGGCGCTGATGGTGTAGGAGTAGGGGGTGGTGCAGGATTCGCCATCCGAGTCCGTGGAGGTGGTGGGCGCTGCTGCTGTTGCTGTGCCTGCAGAGAGACAGAGAGAGGCAGTAAGATCAGCACGGCACACGAGTTGCACAAACACGCATGCTAGCAAGCTAAGTTGATGGATTCAAAAGAACTATCTGACTCTGGAGCATACGATTGATAAACAGAAAGCTAATACTGCACTCGTGACAAAATGAACATAGAACAGCTTTTGCGCATGAACCTCACGCTTTGAGAATATAATGAAAAACAATAAAAGGTATGACGGAATGGCACAGCAGTTGTCACATTCCAGTATGGAGACTATGTGCTTCTGAAGTCAAAGTCTAGCAAACGTTGTAACAACAATGGAAGTGCTATTCCTTCAAGATGATACAAACTGCATATGGAACTATTGATCAAACTGCACTGGAACTCTAGAAGTTAAGAAAAGCATCGAGCAAAACTGAATTGGAGGCTGTCTACTTGATCACCGTCAGTAAATGAAAAAATATCTATATTGTCTTTAACAAGCTCTATAAAGCATGAGAATATAATTCCAGACAGTTGGCTTCTGTAGATGTGCGTATATGCATAAGAGCTAAGCAACCTAGAGCATACAATGAATAATCCTATTGTCAGAGTTCCTGCAAGATGATAGCTGAATGGACATGATGTTACAAAATCATTGCTAGCTAACCTTATCCAGGCAAATGCCACCACAAACCATAAATCAGGCTCCTAAAATGAAAAATAAACCAGAGAAACAAATGCCCTTATCTACCAAGTTCCAACAGAGATTACTGATAGATCCAACTATCCAAGTACAATGCCTTGAGCCAGTTTGATTGGTGAAAAACTTGGGTATGACTAATCTGCACCTTAAATGGGGAAACAGAAAGGAATAGTATTATAATGCAACTAGATGATGATCACAGATCAGAACTTGTGTGTTACACACATTCTTTCAAAGGGTGCAACCGAGAGAGAATATTCAGCTGAACACTAAGTTAAGATGTTTCTAGAATCTCACAACATGGTGTGAAATTAATGTTCACTGGTAGCATTCCCAGAAGACCAGAGCAAAGAACTAAGAAAATATTATATGCATGTCCAGTATAAATTTTGTAGCACTAAATGATCTCTGAGCTTCATACTAAAGTTTCTTTACCCAAATACAGTATTATTTAAATTCTAATGTACTAAAATAATCATTTATTCAGTTAGCAATAAAAGCACCAATAGTAGGCATAAGGTGTGATATATAAAGGAAATACTGGGAATAGGAACATAGAACTGGGAATAGTCGTGTTTTGTAAACTTCCACCATAAATTAGAGCATCAATGTGAATTAAAGCACGTTGTAAAAAGAACTTGTGGAGGCAGGATGCAATACATGTGCCTTTGTCAACTCAACATGTGAATAATTTCATGGCCTAGCATTTAAAATTCTATGTTGATGCAGGATATCCAGCCTACAACATTGGGCTCAAACAGAAGAAACCCTACATTTATGAAACAAATCACGAGATCATATCATATACAAACTCTAGAAGTTCATCGCCATGTAATACAGTAACTAGAATTACACTTTTCGGTAAAATAAGTACAGTGGCTAGCATTACACTTTTCGCTAAAATGGACATGATAGGAGTACGAAATGGCTAGCAAGCAAACTTTAATGTTCTCAAAGTACCTGAGAACGAGATCTCTGATTCTGTGACTGAGAAGCAATATATTGCAGGATTTCATGGAACCTTGTCTGGCTGTAGTCTGCAACCTTATGGAAGTAAATAACTGCCATGTCACTAGCTCTGGTCCTCAACTCATGAAGATTGCGATCAATCTCAGATTCATGTTTTCCAATAAATGGCTTGAAGAACGACTCATAGACATAAGAAGTTCCCTGGAATAACCCTTTGTTACAGACAACCCATAAGAAATAAACTTGTAATGGACACAGAAATAGCAGGAAACCAAACCTGTGTCTTCGGATACCACAAATACACAATAAAAGCTAGCTTTGCTTCACTATACATTGGTAACCTGTAGGAAAATGAAATTATCAACCATGAAGCAGCTAAATTCCCCCAACTGTAACTGCCTAAAACCTTAATTCCAAAAAGTCGCATTACCATGATATGAAATTATCCCCAATTCTCTCGAAAACAGTGAGCATTGCAAGTAAAATCCTGCAAAACCATGTTCATGCATCTGAGACCAAGCCCAAACAAATCAAGAATGATAGTCCAAATAAAAGGAAAGGGTGTCCAAGACATACCAGTACTGACACCAGAACCGCAACTGCTCAATCTCAGGCCTGTTCAGCTCCACTGTCTTGTAACAATCATAGGCTGGATATGCATATCCAAGAACAAGTCTGCAAAACAGATAAACAGCAAACAGATTGCAGATGGAAACAGGAGAATTGCACCATTGCTGTAACGAAATAATAATTTGCATTGCTGCTTACATTAAAGCTCTGGTAATGAATGAGCCAACCATCTTGACCGCTGCACAACAAAACATCCATTACATATGTTGCCAATTGCAAAAAACAACATTCAAAACTGTCCTATGAGGGTCAGCAGGCGAACAGCAACTATGCCACAGCCTTCCCATAGATGGAAATAGCACTGCAAGCCAGATTAAGCATTCATCTTGCTAACTATTGCAGTCATCACGCATTAAGAAAGCATTATCCAATTATGCTAGCATCATAAGTTCATAGCTGATACAAAACCATTTGGCTAGCGTTTGATTTTTTACAACCGAGAATACACAGAATAGGGGAAATCTAACTGACTACTTGTTCCGGCCAGACAAAAAAAAATCGGTTATAGGTCTGGATATATGGAACCAGGGGGCGCATCATATAGGTCGCCAGATTAAGCCTTTATATTGCTCAGTAATACAGACCTGCTCATCTAGAAAGCGTTACTCAATCATGCTAGCATCTTCATAGCTGATACGAAACCAATTGGCTCGAGTTTGATTTGATATAACAGAGGATATACAGAATAGGGGAAATCTAACTGACTACTTGTCCTGGCCAAACAAACAAATTTTTCTGTTACAATTAGCTAAGGATATATGAAACCAGGGGGTGCATCACATAGGTTCACACTAGCCACTGTGCCGCACTAAGCCTTTATCTTGCTCACTAATGCAGCCGTTGCGCATCTAAAAAGCATTATCCAATCATGCTAGCATCATAAGTTCATAGCTGATACTAAACCATTTTGCTAGAGTTTGATTTTGTGTAAAAGAGGCTAACACAGAATAGGGGAAATAAGCTAACAGATTACCTGTTCCTGCGAGACCTAACAAACATTCTGCTACATTTAGGTCTCCATGTATGAAACTAGAGGGTGAATCGTAGGTTTATAAGAGCGCATTCTGCTAGAGTTCGATTATTTTATCACAGAAACTACAGAGAATAGAGGAAACCCAATCAATTTTTACTTGTTCCCAGACACAGACAGACCAAACGATTTTCTGTTACATCTGGGCTTCAATTTATGACCACGCAGAATTAATCTAAACATGAACTGAAAAGGATCTAAATAATTAAACAGAAGCACCAGGTAGAAACAATTTCAAACCAGCAGCCAAAATTGCTTCGGGAAGCCCAACTAAATAAACCTCAGCCTACCTCCAAACTAAAATCAAGATAGCACAGACGAGCCAGAACATCCAACTCGTCAATCCCTCTAAACGCGAACAGCTCCCAACGCCTCACCCCCTCGCGACGTGCAATTGCGGCCACCGAGGTAACACCGGAGCAGCAACGTAGCCCAGAGCATCAAACGGGATGCAACAACACAGCAGCCTAATCCATGTGTCAAACAACCTAATAGCATATTTCTAGCCCAATCCATGTGTCAAACAACCTAATAGCATATTTGTAGCCTAATCCATGTGTGAAACAACCTAATAGCCTATTTATAGCCTAATCCATGTGTCATACAGTAAGCCTTTATCTTACTCACTAATCCAGCCGTTGCGCATCTAGAAAGCATTATCCAATCATACTAGCATCATAAGTTCACAGCTGATACGAAATCACTTGGCTAGAGTTTGAGTTTGCTACTGCTATATTAAGGTCTCAATGTATGAAACCAGGGGCGCATCACAAGTTTGTACGAGTCCATTTCGGTAGAGTCCGATTCCATCATTATAACAAAGGCTACACAGAAGAGGGGAAAACCAATCGATTACTTGTTCCCTGAGACACCAAGCAACTCTCTGTTAAACCTGAGGTTGCATTGATGACTACGCAAGCTAATCTAAGCACAGAAAGGATCTACTAAGTAATAAACGGAAGCGCCCGGTCGAAATCAATGCGAACTAGCAGAGGAAAAACTGGTTCGGGCAAACCCAAATAGATCGGCCTCAGCCTACCTCGAAACTAAAATCAGCAGAGGAGCCTCTACATCCGAATCGCGAACCCCTCTAAACGCGAACAGCTCGCAACACCCCTCACCCCCACGAACAAGGCGATTGCGCCCGCTGAACGACACCGGAACTGCGGGCAGCAGCGGTAAGCATGAAGCCTCATACGGCACGCAACAGCAGCCGCAGCCTACCCCGTGTCTCAAACAACCTAATACCGTATTCGTGGCGTGTGCGGCGGAACCCCAAGCGGAGAGGAAACGGGAGGCGGCGCCGCCGCGGCTTAAGGAACAAAACCCAAATCGAAGCGAAGGGGTGGGGGAAGGGATACCGTGCCTCCCGCGGCAAGCAACGACGGGTCGACGGCGCGGCAGCTGCTAGCGGCGGCGTCGGTGGGGCGACTGCGAGGCCCTCGCCGGAGCAGGGGAGGGAGCTTCGAGAAGCTTCTGGAAGGGAGAGCGGGAGGGAGGCTCCGTCCCGAGCGCCTTGTCGGCGGCGAGGCCGAGGGAGAGGAGACGGGGAGGGAATTCAAAAGAGGGGTTTGCCTTTGGGTTTGGGGATAGAAGTGGGCGAGGAAATCATCGCCACGCACACGTCACGCCGACTTCGACTACTCGCTGACATCTGGACCCACAACACGGGATGGCCCGCCTGTCAGCTGGATTAGCCCTTGGTAGTCGGCCGACTCCGTGGCGACGGCGGCGTTCGGGTGGGATGGGATGGGACGAAATGTGCCGCGCACGCGTCGGCTTTTGTACCCGTGCGAGATCGGCTTTTGTACCGGTGTCAGCGGGGGATCTGGGAACGGATAAGAGCGCGACGGGGGTTAAGTAAAGAATTGTGCCGTGTTTGGATGGGAGGGGCAAGGAATATGTGTAGGCGGGGGAGGAGCCGAGGAGGGGATGGGATCCCGGCCGGCCGCCTGGCCGTCTCTCCTCCGGCGGCGGCGGCTCTCCTCGGCACGCTTGTCAGTATTCGGATGCTACTACTGTTCAACAATGTGAAATCTCAAGTTACTTTCTCAGGTATTAGACAATTCGGATTAGTTTAATTAACGAAATCACCATATTACGGATGCACTAGCAAATTCAACCACGTACGATAGACTAGACAAATTTTATATATGCCCAAATACTAGTGCAAACAGAGATAGCAACAACACGTGTTGACCAGAAAGGTCGACAACATTGTTGTTGTCGGTCATGGCGATGAAGAGGACGTACATGTACATCCGACTTCGGTGTTGAAGTTGGCTCAGCCGGAGTCGTACAGTCGGCGCAGCTGGAGTCGGATGAAAGGGAGCAATCACACCGAGATGCTCCCAAAAACCTTATCGGTCGTGTCTCCCGGTGCAAGATCTCACTGGACGGGGCTCTCCGAAACAACAAAAGGAACTAGAGAGGGTGTGGACAGGAAGTGAGCAATCTCTCTTCGTGGGCCCGTTCTGTCTTCCCATTATATCCTGGGAGACGAGCAGAGCATAAAAATCACCATGCGTTGCAAGTGTCCGACGAGTGTCCAGCATGTGGAGCAGGAGTCGAACAAGTGTCGAGTACTGGCCACGACGTGAAAGAGTTAAAACTGCATACATCCACGCTGACAAGCGTACACAGCACACTTGTGTGTTACACATATAGGTGATGTCTCATGCAAAATGTTACATCTCACCAAAATAGAATCTAACTTGAACTCGATTCATGAAACACGACGTGCGTGTGTGGCGAGGCAAGGCGGGCTACGAAAAGAGGAGGAGTGCGCGAAGACTCCTCCTATTCTCACTCTCTACTACTTCTATTAGTGGGAGAAGAGTTGCAACTGCTTATAAGTAGCTCCCCATATCTTTCAACTAGTATAAATTGAATGGACCTCTCAAATTTCAGGATTTGAACTAGATGAGCTGCAGCCAATTAAATCCAACATTACTAAATATAATCTTTTTTCTCTTTTTCTTCTTTGTACGTATTTAGTGGGGAGCTTCACTCATATTGATTCGTATTTGAATGTCTATAAAAAAATATAATGGAACAAAGGAAGCACATGATTGCAGAAAAGGTGGTCTCGAGGAATCAACTATTTTAGCAATTCTTCTAGCGTCTAGAGAGCTCAAACGAATTAATATAGATCCAACACTACCAAAAAAATCATTGTACTGGTCATTTCTGCCAGGTATGTCTCTATTTGCCGAGTGTTCATCTCGGAACTCGGCAAACGTCTAAAACTCGGCCAACTGGAGGGACTTGGCCATGACCTACCCTAACATAAATAAAGAGAAAACTTTAGTGGTCAACCCATTTCGACGTCGGTCAAAGGGTACACTCGTGGATACGGATCAGGGATTCGTCAAAATCGGGGCGTTGGAGTGTCAAAATCCCACCAAATTTTGCAAGGGTCCTAATATATGTATATAAGTGTGGTGGAATGTAGAAATATCCTATATCCAATCCAAAGTGTGACCCGGTTCACACACAATACTTAACCTGCACGACGAAGATTCTGCACTTATGACTAAACACCCAACACGCGGCCACCGGAGGGAATCTTGCGAGATATTGGGCTCCAATTTGATTTTCCATGTGCGTAGGACCTAACATAAGTACATAACACAAAAAAAGGAGAAACTCCATTGGTCAATTCCCTTCCGACACCGGTGGTAAAATGGGTAGACGATCCGCGATCTAGAGATCAGGGTTTCCACCGAATCGGGCGCCAGAACGACGAAATTGAACAAAATATTGCATTGTGTTCTAAAATATGTATACAAGTGTGGTCAAACATGGAATGAGACAATAGTCAACTCACAAGTATGACCCGCTTCACACACCACACTTATCTAAGATTCTACACGTATATGGCAAAACTAAGGTCGACGCCACCGCATAAAATCTTATGAGAACTGGCTCAAGTTTTGGTTTTTCAGAACTGGAGGTGCAGAACTGGTCTGACGACGACAGGGAGGTTTCTTGGTATCGCACCAAATGGAAGTCCGTGCACGCAGTTTGGCGCTGCACGACGTACGATGACACCAGTAAGTACCACGTACACGTCCGTACGTCCCCTGGATGGGAAATTCGGCTTGGTAAAATAGGGCTCAATATCAAAGCATCATCATCCCAAGTTCCAACAATAATCAACACATTTTTGTGTGGAGCTTACAAAATTCATAAATTGATGTAATTTCACGTAACTAAAGGTCTCCCAAGAAAATAGGAAAGTGGGAGATAGCTAAAGAGAATAAAATATAGGCAAGAGCAAAGTACTCCAAGCTCCATCTGCAAATGCTGATTCCTTTAATCAAGCCACATCGGAATGCCCGTCCAACGGGAACTTTGCAGATATTTTCTTTCAGAGTCGCGGCAATAGCAAAGGAGTTACAGTGGCCACTGGATGTGTATGGCTTGATTGCCATAAGAGACTATCTAGACCGAAAACGCAATATCATCTTTGCTGCCAAACTATCACATCCGAGGTTCGTGCGTACGCATAGCCATTAGCTACTCATCGATCTAGGCATGACTGATCACGTTTCTTTCTAGTGAATGTTGCTTGAACATTGTGTTAATATGTTCGACTATGTGTCGACACACACCACCACAAATATAATTGTTTCTTGCCCGTGACACAACCAACTAACTAATGTACTTTTTCCAGGGTTACGCAACCTCGTGGTCGCAACATTTTGTGCTTAATATGTACCTAGATTGCATTCAATAATCAATGTTTTCTAAGTTTTTTGTGTGGTCTCCTCAATGTTCTCTTCTTTGCGGTGCGGTTTAGATTGTTTTACTGGAAATGGAAAGAAGACATTACTTCCTTCGAAAGATTTAGACAGGCTTTCAGAAGCAACATTTCATCTTAAATCTTTGCGAGTTCCCCTCATCACATGTTATTTTTCATCTTATGACACAAATATAATTATAATTCATGTGATTACAATGTACTAATACTTGGCTAATGAATTATGTAGCAAACGGTCACATACTACCTTTTTCCTGTTAATATAGGGTTGTCCGCATTTCATATATTCCTTACTAAACAAATATTCTATATTACCAGCCTTAAGAATATGATGTTAACAATTACTTTAATTAATTTCTGCATGCAGGATCCATATTTAACACTAGTAGGTCCAACTCGTGCTCCTGTGCTGTCCGGTGTATCAGATTCTGTGCGCTTTGAGGTTGTGCTGAAAGTGAAGTGCGGCAGTAATGAGTGTGAAGATAAAGATTTGAGTTTATTAGCTGCGAAGTACAGAACATTCTACCCGAATTATTCGTGTGGGATTTGTCTTGATGCCACCAGCAAGCTTTCCAAACTACAGTGGAGATTCGCCTTCATTGCTGAATCTGTGGAAGCTATAATCAGTATACAAGTTATTCATGGATCATGGCCAAATGGTTGTATAGGTATATTTAGTGCAAGTACCACTAGTCTAGATGTCATGAAAGTCTCGCTGCTCTCTCTTGAAGATGACAAGTTGCCGGTTAACATTCATGGTATGATTAAGCTTTCACGCCATGTTGCTTCCGTCGAAATTGAGGGAGAGCTGAAAATTTCGGTTACAACAGAATATGAAAACGGGGAACCAATTACTGCAAAAGATGAAACAAATTTCACACCTAGGAAGGCCGGTAGAAGTTCCGCTATTCTTAAGGTTCGCTCATGTGAGATGAAAGTCAGTGTCGCATGGTCACTTGTTTGCTCGCAGTGATCTAACTATGAGTCAAAGATGAGGGTTTGCATGTTTCATCCCATCAATAAGGCTTTGCCATAGACTACCTTGCTTTTTACTAGATATAGGATTGGGATTGACAATGTAAAAAAAAATGTATGTCCTCTTTTGCAAGCCGGTTTATAAAATATCTGGTATCTTTTGTAATGCATCTTAGTTGTGTACGAATGCCTCAGGGTTGACCTTCCTCTAAAAAGAAACAAAAAAAAAGTTATACAGGAACTTTTAGTTTGACCACTAGTCTTATTAATTTATCGCTAGAAGATGAAATACTTTTAAGAACTAGTCCAGTTTTATGCCAAGGAATCGTGTGCATGTTTTTTATGTCAACAAAAATTCAGAAAATAAACTAGAATTTGCACTGCCAGAATACATGTCTTCTCCCTTGATAAAAGTATCTACATTCAGGTTTCAAGCGGGGTGGGCCGCGGCTGTCCGCTACAGGAATAGGCGGAGAGTGCCATAGTTGGGGACAACATGCGGGACACTACCGAGAACAGCTAGAACTAGTGCGGGATACTGCGGCATCCCGCAACAACCCGCCAGGCGCCATGGGATGCACCTGAGCCTGAGGTGGTGGCAGGTTGGACCAAAAGGAAAGCAATAATTTCGCAATAAATTCTACATCAAGATTCTACCATGCTCCACTCGTCGGTCGAGAAACTCAGTGATCGGCTGACCCATCAGATTCCAGCGACCATCTAACGCCGCTAGGGCGTGCGCCAATTTGCCACAAACAGATATGTGCAGGCTTCACGGATAAGCATCTACATGTTTCATGCATCGATCAAAATTCAAGCTCTGAAATGCCCAAAGGAGTTATATTCAAATTAATAGTCAAAATATTGCGCGACAGTTGCCCAATACTGATATGTAGAACCGAAGATTTCTACTTAGTTCACACGAGTTCATCAATCTTCCAGTTTTGTGGTTGCTCACGGATGCAGCCTGATGGGCAAGGAGTTTGTGCATGAAACAAGGGGAAAAGCTGGTCAGGGACTGCAATGTCCAAAATAGCTATTGTGTTTTAATGCTGTGCTTTCAATGGCATCTTTGGGGCCAGAATTCATATGCCGGGTCCCTTGATAGCAAAAACGGCTATTAGAGCATAGTACCAATTATACATTGACCATGAAGCTCTTTGGTCAGCTAACAACTGTTAAAGGCAATTTCAGTAAGTGGGGAAATTGTGCTTTTGTGATGGCAATTACACAATCGTGGCTAAGAGTAGTTGCAAAAGGCAAAATTTCGCTCTGATTTTACACTTGCTTATATCTACATAGAAGACAACATGGTTGGGAAATCTTGGGCTACACCCACCCTAGTTGCATGAGAGAACTACCAGACATGCATACACGCAATTACACATCTACTAAGTATCAAAAATGGCGAAATTTAAGTTTCAAAAAGAAAAGAAAAATATATTGGCATTTAAAAATAACATGCCGCACTGGAAACTGTCCAACAATCTAAGCTATGAGCAAAACCTCCAGATTGGCTTGTTTGGTGTACTGTTCCACAGAAACTTCAGCATGTACTACATCTGGCAAACTGCACAAATGTTTAACACCCCTTGTATTTACTATCATGACAATAACATATAGAGATTTCTTTTTGCAAAGGACATACTAGCATATCAATAATTTACTACTCCCTCTGATCCATAAAGGTTGTCGTGAGGTGTCATACAAGTTTAGATTGTTTCCACGACAATCTTTACCGACCGGAGGTAGTAGTGATATCTAGTCAATTTTAGCCTCAACTACCCAACTAGGAAAACTACTATTTATTTATCTACTGCGATTACAAAGAATACTCACATCACACAAGCGGCACCACTAAGAACATGCTAGAATGGACATCCCGAAGACCTCAGCATTGTCGTCTTAACAGTTTGAAATCCCCATTGGATTTGTAATTTCCTACAAGCAAGTTTTCACATGGAAGAAGACTGTGTGTGCAATGCAGGTGGATTGAATATACCACGAATTCTATAAATGTTTGAACTAAGCCTTGCCTATTTGTTGAATCTGAATGAAACAGGGAGTTGCAGGTACTAGAAAGCAGAGACAATGGACATGGCTTTCAGAAATTCGTTTTGTTCACCAGCCTTCTCTCACTATATATGCATGATCCGACACACAAATTGTGTCAGCTCTACATATTCATACTTGCGACAAGCGTTCAGTTTTTAATGCTTGTCACGACACAAATTAAACTAGTCCCATTAACAGCATACGGCAAACATTTAGTCACACGTCATAACAATGTACCAATCTTGCATAAATTCATATGTTCACACAGTCACAGATTGGATTAACTGACTAGGAAGCTAATATTGCTCTAAAAGCAACAAACTGACCAGAAAGCTAGCACCGTTCCTCTGAAACCAAGTCAAACGCTCCATACTTCAGAACGTACCCCCAAAAGTTTCCACATTTCTCCATATATAGAAACCTGCTCATTACTCATGCAAGGCTCCAGAATTCTTCTACATGGCAAAATGGTCAAGTGTTAGTGCTTTAGTTCGCGGCAACAATGACGATAAGTGACTTCAAATATGACGAACTAATCCAGTAGAGCTCCAACTGGCAGGCTAATCCTCAAGTACTAAAGTACTAGTAGTATAGATGGATCACTGTTGTAGTACTGGTTAATAAAAACAACGGCAAACTCATGGATCAAAATCTCACCATGCAAAATGGTATCAGGTTCATGCTCATAGATGGATTACCCATGTCATGGCTGTGGCATCATTCGTCTAGCATGATCTGGAACAGGATACGACTAATTAAAAACAAGGTTGTGGCATTCGTATAACAGACATAAAATATTTTGCGGCCTTGACATGAAAGTTATTCAGAATGCATGTAAGTATTTATTCGCGAATCATAAGAAAGCTAACATATAATAGCGCCACACCACATGTTTAGATAGATACAAAGGCTAGTTTGTACCTAGAGTGTAGAAGCTCATCCAAGGAATGACACTGATTGCCATTTCTACTTCAGCAACCTTCTTGGTTCGGCCTGAATTGAGGTCAACCGTATACAACCCAGCCATTGTACTGAGGAAGACGACGCCTTGTGCGAAACCAGACACATAGGGTTCATGCTCACCATATCGTTTCTCGAAGGCCCTTGGGGGTAGCAGCTTCTCGAGGTCGATGACCTTGCGCTCCGTCCATGCCAGAGCTCCAGCCTCGGTTGACCAAAGGGATAGCCTAGTCCCTCGCCAGCCGGCAAAAGCAGCACGTCGTCTTCCACCGATATAAACACAAGCCTCTCCTTCCAGTTCGCTTCCGGCACATCGATGACTGATAGTTTCTGCTCGCCCAACTTGTACTGCAGAACACGGTAACTTTCGAAAAAGGGAAAGTGTAGTGTGTTTCCCACAAGGATGCTGCGGCCCTCGTAGTCGATTCCATCCGGGTGCTCCAGGGTGATGATTTCGCTCCACTGACCAGACTCCGACGAGTAGACGCAGGCGGACATGGTCCCGTGATCGGAAGACGCCATGGCTACGAGAAAGGGCGGTCCATGACAGCCGAGGTGGTCGCAGTGTTCCTTGGCGCAGAGCACTGCGCCACAGGAATCGAAATTGATTTTTGGGGGTGGAACTCCCCACCGGCCGTTGGTGATGGGGTCCCAGACGAAGTATGCAGTACCGGTGGAGTTACCATTGTCGTCCACAAGCCCCACGAGGATGCGACCGTGGCGGGAGTCGAGGGCTCTCCAGTTGGGGCAGAACTCGGGATCTGCTTTGAGCCGGAAGGCTGTGGTCGGGATGAAGCGGGAGACGTAGTCCCTACTCCGAGACCAGGAGCTAGCGACGAAGCCGAGCATGGGCGGGGTGCGGTGGAACTCGCGGTAGAGCCGGCAGAAGTCGGGGCTGGTGAGGATGCGCCGCCAGGCCTTGCAGGCGAGGGAGGCGCGGACGAGGCGCGCGGGGTCGTCCGGCGGGATGCGGAGGAATACGCTGACGATGTCGTCGTCGGACAGCGTCGGCGGCGAGTGGCGGCTGTGAGACGGGCTCATCTCGCCGGATCTGGCCGGGAGAGTGGGGAATGAGAGGGCGCTCGTGGGGCTGTGGTGCGATGCAAGAGACCTAGTCCACGCCGCACTTGACTGGAGTCACGAGGCTGCCGCTGTTGACTTGTGATGGACGACCAGGCATCGAATGTTGTCGACTTACGCCTGAGCCTCGGCCGCAGCTTGCACTGCAGAGATACAGAGGCAGGAATCCTCGAGATAAACTCCGCCCATTCCTTCTTAGAACGCGCGCAAGACTCTCTACCTTATCCTCTCCGTTGAGAGTCGACTCTCGTGCCCAGTCGCCGCCCCGCTCCTTCTTGCTCTCCGATGGGTTTGCCGGCCGGCGAGGAGTTGGATTCAGTGGTTGGCTCCTCTTGTATAAAGTAGCAGTAGATTTAGGAGCAGAGTTTGCCTCTATGGCGATTGGCGCTATGCCGGACTGGAGCATACTGCGAGCGCCTCCGAGCGGTGGCTTGTGGTTAGCGGTGAGGCTTATTCCGGCGATGGTGGCGTGGTGCTGCGTGTGGCCGGAGTGGGCGGATCCGGTGTCTCCCTTCAATAAGCTCGATGGATATCCTCCTCTGCATCTTGCTTCCTCAGGTCTCCGCGGTGGAGAAGGAGAAGGTGGAGATGGAGAGTTTTTGCCTGCTATTCCCCTCTGGTGGACTCCTTGCGAGCTGCGGGGCCGGCGTGCTGCGCTGAGCCCGGCTCGACCTCCTGCGCAAGTCGGGGCGTGCCCCCCGCCGACGAGCCATCCTCGACGCCATGGTCTCGCCGTTTGGCGAGCGGTACATGCGGCGACCTCAACGGGATTCAATTCCCTATCGTCTTGTGCAGGCGACTCAGCTGCCTTCGAGATCCTCCTCGTCCTCCTCTGCGGCGGTGCGACGGCGAGGTTGCAGACGGCGGCGGAAATGGTGATGCAGATTGACCCAGGGTTGTGTGCGTCATTTTTTGTTTTTCTGGGGTGTTTTCTGCAAAAGGGGAACAGCTGTCCCGTTTCTGGATTTATCCAGTGTACTCGTTGTAATTCTGCCAATTAATCCAGAGACGTTTCAAAAAAATGTTGTCGACTTGCTTGACGCAAAGGCAGACTTCAGTCGCTCACCAATGAAGTGTTGATGAATGGATGCATTTTCTGAAAAAACCAACACAACCTGCTACTACTGACATTGCTGCTAGATGGATGCCACCACCAGCTGATCGCGTAAAGATCAACACCGATGCTTCCTTCAGTGAAACAACGAAAATCGCTGGATGGGGGGCAATATGCAGGGACAGTGAAGGTGACACCTGTTTTGCAGCCGCTGGTTCCCTTGTGAACATCGCTGACCCTCTACATGCTCAAACAGTGGCCCTGTCTAATGCGATTCAGCTAGCAGAGCAGATGGGAGTTGGGAATGTGATATGTGAGACATATTGCAGTATACTGAAGAATGCCATGACAACTTCAGATTTTGATATGGGGCCGCTGGGTACATGAAATTCCGTTTAAATGTGTGTTTTATCAGTGCTAGTGTGGCTTATGCCCCTTAGGCCTCGTTTGGCAGGAGTGTATTGAGGGGTGTTGTAGTGTATTATACCCCAGGTTTTTGGTGAAAACACCTCCTACACCCAATCCCCTTCTCTCCTTTCAATCCCCTTCCTAATCACCTCGTTCCTAAAACTCATGCTGTTTGGCTGGGGCATTAAATCGGACGTGGCTGAGGCATCGATGCCAGCGTCCAACGCCTCCAGGACTCAAAACGCGAGGGGGGTGAAGCGTTTTAAAAACACGTCAACCCTACGTGTATTGGAGTGTTTTCTGGGGTTTGGCCCAGCCAAAACCGGCCTGCCAAACGGTCTGGTAGTGGTTTCTGGAGTATTGAACATGGGCCGGGAAATTACACGATAAAACGCTTTGAAACACTTGCGCCGAACGAGGCCTTAGAGGTTGTAAGAAGCCAGCTCATGAGCTTGCTGCGTTGGGTTCAGGTTTAACTCAAGAAAACCATTCTGTGTGGACTTCGAGCTATCCTAATGTTGTAACCCGTTTGGTGACCGGCGATCGAGCCGTGTCTTAATGGAATGCTTGCGTTCCTGTAAAAAAAAATGAAGTTGATGGAGTATATGCACGAACTTATGAATTTTAGAGCATAATTTTAGAATCTCAAATCATCTCCATTGGCACCCCAAAATTTGTCTGGCATCTCCATTGGCTGCGGCGGGATGGCGCGACCAGTGAGGCTTAGCCGCCACCCCTTAGGGAGACAGTAGTCCATTGACACGTACAAATCGATGCGCCTGAAGAGCTAGGCCCTCGTCGATGACGAGACTATGGCCACGGTAGACGTCGATGTTCAAGTCGCCGGCCTCGTTTTTTGGGCCATTTAGAAGGGAGGGTAGCCGAAAATGATGCGGGGGGAGATCTGCTGGCCATCAGACGAGCGGGCTCCGCGCTATAAAGGGGTTGGGCAGGATAGGCGAAGCGGTCAAGGCGCCACCGACATCAACGCCGGTGAACATCAATGACAGTGATGCGTTGGCAGGCCTCAGGCGGCACGTGGAAAGAGGCGAAGCCGCCTTGGAAACCAGCTAAGCCATTATTTTGCTTAATAGGTCATTCTGCCTCCCTCGTGTCTAAGTAAATACAAGTTTCAGTTTTCCTATTCTTCTTCTAGTAGGCAGTCTTGATTAATAAATTATGTGCTCCAATGCTTCTAGTTGAAACCTGATTTAGAGGAAATAAGAGACCTAACTTATACAGGAGAACAGTTGGAATTCTCAACATTTCCATCACCAGAGTATGTGTCTACAGTATGAAGACAAAACCAATGGGCATTCTGAGTGAGGGAAGAATTCCACCTTCAATATGGAGAAACAAACACAATTTTCTGAGGCATTTTATGCACAGATCGAGGTGAGGCTTCATGGTTAATGTAACACAAAAAAGCACCTGACAGTTTCATGTTGACCTCTGCATGGTTCATGTACTTAATCAAATCCATATCTTTGAGAACTATGATCAAGCACCTGAAGCAGGCTCTGGGAAATTTTCGGCAAAATGGAGCTAACTAGAAGAGCTAGAGCATAGCCAACACAGTTCCAACTTCCAAGTAAAGTAAAAGAACCATATTCATTGGAATGAGTTTTGTCGGAATTTGAAATTACAGCTCAGACTCATATGCTCCAGCACATGCCTTCTAACCGTTTGCAAAATTTCATTGAGAAAATACATGTGTAGTCACCTGCAGAAGTAAATAAAAGGTGCTCAAAGAAAGGCTTTTAATAGCATTCATATTTTTTTTACAAACCACTACACATGTATTTTCTTGGCCAAATTTGTATGCAGCTAAAACACACATTCATGGTTTAATAATCACGCGGGAGCATATGAACTCGGGAGCATATGAACATCTACATGTTTCATGGATCGATCAAAATTCAAGCTCTGAAATTCCCAAAGGAGTTATATTCAAATTAATAGTCAGAATATTGCGCAACAGTTGCCCAATACTTATATGTAGAGCCGAAGATTTCTACTTAGTTCAGCACAAGTTCATCAAGCTTCCAGTTTTCTGGTTGCTCACGGATGCAGCCTGATGGGCAAGGAGTTTGTGCATGAAACAAGGGGAAAAGCTGACCAGGGAGCTGCATTCTCGAAAATAGCTATCGTGTTCTAATGCTCTGTGCTTTCAATGGCGTCTTTGGGACCAGAATTCATAAGGCGGTTCCATCGATAAGAAAAACGGCTTTCAGACCATAGTACCAATTATACATTGACCGTGAAGCTCTTTGGTCAGCTAGCAACTGTTAAAGGCAATTTCAGTAAGTGGGGAAATTGTGCTTTTGTGATGGCATGTAGCGCCCCGACCCGACTATTATACAGTGATACTGTGTCCCTGGTTATCCGTTACCACCAGACACACTATCAAAGCATAATAGAGAGATCAAGACTTGTGGAACAACTGGCACATCACAGACTCTACGACACAAATCATTATAATTCAACTCTTATAATAGAGAAAGATAGCAAAATACAAACAGAGTTCACTGACCCAACAATACATCAAGCGGAAGCGCAAAAGGTTGTTCTAAACAACAAGAACCAAAAATGGCCTAAGAGGCCTGCAAATAAACACTCCTGCGCCAGCTGTTCCGGGATGTCCCAACCTGCCACCTGGGAACCCCAGACTACTCGTCGACGTCCACAAAGAACCCACCTTCGAAGTCGGTGGAGTGCTCCTCTGAAACAAAACAAACGACGTTGAGTTCGACGAACTCGCAAGATTATATATAGAGCTTTAGCTCGATGAGGCTTTCAAAGTTTTATGGCTCTTTTGCATAAAACTGATTTTGTTTCATAAAAACAATACTCCATGGTATCGTCTAATCAGAATACTTTAAAAGAGGGGTAAGAAGTAACTCTTTTCTCTTGAAACACATTTCTCACCATCAACCACCATCATCATTGTACCTGTTCATCAAAGGCACCTCCCCGAATCACCCTCGAGGAAGTCAACCTTGCATTGGTGAGTGGTACTTACCCAAGTTTTAATCATTCCGTTAAAGTTATTCTATGATCATCGTCCATTCCCAAGTCGTCCATAACCGCGGACACGGCTTTTCGAAAAGATTTATCCCTGCAGGGTTGTACAAAGTGGAAGTCCCCGGAGTCCCGAGGGGCCCCAGCTCCTTCGCCACGCGTACCGTCCGGCACATTGCCTGATCATTAGCTCTCTTCCGGGGAAAGCCGGCTGGGTGGGAGCGGTGTCGACTTCTCCCTCGTTAAAGACTTTACAGGATCATCAGTGAGGACGGAACAGATCAACACACTGTCCCGTGGCCACTTATTTTTCTAACACCACCATCCTCATCTCAGTTCACACCACCATCAACGCACGCGCAAATGGAAAGCCAAACTAGAGGACCCTGGCTAGTCTCGCCCGAGTTATTTAGTCTATGAGGGTTCCTGCAATTGCATAGGCCTCACGCATGGTTGCAAGCTCAGTCTCGGTTCAGGAGGTACAGAACTCGCACCTAGGCGGCGAGAACGAGACAACCCACCACATTCCATGTGGCCTCTCATCCCCGCCTTTAAGCATGTTATTATCCGTCACCACAATTTCTCCACCATCAACTCTGTCATTCACACCTGTTCCCATCATGTACCACCATAGTACCTCTAGGCAAATAGCTAAGCATGGCTAAGCATCATCTAGCATAGCTAAGTATTTCATGGCCAACAATACAAACCTATGGTAATTAGGAGGGGAAACAGGTAAATGGCATAAGGAACCTTAATGCATTCTATAGGATACTCTAATCCAAGCAAAAAAACCTTTGGAACCGCATGCAATATTATAGTGGAGAAAATATTTGCGGAAACATAGGATAAGATATGCTCAGAGGGGGGATTACGCTTGCCTTGTTGAGCGGAGGAGTCAAACTGCTCGTCGGAGTAATGATGCTCAACTCCGAACTCGTGATCTACCGGAGAGCAAACAACACCGGAAAGCAAAAACAACAATCAACACATGGCAATTGTGCAATGCATACAAAAATGATGATATGACATTTTAAATGCACCCTAGAAGCTGTGCACAAGAGCAACAAGTTAAATGGGGTCCCCGTTATATTTATTGTATTATTTGGAATAAACCCCATATTTCAATTTAGTGATTTTGAATACTATTAGGAGTACATTTATGTAATTGGGATCAATGATGCATGATGACGATGATTTTGGACAGTTCATGCTTTTCTGAACATTTTGGTATAACAAACACAATTTCCCGATGTCCCGATAAAAAGTTATTAATTTTATAATCCCTCTTTTTAATTAACTACTTTCAATTATTTAAATTCCAAAGATAAATAAATTATCTACTCGACTCGAGGAAGAGGGAGGAAGTAGTAGAATCATCGACAAACGATGTCCTAAAGTGCGGGAGGGGGAGCGGGGAACATCCGGTATCGAAGGAGAAAGAAAAAGGAAACAGGAAAATAAAACAGTGCAAACCGGCACTCAGGCCGGTTTTGGCCGGAATTGGGCCGGCCTGTCTCCAGAGCAGCCCGGCATTGAGCCCGGCTAAGGCCGGTTTGAAAACCGGCCAGCATCCAGAGCGCCCCGGCCTTCTAGCCGGCTTGGGCCGGCCCAGAAGCCGTTTAGTGGACAGAGCGAAGCGGCCTCGTGGCCGGTTTAGGCCGTCTTCTTGGCCGGGCACGCGAGGAAAGAAGAGGACGGCGACGCCGGCGTACGGCCGCGGCGAGCGAGAGCAAGGGGTGCGCTAGGAGGGGAGGGAAGTGTGCAAAGGCACGGAAAGCTCACCGTGAGCGAGTGGACGTGGTCGGGGTGGCCGAAGATGGCGTGGCGGCGGCGTATTTGGGCGGCGGAGCTCCGGACGGCCGTGCGGGGAAACGGAGTTGGCGAGGGCGATTCCGCGCGGCTCGGCGCGATTCCTGTGGTGGAGACGAATCAGTGGACGCGGGGAAGCGGTGGGTGCCCTTCGATTCACCCGGGAACCTTCCAAGCGGCGGTGTCGAGCATGGCTAGCTCGGCGGGCATGGCGCCCGTGTAGGAGAGGAAAAAGGGGAGGGAACGGGAGAGGAGCAGGTGGGGAATGGGGTGAGCACGAGGTGGGGGCTCGATTCCCTTGCAGTGAGGGCAGAGGGGAGAGGGCACGGCGCGGCGCGTCGGTGATGCGGCGCGAGCACCACCCGCTCGGTCGCTACAGCGAGGGAAGAAGATGATTTTGCAAAGGGGTCCTTACAAGTTTTGAAATCCTTACAAATCGGTCCTTTTTCATACTGGACAAAAATCACAGCAGTTGCAAATGAATTATTTGGGCCAATTAGACACCTCCAAAAATTATGCCAATTTTTGGGTAACCTCTTTATATTAATTTGAAGGTCCCCTAATTTTTACAGATTATTTGAAATCCATTTGGTAGAGAAATAAAATAGAAATTGCTCACAGGCAATTTTGAGATACTCTCCTTTTATTTTTATTTTACAATTCAAAATAGTTTGTCAAAAATATCCTTGGAACTTTTGGAACTTCCTCGACAAATATGAGAAGACAAAGAATTTGTTTTGCAAAATTTGAGGGTCATCTTTGTTGTGAGATTTGTTGGAACAAGTTGGGCATTTTGTTTTCCAAATGTTGCCAAACCAAGTTAGTGTTGTTTAGCAATTGCAAAAGGAGGCAATGATGCATGCATGGAATGCAAAAAGTGGAAATTTTATTCGGGTTTTTAGGTTCTCAACTTTCGGGCTGTTACAACTCTACCCTCCTTACAGGAATCTCGTCCCGAGATTCTAGGAGTAGGAAAGAGGGAGAAGGGTTACAACGGTACTACACGATCTTCTCGGTTCAAGTGGCTTCTCTCCTGAAGAGGTTGACGAAGGGCATCATGGATATCTTCACCGGCTTCACTTCGTGGTCATCATCCGAATACACCATAGGACAGAAGGAAACCGCACCGGAAGGATGGAGCTTGGTGAGGATACACGACCGAGTACCTCCTAGTAGGACTTAGGATGAGGCTTCAAGCATCCCTTGAATTGACATTTAGGAGACACATACGGGTGACGGGAGATTGATAAGGAGTTTCCAATGTGTAGACAACTGTTTCTCAAAAGGGTGAGAATATGAACTTTGCACAAGGCTTTAAGTTTCTGAAGATGAAGGTTAAGCAAGATTCCAACAGATGAAGAGGCGGCTTAACCTATACGGCTTGAGTAGAACTTTCCTCACGGAGGAGCACTGCGGATCACAGAAGAAGGACCGGGAAGATGGACCAAGAGAATTTTAAAAACTCCGGGAACGATAGTATCGGGAAAACCTCTTGATGTTCTAGACATCGATGACGAGCTTCTTGAGGATCACCAACCGTCATTTCTGATTGCGATTCAGATCTGGTTAGGTGTAGAGATACTTCAGACTCGACAGGTATGAATAGGAAGTTTTTGCAAAGGATAACCACGGATTACAATTGCTAGGATCCCTATAAGTCAGACTAGAAGGTCCAACTCCAAAGGAGGAACAAGATTGCGGAACTCACATATTAGCAACTTGTCAGAAGACATCTGCACCTACATGAATTACTTGCAATGAGACATAGTTGAGCCCTTGTTGGGAAACATCAAAGAAGACAAAAGGATTTCTTGGAATCCTTCTCCTTCTTGAACAGTTCCACTAGTGGCTTGGAGGCATAGATGAAATTTCTCAAGGAAGGGAGGTAACAACGTACCATACCAAGAATATTTGCACATTCATGGTTTGAGTTGGGATGATTCCGAGGAGACAAGACAATTTACTCAGATCCACGGCAACATCTTTCAAAAATTGCACGTGAATCAGAGAAAGTCATTTCTAACTTCGAGAGCACATGCCTTGTGACGACATAAAGTTAGTGCTAACAAGTTTACAATGCTATGCCCACTATTCCATATAAATCTCCTCAAACATGGAGGAAAATAAGAGGTAGTTGATGGCCTCAACAACCAACTTATCTAGATACTCCAAGATGGTCGACTCATATGTCACATGAACGGGCATAAGCATTGCTCAGATTAACACATTCAGGGAGGTCGATCGGAGTTTGATTTGACGATAGCCCAATTCAAATCAAAAGATTTGGAGGGTAGCATATCCAAAGAGGAGATACCACCTGGTTTCAACATGAACAGACTAGACATCCCCTTGAGAATGAACTATAATAGATAGAGAATAATTCAGGACATCCATTACGAATTTCTTGGAGAAAGGAGTTGTTCAGAGAACCAGCTTACTCATAAGCTCAACATCCATTACGAATTTCTTGGAGAAAGGAGTTGTTCAGACAACCTGGCGATACTTCTGGAAAAACCTACAGAATATCATGATCCATCTACAGGATATCACGACATACCGGTGGATCTTGAGTTCGAGGGAGGATCATGCCTTTCGAGGCACAATGAGATGGTCTTGGAAGCTTCGGCACGAACCTAGCTCTTTGACCGAGGAAGGGCACTAGAGAGAACGAAGTGTAGGAGCATCACTTCATCAAGAGAATCATGATACTTAGCAGGAGTGCACACTCTTTATACCAAGATATCGTGCTACTCTAAGATGGAACAGAAGCAGAGACTAATAAACCTCTTATTCTGTGGACTACAAAACTTTGACCTAGCCCGAGAAATGGACAAGGTACTGGAGTTTGTTTCTCCTAACAAGGCGAAGTGGAAAAGTCTTAACGGACCAAGAGAGTGACTTGCATCAGAACACACCAATGCACGATAGAAACATGACGGTCAAACGAAAGACAAGGGTCGGAAAGAAGATCAGGGTAAGAAACATGCTCAGGAAAATCCTAAGATGTTGGAGATGCACCGGTTATTACTCAATTGTGATAACCATGCCCAAAAAGGACAGAGGCAGCAGAGTCACGAACATAGTTGGGAGACTCGCTAGGAGGATTTGTCGTAATCCAGATGGTTCCAAGACAGAACTTAAAACAAGGCTAAGGGAGAGCTGAAGTTACATAACCAGCTAAGGTGATAAATTAAGGTTCAACCATTTACCACACAGACCACATAAAGGACTTGGGTTAAAGGTCAGCTTCATGTACCAGGATTCACAATTAGCATGAGGATCACATGGTAACAACCCACATAATTCAACACGCCAGAATCAAAGTACAATCCGGGACCTTCTGTTCAAGACCTTGGGCTAAAACCCGAAGAAAGGAACAAATGAATAGACTTGATAAGAATGGAAGCGTTCGTAAACATCTGAGCTGACTTCGGAGGACAACGCAGTGGGAGCAACCGGACACATCACACTAGAGGTAGAACCCAAACCACGGGATCCTAAAGTTTTGAGGTGACAGATAAGAAGTAAAACCTTCAAACCAAATCGAGGTAAGATTGCTCCGAGATTAGAAGGTAACCAGGTAAGGAGTAAAAAGAATCCTAAGATGGTTTTTACAACTCATTTTTAGGTTAGAAATATTTTCACAAACACTAGACTCAACGTCGACCAGTAGAAGGGTTTCCTACAGGCAGTCCTGCTCTGATACCAACTTGTAGCGCCCCGACCCGACTATTATACAGTGATACTGTGTCCCTGGTTATCCGTTACCACCAGACACACTATCAAAGCATAATAGAGAGATCAAGACTTGTGGAACAACTGTCACATCACAGACTCTACGACACAAATCATTATAATTCAACTCTTATAATAGAGAAAGATAGCAAAATACAAACAGAGGTCACTGACCCAACAATACATCAAGCGGAAGCGCAAAAGGTTGTTCTAAACAACAAGAACCAAAAATGGCCTAAGAGGCCTGCAAATAAACACTCATGCGCCAGCTGTTCCGGGATGTCCCAAGCTGCCACCTGGGAACCCCAGACTACTCGTCGACGTCCACAAAGAACCCACCTTCGAAGTCGGTGGAGTGCTCCTCTGAAACAAAACAAACGACGTTGAGTTCGACGAACTTGCAAGATTATATATAGAGCTTTAGCTCGATGAGGCTTTCAAAGTTTTATGGCTCTTTTGCATAAAGCTGATTTTGTTTCATAAAAACAATACTCCATGGCATCGTCTAATCAGAATACTTTAAAAGAGGGGTAAGAAGTAACTCTTTTCTCTTGAAACACATTTCTCACCATCAACCACCATCATCATTGTACCTGTTCATCAAAGGCACCTCCCCGAATCACCCTCGAGGAAGTCAACCTTGCATTGGTGAGTGGTACTTACCCAAGTTTTAATCATTCCGTTAAAGTTATTCTATGATCATCGTCCATTCCCAAGTCGTCCATAACCGCGGACACGGCTTTTCGAAAAGATTTATCCCTGCAGGGTTGTACAAAGTGGAAGTCCCCGGAGTCCCGAGGGGCCCCAGCTCCTTCGCCACGCGTACCGTCCGACCCATTGCCTGATCATTAGCTCTCTTCCGGGGAAAGCCGGCTGGGTGGGAGCGGTGTCGACTTCTCCCTCATTAAAGACTTTCCAGGATCATCAGTGAGGACGGAACAGATCAACACACTGTCCCGTGGCCACTTATTTTCCTAACACCACCATCCTCATCTCAGTTCACACCACCATCAACGCACGCGCAAATGGAAAGCCAAACTAGAGGACCCTGGCTAGTCCCGCCCGAGTTATTTAGTCTATGAGGGTTCCTGCAATTGCATAGGCCTCACGCATGGTTGCACGCTCAGTCTCGGTTCAGGAGGTACAGAACTCGCACCTAGGCGGCGAGAACGAGACAACCCACCACATTCCATGTGGCCTCTCATCCCCGCCTTTAAGCATGTTATTATCCGTCACCACAATTTCTCCACCATCAACTCTGTCATTCACACCTGTTCCCATCATGTACCACCATAGTACCTCTAGGCAAATAGCTAAGCATGGCTAAGCATCATCTAGCATAGCTAAGTATTTCATGGCCAACAATACAAACCTATGGTAATTAGGAGGGGAAACAGGTAAATGGCATAAGGAACCTTAATGCATTCTATAGGTGTGGAGGTTATGCCGAACGGGTATACCTGCCACGGTGGATAAAACCTGGCCCACCAAGGAGGCCCATCAGATAAAGCCGGAGGGCTTAATGGAGAAGGCCTCATGGGCTTAGGCGCAAGGATAAGCTCTGGGCTGGCTTAGTGAAGTCCAAGACGAAGGCCTGGCTGCGTTCGCCTTAGGGAGCAAGTTAGGGTTTGTTACCGTGTTAGTCTAGGACTCATGATCTAGGTCGGTTAAGGCTTTCCTTGTAGGGGAAGGCTTGGCGCCTTTATAAGCCAGCCTTCCAGCAGCCTTAGGGCACGCATACAATCTCATTGTAACCTGTACACATATTCTCCTTGAGTGAATTATAGCAGCACGTAGGATCTCGCCGCCGTGTGAGATCCGAAGCTGGGTAAGATCGTGTGTGCAATCCCGTCACTGGAACCCTCTACGTTCTTCCCCACCTCCTCTACGGTACGTATGAATCATATAGTAGTTCCGCGTTACCAATACCTCGACAGTTGGCGCCCACCGTGGGGCCCAAGGCGTCGGGAGTTTTGTTTCAGGCGGGAGCATTGGGCGAGATCGGCAAGACTATGGCGGTTGGTCGCGCCCGCATCATCAACAACTTTGGGTGCATCGAAGACGACGGTCCTACGTCCCAGCAAACGACGCACTGGTGTCAAGCTTCGTCGTCCCCTTCGGCACCATCAACATCTTCATGGGTTTTACGGCTGAGGCGTATGGATTCCCCAGGGGATCCGCCGCCTTTTGGCCCACCCACCACCCCATCGATTATGCAATCGAGCAACAACACAGATCGGATCAGGCCTTTGTCTATCGCGATCTGAGTGACTCTGATACCCAAAGCGATTCTGACTCCAGCTCTTATGAGCTTATGGAGCCCGCCTCTCGCTTTGTTGGTGTCATTGACGCATCTGGCCCTAAGCCGGCCGAATCTGACCCTGAGTCAATATTACCTGCCTTACAGACAGGAGCAGACTCAGAAGCCGGATCTGATGGCACCGCTCCAATGGCGGAAGATTCAGATCTCGATGAGCATAAGGAGGAAGACTTTGCAGCACAGGTTGCCGCGCGAGGCTATGGCTCATCCGATCCAAACGAAGTCTTAATGACTTTCCCGGCACAGATAGCTATGGAGGATGGTGCGGCCGCGGCTAAGCCAGACGAGGCTGAAGTTTCCTCTAGCATCAAACACATTGGTGACAAGGCGGAAAAGCCAGAGGATGTGCTGGACCCTAAAGGCCTCCCCCGGCTACGCCTATTGAAGAAGACCTGGACGGTCAAAGGAGGAACACATGCGCGCATTGGAGCTTCTCAAAACACCTTTGGGACCAAATCCAACCGCGGTTGAACTTGAGGAAAGACGGAAAGCGCTCCTGGCTGAGACTGAAGTCAACATCAAGTATAAGTTGTCCCTCCTGAACAAGGAAAAAGAGTTAATCCTAGTTGGAAAGGCTCTAGAAGAGGAAGAGTACAGCGTGAGCGCATGTTGAGAAATTCCGCAAAACGAAGTATACGTGACCCTCTTCTGCATCGGGATCTGCAGGGAAACTTCGAGAAGCTTCTGCCCAAAAGCCTTTAAAGCCTTGGCAGAAATACTCTTTCAAGTTAACCCTGATGGAGTCATATTCTTCTCCACCCCGCCAAAAACCTAGAGGCGGCCAGGGAAATCATGGGAGACGAAGCAGTCCCAATTGAAGAGCGCCACCATTATTCTAAAATGCTCATCGAAAAGGCGGTAGAGCAGCAGGCTAAGGCGGACTCAAACTCAAAACTGGCGGACGATACGCGTCTTTGCAAGACAGCCGTTGCCGGCGGTGGGGATCCAGAGGAACCAGCTGGTTCCAGTAGCCATGGCAATAAGGGTAAGGAACCCAGGAAGGACAAAGTTCCTGACAAGCACAGGGATGAGTCAAAGACTGGGTCCAACGCCATAGTGACAAAGGCAAGGACGACCACCGGCAAAAGGATAACACACGCCATAAGAAGAATGATCCGCCTCGCCGTGAAAGAGATCAAGACAAGGACGCACGGCGTGGGAGTGACCGGCTTAACATGCCACCTCCGCCCGCAGCACGGGCAAGAGACGAAGGAAAAGGGGCAACAGAGATCCGCCTCAAAGGCGATCTCGCTCCCGCTCCCCTCATCGCCAAAGCCGTCAGGAGGAGCCAAGGCGTAGCCAATCCAACAAAGGGCCAGCCAGGGAAAACACTCATATCTCAGACGCCCGCATCCGTCTCGATGAGATTAAAGCGGCCAAAGAGGAGTCTTACCTGGGCCCTGTGTGCTTTGGACCGGCGATTCGCAAGGTGCAACTCCCATCCTCGCTAGGCAATGTCAAGAAAATTGTGGACAAGTACAATGGCATTGACAAACCGGACATATGGCTGCCTGATTACATCCACGCCGTTGGTATTAATGACGGTGATTACAATGCAGCTGTACGTTTTCTTCCACTCATGTTGGAGGGAACGGCCCGGTTGTGGATCGACACTTTGCCAGAAAAGAGTATCCACAATTGGCAAGACATGCAGAAAACATTCATGCAACACTTCTCATGCACATACAAACGTCCAAAGGCTTACTCAGATCTACTAAAGTGTGCTCAAGTGGAGGGGGAGTCAAGCAGAGCTTTCATAGCTCGATGGACAGAGACAAAGAATGCATGCGAAGACGTTTCTGAGATCCAGGCCATACATGCTTTTATGAACAGCCTGAAGAAAGGCAACATGATGAGATATATGTTAGCCAGCCAAAACATCAAACACCTCGGCGAGCTCTTAGACAGCGCGAACAATTACGCTGCAGCAGAAGACGACGCTCGAGCTGACGACGGCGATCTGCGCATGGACATAGCTGTTAACCCGGAAAAGCGAAACAACAATCAAAGCCGGAAAAAGAAGGAAGCCAACGATGCGCCAGGACCATCAAAGGAGGTAGCCTTTGCCAATAAGAAGGGTGGCCAGAGGGGCTAGCAGATGGCAGAAGAAGAGCGATGACAGTCAAGGGTCAAGACCCATTAAAATCACCTATGACGACATCAAAGATGAACCTTGTGCCCATCATAGCAAGCTTGGCAAATGCACCCATACCAACAGGCAGTGCCGCCTTAACGATGATATCAAGAAGGATCCGACGCTGGCTTCAAGGCAAAACAGTTCAAGCGCAAGAACCGTAAAGACAAGAAAGAGCAGAAGGACAACGAGGAAAGTGCTTCGGAGCCGAAGATCAGGAGCCAAAGCACAAGAGGAGCAACAAGTTTCCAAGGGTCGAAACAAGCCTTGTCACTTCCTTGCCACTCCTTCGGCCAAAAAGGAAAAGGCAGCCTGGAGGGAACTCAATGCCACTATGCCAGCGGTTCCCCAGTATCTCAACTGGTCCGAGCACCCCATTACATGGGACCGCAACGATCATCCTGATCATATTCCACAGAACCCAGGGAATTACGCGCTCGTTGTAAACCCAATTGTGCAGCAATGCAGGCTTTCTAAGGTGCTTATGGATGGAGGGAGTAGCATCAACATCCTCTATCTTGAAACCTTAAAGCGCATGCGCCTTTCTGAGACACAGCTAAAACATAGCACAGTCAAGTTTCACGGCATAGTGCCAGGCAGGCAGGCCAGTTCTATGGGAACAATTGTCTTAGACGTCACCTTCGGTGACGAAACAAACTATAGGACTGAGGAAGTTGCCTTTGAGTGGTGGAATTCAAAAGTGCGTATCACGCAATCTTTGGCCGCCCAGCCTTTGCCAAATTCATGGCACGCCCGTGTTACATCTACAGCAAGCTCAAAATACCTGGACCAAACGGCGTCATCACGGTCAATGGCGACTTCAAGAAGGCGAAGGAATGCGAAGCAGGAAACGCCGTCTTAGCAGAAGCAGTCATCAGCAAGGAAGAGCTGGAGCAGTACAAGAAAGAAGTTAACACCAATGAAATGCCGGATGGTAAAAGCCTCCTTGCGCTTCGGACGTTACTTCAAGGCCAGCTCAAACTCGAAGAAGATCGTGCTGGACAACGCTGATGCAAGCAAGACGACGAACATAGGCGGGACCTCAGTGACGCATAGGAAGGCGCGCTCGTCAAGTTCCTCCGTGAGCAACGGGATATTTTTGCATGGTCACCATCAGACATGCCAGGAGTACCCCGGGAACTTGCCGAGCACAGCCTTAATGTCGCCAAAGGTGCCAAGCCAGTAAAACAAGGTCTTCGTCGCTTCGGTCCAGAGAAGAAGAAAGCAATAGGAAAAGAGGTAGCTCGGCTTAGTGCCGCTAATTTCATTAGAGAGGTTATCCACACAGATTGGCTAGCAAATCCTGTATTAGTACCTAAGAAGGACGTGAAAGACTTGCGCATGTGCATAGATTTCACCGGCTTAAACAAAGCCTGTCCTAAAGACCCCTTCGCATTGCCGCGAATTGATCAGGTCGTAGATGCTGTATCAGGTTCTGAATTACTATGCTTTTTGGACGCTTACTCTGGCTACCACCAAATTAAGATGAAGGAGTCTGACCAAATTAAGACTTCCTTCATCACACCTTTCGGAACGTTTTGCTACATAACTATGCCTTTCGGGCTTAAAAACGCTGGCTCAACGTACCAACGGTGCATACAACGTTGCCTACACGATCAAATAGGCCGCAATGTTCACGCTTATGTCGATGACATTGCCGTTATGTCGCGAAAACGCGGCGATCTCATCGTTGACCTTCAAGAAACCTTTGATAACTTAAGAAAATATAACATGAAGCTAAATCCGGGAAAATGCTTTTTTGGCGTCCCAGCAGGAAAACTTTTAGGCTTCATTGTTTCAGAAAGAGGTCTTGAGGTTAACCCAGAAAAGATTCGAGCTATCATGGACATCAAAAAGCCTACTTGTCTTAAAGATGTCCAAAGGCTCGCAGGATCTGCAGCAGCTGTAAGCCGATTTATTAGTAGGCTTGGGGATAAAGCTTTACCCCTATACAGGTTGTTGAAGAAAACTAAGACGTTCGTCTGGACTGAAGAGGCAGATGCAGCCTTAGCACAGTTAAAAGACGCCTTAGTTTCAGCACCAATATTAGCGTCTCCTCTACCACAAGAGCCGATGCTACTTTACATGGCGGCTACCAACCTAGTTATTAGTGCAGTGGTTGTTGTTGAGCGAAAGGAAGAGGAAAGGAGCTACCGGAACAAAGGCCGGTATATTATATCAGCGAAGTCTTCTCCGAATCCAAACAACGATACCCTCACTATCAGAAGCTGGCTTATGGAGTTTTCTTCGCAGCCAGAAAATTACGCCATTATTTCCAAGAGCACCCAATCACGGTAGTCAGTAAGGCGCCATTGGGTGACATTATAAACAACACCGATGCCACTGGACGTGTGGCTAAGTGGGGAATTGAATTGGCAGCCTTCGACATCCAGTACAAGCCACGTACAGCCATCAAATCCCAGTCCTTAGCTGATTTCATCGCAGACTGGACAGAAGCAATGGATGAACTTCCCCTCCCTGACGAGAATATTGGGTTATGCACTTTGACGGCTCCAAAATGTTGCAGGGATCGGGAGCTGGCGTGGTACTGAAGAACCCTAAAGGAGACAAGATGTGCTATGTCTTGCAGATACACTTCAATGCCACTAATAATGTTGCAGAATACGAGGCTCTGTTGCATGGATTGCACGTCGCAAAGGATTTGGGCATTAGCCGTCTTTTGTGCTATGGCGATTCAGACCTCGTTGTTCAACAGTTAGAAGGGGCATGGGACGCGAAGAGCCCTACAATGGCTGAATACCGACGCACGGTAGACGAGTTTGGTCGGTGTTTTATCGGCTTAGAAGTCAAGCATATCAAAAGGGAGGAAAATGAAGCAGCGGACGCCTTAGCCAGAATGGGCTCGAAAAGATCGAAGGTGCCCTCCGATATATTTTGGAGCACCTGTACGTGCCGTCTATTAAAGGCGGAGATGAGGATGACCCCATGGCTTCGCAGTCTGTTTCCGTCATGCTGGTGAAGCCAGACTGGACACAGCCCTACATAAATTTCCTCCTTAACAAGGAAGAGCCAGAGGATGAAGTATTAAGGCGGCAAGTTGTGCGCAGAGCTAAGGCATACACAATAATAAATGGAGAGCTATACAAGCGGAGTACCACAGGTGTATATCAACGATGCGTTTCGCCGGAAGAAGGACAGAGATACTAGAAGAGATCCATGGTGGATGTTGCGGTCATCATGCCTCTGCCCGAGCAATTGTCGCCAAAGCTTTTAGACATGGATTCTACTGGCTCACAGCAAAGCAAGACGCAGAAGAACTCGTCAAGAATGCGTTGGATGCCAAAAGTATGCAAGACAGCCAAAGATGCCAGCCCAGGAATTGCGCACCATTCCAATCACGTGGCCATTTGCGGTCTGGGGACTGGACATGGTAGGTCCATTCAGGACTGCGCGAGGCGGCGTCAAACATCTCTTAGTTGCGGTGGATAAATACACCAAGTGGGTTGAAGCTAAGCCCATAAAAAAGCTTGATGGGGCAACAGCCAAGAAGTTCGTCATTGAGGTTATAACGAGATTTGGCGTCCCCCACAGTATCATTACGGACAATGGGACAAACTTCGCCGTAGGAGACTGGCAAAGTACTGTGGTGAAGTTGGTATTCGTTTGGACTTAGCATCTGTGGCTCATCCACAATCGAATGGCCAAGTTGAGCGAACCAACAGTATAATTCTACAGGGAATAAAGCCAAGATTAGAGTGCCTTTGCATAGAGCAGCTGGAGCATGGGTAGAAGAATTACCTGCTGTCTTATGGAGCATACGCACAACTCCAAGCAGTGCAACAGGCTACACCCCTTTCTTTCTCATATATGGCGCTGAAGCGGTACTCCCAACCGATGTCCTGCACGACACACCTCGTGTAACAGCCTACGTCGAAGCAGACGCAGAAGAAGCCGACAGGACGGCTTAGACCTTCTCGAAGAAGAGCGTGAGATAGCGCTTCAGCGCTCCGCCATTTATCAGCAGAACATGCGGCGTTACCACAGTCGCAAGGTAAGACGGAGATCGTTTCGAGAAGGCGATTTGGTGCTTCGCCTTGTTCAGCAAAAGGAGCACAAACTATCTCCCATATGGGAAGGACCCTTCGTTATCAGCAAAGCGCTTAAGAACGGGGCATATTATCTTGTGGACCTCCGTGATATCGAGAAAAAGAAGAAAAGAGGCCGCAAAAGGAAAAGGAACGAAGAAGCAGTGCTCAAGGAGACGAAACGTCCTTGGAACATTGAGCAGCTACGTCCTTTTTACACTTAGCAATTCTATTGTAATCACACCATATATGATTATGAAATAAAAGTCTTTGGTTCCCTCAATTATTTTTATGCATGAGTTCTCGCCGTCTTTTATTTCCATTTGATCATATATTTCGATAAAAATATCAATGTTAACCCGAATTGGCTCGTGCTTGTGGTTACTCACATGATGCTTTTGCCTTAAGGCCTTACAAAAATTAAAATTGCATCCGTCTAAGAGTATTTATCTGATCGCGTATATGCTGGCTTGTCTTAGTAGATGCTTTACGCACCAAAAGCCGGCGCCGTTTCTGTGTTTAAACAGTTTGGTTACTAACCCTGTTGCCAGCGAAGTGTTCCGTGCCTTAGGTTCTGCCAGCATACGAAAAGGCTAAAGCATATAAGCCAGAAAACTTGAAGACGGATAAGGAGCATAGTTTGCAAGCCTTTTAAAAATAAGTGCATGCGTTGCAAAACAAACATGTTCAACAGATAAAAAGGCTCCTGCCATTACAAAACATAACTTAACAAGTCTTTTGTGCCATCTTTCATGACACGCTTAATGCAAAGTTTTTCCTGCATCTTATGCAGGGGACTGAGGAGGCGAAGACGCAGGGGACTTGGATGGATCCAGCGTAGCTTCAGACTCGCCTTCTTCTTCTTCTTCATTTCCGTCTTCTGACTCATCGCCATTGCCAGTGGTGGGTGCTTCGGCTTCGTCATCAGACACGTCGTCAGGACGGGGAGGCACAGGCTTCTTGGAGAAGAAGATAGCAAGTCTACCATCTCAGCAACGGCTGAGGCAAAGCCAGAGACAGAGGCATAGACCTTTTCTTTGATGAGCTCGTTGCCGTCTCTGTCCTGGCTGGGAAACACTTGATAACGCGCCACATGTTGACTTCGGGGTAGTGGCCGCGAACAAGTCCTAGAGCAAGTTTTGCTCCGCCTCTAGCTGCTGAGCGAAGACGCTCCACCACCTCTGGGACGCAGTTCTGAAGAAGTGGCAGTAAGTTGCTGGTGTTTGTCACTTGGGGCAGCTGTTTTGGGAAGATGTTGGCGACAACGTCTCTTCCAGCAGTGTACAGCCCTGACACAATTTCGCCACACTCCAAGATAAGCTCCAGGCGCGTCTCAGAGGTAAGCCTTTCCCCAAACCCAGCTGGAACTGTGGAAAGGAGGAATGAAAAAAGTTAAGGCGTACTGAAGTGTTGAACAAAGGCGAAAAATGACAGAAATGCGAAAGTAAAAGAAGAGGCTTACTTAGCAGTTTTCGTCAATGGCGGTGCTCTCATCAGCTTGGCGTTCAAGACGACCTTGTAAGCTCTGGATTAGGAGCCCATCCTTTTCAGCCTGTCGCTGCAGTTTCAGAAGTTCTGCCTTCAGTTTTCTTGCCCTTCAGCAGCGCTGTCTTGGACGGCTTTAAGATTGGCCTCGGCCGTCTTTCGGTTCTCCTCCAGTTGCTTAAACAAGGCGGCATTTTCCCGCCTTACAACTTCTATATCGCCAGTCTCGCTGACGATCTGTTTTGCCTTCGCCACAACAGCTGGAAAGACACATTGCATGTGTTGAGCATCTTATGCCTTAAAATGAACTAAAGTCACATGCATGTGAAAGAACACATTTACCTTCGTTCGCCTTATTTTTGGCGACGGCTTGCTTGAGCACTTGCCTTTGGTTACTCAGGAGTACCACAGATCGCACGTAAGCTGCTCGCTGCTCTGCTAAGGCAAGGGCAGTAGTAAGTAACAAAGGTAAAGACAATAAAGTATAGCTACAAGGGCTTGGGGACTGAGTCTTTATCAACATTAAAGAAAGGCCATTACGTCGGCTTAGTCAAAGCGCAACGTAATGCCCGGGGACTAGTATGTACATAAAGACGGAATATTTACCTGCATCATGGCCTTTAAGGCTTTGTAGCTCTGCTTCATTGTGACGTACAGCTCGTCACAATTATCTTCCAGGTTCAGATGGTCAATGTTTGGCCAACTGGCCTTAGCTTCGGAGGCGGCTCGTTACGCTCCTTCTCATCGGCAAGCATGGCGGCGATGTTGGGTAAGATGTACCCCTCGTCGTCAAAGAGCTCTTGCTTCACCATGTTGCGGATAGCTTCACGAGTGATGGGCTCGTTCGGCTCTTCTGACTGAATACCGCCGCCTTCCCGGCAGCGGCAGCCCTGGCCAACTTTTCAGTTTCCGTCTTATCAGGAAAGACGGCTGAGTCCAAATCTATATGATGGTCTCAGATGGGCCTGGGGATGTCTCTTGTTGAACGGAGGGAGTGGGTGGAGCGATGGCCGGAGAAGGCTCAGTTTTCCTTTGTCTGGAAGAAATTACTTTCTTCCTCTTAAGAGGTGCAGTTGGTTTGATCCTGCAAATCACATACAAAATAAGATAACATTCATACACATTGTTCGCCTTACTAAAGAAATTAAGGTTCGGCTTACTTCTGTACTGGAGCATTAAAGGCCGCATCTTCATCGTCCTCAATGTCGAGCACTTCGGCGTTAGCAGGGATGGCTTTCTCACGCTTCCGCCTTTCTGCTGCTGAAGTAAAATATGCAACAAAGATGTGACCGTCCTATTTCAGATATGCAACAAATTTATCTAGGATCAACATTTCATTCATCAAGTAATAAAAAAGTTCTCTCTATGAGCATTTCAGTTTCAGTTATGAACAATCAGATTTCTGATATGCAACAGATCCCATGATCATTTAGTCAAGAAAAAAATTGGAACACATTGAATAACTTAGAAAACTTATAAGACCGGTAAAGATGCGTGTGCAGTACTCACCAGTATGCACTCATGAACTCAAGCACATTGTGTGCAAGAAACAGAAACAGCTCACAATTAGTAAATGATTCCAGGAATTTAGGAGAAGCAAGGAAATCTTCAACAGTAAATTAAAAAAAGGGGCCGTTGCAGATCCGTTCTCACTATTTTCCTTATATCCAACAATAACTCATAACACACCAGAACCTTAGAAAAATTCAGAGATCTCTTAAACGCTTACATGTTCTTTAGGGCCGATGCCACTTAGCCTAAAATAAAGTGCACTAACGTTTTAAGAACCATAAAATAAGGTCAAGAAAATGCTTGTCATATGTTCGCATAACCTCTTCTGCTGGACTGATGAATTGAATATGTTTATTTGTTGTATGACATCTTATAATGTCTGTTGCCAATTCAATAACCATCTTATGAAGGATAGACCAAATTGTATCAAACAAACAAGCAGAAGGATCAACTGTCAGTTCACACATCTTTCTGAAGAACATTGCAATCGCCAATAGCCGACATAAAGAATAAATGACAGTAGTGGGATCTCCAGGCACAATTCTTCAAAAAACAAGCAGTACCACATATTCCAAAGTAAACAGCCAGCAGAACCGATCATTGCTATTGTTCTATCTCCACGTGTGAAATTAGTTAATTCAGGCTTACCACTGATTCACCATGCATGGTTAATCTGACTAAAGAGGCTGATTCAATAATTTGGGTGCTTCTGTGATGGACAACATGGTTGGAAAATCTTGGACCATAACATGCCAGAATGTACTAGCCCTTGAAGACCTCAGTTTGGGGTGCCATTGGAGTGAAAATTCCTACAACAAATTTTCACACGGAAGCTCTGTATGCAATGCAGGTGGGTCGAGTCGAGTATACTGTGAATTCTATAGATGATTGAACTTTGAAGCCTTGCCTATGTGTTAGATCTGAATAAGACAGGGATTTGCAGGCTAGAAAGCAGAGATGGAGCTAATGGACCTGGCTTTCAGAAATTCTCAGGACATGGTTTTGTTCACTTGCCTTCTCTCACTATGTATGCATGATCGGACACACAAGTTGTGCCAACTCTACATACTCATATGTGTGATGAGCATGCAGTTGTCACAACACAAATTAACAAGTCTCAGTCACAGCACACTGAAAACATTTAGTCAGACGTCATATCATAATTCAGAACAAAGTAACAGTCTTATATAATTATATTGTAACTGACTAGAAAGCTACCGCAGCATTCCTTTAAAAGCAACAAACTGCCTAGAAAGCTATTTTTCCTCTGAAACCAAGTCAAACACTCCATACTTCAGAACATACCCCCAAGAAGCTCCACATTTCTCCATATATAGAAACTTGGTCATTACTCATGCAGCTCCAGAATTTCTCTACATGGAAAAATGGTCGAGTGTTAGTGATTTAGTCCGTTGCAACAACAACGATACAGTGACCTCTAATATGACAAGCTAATTGTCCTCGAGTACTGAAGTACTAGTATAGAACTATAGATCGATCACTGTTGCAGTACTAGTTAATATGAGCAATGGTTAACTCATCGATCAAAATCTTACCATGCAAAATGGCAGCCAGTTCTACATGCTGATGGATGGATGGATGGATGACCCATGTCATGGCAGTGGCATCATGCGCCTAGCATGATCTGGAACAAGATACAGTTAGAAACAAGGTTGAAACAAGTTAGTCAGAATGCATGTAAAGAATCGCCAATCACAAGAGAGCTAACATATAATAGCACCGCACAACATGTTCAGATACAAAGGCTAGCTAGTACCTTGAGTGTAGAAGCTTATCCAAGGAGCGACATAGCGAACCATTTTTTCTTCGGCAACCTTCTTCGTTCGGCCTGAACTGAGCTCAACCGTAAACAACCCAGCATATGTATTCAAGAAAACGACGCCTTCTGCGAAGCCACATACACTGGGTCCAGACTCATAGCTTACACTCACGCGAGGTTTGGGTATGAAGGCCCGTGTGGGGAGCAGCTTCTCTAGCTCGATGACCTTGCGCTGCGTCCATGCCAGAGCCCCAGCCTCGGCTGAACAGACGGAGAGCCTAGTCCCTCGTAAGCCCGCAAACACCATCATGCCGTCTTCCGCCGATACAAATACAGGGCGGTCAGCCCAGTCCACCTCCGGCACATCGATGACAGATAGTTTCTGCTCGCCCAGCTTGTACTGCAGAACTCTGCAACTGTACCGGAACGGAAAGTAAAGTGTGTTTCCCACAAGGATGCTGCGCCCGGACGCGTCTATGTCATCCTCAAGCTTCAGTGTGATGATGTTGCTCCACACACCAGACTCCGATGAGTAGACGCAGGCGGACGTGGTCCAGTCGGAGGAACCCACCATGGCTACGAGGAAGGGGTGTCCATGACATCCGAGGTGGTTGCAGTGTTGCTTGGCACAGAGCACCGCTGCAGTCCAGGATTGGCGATCGATTCTGGGGAATGGAACGCCCCACCGGCCGTCGGTGATGGGGTCCCAGACGATGTACCCGCTGGTGAGGAGCCCGTAATCACCGCCCACGGGCTCTATGAGGATGCGGCCGTGGCGGGAGTCGACGGCCTTCCAGTTGGAGGGGTAGGAGTCGGTAGCTGACGGGCGGCGGCGGGTACCTGACGGGAGGCGGAAGGCTGTGGTTGGGATGAAGCGGGAGAGGTCGCCGCTGTTCCAGGACCAGAAGTTGACGACGAAGCCGAGCATGGGTGGCGCGCCGTGGAACTCGCGGTAGAGGCGGCAGAACAGGGGATCGGTGAGGATGCGGCGCCAGGCCTTGCAGACGAGGGAGGCGCGGACGAGGCGTGCGGGGTCGTCCGGCGGGATGCGGAGGAACATGTTGATGGTGTCGTCGTCCGGCAGCGCCGGCGACGAGTGGCGGCTGTGCGACGGGCACATATCGCCGGATCTGGTCCGGGAGAGGGGAACTGCCGGCGCGCGGGGGTGGGAACTGGGATTGGTTTGGGTGGAAGAAGGCAGTGGGCCGACTCGGTGCGCTGCATCGTCAATGCCTGGTCAGATGCGTCCGGTCACATTCAGCTGCGGTAGTCTCGTGAGTCGTGAGTCGTGAGTTCGTGACTCGACATAAAAATTGTAGAGAAAAAGAGAAAAACTCTTACTGCCTTTCATTAAAATGAAATGAAATGCCTAACTTTGACCACTAATTTTATGAACAAAATCTGAGGTATGTGCCACGTCCCGCTGCAGCATAGCGACTAGAGCTGAGCCTGCATATTCTGCAGCGGCAAGACACCATGACACCGGAGCAACGACGCCACCCCGACAACGCCCCCAACAACTATGGCAGCTGGTTCAAGCACTTTCGGCGGGAGAGGGACGACACCCTCATGCGCTGGGACATCACGGAGAGGTACACGAGGGAGCGCCGCAAGCACTGGTTGCACGGCCGCACGCTGGAAGGCGTGGTCGCCTAGGAGAGCCAGCGGAGCTGCCGCTGTCCCGGCAGAGCTGCCTCTCCAGGTTGCACCGTAGCGCATTGGTCCGCTCCGCATCGTCAAGGAGGAGCCCGGGAGCAAGGTGCGTGGCAAGCTCCCCGCCGTCGTCAAGGAGGAGCTAGGCCCCTGACACGTTCACTGCCGTCAAGGAGGAGCCAAGGGCCAAGCGTCGCAATGGTGGCACTGTCAAGGAAGAGCCCCAACCCGAGCTCGAGGAGGACCTCCCTCCAGAATGGTGTGTCGTCGCCTCTCCGAGTCACCGTCGGCGACGGCCGGGGACACACCCTGCTTCACCGTGGCCCTTCTCTGTTTTGCCAATGACCCCGTGGCGCCACCCGCTCGACCCGGAGGAATGCCCGGGCTTCTACCTAACGATAAGCGCTTCGCTGGAGCAACATCCCGAGGTGAACCAGCTGCCGCCGACCGTCGTGAAGGCGGAGTTAATCGACGGCGTCGTGGAGCAGGGCGTCGTGAAGGAGGACGCAGGGCCATCGCCGCACCCAGAACCCTACAACGACGAAGTTATCTACATCTCCGATACGATTAGAGGTCGGCTAGGGTTTAGGCCCGACAAATCTCTACCAAATTTGTGTAAAAAAATAGAATTTGAATAAAATTTACCCCTTTTATTAATTTTTTAATTTAAATTTTGGCCTGCATTTTATTTGAGGAGTGCCGGTGTGCAACTTGTCCGGCACCCCAAAACATACAGAATTTGGGTGATGACAGACAAAATTTGGAGGTGCCAATGGTATGATCTAAAATTCTATAAATATCGGAAACCGCAGCAGCACTCGAGCACCACTGCACCCTTTATTTGAATTTATTGAAAATCGCACTTTTTTGCATCAAAAAAATCTGAAAAAATTTACACCAACACACATGCATATCCCGCAGGTACGCCAGAAATTTCGTAAAGAAATTCATTATATTTTGGGCTAGGCAAAAAAGTGAAAATTTTGACAGATTTTGCACACTTTACACACTTTTTACTGACTAGAATTTTGTTATTTTTATACAGCTCGGAATACGACGTTTTTTGCACCATAAATTGGCACGCACGTAACAAACATGAATAAGTATCTCAGGAATTTTTTTCAGATTTTTTTGAAACATAAATTTAAAATTTTCAAAATTTTCAAATATCAGGTTCACTGCAGCTCGGGAGCTGCAAATCTGCGTCCTATAAATATGCTCTATAAAAATTCAGAAGTCTTATTTTCATAAATTCGTGCAGGCACTCCATTAGCTTCACTGGTCAATGCGACCGTGGTCTGCCTTCGCGTCAAGCAAGTCCACAACATTCAATGCATGGTGAGACACGTCCGGTCACATCGAACTGCGGCAGCCTCGTGACTGTGCGAGTCGAAGTCGATCTTCACTGCCCCGCGTCGTCCAGTCTTCCACCGCCCAAACCAGACAACCAGTCCCTCCCACTACCCTACTCTCAATTTCCCCACTCTCCCGGGCCAGATCCGGCGAGATGAGCCCGTCTCACAGCCGCCACTCGCCGTCGGCGCTGTCCGAGGACGACATCGTCGCCGTATTCCTCCACATCCCGCCGGACGACCCCGCGCGCCTCGTCCGGGCCTCCCTCGTCTGCAAGGTCTGGCGGCGCATCCTCACCAGCCCCGACTTCTGCCGCCTCTACCGCGAGTTCCACCGCACGCCACCCATGCTCGGCTTCGTCGCTAGCTCCTGCCCTCAGTACAGGGAATATGACTCCCGCTTCATCCCAGCCACAGCCTTCCGCCTCTCAGCAGATCCCGACTTCGAGCACGATAACTGGAAAGCCCTCGACTCCCGCCACGGCCGCATCCTCATCCAGCCCTTCGACGGCCGTGGGAACTCCACCAGTGTATACTTCGTCTGGGACCCCATCACCAACGGCCGGTGGGGAGTCCCGTCTTCAAGAATCGTTACCGATTCCTATACTGCCGCAGTGCTCTGTGCCAAGGAACACTGCAACCACCTCGGCTGCCATGGACCGCCCTTCCTCGTAGCCATGGTGGATTCCTCCTACGACGGGACAACGTTCGCCTGCGTCTACTCATCGGAGTCTGGTGTGTGGAGCGACACCATCACGCATTACATCGACTCCCACGGCCGCAGCATCCTTGTGAGAAACACACTCCACTTTCCCTTTGCCGAAAGTTACAGTGTTCTGCAGTACGAGTTGGGCGAGCAGAAACTATCAGTCATCGATGTGCCGGATAAGAATTGGGATGATGAGAGCCTTGTGTTCATATCGGCCAAAGACGACGTGCTGGAGTTTGCGGGCTGGCGAGGGACTAGCCTGTCCCTGTGGTCAACAGAGGCTGGAGCTTTGGCAGGGACGCAACGCATGGTCATCGACCTCGAGAAGCTGCTCCCCGCAAGGGCCTTTGAGTCCGAACTTGATGATGGTGACGACGAAGACGAAGACGAGTTAAAACCCTTCGTTTCTGCTTTCGCAGAAGGCACCGTCTTCTTGAGTACAATAGCTGGGTTGTTTACGGTTGAGCTCAATTCAGGCAGGACCAAAAAGGTTGCTGAAGTAGAAATGGCGCAGAATGTCACTCCTTGGATAAGCTTCTACACTCTAGGTACTAACTAGCCTTTGTGTCTAAATATGTTGTGTGATGCTATTATATGTTAGCTTTCTTGTGATTCACGAATGATTCCTTACATGCATCTTGGGTAACTTTTATGTTAAGGACGCAGAAGACTTTATGTGAGCTATAAGAACAATTAATTTATGAAATTGGAATACCACAACCTTGTTTCTAATTAATTGTATCTTGTCCCAGATCATGCTAGACGCATGAGGCCACTGCCATGAGATGGCTCATCCACCTATCAGCATGAACCGGATACCATTTTACATGGTGAGATTTTGATTGATGAGTAGCTGTTGTTTTAATTAACCGGTAGTACTTCAGTACTTGAGAATTAGACTGCCAGATGGAGCTACATGACATTAGTTCGTCATATTTGAGCTACATGACTAACACTTGGACCATTTTGCCATGTAGAAGAGATCTGGAGCTGCAGGAGTAATGACCAAGTTTCTATGTAGAAATGTGGAGCTTTTAATTTAGATTCAGAGGAACGGTGCTTGCTTTCTGGTCAGTTTGTTGCTTTTAGAGGAACAGTAGCTTCCTAGTCAGTTAATCCACTGTGACTATGAACATATAATTATATATAAGGCTGTTACGTTGTTATGATGACGTGTGACTAAATGTTTGCAGTGTCCTTTGAATGAGTCTTGATTAATTTGTATATTGACAACTGCATGCTCGTCACAGGTTTGAATATGTAGAGCTGACACAATTTGTGCGTCAGATCATGCATACATAGTGAGAGAGGGCTAGTGAACAAAACAAAATTTCTGAAACCCATGTCCATTAGCTTTATCTCTGCTTTCTACTACCCGCAACTCCCTGTTTCATTAAGATCCAACACATAGGCAAGGCTTCAAAGTTCAAACATCTACAGAATTCGCGGTATACTCAGTCCACCTGCATTGCACACAGAGCCTTCTTCCATGGAAGACTTGCTTGTAGGAAATTATAAATCTAATGGACATTCCAAACTGTTAAGACAATTGTGAGGTCTTCCAAGGGCTTGTCCGCTTGTGTGATGTGAGTATTCTTTGTAAACGCAGTGGAGAAATTGTAGTAGTTTCCTAATTGGGCAGTTGAGGTTAAAATTGATTAGATATTACTATGAAATTATTGTTATGCTAGTATGTCCTTTGCAAAAAAGAATCCTCTATATGTGTTTGTCATGTTCTTAAATATTTGGGGATTTAAAACATTTCTGCAGTTTGCCATATGTACCTGAAGTTTCTGTGGCACAGACCCCCGTATACTACTATATCAAAGCAAACCCCTTTAGCCCTCCACTCAGGCTGCCACGGGACACTGTTCGTGTGAACACTATTCGCACTTCTACAGTGCCGTTTACTGTTCACATGAACCGTACTCTTTTTTTGCGATTTTTTTTTGAATTTTTTTTTACTCTTCCATAGATTATATATGCGCGTCGCCGAGTAGCTTCCATTCCTCTGAACGGTTTCAAGTTTTGTCGAATCTAACTCCTCAATTTTAGTCCAAATATATACTACTATATCAAAGCAAACCCCTTAGCCCTCCACTTAGGCTGCCACGTCACCGGACACTGTTTGTGTGAACAGCATTCACACTTCTACAGTGCCGTTTACTGTTCACATGAACCGTACTTCTATTTTTTTGCGAATTTTTTTATTTTTTTTGAATTTTTTTTATTCTTCCATAAATTATATATGCGCGTCGCTGAGTAGGTTCCATTCCCCTGAACGGTTTCAAGTTTTGTCGACTCTAACTCCTCAATTTTGGTCCAAATATATACTACTATATCAAAGCAAACCCCTTTAGCCCTCCACTTAGGCTGCCACGTCACCGGACACTGTTCGTGTGAACAGTATTCGCACTTCTACAGTGCCGTTTACTGTTCACATGAACCGTGCTTCTTTTTTTTGCGAATTTTTTTATTTTTTTTGAATTTTTTTTATTCTTTCATAAATTATATATGCGCGTCACCGAGTAGGTTCCATTCCCTTGAACGGTTTCAAGTTTTGTCGACTCTAACTCCTCAATTTTGGTCCAAATTCACACAAACATTTGACGCATTTTGTCGATTTTTTTGCATAAATAACTCCGCGTTTTTCAAAAATTATATAAACGAAATATATGCGCGTCGGCGAGTAGCTTCCACCCCCGTCATCGCTTTCAAGTTTGGTCGATTCTAACTCCTCAATTTTTAGATTCAAATTCGCACAAACATTTCATTTCGTCAAATTCGAAATTCTTTCAACATTTATTATATGATTATAACAAAACATTTCATACATAAAATTTCAACTTTTTTTTTCCTTTCGCGATAATATACACATGAAATATATGTGCGCCGACAAGTAGATTCCATTCCCGTGATCGGTTTCAAGATTGGTCGACTCTAACTTCTTAATTTTGGATCCAAACTTGCAAAAATATTTGACGAATTTTGTCAAATTCGTCGCACTCGGTCATCCGTTTAAATTTCCCTTTCACGAGTAGACGAGTATCATCCTTCCGAACAATTTTCATGTTTTAACCTTTTTGTTTTGACGGACATAAATATATTTCTCTCCAATCTTCAAATTTGTTATATTTTAGTCTGTGAAAAAAAACATACTCTTACAGATTTAAATTTTTTGAATCCGGGTATTTGGATCCAGAAATTTATCTTTTAGATCTAGCCCAGAATAGCATTTTTATTACCTACCTGTCATGTACAAAGTTTTCATGAACCAAATTATATACCTATAAACTCAGTTAATAACTCATTTTACAAAGCTACGTCACATACCGATACAACAGGCGTGGCGGTGGTCGACATAACCATCGTGGGCATTGCTGATATCAACAGTTAACGTCATCAGGAGCCCACTTGCCAGCCTTTTAATATTTTGAAAAAAATGATTTCGATAATTATTAAAACTCTGACAGTGGGTCCAGGTTGTCATAATTTTAAACTTTCCTAGCAATTTCACAAATTTGTCCAATTTTGCAAATTCAATAACTTCTGATCCGTGATTCATAAAAATGTGTTCAATATGCCAAAATATTTAGAAAAAAATAGATTCTATCTACTTATGTTCAATTCATGCACTATCTTTCAGTTGGCAGAAACCGAATATTTTATCTATAATACCAATTATGTTATCATAGACCATAAAAATTAACTATCGGTATTCTAATTCCGTATGTATATATATATATCTTACTACCTATATATAAACTTTATGTATATGACCATATTTTAGAAAGAACACTTTACGCATCGTCATAAAATACACTTCAAATTATGCAGCAAAATTAACACCACGGGCGAAATTTAACATTTCAATTTGGTAAATATTTGGATGTAATCTAGATGAACTTTCTTCAAATATGGAATTCAATTCAATAAATGTACATCGAACATGTTTAAATATTTTGAATTGGTGAATATTTGGACCAAAAAAATGCACTTCCTCTAATTGTGGACTTAAATTGAACATTTCAATTTGATAAATATTTGGATGTAATCTGGATGAACTTTCTCTAAATATGGAATTCAATTCAATAAATGTGCGTTCCCACTCATTATGGACTTAAATTAAATATTACTAAAAAAATAGAAACATATTTGAACATTTCAATTTGCTAAAAAAAATTAGAGATACTCTAAAATATATCAACATGTTCACAAAAATATATGCTAACTACTTATGACATAATGCAAACGTATTTGAATATTCCAGTTTGGTGAACATTTAGACACAATCTAAATGAACTTTACTATCTAACTACGGAATTAAAATTAATAAATGCTCACATCATGCATTCTCTAACTATGGAGTTAAATTAAAAATTAATGTCCAAATACAAGCATATTCAAACATTTTAATTCACTAACTATTTGGACATACCCTAGACGAAAAATTCCGACAGATTTTAAAAATTGGATATACTCTAAAATATATCAACATGTTCACAAAAATATATGCTAACTATTTATGTCATAATGCAAACATATTTGAACATTCCAATTTGGTGAATATTTGAATACAATCTGAATGAACTTTATCTAACTACGGAGTTACAATTAACAAATGCTCATATCATGCATTTTCTAACTATGGAGTTAAATTAAAAAATTATGTCGAAATACAAGCATATTTGAATATTTTAATTCACTAAGTATTTAAACATACTCTAGACAAAAAATTCCAACGGATTTCAACATTTTTCGAATTACAACGGGTGCGGCGTGTCGCCGCACCAAATTCCACTAGTACACTTCAATTTGGAGGTTTTGCTCATAGCTTAGAGTTCTGGAGAGTTCCCAGTGCGGCATTTTTTTTAAACGCCGATATATTTTTTCTGTTCTTCTGTTTCACTAGACGTCTATAATTATGTATGCATATCTGCTCGTTCTCTCATGCAACTAGGATGGTTATATTCCAAGATGTTATTACAACCATTCTTATGGTTGAAACTTAAATGCCTCTTTCTTCCTCTGTTTTACAAGACATGTATAATTGTGTATGCATGTCTGCTAGTTCTCTCGTGCAACTAGGATGGTTGTAGTCCAAGATTTTCCAACCATTCTTATATTTGCTGCTTTATCTGCAATTATCCGTGTAATAGTTTTAGATCCATAAACATCAGGACCATGCACATTGGACAGTGGAGGCAATAGTGTGAATCTTGGCCGCCTCATTGGTAACACCTCCTTTTACTATAACTTTGAATCGCCTTCCTCTTCTTCTTGTATATAACTGAATCTCCTTTGGGCTTTAGTATAGCCGCTGCTCCAACTCATCTGTAGTTTGTGGTCGAGCATTGCTACAGAGTTGTAGTGTCTTCATCCAAAGGAAAGAAAAGAGTTGTAGTGCCTTGAGAGAACATTATGTGGTGATACTAGTTCTCTCAATCACTGGATTTATAGCTACAATGTTTCCCAAAAATGTAACATAAATCAGAATAGGTTGGCTTATAGCACAACAATTTATCTAGGGTAAAGTACACAAAATTGGACAAGTAGTTTTAGCTCTCGAGTTCATATGTCCCGCGTGAATATTCAAATCAAATAAGTTTAATGAAGATGAATGTGTGTTTTAGCTGTATACAAATTTGACCGAGAAAAGACATGTGTAGTGGTCTATAAAAAACAAATCTGAATGCTCTTAAAGCCTTTCTTTGAGCATTGAATTTTATTTATTTCTCCAGGTGACTACACATGTATTTTCTCGGTCAAATTTTGCATACAGTTAAAAAGCGTGTTCATGTTAAATGATAAAAAATTCTGATTTTTGTCTTGTTAGTTAATTCGATTTTTTAGTCAGGCAGGAGCATATGATTCCGAGCTGTAATTTGAAGTTCCGATAAAACTCTCTTCGCAATGAATATGGTTCTCTTCCTTTTTTTTTGACTGTAGGTCCATTTTGCCGATAAGTTCCCAGGGCCTGCTTTAGGTGCTTGATCGTAGTTCTCGTAGATATGGATTGATTAAGTAAATGAACCATGCAGAGGTCAACATGAAACTGTCAGGTGTTCTTTTCTGTGCATGAACCGTGAAGCCTCACCTCGATCTGTGCATAAATGCCTCAGAAATTGGTGTTCGTTTCTCCATATTGAAGGTGGAATTCTTCCCTCACTCAGCATGCCCATTGGATTAGTCTTCATACTGTAGACACATACTCTGGTGATGAAAATGTTGTGAATTCCAATTGTTCTTCTGTATAAATTAGGTCTCTTATTTCCTCTAAAGCAGGTTTCAACTTGAAGCATTGGAACATATAGTTGTTTATTCATAAAAAGTTTGTTCCATGTCGATCGATCTTGAAAGAACGCCGTGTTGAACAAATAGCTTTGAGAGGACTGCTGTCGAGAACCCTGTTTGAGTGCAAGTGGGCATGTGTTCTGGAAGAAGTGAAAAGGCTAACTTCAGTTGAATTTGAGAGCTGCGATCGGAAATCTGGCCTATTGATCTTGTTGCAAGGAAAATAGTATCTAGTCAGGATGTTGCCGTTATCCTATGCGGTTTGGACTAAGCGAACACTATGAGCAAAACAGGTCAGTGGATGCCTCAATACTTTGGACGACTGATACTCCCTCTGTTCACTTTTATAAGTCACTAGATATTTCAATATGGACTAGATATAAATCAAAATGAGTGAAGCTACACACTGAATACGTCTAGATATGTGCATTTCCTATATAAGGGTACAATGAATGATCTCGCCGCTGTTACTGGCTGGAGAAAGAAACCAAGGCCTCAACAGCGTGTGATCTGGAAACTGAAGGAGTTTTCAAATTCAACGTAGATGCAACCTTTACTCAAGAGAACATGCAGGGGATTAACTGGAGTCGTGGCGCGTGAGTCGTGACCACTCTGGTAAGTTGATCAGAGGGCAGAGCGGCTGATATGGGCTTACATAAGGTTATCATTGAATCTGATGAGCAGATGATAATTATGCTATGGAATTCTGCTTGTTTTGATAGAGCAGATGCGGCTCCTGTTCGTCACGAAATAACAGCTTTGAGTGAGGGGTTTGAGAGCTTTGCTCTAGCACATGTGCGGCAGGATGCAAATGTTGCGGCCCATAAATGTGCTAAGCATGTGACGAAGGAGAGAAGGAGATGCATATGGGTGAACTTCACCCCAGATTTCCTTGTGGAATGTTTCATTAATATTTAAAGCCCTTTGTTCGCAAAATAATTTAATAAATTTATTATAAACAATTAAAAAATATATATATTAAGGTGGATCTATAGAACCCTATATTCAGCACGCATGGTGCAAAATACATTATATTGCACCCGAAGTTTTTATTTAAAAGTTTATGCTTGGTATACAAATAATTACATTCATGCAGTCCCACAACAAGAAAATCAACAAAAGAAATGCAATATATGAGTCATAACAGTGTACAAATAGAAAAATATTGATGTTTTAAATCATATTTTTTGTACGTCACATAAGAAAAAGTTTTACGTCATGTTTCTTATTTTCTTATTAACTTACGAAATATGACAAAATTGACGTGACGTGAAAATCATTTACAGTTCAAAACATACGGGGTGGGTGTAGAAAAAATACTCTACTCCATGTGAGTCAAATAGCGTGACCTGGTGGATCTATTGATATTGATTTGATATTGTGAATCTCCAAATATATACCATCTATTTGGAGATGAAAGAGTAACCAGCAAATCTATTTTTAGTTGCAAACCAAAATCATCTCTTTAAAATGTCGTTTAAAGCTCAAATGAAATGTTTTTTATTGATGTTCAAATCCTCAAAATTTAAAAGCTTAATAATCGGTTAATACGTGGAGGCACCACTCCAACGGAATACACCGGTCTGCCCTTCGTGCGATCACATCGATTGTGTGATAGCCTCGTCACTGACTCCCGTCATGTCATGTGCGACGTGACTAGGACCTGGCTCTCTTTGCATTCCCCAACCAAATAACCAAGCACCGTCGTCGCCCTCTCACCTTCTTCTCCTCCTCCGGCAGCCCCCACAGCCACCACTCAGTTCCCCTCCCCCGGCCTAGATCCGGCAAGATGAGCCCCTCACACAGCCGCCACTCGGCGCCGACGCTGTCCGAGGACGACATCGTCAGCGTCTTCCTCCGCATCCCGCCGGACGACCCCGCGCGCCTCGTCCGCGCCTCGCTCGTCTGCAAGGCCTGGCGCCGCATCCTCACCGATCCGCCGACGCTGTCCGAGGACGACATCGTCAGCGTCTTCCTCCGCATCCCGCCGGACGACCCCGCGCGCCTCGTCCGCGCCTCGCTCGTCTGCAAGGCCTGGCGCCGCATCCTCACCGATCCCCAGTTCTGCCGCCTCTACCGCGAGTTCCACGGCGCGCCACCCATGCTCGGCTTCGTCGTCCACTGCTGGTCCAGGAGGCGCGACAACGTCTCTCGCTTTATCCCAACTACAGCTTTCCAGCTCTCATCAGGTATGGTTATGGACTCTAACTGGGTGGCCCTCGACTCCCGCCACGGCCGCATCCTCGTGATGCTTTTGGACAGTGATGGGGCTTGCTCCAAGATATTCATCGTCTGGGATCCCATCACGAATGGCCAGTGGCGAATTCCATTCCCCAATATCAATCGCGACTCCTGGAATGCCGCGGTGCTGTGTGCCAAGGAACACTGCGACCACCTCGGATGTCATGGACCGCCCTTCCTCGTGGCCATGGTGGGTTCCTCCGAAGGCACCACGTCCGCCTGCGTGTACTCGTCTGAGTCTGGTGTGTGGAGCGACATCATCACCCTGGAACACCCAGATGACATCGACTACGACCGCCGCAGCATCCTTGTGGGAAATACACTACACTTTCCCTTTGACTACACTTACAGAGTTCTGCAGTACAAGCTAGGCGAGCAGAAACTATCTGTCATCGATGTGCCGCAGGCGGACTGGGATGAGCGCCTTGTGTTCGTATCAGCGGAAGACGGCGTGCCGGTGTTTGCGGGCTTGCGAGGGACTAGGCTCTCCCTCTGGTCAGCCGAGGCTGGAGCGCTGGCATGGGTGCAACGCAGAGGCATCGACCTCGACAAACTGCTCCCACCAAGGGCCTTCGAGCCCGACGGGTCTCAACAACCCTATGTGTCTGGCTGCACACAAGGCGTCTTCTTCTTGAGTACAATGGCTGGGCTGTTTACGGTTGACCTCAATTCAGGTCGAACTAAGCAGGTTGTCGAAGTGGAAATGGCTCGCACTGTCACTCCTTGGTTAAGCTTCTACACTCAAGGTAGTGCCTAGCCTTTGTATCTAAACATGTGGTGCGGTGCTATTATATGTTAGCTTTCTTGTTATTTGCGAGTTCTTTACATGCGTTCTGACTAACTTATTTCAGATCATGTTCTAGTTGGAATATCACAACCTCGTTTCTAACTGTATCTTGTTCCAGATCATGCTAGGCGCATGATGCCACGCAGCCATGACATGGCTCATCCATCCATCCATCAGCATGCAGAACCGGCTGCCATTTTGCATGGTAAGATTTTGATCGATGGGTTAACCATTGTTCATATTAACTAGTATACTGCAACAGTGATCGATCTATACTAGTACTTCAGTACTTGAGGACAATTAGCTTGTCATATTTGAGGTCACTGTATCGTTATTGTTGCAGCGCCTAAATCACTAACACTAGACCATTTTTCCATGTAGAGGAATTCTGGAACTGCATGAATAATGACCAAGTTTCTCTATATGGAGAAATGTGGAGCTTCTTGGGGGTATGTTCTGAAGTATGGAGTGTTTGACTTGGTTTCAGAGGATAAATAGCTTTCTAGGAAGTTTGTTGCTTTAAAAGGAATGCTGCGGTAGCTTACTAGTCAGTTAATCAAGTGTGACTATAATTATATGACTGTTACTTTGTTCTGAATTATGATATGATGTCTGACTAAGTGTTTTCAGTGTGCTGTGACTGAGACTGGTTAATTTGTGTTGTGACAACTGCATGCTCATCACAAGTATGAGTATGTAGAGTTGACACAACTTGTGTGTCTGATCATGCATACATAGTGAGAGAAGGCAAGTGAACAAAAACCATGTCCTGAGAATTTCTGAAAGCCAGGTTCATTAGCTTCATCTTATCTGCTATCTAGCCTGCAACTCCCTGTCTTATTCAGATCCAACACATAGGTAATGCTTCAAAGTTCAATCATCTTTAGAATTCACAGTATACTCAACCCACCTGCATTGCATACAGTGCCTTCTACCATGTGAAAATTTGTTGTAGGAATTTCACTCCAATGGCATCCCACACTGTTCAGACGAAAGTGTTGAGGTCTTCAAGGGCTTTTACATTCTGGCATGTTTTATGCTTATGTCACTAACATACTGCTAATTCTTGTGATTGCAATTTACTAATACTTGGCAAATGCATTATGTATCAAACGAGCACATCCTACCTTTTTTTCTATCAATATAGGTTGTCCATATTTTATATTATCCTTACTAAACAAAAACTATACATTACCAGCTTTAAGAAACAATGTTAGTATTTACTTTAATTATTAATCGTTGCATGCAGCATCCATATTTAACACTAGTAGGTCCAAATCGTGCTGCTGTGTTTCCCGGTGATTTGGACTCTCCTGTGCGTTTTGACGTTGTGCTGAAAGTGAAGAGCGGCAGTAATGAGTCTGAAGATAAAGATTTAAGCTTGTCAGCTTCAAAGTACAAAACATTCTACATAAGTCATTCGCTTGCGATTAGTCTTGTTGCCACCAGCAAGCTTTCCAAACTAGAGTGGAGATTCGCCCTCATTGCTCGATCTGGGGAAGCTACAATCAATATACAAGTTATTAATGGTTCATGGCCAAATGGTTGCAGGGGCATATTTATTGCAATTACCAATAGTTTAGGACTGTGCCAATGCACCATCTCTTACAAAATCATAGAAGTAATAAATATTTAAGATACAACTAGTACAATGCATTGTCTCCTATATGTTGTATCTACATTTAATGATTTTGGGCTAATGCATACATATGATTGGGGTAAAACCATTTTTTTCCTATGGCCACGTGCAAGGGTTGTATCTTAGCTAAGGTACAACCTCACCCTCTCTTTTCATTAACTAGTATGCCACATAAGTAAAATGCCTATAAAACCGTGCTAAGAAACTTGCATTGGCATGGCATGCATGTCTCGTTGCTCTCTCTTCAAGATGACAAGTTGCCGGTTTGTTAACGTTCATGGTATGATCAATATTTCACATCATGTTGCTTCCGTTGAAATTGAGGGAGAGCTGAAAATTTCAGTTGCAACAGAATATGCAAACGAGGAACAAGTCACCACGACAAAAGATGAGACCTATTTCACACCTACAGAAGCCGGTAGAAGTTCCGCTATTCTTAAGGTTTGCTCATGTGAGATGAAAGTCATTGTTTTTTTTAGAGCAAGATGAAAGTCATTGTTGCGTGGTCACTTGTTTGCTCTCGTTGATCTTGCTATGAGTCCAAGATATATAAGGTTGCATGTGTCGATCCCGTCAACAAGGCATTGCCATAGACTACCGTGCTCTTTAGTAATCCACTAATGTTAAACTGCAGGATGATGAGTTGGTTTTCTTGTCCTCTTTTATATGCGGGTTTTTCAAATGCCTGGTATATTTTGTCATGCATTTTAGTTGTGTGTGCAGCCTCAACTTGACCTTCCTTGAAGAAAAAACAGAAAAAATAGAAACTTTTGTTAAGTACCTAGTCTCTACTCATCATCCACTTTTTGTTTAGCCCCTAGAAGAACTACAACATTGCGATACAATTATCTTTTGAGAATACATAGCACTAATCTCTACTAATATAAAAAGATCAAGAGGAGTTGATCCATGACATCGGACAGTCTAACCTTCAACACATAATAATCTAGGTTGATTATGTGTTCAGTGGCATAACAATCCTATGGGTAGGAGGGATCGGAGGTTCGAAGAGAAACTTTTCCTCCAATCACATCTAATTCCTCCCTCTAATTCTTTCCCAACCGCTTCCTAGCGAAAACCGCCCCTCGCTCCAGCGCTGCCTGCACCCAGGCGCCTTCCCTCTCAGCGTCGCTGCCACATCTAGGCATCGATCGTCATTCCTCATGATGGATAATGCAATACCATGCCAACAGTGGCCAAACCTTCTAAATGCTACAGATAGGGGTGGGCCCACTTCAATTCATGGGTATTCAGTTGAGTACTCATTAAAAAGTATATACGTATACAGTGTATGCCATGTATATATACATGGGAAATACGAAAATTGACTATCAAGCACTTCAGCCCACAACAAGGAGGGCCCACGTCCTCTTCTCTTCCCACCAACTGATATGTTTCATTGGCCCAATATTTCCACTAATTCCTATTAACGCTCATTGCGTCGCGACGCGCTAGCGCTGACTGAAGAACGCCTAGCCGTACGTGAAAATTACATTTTCAGCATCTGATGAAACATTGGGCCAACGAAAAACACCTAGAGTTCAGTGGGTTTTCCTTTTCCGTTTTCTTTTATTTTTTTACATTTTTCTGTTTTCTTTTTTTTGTGTCCTTACTTTTTTCCATTCTTTCCTTTTTAAGTTTCTTTCATATGAAAACTTGTTCACACTGTAAAATGTTCATCATTTCAAATAAAAAGTTTATGGATTCGAAAAATGTTCATAAGGTTCAAAATATTGTTCGTGGATTCAAAACAATTAAGTTCATGGACGTGAAAATTCCATATTTATAATTTGTTCACGTAGTTCCACAAATGTTCATGGATTTAAAAAGTTAGATTCAGATATTTCTAAAAAAGTTCAGGGGATTAAAAAAAGTGTGATTGGGCTACAAAATAAGTTCACGGGTTCAAAAAAATAGCACGAGGTATGAAAAATATTCATGGTTTTGAAAAAATATATAAGTTCATGTATTTTTTAAATGTTCACGTGTGTACAAAAATGTTCATGGTTTAAAAATACCTTTACCTAATTAAATAGAGTTCATCGTCAAGAAAATGTTCATGAGGTTTTCATATAATTGTTCTCTTGTTCGTAAAAAGTATGTTCACGGGTTCCAAAAGAACACTTGCATATTTGAATTTTTCAAATAATATTCAGAATGTTTAAAAAATATGCATGGCTTCAAAAAATGTTCATGTGTATCAAACAAGGTTCACATTTTTTTCGAAAATTTAATTTTTTTAAAGAAGAATAAAAATATGTTTTTGAAAAAAATTAATAATACGAACAATATAAAATAAATTCATTGAAAATTTAAATGAAAATAATATTAGCTCTATTTTCATTTTTATAACAATTTTGATTGAAAATAAAAATGGAATACATAGAAAACGAATGAAAAAAAAGTAAAACAGGAAACTCCGTAAGAATGAAAAGAGAAAGGGGAATACCTAATGGGTCCACTCCCAGAGTTCCCCGTACGCCCACCAAAACGAAAGCTAGAGCCTCTCCTGCTGCCACAACTTCCCTATCATCCTGCCGAGGGTGTGCAGATGCATCATTGCCTCTCTTATTGATCACAATTTTCAACCACTTGGCATGTTGTTGTTTTTTTTGCCCCTACCCAGCTTGGTGGAACAACTTTTATATATTACCATGACCAAATATACCACATGTGAAGCAAAAATAGGGCATGTACTCATAGTCGACTAGGCACCAGTAGGGGAGCGTGTTTCCCAAGCTGCATTATAACCCCCTCATCAGCGGTTTCGTAATATCCAGACGAACATGAACACGCCTCCCTAAACTTACCCACCTTATCACAAATCTGTTCTCCGATAACTCTTTTCATCATGCCTAGTGGCAAAGCACATGCAACCAGACTAGAAATTTGACTGAACTCATATTCCTCAAGGGATTTCACCGCATTAAAATCTTGCATCACTAGCAACTCCTTCACGAACATCCATAGCCCTTCATCTAGGGCTTTACTCTTCCCGATGGTTGGAGGAAGGTGAACAAGAAGATATCATCACCGATCATATTAAATTCCTTTTCAGTGGGCACCAAATTCTACCCAAATAAGTGGTCATCCCATCCACATAGGGTGGTTTTGCTAACATCATCTTACCTAGGGCATGTGGATGCACACACTTGTCTTGCTTCCTTCGATTTGTCCTATATTTAGCCCAGTGTTCTCCGTCTTCAACAGCTTTAGATCCTTCCTAAGTCCTCCAACCTTGTTCACTGCGACCGATCGAAACAAGATCAGGCGCAGTCGAAACATCGATCTATGTCAGGTGCATTGCGATCATACTCCCTAACAAGTACGAAACGCTTATGGTGGGGAAGATTCTAGGGTTTACCGAGACGAGGGAGACACGATTATTAGGACAGGAGATGTTGTGGAAGATATCTTGCGTGAATTGGAAATAGATCAGATTTACATGGGAGCAGTCATGAGCAGATCGTCGGATAACACCAGATCACACCTGAAATCCCTAAAATCGCCTCTCTGAGAAAGACACTAACCGTCGTCCAAGGGATGGACCTACGAACTCTGTTGTATGCATTTTCGCTCCTCTCATGTTTATTTGTTTTTACGTGAACTCCTCTCATGTTGAACATGCCTGCTTCAGGTGTTGCCTTTTCTCTTATTGTTTTCATCTATCGTTTCAAAGCATCAAGCCTATGAGAACCATCCTACCACGAGTTGGTTAGGAGGGTGGTTACACCTCAGCCCGCCAGAGTATACCATAAGTTTGACACTAGTAAGTTTTACACTAGTGTTTCTAATTAAATTCAGATTTTTTTCAGTGGAAGAAGACATTCCGGTCGATAGAGGCGCCCGCCGGCCCAGTATCTCAGAGGTTCATAAGGGCATCTCCAGCCGCCCCCCCCAGCGCCCCCCAGGAGGCCTTTTTAGCGCCGCGGCGGCCAAAAATCCACCAGCCGCCCCCCCAGAAGTCGATTTAGCGCTGGTTCCCGTCGTTTTAAGCGCCGTTTCGCGCCGGCGAACCCAGCCCAAACCCAGCGCGCTGGGTTCCGCTTGGGGGGGGGGGGCAAAAGGCGTCCGCGGGCCAGCCTTGTCGGCGAGAGAAGGCGATTTCCCTCCATAATTTGCCCTCACCCCACCCCGTTCCCGCCATTTCCCCACATATATCCCCTCACCCCACCCCGTTCCCGCCATTTCCCCCACATCTGGCCGCCATGGCTCCCGCCCGATTCACAGGACCCCGCGCCGTCGCCGTCCCCGCGCTCTCCGCCACCTCCATGATCGGCAAGAAGGCGCGGAAGCCGAGAGCGCCGAAGGAGAAGCCGCCGGGCATGAGCAACGCCAACTGGATCGCCGAGAAAGCGCGCCTGGAGAGGGACAACCTCCAGCGACGGACGAGGGAGAAGGCGCAGAGGGAGAGGAAGCTGGCCGCGCAACTGGCGGAGGCGGAGGCCGAGGCCCAGTCCGTCGGCGAGGAAGAAGAAGAGGAAGAGGAGCTCGATGAGCCACCAACTCCGGCTGCGTCTGCGGCGCCGCCGGTCAAGCGGAGGGGCGGCTTGTCTCCGTTCGCCGGATGGAGCCAAACCGCAGCCGGCTCGCCATCGCCGTCGCCGCGCTGGAACGCGTCCCCGCAGTACTCCCCTGGGTACGCCGACTCCGACCCCCATGGTGGTTTCAAGTTTCTCCACGTCTTCGTCGTCATCGAGGGGTGCGAGAAGTGGGCGGAAACACGCCGTGGGATCGGCAAGGGCAAGGAGTACGTCCCGGACGCGGCGGCTGCTGGTGCGTCTGATGGCCGTCCACCGATGGGCCACAAGAAGGCCAAGGCGGCGAGGGACGCCGCGCCGGCAGCGGCGAAGCTCGAGGCGTCCATCCAGACCTGCATCTCCGACGCCCAGGCCCATGCCGCCAAGAGGGAGGACACCGCCAGCAAGAGGTGGGCGGCGCTCATGGCTAACTCCCAGGTCAAGATCGACCTCCTCAGGACCGGCACCGTGGCGAAGAAGAGGAACCACGACCTCGCATTCCTCACGGCGGGCGATCCGGCCGCGATGGACCCCGAGGTGAGGACATGGTTCATGGCGCAGCGCTCTCTGATCCTCAGCGACATCGTCCCGGCTCCGGCCCCGACCCCGACGGACACGAGCTACGACAGCCCGACGAGCTCCTCGGCCAGTCCAGCCGAGACGCCGCCCGCCCAGGCTATGTCCGCTGCGCCGACCGCGCCCATCGACCTGGAGGCTGCCACGCCCATCGACCTGGAGGCTGCCGCGCCCGTCGTCGACCTCGAGGCCACTCCGAGCTCGGCGCCGGCTCCGACCACCACGCCCATCGTCGACTCTGACGCCGCGGCGTCGCCGGCCTCTATCTGATCTGTGAATCAGCAGAATGCCGAATGTGGCCGTGATCGCCCGACTGTGGCTTGATCAAGACTATTTGATCGCCCAACTGTGGCGTTTTTTGTAATGTTTGCCCAACTACGGCTGCTGTGATCGCCGAACTCGGGCTACTTTTGGGGGCGGGAAGAAGAACTTTCGAATTTCTGGGCTGTGTGTTTTTCCTGGGCCGCCGAACGGCTGGTGAAATCGCCCCCCCAGGTTTTGGTGCGGGGCGGCGCTAAGCCTAAAAAGCGCCGCTTTAAAACCTGGGGGGGCCGAACAGCTGGAGATGCCCTAAGGTAGGTGAAAATCAAGCAGATTCAAAAAAGAAAAAAGATAAAGAAAAAGAAAAAGAAAAAGCCAAGCCTGCCAGCTCGTGGGCACCTGACCCAAGCCCGAGCCCGCACCTCTCGCTCGGTCTCCTCCCGTCTCCAAGCGCTGCTGCGGCGAGATCTCCCGTGCGACAACCGGCTAGGCTAGGGTTTCATCCGCGCCACCTCCCAACCCCGCCGTCGCCTCCCACCTCCCATCCCCTCCGCGGCCACGCCCCCGCCCCCGAACACACCCTCTGCCGCCGCCGGCCACGTCTACCGAGTTCCTGCGCCAGCAGATCGTCCTCGGCTGCCCAGATCGTCCTCGGCCTCCAGCTCTCCTGCGCCCACTCCGACCCCGGCCTCCAGCTCCCCGCCGACCAGCTCCCGGACAAGCGACCCACGAATTTGGGCCTCTACAGATCAGGGGCCCTGCGCGGCCCAGTTCTCGCAGGATTCCCGGTGCCTACCCTTCCCCCCAATGGCGGACCTAACGGACATCGGCTGCTGCTGCAGCTGTTTCCGCTTCCTAACGCAGCGCCGCAGCAGCAGCGTGAAGGTAGCTGCACCTCGGGACACCGACGGCATGCTATCCAAGGATCTGCTGAAGCGCCAGTCGAGCGAGGAGGAACTCGATCCCGACTTCAGCACCAGCTTCTACACCGGGGACGATCCCGAGAGGAGCTTCTACAATGGGGATGACCATGATATCGAACAGAGCAATGGGGATGACCATGATATCGACCGAAGCTTCTATAATAATGGGGATGGAGATGATCCCAATGCGAGCTTCTATGAGAGGGATGACGCCGGGTACCGTCATGAGAGTGATGATGATCCGCCAAGGAAGAAGTCTGAGGATATCATACTGACCAGGGCTCAGAGTGGCTTCGCGTGTAGAGCCAACCTTGTTAAGGAGACTCATAAAGTATTTCGCTCAGAGGTATCGGATTTTACCAGTATTTTCCTGCTTGCGTTTCCGTTTTGAAGGTCTATCCATGGAAATATTTTTGTTGTCTACTCTAGTCTAGGCTTCTATGTGGTAGATAACAGTCTGGCTATGATTTTTTTTTATTTTCTTATTTTGGAATGGCTACAAATTAATGCTTTCGATGATAATGCCTGATGATTGATCTAATTTAGTGTCACACAAACACGAATCACATTACACATGATCTGAAGAATGTAATTCATAGCATGCATGGATTATTTTTAACCCATAGACCATAGTACAATTTGGTGACCACTGCTCTGGCCAGTGATCCAAGAGCTTGATCGAGTTTTCATAGCTATGACATGTCTGTTGTGTGCCTTGTGAATGGCTTAAAGAGTTGTATGCGAGCATTTACCTTTTTGAATTGAGCTTTATAACCAAAAATTTATTCTCCTTTTGGCATGCTCTAGGATGACATTGGTAGTAAGATGATCAACCAGTATGTTCACCTGGGCAAGATTGGTGCTGGAAGCTATGGCAAAGTGGTAAGAGAGCTTAAATGTGCTATGAATGAACTTCCTTGGGTAGCTGGCTAATTCCTTTTCTCTTGTTCTTTGTTTCTTAAAAAGGTTTTATACCGAAACATTAAAGATGGGAAGTTATATGCAATAAAGGTAATCCTTTCCACCATTCTCCTGGGTTTGGTAACATAAATGCCTTTTTTGTCAACCACTTTCATGATATTGATTACTGAGATTTCTTGATGACATTTTCTTATTGAATCTAATGATGTGCTATTTCTGTCTGGTAGATTTTTCCGTATGCCTATCTCATATGCTGTGCTATTTGCATGATCACTAGTTCTGAAAACTGCTTGCATCAGAATTCACTGTTTGCCATCTTTGAATTCCAGCGCTTTGTTTTCTTGTTCAGTGTCATTATTGAACATTTCGTTCTGCGCCTGTTGCACAGTACAATGTCTACTTGATGGAGTTGTAGCATTTGCCGTTCTGTTTCAGGTGTTGAATAAACCGTACATGTTGAAAGTGCGTGTTGTACGGTCAGAAACGGCCATGACAGATGTTCTGCGGGAAGTGAGTAACTTTCTTAAGAGTATTTGTCTGTATAATACTTGTCAATTTGCTGTTTGTTATGGCACGTGCAAAGTTTTCTGGGGATATAGTTGTGTTAGCTTTGAAGATATTAGCACTACATGATCTGTTGCCTATAAGTTAACCAAGTTCTCACTGCTCACATTCTGTTAGTACTTGCTGCAGAAGAATTTTTTGTGGGAGGGTGCACCGTTTAGTATGTGTCTTCGCTTATTTCAAGATTACCAGTTACCATTTTTCTCCACTTCAATTTCCCTGGCCGTCTGATGTTTGATATCAAGAAGCAAAATTGTAGTAAATTTCCCTTGGGATGCTTCAAAGGATTTATTAGATGTCCATCATATAGCGTCTGAAGCATGTTATTAGTACCATTTGCCAAATTTGCATTTGTACAGTGTACTACATTTCCTGATTTTACTTGAGAACTAACCACCTTGTGTGTTTAAGTTTGCTAATTAGATCCCTTTCTATTGCATTGGCGACAGGTATCCCTCATGAAAATGTTGGATCATCCCAATATAGTAAATCTCATTGAGGTGATTGATGACCCAAACACCCCAAAATTCTACATGGGTATTTATTGATGCTCTCTTATTTTGCTTTATCATCTTAGCATGGCATTATTTTAGTGGGCTTGTTGACATCTTTTTCATATCGTTCACAATTGCAATTTAACCTTTTCCCTTTGCATTGGCAGTTCTTGAGTATGTTGAAGGGAAAATGGTTTGCGGTGACGGTTTAGGGGAAGATACTTCCAGGAAGTATTTGCGGGACATAATCTCTGGTCTTATGTATCTTCATGCTCATGTAAGATTCTTTTCCCCCCACTAAGAAACAGTTCACTTTGGTGAATTCTGTGCTAAAATTATTTTAAAAGTGTCTATTTCATTAGCTTTTGTCGAGTCGCGGTCTCCTCACATTGCACTAGGTGAGGGTAAGGCTTGCCACTGACACCTTCCCCAGACCCCGCACAGTGCGGGAGCTCTCAGCACTGGGTACGTCCTATTTCATTAGCTTTTGATCTTATCAAATAGGAATTAACAAAGATATTTGAAGATCTCTAAGTTTGTTAGGCAATTATTATTTGAAGCAGCATGATTTTGCTTTCACGTACTTTTCCCCTCCACTGAACTTGGTTGTGTCGGCATGAAGTTCACCAGCAAGCTCAGATGCTCAGCATAAATTATCTCATCAGACATATTTTCTATTCTACTGTTAGACTGTTAGTCCATGTTTAGTTTAGCTACTTACGGATTTCCTGTCTCTGAGCTACCTGATTGCCATGCTTTAAGACGCATCATGTATTGGCGAAATCTATTGACTTTTGCATATGAGTGAGTCCCTCAGGTATCTGCTCTGTGTCCCAGCTGTATTCTGACTTTTTTCTTTATTTTAATTTGGAAATTGAGATACTCTGGAATACGTGTATCCCTGCGTATCCTAGCGTATCCCCGTCCTGGTGCAGTATCCTGCACCGATACGGCACCTCCCTGCATCGTAGGCTGCTATAGCAGTCCTGTTGCTCTGCCCCACTGTGCTGGTCTTCGTTCCTCGCTGATCCGCCGGTGGCTGCTGCTCTGCCTGCATTGCCGCTGCTGCAAATAGCAGTCTCGCTGGCGACCCGCCACCCTCCCCTGCCCGTGCTGCCTCCACGGTGCTCCTTCATGCACAACACATGTCGCGGGATTTCACCAGCACATATTTTCCCTAGGTTGCTCTCCGGCGACATCACAATCGACCATCACTGTGGATCTTGATGCCGTCAGTCAGCCGACAATCCACAGGTGCAACGAATGCAGGCTCCCCTTGTACTGCTGCTCTGTTTCAAGGTTACTGCTGCTGCTGCTTCTGCATTGCTGAGGCGAGAAGGCTGAGTCTGGCTGTGCCTCAAGTCAATGGCCTCGCTGCATCAGAGAGAGGGAGAAGGAGAAGGAGAAAGGAAAGGGTGAGGGAGGGAAGGGGGAGTGAGCAAGGGAGGGAGGGAGAGAGATGTTGAAATCTAATTGATTATATGCGTTTGTGCACACACTTAGGTACCTAATGGATCATTGTAACAGGCTGCTTCCAAAAGTAAAACATAACACGTCACAAATTTTTGCTTCTAAGTACTCCCTCCGTTCCTTTTGTAAGTAGGCATGTTGGCGGACGGTCCAACAGGATGCACGGACAGTCCGCTAAACGTTTTTTAAGCTAATCAAGCTTAGGTTCGTACGTACGTGGCTCCAGCTCGTTGCGTCAGATCGGAACGGGGTGGACACAATTTTGTTCCAGGCGGACGTCCGCCAACATGCTTATTTGTAAGACATTTTGGCAAGCCAATTAAGCCTGCTAAACCGTCTTATGAAAGGGAACATAGGAAGTAGGTTCTAGCTGTTCATTATCTATATTATGCATTTTGGACTGCTTTAGTTCCTTTATTCTTCCTGGCTTGATACAAACACTTAATTTTCTTCTTTTATATGCAGAACATTATTCATTGTGATATTAAACCGGATAATCTCTTGGTCACAAGTACTGGCAATGTGAAGATAGGGGATTTCAGTGTTAGCCAGATTTTTGAGGTGGCTTGTTTATCTTGTAATTTTGCTTATTCCAGTAATTTCTCACTGTCAGGGTAAAGTTTTTGAGTTGAATGAACCCCAAAAGAGATAATTGCACACTTTCTGGTTTTGTTGCTCTGATCTAACAAACTATAATCTTCAGGTTTATAGTTTCTACTCCCTTCGTTCCAAATTTGGAATTTGAAGATTAATTTGGCGGAGGGAGTACCTTTTGAAATCAAAGTTTGTGAATTGCGTACTTACATAATACCATGCGTTCCTGCTTTTATGAGAAATTTGAAGATTACTCGAGTAGACAATGGAGTCTGATGATTCAGTGTGCAAACTATTTTTAGTAGGATTCTCATGCCTCATAGTTTGGTGCTTTACACAATCTGGTACTTGATTATATTGCAGGATGACGATGATATGTTGTGGAGATCTCCAGGTACTCCTGTTTTCACCGCACCGGAGTGCTGTCAAGGTACAATTACATTACTTTGATTTGAGTTGTAAAAAGCCATGAACAATCAGCCAATTACTAGGTTATCTATCTGAAGTTGTTTTTGGAATATTGGTAGCATGGTACTGTAGGTGTTCCACAGCTAAATTACTGCACAATTGCAGATAAAGATAAACAAACCCATAGCCCCAAGCCCGCAAGCACCCAACATGCACATACTGCAGAAATGTGGCCACCATTAGTAGTAGACAACTGGATTACTATGGTACAGCTCTGAAATAAAAGGCTGGGTTATGGGTGCGATGCCAATATAAATATAAGTGCAACGATTCTGGTTCATTTGCTGTTGATTTGAATTACTAAATTTTCCTTGGCCATGGCATGAGTATGATCGACCATTTTCTGCCTGCAGGTTCAGCCTACCATGGTCGAGCAGCTGATACATGGGCAGTTGGTGTTACTCTGTATTGTATGATTACAGGGCGCTATCCATTTCTAGGAGATACTTTGCAGGAAACATACGACAAGGTGCATACCAAGGATTACGAGTCGACCTGTCGCAACTTGTCGCTCGGGTACCGACAAGTAGACAAGTCGCGCGACAAGTCGTGACTTGTCGCAACTTGTCGCAACTTGTCGAGGTTTTGAACTTGTCGCTGGGGTACCGACAAGTAGACAAGTCGTGCGACTTGTCGCGACTTGTCGAGCGACACTTAATCCTTGGTGCATACATAACTTGCATCATTTTTCCTTTTGATTTGCCTGTTGCATAAAACTCATCAAGGTCACTACTGTGGAATAGATTGTCAATGATCCAGTGGAAATAACCAGCGACATGAGCCCCCAACTTGTTGATTTGTTACAAAGGCTGCTCTGCAAAGGTTCTTTTCCAAAAAAGTTGGATCATCCTATGTTCTTTATGTTGATGGTGTTCTTTATGTTTCTACACTTTGTTTTGTTGTAGATCCAGGAGAGCGAATTACCCTCCAGGCTGCGGCTGAGCATCCTTGGGTTGCTGGGGCGGACGGGCCAGTCCCTGAATTCATCTGTAGATGTGGTTTTGGTCGCAGGAACAGAAATGTTATACGGGAAGCAGTACAATAACAAAGAGTCAGTCGTTGGAACCGATTATTGATTGTTGTAGTGTAGTGTAGATAACCGATAAAAGTGTCTAAAGCGAAACAAATGAGATGAATGATGACTGATGAGGCCTTTTCTCGCTTTGTTTTTCCCTTTTCCTATTGAGTCAGTTGGTGCTCTGCCAGTCACCGCTCCTCAATTTTGGGTACAGAATAGAGTGCAATCCGCAGTTTTTCTTTTTCCGCAGCTTAAACGTGGCTGCAAGCTTACAAGACTTCTGTGGTGGTGTTTATGTTAATTATGTGCCATTTTTTGAATCAAATATAGCGACCATTTGAATGAAAGCTGTACATTACATATTCCTTTCGAGAAAGTTGTGCCCGGTACTTATATTCCATGGGCATATGATGGCTATATTATCGTCATTGTGGGTTGTGGCTGATCTTTTGAAAAGCCTAAATTACAAATTTTATTTGCAGTTACCACCAAACCAAGTTACTGACTCTAGCTTGTTCAGCTCATACATAATAATAAGCTTCTGTGAACAAGTTTTTTTTTTTGAAGTCTTGGGTGAGCAAAGACGACTCCACTGCCATGAACTATTTCCTAGTTGCTATGATCTAAACTTGCAGGTATGTAGTTTCTACAAGATGCTGAGCCGCTTGTTCACAAAGGAAAATCACTACTATCGTTCCGCAGATGGTGAGATAAACACCGGATCATCTTCCTATCAACCTATGTCAGATGAAAGTCACTGTTGCATGGTCACTTGTTTGCGAATACGGTGATATCTAGACACAATAATGTATTATGAAACCTAGATAAAATTTCCACTACTATTTTTTTTGTTTCATACCAAATGTTCCTATGCTGTTATATGGGGCAGAGGATGGAGAATGTGGGATGATGAATGTGAGGACATGAAAAGACCATGCATGGGCGCCTCAAGAAGAACCGCTGGTGACCCGCTCGTGCACATGTCCGGTCTCATTGCCATTTGCTTGGGCAACCGCTGATTTGTGGTGACAATGGAGTTCGGCTCGATCTGAGATTGACGAAGGCTCAATTTCTCTGCTGATGGTTCCTCGCGCGCTATAGTTAGGCAAGCTCAGCGCAAGAGGGCTTCTGTATGGCCCGATCGATCTCCATACAGATCACAAACATATGCAACAAACAGATCTCATACAGATTGCTTATGAATACTAGCTTTGAGCAATGAGCTCCTGGAATATCCATACAAGCCATATGCTTTGACAAAAACTTGTCGAAACAAATATGAATATAGCTTTGAGCAATGAGCTCTGGGAATATGCATACAAACCATATTCTTAGACGAGTAACACATGCACTCGTCATCTACAAAACCACTAAAAGCTAGAGTAAATGTCAACTTGGTCTTTGTCGAGGACCCGAAACAAAACGATCCAACTGCATGCTGCATAGGGCAATTCTGCGGATACCTGTACCTAGTGTATGAAACGTCGTGAATGTCTCCGTGCGAGGATCATAGACACAAAGTTCGTATCCTATCCCCGACACAAAACGAAGAAATCTCAGTTTACCGCCATCATGTGTCATCCTCAAAGGCATATATTGATTGGTGGAAGAGGGCACCTGAATTGTGTATGCCTTGGTCCAGGTATTCTTGTCGACACCTGTTAAGAGCCATATGTTGACACGGTTATTATTGTTTGACGTCTCTGAATGAACAAAGCACAAGGTGTCGTCGAACTCGGCTATGCGGACTCGATCACTTATCTTCCACAAATCCGTGTCCATTGCTTTTCGTGGGCCTTCTATCGTGTTTTTCCACTCTTCCCTCTCAATGTCGAAGCAACGTAAGATGACATTATCTAGCTCCCGTGAGACCCAAAAGTACATGATCCCATTTATGGCAACGGGTGGCCTTCTGATGCATGTCATGTGGGTTGCGGGTGATTGCGACCACCTCCATCTGGTGTCATCTCCTGGAGTGAAAACATAGCATGTCTGATCTAGCCTGACACCGACAACCTTGTACACACCGGATGGAACGGCACGACCGAAACCGACGGTCCTAATTTCCTTTTCTGGACAATGTGCGAGCACCTCACCTTTGGCCGGGTCAACTACGAGGGTGTCGCCGGTGAAATAGTTGCTGCAACACACGAGGTCGTCCATGCTCGTGGAGAGCAACTCTGTTCTGAATATGCCCTCCATCACCCTCATGACACTCCCGTCCATGTCCATCAGCCGCAGCTCGTAGCATAATTTGCGCTCGCGGAAGTAGGCGGCGAGACAGACGAGCGCTTCGGCGTGACGAGATTTATGCGCGGCAATGAAGGTTGCGTCCGAGATGAGTGCACGCCACTCCGTCGACGCGCATCGGAAACGGCACACGGACTTCACCGGCAGCCTGGAAAGGATCTCCACCATGAGGTCGTTTGGCAAGGACACGGCAGAGTCTGTGCCGGCCTGTGCAGGCGTGCTGTTCGTCGTGGCCATGCCATGGCTCAGGAGGCGGCGGCGGCGGCGTTCATGTGACTGCCGTGGCGCCATGGCGGTTCAGAAGAACGATGAGATAGATCGAGGAGCTGGATATGATCCGGCAAGGAAAGTTTAATAAGGCTTTGGCGTCAAGATCGGCTGCGTATGCGAGAGAAGTCCAATTAACCCCCCTAAACTTGTCTCAAAGTTCACTTTACAACCCCCATGTTTGATTTGGTTCAACTTTCAACCCCAAACTCCAAGAACCGTTCAGAATTGCCCCTTCCCCTGTCTGGCCTGATTTGAGCCGTATGTTCTTACCAAATCAGCTTATTACCGAGAAAGTACTTAAGTCCATGTCCTTGGAAAACGATACACGACGAACTCATATAGCAGTGCAGCATACTACTTGCCAGACGGAGTGGCCACCGGCGTTCTGTCACATGCCGCTGTGGCGAGCCGGGGATGCGCGCGCCCTGGTATTCTCCATGATGACACGCCGACTTGACCACGTTCACGGCGGCCGACTTGCCAGATTCCATGGCTCCCGACCTTGCAAGCTTCTTTACTTCTAAACTAGCTAGCTGATGATTCGGTAGGTTTTTACTTCAAAGCAGGTTCCAGACCAGATTTACAGAGCGGAGCCATGACTCCATGGACGGGCACAGGATCGCCTCCGGATTTTTTTTAATAATCGAAACTATTGTCATGTGCAAACATCCAAGACCCCAGATTAAGATTTGAGGAAGGCCGTGTATACACTACACTAACAGAGCTAGCAGTTTTGCTCGTATACATTTGTAATTTGTTCCATGTACAGATGGACAAGGGTTTGATCATCAAGACGCCAGATACACAAGGAATACATATGTATGAGGGGGCAGGGCACAGCGGCGGCCTAGAGAAAGGCACGACATGGCGGCGTGCAGAGGGGATGGGCACGGCGGCGGCCTGGGGCAGGACTGGGCACGGGCGCACGGCGGCGGTCTGGCGATCGACTGTGTCAGGACGGAGATCTCTTTCGGGACAATAAGGAATACGACTTACATGCATGTACGTACGAGATATACGTTCAGTTAGCATACACGAAAAACCAGTGACATTGCAAAATAAAACCGGATCAAATATGTCAAATGGTGAAAGATGGTAATTCTGAACGGTTTTTGAAGTTTGGGGTTGAAAGTTGAACCAAAACAAAGATGGAGGTTGTAAAATGAACTTTGAGACAAGTTTAGGGGGGTTAATTGGACTTCTCTCCTGCGTATGCTCTTAAATCTCTGAGTCATGACCCGTGTATGATAAGAGCTCGATCGAAACTCGAAAACATCACATGTACGCACTGGATCTGCGAGATCGTGTCCGTCTCGGTCTCCCCTACGTCCGTCCCCTTTAAATATACAGCGCCGCGAGGGTGGTCGATCGCCCTGCACCACATCGACACCACCCAACACCCGACCGAGTTTTTGACGAGAGATCAATCGAGGACCATGGCGGCGACGACAGCGGACGCAAGCAAGGTCGACGAGGTCGTGGCCGAGAAGAGCGAGGTCGTGGCCGAGGAGCCTAAGACGATCGAGCTGGTGAGCTCCGACGGCGACCGCTTCGAGATCACCCATGAGGCGGCGGCCATGTCACAAACCATCCACCACATGATCGAGGACGACTGCATCGACAACGGCGTCCCTCTCCCCAATGTCAACTCCAAGATCCTCGCCATGGTCATCGAGTACTGCAACAAGCACGTCGCCAGCACTGACGGCCAGAAGGAGGACCTCAAGAGTTTCGACGAGAAGTTCATCAATGTGGATCAGGCCACGCTGTTCGACATCATCCTCGCTGCCAACTATCTGGACATCAAGGTGCTCCTGGACCTCAGTTGCCAGACGGTGGCCGACATGATCAAGGGCAAGTCGCCAGAGGAGATTCGCAAGATGTTTAACATCAAGAACGACTTCACGCCGGAGGAGGAGGAGGAGATCCGAAGGGAGAACCAGTGGGCGTTTGATTAATAGATCACCTAGCTAGAAACACTACCTTTGGTCTTTATATAAGTATCTGCTTAGATTGTTACTCTACTTTGTCGTTTTTCTTGGTTAGTTAAACAGAGTTAAGGCTGTTTTATCTTCGTTTGGAACTGGCGAAACTATATACTAGCTGCTTAGATTGATACTATTTCATGAGTTAGGCTGTTTAATTTTGTCGTTCGGTACCAGGAACACTGTAGGCTTGGATACCTATATGTTTTGGTTATATACTACTCCTATCTATGAATGATTACTTGAAGCAAATATTAGTTACTTGTTCGATAATAATCTCCAATTCTTCAGTAGTAACTTAATTCAAATCATGTATGAATTGCGATATTTGTGGCAGAGCAAGTAGATCTGTGATGCAGATCAACGCATTGAAATCTGTAAAATTATGCCAATGTCAGAAATTTGATAAACCATAAAACTTCCAACCTGGTCACCACGGAACATTGGCAAAAAGTAGTCCGCCACAGAGATAATGGAGATAAGCAGCTTTAGCGTTCCATGCATCTGCATCGATTGAAAGAAAAACTGAGTTACAACGTCCGCTTCCCGGTCTACACTACTGGATTGGAACCCCTATTTTATCTCGGACGGAGATGGTATTCGTACAATATATGTACGTAAGGGAACTAATTTACTTATCGGCTGGTTTTGCCAAAATTTAGAGCTTGCAAGAGATACGTACCAAGACTTGTGGCTGGGACTCCTGGGAGCCTATATATGCGACCCAAGAGTATTTATATCTGGGACGTGTTAGCTTGAATACGCACTACTACTACAAAACTGCAAGATATACTAATCGTGACGGCAGCATATATTGGATAACCATAGCTCAAAGTCAATGGTGCTTTTATGAAATGTAGTGCAGAGGAATCGACCGGAAAAATCTCCACAGGTTATAATTATGTATGTATGCAATTTTGGAAAAGTATATGATTAATTACGAGATTAGTTCTTGACTCCTACTATATGCGTACGATTTTCGAGCATTCAATCCATATTAAAAGTTCTGAATTTTGAATGAGTTCGCCCTTCTATCAATGCATTGAGGCGCAAAATTTGCGTTTTCGTGAAGGAAAAAAAACTAGTCCAAGGGGAAGTTATTTCACCGGCTCTGGTACCTAGTAGAGATTAATCACAGATGCATAAGTTACACGAAGTTTTTTATGCAAGTTACGTGGCACCATATTGAATCAACAATGTTTGATACAACTTATGTACATGGCATGACTCTTGAATCATGAATAAAGTGTTAAAAACTTACAAGTGCATGTTTACTGCAGGGGAAACTAGATTTTCAGAGGTCGAATAACTGCTCTATAGTCAATGAGATAACATACGGCTCCTCGCGGATCTTCGACATGTCTAAATGCTTTTCGTCCAACAATCCAAGGAAATTACTAGAAAACAATATGATTTATTCTACATATGCGAAAATATTGAGTTCTCTTAAAAAAAAATCAAATGCGAAAAATTATTGATATTGGTTCATTTTAATATACATACTAATAATCCTATAAGTTTAACTTTGACCATCGGTACGTAAAGCATAAAAAAAAATCTAAAACACTAAATCGATGGTAAAATGTCTAAAGATGTGTTTTAGTTTACTCCATATATATACTCAAAATTGCTAAATGAATTAATTGTAACAAAAACTTGTCAAAACAAATATGAATACCAAGTTTGATCAATGAGCTCCGGGAATATCCATACAAACCATATGCTTTGACCGTTTGACGAGTAACACATGTACTTGTTATCTAGAAATCCATTAAAACTAGAGTAGATGGCAACTTGATGTTTGTCGAGAACCCGCAACAAAACGATCCAACTGCAAGCTACATAGGCCAATTTTGTAGACGCCACCATCTAGGGTATGTAACATCGTGCATGTCTCGGTGCGAGGATCATAGACACAAAGTTGGTACCCTTGTCCGGAAACAAAACGAAGAAATTTGAATTTACCGCCATCATGTGTCATCCTCAGAGGCATATGCAGACGGGTGGAAAAGGGCACATGTATTGTGTATGCTTTGATCCATGTATCATTGTCGGTTAAGAGCCATATGTTGACACGCCTATTCTTTTTTGATGTCTCTGAATGAACGTAACACAAGGCGTGGTTCAGCTCGGCTATGCGGAGCGGCTCACTTGTCTCCCACAACTTCGTCTCCACTGCTTTTGTTGGGCATTCGATCGTATTTTTCCACTCTTCTCTCTCAATATCGAAGGAAAGTAAGAATTTTTTGCTTAAGTCTGCCAAGACCAAGAAGTACATGACTCCATTCATGGCAACATGGGCCCCTCGGATGTTTGATGCAAAGGTTGGGAGCGATCGCGACGGCCTCCATTTGATGTCATCTCCTAGAGTGAAAACCTGGGGTGCCAGACCTGACCAGAGACCGACAACCTTGTAGGCACCGGATGGAACGGCACGACCAAAGCCGACGGTTTCAAATGCCTGTCTCGGACAATGTACGACCACCTCACCTTTGGCCGGGTCAATTACGCGGGTGTGGCCACAGACATCGTTGGCGACACACACGAGGTCGTCCATGCTCGTGGAGAGCAACTCAATTCTGCCAATGTCCTCCACCACCCTGATGACACTCCCGTCCATGTCCATCAGCAGCAGGTCGTAGTACAATTTCTGCTGACGGATGCGCATCGCAACACCGATGAATGCTTCGGAGTAACGAGATTTATACGCAGATTGGAAGTCTGTGTCGGAGATGAGTGCGCACCACTCCCTGGACACACACCGGAAACGGCAAACGGATTTCACCGGCAGCCTGGAAAGGATGTTGAAGATGAGGTCGTTTGGCAAGGACACGGCGGAGTCCGTGGCGGCCTTTGCAGTTGTGCTGGTCGTCATGCCCGCGCGAGGGCTCAGGAGGCGGCGGCGGCGACGACGACGACGGCGTTCAGGAGATTGCGGTGGCGCCATGGCTGTTCAGGAGAACGATCAGATAATAGATCGAAAAGGAGGGTTTGAGAGGAGAGTTTAAAGTCCTGGACCTCAAGATCGGATCTCGTCGTCTGCTTACACGTACTGGATTCAAACCCATTTGTTTTTTCTCGGACGGAGATCGTAGTCGTATAATTTACGTGTCGGTTTGCCCAATGTTCAAACACTACGTTATGCTCGAAGCCTCGAACGCAAGAATTTAAAACAAGGAAAACAAGAAAATAATTAAGAGCTTGGAAGTGATACGTACTCAAACTTTGGCTGGGAGGCGTGCGGCTAAACATATATTTGTGCAGTGTTAACTTGAATAATCTATACTACTATTAAAAGAGCAAACATGTTGGGATAATTTAAATCTGTATCGTTCAAATATCTGATCGATGCTCCAGATCGCTCCAATGTTTGACAACTCAACAATGTCCGATTTTTCCCGATTTACCCTCCCACCAAATCACATAATACTGCTAAATTGCCACGTACCGATTGGTTCTTCTATTTCTTCACAGCCGCCTAGCGCTCCCCACACACCCCAGCGCTGCCGGCTCCTCTGATCCACCTCACCGGTGGCCGGCGAGGAAAATTGGAGTGCTCGGATGCGTAGGCCTAAGCGTGCAGGCGGCCGATTTCAACAAGGCCGGCGAAGACCTCGTCACCGAGCTCGCCGTCGCGGCCTCCCGAGGCGGGCACGAGGGACTCTGCATGCGACTGCGCACCTCGGCCTCCCCGCGCAGTGCGTCGGCGACGTCACGGCGCCGCCTGTCGCCCGGAGACCTCGGCGCGTTCTCCACCTTCGACGCCATCTGCGGCGTGGTGCGCGGCGCCGGCGCCCGCGTCGTGCTGCTCACGGCCCGACCGGAGGGAGAGTTCCCGGGGCGGCAGGCGAACATGGTGCCTCCTCTTTCCATCCATCCATCCCCATCGCCACCGCCGACACCGGCCTCCCGCCAATCCTGCCGCCGCAGCCCTCCCGATAACCCCAGAACGCTGGCACGTGAAGCCGCCGCGACGGCGGGTCGATGGCCGCTGCGCCGCCCTCCCGCCAATCCCGCCGCAATCCCTGATGTCTCCTGCACCGGTCGGCCGAGGAGTGGGTCGCTCTGCACGCCGGAACATTGGTACATGCGCCGCAGCGATGGGTCGACAGCAGCTTCAAGCGGCTCCATCCAGCCTTCCGCAGCACCTCCCGTCCAACCGCCGCGCACAGAGGATGCGCACGCACCTGCTGCACATGTTCTCCATGGCAGGGCGGCGTGGTTTCGTACTGGCGGACGCGAGGACGTCGCCTCCGCTCCGACGCAAGGACGCCACCGTGTTCACCTGCCATCCGTGTGCACTTTACGGCAGTTTGCAGCTGCAGTCTGTCTGCACCGGCCCGCCCCTGCATCCAGCTTCAGATTGTAAAATGCCTATGACCAACGGTTATCCTTTGTGTTATGGTTCAGATGACAAAAAATAGGTGAATTAGTACCAAGATAATCATTAACTAGATACAAGGACCAGAATCCCCCCTCCCCTCTCCCTTATCCTCTCGTTCTCCTCTCCTCCTTGAGAGTCGCCTCGGGCTCCCCGGCTCGCTCGGCTCGCCTCGCCGGCGGCGCTGCCGTCCGGCGTGGTGGAGAGAGTGGAGCGCGGGCTGTACAGAGTAGAGTAGGGTTTAGATTAGGTTTTCCTGTCTTTCCCATGTGGTGTTTCGTGGCGGATGCCCCGTCTTCCTCCTTTTGGAGGTGTGCTGCTCCGGCGCTCGAGTACGGCGTCGACGCCGCTGCGGATCTGATCTCCATCAAGCTCCCAAGGTGGGAGATACGTGGAGGCGAGTTCGTGGCCATCCTCTTCTTCAAGTACTTCTGGCCTCCAGATCTAGGGTCTCCTCTCCTGTTCCTGGCCGGCCTCGGTGGCGAGGGGGAGAAGGAGAGGGCTGCCTCGATGTGGGAGCGTGGCGGCTTTCCTGATGACGAGGTGGACGCGTCGTCGGGGTGCGAGGTCCTGCTGCTTCTTCGAGCTCCACGGTGGAGATCTGAGGCGTCAGGTACTGAGCGCTGCCTTTTGTTGCCGTCCCATGTTTGGTTGTGGTGGTGGTGGTTTTCTCCGGTGAACTTGCTTTGGCCGGCCGTGGCGGCGAGGGAAGAAGTTGACCGGGGAGTGGGCGTTCTGGGTGGCTGGCCTGATCGTCGCGGAGCTGGCGGGAAGAAGGGTGGTTTCGGCAAGCTTGCACTATGGCTGTATGCGTTCATCGAGCTAGGTGTCCGTCGCGGAGTGGCGGCCGGATTTGCAGTCGACTACAACTTGTGGAGGTGCTCGCTTTCCTGGCAATGGTGGTACGGCGGCTCCGGTGAGGTTTAGGTTTTGGGGTTGGGGTGGATCCGGTTGTGGTCTTTCAGGTTGCTCGGGGTGTTTAGTGCATTTTGCTGGGTCTTCTTTGTATTCTCTGGTTCCTGAGGGACCTGCTTGTAATTTGTACTGAGCTTCCTTTATATGAAATCGGATCCTGTCAAAAAAAAAAAAAATCCTAATTAAGCAACAAACCTCTTACAGAAGTATCACTCATTTTCGAAAGATCAACTTGGTTTGTCATTTCTGTCCTTAAAATTTTGAAATTATATGATATGACGCTCAAAAGTAAATGAATATTAAGTTATGTTTTTTAATTAAGCATCAGGTTGTTAAAGCATACAAATTCGCAAGGAAGAATATTAAGCTCTTTGTTGCTGGATTATGTATATATTCTTCAAATCGGGAATGGACACACCTGGATACAATGTCAGTTTGATGTTCACGAATTGTTCCCTCTTCACCGTGCTGGTCATTTTGCTGAAAAGCCTTTGTCTTGTGCAGTCTAGCTGAGCCTGAATGCCTAAAAATCCTGCTGATGTTAGTGTAGGATGCCCCACTGAATTGTTCACTTATGTGTTCGATTGATGGGTGTTACTCTTACCAATGAACCGGATACTTTTGTTTGGAAATTGACTCAAACAGGGATCTTTACTGTTAAATCTATGTATGAAGACTTAATGAATGGTCATACTAGATTCTTACAAACTTATCTTTGGAAGTTGAAAATCCCACTGAAAATTAAGGTTTTTATGTGGTTCCTTCATAAAAAAGTGTTGCTTACTAAGGATAACTTGGCAAAGAGAAATTGGAAAGGTGATTCTCATTGTTCCTTTTGTGGGAATAGCGAAACTGTTGATCATTTATTTATTTCCTGCCCTTTTGCAAAATTGGTTTGGCGTGTAGTTTTTTGTACCTACAATATTTCTCCTCCCACCAATGTTACTAATATGTTTGGGAATTGGTTGAACGGGATGGATAAAAAGACCAAAACTAGGTTTCGTATTGGCGTTTCAGCTATTTGCTGGTCTATTTGGAATTGTAGGAATAATATTGTCTTTAACAGGAAAGAAACCTTTCATGTTTTACAGGTTATCCATACGGTGGTACACTGGATCCAACTATGGGTCTTCTTGCTACCTTCGGACCAGCGAGAACTTATGGTGGCTGGATGCACACGGCTCCTATTGGTGGCACAGGATTTTTTCTCCCGGCATACGTGGCAGCATATTAGACGACTTTCGTAGTACTCTATAGGTTTTGCTGTTATCCGGTTGAGGCTTGTCTCATTGTCTTTGTGATCTTTTGAGATGTAATAATTTACTTTGAACAAATTTATGTAATAAATGGCTGTGTGCATCACTCGATGCAGAGGCCGGGACAACCCCATTTCTAAAAAAAAAAAAACTGAAGTGTTCATTTATGCATGATTTTCTACGGCAATGACTGAATCAGTTGCGTTTGAAAGAGGTGAGCAGCTCGGTTGTATTTGTTCACGCCATCCTTACACTAACTTCACTACTTCCAGGAGAAGAGGCCATCAAGGTAAGCCCAGTTACAGATTGATTGTATTATTGGTATAGATTAAGTTACTTAAGACAGTTAATACATGGAAAATATTGTACACTGCAGTACTCTTCATAATTTATTGCTTACTTTTAAACAATAGGCAATGTTTAGCTCACTGCTACTTGCACATTAGTGGTTACTTGTAGGTAGTTGGGATCTAAAGTTTGAGTATAGGTCATCTATGGCAACATGAGGATAATCTAGGCATCATGCAAACTAGGATATTGACATGTTGTGAACTTGTTTAATGTTTACTTGTAGTCTCGGTATAAAAGGGTGATATTCCTTGTATTGTCAATTGTCATCCAAAAGTAGATTCCTCTATTATGATTTAGTTTGTCTGAACAAAGCTCTGAAATTATCTAATAAATATAACACTTAAGATTATAATTTATGTTGGTCGATAGAAACCTCTTATTTCTGCAAAGTTATTCGCAGCAAGCCTTGGAAAAGGGTCTGGGCACCTTACATTCCTGAAGGTGAATTCTCAGGTGTTGTTGTAAACTACAGACACAAGAGGCCAAAACCAACATGGCACACCTGCCCAGGCTCTTAAATTTGAGGTCCATGAGGTACCTAAACCTTTACTATCTAATAAGTCTAACACTTAGTTTGTCTCAAATGTTTATTAGAGTTCAAGAATAGCATTTTGTAGGACCATTTCGTGTTACAGAAATCTGAATTGCTGCTTCTTTGTGTTCTCGAGCTAATGCATATGTTGTAATCTAGAATTTAACAGTGATCCTTCGTACACGGGTTGTGGATATAAACCAATGGCCAGTTGTGAATTCCATCAATGAGATGTGAAGAGAGGTGCAGGTTATGTGTTGTGAACTTGTGATATAGATGGAGCATGCACGAGTGGAATAGAGTCATGTGTGGCATTGTTTTAGTAGGCCATTGATAGAGGCATGTACGTGTTTTCAAGTTTTGGATGTGCAATGAATTTTATGTAATGTTCTTTTTAAACTTAATGATAAAGACTTTATTTATTTATTTGAAATATTAATATATGAACTTTGTCAATCTATTTGAATGGTGGTAGTTTCAAATAAGACATGATTTAGTATCAAACATGGGAATTTTCTGTAAACCTAAAAATATGAAAGCGTAAATAGAATGATATTTTGTATAAATTGATGGTACATCATATGGGTCTGAACTTTTTAAAAATGTCTTTAAAAAAAGAAAATTTCATTTTTTGAAAAAGGCTTGGTTTTTGTAGAGCGCAGAAGACTTGAAATTGAAACTTCAAGAATACAATGAAATTTCCGAAAAGAAAGTACAATAATATTTTGAAACACGAGCAAGTGCGTCTGGCACCATTTGGCATTAGGGTAGTTTTTGGATGTTGTTTGTTTCGTGCGTTGCACGTGCCCTTTTACTAGTACTATTAAAAGAGCAAACTATGTGTTGATACATTAAATTTGATCCGTTCAATATTTGATCAAAGGCTCAGATCGCTCCAATGTTTGACAACTCAACACACCTTTTCAGTTTCATGATAATTAACAGGATTGCCACCGCTAAAATATAAAAAGTTCCTCTCGCAAGCACGACACCACCATCGCCGTCATCACCTCGAACACCGTCGTTGGCCGCCACCTAAGTACGGTCGCCAGCCCCTTGATCTCCGGCCACAGCCACGTTATGTTAATCAGGCAGCGTCAAATAATGCCCCGACCCCGAGGCCAGCCAGAAGGCAGAAGGTGTGCTTCACCATCGCGGGCGCGGTGAGGTTCGTCGGGACCTCCCCGAGCTGCTGCTGCGGCGGGCCCGGCGCCACCACGTGCGCGCGCTCCCGGCGCGACTTCACCGTCACCACCTGGACCCTGAGGACGGAGGATATGACGTGGCACAAGGACGGCGTTCTCGACAGCAGCGAGCCCTGGACGGCGACAGCCTTCGCGGCTACCGGCGGTCCGCTCGTCTCGCCAGCGTTCCCCATCGTAAGCGTTGAGGACCCCGACGTGGTCTTCTGCTCCCTGGCAAGCGAGTCAGTACACCAGCGGCGGAAGCCCCACCACCGCGGCGACAAGATGGCCTGGCTGATCGCGGTGGACATGAGGAGTAAAACGCTGCTGTTGGTCTCCCGCTACCCGGAGGACGACGACCAGAGGCTGTTCCATCTAGGCCGCCAAGCTTTCCTTCCCACCGAGGCACCGAGCTGTCACGGCCATGATTGTTTTCAGATTCTTTCAAGAAGACAACAACTTTCTGCGGTATTTGATTGTACTGTCTTCAGTATTTGTTAATGTAAATATTGTAATAGACCTTCTTTAATTATGCAAACTTTAGTTCTCTTAGTAAACGCTGATATTTTATTGATCCGACTAACCAAAAATACATGAATATTGAAACAACCATGAACAAGAAAAATCCTGATAAAACCGGCAAAAAGATTTTTGAAGTTGCCATCTATTTTTTTCTTCAAAAGAGGACTGTATTTAAATTTAATTCATGTCAATTTTGTAATAATATTTGACATTTTTGTTCTCTCTCATAGGTATGAAAGACAAGTCACGTATTTTATTAAAGACGAGTCTTTTCTATGTTTCCATGAAAATCATCTCATTTTGAAGTTTGATTTGCAATTTCAAAGGTATGGATATTCCCATATTAAGTGAATTAACGATGATAATATATGAGGCCTATTATTCACGCTCTTCTATCTATATTTGTATTTTCAACTTTTAGATCAACCATGGATTGTGGTTCAGTCCCAACAATCAAACATTAGCTTCATGCACACTTGATGTGTTTTGCCATGACTTTATATATGACCAGTTATGCTACCACACATTGATAGGTACATGTTTAATATTGACTTGGATCACCTGAACTAATCTAGCTAGGTCTGGGCTTTTCCTACTTGTAAATTGTTCCTTCTTGTCAGGCGTAAATTGTCCCATTTAATTGTGAGGACGTCATACTTGTAAATTATCTCATTTAATTATAAAGACGTGCGCTGCACGTACATGTCAACTAGTAGTACAAAATTGCAAAACATATGCGTGACGGCGACTTATATTGGATAAACATAACGCTCAGAGGTAATGGTGCTTTTATGAATTATATCGTGCGGAGGACTCGGTGCGAAAACTATCTAAGGGTTGTAATTTTCGAGCAATGAATCCAAAAAAGAAATCTAAATCTCTCTATGTTGTATAAATATTACGAGATTAGTTCTTGAGACATATGTGCTTATGATTTTCGAACATTCAATCCTTAATAGAAGTTCTGAATTTTGAATGAGGCTATATCCAAGCAAGCAGGCCCCTTCTATTTTTTTTTTATCATTTTGTGAAATTTCTCTCTGCTTTAATTCAACTGAGCACTCAAATAAGATAAGGAAATTGTTCAAAATACCAGAAAACAATATGCTTTATTATACCTATTCGAACTCAAATTGGTAAATGATCAATTGTAGCAAAAGCTTGTAGAAAAAAAATGAATACTAGTTTTTTTTTTGCGAGAAGGACCCTGGTATTAAAAGAAACACCGAACCGTACAAAACACCTCAACAAAAACAATTGACCTATGAGCTCGGGGAATGTCCATACAACCCATATGCTGTCACGAGTAACACATGTACTCGTTATATAGAAAACCACTTAAAACTACAGTAGCTGGCAATTTGATCTTTGTCGAAACCCAAAACAAAATGATCCAACTGCAAACTGCATCGGCCAATTTTGCAGACGCCACCATCTAGTGTATGTAACGCTGTGAATTTCTCAGTGCTAGACACAAAGTTCGTATCCTTGTCTCAAAACAAAACGAATAAATTTTATTTTACCGCTAGCATGAGTCATCGTCAAAGGCATATACTCATAGGTGGAAGAGGGCATCGGAATTCTGTATGCTTTGGTCCAGGTATTCTTGTGAATGTCGTTTAAGAGCCATATGTTGACACACCTATTCTTGTTTGACATCTCTGAATGAACATAGCACAAGGCGTTGTTGAACTCGGCAATGCAGACCGGGTCAGTTATCTTCCACAACTCTGCGCCCGTTGCTTTTGGTGGGCCTTCGATCGTCGATTTCCACTCTTCCCTCTCAATGTCAAAGGGAAGTAAGGTGTATACACTACAGGAATGGCGAACTGTGCCGACGGCCATTATCTGTGCCGACGGCTATTTATCGGGGCCGTCGACACAGGGGCGAACCAGGACCAGCCGTCGACAAGTCCGTCGGCACAGAAACGGCCGTCGGCACAGACATTCTTTTCCGACGGCCACCGTCGGGACACAGGAGGCCGTCGGCACAGCATATGAGGTGACGTCGACGGCACTCTGTGCCGACGGCAAAGCCGTCGGCACAGGCCTCTACCATTTTTATTCATTTTTATGTACATAGATGGGTGTCTATTGCATCGTCCAATTGGTGGGTGTCTATTCACAAAATTTGAGAAACAATCCTTCACAAGTCGGCTTGAGTAGAATTTTCCCTCACGGTAGAGCTGCAGACCCACAAAACCAAGTTGTTGAACTACTTTTGACACCGAGGAGTCGCTCTTTGGGTCAATAAGAAGACCAAGATGAGAGGATTTCATCTCTATAGGTCAAACAGTCTCCCTTGTCAACAATCTCTTGCAATTTGTTAATGTTGATGTTTGTCACCTTCCCATGGCCTAACCTAACACAGCCAAGCAAAAAAGTCCACTGGGCTACCCCCTTTCGACGCACGTCTATGGGGGTAGACGAAAACGTTAGGAATTTTTGCTTCTGCATGGTTTTAGTGTAAGTTTGCAAGATTTTAGTGTGCCCAAGATTCTGTTGATCTCGGGACTCCGAGGTGTGACCGGCCTTTCGACTACTTTTCTACCCCCTTTGAACTACTTTTCGCATTGATATTAAACAAACCATGCAAGTTACAGTGACAACATAAATTACACAGAGAACATTCTTGAACCGCCGATACATAATTGACTAAGAAACAAGTAAACATGCATGTAGAACAAATTACAACAATCACGAACAACTAACAAATTTCTCCACCCTATGCCGTGCGTGTGCTGCCACCCTTGCCCTTTGACGAAGATTCTGCCTTCTTGCCTTTTCCCTTGGACGAAGCTTCAGCCTTCTTGCTCAGTGCTTCAATCCTCCTTTCCTTTGACGACGGCATGAAATCGTCGTCATCATCGCTGTCAACTACCCAGAGACAGGAACGACCGTACGAATTACGGTCAGCTTCAGTTCGGTAGAACGGACTATTCGTAACTTTTCTGTCAAACTTATCTGCAAGCCTGAGCATTTCTACACGAATTTGGAGCGGGGTTCTATACGGAAACCCATCGCGGCATAGCTTCGCCCCGAGTGAAGCGAGATGACTCTCAGTGTGCAAAATTTCTTCAATTGGAACTACCCTACCATCTACCTTCAAATTGCTTGAAAGCCTAGCGAGATGCTCGGATGAGGAAATGTGAAACCCAGACACACACTTCTCGCAAGGACCAATACACACCATGCTTGCGCTCAAGTGAGTACCATGCCTACCTTCGACTGGGTTATATAGAACTACCGGTGGCGGGAAATATTTGGGCGGGAAACGGTGGCGGGAAATATTTGGGCGGGAAACGGTGGCGGGAAATATTTGGGCGGGAAACGGCTCAGAAGCACACGAAGGAAACACACGATCCGTGTGCTTCTTCTGGATCCAACGGCTCACAAGCGCTCGAAAGAAACACACGATCCGTGTGCTTCTTCCTGATTGGGCAACAAAACACACGGTTTCTCCTAGCTACAGCCCGACACTGATTCACGGTCGAATGTCGTTGCATTCAGTGTCGGGCATAGCTAGGGAACCCGAATGTTTTGTGTTTGAGGGTCACTTCGATCCGGCAAGACATCTCTGATGATTACAACCGTCCGGCAAGACGTCTCTGATATTCTACAACCGTACGGCAAGACATCTCTGATGATCTGCAACCGTTTGGAACGGTCACAGGTCATCAGAGACGTCTTGCCGCTGGTTGCCCAAAGATGCCTCTCCGAGTGACGCTGGAATGTTTTGTGTGAGTGAGTAACCTGTCTGAGGAGGTGGGCTATATATAGGGTCGCAAGCCCTTTCGAGTGACTCCCTCCAGCTAGCCAATCAGGAACAAGTACGCGGATCGTGTGTTTTCTTCGAGAGCTTGGGAGCCGTTGGATCAAGTGAAAGAAACACACCGCTGATCCAACGGCTCAGAAGCGCTGGGAGGAAACACACGATCCGTGTGCTTCTTCCTGATTGGGCATACTACAGCTCACAAGCCCTTTCGAGTGACTCCCTCCAGCTAGCCAATCAGGAACAAGTACGCGGATCGTGTGTTTCCTTCGAGAGCTTGGGAGCCGTTGGATCAAGCGAAAGAAACACACCGCTGATCCAACGGCTCAGAAGCGCTGGGAGGAAACACACGATCCGTGTGCTTCTTCCTGATTGGGCATACTACAGCTCACAAGCCCTTTCGAGTGACTCCCTCCAGCTAGCCAATCAGGAACAAGTACGCGGATCGTGTGTTTCCTTCCAGAGCTTGGGAGCCGTTGGATCAAGCGAAAGAAACACACCGCTGATCCAACGGCTCAGAAGCGCTGGGAGGAAACACACGATCCGTGTGCTTCTTCCTGATTGGGCATACTACAGCTCAGAAGCCCATTTCTCACTATATATGTAGTCATGGCCTCCATTGGCATAGCACATCTAAACTGATATCTGATCCCTCATCACTCTCCCGTGGCGTCACCACCGCGTGTGCCGTCCGCCATGCCAAGGTGCTGCCCTCTCCCTCCCCTACGTACCTAGGTTGCACGCACCTTAGTTGTTTGATCAAATTCCCCACTCATTTTTTCAGATCTCGGTGGGAATCGATGATGACAACCGGCCATTTGTTGGACACGGGCAATGTCTGGGACTGGGCTCCGCCGGGGTGGCACTGGGAGGTTTCTTCCGGGACGCGTAGTTTGGTGAGGAATCCGGGTGACGTCGTCGACCCGGATCTTGTTTGGTGGCCGTCGCGTGGGCCAGCCTCGGTGCAGAGGCCGCCGGCCCCTGAGGTGGAGGTGCGTCGCCGTATCAGAGAGGAGGACGAGCATGTCCGTCGCTACCTGGTTAGGTTGGATACGCAAGCGGTGCATGACAATATGTGGTATACACTTTATAGGGATCCTCCTCATGTGAGTATTGCCCCAGTGATGGTTCCTTATCTTTGGGTGCAAGCCGCCGGCCGCTCAGCACCTCGCGGCTTAGGACCCGGCAAAAGTTAGTTACATTATTTGTGATGTATTATGGATTAAATAAAGATGTAGACTGGTGGCTATAAGCACATTCCTACTAGTGCAAGTTTGTTGTCACTCGTCTATGTACCCAAGTTTGTTGTCATTCGTCTAGTTTAGTTTTCTTATGTTCCATGGTAACGTGACTCTTTTGTTTTGAAGGGTCCTCAAGATGCAAATAGTTTTGCAATTAGCACTGATTCATCTCATACGCAATCACTGTAGGATCGCAAGGAACCCCACCCAAACCTAGGTTGTGCCATATCATATGTGTACAAGTGTGTTGTGTGTTTCAAATGTCCAAGAATCTACTCCTAGGTGTGACCGACATCACCGGCTTCACTTTCTCTCTAGTGAGTTTCTGCACTTAGAGGTGAAAACTCCCCTTTCGGGCGAACCGGATGGAATCTTGTGTCGATTTGGGGTAGACTTTGGTTTCTCATGTTCCTATGGCCTGACCTAACACAACCAAGCAAAAAAGTCCATTGGGCTACCCCCTTTCGACGCACGTCTATGGGGTAGACGGAAACGTTAGGGTTTTTCCAGCGGATTCAGGGTTTCACCGAAGCGGGGCCCCGGAGCGTCGGAACCCCACCCAAACCTAGGTTGTGCCATACCATATGTGTACAAGTGTGTTGTGTGTTTCAAATGTCCAAGAATCTACTCCTAGGTGTGACCGACATCACCGGCTTCACTTTCTCTCGACGCACGTCTATGGGGTAGACGGAAACGTTAGGGTTTTTTCAGCGGATTCAGGGTTTCGCCGAAGCGGGGCCCCGGAGCGTCGGAACCCCACCCAAACCTAGGTTGTGCCATACCATATGTGTACAAGTGTGTTGTGTGTTTCAAATGTCCAAGAATCTACCCCTAGGTGTGACCGACATCACCGGCTTCACTTTCTCTCTAGTGAGTTTCTGCACTTAGAGGTGAAAACTCCCCTTTCGGGCGAACCGGATGGAATCTTGTGTCGATTTGGGGTAGACTTTGGTTTCTCATGTTCCTATGGCCTGACCTAACACAACCAAGCAAAAAAGTCCACTGGGCTACCCCGTTTCGACGCACGTCTATGGGGTAGACGGAAACGTTAGGGTTTTTCCAGCGGATTCAGGGTTTCGCCGAAGCGGGGCCCCGGAGCGTCGGAACCCCACCCAAACCTAGGTTGTGCCATACCATATGTGTACAAGTGTGTTGTGTGTTTCAAATGTCCAAGAATCTACTCCTAGGTGTGACCGACATCACCGGCTTCACTTTCTCTCTAGTGAGTTTCTGCACTTAGAGGTGAAAACTCCCCTTTCGGGCGAACCAGATGGAATCTTGTGTCGATTTGGGGTAGACTTTGGTTTCTCATGTTCCTATGGCCTGACCTAACACAACCAAGCAAAAAAGTCCACTGGGCTACCCCCTTTCGACGCACGTTTATGGGGGTAGACGACACAGTTGACTTTCGGTCAACTGTCTAGGGTTTCGCCGGAGATATAATACAATATGTTTTTTTTGTGTGGCCCTACCATATAACTGTAAAAATTTATAACAAAATTTATTAAAAAATTGTACAAATTTATAGCAAATAGGTGCTGTCTGTTTTTTAAATGGAATAAAAAAAAAGAAAAAGCCTAAGCCGACGGCAAAGCCGTCGGCATAGGTGCTCTCTGTTTTTAGACAGGGCACGCGCCCGAATCGGCTACCTCAGTTCCAAATCGAAATCCAAATCGAGCACCCGCCCGAATCGCTTGCTCCGGCGACCCTCCCCCCTCCCCCCCTCCACCGCACCACCGGCTCCTCCACCAGATCGAGCGGCGGCGCGGCCGGGCCTGCTCGCCGGCGTCCACCCGCATCTCTCCCCCACCCGCTTCTCTCCCCCACCCGCCGCTGGGCTCTGGCCATTCCACCTCCTCCTCCACGCCTCCTCCGTCCACCCTCCACCCCGTCGTCCACCCTCCACCCTCCACCGCGACGCCGCCCACCCTCCTCTCGAAACCCTGCAACCACCACCACCACCAACGAAAGGAGCATGAGGGGAAGGTGGGTTCCTCGCTGCCGCCGCCGGTAGAAGCACAACCTGAAGCTCCTCTTCCTCAACTCCTGTCGCTGCTGCTGCTCTCCACCAACCAGAAGGTGGGTTCATCTCTTCCTCTCTTCAATTTCTGCAATTTCCCGTGAACTAGTGTTGTGAGCAGACTAGATTGGAATACAGAGACATGTACGTGCTAGTTTGGTAGCTGTTTCCTAAATCTGAAATGTAAGTGTTATTTGTTGTGCAAGTTTAGCAAGTAAAAATATCACCTTTCGTTGATCTAGCTGTTAGAAGTGTAAAAGTTAAGCAATATAGTTAAGCAATCTATTTACGAGTCGATTTACTTTGCTAGATTTTGTTTTTGAGTTGCTGAAATGTAAGTAGTAGTAGATAAATAGTCAATGGCAGCATTGCGTTTTCTGTGGCTTGTGTGACAGTCAGCTAGTCTACCCTGGCTGTGCATATTTCCAAAGTTAGTCTTTGGTCGTGTCTTTTGCATTTGGAACATTGTGGCCTACTTGCTATGTTAAAACATGGATATACTTTAGTAATCATGTTTTGCATTTTTTTTTCGGTTGTTTAGCTACTAGGCACATTTGTGAATTTGTGTAAGAACAATAATTGCTAACAGATTCAGAATTTTCAGATTTAGGACTTAGTGAAAATTTCTCCCTGCTGCCATACACACAAATCATTCTGCTGAAGCAAACAATCTTTTTAACAATGGCCATTTATGACTTGTGATATAGCTATGCAATGTTGGATATGATGCTCTTGTGCAAGTGCATTGGTGCAGTCTATAGGTAGCCAAAAACAATTACATGTGTATGCCTGATTTTGCATTGACTTGAGCAGAAACATTGGTTAGTAGAATTTGTAAAATTTGTCATGTAAATTGCTATTTGTAAAATCACCGGGAGCTTGTACTTATGAATGATCCCTGTGGAAGAACGATAAAAGGAACTATATTTGTGACGATCAAATTTCCTCTCTTTTTCTTTTTTGTTCTTTAGTTTACTATTTGCTTCAATATTAATGTTGTCATACTTGTGTGCTAATATTTATTGTTTCTCAATGCAGTTGATTGAACAATATGAGTCAGGGCAAGGAAAGCGCAGCTACCTTGGTTAGTACGCTGAAGGCACAGAAGTCTAACCTTACACGGAGTGGACGACCTACCACCTCGCGTTACGCCGCGGACGAGGGTGCACGAGTAGGACGAGGTGGAGGACGAGGTGGAGGACGAGGTGGACGGCAAGGTGGAGGACGAGGTGGAGGGCGAGGTGGAGGACGAGGTGGAGGAGACGTGGAGCACCCACCCTCCGCTTCTGGCGACGTGGATTCCGAGTTGCCCTCCGCTTCAGGCGACGTGGCTTCCCAGAACCACCTGGAGGTGGAGGTGGAGGACGAGGTGGAGGACGAGGTGGAGGTGGAGGTGGAGGCGGCGCCGAAGCGGAAGAAGAGCCGTGGCGAAGCAGGAGTCCCCGAGGAAAAATACTGGCCTAAGACCGAGGAGGCGAAAACCCTCATTGAGCCTCATGGCGTTGAGTAAGTGTACTAGTTTTGTAATTTTGAACATGAAATTTCATTTTGGTCATAACAATTTGGCATATGTACTAATGTTTACTTATTGTGCAGTTCATGGACATGGACAGGCCCTAAGATTCCACGCACTCCTGGGAGCTTGCTTGGAGCTCTGATTAGGAAATACTGGCCAGGCTTGTACACTACAGGGCCCGAGGACGAGCTGAAGTTAGCCACGAAATGGGCGGACTATGAGGCTGCGCCGTCCCCACCGTTCGAGACAGCTGCTCACGCCGTGATCACCACTTTTTGGGTAACACATATTTTTCGAATTCCGTTCATAGTTAATGACCCCACCGTGATAACTCATGACTCACAATTTTTTTATGCATGGTTGAAGCGGTTTTATCGTGTGCTGGACCAGCAAGCCGCGGATAGCATTTTGCATGCTCATTGTGTGAGGTTGACACGGCAGCAATTCTACAACCAAAAGTTTACATCCGCCAATGACTTTACCTATGAGAAGACGGGCAAGAGGGCCAAGAAGGCGGATAATGCCAAGAATGCAGCGGAGATGACAAAGGAGGAGTACATTTCGGTAAGTACATTGTCAATGGAATTCTATATTGCTGCTAAGTTGCCATTGCACTTAGCTCTTCTTGAATTGCATTTTCAGGTTATGCCCGACTGGGCCGACCGCAAAGAAGACGCATGGGATGCGTTGGTTAGGAGGTGGGTCGGGGAAGACGAGGATTTCAGCGCCGTGAGCCAGCGGAACAAGGCAAACCGAGGCTCCGAGGGAACACACAGTGCGGGAAACCGCAACCACTTCCTCTTTAAGGATAAGATGGTATATATATACATGGAACGACGTGCATTTATTTTTACCGCATGTTTCTACTTGGTATGAATAACATTTCTTTTCGTGATGCAGGACGCCGAGACTGGGACGGTAAGCACCCACATCGGTGCGTGGAAGAAGATGAGGGAAAAGAAGCCCGATCCAAAGAAGCCTCAGCCACAGGCTCCTGAGTACTACGGCAGAAGCGAGGAGGCCGTGAACAGCTACTGCACGACGTTCCAGGGGTTTCACCCGGAGGTGGATGACCCCTTGAGCGAGGAGGTCGACGAGAGGTCGGTATATATATATATATATACATGGAACAACGTGCATTTATTTTCACCGCATGTTTCTACTTGGTATGAATAACAATTCTTTTCGCGATGCAGGGCGGTGGTCCTCTCGGGGCACGGAAGGCCGCATGGCCGTAATCGCACTCTTAATAAGGTGGTTAGGCCTGCCATGACCTTCACGCAGGCAAAAGCTACTCTCCCTGACAACAGCCCACTGATCCCGCCTCGTCCACAGCCTCGTCGATCCACTCCCATCGATGTAAGTTTTTTTGCATCCTCTTTCCGACATTCGTTCTTCCATGGCTAAGTTGACGAGATTCATTCTTTTCGAAATTGTAGCCCGATTTTGAGGAAGCCTACGCTGCCGCTCATGCGCAGTATGAGGTGGCCTTTGCCAAGTGGGAGGAGCAGAATAAGCCTTGGACCGAGTATCAAAAGTTGTTCCGAACTGTAAGTTTTAACCTTTACTTTTGTCAAATATGACAAGTCCCACTTCCCTAGTTTGAGCCTTCATTTTTGCAACACCTGACATCTAAACTATCTTGCAGTCGGTGCTGAACTTTTTCACCACTGGAGTGCGGGTAGCCCCTCCTATGGAGGAGCCTCCGGAGCCGGGTCCGACTCCACGGATGCCATCGAGGGACGTGTTCGCTCTCTCCTACTACAGAAGAATCCCGGTATGTTTGATCCCAAACCACTGGTTACTGCTTTCCTTTGCCTCGCAGTTGCTAACTCTTGCTCAAACATGTAGGAAACGGGAACCTCGTCGGAGAACCCACACATTGATCCTTCTGCTTCTCCTAGTTCCTCGACGGGTTCGCCTCGCACCACACCGTTACATAGCGGTGGTCCTTCTGCCGGTGCTTCAGCTTCTCCTCGTGCTTCCGGTGATTCGCCTACTTCCGGTGCTTCTGCTGCGGCGATCCGACGCTCACCTATTATGAGCCGGGGAGATATGGGGTACACCCCGTCGCCGCAATAGATGTAGGGCTTTCGGCGTCTAGACATCTTCCTATGTATGTATATACTTGATGATGGTCCTATGTGTATATACTTGATGATACAGCATTTTGTGATCCATTGTGATCAATAGATGGAGCCATTGTGTGATCTTGCTTGTTGTGAATTTGTCGTGATTTTTGATTATTTTACTGCTATTATTGCTGCAAAAAACGAGCTGCTGGATGAAAAAAATTCTGGTAACACCTGTGCCGACGGCAATGCCGTCGGCACAGACCCCTAAATGTGACCAAATGGGCACACCTGTGCCGACGGCATTGCCGTCGGCAGAGGCCCCTCCCAGGAGCGCCCAGCAACATCCACGTGTCCACTCTGTGCCGACGGCATTGCCGTCGGCACAGGCCCATCCACCTCGACCGGCCTGTGTGGGCCCCACACGCCGCTGTGCCGACAACCTAGGTGCCGACGGTGCGTTTCTGGCCGTCGGGAAAAGCTGTGCCGACGGTTTATACCTGTGCCGACGGCCAGGTGGCCTGTGCCTACAGTGGTCTATGCCGACCACCCTGTGCCGACGGTGGCCGTCGGCATAGGTATGTGCCGACGGCATTTGGACCTATGCCGACGGGCTGCGGCCGTCGGCACAGGTGGCCATTCCTGTAGTGATAGGCTCTGTGCGACTAAGAAGTACATGACCCCATTCATGGCAACAGGAGCCCCATTGATGTTTGATATAAAGGATGGGGGCGATCGTAACGTCCTCCAACTAGTGTCATCTCCTAGAGTGAAAACATCGCAGACCTGACCTAACCAGATAACCTTGTACGCACCGGATGGAACGGCACGACCAAAGCTGACGGTTCTAAATGTCTTTTCCGGACAATGTGCAAGCACCTCACCTCTAGCCGGGTCAATTACACGGGTGCCGGTTGAAGAGTTGGTGACACACACGAGGTCGTCCATGCTCGTGGACAGCAACTCAATGCGGCATATGTCCTCCTCCACCACCCTGATGACACTCCCGTCCATGTCCATCAGCCGTAGGTCGTAGTAGAATTTGTCCTCACGGAAGTGGCCGGCGACGCAGACGAGCGCTTCGGCGTGACGAGATTTATGCGCGACGGAGATGAGTGCGCACCACTCCCTGGACACACACCGGAAACGGCACACGGACTTCACCGGCAGCCTGGAAAGGATCTCGAAGATGAGGTCGTTTGGCAAGGACACGCCGGAGTCCGTGGCGCCCTGTGCAGGCGTGCCTGTCGTCGTGGCGACGCCATGGCTCTGGAGGCGGCGGCGGCGGCGGCGACGGCGTTCTGGAGACTGCTGGGGCGCCATGGCGGTTCAGGAGAACGATCAGATAGATCGTGGAGCTGGATTTGATCCGGCAAAAGGAAAGTTTAGTTAAGGCCTTGAAGTCAAGATCGGATGTATCGAGAGAAAACCCAGCGGGGTCTCGCCGTCCGCTTCGCGGTTTCTACACGTACTGGATTGGAAGCCGTATTGTATCTCGGACGGAGATGGTATTCGTACAATCTATGTACGTAAGGGAATATAGTAAATTGCCCGTGCGTTGCAACGGGCGGCGAAAGATTAGCCAAAGATTTTGCTTTAGATTGTTTTTTATTTGATAAAAAAGGAGAAAAGTACTTTGCAAGGATTCTGTATGTACAACGATTCATACGTCTCATAAAAGTGTAAGATAACAAATCAACTATACAGATCGGCAAAGAGCAATCAACAATGCAAGTATAACCTAGTATCATGGTATGCAAATTTAAGCGGCAACCAAATTCGAAATTATGGTCTGAGTGAAAGTAGAATGAAATTGCAGGTCACCATTGAGGTCAATCTGCATGAGACCCTGAACTGAGTATATCTGATATAGAAACATACAAGAAGAGACTGAGCAGAGATCAAAATTGTTTAGTAGAACACTCAAGAATTGTTTAGCTCAGCCAATTAATCAGAGATTGAAGGCCTTGTAGCTGCCTCCAGTCTTCTCTACAAGTAGAACTTGCACCAAACACTCTCTACAATTATCCAGGATGAATTAAAAAGGACACATGAACACTGCAGAACATTCGCACTAAAAAATCAAAGAAGTATTGGCCAGATCCAGCCTTCCCACACATGCGTATGTGAATGGGGATGCAGAGATAGAAAAAATTCGGAACATGCATACGACATTACATTGAGAGGCAAAGCAACAAAAATACATTAAGCACATGTACTCCGAATCTTGCTTAAAGATATTAAGCAAAAAATAGCAACTCTATTCAATAGCTTGTTTGACAAAAACTACAGTACAAACGTACCAGACATCATCTGCATTCGTTGACTCACACATCTGCACAATGGATTCTTCATGCCTAGAAGGACAGGAATCAGTATTTACTCTTTTCCTCCATATCGCTGTCTGACCCTTCTCCGAGACTTTTTCCCAACATAACAACTGAGCAATTTCTTATATCTTGTTCTGCTCTGCTTACAGATCCTTCTTTGTGCGCTGCCAACCCTTGTAGTTCGCCTTCCAATTAACTGGAGGACCTGACAGCACCCAGTATCCACCAGGTCTTAGAACCCAATTGACTTCCATCATGTAGAGTCCATCTGAAGAAAAGAAAATGAGTTGCATCAAACTGGCACAAGAGTATTATACGTAGTAACAAAATGTACCAAAACATTTAGATTCGATAAATAGTATAGAGATTAGGCTCACCACTTATTCCCCATGGACTCAAACACCTCGAACAATGGGCCATATCAAAGGGTCTTGATGGATAAGGGAGCTTAATTGTGCCAAGAACACCAATATCAGCTTCTCCAGAGCAAACTGTACTTGAGCTTCGTGTGAATCTCTTGGCGCAAATGACATGGCCAAAACGTTCCTCTTTAACAAGTAAGCTCCCCAGCTAGCCACCTGAAAATATTTCTGAATCTAAAGGCATGAACAACGTCCTGACTTTAAAAAATGAGGAAGAGACTCAGAGTAGCAGTAAGCAATATACAGTTTGATATCTCCTCTTACCACGCAGCCAGTGTCCAATGCAGTCCTGACAGTTCCATTGGCGATTGATATAACTGCTGCCAGTTGATCAATGTATTTATCAGCACCTTGAGGGAACTTCGTCCCTCCACCAGGGAATCTGAAGACATTGCCCTCGTACTGCACCCAGTTCTGAATGGCTTTCTCCACCGTCAAGCTCTTATATGGACAATTCGCAAAAGGAACGTAGTCCTTAATTTCGGCCACCGAAAAGGAGCAACATATCCCTTAGGCGGCGATGGTTGCATGTGCTTCTTTTCAAGAATTTGCATATCTTATACGGCAGTTCAATCGATCCAAGATCTGGAAACAATCCAAAGCGAGCAAGGAAATATATCAGCATCTACTCCTCTATCTCGACGACCGTGGAGATGGATTTTTTGGGCGGCGTGACACTACCGGAGATGTACCAGAGCGCGTGGCGGCTTCTGCTCTCGGCTGGCGACGGCGTGGCCCACGTCGAGCCCCTCCTCGGCGTCCACGTTGTCCTCCTACTCCTCGTCGGCGCCGCTCGTCGGAGGAGGCGGCGTGGGGGACCCGGCGGCCGGCAAGGAGGTGCGGCGGGAGGTGGCTTAGGCGCGGAGATGGCCGATTCACCACACCCGGGTGCAGAGTTCTTCGTGCGCTGTAGATCAGGCAGATGTGTAGGGTGGAGACGAGAAAAGCGCGGAAGGAGAGACGAGCAGGTCGGATTTTCAGATTTTGAGCCACCGAACCGGTAGGTTTGACTTGGCGGTGGCAGAGCATGTAATATTTTCTGTCTTAGCCTAGCAATGCAAGGGTAAAATTAGAAATTTAAAAAACGTACCATCACCTGAAAACATATTATATAGTAGAGATATTTACGAATCGGCTGGATTTGATCCGGCAAGGAAAGTTTAATAAGGCTTTGGCGTCAAGATCGGCTGCGTATGCTCGTAAATCTCTGTGTCATGACCCGTGCATGATAAGAGCTCGATCGGAACTCGAAAACATCACAGGTACGCACTGGATCTGCGAGATCGTGCCCGTCTTGGTCTCCCCTACGTCCGTCACCTTTAAATATACAGCGCCGCGAGGTGGTCGATCGCCCTGCACCCCACATCGACACCACCCAGCACCCGACCGAGTTTTTAGAAGAGAAATCAATCGAGGACCATGGCGGCGACGACAGCAGACGTAAGCAAGGTCGGCGAGGTCGTGGCCGAGAAGAGCGAGGGCGGCGAGGTCGTGGCCGAGGAGCCTAAGACGATTGAGCTGGTGAGCTCGGACGGCGACCGCTTCGAGATCACCCATGAGGCGGCAGCCATGTCGCAAACCATCCACCACATGATCGAGGACGACTGCATCGACAACGGCGTCCCTCTCCCCAATGTCAACTCCAAGATCCTCGCCATGGTCATCGAGTACTGCAACAAGCACATCGCCAGCACCTCCGACGGCGAGAAGGAGGACGTCAAAAGTTTCGACGAGAAGTTCATCAATGTGGATCAGGCCACGCTGTTCGACATCATCCTCGCTGCCAACTATCTCGACATCAAGGAGCTCCTGGACCTCAGCTGCCAGACGGTGGCTGACATGATCAAGGGCAAGTCGCCAGAGGAGATTCGCAAGACGTTCAACATCAAGAACGACTTCACGCCGGAGGAGGAGGAGGAGATCCGAAGGGAGAACCAGTGGGCGTTTGAGTAGATCACCTAGCTGGAAACACTACCTTAATTTGGTCTTTATATAAGTAGCTGCTTAGATTGTTACTACTACTTCGTCGTTTTTCTTGCTTAGTGAAACAGGGTTAAGGCTGTTTTATCTTCGTTTGGAACCGGCGAAACTATATACTAGCTGCTTAGATTGATACTATTTCATGAGTTAGGCTGTTTTATTTAGTCGTACGGTAGGGAACACTGTAGGCTTGGATACCATTATGTTTTGGTTATATACTATCTATGAATGATTACTTGAAGCAAATATTAGTTTTGTACTTGTTCGATAATAATCTCCAATTCTTCGGTGGTAACTTAATTCAAATCATGCATGAATTGCGATATTTGTGGCAGAGCAAGTAGATCTGTGATGCCGATCAACGTATTGAAAATTTGAAATCCGTAAAATTATGCCAAAACCTTCATGCTGGACGACAGATCATAGTGGTGTTAGAAATTTGATAGACCAAAAACTTCCAACCTGGTCACCACGGAACATTGGCAAAAACTAGTCCCACACAGAGATAATGGAGATAAGCAGCTTTAGCCTTCGATGCATCTGCATCGACTGAAAGAAAAACTGAGTTACAACGTCTGCTTCCCGGTCTACACTACTGGATTGGAACCCCTATTTTATCTCGGACGGAGATGGTATTCGTACAATATATGTACGTGAGGGAACTAAATTACTTATCGGCTGGTTTTGCCAGAATTTAGAGCTTGCAAGAGATACGTACCAAGACTTGTGATTGGGACTCCTGGGAGCCTATATATGCGACCCAATAGTAGTTTTATCTGGGACGTGTTAACTTGAATACTACTACTACAAACTGCAAGATATACTAATCGTGACGGCAGCATATAGTAGTGGATAACCATAGCTCGAAGTCAATGGTGATTTTATGAAATGTAGTGCAGAGAAATCAACCGGAAAAAAATCTCTACAGGTTATAATTATATACGTATGCAATGTTGAAAAAGTATAACATTAATTATGAGATTAGTTCTTGACTCCTATATGCATATGATTTTCGAGCATTCAATCCATAATAAAAGTTCTGAATTTCGAATGAGGCTATGTCCAAGCTGCCATGTTCTCGCGAATCGGATTCAAATGTGCCCGGCGGTGTATAGTCTATGAACAAAGAAACACATTTTAGAACGCGGTGTATAAGCGCGCGTAAAAAATCTAGGCCAGAAGATGAAATTGTTGTAAAAACAAATCCACTAAAATTATATGCACTGATGAATATTTTTTTTTTCAGCGATAACCTTGGGACAATTTAGGAAAATATGGTAAAACCTGGTTGTCGAGAGAGACCTACAGTCCACAGCACCATCAACTCTTTGAAGTAGAGGCGGCCCGGTTGCCCTTCTTTGCAGAATTGAACAGTCTCTTTTCCTATGGGGGCCTTGACGGGTTTGTGTCGCCCTTCTATCAATGCATCGAGAAGTAAATTTTGCGTTTTCGTGAAGAAAAAAAAGTAGTCCAAGGGGAAGTTATTTCACCGGCACTGGTACCAAATATAGATTAATCACAGATTCATAAGTTACACGAAGTTTTTTATGCAAGTTACGTGGCACCATTTTGAATCAACAATGTTTCATATAGCTTATGTACATGGCATGACTTGAATCATGAATCAACTGTGAAAAACTTACAAGTGCAATTTCAAAAAAAAAAAACTTACAAGTGCATGTTTACTGCAGGGGAAACTAGATTTTCAGAGGTCAAATAACTGCTCTATAGTCTATGAGATAACGGACGGCTCCTCGTTGATCTTTGACATGTCCAAATGATTTTCGTCCAACAATCCAAAAATTTAAATCAACCCCAAACAAGCTAAGGAAATTTAAAATATTCCTAGAAAACATTATGCTCTATTCTATGTATTTTAAGTCAAATCAAGTACATTTATATTTTCTATAAATTTGCAGAGAAGACAACATTATTTATATTGGTTCCATTTGAACTATAGCTAGCAATTCAAATTTTATTCTTGAGGTAAAATAAAATAACATTCTCAGGTCCTTTGTAGCATATCACCAGTACTTGCCCAGTATGGCCATCGATTTCATTCTATAATTGTTTTAAGAAAATATGAAATCAACGTATAAAATTATACTAGCAATTGATGGCGCGGAATAGTAAATGAGATCCAAAAATTCGATGAATTTGTATAGGCTCAGTTAATACACTTGTCAAATTAAGGGAAGGCATTTAGATTATTTTTCAACATAGCTACCAATTTTTACCACTAATATGTACACATGGCTAGAGCTGGTTGGATGCTGCGAGGACTAGGATGCTAAAACGGAGAAGAGCATGTATTTTAGTATCAAGATACTAGGTAGTTTATTTTCTTGTTAGTACTATCCGATCATAACATTGTATCGTAGTATCAAGATACTATACGATTTTTTAAATATAATTCTTCTATATATTAAAAAGTACCTCAAAGGCATTTAAATTTAAATATAAAATTGAATTGCAGATAAAACAATACGATGCATATTTTGAGTTCTTAGCAAATAACATGGGAATTCAAGAATGAAAATCACATGATGTTAGCAGTAATATGCATAGGACTGCTCATGAGTTCACCATGAATGCAAAGGCACACAATTCACAAAAGTAATTCATTTTCACCAGACATCTTATGTGATGGTGATATGTAATTAGTAGGCAACAAATGCACATCTACGATCATATTTATCTTCGCTATATTCAGGGGTTGACAGTGCCATGTTTTCTTAACCATAGAATATTACAATCCCAATTTGTCCTACGAAACTCGTGGCACGAAACTTAGACTGAAGCACAACCACCTAAGTAGTGACCGGTCCGACCGGTAACATTTACAAAGACAGACGCCACCATCAGCTACCTAATGATTCCTGACTCCTATCTTTATTTCTGTACCACGAATTTCTAAAATAAGAAGGTGAATCAGTAGAAGTCTAGAACTCCGGAGATTGTGATAGGAGGGTCGATCGGTACCCGCTTTGCTTTTTCTTCGGAAACCAACTGTGGCAGTTTGTTTGCTTCCATTGGTGCAACACCTGCGGCCGTCCATAGAGTACAATGTGGCCAATCATTTCTGGAGGCGACAGTCTCACCATTTACCATTCCAAGCTGCACCTCTAGAGCGGCCATCTTATCGTTGTATAAGAAGGCGCTAAACGATAGGGGGATTTCCTGGTTTTGGTAGACGCCATAACTTTCAACTGCAGCTACACCATGCGACCTTTTGTGGGCGAGGGTGATATGCACCTTTTGCAGGTTATCCTCCAATTTTATGCCGTTGATAAAATTGTTGACATCAGTGTCCTTCTCTGCAACCTGTTCAGTTGTGCAATATGGACAAAGTGGTTACAGTCGGAGCATCATCATCCATGGATGCTTCATAACGAAATAACCTACCAGCAGCAGTCACATGACATGGAACAAGCCTATGACTGAGAAACACCCAGCAAACAATATCTAGTGCATCTGAGCTGAGCAAAGAATTCCTGCTTTAGAGACTAAGCTGAGCATGAAGTTCTCACCTTCCGGACAAGGCCCAGTATATCTGCTTGGGATAATGTAACAGCAGCAAAAATGACATCGCCGAACCTCCGCTTCACAGTATCTGGTGTTTTGGGATCACCTTTTGCCACAGCCTTTAACTGTTCCACTACTTCCTTCACCGAAACTTCAAATGGAACCTAAACAACATAAAAATTATAACAAAATAAATCAATTACTACTCCTATCTTTTTCCTCGTTGAACAAAAGCATCATCTTCCTGTTCACTGAAATTCTAAACTCGAAGCCTTTTATGGTTCAGACTTCTAGTAGGCAGGACTGGTGAATGATAGCCAATAACTCACTGTGAAAGCACATGAAAAAAATACTGCTTTTGCTAAATCAGAGATAAGAGTACATGTTAAAACTATAATTGTGCCCCATTCCAAAGTTGTGCCTGTAAGAGTAATGAGTGTATTACTCCAATAGATGAGGTTGGTACCCAAATGTCTAAGTAAAGAGGGTAGTACAACTGACAATGTGTGTGAAAAGTGGTAGGTATATATGTTATTTCACACTAGGTTTAGGACTTGCGTGTCTTCTCTTGTAAGCCTCCTGTATTACGTAGCGTACTTGGCATAAATCAATAGAACATGTCAGTCCATAAAGTTAACAGTGGCAACAGGGTGAAATCAGTTTGGAGTGTTGATCTGCCACAAACTTCTTTGTTCTGAGATGAGGCTAGAAATTCTATTATTATATTAGATTGTGTCAAAACGAATGGTAGTAAAATCGACGTATTGTTCTAATTTTACTGTTCTAATTTTACGTAGGTTAAAGTTTTTGATCGGACACTAATTCCTGAAAAGAATACAGATTTCGAATGGATAATCGACTAGAATATGTCATGCCAAAAAAAGTGAAATAATTTAATTAGAAGGGTGATATAAACGTGTTGTGATTGATTATGCTATAGTTAGGACGAACTCTAGCTCTCTTCCACCTCCTCCTGCATCGCCTTCCCAAGTTAGTAAGAACACTCGCGCCTTTACCTCCTACCGCCCCTCCTCTTTTACAATCTCTACCCAACGCATCGTTGATAAAGTTGAAAAACTTCAAATTTTAACGTGTCATTGAAAAACTTCAAATCTTTAACGTGTCAAACCCTCATCACCAAGTCTCACGGAGAAATAATGATTGTTGGTGTGCAAGCAAAGTTAGCAAACATGCTTGCTGCTGAATCGAGACAGCAAGATTCTGGTCTCTGGTAGTGCGGGTCGGGCGGCAGGGTCGATCATCGATGGCGAGAGTCGAGATGGATGGCTGAATCGAGCTCGGGTGGCAGAATTCAGGCAGCAAGACTGAGCTCGAAAGCACTTGTATGTGGTAATCACTTAGTTGGATAAGGATGATGGTTAGCAAGCAAGGTTGTTAGTAAGCACACCATGCATATGGATGCTCCTGCCAGCGTGCATGTGGGTTTTATGTAAGTCAAGCCCTACCAAGGAGAACACAACCAAGATTAATAAGCTAGTTTGTACTAACAGGCCGTCAGGCTCATTCATGCTCACGTTTGCACGTACGAGGGCTAAACCAGAAATTCTATGGACGATTCCCAAAATTACTCAAAAGAATGACTAATATAATATGTAAAACAGCCGAAGAGATAAGGGAGAGCAAGGCCACGCCCTACGTGCCGAGGGTGGAGGCTGCCGGGAGAAGAGGAGGGAGGGGGTGAGCCGGTGAGGCCACACGCACGACGGTGTGCATTGCCGATGGTGTGCCAGCAGTTGAACTTCGCACGCGCTACGCGCAGGCAGCTACTTTCGGGGAACCGCCGCCATGAGGAGCGTTCGTTGGCCTCTTGGGACGTCGCTGGGATCGCCCAGCTTCCGTGTGTGTGTGGTTTTATTTGGGTCAAGTGGGTCGCTGGTTTGTTTTACGTAGCTGTTTTTTTAGTAGTATATTAAAGAAGATGATGATGATGAGATATCGTTACCTGAATGGATTTAAGATAATCATCATTCCCAAACAAGATCTCGCGCAACCTCTCCTCCCACTGTTTCCATTCTTCACTAGTATGTGAAACCAGCTTCCCTCTAATTCTACATATCAAATCAGTCAGTATATAAGGATTCATGATTGTACATTTGTACATTATCAGCTGATACAGCAATAGCTTTGAACTCAGGGGTTAATAAGTAACAGTTCCATACCTTGGATGTCTGCTTTGATATAAGTTAAGCCCCTCTTCTAAGATACTTTTGACATCACCAGGCAATGGAGCTCTGAAATTAGGAGTAGCAGTTCAGTAGATAGAAGTTTTTTTACCAAAAAAATACAAACCAAAATGAAGCACATCTCATCACAGCATGTTTCCTCTGGTACACATATAATATGAAAGAGTATAAATTCTGGTGGCATAAGGGCACCGAGCATATCATCGTCTAAAGGAGGGACTCTGTCGAGAGTGGATTTTTGGGACCCGAGCTACATGAAGCCCATTTTTTGAAAATTCGAAATAGATATTTTTAAGTTTCGAAAAATCGTAAAAACAATCCTAGATGTAGATATTGTTGAGATCTACAATCGTGCAGATTTTCAACTCCGAATTTGTTATATTTTGGTCTGTACAAAAAAGAAAAATCGTGGGAATTTCAAAATTTTGAAACTCTGTATTCTTCACCACCCAAATCCACCCGTTTATCGTTTTTGTGCTGTACAACAAATTTGGAGTTGAAAATTTGCATGATTGTTTATCTTGACAATATCTACATCTGAGAATTTTTTCGTGATTTTTGGAAACTTAAAAATGTTGATTTCGAAATTTCAAAAAAAAGAGCTCCATGTAGCTCGGATTCCATTATAGGTTTTTGGACTCTTTCCCCTTAGGTTTTACCGTATTTCCCAGTACAATAACGCAGAAGGGCATGGCTCAGCGAACAGGATATTTTAGATAAATAGTACACGAATACACAAGAGGATAAGTATAAGAGCATAAGAGATATGGCATTTTATAAGAATATATGAAAAACCTACCTATCTGGCTTCAGGAGAGGCATCTTAACCAAGGAGCCAAAACGCTCATACAGTTCGCTTTCAAATTCGCTTCGACTCTGGAAGTGTGTTTCTCTTTAATGCAACACTAATAATATTATATACCAGCAGGCTTTAAAAATGGTTTCAGGAAAGGACATACCTTGCCGTCATAGCGCTTATAAAACATTAGCAAAACATAGCCAGCAACAAGTGATTTCTCGTCCAGTTTACCCTTTATAATTATTTACTAGTTAGTCATAACATGTTAAACAATTTACAATATACAGCCGTCATTATCTACAAACATGTGTAAAGTGTAAATACTGCATACATACCGGATGATTGACCCGTTTGAGTACACGAAACATGAAAACAGCAAGAGCTTCAAGAGAAAATGGATTGGTATCAGTGCCTGCAGTTACAAGAAAAAAAGTTTACAAATCGATTTAATGATCCAATCCAATCAGAGAATGTAAGCATCTTGTGGACAGATTTATAGACAGTGAATATGGGAATAACATTCTAGAATCTAAATTATCTCCATGCAAGGGGTTTTGTACAGACTTGCATTTTTTTGTACAATTATTCCCTGAATCATATACGGTACATAGTACAAGGTACAGTACCAAGTACTCATACTCCCTCCGTTCTGAATTAATTGAAGTACGTCAATTAATTTAGAACGGAGGGAGTACTTATCAATAGCAGTACAGCCTTGTTTTACATGGAGAACCAGAACGATAAATAAACTATAAAAAGGTCCTCCACCACGTGGGACAGGAAAGGCTGTGTGGGCCTCCAATCAGGAGGTTGAGAACAAGAAAGGAAACCAAATCGAAATCAAAATCGACGAAGACAAGCCTGGCAGTTGCGCTTGAGATGACCGGAAAGACATCATCCTTGCAAGAAACAATGGACACCAGGCACTAGATGTTGAATACATGTGTCCCCAAAAAACCATTCCGCTTAGCCAGATCTATAGAGATGAAGCACAAATAAAATAATTCTCCGAGCATGCAGTGATTTTGGATGAGAAGGTTCACGAATCCAAGAAAGATCTGCAGGGACTATTAACTAGAAGGCACCAGAATATATAGCATGAGCGGATCTTTGCTCCCTCCGATAGCGCCATCGCCGGCCAGACAAGGGACAGAAGAGGGCTGCTGTCACTGTGTCACAGATCGAATTTCTTGGCACCTCTGGAGCACAGAACGGCAGTAGAACCCCCCATGCCTCCCGGGTCGCTCGCGCGAGCGACTCCGGAGGCGATTCCAAACCCTAGCAAAAAAGCCATCCTTCCCTGCTTCCTGGCCGCCACCGCCGGCAGCAGTGGCGGCGGCGCCCGGCCGCCAAAGGCGGCGAGGGCGTGTGCGTGCGCGACCCTGGTGGAGCTTCTTCGCGCGGAGCAGCGACGTCGCGGGGGTCGCGCGGGTGTCTGGCGAGGCGGCGGGGCGGAGGTGAGTCGGAGCAGGTGGGCGGCGGACTGGTGGCAGCTGACGCGGTGCCAGGTCTAGGGGCTGCGCGGTGGTGCGGCGCACTGCCTAGCGGCGGCGCTCGGGCTCGATCTGGGCCGGGCGGGCCGCGGCCGCGATGCGTCTGGCAAGCGACGGCGACGTTGCCTGCTCGACCCTGCGGAAACCCTCGACCCCAACCTGCGTCTCTCCCTACCCCCATCCTTCCCGTCCGCTGCTGTTGGAGATGATGCTGGCGGGTGAGCGTGCGAGCAGCGGCCTTTGGGCTTCGGCTGCTCTGCTGCGCCTCGGCAGATCCCGGCGGCGGAAGCTGCGGGCTGACGCGGCGGCGACGGCCACTGTGTGTGGCGGCGCGATGCAGAGGTTGCCTACTGGACGCGCTCCTGGCGGTGGCCGGCATGCAGGCCCTGCGCTAGCCGGTGCCTCCTACCAAGACAACAACATTCCCAGGTCTCCCTCGCTGTGATGGATTCCCGAGTGACGACTTCGCCACCTCCGGTCTGCCCCGACATCGACGGTCTTCGGAAGCCCCTGCTCCCGGGTCGGGGCGAAACCCCCGCGCGGCGACAGCCTGCGCTGTCAACGGCGACGCCCGAGGGTGCCGTTACCTCCCTGGCCGGATTTCCTCCTCGAGCACCGGGGGAAACCCTAGGTCCGGCCTACCGGACCGGGCAGCGGCAGCGTTGTTCCCTTCTTGAAGGTGCTGCCATGGCTACACGAGGAGTACCTGATGCGGCAGCGCGAGGTTGGTGATGTGGCGCTCTGGCGTCGAATGCTACACAGGAGGTGGACGCCGGGGCACAACGTATGCTAGTGCCGACACTTCCCCGACGAGTTCTACACCAGTCCCAGCCGGTCCCTGCCTTTCACCCCGCCGACTCTCTATGCACATAAGGGTGCGAGGTACGTTGGGCTGGGCAGTTCTGGAGCTGAAATTGTCCCTGGAGGCGTCTGGCAACGGCGGTGTTGCTGCCCTTTAGCTCCGAGCCTCAACACCTCGCCATTCTTGGCTGGAGGCAAGGCTGGGGACTTGATGTTGTTGTGGTCTGTAGTTGAGTGCACCTCCTCACCTAGTTGTAGTCGCTTGGTGAGGACGGTTGTGTGTGCGTGTGTGTGTGTCCCTCCTTTGTGGAGGTTGTACCCGTGTTATCTTCCTGTTCAATGAAATAAAACGCAAACTCTTTTGCGTTTTCTCTAAAAACAGAATGGCAGTAACATCTTAGTGAAACAAGTTGGTGCTAATCATATCTGGCTTAGTGCCCTCCTCCTACTCTGCTGTCAACGACAGGAAAATGTCGCCCACCACCAACAGAAGAAGAACTGACGACCAGATGAATGAACCAGAAAAGGAAAACCAAACTACACACCGCGGCGCCGACTCCAATACAAGACATAGCCCCCTCCCAAGTCACTCCGGCCGGGGGGAGCCGGTGGAGGAGACAATGAGAGAAGGAGACGGAGCTTCACTTTGCCGCACTACTCAAACCTCAAACGTACCTCATACCAGACCCCCAAGAGGGCTCATCTTACAGACTTGTCAAAGTAGTACATTCACGGGGTTTTGAAGCCCATAGTATCTCGAACTCGAATACATGCCAGATTATTATCCAAGCTTGATGTGTTGCGGTTCTATCATAAAAATTCAAGCAAGCGCACAATTTACAAATAATGAAGCATATGTTACCTTCAGAATCAGGAATAACAGGAACCGCAGCCGCTTTTGTTGTCCTGCACATATCTTCGATCTAGAATAAATGGACAATCAGTTCAGTTCTTTGTAAACTGTAGCATGTGAAAGAAATGGCATTGATAGCTATACTTCATCTAATTTGAAAGTAATCTTGCCTTCCGCCACTCTTTCTTATTAGGTGTGTTCTTGTCAGCGAGGGTTATTCTAAATGGTTCATCTTTATGCTCATGAGCAACCTTCTGCCAGTAATTTCCTGTAAAGGAAAGATTAAGATAGCCTCATTCTAGAAGAGTAAATTCCTGCAGTTTATCAGCTTAGCTAAAATATAGGAACTAAAATGGAAAGTAAAAATTGAACAGGCATGCAGGCATATATTTATGCAGTACTCTACCAATAGAACAACTGATGCTAATATATACTGCTAAAGGTAACGCAAAACCATATTCTCTTGGTTTTCAAGAAACTGTATCTACAGCAGGATATCCACTATAATTTATTTCAGTAGAGGAGCCTCCTTTATGAGTAGAAATGTAGTCCTATTTTGGCCCCCCACCTCACATTGTTACACAGCCCAATGGTCTAGTGTCAGTAACACGTGAGTGCAACTCCAGATATCAGTGGACTACTTGTGTGTCCCCACAGAAAACATTTGAGTGTCTTACTTTGTCCACTCAAAATGACGACTTCCAAATTAGGTCTTGCAACCAAATCAGAGTACGAAAATAGGATCCTTCCACTCACGAGTATATTGATAACTATAATAATACCAAATTTGGAAACCACACGAGGAACTGAAAGCATGTTTTCACTACCACAATGGAATGGAATGGAATGGAATGTTATCTCGAAACTAAACTATTTCAGGAAAAGCAAATCTTACCGGCAGTTCTTATTGTTGAACAAGGAATATATCAATTATTCAATACCATTACGAACAACAGGATGCAACTACAGAAAGCATAAACTAGGTACGAATGGCAACATGCTGCCACAATAATCAAATTTTTATTGCTTCTCATAAGCACATGAAAACTGCACTATTGCAAATGTACACACTCGTTCTGTTTGCAGGAGATCTAGAACAAGTGGATCTCCTCCATGGAATCCATGTTTTGGTCTTATGAGCAACCAACGAATACTGCCAAATGTCACGTACCTTCAGTAAGATCTCCTTCCAATCTATGAAGAGGGCGATTATCACCAAGGCCACCAGGCATCTTCAATATTTCGTTACATAGAGCCGACTTTGCACAACCAGGTATACCTGATAGAAGAATAATAAACATGATGGAAAACAAAATAATATAATGAGTATCAAGATAACATAATGGGAATTAGAAAATAAATAAAAAATGAAAAAGATCACAGAACTTGGCAGGGAACGATGAAGATCTACACGGTATTTACTAGATAGAAAGTGGTATATCGATAATGATCTAAGAACCCGGTTGATCTGGTATAAGCATAAGCTCACATGGTTTATACGTTTAAGCCAAGCAGCCCAAGCCCAAGGAGACAGTTAGTATAAGACTTACAGTTAATATTGCTTAAGCAATAATCCACTAAGAAGCTGCATGCATACACCTTTATGGCTAACTTATCTTATTTATCAGGTTTATATAAGCTTGATAAGTAGTTTTTGAGAATTGGGAGAAGCCCAAGCTACATCAAATAGGTTCACAAATATTGTGAATGCTCACACAGGGTAAGAAAAATCCAGAACCTATGAATTTAGGCACATAATTAGTTAAGCCTAATGTTACCTGAAAACAATGATCTTATCTAGCCATATGTGTCCAGCTCGTATAGCACCTCAGTTTCTGGCTGAAAGTCAGGTTCGATGCCCACCAGGGAAGTGTTAGACAAGTTATCTTCTTTTATTTTCAGAGATTTGTTCCCACAAAACCTGGCTTGTTTGAGGCTTAAGATAGATGAACTAAACAATGGCCACCTAGGCCCTACTTGCAAGTTCTGAGTTCATGCTCAACATTCTATGGGTAAAATCAAAATGAATCAAATGATCTATCATCTTATAAAGCAAATAACTACCCACCACCCCAAAACAGCATATTAGTTAGGTATTACAGACAGTTTTAACACTGCCAGACAATGGCGGAACGAATGATTGATCAAGCTTTTTTAATCTTGAGAGTTGATCAGAGCAATAAAAATTTAAGTGTATCAGTTATTCAAATGATTAGGAACAACTCAATACATAGAGTGCTTCTGAAACATAAAACTTAGAATCTGCTGAACGAAAAAATAGAAATACCAAGATAAAAAAGAAAAAAAGGATTTATGAAAAAATATAATTTACCAGGAAAGAAGACAATAAGGCCCTCAGTTTTCGAAACAACATCCAGGGACGTTGTATGACTAGAAGGTGCTGACCCATGTTCTGCCTGAATATCATCCTCTTCATCTCTCTGTGCATATTGTTCAAGGAAAGGCTCTGCCTCACTAAGATAAGTTTCGGGCGAGGGTGCCTCATAGCCATACTTCTCTCTGATGTATATCAATGGAAGTTTTTTTTTCGTTTGGCTGTAGCCCAGTTGTTATTTCCGAACCATAAAATGTTTCTACTAACTCCACCTATGTTGTCTCAACATAGCCGGTCCCAAGCCCGGATAAAGGAGGAGGGTTGTGATAGGGTTGGCGAGCCAACGTAAAACCCAACCCTTATGGAGATTAAACCCAAAAGATGTCATGTGATGGATCTTGGAGAAACACAAAAGTCCCAATAAAGTACATTACCCTCATTAAGGATATGTATGATAATGTGGTGACAAGCGCTCGAACAAGTGATAGCGAGACCGATGACTTTCCAATTAAAATAGGACTGCACCAGGAGTAAGCTTTGAGCCCTTATCTTTTTACTTTGGTGATGGATGAGGTCACAAGGGATATACAAGGAGATATCCCATGGTATATGCTCATTGCGGATGATGTGGTGCTAGTCGACGATAGCCGAGCGGGAGTTAACAGAAAGTCAGAGCTGTAGAGGCGCACTCTAGAATCAAAAGGTTTTAGGCTTAGTAGAACTAAAACTGAGTACATGAGATGCAGTTTCAGTACTACTAGGCACGAGGAAGAAGAGGTTAGCCTTGATGGATAGGTGGTACCTGAAAAAGACACCTTCCGATATTTGGGGTCTATGCTCCAGAAGAAACGTGATATCGATGAAGATGTGAGTCATCGAATCAAAGGCGGTTGGATGAAGTGGTGTGACTGGAGTGCCACAAAAGCTAAATTGCAGGTTCTATAGGACCGCGATTTGACCTGCGATGTTGTATGCGCAGAATGTTGGCCAACCAAGAGGCGGCATATCTATCAGTTAGGTGTAGCAGAAATGCGCATATTGAGATGGATATGTGACCACACAAGAAAGGACCGGGTCAAGAATGATGATATATGAGAGAGAGAACGGAGCAGAGGCCCAGTAGTTGGGGCTGCGGTGTGGCAGCCCAACGACCTGAGTTCAATCCCTGTCGGGGACGAATTTCCTGGAATTCTCGCAAAGGAGCGTTTCTAGTATAGAAATATGCCCTGGGTACTAGTGCCCAAGGGTCACATTTTTTTTATATGAGAGAGATTGGGGTAGCACCCATAAAGAGAAGACTGTCCAACATCTTCTAAGATTGTTTGGGCATATACTGCCTCCGTTCTGAATTAATTGACTCTTGAAGTGCCAGTGCATAGCGGACGGATAAACCGTGCTAAGAATGTTAAGAGGGGTCGTGGTAGAACAAACTTGACATGGGAGGAGTCTGTTCAGAGAGATCACATGGGAGGAGTCTGTTCATACAGGGGTGACTGGAAGTTAGCTATCCATGTGCCAGAACCATGACTTAGTTTTCAGATCTTATGGGTTTCAACTCTAGCCTACCCCAACTTGTTTGGGAATTAAAGGCTTTGTTGTTGTATAAAATGTTTCTACTGGTTTTGGTTTATACGTTATATCAACAGTTGTGGCATCTAACCACAAAACGATAATTTGTGTCAATGAAAGTGAACTTTACCCACAATAATATTTGGCCCTTTATTATTCTTATAAACATCACCTCATTCAGTATCAAGTGCAGAAAAGGTAATGTGTCATGCATTTGAAGTTATAACTAGATGGCAACAACTCTAGTAATGAATAATGATTAATGATGAACAAAGCTTATGTAGATAAAAATTTGGGGGCATACCATAATCATCCTTTGGCCTCTGCCCATGGTCTCCGAATACAGCCGTAACAAGTTCCATTGAAATGTTTATCCAGTTTTCCTAGAAGCACAGAACAGCGGCAAATGAAGAATCTTAAAAAAAATGTTGCATAGCAGAAATGCAAGGGATGAAAAGCCTTAAGAATAAACTTCTTACTGAGAGTTTAGTTCAAATAAACTATGCATCAAAAAAAGATTAAACACCACAGCTACAATGGTGATTCTTAATGTGTTTGTTATCTAATAGTCCCCCTTCATTTTGTAAAGCGTATTTGAGTTAAGCAAGGGGGTTAAGGTGGCCATGATACCAAGAGAGCGATAGAGAAAAATGACCATAGTATAGTACCCATGGTTTTAATGACTTGGAAAAAGAGAGATTACCTCACCATGATACTGAAAAGAGGGGTAAATAAGGACAAGAAGAGAAAATGTCATCAATTCAACAGGCATGCCTTATAATTTGAAACAATAGCCCAAAACAATAGGCCACGTAATTTGAAATGGGGAGCATAGACATATGAGTTCTTAAGCTACTTAGTTCAAGTCTCCAAAAAAATATGATCTATAAAAGAAAAATAATATTCTCCTCAGTTCAATTTTCTGCAGCAATACTATATGCTAATGAAGTACTCAATGTATCAAGCACCAAAGGATCCACAAATATAAACACAAAAACAAGATAATAGGGAATCAAAGGCATGTAGTTTTTGAAGAAATTTGCAAGGAATACCTCGAGATAATCATTAAATTCAGCTTGCATGTTAGGAGCTTCCTTCCCCCAAGCTTCACGAAACATACGGTCCAGGACAAAAACGCCCACAGCAGTGTATCTATAAGCAGGAATTACACCTTTAGTTAAATAGCTCAATAAACATCAAGACAAACTAGCAGAACCTACTTATTTCCAAAGGTATTCTTGGTATATGCACCACGACGTTGACCAGCATACATGAACAGAGATCCTGAATGCTTAAGCGTAACCTGAAGAAAAACTTATCTTTGTAGGGTAAAAACATTTTAACCATCACTATAAGTAGTTAGCTACAATAAAATCATTAAAAGTAAAAAAAAGTAATCAAATATACCTCCATGGTAGCTGAGCCATCCGACACCAACTCAATCATCCGAGTTCTTGTCTGCAATCAGAAAAATGGGGGTCAGATTCCCATTACAGGTATTTCATTAAACTCCATTCACTGAATGTGAGTAACAGACCTCCAAAGTGCCAGAAAACACTATTAGTATTTACAACTTTGCTGTATAACCAGTTCATTAAGTATTTCTAAAGTAAGATAAAACTAGAGCAATTAAGCAATGTATGACTCAGAGACTAAGTCCTGATTTAGCCAACTGGAGTATTATGACAGTTTTTGGTCGTACCACTCTTAGATTTTTTGGGTGGGCTGCAGCAAAATAAATTATTGTTCTGCATACAGTACGGGATGATCAGAACCTCCAAGATAATCATGCATGGGGGAAAACACCCAACAGTTGCCCAGGAAATACTTGGCATTGTCTGTCACAACTCACAATGTGATGGGAGCAAACGAGTAGTTCAACAAACACCCGCGAGGTAAGGGGAGCCGACCACGCACTGTTGATCAGACGTCTCGTTCTCGAATTTGGGGTAGAAAGCAGCCGCGATCCGCGCCTCCACGTACGTGTCATTGTCCACGACGAAATCCGCTGCATCCCCGGGTAGCTTATCACTGGCGGCACCCTGCTCAGCCGACCCCTCCAAGGACGATGTCGTCATGCTTAATCTTGCACTTTGTAACTCGCAAGCTGAATAATCAAAATGAAAACAACAAGATAAAGTCTCAGAATTTCTGAACAGTTCAGTTCGGAATTGCAGGTGTTGTGGAATTCAGAGGAGGTCACTTGTTCACATCGACCGAGAGTTGACAATGACATTGACAAAACAAAATAACTAGAGAATTAGGGTGAAAAGTGGTGGTCGGAGCTGCCGCGGCGAGGGTGGGGGCTAGGAGCATCGACAAAAACATCAAAATCTGTCAGGCGGTAAGGGTTACGGAAGGAGGAACTGTACCGCAGTAGGCAGGGGCACTGGCGGACACAGAGGGTGGGCCGGGTGGGCCGTGGCCCACCCAGAATTTTTGGTAAAAAGTAATTTTCATCTACGATTCTGTCTCTAGAACACAGCTAAACCAGCGAGGAAACCTGACCGAACAAGTGCGGAGTTGCCTCTAATGGATCGCTAACTCATTGCCTCAGTCTCCAGGCTCCAGCGGCTGCCAGCCCCTCGCCGCCTCCGGACTCCCTCTGCACATGCAGTCCGGCAGTGAGCTCGAATTCCAGGCCTGGCTGGGGCTCAGCGGGTCACTACTATGCATCTTTGCTTCCGTGTTTTAGTTGAGCTGCACCGTTGCAGCCTATGGACTCGGCAGTGGAGATTAGATAATGCAATAGTACACAATTTTTCAGTTATCTGTACAAGCCGCGTGTCTGTATAATATTAGATTAGATAGATTAGAGCTTGTCCATGACTGTAGACTGTAGTGGAGTAAAACTGAAACTCGTCCATCACTCTGTCTGTACAAGATTAGATAGATTGTAATTTAATTTGGGAGAATTGAAAATGTTTTTTGCCTGCCTTTCCGGAGTATATACGGATCAAAATAAGTGAATTTACACAATGAAACAAGTCTAGATACATGCATTTGAGAAGAAAAAAGCTAAAACATATCTTATAATTGTGAACAGGGCAATTAGTTTTTTATGATATATTTCATCGTGTAATACTTTGTCATGTTTTAAACTCTATATAAACCAGAGACTGTCAAACTTATGTATTGAAATACAATGTTGTGAATTGACGGATCATTTTTTTTTGGAGTGTGCCCACCCTCCAAATTTTTTCTGGGTCCGCCACTGGCCATGCATGGCACGTGAGAGTAGATCGGCGTAAAGGGAGATGATGCGTTTACCAGTGTGTGGGTAAAAATAAAGGAGGCGTAGATAAAGTCGAATGCATTCATGAGTTACGACTACAATCGAAATATTCATATGTCCGTATCAACGTACGGGCCCATTCAGCTTGTATAGTAAAAATACTGATGCACGCGGGCAAGGAAGGTAAATTAGTTCTGCCGCAAATCAACTCCTGTAGCGCACACAGTACTGCGGATACATGCATCTCTGTAGACCAGCGGTCCAGCATGTGTGAAATCCACAACCTGTACAAGAAGAAATTGGTTCTTAATCATAAAATGCTTGCACAAGTAGCTGTATCAAATCCAAATAATCTTTACACGATTTCAAATAAAATAAAGATCATCAATTAAAGGGATAAATTAAAGTAATATAGTGGAATAATAAAAACTGAACCAGCAGTCCAGCATGTGCGTCTCCTTCTCCAGCGCCAGCTCCACATCCACCTCTGGGGCCTGTTTGGTAGCCCGCAGGGGTTTCCCACCTCGCTGGGGGCAGGCTCCAGCGGGCATGGCCGAAGGAAAACAGCCCCCGAGCTGTGTTGGTGGGTTTGTTTGGTAGCCCAGTGGCGGACCCAGAAAAAATTTGGAGGGTGGGCACACTCCAAAAAAAAATGATCCGTCAATTCACAACATTGTATTTCAATACATAAGTTTGACAGTCTCTGGTTTATATAGAGTTTAAAACATGACAAAGTATTACACGATGAAATATATCATAAAAAACTAATTGCCCTGTTCACAATTATAAGATATGTTTTAGCTTTTTTCTTCTCAAATGCATGTATCTAGACTTGTTTCATTGTGTAAATTCACTTATTTTGATCCGTATATACTCCGGAAAGGCAGGCAAAAAACATTTTCAATTCTCCCAAATTAAATTACAATCTATCTAATCTTGTACAGACAGAGTGATGGACGAGTTTCAGTTTTACTCCACTACAGTCTACAGTCATGGACAAGCTCTAATCTATCTAATCTAATATTATACAGACACGCGGCTTGTACATATAACTGAAAAATTGTGTACTATTGCATTATCTAATCTCCACTGCCGAGTCCATAGGCTGCAACGGTGCAGCTCAACTAAAACACGGAAGCAAAGATGCATAGTAGTGACCCGCTGAGCCCCAGCCAGGCCTGGAATTCGAGCTCACTGCCGGACTGCATGTGCAGAGGGAGTCCGGAGGCGGCGAGGGGCTGGCAGCCGCTGGAGCCTGGAGACTGAGGCAACGAGTTAGCGATCCATTAGAGGCAACTCCGCACTTGTTCGGTCAGGTTTCCTCGCTGGTTTAGCTGTGTTCTAGAGACAGAATCGTAGATGAAAATTACTTTTTACCAAAAATTCTGGGTGGGCCACGGCCCACCCGGCCCACCCTCTGTGTCCGCCAGTGTGGTAGCCTGCAGCAAAGAACGCCGCATGGGCTGGGCAATTTGTTGTGGCTGTTTGGTTACATCATTGCATGGCCATATGCAACTATGCCTATGTTTGGTTGTATGCAAAGCAACTGCTTATGGCTACCTCTTTCACCAATGGTGATGTTACCCGACAAATAATGGAGCATAAACCATAGCATAGCATAGCATAATAGGATACCGAGTTCACAAACATGTCTATGCAGCACGATCAGAAGCTCATGCTGCATCTGAAGTTCATCAACGAAGGGGTTAATATATACCTCCTCCTACATATTACACACCACTAATCAGTACCTACTGGTCATCAGGGAATGCATCGACGAACAGGCTACGCAGGTAAGCCCTAAGCCAGGCACACCTCTCCGGCTTGCTCATGCTGGAGTACCTGAGCTGCTCCTCTGCGTTGTCCGCCAGGAAGTCCATTGCCTTGATGATAAACGCTGGAGCGTACATGCTACGTGGCTGAATTGTCCTCACCTTGAAGATGGCCTTCATTTGAGCGAAGTTGGTAATTGGATGGTTCAGCAGCTCCTCGTCCCTGGGGAATGTCTAGTAATGGCATTTTCAAATCGTTAGTGCACACGGTATTTGAAGCTGGCTATGAACAAAAGAGTACAACAGTTGGGTTGAATGGAAGGGCAAGCAAACCTGAAGGTGACGAAGCAGCTGAACGTCAGGCATCATCAGAGTCGTGCTGGTTTCATACCAAACTACTCTAGGCATGCGCTTCAGTTCATTAATCCTAACCCACCTGACTCTCCACTTCCTCAGATGGTTGTAGACTTGAGTGCTGGTGACAGTCAGACCAGTGAACTCAAGAACAGCATCGCTGGCCTTCCTGATGTACTGATCCTTGAAGCATTTGTCAAACTGGATCCCCTGCTCCACTAGCTGCACTACCCTGTTCAGAACAAATAGGGATAGAGGAGCTGTCCATTGCATTGTCTGCCTCGAAGTAGGTCCACTACCCATTTGAGAGTGCACTCTCTTCTTAGTCCCCTTGGCAGTCATGTCAGATTGCACATCTGAGTCAGTCACTGAATCCATAGGGAGTGCATTCAGAGGCAGTACGTCGAGAGGCAGTGCATTCTCGCATAGCGCTTGCAGAGGCACTCTCTTCTTACCGCGAACCTGATCCGCGAAACACGGCAAGGTCGACCTAGTCAGGCAATCTATGAACATGAGCAATCTAAGTACGGAGGCTAAGTAACGTACATGTGGAAGAACAACAGATCTACGGAGCAATCTATGAACATGAGCAATCTAAGTACGGAGCAATCTATGAGCATGAGCAATTCGTGGTCTACATGTGGAAGAACAATAGATCTACAAGGTACGAGCAACAGATCTACGGTACGAACAAGCATAAGGTTCAGAAAATCTTACATCCACCGGCTGCATCTGCATCTTGCCGTCCGCCTTCATGCCAGAGGTCGCCGTGGAGGCGGTGGAGGTCCCCGGCGAGTTCGCCGTCGAGGTCAGCACCTCGGTGGAGGTCGCCGTCGAAGTCGCCTTCGCCCTCACACAAAGCGCTCCAGCCGCCATTGCAAGGGCTCGAATGGAACAAATGGCGGGACTCGATTTGGAGGTGAGCTAAATAGAGTGGTGATTTTTGGCGGGCGGTGACCGAAATCCTCCTGCCTGATTTTCCCCGCTCGCGCCATCTCCGCGTCCTGCATCTGGGCGGCGCGGCGTTCCTCTAGGTCAGCCGCCCGCAGCCTGTCTGCAAAGAAACGGCCGATTCGGCCGTTCCCACTGGGCCTGGCCCAAGGGTGCTTTAAGAACCGCGCTATGCAAATTTCGGGCTGCAGGCAAGCAAACAAGCAGGGTGGTTCTGCAGCCAGCGGGCCTGGCCCGACTCGCTGCAGGATACCAAACGCGCCCCTGTAGATCGAGTGGTCGACATGCATGGTTCGATCGATCGGTCATTGCCCTCCATGGAATAAATTCCATCCATCCACAATTGATCTTGTTTGTTTCATTGGTATTCATCGTTTAATTTGTTAACGATCCGGCAGAAGTCCACATGTATGAAGCACACAGTGATTTGTAGAATAACAACTGTTTATGGTTCTCCTTATGAGGAAACGAAACAGGAGTTCATCTCAGAACTGCATGAGCTTTTTATTAGCTAGGATGGCCCTGCTATTATTGGTGGTGATTTTAATTTAGTTAGAGGCAGTGAGGACAAGAGTAATGGTAGAGTTAACTATAAATGGGTTGATAAGTTCAATATTTGGATTGAGCTATGGGCCCTGATAGAAATTCAATTAGCTGGTAGGGCTTATACTTGGGGGAATAATCAGGAAAATCCTATTATGAGTAGAATTGATAGAATTTTCTGTAATACTGCTTTCGAAGCTAAGTTCCCACTTGCTAGTACTAGAGCTCTATCTAGGAGTGGCAGTGACCACACACCCATTATTTGGGACTCAGGGAATGGCCACCCACCGAAAAAAAGTAGTTTTAAATTCGAGAAATGGTGGAGCTGTAGACCTGATTTTATAGAAGTAGTTAAGAAAGCCTGGAACCTTGAAAAAAGGGCCATGAATAATATGGATAGATGGCAGAATAAACAGAGATTTTTTAGGAAATTAGCTGAAGGGTGGAGTGCTAATGTAGATGCAGAGATTAGGAAGAAAAAGAAGTCTTTGATGGAAGAATATGACATCCTAGATATCAAAGAAGAAAGCTATGATTTAGAAGAAGTGGAGAGAACCAGACTGAACACAATTCTTAATGAATTAAAACAGTTCTGGTTGATAGAGGAGATAAAAGCTAAGCAGAGATCTAGGGATAGAGATATTAAAGAAGGTGATAGGAATACAGCATACTTTCATGTTGTGGCTAACCAGAGGAGAAGGAAAAAGATGATTAATGTGCTAGATGGTCCGGATGGCCCTGCCACTGAAACCAAAGAGATGATTATAATAGCTAATGATTTCTATAAAGATCTTTTTAGAGAAGAAAAGAGACCTGAGGTGAGATTAAGAGAGGACTTTTTCTCTGAGGAGGAAAAATTAACTAGTGAGGAAAATGAAGTGTTAGAAACTCCTTTTAGTTTAGAAGAAATTAGAGAAGCTGTGTTTGGGTCTTATGCTGATAGTGCTCCTGGCCCAGATGGCATTCCTTTTTTCTTCTATCAGAAATATTGGGATATAGTCAAAGATGATTTGTATAATTTATTCATAGATTGGTATGAAAATAGGCTGGACATTTTCAGGATTAATTTTGCTATGATTACCTTAATCCCAAAAGAAGATGAGGCAAGATCTATGAAGAAGTTTAGACCTATTAGTCTTCTGAACTGCAGCTTTAAGATTTTTACTAAAGTGCTTACTAATAGGTTAGCTAAAATAGTAGGAAGATTAATCTCTCCCTGTCAGTCTGCATTTATTAGAGGGAGATTTATTCTAGAAAGTGTGGTTACTGCACATGAGATCATCCATGAGGTACATAGTAGAAAGGAAAAAGGGCTAGTTTTTAAAATTGATTATGAGAAAGCTTATGATAGAGTAAATTTAGATTTCCTGTATGAGATATTAGAAAAAAGAGGTTTCAGCCCTTTCTGGATTCGCCTTATTAAACAAGTCACTCAGTGTGGTTCAGTAGGTGTTAAAATAAATGATGTAGAAGGGGACTTTTTCCTGACAGGCAAAGGACTTAGACAAGGGGACCCTCTCTCCCCTGTCCTTTTTAATTTTGTAGTGGATGTGTTCTCCAAAATGCTAATTAAGAGCACAAATTCGAATTTAATTAGAGGCTTGTGCCCTCGTTTCCTACCTGGAGGAGTGGTTTGTCTGCAATATGCAGACGACACACTCCTTTTCATGGAAGCAAACCTAGAAGTAGCTAGAAATATGAAGTGGATCCTGACTTGCTTTGAGCAAATCTCAGGCATGAGAATTAATTATCATAAGAGTGAGCTGATCCCAATTAATCTAGCAGCAAATGAAGTTGAACCTGTCCTAGATATCCTGCAATGTGTTAGAGGAGATTTCCCTGTTAAGTACCTAGGGATTGCTTTACATTTTGACAAGTTAAGGAGAGAAGATCTCCAGCCCCTAATTGATAACCTTCTTAGAAGATTATCTGGCTGGAGAGGTAAATTACTTTCTTCTGCTGCTAAAAGAGAACTAGTACAATCTGTACTAGCCAGTATCCCCATCTATTTCCTATCCTTCTTTAAATTCCCTAAATGGGCTCTGAAGATGGTTAATACTCAATTAGCAAATTGCCTCTGGGATGATGAGGAAGGAAAACATAAAATACATCTAGCAAATTGGGCTTCAGTGTGTATGAGAAAAGAGTATGGGGGATTGGGTATCCCCAACCTGCAGGATATGAATTTATGTATGCTAGGGTCCTGGATTAGAAGATATTCACAGGGGAAAATACCTTGTGGAAAAAAGTAATTGATGCTAAATACAATACTAGGAACCCTAACATCCTATGCTGCCAGGATACACACCCATCTACTTTTTTGGAAAGGTTTGACCTGGGCAGCAAAAGCTGTTAAGTTTGGATATAGATGGAAAGTAGGCAATGGTAGGTCGACTAGATTTTGGGAGGACGTGTGGTTTGGTACCTCAAATCTAGCCACACAGTTCTGGGATGTTTATGTAGTCTCGAACCAACAAACAAAAACCATTGCTGATTTGTGGGATGGAACTAATTTAAGATGTGATTTTAGGAGAACCTTTACACAGGACATGATGGAGCAGTGGCTTGAGATTGTAGAAATTGCTAACTCTTTAGTGATTAGTCAGGAGGAGGACCAGATGGTGTGGCAATATGAAACCAATGGCCTTTACTCCTCAAAACCATGTATGCGCTTGTTAATTTTAGGGGAATTCAGCCAGTGTACCTAAATGCCATTTGGGATATTAAGGTACCACCTAGGATTCATGTTTTTCTTTGGCTGTTCTCCCAGAACAAGGTCCTCACTAGAGATAACCTGAGGAAGAGAGGGATTCCTAAAGAGCTAGAATGCACTATGTGTAAGGAGATAGAATCTGTGCATCACCTATTTTTTGAATGCATCATAGCAAAAACCATTTGGGAGGAGGTTTATGCCATATTTAGATGCAGGATCACAGATTATGTGTCTCTAGCTTCCAAATGGCTCTGTAACAAGAGACATATATGCATTTAAATGTAGTTACCTCTTCTATATTGTGGGGATTTGGAACAATAGAAATAATTTGGTGTTTAATAGAAAAACTTGGATTAATATGAAACAGGTCTGGTCCCTGGTTCTGGCGTATCTAAGAAGCTGGAAAACTGTCTACAAGGAGCTGGATGGTGGGGAGATGTCCTGTTCATGGGGCTGCTGGTGACAAAGCTCAAGATGCCGCTCTGCCTGGAAGTGGGGTGAAGACAAGAGATGCCAGTTTTGACTGGATTTCATCGTGGGTGATGAACGCTGGCTCGGCATATGGTGGCCGTGCGACTTTGCAGTGCTTCCAAGATCATCCCAGAGGTGAATGCTGATATACAGGAGGTGATCTGAAGAGGATGCTGTCGCGAAGCCATCTCTGCATCATCGACAAAAGCAACTTCTGGGAGAGAGGTTTTTGCTTATGTTTTGTTACTGGTAGGAGTAGTTTGTAGGTTGTCCGAGTGGTGTTCGAGTCCTTTAGGTGTGCTTTTGTAGCGCTGTCACAGCGCTGGGGCTGATGCCCAGGCTGATCGGTTTCTACTAGGAGAAATGGTGGATTGTAACTAACTTTTTAATTCTGCACATCTGGGAACCTGTTTGGAGCTGGATTTGTAAACTGAACGCCAATGGTTTCGTTATATATAATGGAACCGGGGCGCCCCCTTTAAGTCTAAAAACACAGTGATCGGTCGAGAACGAGCACCCATCGCCTGTACTGTACAACGGCTAACCGGTCGTACCTACGTAGATAGACGCAGAGTGATCGACGAGGACGGAGGTGAAGAGGCGTGGAGCAGACCGCAGGCTTTTCACATATGTCCCTGCTGAAGCGACATCTTACCTTTTGCATGGTCACTGCCTTACCTTTTGAAGTGGCGGACAGGGATCCTTTGTTTGCCCTGGACTCGAAGCTGCGTGTTACTGCTAAGGCACTGACGTCGTGGGCACAGCGAAGGATTGGCAACATCAAGCAGCAGCTGATGATGGCCAAGGAAATCATTTTCCAGCTAGATGCAGTGCAAGACGTTCGTGTTCTACTGCCGGCGAGGACTGGCTTCGTAGAGAACTGAAGAAAAAGGTCTTGGGATTGTCCTCGCTGCAACGCACCATTGCTCGCCAGCGTTCTCGAATTTTGTGGCTGCAGGAAGGAGACGCAAACACCTCTTTCTTCCATGTACATGCAAGCAATAGGCGGCGAAGGAACCACCTCTTCAAGCTGAGGAATGGGGACAGGAAGAAGTAACACAGGCGGGTATGAACGAAATCAGTACACAGTTTTTCCAGAATCTGATTGGGACTCCGCAGGAGAGGCAACACACTATTGATCTTAATGCTCTGGACTTCCCTGAGGTTGATCTGTCCTCTCTGGAGATTGGTTTCTCTGAAGAAGAAATCTGGAACACGATAAAGGCACTGCCGGCTGACAAGGCACCCGGGCCTGACGGTTTCTCGATGCGTTTCTTCCAGTCTTGTTGGTCTGTGGTAAAGGAGACGTCATGGCTGCGATTCATCATCTCACCACGCAAGATAGCAGAAGTTTTCAGGCACTCAATCGTGCGTTCATCACCCTGTTGCCTAAGAAACAGGCAGCGGTTGACGTTTCAGAGTTCAGACCCATCAGTTTGCTGCATAGTATCGCCAAGATTTTCTCTAAAGCTTTGTCGCTCAGAATTGCACCAAAACTGGATGATATGATTGCAGCGAACCAGAGTGCTTTCATAAAAGGAAGGACGATACAAGATAACTTCATGCTTGTTAATCAATCTCTGAAAACCTTCCACAGGCGGCAAGTCCCTGCTCTTTTCCTTAAACTAGACATTGCTCGGGCTTTTGATTCAGTTTCCTGGCCTTTCTTGCTGGAGGTGCTTCGACGTCGTGGTTTCGGTCCAAGATTCTGTCATTGGGTGGTGATCTGTCTATCCACCGCAAGCACTAAGGTCCTTGTCAACGGTTTTCCGGGGGAGCAGATTTTTCATGCGAGAGGACTAAGGCAAGGGGACTCGATTTCACCTCAGCTTTTCATTTTGATCATGGAAGTGCTGTCGGCTGTTTTCTCCAAAGCCGAGGCGGCAGGCATCTTCGAACCACTTAGTAGATGGGGAGTGAGACATAGATTGTCAGTGTATGCAGACGATGTGGCGCTTTTCATCAGGCCTCAAGAAGACGAACTTGTGGCGGCCAAACAGTTGTTGGATGTGTTTGGGGGTGCTTCAGGTCTGGTCACAAATCTCCATAAGAGCAGAATCATGCCAATTAGATGCACTGCTGATCAAGTGGAGCAGGTGCAACCGGCATTCCCATGTCCTGTGGCTGAATTCCCATGTAAATATTTGGGGTTACCCTTGTCACCAAGGCAGTTGTGCAAGAGTGATTGGCAACCATTACTCGATGAGTTGGCTCGGAGGTTGGCAACCTGGAAGACTGCAATGCTCACAGAAGGAGGAAGACTTGTGCTTATTGCCTCAGTCTTGATGATGGTGTCTGTCTATCATATGCTATCACTGGAACTACCACCATGGGTTATCAAACAAATCAACAAAATGTGCCGATGCTTCTTCTGGAAAGGAACTGATGATGTCAAGGGAGGCCACTGTAAAGTTGCGTGGGAGTTGGTTTGTAAACCTAAAGCACTTGGTGGCTTGGGACTGCATAATTTGCGAATGCTAAATGATGCATTGCGGTTAAGATGGAGGTGGCTGGAAAAGACAGGACCTCTGCGCTCTTGGAAGGGTTTGCATTTCTCTCTCTCTCCAACAGCCGAGACAATGTTCCTTGCAGCCACTGACTGTACTGTTGGTAATGGGGAGCTCACCTTATTTTGGGTTGACAAATGGCTTTTTGGAAGGAGCGCGACAGATTTTGCCCCTGATCTGGTGGAGTTTATTAAACCGACAAGTGCGATGCGAATGACAGTGGCATAAGCATTGGACAATGATCTTTGGATTAGCAAGATTACTGGATGTCTCACGGTGCAGGCGATTGTGCAATTCATCGAGCTTTGGCAGGCCATTCAGAGGGTACTACCTTTGTCCCCACAGGCGGATAGTTTCAGGTGGAAGCTCATGGCCAATGGCGAATATACATCACGTTCAGCTTACGCTGCTTTCTTCTCTGGGGAAGTGGCAGCAGATTATGCAGAAAATTTGTGGAGCAATTGGGCACCTTTGAAGGAGAAGCTTTTCATGTGGTTGGCTCTGCGCAATAGATGTTGGTCAGGTGATAGGCTGAGGAGGAAGAATCTACAAGGTCCTTCGGTGTGCTTGCTTTGTGATCAGTTACCGGAGACCATGGATCACCTTCTTGTGCAATGCCCCACTTCAAGATCGGTTTGGTTCCAAATATTCTCTGAGCATGGTTTCCTCAATTATGTTCCTGGGGCTACGGCGACTCTAAAGACATGGTGGGTGTCCTTAAGGAACTGTCGTCCGAGGAAACGGAAAAGGGAGTTAACCACCCTTGTTATTGCCATCTGCAGACGGTTATGGCTAAAAGAAATGATAGGAATTTTGAGCGGAAGCAAGCGACTATGGAGCAGTTGCTACGGCGCATTAGAGAAGAATTCCAACTTTGGGTTTTGGCGAGAGCAGGGGCAGGCCGTAGGGAGGAGTAGGCTTAGTTGGCAGGCGGCAGTTTTTGCTGCTGTAGGGTGTTGTAGCGTTGTGTTGCGTTGTAACCAGCTGCTGTAACATCTGTTTCCCTCTTAATGTCATGACATGCACACTTTGCATGTTCTTGAAAAAAACTGTCTGCGTAGCGTGGTATGCAGTATGGTCCATTGGTACGTACTCTCTCCGCTCCAAAATAGATGACTTCTATTTGTCCAAAAGTGGATATATCTATACACGTAACATGTCTAGATACATCTATTTTTGGACAAATGAAAGTCATCTATTATTGAACGGAGGGAGTATCAGGTACCAGTATAGTCCATGTCATATTTAGGACCAGGGAGTTTTTCCGTTCTTTTCTCGCAGCCGAGCGCTTGATGCGGAACAATGGGGGCACACATAGGCATCGACATCTACATGTCTCTTCTACCGGGCAGCACTGTTATTACATCCATGTATCTAAAATCTCTATCTCAATCTGACTTAAGGTGATGATGGTCCGTCAAAACACTAACGGCATCTCCAGCCTTTCGGGCCCCCAACACATCCCCCCCCCCCCCCCCCTCCCCCCCCCAGCACATATGGCGTTGCGTTTCGGCCTTTACGCCGTCGCTATTTGAGGCCCCGCAACACGAACCAAACAAATTTGAAAGTTCATTTTTCTGCTACCAAAAAATAACCACAGTCGTCGGCGATGCCTCCGCATCATCCTCCAAGTCGATCGGCGTGGTCGTCGCAGTTGGGGCAGAGCTCGGAGTGTCCGTAGGCGTAGTGCTCGGAGGCGGGTTGGCCGAGCTCGGAGTGGCCGTAGTCAGGGGCGTAGACAGGCCCCAGGCCACCTGGCCTTGGCCCGGGGCATGAGCCTGCAAACTAAGCCTAATTTGTTGCTACAGTGCAGCACTGTAGCGCACTGTATCTACAGTCCACTGAACGTGGCCTGGGGCGTCTTCTGATGGCTACGCTACTGGCCATAGTGGTGGAGCTCGGAGGAGTGTCCGTAGGCGTAGAGCTCGGCGGTGGTGCTGGGTTCGCCGGCGCAATCCGGCTCAGGATGACGTGTCGTTCCGTCATGTACCACACCGATCACCTCAGGGTCCATCGTCTCGGGGTCGCCTCCCATCGGGAACACCAGGTCGGTGTTCCTCTTCTTGGCCACGACGTTGGTCTTGAGGAGGTCGACCTTGACGTCCTGCTTGGCCATGATCGCCGTCCACCATGCGTCCGCCTTCCTGAGCCCGCCGGTGAAGCGACGCTAGCTTGGCTGCCCCATCCAGCGAACTGGGCACGGTGAGGCGGGAGGCCAACCATCATCTTCGCCGCCAGCGCACTCCTTTCCACGACCGCGCCGCCTCCCTCGCCTCCATCTCCATCTCCACTTCCTCCTCGTCCTCTTTCTCTTCCTCTTCCTCCTCCTCTCCGCCCTCCGCCCGACGTTTGGCCCTCAGCACCTTCTCCCTCGCCCGGGGATGGCGTTCTCGGTCTTCCTGCGCTGCACATCCGCCACCCACTTGGCGTTGTTCTAGCCCGGCGGCCTCTTCATCGGCGCCCTAGGCTTCCTCGGCTTCTTCGCCTTCTCGTCGACGGCGGTGGTGCGGAGGCCCGTGAATTTCATCGGCGGCATGGCGGCCTGGATCTGGGGGAAATGGCAAGAGTTGCGGGCGGGGAGGGGGATATGTGGGGGCAAACATGGAGGTAAAAATGTGAAATCAGAGGGAAAACAGAAATAATGGAGGGAAAGTCACCGTGACTCACCGACAGTGCTAGCCCATGTCGCCTTTGCGCTTCCGCCGGTGTCCCCAGGCATCGTGATCCTCTTGAGGACGCCGCCATGGAGTCCATAGTCTGTTGCTCTCCCGAAGTTAGTGGTGCGGAGGCTGCGGTGTCCTCGGATGGCGTGGGATCTTCGGAGTGCTCTCTTCGGCAAAGTTTGCATCTTGTTCTGCATACTCGGTGTTTCTTGATTGGGCGCTCTTGTTGAGGCCTGACAGCTGCAATGCGTGGACGACGGCGGTGAGCTCCTGGTGGCGGTGTTCGTGACACGGAAGTAGGTTTGACGGTGTGCCGTGTGTTGGGGTGCCCGTGCTCTAGGGAGAGCTCCGGCCCGGCATCTCTGCCCGTCTTGCTAGTGCTCTCCCCCATCGGCGGCGTCTTCCTCAGGCTCTTGTTGTGTCTTTTGCTCTTTGTTGTCGTAGCCTCCTCGGTTGTCCTTTCTTTTGTGTGATTGTGCTGATCTGTGTGGTAAGCTAGGTTCCAGCTCTATGTATCACTTTCGCCGTTGAGCGTGTTATTAATTTAACGCCGGGTCTTTCGGTTGGCCTTGTATCTAAAAAAAATGAAGCCTGGTTTCCATGAGGCCAAGCTAGCTACTAGTAGACCACCTACTAGTAAGTGCAGGGATGCAAGTGGTCGCCTCTCCTGGCCACGGAAATGCAACGGGAGGCAGGACCGAGAAAATAGCAGAGTTGCAAACTGCAGAGCCCTCCCTCCCTCTCGTTGAGAAAAGAAGAGAAAAGAAAACTCGTGCTCTGCTCGCCGAGTTTTTGGTGAGGAAATAGAGGTGATGGGGCCGCGTCGGCAGCCACGCCGGCCGAATAGAGGCGCCGGCAATGGGGCAATGGAAGCGGATGGGCTGAGATACTCCCAGAAAGGAGATGGCGGGGGGTCCTCCGACGCGGAAGGAGGCGGCGACGGCCGCAGGCCCGGCCTCCAGGCCGGAGTTGCTGTGGCGGAGGACACGGAAAAGGTCGCGCCCTTCGTCGGGGGTGATGGTGCCGGTGTCTCGGAAGCGGAAGAAAGCGCCACCGGACGCAGGACTGGCCTCGAGGCCGGAGTTGATGTGGTGGAGGCGGCGGAGGACACGAAAAAGGTGGCTCCTTTCGTCGGGGAAGATGGCGGAGGTGCCGATGGAAGCTTCGCCGTCGCCGGACGCAGGGAGGCCGGAGGAGGTGTGATGGCGCCCGCACTGGACGAGTCGACGAACAAGATGGAGCCTTTCTCCGCTTCATATGCGGTCGGTGACACCGGTGGCAGCTACGCCGGGAGGTGTGATGATCGTGCCAGCCCGCCGCTCGACCCTGAGGTGCCCAATGCTACTCACGTAACTTCACCAGCACAAAGTCCCCTATTTCATTTCCAAGTTAATACTAGCACCCACTTCTATGTGTTCTAACTAGGATTTCCCCTTTACCGCATTGTTTATGATGTCCAGCAGAGAACATCAATTCATCCTGGGGTGGAACATCTGGACAGCATACGTGAAGTGAATGAATCTTGCACAGACAGAATTAACAAGCAACATCAATCAGAATGCCTATTAGATTATAGAGCTCAGGTATCCTCACGGGTGATTAATTAGTAGTATTGTGCTCTGCTCAGTACGTGTTCACACAAGACTTTGCTTGTTCTAGCTCATGACTGTCATGTCTTTCTATCAGGGAAGCCAAGGCATAAGCTTTGCCGGTGGTGAAGAAAGCCAGCTAAGGAAGCTATCGGTGATAGACAAAACAATCTTGTCTTGGCAACTACAAGACATTCTGGATGATGATCCTTATAAGAAGAGGGTATGCCTTCTGTCGTGACAACATTTTCATTGTCTTTGTTGCCTAGAATGGAACGTGCTAGTGTATTGCTGTTGGCTTGACTTGCATGAAACTGTTTAAAGGAAATAGGTTCCCGTTTCATCTCTTCATCATGTTGACTCTACCTTATTTCTGAACTCTGTTGCAGCCGTACTGTGATTGCGGATCTGCAGCTTTTGCACTCTGTTGTAAAGATTTTTTTATTTGTTTGTTGACTAAGATGGAACGTGGTAGTGTATTGGTGCTGCCTTGACATGCACTTGTTTCATCCTTTAATTTTGCTGATTATACTTTATATCTCAACTCTGTTGCAACCGTATTGTAATTGGGGATTTGCAGCTGGCGCTCTGTTTATATCATGCATGGGTTTGTACTCATTAATCCTTGTTTTTTAGGATTTATATGGTTGACAGCAGGCCAATCCATATTGCTGATAGCTACGGATGTTTTCCTGTATTAGTTTTCTAGACTTGTTTTTCAGTATGTTAGATGGTACCTGCTAGATAAAAGAAAGAGTTTCTAGGTTTCTTTTTGTTTCCTTCCTTATTTCTATTAAAATTCTACATTCTTTTCAAAACTTTATATTGTTGCCGTGCAGGTTAAAGTTGTGCCCAGTGATCTTGAATCTATTAAAACTGAAGAGTACATAAATGCAGTTTCAGATCTTGTGACCGAAGAGTGCCGAGCAAACTTAAAGGCATCATTACAAAGAATCGAGTCTACTCCTTCCGCATATTCTGTTACTGCTGTCATAAACACGGACATAGATTTTGTGTACTTTATTGACATTGATCTTGGTCTTGTGTTGGATGCCAATCATAATTTACATATGGCCAGAGAGGGCGATATATATCTTTTCAGCACTATTTCCCACCAGGATACAAATTTTAGAAATTATTTCACCTGTTTTGGGATGGTGGTCGGTACAAGTGCACACACAAATTTCCATCAGGGTTTCAAGGTTATGAAGCTAGAGAAACTACAAAATATAAACTTTGGCTCATTCTTGCTCAATGTGTCGGATGCCATCAATGGCTGGAATACATTGCAGTTGTATATATGACAAGGAAGTTTGTTCAGGAATAAACTATACTATGAAGCTTAATGAACTGGTATGCAATGTCACATTGTCAGCTCAACAAAATTTGGCACTATTTTAATCTTGACAGAACTTTGAGCTTAATTTGTTTTCCGTTTTGCAGGACAACCATCATTGCAGTTTGTGCAACATACAATCTGGCTGGGCTGATACCGCATAAAATAATCTGAATCTGAGTAACGAACCGCTCGGTATTGCAAAATCCTTATCTTTAGAAGTACAATGCACGCACAACCATGTTGTCAAAATGGTGATTGGGGTCCTCGAGGGTCTGGAAAGACAAAAATTGTTGTTGCTATGCTTCATTGTTTGTATCAGCTTAACCTTAGAGTTTTGGTATGCGTCCCCAAAAAACTAGTACTTTTCAGTTGTGGAAAACTATTGAAGAATCTTGCTTCTTGATCAACGTGTGGACCATCATCAATATTTGGAACACATTGGATTTCTATGGCAAGAAGGAAACTCGTTCAACTATCTATTTATACTAAAGGTTTCTACTTCAACATAATTGAACTAATGTATGATGTTTTAATTGATATATTATTAATTATATTATATAGGAAAATAGTTTATTTATAGAACTAACCAGATTAACAATTTAAAAAGATCATTTATATTAAGGTACAAATTTGGTACTTAACTCTGATATTTATCATTATATTTGCGGTGCTAAACTGAAACTGTAGTTTGTTGCAAAAATTGCTTGTGTGATTAAGTTTGTTGTTTTCTGATTTTTTTTAATATAGGGTCATCTATGTATTATAATTCGTCTGTATATGCATCACTTTCCATAATACCATTAAATATCTATATCTTGCAAGATAATTTTAGAATATACGGATCTAGAAAATAACTTGGTACATTTCCGGTATTCAAAACTACGAAAATAAGTAAATAGAGATTTCCTGAAGCTATGAAGTGTCACCTAGTCATGAAGTGTCACCTAGTCGTATGTCCTCAGATTACACGTAAAAAGTTTGAACTAGCGGTCTACTCTTAAATTTGCTCCTCTTGCTGGTTAGGCTCATTTATTAAAAATATCCTTATTTATTTTGAAGAGATAAATAGTTATCCATCAACTCATTTGTGACATTTTATTAGTTAAAATCATGAAAATTTTATAAATATGCATGAATATTTAGAATTCCACTTTTAAATTCCATTATGATATAGCTTCAGGAATGCACCCCAGTTAATGGAAACTCTACCTCCAGCCCTACATGACGTCACATTCGAGCCTACACCGCTCATGTATATGGGGCCACCTCTTTTGGCCTCACCTGCGTCAGGCATGTGTGAGAAAAACCAGCTAGCAACGGATGTTAATTTTTATGTAGAAGTAAGAGTGGAGAAACCTTTCCAAGGGCATCGGCAAGCACCGAGCCCTTTGGGTCGAGCATAGCGAAGGAAAAACATCCTATATGAACAGTGTTTATTTGAAATTCATATAGGTTTCCCACGTCCCAAACGGGGCCTTAGTAGTAAACATACTCTATACTTTATGACATGGTAATATATAGCAACTAAATGCCAACCAGAAGAGAAAATGCAGTGACAAAATGACCTTACTTCTCAAAGCAACGGCACGTACAATAGAAATTCATCGGCACTTGCTAATAGAGGGTCAACTTAGTGTAGAGAGAGAGAGAGACTATATCCATGACATGGTAATAGCAACTCAAATGTTTTGTAGTCATAGTACTCTTTGCTATGAGATTGTGGAGCAAGAGTTTCTTTTGTTTTCCAATGTCGACAAAAAAACATACAATAGCCTTCACGGTGAGTTGATGACAGCTATTCTTCGTGGATGAATAGTATAATTTTTTATCCCATTGTACCTTATAAATTTCATTGTTATGGACGTATGGTTATTTCATTTACAGTCTTAAAGCCATTTTATATTTTCAGGTGAGTGATCCTCTCTCACCCTCATTCCTTGTTTATTTCTTGATGGTGGATTTGTAATTTTTCTCTAACGTCTTTAGGAATTTGCTTTCTTTAAGCTCATGCAGTTAAACTGTAATATGTTGTAAGTGTTATCATCTCACTATTCCACATAAATTGTAGTTCGATTCATGTGATATATGATGGGTCTTGTGCAACGTTTTTAGGGTTCCACTAATGTGATTGACAATGAAGGAAGATTTCCATCGTGAAGTGAGAATTCTGATTTTCATGCAGTTTGTCTAGGGGTGCTCTAATCCATGGCTGAACATCATGGTTAGAAGTCAAAGTATTACTATGTAAATGTTGCTTGGAAGAAAAGTGGAAGCCTATATGAGATTGAGACGTTTAAGCATATTGCTCCTTCAAGGGAAACAACTCTGTATCAATAGGGATCCGTGTGGTAGCAGTGAGCATGACAGAAATAAAGTACTACTAACAAAATAAGTTTTGCAGACCAACATATCTTAATTAGCACCACCGTGTGATGCATATATGTACGAATTGGCACAATATTTTCTAACAAGAATTCTACATTGTAGATGAAAACAATGGGTAAATACATGAACACATTGCTTACTTAAACTTATGTACACATTACTTTACTTGATATATGTATAGAATATATTTATTAACCGCAACATGACTAGTAAAACATAAAAAAGAAAACAAAACAATGATATCTGTAGAGGCCATCTGTTGTCCCAACAGACCATACAACAACTATCCACCTCCAAATAAACAAATAAATCAAGAAAACACTCAAATAATAAAGATTTAGAACTGCGATTCAGAAACTTCCATAACAACAATGCGGGTTGACCGGAAAATGATTCTTTTCGTATGATTGAATGATTATATGTACGAATTGGCATAATATTTTCCAACAAGAATTCTACATTGTAGATGAAAACAATGGGTAAATACGTGAACATCTTGCTTACTTAAACTTATGTACACATTACTTTACTTGATATCTGTACAGGATATATTTATTAACTGCAACATGACTAGTAAAACATAAAGAAGACAACAAAACAATGATATCCGTAGAGGCCATCTGTCGTCCGACAGACCATACAACAATTATCCATCTCCAAATAAACAAATAAATCAAGAAAACACTCAAATAATAAAGATTTAGAACTGCGATTCAGAAACTTCCATAACAACAATGCGGGTTGACCGGAAAATGATTCTTTTCGTATGATTGAATGATTAAAATAATTAAAAATATGGTAAGTATGATCTAAGGGTGGGCACTAACTCCTGGCTGAGACGAATCTGTCCAATGGTAAACTACAGAGGGTGAAATTTCCCATACTATAGGGAAATTTCTGCAGTGTCGTACATGTATCGGTGTGAGGATCGTAGATACGAAGTACTTCACCTTGTTTGCGATGAAAACGACAACGAAAGATTAGTTTACCACCATCGCATGTGACCCTGATAGGCGTATAATGGTCAGTTAATGGTGACTTCGGAATTGTGTAGGCCTTTATCCATATAGCTTCTTCAGGATCCGTCAGCAACCATATATTGACTCGTGGTGGCGCCAATTGAACAATGCACAAGGTACCCCTGAGCTCGGCCATGTGGAATGTCAACGTCTTCCTCTTCCACATCCCGGGGCCGACAACATTTTGCGGGCCTTTTATTGGCCTCTTCCGCTCTTCTCTACCAAGGTCGAAGCAAAGTAAATTGTCATCATCTGAGGCTGAGAAGTACATGATGCCACCGATAGTGATGGGAGAGTTTTGGTCATAGGTGGTCTGGATTAGTGGTAACCCGGCCGGCCGCCTCCAAGTTGTATCCTGTCCTAAAGTAAGGATGTGGCATATGCCATCGCTTACACAAACCAGTTTGTACGCCCTGGTTGGCATGCCGGCACGACCGAAACCAAATAAGCTGTTGAAGCCCGAACCTGGTGTCCGGCAGTCCATGTGCACCTCCTTTCTAGCTGGGTCGATCACACGGGCACGGCGATCGTAGTCATCGGTGACACAGACGAGTTGGTCCATGCTCGCCGAGACTAGCCCGCCTAACCCACAGCCTCCCATGCCCTTTATCACCCTCATGGCACTGCCATCCATATCCATCAGTAACAGGTCTTCGTCTTTGTTATCCTCGATGTGGGTGATGCCGATCATGAACGGCTCGGCATGGTGGAACTTATGCGCGGCCTGGAAAGCCGGGTCGGAAACGAGGGTTTGCCACCCGTGGGAGACGCAGCGGAAGCGGCACAAGGACTTGACCGGCAGCCTGGAAAGGATGTCGAAAATGAGCTCGTCTGGCAACGAGACAGGGGAGCCCATATCGGCCGGTGCAGGAGTAATGGTTGCTGCCGCGGCCGCAGGAGAACTGAGACGGCGGCGGTGTCGGCGGCGCTCATGCGAGATCCGTGGCGACATGGCAGAAGGTGCAATCACCAAACGATCGAGGATGACGGAGAGATTGATCCGCCGGGAAGTCGCTCGTGTGGTGAATCGTGATCTCTACCTCTGGAGTTTGACCTACATGGCTGGAACGCCTGAAACAACCGGACCGACTCGAGGACGACAAGAGTTGGGCCCAAGCCGGGCCGTTGATGCTGTAACTCTATGCCTCGTACCATTGGGCCCAAGAGGCAGCAGGCAAGGACCGGAACATGTGTTTGGTTTCCTGCCCCTCAAAAAAACAAAATGTGTTTGGTTTCCTTTTGTTTTTCCTATAGTTTGGTACCCAGTACATTTCACACGTGCAGGTGAAATATCGTAAATCATATTTTTTTTAGGGAAATCTGCCAACTTTATTAACTTAAAATAGCTGAATCACCATCAGCCTGAATACAGTGTTTCAGAAACTAGGGACTAACCGGAAAGTCTGAATGTAGCACGAGCTACATGTAGCTCGTTTTATTTTAAAATTTAAAATCGGCAGTTTTTAGTTTCTAAAAATCGTGAAAAAAAGCCCAGATGTAGGAAATGTCTGGATCTAAAAGACTGCAAAATTTCAACTCAAAATTCGTTGCCTTTTGGTTACACAAAAAAGATAAATCAGGCAAAATTTCAGTTTTCTGAATCTTTGTACTATTTATCACCCAGGTCCACAAATTTTTCATTTTTGCGCAGCTCACAATACAATGAATTTTGAGTTGCAATTTTGCAGACTTGTAGATGGTATCACTATCTACATCTGGGATTTTTTTTCCCAATTTTTGAAAACGTAAAATGTAAATTTCGAATTTTTCAAAAAACGAGGTCCATGTAGCTTGGGCTACAAAACGCCTCACTCGGGTCTAACTCACTTTCGCACCATAGAGGCATGATGCACACCGGCACTCATGAGCTACAGAGTTGGCAGACCTATGAACATGCTTAATGGAAAAACTAGCAAAATGGATACTAAGTTCCTCAATCTCCCAAAGGAGAGGATCAATGATAGCCCTCTGGCTATTTCTTTCGTGCCAAAACCGGACCAGCTCCGCACAATCTGTTCAAAAATAACTTTTCTAATAGTGGTTATCCTTCACAAATAACACATCATCCCTTAGTGTGAGAGCTTCAATGACAAGAGGTTTAAAAATCCCTCTGTCAAGCTTGCAGCACGCGGCTTTCAAAAACCCCTGAATCGCGGGCAACACCACCTAAAGATGCCACCTTCCTCTCTAATGGATCCATCATAGTTGATCCTGATGATCCCTTCCTCCGGCCCATGCCATGTACATGTCGGTCAGGCCTTCTTCACCTTTTTCACTTCTAGAAAATCAAGCAAATAAATTGTTTCTGCCACATATTCGACAGATATTGTTGGATCATATCCCTGATCATCATGACTCCATCTATCCTGAGTCCCAAATAGGGGACATGACTGAAATAATCTTTACCTTCTCTTGCTCCTCATAGTTTAGAGAGCATAGTATATCATCTTCCCACGTTTTTGGATGTAACCGTGGCAGTTTTATGTTGAGATATTCCTTTGCAGCAGTCCAGAACCAATGTGCATGTGAGCACTCAACAAGCGCATGTAAGAGTGTTTCAAAGCTTGATTTACACACTGGTAGGTACTTAAAACCATGACATGCCTCTTGGTGAAAGTTGCGAAATCAGGTATAATACCTTCGAGAACTCGCCACCGAAAAGTCCGTACCCTTGGTAATACATCAAACTTCATAAGCGCCTCCATTTGTCCTCCTCCAAGATTGTTGAATTTCTTACAACATTATTAGCAACATTCTCGAATTGTTCTTGCAAGCATACAAGAGCCCTATATGATGATCTCACGGTATAATCACCTGAGTTTTCATGCTCCCATGCAAACCAATCCTCACTAGCATTCTGACGTAACGGTATTTGTAAAATCATGTCAGCATCCGGAGACAGAAAAGTTTCCCTCACGAGCTGTTCATTGCATCGCTGTCCTATATCTTGTAGCCGACCCATTGGCTTCATCGAGATAGAGCCAGTGATCCATCTATCATTCCATATGAAAATGGAATCACCACCCCCTACACGTTTGATCAAATCAGACTCCAACGCCTTCCTCCCTGCTAAAACAACTCTCCAAGTTCTCGAAGCCGTTCTTGGTGTTGTTGCATTCATAAAATCACCATCTGTAAAGTATCTTCCCCTTAGAACTTGAGCACATAGTGAGTTTGGGTTTTCAATTAGTCTCCATCCTTGTTTGCCTAACAACAATAGATTGAAAAGTTCTAGGTCCCTGAAACCCATTCCCCTAGATCTTCGGTCTAGCTAATTTCTTCCAAGCCAACAAGTGAAGCTACCTTTTATCAGTTGAGCCAGTCCACCAGAATTTTGCCGCCAAAGAAGTAAGATTCTTGCTTGTACCTTTTGACAACTGAAAACTGCTCACGGTATAAGTAGGCATTGCTTGTATAACTGATTTAATTAGTGCCTCTTTTGCAGCATAAGATAACTGTTTCTCTGACCATCCATTCATCTCGCTTCTGTCCCTTTCTTCCATATATATGAAAAAGAGTCACTAGTTAACCAACCAACAGCCCTCAGTAACCCCAAATATTTCTCACTAAAAGCTTCCATCTCAATATCTAGAGTTTGCTTCACCACAATTATTTGATCTTCAAGAATTCTAGGACTGAAAACGACTGAGCTTTTGCATATGTTTAATGATTGGCCCGAAGCTTCATTATACATATGTAATATGATGTTCAGTCTAGATGCTCCTTGTGCAGTGATAGCCCACAAGTATAGGGGATCGCAACAGTCTTCGAGGGAAGTAAAACCCAAATTTATTGATTCAACACAAGGGGAGCCAAAGAATATTTATAAGCCTTGACAGATGAATTGTCAGTTCAGCTGCACCTGGAAGTAGACTTGCTCGACACAGTTTATCAGTAGCAACAGTTTTATGACAGCAGCAGTAATGAAATAATAGCAGTAGTAAAATAAAAACAGCAGTAATAAATGCAGTAGACAGCAGGATTAAAATACTGTAGGCATAGGGATGGATGAACGGGCGCTGCATGGATGAGATAGTTCATGAAATATTCATACATAGGGCAATTGCAGATAAATGATAATAAGGTATCCAAGTAATAATCAATCATAAGCATGTGTTCGTATTTAGTCGTACGTGCTCGCAATGAGAAACTTGCACAACATCTTTTGTCCTACCAGCCCGTTTGCAGCGGGGCCTCAAGGGAAACTACTGGTAAGTAAGGTGCTCCTTTTAATAAAGCACCGGAGCAAAGCATTAACACTCCGTGAACACATGTGATCCTCACGTCAAAACCATCCCCTCCGGTTATCCCAATTGCTGTCACTTTGGGGCCTCGGGTTCCGGACAATAACGTGTGTATACAACTTGTAGATATGATCCAAAACAATAATTATTCTCATGATTCAATAACATGTTCAGATCTGAGATCATGGCACTCGGGCCCTAAGTGTCAAGCATTAAGCATAACAAGTTGCAACAATGACATAAAGTACTACCGATGGATACTAGGCACTATGCCCTAACAAATCTCACAACTATTACATGAATGATCTCATCCAATCCCTACCATCCCCTCAGCCTACAGCGGGGAATTACTCACACATGGATGGGGGAATCATGGATGGTCGATGGAGAGGCGGCGGTGATGATGATGGCGATGATCTCCTCCAATTCCCCGTCCCGGCAGGGTGCCAGAACGGAGTTTCTGATCCCCGAAATAGGGTTTTCGATGGCGGCGGAGCTCTGGATGTTTTCTGGAAAAAGTGACGAACCCCCCGAAGTTTTTAGGTCATAGGCTTTAAGTAGTCCAAAGGGGGCGTCAGGGGCCACACAGGGTGGCCACACCACACCTGGGCGCGGCCAAGGGCCTGCCGCGCCCAGGGTGCGTGTGGTGCCCTGTGCACCCCTTCGCTCCATCTTCTGGCTCCGTGGGTCTTCTGGAAAAATAGGCCTTTCTGTATTTTTTCTGGAATTTTTCTGGAACTTTGACTTTCTGTGCAAAAACAAGACATCAAGGCAATTCTGCTGAAAACAGCGTTAGTCTGTGTTAGTTGCATCAAATCACACAAATTAGAGGCAAAACAATAGCAAAAGTGTTCGGAAAAGTGGATACGTTTTGGACGTATCAACTCCCCCCAAGCTTAGCTTTTGCTTGTCCTCAAGCAATTCAGTTAACAACTGAACGCGATAAAAGAAACTTTTACGAACACATTTGCTTCATATGATGTATATATACCTACTATATGATCAACTACTTAGCATTTCATAATAGGAACCATGCAAATAATGACACCTAGTAGCTATGCAAATTATGAAAAGATACCAAAGTACTAAGAATGAATAACATAGCATACATCTATCCACGGAATTGCAATGTTCGTAAAAGGATATGACAAAGTGGTATCTCGCTTGCCTTTATTTGAAGGGCAAAACATAAATGCCAAGGCACCTCTGAATTCAAGTGAAGACTAGATATAAAGATATCAAAGATAAGAGTATCATAGTTATGCCTCAATTAATCGTATTCTGGGACAAGCACATTACACTAAGAACGACAGTTATGCTCTCGAAGAGGTGCTCAAAGAAAAGGTGGTGACTCAACATAAAAATAAAAGATTGGCCCTTCGCAGAGGGAAGCAGGGATTAACACGTGCTAGAGCTTTTATTTTAAAACAGAGATAAAAATGTTTTGAGAGGTGTTTGTTAATTGTCAACGAATGGCAGCGGGTGAGAACAGTATTCTACTTGTCAAACGGACTTTTAAGAGCGGCTCCCATGAAGGACGTTATTTCTACCAGCAAGGCAGATCATCCCTCTTTCTCTTTGGTTTACACACATGCAGATATTTCACTGTTTTGTCATTGCTTACTGATGAATCAGGGCAAAAGTGTGAAGAGAATTAAGCAGTTAAAGTTGTAATTAATTGGGACTGGGCACCCCGTTGCCAGCTCTTTTTGCAAAATTATTGGATAAGCGGATGTATATGCCACTAGTCCAGGTGTAAAAGTCCATTTGGCAAGTAGAATAAAGCCTAACCACACACTTCCTCATGAGCTAGTAAACATTGACACAAAAGGGAAATATTTTGAAAGTTTTAAAGGTAGCACGTGCAAATTTACTTGGAATGGCTTGAAATACCATGTATAGGAATTTTTGGTGGACTCTTTGGAATGACTTGGTTTAAAGGATTTGGATGCACGAGCAGCATTCCCGCTCAGTACAAGTGAAGGCTAGCAATAGACTGGGAAGCGACAACCACGAGAGCGATAACGGTCATAATCATGCTTGCGACAAAACAAAATTAACGGAGGCATAAAGATGATACTAAAACTCTGAGGCAAAATAGATCATCAAGGCTTAATTGACTTTTATTTTTCAGTCATAACATGTGTGAGCATGTGCCAAGTCGAATCAAGTGAATTATTCAGAGGAGGATACCATCCTGCCATACCGTTTTACGAATAGAACAACGCATGTGAATATCTATATGACATGTTATCACTATTAGCAATTTGGTACTGACCATAAGAAGACATGAACTACTAAGCAATCATTAAATAACATAACCACTGCCATGATAGCTAAGCATGTTCACATGAGTAGGTATATTTACAAAAATGAAAAACAAATAGAGTTCATACCAGCCTTTTACCACATCCGGGTTGTCGTAGATCGTCATTATTGCTTTTCACTTGTGTGGCTTGAATGATGTGAAATGATAACCAAGCCCAAGTGGAACCACGGAAATTTTCGAACTCTGAAACAACTATACAAAACAGCAGAAGAACAACAAATATTTTTGGATTTTCGATTTTAAAGCAAGCATAGAAGGAAACAAGCAAACAAAGCAAAATCTTTTTGGATTTTTGAATAACAAACCGAAATGAAAAACTAAAGCAAACTAGCACTACAAATTCAAAAGCAAGAGAAATAAAGAAAATATTTTTGGTCTTTTGATGTTTTGCGAAAATAAAATGAATACAAGAAACAAAAGCGAAAAAGAGAAAAGAAACAAACTAAAGCATGGATATACAGAGTACCGACATGATATGAATATGATAAATGAGTGAGCCGTCGACATACCTTCCCCCAAGCTTAGGCTTTTGGCCTAAGTGGGAGACATCATCCCCATGGTCCAGAACTCCATCCAGGTGGATCATACCTAGCGTGATCATAGTCAGGATCCTGTGAAGATGAAGGTCCTGAAGCTCCATAATCAGGATACTGGTGTGAAGAGCTCGTAGTGTCGAAGGGCTGAATGAAGTCCTCCTCAGGGCCCCTTCCCTCGCTATCCGCATGAAGGCCATGCTCCTCCATGTATGCATCAAGGTCACCCTCCGAGAATGACCATCCTTGCCTGACATCAAGGTTAAACAAAAGAGGCGCAGGCAAACAGACTATGCGTTCATAGGTTTTAGTTCTCAACCTGATCTTTTAACAAAAACCAAATCATAGGATAGATTATCAATGGTGGACCAGCGGGAAACAAATTGGTGGCAAATCATAGAATTAAGATCAAGTCTTTCAACGGGAAGCTGAATATCAAAATGATGTGGTCCTACACCATGCATGGCTAATAAACGAGAAGCAATGAGACCACCACAAACCCCTCCTTTTTCACGGTTAGTGGAGAGACGAAATGCAATCATAGCTCCCAAGTTATAAGTTCTATCACGTTTTAAGGCAGCAGAAAGAAATGCCAAATCATAAACAGATAATTTACTTGCATTCTTCCTAGCTAAAACACACTTGCCAAGGTAGTTGGCAAAATATCTAATAGATGGGAGTTGGATGTTTCGAATTTTACCATCCTCGGTTGTAAAATCTTTCCCTTGGCAAATCTCTGAGTAAAGGTCTAGCAAATGCTTTGGTTGACCTCTAATCCTCCCATGAGATCCCCAGTATGGTACCTTAATAGCTGCACAGAAATTATGAAGAGACAAGTCTACAGCTTTATTGTAGATATTATAATGAACCATGGGAGTAGGCAAGTTCCAACTAAATCTAAAACTTTGAACCGCCGACATAGTCAGCTTTACATATTGATGTGGTTCATCAGAAACAAAGTATTCCAACCCTGCATTAGAGATTAGAGTGTGGAAATAATGCAAGATTCCTGCAGCCCTCATAAACTCATGGCATGGATAAATGGAGGGGAACACAGAGTCTTCATGGTGGACTCCCATGACCTCTGAGACATCCAACTCTTCATAATTAAGTTGGTTTCCATCCATCTTCCTTTTCTGAAATTTTAAACAATCCTCATAAAAAATGATTTTTGGAGTGGTTAAATCAAGGGAAACACTATGGAGACTTACTAGGTGACTAAACATGCATCAAAACTATTTAATCTTAACAAGAACAAGCATGCAAGTGATAGCCCTCAAAGGCGTAGGTTGAGACCCCAATAGCAGAGTGTGTAGTACGGGCAAGACAATTTTCCCCACGAAGGTGACTCGAGGGTTTATATCGAACTCTCGGGGAATCAGTAGTGGAAGTTTTACCTCCTTATCCTTCCCTTGGAAACCTGCAAACAAAGATAAATTATTTTGTGCCCTCAACCTCACCAAGTGGTTGTCAAGCACAAGGTGTGAGTAAGTTATGAATACAAAACAATAAATAGAAATGCAATGATGATAAATAAATATGCAAGGATGATGGAAACAATGATAAATGATATTTTTGGGTTTTATATGATGAATGAAAGATGCAAAAATATTTTTGTATTTTCGGATTTAATTATGGCTGAAAATGAAAAGTGGATGAAAGTGGTTGGAAAGTTGCTTCTTATGATTAAAAATGGACCGGGGTTCATGGTTTCACAAATGCACTCTCTCTTTAATGATGTGGTGGACAATGGAACACAAAAGTTAACATATGAGATTGCAACAAAGTTTCATGACAAGTTATAATCATATGGGCATCACGTCCTAACATAGAGATCTTTTGGTTATTAATCTCTCTTATACTCCACTAAGATGCGAACTAAATCTTAACACCTTAGTATTAAGATAAATCAGAGCATAGCAATAAGTTTCATGACATGAAGTTGAAATAAGAACATGCTAGATCTAGTCATGGAGTAGTGGCATGGTCACACCCACATCTCCGGTAGCAAGGTATTTCTCTTTATCCCTAGTGAGGCAATAAAGTAAGGTAAAATACCCAAGTGGATCGCGGAACTTTCTCTCACGTTCACCGCACTAGCCACCCCCCGTTACTCCATCTAATGCACACGTTCCCCCTCACACGCTCTCATAAACATGCTTGATCATAACAAGTAAACAAGAACGGGGTACATAATATGCATCTACTTTCATAACTGAAGTAAAACAATTGCAATCTCACACATATATTAACTCATAAAGATCCACCACAAAGGTATTACATAGATGACCGTAATCATGTTCGGCAGCTCATACGGTGCTAATTAGTGAAGCACAAGAGAGAGAGATACATAAGTTGCTTCCACAAACCCATAGTCCAGGGGTGGACTACTCCCTCTTCATCATGGAGTCGATGGAGATGTCGTTGGAGGAGGTGGAGACCTCTCCGGCAGCGCCCCGCCGGAGTTTTCCCCCTCCAATCTGCAGCTCCTGATCTCTGTTTCAATGTTTCTGTGTTTGTGCGGCGCTCCTTTCTCGAAACGTCAGGGGACCTTTTTTATAGGCGTTTTTAGGTCAAGACGAAGTCGGTGGACGAAAGATTGACGGCAGAAGAGCCACGAGGGCCAAAATGGTGGGTCCCACACGGCTACAGTACCTGGCCGTGTGGGCCCCCCTCTTTTTGCCTTCTGGACTCCGTTTGCTTCCTAGGTCTTCTTCCTTCCAAAATATTGACGCCTGAATTTTTCCATAATTTTTGGACGTCGTTTGGGTCCCTGAAACATAAAAGGAAAGAAATAGGGTTTTCTGCCTGCGCAGGGTTAATTCCATAAAAATAGGGGAACTTGTGAATTATTCCCAAAATCATTATAAATCAATGATATAACCCTTATATGATGCAAATATGATGGGAATATGAATAAAATAATGCAAAGTTCATGTATGCATTTTACATGCATCAGCAAGCTCAAGTAACAAGTCACATACAGTACTAAAATGCCAAAGATATACTGAACTAAACAAAATTCTATTTGGATAATCGGAGGAGTCACATACCGGAGAGCAATTGATCCAAATTTCAGCAGCAAAGATGGGCTGAGCAAGTAGATCGAAAAATCTCGAGCAAGAGCAGCAAGAACACGAGTTTGAGCAATGGTGGTGTGTTTGGTCGGGAGAGAGAAAGGAGTGGGAGGAGATGAGTGAGTGGAGGGCCAGGTGGACCCACACCAGGGCAGGGCGCGGCCTGCCCTCCACCGCGCCGTGGTGGCGTGTGGTGGCCTGGTGGGTCCCCCTGGTCATCCTCTGGTACTCCCACGTTCCTCTTTAAAAACTAGGACTTTAATATATTTTTCAGAATTTTTTGAAAACTTTTATTTCTGACTTTTTCTGGGTATTTTAAACAATGAAAACTGACAAAATGAATTTATGAAAGACTAACATTACTTAACTTTGCAAATTACAGTAGCAAAACAGTAGGTAAAAACAAAGAAAGAAAGAAAAATGTTGTTTAGCAATTTTATGCATGTAAAACATATTTGTTAACAAGGTTGATCAAGTCTTGCCACCAAATACATTTTATATGACATAAAAGAATTAAACCACATTGAACAATCATGTTACCTTAAATGTATAGCTATAGATCCAATCATAATATATTGAAGTTCTTCATGAGGTTCATATATAGGGCAATCAATACTTCCCACTTTGATACTTTTAATATTGGTAATTGTATTAACTCCAAATATTTTGTCCAGCTTCTTGGGAAAATAAACAGTATGCTCTTTGTCATTAACATGGAAAGTCACTTTTCCTTTGTTGCAATCAATAACAGCCCCTGCAGTGTTAAAAAAGGTCTTCCAAGAATAATAGACATATTATCATCTTCAGGCATTTCAAGCACAACAAAATCAGTTAATATCAAGCAATTATTAGCCACTTGAACAGGAACATCTTCACATATACCAACAGGAACAGCAGTAGATTTATCAGCCATTTGCAAAGATATATCAGTTGGTATCAATTTTTCCAAGTAAAGTCTCTTGTAAAGAGAAAAAGGCATAACACTCACCCCTGCACCTAAATCACATAAGGCAGTTCTAACATAGTTATTTTTGATTGAGCAAGGAATAGTTGGTATACCTGGATCTCCAAGCTTCTTTGGAACCTTACCATTGAAAGAATAATTAGCAAGCATGGTAGAAATCTCTTCATTAGGAATCTTTCTCTTGTTAGAGACAATATCTTTCATGTACTTTGAATAGGGAGGTAACTTAATAGCATCAGTCAAAGGAATTTGCAAAAACAAAGGTTTCATCCATTCACAAAATTTGTTATAATGTTCTTCTTCCTTAGATTTGAGTTTCTTAGTAGGAAAAGGCATTTGTTTTTGCACCCAAGGTTCTCTTTCATTACCATGTTTCTTAGCAAGAAAATCTTCTTTAGTGTACTTTTTGTTTTTAGAATGCTTTTCAGGTTCCTCTTCACTTTCCTCTTTATCAGAAGCATCATTCTTATCTTTATCATTAGCATGTTCATTACCACTCTCAGTTTCAGCATCAGAGATAGATATACTATTTGGATTATTAACATGCTCATTGTCTTTAATAGGTTCAGGAGATTCCTCAACATGTTTATGTTTCTTCTTCTTTTTCTTAGAAGGAGTAGTAGTTTCATTAACTAGTTGAGAATCTTGCTCAATTCTTTTAGGATGTCCCTCAGGATAAAAGGATCCTGAGTGGAAGCACCACCTCTAGTTGCTATACCAAAAGCATGTTTATCATTTTCTCTAGAAGCATTATAGCAAATCTTTTTGCACTTTAGTCAATTGCTCAATTTGAGTTTGAACCATACAAAATGTTTAATGAGTATTTTAACATCATTAGAAGTTCTTTCCAAAACATCATGCAAATGATTAATGACATGAGAATTCTTTATGAAGCTATTTTCTATTCTCCTATTGAAATTGTTTTGCTTAACAATGAAATTATCAAACTCATCTAAGCATTGATCAGGAGGTTTAGAATAAGGGATATCTCTATCATCAAAGCGTTGGAGAGAGTGTACCTCAACTGTAGATGAGTGAGGAATTGGCTTACACAATTCTTCTATAGGTGGAAGATTTTTCACATCTTCAGATTTAATACCTTTCTCCTTAAGAGATTTCTTGGCTTCTCTCATTTCTTCATCATTCAATTCAATACACCTCTTTTCCTCGGTAGGTACCGGAGTTGGTTCAGGCAGGGTCCAATCATCATGATTTTGGCTTATCTTAGCCAATAATTCCTCGGCTTCATCTGGAGTTCTTTTCCTGAAAACACAACCAGCACAACTATCCAGGTATGTCCTAGATTCAACAGTTAGTCCATTATAAAATATATCAAGAAGTTCATTTTTAGCTAGTTGATGTCCAGGCCGAGCTCTAAGTAAAGAACAAAACCTTGCCCAAGATTCAGGCATTTTCTCTCCTCATTTTGCTTAAAGTTAAAGATTTTCTGTAAAGCAGCATGTTGAGCACTAGCAGGAAAATATTTCTGAAAGAAAGCATTGACTAAACCCATCGGGCTCTCAATAGATCCAGGAGATAAATCATTAAACCAAGTTTTAGCTTCATCTTTCAATGAGAAAGGGAAAATTTTAGTAACAAAGTAACTGCGTTTCTTAATATCATCAGAAAACAAACTACTCAGAGTAGAGAGAGTGTTCATATGTTCTACAGCACTTTCATTTTCAGTTCCTCGAAAAGGTTCTTTCTCAGCAATAGTTATAAAAGACAAGTCCACAGAGAAATCATAATCTTTATCTTTTATATTTATGGGAGATGTAGCAAATTTAGCATCAGGAGAAAGTTTATAGTTGACAGCACGTCTTTGAAGAAGATTTTTAATAGCATTAACATCTTTAGAGGTATCACAATTCATGCATTCATCAATAAAGTCATCATCAAGTTCAACATAAGTTTCCTCAAGATCATCACTAGTAGTTTCTCTGTTTCAGGTGAATAAGCAGGTGTAACAGGAGTTTCATTAGGTGTTTCAGTATTTTCAAGTTGTTTAGATTTAGCAATTGTAGCATCTAGAAAAGGACCTAGTGAACCTCTTTCATCAAGCACAGTAGAAGCATCATCAAATTCATCAGAAACATTCTCAGATTCAGCAGAAGTAGCAGCACGTGAAGCATGTGCATGTGGTGGTGTGACAAGTTGACTTATAACAGACGGTGAATCAAGAGCAGCAGAAGTGTTCAGAGTTGTACCTCTCCTTGTAGTGGATGGCAATATGCGAACCTTATCATCACGAGGTTTACCCATGATGAATGAATTGCAGCGAGCAGTATGACTCCCTGGTGAGCTTATAAATAGAGCTATGCTCCCCGGCAACGGCGCCAGAAAATAGTCTTGATGACCCACAAGTATAGGGGATCGCAACAGTCTTCGAGGGAAGTAAAACCCAAATTTATTGATTCGACACAAGGGGAGCCAAAGAATATTTATAAGCCTTGACAGATGATTTGTCAGTTCAGCTGCACCTGGAAGTAGACTTGCTCGACACAGTTTATCAGTAGCAACAGTTTTATGACAGTAGCAGTAGTGAAATAATAGCAGCAGTAAAATAAAGACAGCAGTAATAATTGCAGTAGACAGCAGGATTAAAATACTGTAGGCATAGGGATGGATGAACGGGCGCTGCATGGATGAGATAATTCATGAAATAGTCATACATAGGGCAATTGCAGATAAATATAATAAGGTATCCAAGTAATAATCAATCATAAGCATGTGTTCCGTATTTAGTCGTACGTGCTCGCAATGAGAAACTTGCACAACATCTTTTGTCCTACCAGCCCGTTTGCAGCGGGGCCTCAAGGGAAACTACTGGTAATTAAGGTGCTCCTTTTAATAAAGCACCGGAGCAAAGCATTAACACTCCGTGAACACATGTGATCCTCACGTCGCAACCATCCCCTCCGGTTATCCCAATTTCTGTCACTTTGGGGCCTCGGGTTCCGGACAGTGACGTGTGTATACAACTTATAGATATGATCCAAAACAATAATTATTCTCATGATTCAATAACATGTTCAGATCTGAGATCATGGCACTCGGGCCCTAAGTGACAAGCATTAAGCATAATAAGTTGCAACAATGACATAAAGTACTACCGATGGATACTAGGCACCATGCCCTAACAAATCTCACAACTATTACATGAATGATCTCATCCAATCCCTACCATCCCCTCAGCCTACAGCGGGGAATTACTCACACATGGATGGGGGAGTCATGGATGGTCGATGGAGAGGTGGCGGTGATGATGATGGCGATGATCTCCTCCAATTCCCCGTCCCGGCAGGGTGCCAGAACGGAGTTTCTGATCCCCGAAATAGGGTTTTCGATGGCGGCGGAGCTCTGGAAGTTTTCTGGAAAAAGTCGACCCCCGAAGTTTTTAGGTCATAGGCTTTAAGTAGTCCAAAGGGGAGCGTCGGGGGCCACACAGGGTGGCCACACCACCCTGGGCGCGGCCAAGGGCCTGCCGCGCCCAGGGTGCGTGTGGTGCCCCTGTGCACCCCCTTCGCTCATCTTCTGGCTCCGTGGGTCTTCTGGAAAAATAGGCCTTTCTGTATTTTTCTGGAATTTTTCTGGAACTTCGACTTTCTGCACAAAAACAAGACATCAAGGCAATTCTGCTGAAAACAGCGTCAGTCTGTGTTAGTTGCATCCAAATCACACAAATTAGAGGCAAAACAGTAGCAAAAGTGTTCGGTAAAGTGGATACGTTTTGGACGTATCTTGCAGCAGCATCTATGAAAATCAAGTTGTCATCCGTGAATAGCAAATGGGTGATCCACAGTGCTCTGCAGCACAGCCTAATACCTCTGCACTGGCTAAGACCTTTCAAGGGGCCTTTGATTGTGTTCTTCCACTTTTCAGTATCAAGGTTGAAGCAAAACAAATTGCATCTAATGGATAGGCCAGAAAGGATGTCTCACCATTGAGACAGACTAAATGGCCCTGTGGGTAGAGGCTATGAGTTGGAGGCGACAACGACCACCTCCATCCCATGTCCTCTTCCAATGTGAATAGTTCGCAATGTACAAACCAAACGAGCGTTGCATCTAAATCACATTAAACCTTAATGATCCATCAGTATGTTTACTTATTCGAGTTTTGTTTACTATCCGTATGTATAAGCATTTTTAAGCGATTGACTAACTATTGACATAAGACTCAGCTACAAACTAATTGTTCAGTTCCATGTTAATTAGAGTAGTCTCCTCTGCAAATCTAACTTCATATTATCATGTGGCCTATAATAATCACGAGATAAATCAAACAGAAGTGTGAGATATGTGTAAGAAATTGACTCATAGTAGGTGCAGAAAAGAACATGCCTCCCGGGTGTAGTGGGACGATGGACGGTCATGCAGCATTGCGGTATGGCATAGCGAATAGATGGATCAATGTTGGCCGGTGATTCAATGTGATTGGCTGAGCAGTTTACGCATCTTATTCCACTGTGAAGAGCAAAGACACAACATACATGTATAGAAAATGTGCACACCGAGTCACAACTAATATAGGTCGTTTAGAAAACATGTATATATAAATTTTATGACTGATACAAAAAGCGAAACCAATATCAACAGCACTGAATCGTATGGTTTCACAATGTAACCTCCAAATATGGAAATGAATAGGTAGCAGCAACAATGGTGTCGATCTCACCGCAAACTATGTGTTTGACGAATGACATATGGTAGTTAATTATACAGAAAACACCATAATAAACATATAATTATTAAACTAAGATGGGTGCATAATTTTTTACCGGGACAAAACGATCCAAGTGCACGTTGCAGAGACTAATGTTAGCAACGATGTAGTCTAGTCTACGCAGAGTAGAACAATGTTGGCAGGTATTTCAATGCGATTGGCTGAGCGGTTTACCCATCTTATTACACTGTCAAAAGCAAAGACACTACATACATCATATAAAATGTTCACACTGAGTCAGAACTAACAAGATTCGTTCAAAAACATGTATATATAAATTTGATGATTGATACAAAAAGAGAAAATTAACATCAACAACACTAAATCGTATGGTTGCAGAGTGTAACATCCAAATATGCAAATGGATCGTAGCAGCAACAGTGGTGTCGATCCCACTGCAAACCATGTGTTTGACGAATTACATATGGTAGTTATCCAGAAAACATCATAAACATAGAGTGATTAAACTAAGATGGGCACACGATTTTTTATCGGCACAAAACGGTCCAAGTGCAAGTCGCAGACACTAATGTTAGTGACTTTATAGTCTAGTTTACGTAGTGTCGTCAATGTCTTGGTGTGAGGATCATAAACTCGTAGTACGCCTCCTTCTTCATGATTTGAACAATAGAAGATCAATTTACCACCATCGGGTGTCACCCGCAAAGGACTAAAGTCATAGGAGAACGGATCCATAAAGATTGTGTACGCCTTGTGCCATGTATGTTTTTCTGAATTGGTGAGGAGCCAAATGTCGGCACATCCATAACCATTCTTTAGCCTCTTCGACCGAACCACACATAGAGTACCGTTGAGCTCGGATATGCGGACTAACCCAGTCTTGCTAGACGAGTTAAGGCATTTCGATGGAGCTTCGATTTTGTTCTTCCACTTTTCAGCCTCGAGGTCGAAGCAACACAATTCGCCATTCAAATTCCATGGAAAGTTCAGGAAGTACATGACGCCATTGAGAGAGACTGAAGGGCCTTGTAGGTTGGGTCCGTTAGTTGGGGGCGACTGCGACCACCTCCATCTGGCCCCTTTTGTCAATGTGAGTATGTGACAATCCATGTTGTTCACTATTCTGACCACCTTGTACGCACCGGAGGGAACAGCACGACCGAAGCCTAAGGTGATAGCGAGCTGCACCGGCACACCATGATAGGTCACTTCCATCTTCTCGCAGTCGACGACCACCTCCCCCGTTGCCGGATCGATCACACGGGCACCGCCGTTCGAGTGGTCACTGACACAGACGATGTTTTCCGTGCTCGTGGAGGCCAACCCGGTGCCAGGTACAACTCTCGTCGCCCCCACAACGTTACCGTCCATGTCCATCAGCCGCAGATCGCACTTGTCTTCTTGGTCATCGCCCTCTGATGTGGCAATGAGGAGGGGCTCGGCGTGCCGTGTTCTGTGCGCCGCAAGAAAGGCCGGGTCAGAGATGAGGGCATCCCATCCACTGGACACGCACCGGAACCGGCACACAGACTTCAGCGGCAGCCTTGAGAGGACGTCGAAGACGAGGTCGTCTGCCAGGCATGCGGCGACACCCGGTGCAGCCCTAGGCGCAGGGCCGGCTTTGGCCCTGTGCGAGAAGTGCGACGGCCCGGGGCCCTGCCGGGAAGGGGGCCCATATTTTATATACAATATGTATATATTTCAGAGTATAGCGGTAAAAAAAGTCAGCCCATGAGCCCATCTAGGCCTGAGCCGCTCAGGCTGAACGGCTGAGCCCAGCAAGCAGCGAAGCAGCCAGCACGGCAGCACGGCCTGTACGCCCACGCGCGACACGCCGCACCCGCACGTCCGCTTCGTTTTCAGGGATGTCGCTTGCTTTTCTCAATCACCGCTTCGTTTCCTCCATCACCGCTTCGTTTCCAGGACGAACAGAGCACAGCAGAGACGGAGCGACGCAGCGGCACCGGCACACCGCACCAACCAGGAACCAGCAGTTGAGTTTGCCGATCAAATCGGCAAGGATTTGGGGGAGAGAGCAAGATCATCAATCGGGAGGTAATTCACAGATCAATCTTTTCCTATTTCTGGATGAATTTTTCACGGTGGTCTCATACTCTCGATCTGAAAACCCCAAATCCTCAATTTCTGATTTGGTATTTCTGTTTCTCACTTGCAGCTTAATCATGTTACCTAAAAAACATCAATCTGGCAGTCAGAAAAGAAACAACAAGAAAAGAGTAGAGCAGTTTATTAAATCTCAGCAAGGCGCTATGAATAGGTTTGTGTCGAGGAGTAATACTGCTGCTACAAATTCTGAGCAATTATATATCACAAATGGCGAAGAACAAACTGATCATACTGAGAATGTATCTGATGAAAATCATGCTGATGTTGATGCGAATCAGAATTCTAGTGACCATGAAAATCATGCCGATGTTGATGCAGATGAGCAGGCTTCTTCTTTTGATATTTATGATCCTAGGACTTGGAATATTCTTGACAATAAATCAAGAGATATTCTCATTGAAAAAGGACCTACAAGGGAATACAATCTTCAGTTTCCCGTTGAGGAAATTGGTGGCAGACATTTTTCATATGATTACTACTCAAGAAAGTTAAGGAATGGTGAGATCATTGATCGGAAGTGGTTGAAATGATGGCAGAGTTCGATCCTGTAATGCAAGAGCATCTCCGGCGCATTAAGAATAATGAAATTCATCATCATTATCTTGGCCATAATATTCAGAATGAGTTAATTTCCCTTCTTGGCCGCACTGTTAAAAATTCTCTCTTGAAGATAATTAAGGATGCAAGGTATTTCTCTGTCATTTTGGACTGTACACCTGATGTGAGCCATCAAGAACAAATGACTCTAATTGTGAGGTGTGTAAACATGTCAAGTACCACTACAAAAGTAGAGGAGTTTTTTTGCAGTTCTTGAAAGTGGATGATACATCAGGACTTGGACTTTATAATGTGTTGATTGATTCACTTAAATCTGTTGGTTTGGATGTTAAAGATGTTCATGGACAAGGGTATGACAATGGTTCGAACATGAAGGGAAAACACCAAGGGGTACAGAACAGATTACTTGAAATTAATCCGAGAGCATTGTTCATGCCATGTGCCTGTCACAGCCTGAATCTTACTCTTAGTGATATGGCAAAATCTTGCGGTAAAGCTATTACTTTCTTTGGTGTTGTGCAAAGAATTTACATATTGTTTTCAAGCTCAACTAAAAGATGGCAGCTATTGCTTGATCATGTTCCAAAAATGACAGTTAAGTCTTTGTGTAACACTCGATGGGAGAGTAGAATAAAGAGTGTTCATGCTATAAGATATCAAGCACCTGAGTTAAGAAAAGCATTGCTGGAGTTGAAGAGAACTTCTACTGATGACGCCAAGACTAAGAGTGATGCTAAATCTTTGGCTAGCGCACTTGAAAAATTTGAGTTTTTACTTGGCATGGTCATTTGGCATGACGTTTTGTTCACTGTAAACATGGTGAGCAAGAAGTTGCAGTCTAAATTTGTGTGCATTGATGTTACTCTCAAACAGATTGAAGGTGCTATCTCATATTTTGTGAAGTACAGAAATGAAGGCTTTGCAACTAGTTTGGATATTGCGAGAGCTATTGCAATCGACATGGGTGTACAACCTTCATTTCCAGTAAAAAGACGTATTACCAGAAAAAGACAATTTGATGAAATTTGTGGCAGTGACGAAAATGACCAGCATGAAGAAACGCAAGCAAGTGAGGTGGAATCCTTTCGAGTTAAATACTTCCTGGTGATTGTTGATGTTGCAATTGCTTCCCTGACTACTAGATTTGAGGAACTGAAGAAATTTGGGAGCATATTTGGCTTCTTGTTCAACTCGAATGAATTGAAATCCTTGAGTGAAAATGATCTAAGAAGATGCTGCACTACTTTTGTCAACAAATTCACTCATGGTAAGTCATCAGATGTTGATCTAGATGATTTTGTTTCTGAACTAAAAGTATTGCAGATGACATTGCCAAACACATTCATGTCAGCGGATCAGATATTTGAATTTGTCAGAACTGCAGATTGTTATTTGAATGTCTCAATTGCTTATCGTATCCTTTTGACTGTACCCGTGACCGTTGCATCAGCGGAAAGAAGTTTTTCAAAACTGAAGCTACTGAAAAATTATTTGAGATCAACAATGTCTCAAGAAAGACTGAATGGTTTGGCCATGTGCTGCATTGAGAAAGATATGCTGGATAGTATTGATCTTGACGCTCTCATTGATGATTTTGCGTCAAAAAATGCACGGAAGTCTCGTTTCTCATGATTATCGGAGGTTAGCATGTAATTTCTATTTTATTTTTCGTTGTAACCTCTATGATACTTGGTTTGGAACAAAGACCAGAAAAATTATCTACTCATGTATCGAATAGAACTTTTTGTTTGTTGGGCCCTTCGGTGAAGTTCGCACCAGGCCCCTGAAATCATAGAGCCGGCCCTGCCTAGGCGTGCTGGTCGTGGTGGCGGCCGACGCCGGTGAGCCGAGGAGGCGGCGGATTTTATGCGAGTGCTGCCGCGTCATGGCGGTGCTCGATCGATCGGCAACTCGGCGGCGTGGTAGACGGCGCAACGGTTTTCGATCGAGGTGGAGGAGGGTTTGAGCCGCCTGTCTGTGTCGTGATCTGCATGTAGAATCTCTTTTGCGTGCTTGGCTGGATCTCTACGTTAAACGCACCCGAGAGGGTCATTGGGTCCAAGAAGCGTGGCTACGTCACCGTTCCTCTGGCCCGTCTAAACATGTGTTGGGCTACATCACTATATTATGAATATAACTTTTGTCTTGGGACTTTTGGTTGCGGCCCATTATTATTATAGTTACTAATTCCAATGGGGGAAAAGAAAACTTGCTAACAGTGTTTGCATCGGGCCAGATGTGCCGGTGGCCTGACCTTCTCTGACTGGAACTTGATGCAGAAGAAGGAAATGAAACATGTATACAGAGGTTTAATCATCAATAGAAAAACCCACCCTCGGTCATATGGTTTGACAATTAAACCTTCAAATACCCTAATGGATTGAAGCACATCAGCGTGTAGCCAAAGAAGAACTTTGGAAAACAATGATATCAATCTGACAATCTCATACAAACCATGTGTTTGGCAAATAACAAGTGGTAGTTATCCGGAAAACACCACAAACATAGAGTGATTAAACTACAACTGCAGAGACTAACTTTAGTGACCATATAGTCTAGTTTATGCAGTGTCGTAGATGTCTTGGTGTGAGGATCATAGACTCGTAGTGCGCCTGCTTCTTCGTGGTTTGAACAATAGAAGATCAATTTACCACCATCAGGTGTCACCTGCAAAGGAGTAAATTCAAATTCGTAGGAGAATGATTCCATCGAGATTGTGTACGCCTTGTGCCATGTCTCTTTTTCTGAACTGGTTAGGAGCCAAATGTCGGCACATCCATAATCATTCTTTGGTCTCTTCAACCGAACCACACATAGAGTACCGTTGAGCTCGGATATGCGGACTAACCCAGTCTTGTTGGACGACTTAAGGCATTTCGATGGGCCTTTGATTGTGTCCTTCCACTTTTCAGCCTCGAGGTCGAAGCAAAACAATTTGCCATGCTCATTCCATGGAAAGCTCAGGAAGTACATGACACCATGGAGAGAGACAGATGGGCCTCGCGGTTTCGGTTCATAAAAAGTCATGGGCAAATGCGACCACCTCCATCTGGCGCCGCTTCTCAATGTGAATACGTCGCAATGTCTGCCGTTCACTAGTCGGACAACCTTGTTTGCACCGGATGGGACAGCACGACCGAAGCCGAAGGTGATGTCGAGCTGCAACGGCTCACCATTGTTGGCCAATTCTATGTTCTCGCAGTCCACGAGCACCTTCCCGGTTGCCGGGTCAATCACACGGGCACCACCGTTGGAGTTGTCCGTGACACAGACGAGGTGGTCTATGCTCGTGGAGACCAACCCGGTGCCGCCTACAACTCTTGTCGTCCTCACGACACTGCCGTCCATGTCCATCAGCCGCAGGTCACAGTTGCCATTGTCATCGCGCTCCGAGGTGGCGACGAGGAGCGGCTCGCCGTGCTGTGATCTATGCGCCACGAGGAAGGCCGGGTCGGAGACTAGGGCGTCCCACCCACTGCACACGCACCGGAACCGGCACACGGATCTCAGCGGCAGCCGTGAGAGGACGTCGAAGACGAGGTCGTCTGGTAGCCACGCGGCGACACCCACGGCGGCAGGAGCAGCCCTAGGCGTGGTGGTCGTCGTGGCTGCCGGCGAGCGGAGGAGGCGGCGACTTTTATGCGAGCGCTGCCGCGTCATGGCGGTGCTGGATCGGCACTCGGCGGCGTGGTATACGGCACAAGTACAACGATGTGCGGTCGACTCGAGGGCAGGAGGGTTTTGAGCCGCCGAGATGTCGTGGGTCGTGCTCTGGATGTAAAACTTCTTATGTACTTCCCTTTTTTTTTTCTTCTTTCCGTGCTTGGGTGAACTCCACATGTTAAGCGCACGCGAGCTAGGAGGAGCCTAGGACGCGAGGTTTATTGGGTCCAAGAAGTTTTTTTTTTTAGACAATTGGGTCCAAGAAGTGTGCTTGCGTCAACGTTTGCTGTTCTTCACAATCGCTATGCCAGGCCCATCATTATTGACTATAACTTTTGTCTAGGACTCTTGGTTGCGGCCCATGAGAGGTAGCAATTCCAAGATGGGAAAAAAAACATGCTAGTAGTGTTTGCATCGGGCCAGACGGTCTGGTTCTGACTGAGCCTGACGGACTGACCGACGTCCATCCCTGACGAGCTCTGACTGAACCTTGATGGGTGGACGGATGCAGAAGAAAAAAATCACTGACAACGGGGCTTGACGTCGCACGGCAACGGGACGGAAGAGCAGGACACGCTACGTACGTCGTACATACGTACATGGCGCACACTTTTTCCTCTGCCCCTCTACACTCACCGGCCCTCAAATAACGTCGCAGCAGCGCTGGACAAATGCTATTGGTGTCGTCTAGACGAGTTGTCGGCCATTAGGGCACCTCTCCCCACTCGCGGCGACAATAGGCAAATTTAAAACACGATTCAAACACAAAATTATATTGATTTCATTCAGATATTTAGCAAATTTTAAAATTTTGAATTTTTTAAGTTAAATCTAAACAAAAATCTAGATTTACCACTGGAAGGCGTTGTAGATCTCCCAATCGGTTTCGGCCTTGACCCCACTCTCGACACCGTTGTCTTCGTCGTCCTTCGCTTTGAGCCCGCTAGGTCCTACGTCGTCATCGTCGATGTGGCCAGGCTAGGGGCACCCGGTCCCTTGGCGTGCTCTTTTAGATACCACGCGCAGACATCCTCTAGGGAGAGCGACAGAACGGTGTTGTGCGACTCCTCGATCATGGCCTTAAGCCCTAGGATATCCTCCACTAGGAGTTCTCGCGCTGCTCCGGGTTGAGCTCTCTCTAGTAGTGTCCCATGACAGCCGTCCGAAAGTAACAACTCCTCCATTTCTTGGAGACAGCAAGTTGTGGCGTCGTGCGGCGCGAGGTAGCCGTTGTCGCGTCGTGCCACGGCCTCCTCGAGCATCAGCGTGCGTGGCCCGGGGCCGCGGCTCCGCCCCTGCGTCGCCAGCTACCCAACATCTCTCGGTGGTGTCCAAGGTTTCTCGGTGGGAGAGAAGGGCGAGGGAGAGTGGATGTGCGGCGTGGAAGAGTGCGAGGGAACAACGCGGCGAGACGCGGCTTTTCGCGACGCTGCAGAGTTGTGGGCACATTAACACCGACACATGTGAACCCCGCGCCCTCGTTGCATGGGCTACCGACGGGACGCCTCTCTGCGCCGCCTGGGAAACATTCGCCGCGTATAATTCGGACGATCGGCGGGTGGGCTACCGCATTAACTATGTTGACCCCGCTCTCTGTCAATGACATGGCTGGCCCGCCTATCGATTTCTAATGTGGCATCGCGCACGGTTTCGTCTGGCGCGTCCAAACGACTCCCAACGGAGGAGGGGGTGGGCTGGGCCCGCCAGACGTAATGTTGGGCCGCATAGGACGAAACTGGCTATTGCCGCAAGTTGACGAAATTTTTCATCCGACGCGTCCAATACAACCATTGGGAGACCTGTTGACGCCACGAGTGGAGGTGCTCAGATGGAGAGAAAATTTCCAGCCAAGTAATAACTCCAAGATACTACATGACCAGTACTGACCCGAGATCAAAGATCTGTACTGCGGTTCCAGCCTTGGAGGCATCCAGGTACAAGTCTCCCCTTCTACTCTTCCTCCGCCTCCTCGAAACGAGCGAGCAACCACCTTCCAACCGGAGATCGATCGGTTTCTTCTCCTGTCGCTTTCCTCCTCTCCACCTCCCTCCTCTGCTCGTGTCCTCCTTCTACCTCGTCGCCCTGCCGCCGCCGCGGGCTCTGGTTGGAAGGAGGATCGAGGATTCGGCGGCGCCATCGGCCATGGGAGGTGGGTACATGTTAACTTTGGATTCGATGGGGGTTTGGTTGCTGCCTTCTTGGTGTGCTCCGTTTCTTTCCTTACTATTACTTGTGGTAAGACTGTAGGAGTTCCTTCCCATTGTTTTCTTGAAGACCTTAATTGCACTTGATTTGCGTCTGTTTTTTTGTCTTTCGATTCCACTTCATGCCTCCGGTTTACCTCTCTGTCTCTCTTATGCGCATTAATTCGGAGATAAAGACTCGTGTTTAGTTCTAGCCTCTGAGGGATAAATTAAGTATCCATGGCCCAGAAAGTTGCCATCATCACCATCAACGCCTCATCACATTTCCTATCCTGACCAAAACCAGATTACTAGACACTACCCCGAAGAACTGATCCGAGGTTTCTCGCCTTAATTCGGATCTGGATAAAGAAGCTCCGCCGATGCAAACGTATTCCTCTTTCTGGGATTCCTGGGGCTAACCAGAGATCCACCCAATCCAATCCACGGAGGTTTCGTTTTCAGGCACCAGGAAAAAGAAACAATTCCTCCATTCTTTTCTCCTCCACCACCTTTCTCTCCTTCTCCAAACCTTTTCCCAGCATCCGATCCCCTCCCCCCTCTCTGCATTCATCATCATCATCATAGGACCAACCAACGAAACAGAGTAGCACCTCGCTCCTCTCTCTTTTATCCAGACCTTTTCCGATGGCGCCGGCCTTCCTTTGCTTCCATTGCGGTGGTACTGCTCACCTCTGATGCTTGTCTCCTTGTCCGAGTCCTACTCCTACCACTGCTGCTAACTAGTGCCGCCACTTTCTCTCTCTATCCATCTCTCTCATAAAGAAAAAGAAAAACAAAGTTGCTGTTCACTCGCTTTGCCCTCCCCCTCCCCTTCCCCATTAAAGCCCCTCCTCACTCTGTTCATGTTCTGTGATTAATGCATTGGCTCTCTCCATGCGTAGGTATTTGAAGGAGAGAGAAACACTACTAGGATTTGCTAGGGGGCTTTCCGGGTGACCTTTTCGGATGGTGGATATGGAGGATGAGGAGAGGAGGAAGACGGTGGTGGTTGGGCTCACGAGGAGGCACGTGATCCGGAGCGGCTCCTCCTCGCCTTCGTCGCCCCCTCCCCCCGCTGCTGCCACTGGTACGCGTGCTGTTCCTAGCTTCCTCCCACCAATGGTCTACTCCTGTCTTCAGTATCAGGGGATTAGTTACAGTGAAATCTCTGCCGCGTGCTTTCTCTCTCATCTTCCCCAAAATGCCCCTTATCTTTATCTGATACACCCTGTGAAGAACAATCTCCCTCTCTATCTGTATCCTGGTGCTCAGTTTTTGTTTTTGTTTTTTCTTTGTCTTGGGGCCTTCTGTGATTGGTTTTAAGGTTCCTCTCTTGGAAAATTAGCCCCTTTCTTGTTAGTGACCACTGAGGCTTGTGGCTGGAGACTTGTAAATCATTGTCTAGAGACTTTAGCACCAATTTCTGGAGTATTGGGATTGGCTGTAGACCACCACTAGCTAGCTATTAATAGATAAATGGCAATCAAATTCTCCTCAGTTTAGTTTGTCCAAAAGGTGGAGATTTCGATTTTACATCCTAGCAGTAGCTACAAGAGGTCAATTTGGCGTTTCATCTGGGTCTTTGGATGGATATTTCTTTTCTAACAAGATTAGTCTGCATAATTTTGAGAAACTACAAAAGAAAAATCTCCCTCAGCCACCGAGCCGAAAAAAACACATTTTTTCTGTCTTTTTTTCCTTCTGGCTTAGGATGGTTCGATTAGGTGAAGGTCTCTTTCGTGAAGAAATAAATAATTTCCGGGAGAGATATGGTGATGCTTGTGTGGCCTGGGTCGTAACGCTTGTCACCTACTGCTGCATGCCGGCGTGTAGATAGATGTACGCTCGCGTACGCACGCAAGCCTTAAGCTTGCGCTTCCCATCTGTCTGTCTGTCGTCCTTTCCGCAACAGAAATGCCCTTTGCGGAGTAGCATCGATGGAGCATGACACCTCATAGATGGAAGATATATCTAACCATGTGCAGGAATTTATTGTTTTCTGCAACAAAGAAATTTATTATTTTCCTCCTACTTTCTGAAACTCGGACCTTTTCTTCTCCAAGTACGGAACGCGCACGGCGACACTTCACCATGTTCCTTGACAGCGCATGTTCATCGACTATGGTATCTGAAGTCAGTTTCCTTCTGAACATTGTTTCCAGATAGCAACAGAAACGAGAGCGAGGGTGGCGATCACATCGCCGAATTCAGGCGTAAGAAGGGGAAAAGGCCTAAGGCACCCCTGAAGTGGAGATCAACCAACAGCAACATGAGCAATCGCAGCGGCGGTGAGGCAGAAGGTTCCGGTGATATGGTCCTCTCCTCACTGACCGCAGCTGGTAGCAGCTTCAGCGGTCTGATTACTAACAGGAAGGGAATGAGGACTCTTGGAAAGGTGACGCCTTGTTTTGCCTTGTCTCAAGTTCATTCAATCATTTAATTCCCAAACGACAAAAAGGCCCAATCATTTGCTTCCTCTTCTTTATGCACATCTTGATTTTATTGTTTTCGTTTTGCGAAATTCAAAGGTGGCTGAGGGCTGTGATGCTGTGGACCCACCGGTTCCTAGGAAATTAAGATCAGGTACTAATCACTGCATTTGCTGTCTCATAAAGCTGGGAACAGGGACATCTTTGTCCTTTTCTCTTTCCATCTTTACCTATTGATTTGCAGATTGCATAGGACCATCTGCTGCTAATGGTTTCCAGTTATGATGCCTAAGCAACAAATACTAGTGTATTTACATGGATACATAGTAATGTAGTATAATGTTTAATACTTATCTAACTTAGCTGGTCCCTCCCTGAATATGCTATTGCTGGTAGTATTTCTACTTTCTTTATAAGAACTCTGCTAGATCTCTGAATCTAAATTTTGTATACTGGGCCTCGTACTTTCAGCCATGAATAATCGTGCCGGTCGAACTCTTCCTTCATCACCGCGGCATGTCAAGAAGAGGCGTCATCTTTCAGCTATCGGCGCTCAGATTTTCCTTATGGATCGCGAGACAAGATTCGATGAGACAACGGTATGTATTTTCTGCTTGAAAAGTTCTCTTCATTTTCTTCGTGGCGCTAGGCTGAACCTTTGAAGTGAACCACGGGTTCTTACAGACATCAAATTCCTTCACAAAGGAGGAGGAATTACTTGCTGATACTTTACTAGCACTGTGCCAAAAGCCCCCTGTTTCTGAGCCAGCAGCAGAAATGGAAACCAGGGAAGACATCTCAAGCATAAATGTTGCCTCTACTTCTTGCTCGGAAGGTTTATCTGCACCCTGTCTTATACTCTTGTTTAATGCTAATCGTCGAGATTGTACATTTTCAATCCTATGCTGAAGCAATAATTCGGGTTTGATTACTCCTACAGGAGCTATGAAGGTGGACTGCAACATCATTATATTGCCAATTGATGATAACGAAGCCCGGCCTGCCCCGTTAGATCAAGAAGTGGGCAGTGTTCCACAAGTAAATCCTGATTTGAATGCTCCTCATAATAGCATAGGTCTACATTTCCCAAAGGATGGGCAAATACAGGACCTTTCTCTGGGACATGTCGTGGCTTCATCAAACTCATCTCAAGACTCCTCCAATAACAGGTAGGAATAACTTCTGGTGTGCGTCCTCAGTCTGTTACATTGTACGATGGTTGACAATATTGTCATGTTTATTTCTGTGTGCAGTACCCAGAAGCAGCCAAAACTGCAATTTGATGCTAGTCTAAGTCTAGCTAATCCGACAAAGTCTGAAGCTCCTCAGTGGCTGGTATTGCTTTGTTCCTCTCTGAGAGTACTGCTATAACTTCCATTTAGCGAATGTTTCATGAGTTCCTCACATTATGATTTTCTGTACAGGTGAGTTGCAATAAACCTGGTTTTGCGGTACCTGATGGGACAAGAGATGAGAATAACAGTGTCCAAGGTAATCCTAGTTTCAGAATGCCATGGCAATTTGTTTATGACACCATTCTACCGAAATGCTAGCGATACTGCGATCACTACTTAGCTAATCTGTTGTTACTTCATCAGACGTTGTGCTTCCAGTCCGGACTACGCTACCTTGTATGTCAACAGGGTATTCCAAAAAGTAACTTGCTATCTCCAACTTTGACATTTTTTCCTACATTGTCCTTAGTTGTTGGAAAGATGATGAATGTATGTCATTTTGACAGGCCCTCTTCGAGTACGTCTGGGGCACTCACAAAACGTGCCACCGAAACTGCTAAAGCTAGTACAGCTGTAAATAATGACAAGGTCAGTATTTACATGTGCTACTTTCAGTGAAACTATACATCCTTTATATGAATGGGAAAAGTATCCTCAAGTCAATTGCTCAATTAATACCGAATAATCACTGCTGAAAGGATTTCTTCCCCTTGTATATAAATGTTGTGCTTGAGCCCTTTGAACACTGAGCTGACAAATATAGCTCTTTCATCTGCAGCTTTCCCTTTCTAAAAATGGTGAACCAGCAAAGAAATGGAAGAAAAGTATGACCCATGTCTACGTGAGTCATCTCATCCAAACTCATTTGGACAAAGAGAAGGCGTCACAAAACCCAGTAAAACCCGTGGAAAGTTCATGCAGCCGCATTTCGACGCCCCCAAGCGGCTCCATCCTGAACAAGAACAAGGCGCATCTCGATGCAAGCCTCCCGGTTCAGCAATCCCTTGGGTTTCGCGGCACAGCTGCTAGCCGGCAAAAGATGGTGAGCATTAGGTGTATGAGCCTTTCAGTTGCCTGCTACTTGTATGTTCCTCTGTGATTCTGTCTTGACATGTTTATGTGGCTTCTTTCTTTCAGGTTAGGAGTAATAATCTGAACTTGCCCACTTCAGTGGGATTCTCAGGAGCGCAGTATGTTCAGTATCTACATCCCCAGATGATCGCCCACCGCGGCCCGAGTCCGTACCCCTATCCGCATCATCTCCCTTGTAGCAGAGGGAATTTGGCACCTACAATGACAGTTCAGCAGGTTCTCCCTCTCTTTGCACATTGAATCTCAACTTGTTAGCTGACAATGTAAGCACATGCAGTCATTCAGTTGATGAACATAATAACATTTGTTGCAAATTGAAATAGAGTCTTACTGGATCTTGTTTACCGTTGTCGAGCAGCAGATGCAGCAGTACATATGCAACCCGGGCTACGCGCCGCACCCCGGCCCTGCCTCCATGAAGCTCCAGCAGTTCACGCCGACTCCGCAGCAGCAGCAACAGCAGCAGATGTGGCAGTACCATTTTTCCCAGTACCACCAACCAAGGCCAGCAGAAGGTGGTGCGCCGGTAGTGTCGTGGCAGAACAGTCGGCTCCAGGACATGTCGTCCTCCTCCCTGCGACCGATGCTGGCGCCCCGTCCTCCCGCGGCGATGATGCCGCCACCGCAGGTGGAGCTCCTCTGCGCACCGTATCAGGGTGGCGGCGGCAGACGCCCGCCACAGCTCAGGCTGATCTAGTGGAATTAACTGGCGAATTACCGTGTAAAACTCGAGAAACCCAATTTCCTGGCGTCTGACAGAGGATGGTTCTGAACAAAACTACAGGTGGTGGTGGTGTGAGAGTGACAGTGAGTGATTGTCGGGGTAAAGGGGACGAACCAACCAAAGTGTGATTAGGAGTATAATTTGCAGTGCAGCTGCATAACTTCATCAGCGTTTCTGAATTTTGTGTATTCTGTTCTGTCATGTTTACTAGATTTTTTAAATAGAAAAAATAATCTGTTGTAGCTCCTCGCTGTATGTAATCTGTGTGGATACATAAGAAACGATGCAAATAGGCACATTTTCAGAGAATTTGTGCGGCTCACTGGAACAGAGGCAAGACATGGAGATTCAGAAAGGTACCAATGTCATGCTGGATTGTCGTGTCAGGGGTAGGCGTCAGCGTGATCTCTCAACCTGCACCACGGCGGCGGCGGCGAGAACCGCAACGCCGGTGAGCCTCGCGGGGGGCCGAGACCCCGTGTGTCCACTGGTGAGATCCGTAGCTAGTGGCAAAAGCAAAACCACTGTCGCGGCGGCCCTGTCCGTGGGTACTGCCTCGCGCATGGCGGCGGGACGATACGGTCGTGAGTGAAAGAGAAGAGATAATTTATTTATTTTTCTTTTTTGCGAATTGAGATGATTTAGTTACGAATTCAGGTGGGAATAGAGTGTGCTCCCAAGCACGCTCCAAAAGACCAGGTCCTTTTATAACATTCAAAGTGGAAATGGAACAAAAAAAATTGTACTGCTAAAAGTTTCAAACAGATTTGAACAACGTAGTAGATCTTTATATAGTTGGCATGCTCCTCTCCCCTGTCAGTCTTGAATTTTTTGGTTTGCCTATCTCCACTACTTATAAAATAGCAAACTTGGAAAATTAAATCTTGACCGTCCATCCAAGTACATCAAATGGTCCAGATTGATCTGTTCTCCCCTTCCTCACCACCGCCCCGAAATTCACCTTCCAATACGCCCGCTCGAGTCAGGCCGCAAACTACTCCCGCACGCACTGTCCAGATCCGAGAATTACGATCGGAAAACCACCCCCGATCGACAGCGCGACGCCCTCCGCAATGCGTCCCACCCCGCCGCCCTACGATGCCACCATGAAGCCCTACTTGCGCCGCCCCAACGCCTCCCCGACCGGTGTGCCACCTCTCGACGTGCCCGCCTGCAGCGCCGTGGGCACCGGTGCCTCCGTGACCGTGCAGCGCCACGGGCACCGGCGCCTCTCGACGCTCCCAAGGTTGGAAAGCCCCACGCCGAGGACTTTGATGCCTCCTATATCCTATGCCGCCGCCAAGATACCAATCCGTAGTCCTCTGGGACAGTTTGTTTTGATTTTCCCAGGTGTTCGACGAATTGCTGATGAGACGAGTGTATTTTCGTTGCTTCGATGGGACGGGGTACATGAGAAGGAGAGATGATTTCTACGAGAGTAGCAGGATGCCCTGAACGTGGCTTCACGGTGCACCGTGAACGTCCATTTTGCATCACTATTTTATAGCATAATTTACTGTTATTCATTGATATATTTCATATTAAGATGTGTTACTTATGTTATTTTGTCTTATTTTGCATGTTTGATGATTATTGGATAATTAACTGCCGGAGTCAGATTTCAGCTGGAAAAAGCACCGTCAAGACACTATATTTCTGGAGCTACAAAAATATTTGCAAGAAGACAGAAGTTCCTATTTTATCAGAAGATGGTGTCAGCCAAAAGGGGAGGCTGAGATGGGCCAGGAGGGGCCCACACCACCCCTGGGCGCGGGCCTCACCTTGGCGCGCCCTGGCCAGGTGTGGTGCCCCTGGCCCACCTCAGACGCTCCCCCTTCGCGTACTTCATCCCCAGAAACCCTAAGACACGGGGAGAGCCAGAGAAAATATTCCGCCACCTCCACAGGGCGGAAAGAACAGAGAGAGAAAGAGCTCTCCGGCAGGGAGAAATCTGCCGGGGAAACTCCCTCCCGGAGGGGGAAGATCATCGTCATCCTCATCGTCATCGCGCTGGACTTCATCGGGATCATCATCATCATCATCTCCACCACCATCACCGCTGCACCATCTCATTCCGCTGTAACATCTAGGGCTATACTTTGTCTAGTTCATAGGGGAAACTCTCCCGGTGTTAATTACTCCTTGTGGTTGATGCTATTGAGTTTTATCGGTGAATTAAAGTATATGTTTAGATTGTTATTCATCATTATATCACCTCTGATCATGATCCATATGATGTCTTGTGAGTAGTTTGTTTAGTTCTTGAGGACATGGGAGAAGTCATGCTGTTAGTAGTGGAATTATGTTGAGTAATATTTAATGGTTTGATATTTAAGTTGTGATGCTATTCTAATGATGTCGTGTGAACGTCGACTACATGACACTTCACCTTTATGGCCTAGAGGAATGCATTGTGTATTTGGTTGCTAATTGTGGGGTTGCCTGAGTGACAGAAACCTAAACCCCCGTTAGTATACCGGTGCACAAGGGAGCGTAGGATCTCAGAGTTTAAGGCTGTGGTTAGATTATCTTAATTACTTTCTTGTAACTGCGGATTCTTGCATGGGGTATAATCACAAGTATGTATTAGTCCAAGTAAGGGCGGTGCATTAGCATAGGTTCACCCACACGACCTTATCAAAACAATGAAGATTAATCAACTATGTGAAGCGAAAGCACTTGACTAGAATCCCGTGTGTCCTCAAGAACATTTGGTCATCATAAGTAAACCAACCGGCTTGTCCTTTGCTCTAAAAAGGATTGGGCCATTTGCTGCAATTATTATTACTGTCTTTTATTTACTCGTATTTTATTTACCTGTAATATCAAAAACCCCTAAAAACTTGTCTGCTCGTATTTACAGTAAAACCTTTACCGAAACTCCTTGTCAGCACCTTCTGCTCCTCGTTGGGTTCGACACTCTTATTTATCGAAAGCATACGATACACCCCCTATATTTGTGGGTCATCACACCGCGGCCACCGCCGGTGGGTGCTCATAACCTTGTTTTTTTCCCGTAATATGATGTGGGATTCCAGATGTATGTTGAATTGAACTGGAATTGTTTCAAGTCTCCATGGACTGCTCAGAATATGATGGCTGAGGAGCTCAACGGCGACAAGAAGGGGGCCTTCCTGGAGTGTCGGCCACAGCTCGCTAGGTAACAATTTTTTCTTAATCCTTTTAGGCATATATATGGTAAGATGCTGCCTTGCTAATTATGCAATCTTCCACATTATCATTTCTTAGGTTCTAACTATCAGGGGAGTCTGTAGAGCAATTCAAGTGGAGAAGAAGTAGCTGAACGTGGCAGAAGCGGAGCACTACATGGTATGCAAGACACATGGCTTCTATAAATTTGCCATCAGTGTGCTAATCTGAAACGTTATACCTGTGCTATCGTTGATATACCTATGCTACAGTACTGGTTTCTGCTCCCTCGGTCTGAATGACAACTGAATTTTGCAGGCTTCCAAGGAAGAGATTGCTGAATTCCTCCCCGAAGAAAATGTTTTTGCCCCAGTTCTGCAGATGACGTCTAGCTCATCTAGGTGCTACGTTTTATGTCGACCACCATTCACTCTGGCGGCGACAGAAGGAGGGTTCGGTGGGCGAACCCCAATGGGGAGGGTTTTCCTGCCTGTGCCTTGGCCGGAGACAATCCCGATGGGCATGTGCTGCTGCTCTTCGACCATATTTTTGCATCTCTTCCGGTGCAAGGCAAGCATTCAAGAACCAAGGTTGTGGCTTACATCCAATATTTCGTTCATAAACCTACTGCACAAGCCAACAATGAGCGGGCTTATGGAGAGTCAGGCCGTTCTAAATGATGGTAGCGCACTACTACTTGACACCGGCATAATGGAAGTGAGGGCTGAAGCATGGCAGGAGCTTGTTTCCCTTGCATATACCCATATAGCAAGACCATGGTTTAGGAGATCATAACTAGCAGAGAAGAGGCAAGCTACAGTTTCCGGCATTGATATGTGAGCTATAAGCCTATAACTTCAAACATATATTCCTTTCTGATATCTTCCTAAATCACTTCTATGTGCCTCACATCTTCCTAAATCACTTTTGTGTGGCGCACAACAGCCACCTTATGTTATGCAAACTAGGTTCAGGAAATTATGTCAATACGATTATTCTACATAAATATTTGATATATTTGTTTTCTGGGCACAAGTGTACAACATATTTATTTTGAAACCTTGGTTTGTCTCAAACTTGTGTGCAAATTTATCCTAGAGACCGATCCAATTGGCTGTGATAACTGGTTGTTTACAGTGCTATTTTAGGTGCATTTGTGGATAGAAACCACAGCACATGATAGATAACATGGAGAAGCTGAAGGAATTTCTGAAGCATAACTTTGGTAAGTGTAATTTAGTTTCTGCTAATAGAAATTGTAAGAGAGTGGAACATTCTCTACCTATGTGCACTTCGAGCTGGCCTGGGTATGGTTCCTGTTGGACAAATTAAAGCTGTCTCTGGATCCAAAGCAGCTTGCACTAAGGAAACAAAGGTTCTTATATGGGATGCTATAGTGTGGGCCAATGTATCTTCAAATTTATAATAATTTGAATTATAATGATTTAAAAGGTGTCTGTTCCATGAAATAAAGCAAACAATGTCTATTCAGTACCAGCAGGTTCAATCTTCCTCATTTCCAGCTTATTTGTTATGTCAGTGTACACTTGATGCCATTCAGTGATGTTCCATATAACTATTACTCCAATGCAGATCTATGTAGAGTAATGACTGCAAGAAATGACCAGTTAGGTGAACTACGCCTCCATGTCAGGGCGTTGCACAATTTCCTCGTGGCCTCCATGCATGGAGGACGACCTCCATCTCTCGAGTAAAGCAAAGATCCAAGGACAATTTTTTTGCGGTGAGATCCAAGGACATGCCGGCAGAGAAAGGAATGGAGGTGGTGGATTTGGGCTTCGCAATCTCTGATCTGGTTGTTTTGCTAGCTGATATGTAGGTGAATTTGTGATTTAGGAGGAGAAGCTTCGGGATAGGATTAGGGGATCAGACCACACTTTACTATAGAGGTAGAGACTGGCGTGGTAGGGGACAAGTGATGGTCCCTGCATTATTTTCTGTGGACTAAGCCAAATTTTGCGCCAAGGTTGGTGATTCTTGATGGGAGTATTTTTCTTTTTGTAAACGGCCAGTTGTAGGCTGTGTGAGAACGTACTGATGCTCTATTTGTTTTTACCGTATGTAACTTTGAGATGGTATAGATTTTGATTCCAATGTCTTCGGCATCGTCAACGTTGATCATTCTACTATGCAAATTGAATTTTTTTATACCTAATTATTGTGTTTATTTGATCTTGTTTGTCATATTGTAAGTAAATCAATACAACACAAGGGCACTAAACTAGCAATGTTGTGCATTTGTGGGCGGGCACTAAATATGATCAATAATAATGTCGTGTCGCTCAAAAAGAGGAATGTCATTATGTATGTTGTTCGATATTTTTGAGACGTGCATTGCACGTGCAAAGCAACCAGTCTTTCAAAAAGACAATAAAATTGTGGGTGATTTTATTTACACGGAGGAATAATGCAACCGGTTGGATTTTTCTAACCAATTATAGTAGATGCATCTCATAAACGCACACACCTCATGCCTTTCACTTTCGTAAATCAGTAAGTGTAATTTGCTTCGCCCTCTTACCCATGACTCCTCGCCTCGACCCTCCACACCTCCTCTACCTTGGATGGTGCAGAATCACCCCCCGCACCCCAATGAAAGAAGCGTGCAAAGACACCGAGGCGAACACAACCACCTCACCACCTCAACAAAAATCTTTGTCGCTTGGCCGAAGTGACAAAGACAAGCTAGTGTTGCAAATGTATCGCCAACTACTCGATTATTTAGCTAGACGAAAGGTTAGGTATTTTCCCAGCTACATACGATAATATCATACAAGAGAAAGCAGAAAATGGAAAGCTGGAAATATACAAGGGATGAAGAATGCGAGAGATATAATACTCCCTCCGACCCGAATTAATGGGCGGAGTGTGTGTGTGTCTTTTTTTACAAAAACCCCCTTCGAAATGAATTGAAATCTCCATCTCCGTCCTGCTCCACCTCGCGACGACCGCTGCCGTCCGCATCTCGCCGGAGAGAGCGAGTCCGGGCGGATGTGGGTGGACGGGGTGGCGGAGGAGGCGAGGGTGCCGAGGTAGAGGAACTCGGTGCTGGGGTTGGTGGAGGAGGTGGGCATCGGGGGCGGCTTCAGGCTGCGGCCCTCCTCTTCCCCTCCGTCCTCGCCGTCGTCGTCGTCCCGGCGCGCGGAGGAGGAGGTGGAGCGGGAGGAGGGTGCCCCGTGGCGGCGTGGTGGGGGTGGACAGATGCGCCGTGGCCGCCGCGGATTCGCGGACGCCTATAAAAGGGCTTCTTGATCGCATTCCCGTTCGGCATCTGGAGTTTGGAGACCTCCGGCGGCTTGGGATTACGCGAGCTAGCTGACTCCGGCTTGTAGCAAGCAAGAGGACTGATCGATCGATCCGGGGATCAAGAAAATGCCGACGACCACCATGGAGGACCTGCCCGCCGACGTGCTGGCCTGCGCGCTGCGCCGCCTCGACGGCCCGTCCCTGGCCGCCGCGAGCTCCGCCACGGCCAGCCTCCGCGCCCTCGCCGCGGACCCGGAGACGTGGCGCGCCCTCTGCCTCGCGCACTGGCCGTCGCTGGCAGAGATCCAGCAGCACAAAACCATCCTCGGCTCTCCGCAACGCCTCTTCGCCGACGCCTTCCCGTTCCCGTCTGACTCTGACGCTGCTGGTCCCGTCGACCAGTGCCTCCCCAGAGAGCTGGTATCGGCCGTGGACGTCTACCACAAGGGGGCGCCCATATTCTCCCGAGCCGTGGAGGCCTCCACGTCCTCCGCCTGGTTCCTCACGTCGCCCTTCCGCGTCGACGCCGTGGACTGCAAGAACCCACCGGTGCCGGCGGCGGGATCGATCTCTCCCGCGGAACTGGAGCTGAGCTGGATCGTGGTCGACCCCCGCAGCGGCCGGGCGGTGAACGTGTCCAGCCGGCGGTCGGTGGCCGTGGACAGGCACTGGTACACCGGCGAGACGCTGGTGCGGTTCGCGGTGGTGCTCGGCGGGTGCAAGTTCGAGGCCACCGTCACTTGCTCCGAGGAGGCCGGATGCCTCAGGGAGGTCAGCCTCACCGTCGAGGGCGCCGACGGTGCGGCGGCGAGCGGCGAATGCAGTCTGCGGGTTCTTGCGACGGCGATGGCCGGGCCGAGGAAGGGAGGGAGAAGGAGGGAGAGGAGGCTAAGAGGAGGCTGGGGTGGAGATGCGGCGAGCTCGGCGGGTGGGAACGGGAGAGGATTTGGGGAACTCGGCGGTGGATTGGAGGAGGCGGCGGCTGGTTTGGGCGTGCGCAGTGGATGGGGAAAAGCAGAGCTGACGGGGGAGAGGTGGAGGACGTGTTACTTCAGGTGAAAAAGAGCAGGGGTTTTTCTGCAAAACAACCAACGCGAACAGTAATTCGGATCGGAGGGAGTAGAAAAAATGTAGAGGGGTAAGAGGAAAGAGAGTTCGAGAGGCGGGAGGGTCTAAATCAGGAGTACATACCACAACCACGATTGTTTGTCCCCGCACGCCAAATTCAAATGCTCAAACCCCAGGCCCGCCTGCCATCCATAGCACATTCCGGTTCTGGCCACACATGTCATGCATCGGGGAGGGAAGAGGTTCTCCACTTGATTTTTTGTTGAAGTGGGAAATAAGCCAAATGTTGTACATCCAAGAGGTCGAAAGAGGTAGAGAGAGAGGACTGCAGGTTTCCCCTCCAATGAGGCAATTCTTCCAAGTATCAACATTCCGATGACATGTCTTTCTCAAGATGAGAAGATAGAGCACCTGACTGTACAAGGCGACATCATTCTAGCGCTTCAAACAAGGGCTAGAAATATAGGAGCATGAAAGTGTACCCCCAAGGAGTGTGGAATTGTGAGAGCTATGCAGGTAGAGAGATCTATAAAGCTCGCATCATAGAATAAAGATCCACAGACATATAACCAGAATTTATGGGCTACGTAGACGTGGAGATCTCTAAATCTCATATCATAGCGTGAAGATCCACCGGACACAGAATCAAAATTTATGGGTAAAAAGGCACTAAAAAACTAAACCGGCCAAAAGTTTCCTACGAGGCAAAGAGGCAGTTGGTTTGAACTCTTACAGTAGAAAGGAAACCATCCAGAAAACGCATCCTAGACGACACATAACTCTTCCCGATTAACGAAGCGAACGGATCCACCTCACAACTGAAGTAAGAAAAATCTTTATAGGGCCGAGGCGCCTCCAAACGTTTTGTTGCGACACGAAAACAACCAAAAAAATGGTGTTACATATGTCTCACAAACTACTCGATTATTAGCCGGAGAAAATGCAAAGGATTGCCGTAGCTACATACTACACAAACATACAAGAACGAAAAATGCAAATCCTAATGAAAGTAAGATGAAAAATGTGAGATTCATTTAGTTGTATGAGGAAGGGAAGATGAAGAGAAGAAATAGGAAAGAGAGTTGGAGGGGCAAGAGGCCCTAAAAATCAGGGGCAGCCGGAAAACAAACCACCACCACAATCCTCTGCCCCCGCACGCCAAACCCCCGGCCCCACCTGTCACTACACGACCCTGCAGCTCCGGGCCCACCTGCCATAGACACCCGCGGTCGCCTCATCCCCACGCGCGCGGTGCCACGTGGCAGCACGGGACGCTCCCTCTCCGCTTCCTTGCGCTCGTCTCTCTATTAAGCCAAAACGAACCCAAACCAATCCGGCTCCTCTCCCCTGCTCTCTCGCCATCGCACGCGCACACCAATCTCGCGCGCTCTCGCTGGCCAAGATCCATGGCGGCTGCGAGCGGACGCGGGGCCGTGGCGGAGGAGGAGTTCAGCGAGCGCGAGCTGGAGGTGGCCGCCATTATCGCCGACCTGCCGTCCATCGTGCGGGCGGAACGCCGCCGCCACCGCCGCCTCGAGAAGCAGCAGCAGGCGCGCCCGGAGATCCCCACCTGGGGCCGGCGCCGACCAAGAAAGGCTCCCGCTGCGTTGGCGGAGAAGCCGGCGGCCGCAATCGTCGCTGCTCCTCCTCCTCCTGCTGCTGAAGACGACCACCATCGGAGGGACGGCGCCGCCAGCCCGGACACCCCGCTCGCCTTCCCCGTGGACGACCACGAGGACGACGATGAAGACCGCAAGAAGGCGGCGGCGCAAGACGAGGTGAGATCTGCGCTCCCTCTGCCAATTCGGTTAGCTTCGATTTCGATTTCCGCTGGTCGTTGACGTCTTCCTCTGTCTCTGCTCAGTGGGCGCAGCAGCAGCGCGGCGTGGTCGCGAGCTTGTCCCACGAAAACGTCCATCTTCTAAAGGTTCGTGGCCTCTTCTTCTCTTTCGAGCTGTATTTCTTTTTCCGCCGTCATCAATCTCGTGACGTATGTCGCGTACTACCTGGATTGGTTGGCTAAAGTAGTTCTTGAGTTAACCAATCTTGATCGGAAATCAGCAGTGCGGTCGTGCTAACACTGTTCCTCTCGTTCACTGTGGTGAATCCGGAACAATTCTTTTTTTGAAAACGAACAGCAGATCGAGGAGTTCAGAGCCCGGCTGGAGACCTCGCGGAGCACCCACGACAGCCTCAGCCAGATGCACCAGAGCAAGGTGACAATGACGAATTCCCCCCTCCCCTGTTTCCCCTCTCTAAATCTTGCTCGAATCGATCCGGTTCGCAGTTACAGCACAGTGATTTCCTTGCGGTGCAATTTTTCGTTGAATTGGAAAAGATGAGGTCTTTCCGGTTTAAGCTCGATTCGATCCGCCATTGACTGCGCCGTGTTCTTGCTTTCTTTTTGCTCGTTTTCCTTTCCCGGATTGGGGCCTCGTGTCTCGCTACTAACCGTCTCCGCGAATTTGGAAAGAAAGGGAGGCTAACGTACGCGCCACGTGTCACTGTTTTGCAGCACAAGAAGCGGAACCGGCCGGAGGAAGAAGAGGAGCAGGAGCGGAGGTGGAAGCTGCAGGCGTGCGCCGCCGACCGGCCGGCGCTGGACCTGAACGAGCCGGCGGAGGCGGACGCCGAGGACGCCAAGCCGCAGGTTTTGGCGGCGCAGTGGTGCCACCGAGCGCACCAGCTCCAGCAGCTCATGCAGCAGAAGGCGGCGCTTTCTTCGGCCGCGCGGCGGCGGCGGCGGGACATCCGCCGGGCCAAGGCCTCCGCCGGGAGCAGCAGGACGCGGCGGCTAGGATAAGGATAGGGCCACAACGATGGCCAGCGCAGAGTGAAGATTTTTTTTTCCTTTGTCGTTAAGGCGTGCTAGCACTAGATCGAGACTGGGGACAACATCGTTTGGTTGGATTGGAATTTTGCGAGACGGATTTTCCATGGACGAGCCGCAGAAGAGTGGTAGCAGTATACTAGTATAGTGGTTGTATTCCAGCTAAAAGCTGTATCATCTGTTGGCAATTAGCCAACATTAGTTTAATTTAATAATATTATAAAATAGTATTCTTTGGATGATATTTAAAAAGTTTCATTATGTCTCCATTATGGCGTATATTTGTGGTTTAGTGTGTTGATTCCTCAATCAAGCAACCGTGTCAAGATACTGATTTAAAATGACGAATTATTAGACCTGGTTGTGAGTTGTGACTACTGCCGTGGTTGGAGAATTCCTGCAGGAACCGCTCCGAAGTGAACGAGTAGTCGAGTACGAACAAGGTGTGTGTGTGGGGATTACACCTTCATGTCTTTCAATTCTCATACTCGTTATTGGAAAGTACGGAAGGAGACACCTCATTTTGCAATGAAAACAACATATAAAACTTTGGACAATTTCGAGAGTTTAAGTTTTTGTAATAGTATTACTTGCTCCCTCGGATTGCTAAATATAAAATGTTTTAGTTTTTTTCTAGATTCACATATATCTATATGTATTTAGACACATTTTGGTGTGTATTTTTTTATTTATTTGGGTCTGTACCTAGTTAACATGTGAAACAGTTAAAACATCTTATATTAAGGAACAAAGTGAGTATTTTTTAGGACACTATTTCTTTTGTATACGTTGTTATACAATGTATTTGGATGCCACTTGGGGGAAAAATGTAGTCATACCAAACATTTTGTTACGATAATACTACTTCATGAAATTTAATTTTACAAGTGTCCAAAAATTTCGACAAACTATGTGGGTGATTACAACATGATTGTTTACATTCTCTGGAATTTTCAGAACCAAATACGAAATATACACAAAGAAACTAAAAGACAATTGATATGTGAATAATGTCATTTTGTGTTTTTGTCTTGTTATGACACTATTCATGTTGGATCTGTCTTTTTTGTTTCTCCGCGTATATCTCAAATATGGTTTTGCAAATTTTAGGGATCATAAACATAATCTTATGAACACTCGCAAATTTATTTCTATTTTTTCAAACTTAAAAATTTGAATTTTAAGAAGTGGCATCATATGGGATGTGGTATCACTGGATATGCACTCACTAGGTATGTTTGGAAAGCTAAACTTTTCGAAAAAGCAAGAAAAGCCAATTTGTTAAAAAAAAATTATAGAGATTTTTTTTGTTCAAAGCATGTTCATATAGTTGCTTGCATATTGAATTATTACAGTGACGATTAAAACAACTTTTTCTGAGACTCATTGGCACCTTAGAAAAAGGCGAATTTGTATCACGATTTTTTTCGCGAGGACAAAAGAAGATTTTTTTTAAATAATATTTTTTTTAAACAGAAATTCGGAAAATAGCGCGCGTTTTCCAGAAATTCGGAATCTAGCGCGGCGTCGGCAACGGCCGGACCGAAACCAAGGTCAGGGCTATTTTCCGAATTTCTGTTTAAAAAAATATTATTTTTAAAAAAAATTCACAAAAAAATTTATAACATAAACTTTCCTTTTCACTATAAAAGTTACCTTTTAAATAATATAACATTGCGCGCCCTTGAAATTTCCAAAGACGGTTTATAATTGCCAATTTTATGATAAGTAAAAACTACCTGTTGGTCCATGATAGGAAAAAGCATGTGTTATACACCAGACTTGTTTTTTCATGACAAAAAGTTGCTTTACAAAAAATATGTCTCAGAACCTGTCCATATGAGGTCACGTGTGAGGAACACAATGGTAAAACCATATTTTTAGTAGGAGGCTTCATTTGTACGTAAATCATTTTAAGGTTCAGAAAGAAGTTTGGGAAAATATTTAAAAATGAGGAGGGCTACGGTTCGCGGAGCCGAGCTTCGTCTAAAACACGGAGCCGCGCCGCCTCCCCGACCTCCCTATTTGGGTCACTGCCACCGCTCAAGGACCCAGAGATCATTGTGGAGAATCATGTGTTCTTTCAATCCATGGAGGACGTGCGCACGATCGATTGAGGGAGGAGGATGATGAGATGTCGTCGAGTCGGCCCACCGCCAACGACCACAAGGCCGATCTCCTCGGATCGAGTCAAACTCCTTCGGCTGGTCCGATGACGACAAGTAGTGTCGATGTGGTATCTAGTATGTAGCTCTATTTAGTTTAATGTCGATGCTTTATCTAATTTGATGGTGATGTAGTGTTAGTGTAGAATGTACTGGACTGATTAATTTTTCTATGCAAGATGTTAATGTGGTACCATTGTTTAATTACGCAACGAAGTAGTTTACGTTGTGAGTTAAAAATTTAGTGGTTCAGTTATGTCCACCATTTCTTAGGTCCTCAAATTAAACTACTATTAATTTAATATATTAAGGAAAAATAAATACATCAATGTCCAGGCCAAGCACAAAGCCAGGCCCTGACTCTAGCCAAACTCCAGCCCTATAATTGGTTCAGAAAATAATCCTAATAGAAAATTTTGCGTGCTTTGCGGTCAGGAGGATGTCAATGCTGACCATATTGTTTCGTTAGACAGGTTGGCGCCGAATTTTCTATTTTATAGAGTTTAAACCCTCTGAACAGTATCCAGATATCGTAGCCCCATCTCGTTTAATGGAACAAGGCAAGAACGAAAGTGGAAGGAAACAAGCGCAATGAATTTGAGTGGGTGATTGCCTATTTGGTCCGGACCATTTGGGATGAAAGAAATGCTCGTTTTTTCAAAATCTATACTCCGACATGCTACCAGTTTCAATTTAAATCAGGCAGGCAATCAAAGCGAGGAAACGAGCATTCTCTAAGGTTGTGAACGTCGACGAAGGGTGAACTTTCTTGTGAGATTTTTGTCGGGGCTGTCAAAAGCCATGCCCTTGTAAAAATCATGTCCTGTATCTGCGACCTTTTCCTACTCCCTCTAATAGAGTGGTCGTGCTCATGCCAATTTTTTTGTAGTAAGACGCAACTCCTATTCAGAAACAATATCACACACAAGCCAACTCAAAAGTATAGATATACATAATTAATTAGCCACCTTCGAATAGAGGAGCAAATAAATTATACAAGGAGGGAACCAAAAATACAAGGTGGAAACATATCCAGAAAGTGAAAAATGAAAATACAGTGCTGGTTTATTTGTGGAGTCGTGAACAAATCAACAACAGAGAGAAATGAAGACCAGGACACATGAATGGCCTCTACCGAACTGGGCCATAACTAGCTCGTAGGCTTCTCAATGGGCCGGACATCCGAACAGCGCCGAGAATCAGAGCTCCCTGACGACGGACTCAAAGCAGAGCGAACCTTCACCTTCACCTGCTCGTCCCAACGCTCTTGGACGGAAGAGGAGGGGAAGGGGATCCTCGCCGCCGCCGAGGTGGAGGCGCGCGGAGGGTCGGGCGGTCGGGTACGACGGCGTGACTGGCGTTCCAACGGACTCCGATCCCTCCCGAGACGTCATGCGATGGGTATGTCGAGTTCAGAAATTCCCCGCCTCCTTTCTTTCTATTGATTTGAGCTAGATAGAAAGTGGGTGCATAAATCATAAATGGCGTCAATTATTAGATGAGAGAACACGAGCCTGAGGTGCACCAACCGTTTGTCAGTTTGTTTGCAGCCCATATTTTCCATCTGTGCTTTTGGAAATGATTCCCAATGTATGCATCTCATACAATCAGTTAGCTAGCACTGGTAGAGAAACGCTTGCCTGCATGATGACATGCACCTTACCGATAATTTTCCCGGATTTGCAGGCTGTTAGCCACTAGAGTTGGGCGAACTAGGATTGTAGTATTTATGCCCATCACACTGTTTTGTCTGGGGAACAATGCAGTAAAAGAGGACCTCCACCTCAGAATAGATTTATCGTATGTATGGAATAGAAAAACACCTGGATGTTTATTGGGTATTCACATAAAAGTAGTAACATGTAATGTCGTCATCATGTTTACAAATGAAACAATATACAGTAACATTACAATTTCTCCAGATGATTCCGTCATACAACCAACACCAGGGCCGTGTTACATTCTTTGGCAGTGCTGAACGTAGCATGTGAATTATTTTTGACGAATAAATAAATACGGGAAACAATCAAGATGTTACAGAGGGTAATGCTTAAGGGAAAGGTACCAGCTTGGATCAATGCGATTTGACACTAGAATTTCAAAATGGGTTGGTTTCGATTCATGGCCAGCTCGGCTCGCAATTCTTCCCTCAAATCTTCCTTGCCGCGTCTGACCACGACTTCCTTGAGGCTTTGAAGAGATAGTAGACCAGAAAACATCCCAAGTTCGCAAGAGGCAAACGAATAGAACTCCATCTGCAGCAGCGCAAGCTTATTGGTCGCTGCCACACCTTCAAACTTGACCCATTTCACGCTAGATGGGAAAACCACTGCCAACACCTTGAGGCTCGGGAATGCCTCCTGATGGAAGCTGAAACACACCTCGTCAGCACCATACAATGACAACTTCTGCAAACGCAAGATGGCCAGGTTGGGTAGCTTGCCAAGGACCTGTAGTGTGGTACAGACCTCCTCATCGCGTAAGAAGCTGCTCCGTAGCTCCATCTTCACGAGATTTGTGAGCTTCCCGATCCATTCTGGTAGTTTACTAAGTTTGCCGTACAGCTTGAGGCTTTGAAGGTTGTTTGGAGGCTCGGACAGGTCATCCAAGCAGCCATAAAGACCAGGTTCCCCCTCTGACCGTACAAACAAGGACTCCAGGCGTTTGTGTTCGGCAATGACCAAGCAGAAGTCCTTGCAGTTTTTCTTGTTCAGACCGGTCACTCTTAACTTACACAGCTCTGTAAGACCTTGGAGCTCTTTAAGAATGGCATTTCCCCCGTCGATATTGATGATACCCACTGTGTGCAGGGACTTCAGCTTCCGGGTTCCTCTCGGGAATATGGCACCAGGTGGACTTATCTGCTTATACAAGACATGAACCCCGGTCCAACCTTCTCTCATATGCACGTATAAGACGTGCACTAGGAAAGGCAGCAAGCAGATAAGGGCTACTAGTAAAAGTACTGGTAAAAGTACTAGCAACAAGCCAATGACTAAACAGAGCGTGCAACACAGGCCACGACTAAGGCAGGCATCAATGATGTACCGACTTTTCCTTGTTATCCAATCATACATGCGATCGATCTGATCGTAACGAAATTCTCTTACTTCCTCGTCCTCCCACCTTGGTACAAATCCCACGTGGAGATATCGTAACTTGGCAAGCTTTGTGATTGTTCTCGGCAGCTTGACCACACATATACCTCTAGCATCTAGTGTCTGTAGGTGCCTCAAATTACCCAGTGAATCTGGCAGGCGTAAGTTCTTGTCACATCCTCTTAGAGAAAGGTAGTTTAGGTGAACAAGCTTCCCAATCAGATGGAGGTGTTGCTCTGTCAGACCCTTTGTGTCTTCCAAGTCCAGTACTCGGAGTAATCTCATCTTATCAGAAATGAAAAATGCCTCCAACTCACCAAATACTGTTAAAGATCTTAGTGAGACAAGTCCAGTGCACTCTCAAATGCATCCTTGTCCTTGTCCAGCTGCTGCTGACAGCAAGGTGACGGATTTTTCCTTGGGTGTTTAAGTCGCAACCTTCCTCCAGCGTGAAAACAAGATTTTCTTCTGTTGCCTTTGAGATTCCAATGTCACGGATGAGATCATGGACTTCCAAGAAGCCGATCCTCCCCTGTGCAGTCCCATCTCCTTTTGAAGGTCGGACCATGCTCCTGTTGATAAGCTCAGTGATGTAGCTGTTCCCAGTCTCAGTGGCACTCTTGTCACGTACTCGCCTTGAGTACCCCTCTGCGATCCAGCGCCTCACCAAACGCGCCCATCTGATGCGGTGGTCTTCAGGAAAAATTGCCAAGTACAAGAAGCAAGATTTGAGATGATACGGCAAACCATCATAGCTCGACACAAGGACTATCTTTATCATCCCAAGCTCTGGATTCATCTCTAGCTCTGCACTGATGTGTTTGTTCAAATTCCTCCACTCCATAGCAGTTTTAGGTTTTGTTGCCAGGTAGCTACCTATGGTGGATATAGCAAGAGGGAGTCCGTCACACTTGTCCAGTACAACATTTACTTGCTCAAGCAGGCCCGCAATATGACCATAGGTTTCCCTCTCTTTGATATCCTTGAATACCTGTTATTCATATGATTTAGAAAACCAGGTCAGATAATATAGCATTTCATATGCGATTTCTTCTTATTTTGTCCTGCCTATAAATTCTATGCAATTGCCATCCTAAATGATAAGCACTAACAAAGTACTCACTGACTACACACAATTCCTTTTTTAAGAAAAGAAATGCTATTTCTGTACAAGCATGTGTCGTTGCCATATTTTTTTTTACTTTGAGTATACAATTACGACGTACAGTGTTCATTTTTAGTTTCCAAACACGAACTTATGTATATGTGGTGTAGTGGTCGGAAGATCATTCGTTTCTAACAGTGGGCTTGGTCCTAGGGTTTACGACTTGTGTGAGTTCACTGGTTAAGTGTGGGTCTGTTGAGGCTCACATGTCACATGTCAAGTATTTTTTTCTTTTAGTTGGCAATGGTGCCAACTCTGATTTGAACCTGAACTATGAAATCAGCCATATTAAATACTTTTTGTCAAAAAAATCCATATTAATCAAATTTCTAAAACACTGAACTTCAAAACATAGCTTGGTTTTAGATAGTGGATTATATATTTACTACCTAAATAAATGATAAGATAAAGGGAATCCACAACTTCATAAGTTGCAAATTTTCACAAAAGAACTATGGACATTTGTGTCATGTGTAAAAATGTCAAGAGATTATACTAGTAGAAAAGTGCTTATAGAGGAAAATATACGAGTGGCGGGTCATCATACACTAGTACAGAACGACACATCGGCACCCTCTATGAAAACAACACGCGTTAGGCAACGGAAAATCATGATTTGACCGTTGCCGACGAGGCCTAACAAACTGGGTCGCGGCTGGCCCGTCAACATTGGTTACGGAGATATTCGATTCTCTGTCACTCATTTTATTGGCAACAGTCATAATTATGCCTCCGTTTCCGACATTGTACTCTACTGCAACGGTTAGGAATGGATATCCGTTTGCGATATGCTTGGGAAATTGCAGTTGCAAACTAGAATCGCGCCTTTTCAGTGTGGCTGAATTAACAAGGAATTGGAACCGCCGGCTCTCGGCTAATAAAATGGATTGGAACTGCGTGAAGCCAGGCAGTTCTATCATTATCCCCTTTGTTCTCTCCCATGTTCTCTAGCACAACCACCATGGCCCACAACTGGTAACAGAACGAGGAAGTCCTAAGCGACGACACGAGCGGTGAAGACACCAAGGGCCACGTCCCATGGTGGGATCAAGGGGCCCCGACGACTCAGACCCGTCATCTTCGAGCGAAGAACAAGACGACTCCAACGAGGAGAAGGGTCAGAGGAGGAGGACCCGCCGGAGGACTCAGACCCACCGTATTCGAGAATAGATGAACACCGCCCGCGCTCACGATGGCCGCCGCACTCAACAGGGCCAATTTTTAAATACAAAAATAGATACTAGTGACGTGCCAATATGAGAGCATGCCACTATTATTTTTAGATAAAAAATTCTTACTAGTGGCGTTTCTCTTTAGGATACGCCTCTTGTATTTCAGTTACTAGTGACGTGTCAACAATGGACTCACCACTAGTTGCCAAAATACTAGTGGGGTGGGCCAAGCACGCCAGTAATACCAAATACCACCGGTGAATTAGTAGTGGCTTGGGCCAAACACGTCAGCGATGCCAAATTCGTCACATTTTTTGTTGAATTATTGCCGGTTTCCACTTTCGTAACGCTCCTGCCTCTCCCAGGGTTATTTTCTACATTTTGATTGAGATTCGAAGATGCAAAACCATCCAAAATAAACGGTTTAAGGTTTGGAGGGTGGGCTCGTATTTTGAGTCAGAAATATGTAATAATTCACGGGTGTGAGGAATGCCACAAAGTATGAACCGGAAGCAATCCTCGGCCACTATTACCATATGGTGTCAGATAATAAATAAAATTATCTCATCATTTGTTTACATGACATGAATACTCATAATTTTATGACTTTTTGTAAGGGGATATTTTTTCCATACGGTGTGTTCTCATCTAATAGCATTCCCTACATCCACGAGTCCGATATCTTTGGAAAGGTTTGAAATGCAAAACCACATCTCAAATGGGTCTAGGCTTCACTTTGAACTTCTCTAAAGTTCGGTACCCCCTCCCGTCTAGTGTATTAGAGAATCTCCGCAACACCACCCAAAGCACCCCTAACAACCATTGGGTCCGGACACAAAAATCTGCCCCACCGGCACTCCCCAAGTGTTCGGCATGACCCAAATTATCTCTGGCACACCCGAGAGGGCCTCGAAACTTGGGGCCTGCTCGTGGGTGCCGAACAGTTTGCCGGACAGGCCCTTCGATAGTCGGAGCCCACCTGCCATAAACTCATAAGGACACCCGCCAGTTGCGATTATGGCCCCGTGCAGGAGACCGTTCCGGCTTAATGGCGCCCACTCCACCGTGAGGTTCCCCAGGCAACGCAATGACACACGAAGCGTTATGACGTCGTGGCGCCTTCTGGACACGTCGCATTTATGATGATGCCAGTACCATACGCCAGCGTTGTGCCTTCTCCACGCGTAGCATTTAAGCCGGCACACCGCTCCTCGGTCATTCCCGGTCTATAAAGCCTGCCCTCGCTGCAACCCTCCACGCACTTTTACTCCTTGTCCATTCTACTCTCTCACTGGCGTAGCTTTCCTCCACCTCCCAATCGTCATGTCGCAAAATGCTGAGGCTAGCAGTTCGAGGGAGGCCACAACCTCTCCCAGGAGCAGGCGTGCTACTTCCACAGCTAAAGGCTGCTCGTTCCCCCGACTTCCGCCTGGCCGAGGGGTGAGTGGTTAGAGTGGGCGGCCTCTCTGTGCAACCCTTCTTACCCACCCCCGAGGTGTTCAACCTCGCCGTCCTCGCGCGATGGAACGAGATGATAGAGGCACATCCTCTCCTTCCCGAGAACACCGTCGACAACTGGACTGCCTGAACCGAGCTGTTCCGGAACGAGTGCGACGCTGAGCTGGCAAGGTACGATAGCGCATAGAGGCCATCATGGTGCAATGGTGCCAGCCGACACTTCTGGTGGGACGCCACGTAGCACACGGTGGACAGCGCCATTGCGGCTGCTCGGGCACATGCCACAACCGGGAGCGACGTCCCATTCCGGTTGCTGTCGCCGGTGTGGCGCGTTGTTCCCAGTGTGAGTGCAGGCGCTTGCCACTCGGTGAGGGAGCCACGCTGCTCCCCGCCACGCGGAGTAGGTGGAGGCCCATCATCATCCGTCACACGCAGGATCACTGCGTGCCACGAGGTGGCTCGGTGATCAGCGACTTCTGTCCGCCCTACGGCCGCGTGCACCTACTTCGGTCAAAGAAGGAGCCACTCCCGATGGAGGTGGTACCCGTGGGCTACAACGTGTCATCGACATTGCGCGACAAATCGCACGATGGCGACTGCCCTGGCTTAAGCTGGGCACTGTATGCGCCAGCGATGGAACTCGAGGAAGACTCGCCGGGCTTCATGAAGGCCATCGAGTTGACGCAGTAGGCCTCCTCCGGCAACGGCATCTGCGGGGCTTCCACTTCGCGCACCGGACCTTGAGATGCCGCCTCCACCTCTCGTGAAGCCTCCTCCACCACCCTTGTCTACGTCAACGACGACGGCGAGGATGTCGGTGACGATGACAACATCGGCGACTTGGATAGCCTCGGCTTGGAGTAGGGTTAGGGTCGCCAGGAAGGCCAGTTTTGTTTAAATTTCATTCAAACCTTATAAAATATAACGAAGTTTGAACAAAAATTTAAACATTTTAATTCATAGGAATGGGAATGACCTAGGTGGGGGAGGCGATCCGAGAATGGCCGGGCAAGTGTCCGACACCACCAAACCGTGTCTGTTTTAGGTGGTGTCGGACCAAATTTAGCGGCCGCCGGTGGAGATGCTCTTAGGCTCGCATGGTGAATCACCGGGACCAAGGTAGCTGGCGATTGGGCGTGAAAACGTGTCCTCTCCAAAATTTCCTCCAACCAACTCTGTGATCTCCAAAAATAGAAGAAAAGGTGCGGCCTGGAATTGATATCACCCTAATTAGCGGCGTGGAGCAATTGCAAAGCAGGCCTTAATTCCCTGCAAATTTGCAAGTTTTTGTTTTTGGACGTGAACTCTAAACATTGGACCGGAGGGAGTAATTAGTTTAGACGATTTTTATGGATTAAGGTTTGTGCCAGAGCAAACACAATAGTTCAGGTTTTTTAGTGTATACTTCTCTCTCTCTCCTGGGGTTGAAGGCGAGGGAGGTCTGGGACGCGGGAACGAAGGAGGTGGAGAGGGAAGCGCTCATTTACGTGAATTGGGGAAGGAATGGCGGAAGAGGTTTGCTCAGCGGTGGTCCTGGTGGCTGCCAAGGGCTGTGATCGGGAAGGGTAAGGGTTTAGTTAGATGTGTACCGCTTTGATATGTGAACGAGAGAAGTTGACGGAAAACCCCATACTTCCAGGCAGGCACTCAGTCTTGCTATAGGGGAGAAAACACTCAGCCCTAACAACCCAGATATGAACGAATCAGTTGGAGATCAAGTCAAGTTGATTGCCTAAAAAATGAGACATGGAATATACTTCAACAATGAAAGAACATGATACTCTGATTCATTAAAACCGGGTTGCTAAAAAGAGCCCGTCTGTGATGTTAAAACTATCACGGCGCGGGTAGGCCGAAGAAGGAACCGCATGTGGTATCTAGCCATCACCAGTGGTTCAGAAAATAAATAACCCGCAAATGATGAATGTCTCCGTGGTCGCTACCACTGTTGGTTTTCATCAAAGCTGCCAGTGATGGCCTATTACTGATGGTAGACCATCCTGTACTTATGAGTTATGACTCTAGTGTGCTTCATAATCGTAAATTTGCAGAGTTCGTTTTATTTATATCTATGAGAGTTCTTCATGAGTCACGACAACCTAAACTTTTGAGTTGAAATAAGTTAGAGACTGCACTTTTACTGGGTACAAAAATATTACTTTCAAAGAGTCAAAAAACGTCTTAAATTTTGGAACATCTCTGCAAAACAGCAAAAGTTTGAAAAAAACTCAAATTTGCTAATCGAAAAAGTTTGAAAACGTCCAACACTTCGATCCCACAAAGCCAATTAACACTGAACAAGGGTTTATATGATATTAAACAAAGTCTACATGACTATCTGAAACCATAATTCCATAAAACTGCATATACATCTGCATACTATAAAAGCCACATATTTTGTGGCATAACTACAAAGAAAATACACTATCTCTGTTTTCAAGGCCTGTCACATTTTTATTTGTTAAAGAAAAGCTTTTGACCGAGAAATTCTGCTTTAATATGTGGTTTACATGATGCAAACTAACACCCTAACGATTATGTTGTATAAACTATATATTAATAAAGTAAGTAATGGTCAAATTATTGTCTTAGTGAATCAAAATGTGTCTCATATTCTAGTTCGCATTTCGCAAAACTAGGCATTCTAGGGCATGAGATTTCAAAAAAGCCAGTAATATGGACTTATTCTGAATAAATAGGAGAGAATCAAGTGAGTCAGACCTACTTGTTAGTATATTTGTAGCTTCAGTGAAACACAAACTGAAATCATTATGTGTTATTAATTATACCAAAACATGTATAATATAGGAAACTGTACTTTTCAATAATATGTGTTTACAAGTTGTCTGTACTACGACCATCTTGGGAAAAATAACAAATGAAAAAATGAATTGAAAATGTGTTTTTATGGAATAAGGGATTGCCCGCCCATCAGTACATTATTTATTCAAACGTGTGTATGAAAATAAATATGTGTCATCTTAGAAAAAATAGATAATGAATGCTTCATAAATTACCTTCTTTTCAAATAGGCGATGAGCATCCTCTTTACTTAGAAACTCGAGATTATATATTTGACTTTCCAACGAACAACACTTGGCGACATTCAGTTCACGCGTAGTGACAATGATCCGGTTACCAATACTTTTGCTGGATGATGGCAAGAGCTTTGTTATCAATTGCCACTCCATGGTGGATGATAGATCGTCCAAAACGATAAGGCATTTCTTGTCCAATAAAATCTCGGCCAATTCCTGAACTGGGGTATTTGATTTTTTGCCACTTTGCGATTCTCCAGTGCCATGTTTTTCTTTTTCTCCATGATAATCCACACGTAATTGCAGTAACAAATGCTCATAAAATTCCAAATGGTTCAGAATGTTTAGAGATGGCACTGTTAACCAAGCGCGCCTCTCAAACATTTCGCTGAGTTCTTGTTGGCAGAGGCTTGTGACAAGGGTGGTCTTCCCAAGACCACCCATTCCACAAATAGTGATCACCTCGCCAGCTTGACAGATCAATTGAAGAACTTTAGCTTTTGCTGCTGTCCGGTCGATAATCTGATCTTCCTCCAAAGCGGATGCCACTGTACTGGCACGAGTAGGCTGTCCTCCATCTGTGCGCTGTTCCTCACTAGCAGGTTTGTCAACACTATCGATCTCGGTATTTGAGCAAAACTCCAGCTTATCATTTCCTTTGATTCCAGCCTCGACCTGACACAGGCCACATTAATTTATTTAGGCGAACTAAACTACTTTGCTAGATATCTAATTTAAAGCAACTGTATACTGAAAACATACTAATGAATATAGGTATGTTAGTATGATTTAATTACCTTGTGGTAGAAGACATATAGATCCTTATCAAATGACCATTTCTGTTCTATCTCTGACACCGTATAAGGCTGCTTAGTGCACAATCTTGCAACTTCAAATTGCTGCGTGGACACAATAATTCGGCTCCCGTTCATGCTTGGGAAGTATGTTTTGATCCAGTCCCACTCCTCTATAGTGGATATGTCAGCAATAACAACCAGGTACCTCTTCTCGGTCACATACCTATTAAACTCGTCAACCAAACTATCCAGCGCTGCCATCTTCGTGAGAACCGTCAGCCCTGTGGCTGCTCCTCCTCCTTGCGTACTAGCTTTACCAGGTTTTTCCAACGAATCTTGGTAGAACTGCCTCACCAAGCTGAGGAAGAGGTCATTTGGATTGAACGGATGCATTAGCCTTACCCAGGCTCGGCACTGAAACTTATCTTTTACTTGTTGATTGTCATAGGCATCTCTGATGATGGATGTGACCCCAACATCGCTGCTCGCTCCCCACACCACAATCGCCGACCCAAGGTTGTCTCCATCCTCAGTGATCAGCTTGGCGAGATCCACCTTTTTCCTTTCCTGCAGCAGGGCAGCGCGTGTCGTCGCTTCGGCGATGTGGAGTACCACTTCACTGCTGATGGTGGCAGATGACGACGGCTGCCCAGCTGTCCCAGAGGAGCCCGCTGCTGATGATTCCTTGATGAGGCGGTAGCGCATGTTCCTCTGGCTGATGTCCTCCACCTTGGATCTGAGCACCTTCATCTCCTTGGCCACGCGACGGCGGTCTGGCAGCGTTCGTGGGATACGCCACCAAGACTGCTGCTCCAGCCGGACGGCGAAGTCCATGAGGCTGTCCTCGACGTCGTATGCCACGTCGCGGACTTGCTTCACCCAGATCTTGACTACCATGCTTCTGCCGCCCTCCTCGTCATGGGCACTCAGCAAGAAGCCCTGCATCATCTCCAGCTCGTCTGTGATGAAGGCTTGATCACTCCGTACCCCAAGCTGCAGGGCCACCTCCTCCGCCAAGGAGGATTTGGCGTAGCTAATCGCTCCACTCAGCGCGGCCTTGCCAACACTCAGCACCGTCGCCTCCATTGCTTAGCTAATAGCTTGTGCCTGGTGGTGGTTTGGATCAGGGCCCTGGTTTGGGTTGTTTGTCTGGACCTAGGAGCGCAGTGTAAGACAGAGGAGCTCGCTTGGAAGAGGCAGCAGAAGCCAAACAATGGGTTAAGATAGAAGAACTCGCCGTCCCGAGCGAGCACAAGCCGAACAATGGGTTAAGATAGAGGAGCTCGCCTGGAACGGGTGAATAGCTCGTATGCGACGTTTTTCAACGCAATTGGACAGACAGCGACGTTGTTGGTTGTAATAGCTCTGCTGCGACATCTCTGCGAGCACTAATTGCTCTGCTGCGACATGGCCGTTAACTCATTTTCCCCACGCGGTCAACCCCGTTTGACCGTTACATGGATGAGTTTATTACGAGTGGGACCATGCACTGTAGCGACCTGCCTCTGTTCATGGCGGAACCATCTCGGTTGCCGTCCATGACCTCCTGGTGAGAGATATTCCCTGCCACGCGCCGCCGTCCTGTCGTCTCGGCTTCTCCGGACTAGAGGAAATCAATCCTAGCGATGGCGGTTGATGGAGCAGGCGCGCGGCGGCGCGAGAAGAGAGGCGGCAATCGGAGTCGAGCAAGCGGACGGCGACGCAGGGCTTGCGGTCGCAATCGCAGGTAACGGCGACGAGGGAGGGTGGAGGATGGGGTGGTGCGGGTCGACGGTCGCAGAGGAGACTGGCGGCCCGATTCGTGACTCGGGCAGCGGCGAGGGATCCAACCGCGATCGTGCATTGCAAGCGATACCGGATTTCGGTGAAGCAGGTGTTGAAGCAGGCGTGGCTGCGTCACGGCTACGGCGGCAAGGGTTTTCCACTTTGTCGTCATTCGCCGCCGAGGGCGAGATAGAGGCGCAACATTGCTAGTGATTGTCCCTACATGGACTTACACGTGATAAGTTGGGCTGACTTGAAAATAGGCCGGATCCGGATGGAGCCTGGACCGATGGCGGTGGTTTGACCTTGAAGGCAAGACATAAGGCGTATCAACTCAAGTACCGGCACCGACTCAAGTCGCGTGGATATCCACCGCCCTGAGCCGGCCGTGTATATATATAAGGCCGACTCAAATTGCAATTTTGGGAAAATCAAAAATGACTTTTTTTATATTTTTCTTCGTGTTCTATTTGCACACTGTCCTATGTATCGAGTTTAACTATAAAGAAGCCGAAAGAACAAATCGAATAATTAGCATTTTAAATTCAATTAACTGGCGATATGACTGAAATTGTCGTATCGCCGACAATTCTTAAGGATGCTTTGCGTTCTTGAGATCAACTAGCTGACGAGAAACACAACAAAGTACCGAAATAAGCAATGTACAATCTTTGAATTAATAAGCAAGACAGCACGGGTTTCTTCAAAAGAGCATGAATCTGATTTTAGGAGAGAACAACTGAGAAACGCAGGATACAGTGTTAAACAAAAACTTCCATCAAAAAAAATCTAATGACGTGACTTCCCAATTTATTTTAATTCAGCTGCAAATCGGTGGAGCAATTTTTTAGCATTATCTTATTCGGCGGGCCCTACCCGGTCATCAGAGCTGCGTACCTCCAACGCGACCCTGCGCACAAGCGTGGTGGGCCCACCCACGATTCACTCATTCAAGCGCCAGACGCCAAAGCCGAAAGATGGATGGATAATGCATCGAACCCCGCGCGCGCCGTCCACCGCTTCCTCCTCTACTCGCACTAGCTGCAGCGTGGGCCCACGCAGGGTTCGTCAGATTTTTCTGTTGTGTACAGGGAATTGTTTGTTTCCGTGGTAGGCAAAATTTCTATTCAGCAGGCGCCTGCTGAATAGCGGAAGTCGACGCGGCTCCGCGAGCCGTTTGATCGCGCGCAGACGGACGGATTCAATCAGAACGAGACGTTGCGTGCGACACCCACGTCGCGCACGTCGCCCTCGCGTCGTTTGGATAAGGTCGTCTTCCTCACGAGCCCGTCGCCACCATCGCGTCTGCCACGCGCGACAGGCGCGCCCCGCCTCCGCCTCGCCCGCTCCGGCCTACTTCCCCGCCTCTCCGCGCGCCGCCGCTCGCCTCTCCACCCGCCGCCGCCCACCTCCGCCTCGGCCGCTCCGGCCTCCTCCCTAGTCTCTCCACGCGCCGCCAGCGCCTGCTCAACCTCGCCCCGCCACCAGCGCCAAGCTCGACCTCGCCCCGCCGCCTCAACATCTCCCAGACGCCCAGCGCTGCCGGCCTACGCCGGCCTCAACCTCGCCGCGCCCTCCGCCGGCCGCCGCTCCGCCCTCCGACGGCCGTGCTCTGCCCTCCGTTCTCCCGTCCACTCCACCCTCCGTCGGCGCGTGGAGGAGAATAACCGTCGCTCCGACCTCCGCCGGCTCTACGGGATCTCTGCCTGGTGGCGGCGCGTGGAGGAGGAGAGGAGCTCCGGAGCTGCTCCGGCCATGGCGTGGAGGAAATAGGAGGACTTGATTGCGTTTCATTTTTCTCTTCAAGGGTTTTTTTGTAAAACTTTTGGACCTATTTGTAATTTTGAGTTCATGCAGTATGTCCTGACTCATACGTGCTACCAAACAGCATATCTCTTCAACATGTTTCAACTCATACGAGCTACCACGTGCAATATAATCTCAACACATCATGCATATCCTGAGCCGACATCGAGGGCAGTCGGTGGGGACCAGGACGGCGGCGACTTCATGGGAGGTATCCACCACGAAAAGTTACCTACCCTGTATTGATAAAGTTACCCACCCTATACTGATAAATTTACCAACCTAGTACTAATAAAGTTAGCTACCCAGTACTGATAAAATTACCCACCCAGTACTGATAAAGTTACCCACCCTATACTGATAAAGTTACCAACCTAGTATTAATAAAGTTACCCACCCTGTACTGATAAAGTTACCAACCTGTACTGATAAGTACTAGTGTCTCTATGCATTCAACTGGAGATGTTCTAGCCAGTGGCTTTGATTGTGGTGGTGAATTGGGTCTGTCCCTCGACAGGTGATGTGCTTGTGGTGCCTCTCTCGGTCACTTGTGCTAACTCAAGAATTATTCAGTTGGGTCATTTAGCACTTGCTTGTTTCCGTCATCTCAACTCGGAGAGAGAGTTACCCACCCTGTACAGGTAAAGTTACCCAACCAATACTGATAAAGTTATCAACCCGTACTGATAAGGTTACGAACCTAATACTTATAAAGTTACCCACCCAATACTGATATAGTTACCCACCTAGTACTGATGGAGTTACCCACCCTGTATTGGTAAAGTTACCAACCTAGTACTAATAAATTTACCCACTATGTACTGGTAAAGTTACCAATCAGTACTGATAAATTTACCAACCTAATACTTATAAAGTTACCCACCCAATACTGATGAAGTTACCCACCCAGTACATATGAAGTTTCCATGTGTTCGTGATATAGTTATCCACCAGGAAATCCATGTAGTTAACATGTCCTCTAAATGATAGTTACGAACGCAATGCCCATCTTTTTTATGTGTAGTTTCACTATGAAATCGACAGTTATCGTCCTAATACTTATACACGATAAATTTACCATCTCAAAGTGATGTGGTACCTTTAAAACTCGTAAAAATCTAAAAGAACAACAAAAAAATGGTTCTATTTCGACCCGAAAACTAATCACTAATATGGTGGGTAACTTACGTATTCAAGCCAGGGTAACTTATATGTTACGGGGTGGTAACTTTTGGGACAAAAAAAAAGTTGTCGGAACATATCGACATGGGATCTAGTTTCGAAGATCTCGTCGCGACTAGTCCAACGGTGAAAACGGATTCTAAATCGGATAAACGGTTTGAGCTACAAACCTTTTTGAATTTTCGAAATTTACATTTAATACGGGTGACATCAGCATTTTTGGAGTTTTATGCATGCATGCAAAGAGGGCAATTTCTCATCCCGCATGGTTGGCTGGCCGAGCGCGGCCCACTCGGCTGCGTACCGATTTGCTAAATAGCAGGCGCCTTATGTGTAGTCGCGTCCTCCGACAAATATTCTCCCGGAATTTCTATTCAGCAGGCGCCTGCTGAATAGCGGAAGTCGACGCGGCTCCGCGAGCCGTTTGATCGCGCGCAGACGGACGGATTCAATCAGAACGAGACGTTGCGTGCGACACCCACGTCGCGCACCTCGCCCTCGCGTCGTTTGGATAAGGTCGTCTTCCCCACGAGCCCATCGCGTCTCCCCCGCGCGACAGGCTCGCCTCTCTTCCGCCTCCGCCCCGCCCGCTCCGGCCTCCTCCCCCGTCTCTCCACGCGCCGCCGCTTGCCACTCCACCCGCTGCCTCCCGTCTCTCCACCTGCTGTGAGGCCAACGACGAGGTGTCCAACCGGCGACCTCCCCAGCAAGCTCAACCCTCCCCAGCCAGACGACGCCGCCGCCCTCGTCGCCGTCGGCCTCCCTGTGCTGACGTCCTCCGCGTCCACGCCGACGTCCTCGGAGTTCGCGCCGTCGGCCTCCCTGCGAGGGCCGCGCCGTCGTCCTCCGCCAGGACCGCGCCGGTGTCCTCCGTGTCCGCGCCTCCCTGCGAGCTCCGCGCCGACGCCCTCCAAGCTGCCCTCTTGATGGACACCGGCGGCTATGGGGTCATGGTCTCCGGCGACCTTCAGACTCGATCCGGCGCTGTGATTCAGGAGGAAGGCACAAATCCAACCAAGCAGCTGATGGCAAGATCGTGCAGACCAGGCCGTACAAATCCATGGACGACGAGTTCCTGCACGACCGGGGCAGCTGACCAGCCGTCGGCAACGATTTTTGAAGCTTCACAAGGACACCTCGTACAGGGGCGTGTACCTCCGCTCGTGGTTCCCGTCGGCGCTGTTCGGGCAACGGAAATGTTCGGAAGCTGATGGACAGGGTGTTGTGCATCATGCAGTTCAGCGTCATGTTCTTCCTCGGTGCGCTGCTGCTCTTCTTCTTCGTGGTCCAGGGTGATTCCATGAAGCTACAGGCCATATATACTCTTAGGTTGTTAGTTGTTCAGACCATATTCACGTTTGGTTTTCAGGTGTTCGAGAGGGACTGAGCACCATTGTTCAAGCTTCTTTATTGATGGTTAATTATGTAGACAGTTCAGCCATCCTTGTTAGAAGGCATGTAGACAGTCAATAGCTTTTGTAGATGGTCCGACGGACTATGAACTTTCTCACAACCTAACCTGGATTGGAATCTGTATCAATTCTTAAGGAAATACACTCAAAGGTCAATACACACTTCTTTCATTATGACGACATCTCGTATCAGCAGAGCTTCTCGTTGTACAGCTCTCGTTCTTTTGTGCAGTCATGTAGATTAACTCCTTTTTTTTAGCTGCAATCGTTGTTTTGTTGGAAATGGTAACACTTTTAATCTTTTAATTTGAATCATGAACGAATCAAGAGAGATCTTGCTTCATGGACGTTGTTGGCCGATCCGCCGTCTCGGTTAACCCCTCCATGTCACCTACTCTAGGCGTTGTACAGAACGTACCGAATATGTTGTTTGCTGAGATCTTGCACGACGACCCTAGTACAACTACTTCGACTACGTCCACGACAACGACAAGATGATGATGATGTTGTGGTTCCGCGTCGACTACTTCCACGACATCGACAAGATGGCGATGAGACAACCGGAGGACACCCACCTAGTATTGATAAAGTCAGCAAACAATTTACTAATGAAATTACCCACCCAGTATTGATAAAGTTACCAACCTAATACTTCTAAAGTTACCCACCTAGTACTGATGTAGTTGCCCATCCAGTACTGATTTAATTACCCCTTTAGTACTGATTTAGTTACCCACCCAATACTAATAAAGTTACCCACCCAGTACTGATGAAGTTACCCACCCTGTAGTGATAAAGTTACCCACCCAGTACTGATGAAGTTACCCACCCTGTAGTGATAAAGTTACCGACCCAGTACTGATTAAGTTACCCACCCTAGTACTGATAAAGTTATCAACCCAGTACTGATAAAGTTTCCCACCCAGTACTCTCGTCGTGGGGCGGCAGGAGTGCATTGGACTCCGCAACCGCCGTGGAAGGCGGGGATGCACTTACTGAACTGGATCATCGTGCTAATATGGTCCTAGCTCTGCTTCCTCCACGTATGCTCTGATGACCCCGCTTGTCCCGATGCTGTAGAAGCCTCTCCCCCGAGCTGAACCAACCGGAGCACACCCACCTATTACTGATAAAGTTACCAACCTATTTACTGATGGAGTTATCCACCATGCACTGATGGAGTTACCCACCATGTACTAATAGATTTCACGATGTGTTCATGATATAGTTATACACAACAAAATCGATGTAGTTACCCTACTCTATAATTCCGGCGAGGAATTGGGTGGGGAATTCTTCGTCACGGTTCGACGGACGGGGTGGAGTGATGTAGTTATCCACCACGAAATCCATATGGTTACCATACTCCATCGGTAATATTTACCCAGCATATGCTGATAAAGTTACCCATGTGCTCATGATATAGTTATCCATCAGGAAATCGATATAATTACCCTACTCCGTTGGTAATAGTTACCCATCAAGTACTGATAAAATTACCAACCTATTACTGATAAAGTTACCCACCTATTATGGATGGAGTTACCCATCCAGTACTCATGAAGTTACCCACCTAATACTGATAAAGTTGCCCATGTGTTTATGATATAGTTACCCACCCAGTACTGATATAGTTATCCACCATGTACTGATGTAGTTACCATGTCCTCTAAATTATAGTTATGATCCCAATGTCCATTTTTTATGGTATAGTTGTCATTACAAAATCAACAATTATCATCCTAATACTTATGAAGTTGTATGGTGTTTTAGTGTATAGTTACCAACTTGTGCATGATACATTGGCCATCCAAAAGCGATATTCACTAATGAAAAACTTCAAAACTCGAAAAAATCGAAAAGAACAGCGGAAAATGGTTTTATTTCAACCCGAAAACTAATCGTTAATATGGTCGGTAACTTACATACAATAGTCCAGATAACTTATGTGTTAAAGGTGGGTAACTTTTGGGTCCGAAAAAAAAGTTGTCGAAATATGTCAATATGAGATCTAGTTTCGAAGATCTCGTCGCGACTAGCTCAACGGTGAAAACGGATTCTAAATCGGATAAACGGTTTGGGCTACAAAACATTTTAAATTTTCGAATTTTGCAATTAATGCGGGATGATGTCAGCAATTTCGGATTCTAATGCATGCATGCAAAACATAGTTGTTTCTCTCACACGCACACGCGAGATGACGGGCTTTGAGACAGTGTGCGGTGCGGCTGTGCGTCGATTTATGCCAGCCAGCAGGCGCCTGCTCCCTAGTCGCGTCCATATTCTCCATGGACATGGAACGCATAACCGGTTCGGTAGATCAGGCAAAAAATGGAAGGGAATAAATCTCGCACTCCCTTTTTAGAGAGCATGGATGAAAACTTTCCATGGTAAAACAGATGGAAACATCTCCGATCGCGCAAAAATACGAGAGACATGTGTGGTTCGTGCAAAATCTCGTTCCGGTGCGTATTTCCTGCTTCTTGCAAAATCAACCTGTGTTTTCTTGAGAAAAAGGTTCGGCAGAAAAAAAAAAAGGTTCGGCGAGCAAGGAATATTGAAAAAACGCAATGGAATAAATTTCAGCTCCTGTAAAGAGGGGAAAAGTGCCTTTCCCAGAACACCAAATACTATGCTGATTTCCCAAGCAAAGAATCCAAAGCGGTGGAACAAATATTCTCCATGGATAAGCACGAAAATACGAGAATACGAGAGACTCGTGTTTGGTGCAAATTCTCATTCCGGTGTGTACTTCGTGTTATACAACTTCCTAGAGGACCTTGGACCTTATCCTCTCCCCGCAAACAGTAGAGAGAGGCGATTTTCTGAGCGAACCTGTGCGCCCACCACGCCGGCGGAGATTCGGCGGCTTCCCCATCCCTCCGGCGGCCGCTTCGGCGGCGGGAGGGTGGGGGAACCCCGGATCCCGTCGTGTACATAGTGTAGGGTGGTGTAGGTCTCCAGCCGGCGGCGTTGGGAAGATGGCGGCGCGGCCGGAGTGGATTTTGGGGGCGGGGATCTTCCTCTTCGGCGTCGGGGCTCCTGGTGGCTCCGCCGTGGATCTCTCGTCCGGCCCTCGCTCGCAGTTCCTTGGAGCTGTTGTGCGGGGCCTCCCCTCGCCGGAGTCCGACTTGCGGCGGCTCCGGATGTTGCTAATAAGGAAGGTTGATTTGTTTTGCTGCAAGGTGGTGGCGACGACGACGCGGGATGGAGGTTCCGTTGGAGCTAAGCTTCGTCGACTTCTCGGCCATGGAGGGGCTCCTTCTAGTCCAAGGCGTTTGCGAGGAAGGAGTGGTGGCGGCGCGCCGGCGATACGTACTGTGGTTCGTCTTCGACACCAGGATCCTCAGGGCCTCGTTGTAATTTCGTTTCTCTGCTGGATCTCTCTGTAAGAACTTTGTGGCAATATCAGTTAATCTTTCCCGCAAAAAAAAAAGGTGTGTACGTCGTGTTTCCTGCAAAATCAACCTGTGTTTTCTTCTTGAGAAAAAACAAAAAAGGTTTGTCGAAAAGGAATATTGGAAAAACGCCATGGAATAAATTCCAGCTCCCGGAAAGAGGGGAAAAGTGCCTTTCCCAGAAGGCCAAATACTTTGCTACCAAGCAAAGAATCCAAAGCGGTGGAACAAAATATGCTGAATCGATCACGACGCGTATCTCACTTATGCAGACATCGCAGATATAACAACAACAAAAAAGAACAAGAAATTCAGTCGCTACTACAAGCATCAGTAAGCACAGCCGTGCATCACAGTTCATCACGTCGCATCAACAAATTGCCGGTGCCCTCTTCAACGTACTCAGCTCGCGAATCTTGCTCATATTATTCTGGTTTAATTACAGAGGATGTAAAAAAAATAGAACTTCTGTCTTCGGTAGAAATCAGAGTACAGAAAGATACGAGTATAAGTTCAGTTTCTGTCGTCAGATCGTATAAAGGCCAAAACACACAAACAAGTGGATCAAGCAGAAAATGTTAGGTTGATCTCGTATCGATGAGCCCAACGGCTCATCAATCCCCTTGACTACGCCCTGATCGGGGGCGTCCATTTCAGTTATGGACAGTGGGCCCCTGTGACCTGCGCTATAAATAAAGGGTGGAGGCTGGGGCACACACGGTACGAGGTTCACCTGTGTTGCCAGCCACCCCACCGACAACCCCTCCGATTAGGGTTAGCGCAGTGCTCACGGGAAGCACCGCTGCGCCACCACCGCACCGACGCCTCACGCCGATGGCCTCCGGCTCGAGTTCATCGAGCCATGGTGAAGGTATCTCTCTGATTCTCTCTCTCTCACTGCTTTCACACACACACATGATTTCCACGTTGTTCTACCGAATAGAGTTTTCCTATGGATCTAACAATGGTATCAGAGCAAATAGATCCTAGTTTATTTCGGTAGCAAAAGAATTGAGAAGAAAAGCAAAGATCTCACCGGTTTACCGGCAAAGGACGCCGCCGTCTTGGCCGCGTCAATCCTCTCGATCCCGATGCGCACCAACTGGGGCATCGGGAAGAAGATGTCACCCCGAAAGGGGCAAAGAAAAATCCAACCCCGCAAGGGGCAAAGGGCACGGCGTGGCCTCGGGCCGTCGCCGCCGTCTTCGGGCACAACCGCCACGGGTGGCGGCGCATACGCCACGTTCGACGGAGAAGCGCGCTGGACCTCGTCCGTTGCACGCTCCTCCGGCGAGCGCAGCGCAGCGCCACCGTGGGCGGGTCGCCGAACGCCAGGAGTGGACGGGCTTCGGCCGTCCCTCTCGGGTGCAAGAGAAAGGGGGTCGGGCGCAAGGGACGGGCAGCGCGGTGTCCGCGGCCGTCCTGGCACGTTCTCCGGCGGCCGCCGAGCCGGCGGCGCGGCCCAACCCCAGCCGCCGTCGCGCGCAGCAGAGGCGCGGGAGCGCATCCGCGAGACAAAGGAGGGGAAAAGGGATAGGAGACGGGGGCGGCGCGGCCGTTTTCCGTCCGCCTCCGGGCGCGGTCCCCGGCGAGCACGGCGAGCACGGTGAGCCGGCAAGCCGGCCAGCCGCCGTCGCGCGAGAGCGCGCGAGAGACAGAATCGGGGAAATGTTTTTTAGGGTTAGGGTTTTCCGGTGCGGGCGGCGGTTTGACCCGCGCGAAACGCACGCGGAGCCATCGGATCACATCCGACGGCCAAGGGCGAGCGGTGCTCGCTGGAGCAGGCCGCGGGCCGCATTTGGGCCGTGGGCCGTGTTACCTGTCCGCCCCGCGCGACAGATAATCGAAACGGCCGTGGGCCAAAAGTTTTTTCTCCGCGAAATTAAAAAGAAAAGTTTTCACGCTTTAGCTGTGTTTTAGCTATGTTTTTATTCTGTTTTCCTATTCATTTTTTATCCAACGAAAATTATATTTAGGAAACAGAAGAAAGAAAAGAAATACTTGTTAAAAGTATAAAAGTTTATGAATTTTTTATTCATTTATTTAAAGTTTCCGCTGCAAATAGTTAAAAGAAATTGCATAAAAGCAATAAAGTGAAAATTAAAAGCATGATTAAATTGATATTAATGCTGATTATGATTCTGCTATTATTTGACCAACGTTATTAATAGCATTATTATGATTTAAAGTGAGAATTGAAAGCGTGATAAAGTGATATTTATGATGATTATGATTCTGTTATTAATTGACCAACGTTGTTAATAGCATTATCATGATTTAAAGTGAGAATTAAAAGCTTGATTAAAGTGACATTAAAGATGATTATGATTCTGTTATTAAATGACCAACGTTGTTAATAGCATGATCATGATTTGTTTATTATGTGTTAAAAGGTGCATTTATTTCTTTTATTGCCCAACGGTGATATAGTTTTAATTGCACAAACAGTGACAGAAATAGTTGTGAAAAGTATAAAGTTCATGAATTTTATTCATTTTTTCCGCTGCAAATATATAAAAGTGCTCTTAAAGTGTAAATAGAAATAAAGAAAGAATTAAATTATTGAAACAATTATGGTTTTGTTATTATTATGACCAACGTCGTTAATAACATAATCATGATTTGTTATTGTTTTATGTGCTTTTATTGCTATTTTCTGCCCAACGGTGATGTAGTTTTAAATTGCGCAAACAGTTGCATATTTTAATTTCGACCAACGTTGGATTTTTATATGCAATTGTTGTCTCACTTAATTGTGGTTTTAAGGAGGGTACTACTTGATGAGCTGCATCAAGGATGTCCCTACGCTCAGAGGCGACAACTACTCCGAATGGAGAAAGAAAGTGGATTTGGTTTTTTGTTTGTGTTGAGGTCGACTGGGTTGTGGTGACTCCACAGCCAGTTAAGCCTACAGAGTCACTCAGAGACGAAAAGGATGATGATAGTATTTGGAAAGAAAGAAGAGGGACTATGCTCCGCTGGAGATGTCTTACACCTCGAAAACATAAAGTGGCTAACCGCCAATAAAAGTGCATGGCATTTATAAAGAAACAATTGAGCAAGCTATTGTCTGCTCAATTGTAGAGTGTGCATTGAAATGAGTTCCTTGAAAAGATAAAGGGCCAGTTCACTGGTTCTTCAAATATATGCTACCCAGCTGCTTCAGCAGCTGGTGACAGAAAAGTACACTGTTATTTTGGACATGGCAAGTGTGCCATATGGTGTAATAATGATCATGTGGGTGTTGCATTACTCCACAATGAGCTTTATTTATTATTTTCATGTGAAAAGTGCATTTCAGTGTGCAAAGTGAATAAGCATGTTTCCGGTCGATAACGAACAAAAGAAAAGAAAGCGAACTCATGACTCGTCGAAGTTATGGCACTGTTTAGGCCATATTTCGAGGGGAAGAATAGAAAGCCTCGTTAAAAATGATATTCTTCCTCCGTTAGAGTTTTCAGATATCGAACAATGCATAGATTGCATAAAAGGAAAATACATAAAACAAATTAAAAAGGGTGCAAACCGAAGCACAGCGACACTAGAAATTATTCACACTGATATATGTGGACCATTTCCGGTGAAAAGTGTGGATGGTTATGACTCGTTCATAACGTTCACAGATGATTACTCCCGATATGGTTATATTTATCCAATTAAAGAAAGATCTGAAGCATTGGATAAATTTAAAATATTCAAAGCTGAAGTTGAAAATCAACATGATAAAAGAATTAAAATAGTCAGGTCCGACCGTGGGGGGGAGTACTACGGTCGGCACACTCCATATGGTCAAGTACCTGGACCTTTTGCAAGGTTTTTACAGGAAAATGGAATAGTCGCCCAGTATTCTATGCCGGGCGAACCGCAGCAAAATGGAGTAGCTGAAAGGCGTAACCGTACTCTTATGGATATGGTGCGCAGTATGATGAGTTATTCCACACTGCCATTGGGATTATGGATGGAGGCGTTAAAAACCGCCATTCACATTCTCAACAGAGTACCAAGTAAGTCGGTGCCCAAAACACCGTACGAGTTGTGGACAGGGAAAGTTCCTTCTCTACGCCACTTGAAAGTCTGGGGGAGCCCAGCTGAGGCAAAAGTTTTTAATCCCACATTGCAAAGTTAGACCCCAAAACAGTAACTTGCCATTTCATTGGCTATCCTGATAGATCAAAAGGTTATCGTTTCTACTGTGCAGACAGATACACAAAGTTTGTAGAAACGAGACACGCGGTCTTCTTGAGGACGAAATGATGAGGGGGAGCATGGTAGGCCGGAAAATTGATCTTGAGGAGAAGAGGGTGTGTGCACCTTTTCCGATGATCCATGAGCCATTTTTCGCCCTACCTGTTGTACCTGCACCGATAATCCCAGAGGTTGTGGTGCAAGCACCTGTTGTAACTCCACCCGTGACCACAACGAGGCAAGATTCGGAACCTGTCCGTCAGGAGCCGACTCGACCCGTTGTTGAGCATGAAAGGGAGCGACGACAGCCACATTTAAAAAAGTCGCACGTTGAGACACATGATGTGCCAGAGAATGAGACTCTCAGAAGGTCTAAAAGAGCTAGGAAATCAGCTATTTCTATGATTATAAAGTTTATAATACAGAAACAGTTCATATGGAAGAAGATCCCACTTCATATGAAGAAGCCATGAGAAGCGTTCACTCTTCGAAGTGGCTGGAAGCCATGGAAGACGAGATGAAATCGATGAGTTCTAACAATGTTTGGGACTTAGAGGAAATTCCTAAAGGAGCCAAAACAGTAGGCTGCAAATGGGTCTACAAAACAAAGTATGACTCCAATGGAACGTAGAAAAGTATAAAGCGCGACTTGTGGCAAAAGGCTTTACGCAAAGAGAAGGGGTAGATTACAATGAGACTTTTTCTCCGGTCTCATGTAAGGATTCCTTCAGAATCATCATGGCACTAGTTGCGCATTTTGATTTAGAGTTGCATCAAATGGATGTAAAGACGGCATTTCTAAATGGAGATTTAGAAGAAAATGTTTACATGAAACAACCCACGGGTTTTTTCATGGAGGGGAAGGAACATATGGGATGCCGCTTAAAGAAATCCATTTATGGGTTAAAGCAAGCCTCTAGACAGTGGTATTTAAAGTTCAATAATACAATTAAAAGTTTTGGTTTTAAAGAGAATGTTGAGGACAACTGCATTTATGCAAAGTTTAAAAGTGGGAAATATATTTTCCTAATTCTGTATGTGGATGATATCTTGCTTGCGAGCAATGATGTCAGTCTACTACTAGAAACAAAGAAATTCTTGTCCTCAAATTTTGATATGAAAGATCTTGGTGAAGCTTCATATGTTTTGGGCATAGAAATTCACCGGGATAGAAAGAATGGAGTGCTAGGACTATCACAAAAGGCATATTTAGAAAAGGTTCTAAAGAAGTACAATATGCATAAAAGTAGTACCTCACCTGCTCCTATAGTCAAGGGCGACAGTTTTGGGAAATTTCAATGTCCCAAGAACCAATATGAGATCGATCGAATGAAAGGAATTCCATATGCTTCGGCTGTTGGAAGCTTACAGTATGCACAAGTGTGCACTCGCCCTACTTAACTTTTATCACCGGAGTACTCGGTAGATATCAAGAAAATCCAGGCCTAGAGCACTGGAAGATGGCAAAGAAAGCATTGCGTTCTGCGCAAGGCACAAAAGACCTCATGCTAAGATCTGATTCCCTAGAGATAAGAGGGTATTCAGACGCAGATTTTGCGGGAGATAGAGATGATAGAAAATCCACGTCAGGATACGTGTTCACTCTCGCTGGAGCTCCAAACAGACAATAGTTGCAGCTTATGAGGCCACAAGGCAGGTGATATGGTCAAAGAAGTTGATACCCGACTTGAAAGTGGTAGATTGTATTGACAAACCACTAAAGATGTACTGTGACAACCAGCCCGCAGTATTCTATACTCACAACAACAAGTCGAGTAAAGCTATCAAACCAATAGAGATAAAGTATTATGTTGTGAAAGGTAAAATCCAGAATCAAACTATAAGTCTCGAGCATATAAGGACAAAGGATATGCTTGCGGATCCGCTTACGAAAGGCTTACCACCCAGCGTGTTCATGGAACACGCAGTCGACATGGGTTTAATGGAAAGCCTATGATTCCTGGATTACAGAGGCCCAAAAGTAAAAGAATTTGTTTCAAAATAGAGAGGTATATTGTAGCTGTCTGATTCTATCGGCAATTGAGCTGTGACGATGAAACATGCTCTATGTACTGATCTATGATGAAACGAGTAAAGTACCAAGTACATGGATAAAAGTAAAAGTTGAGATCAAGGGGGAGAATGTTAGGTTGATCTCGTATTGATGAGCCCAACGGCTCATCAATCCCCTTGACTACGCCCTGATCGGGGGCGTCCATTTCAGTTATGGACAGTGGGCCCCTGTGACCTGCGCTATAAATAAAGGGTGGAGGCTGGGGCACACACGGTACGAGGTTCACCTGTGTTGCCAGCCACCCCACCGACAACCCCTCGATTAGGGTTAGCGCAGTGCTCACGGGAAGCACCGCTGCGCCACCACCGCACCGACGCCTCACGCCGATGGCCTCCGGCTCGAGTTCATCGAGCCATGGTGAAGGTATCTCTCTGATTCTCTCTCTCTCACTGCTTTCACACACACACATGATTTCCACGTTGTTCTACCGAATAGAGTTTTCCTATGGATCTAACAGAAAAAACAAGCTAATTGCAACACAATGGAGTCCGGCCGGAGCGTCAGCCAAAACAAGAATAAGAAAAACAAAGGAAGCCTAAATTGCTCCCAGATGTTGAAATCATCGATTCTCATGACGAAGTTTCCCACAGAAAATAGAAATCGAAATCAGGTTCAGTTTCTCTGGTCACACCGCGAAAGACCAAAACACAGAAACAAAGTGGATCACACACGCGAATTCAAACACAATGTTGCCAGGAGCGTTAGCCAAAACAAGAATAAGACAAAACAAAGGAAGCCTAATTAACTACTCAAATCACACAAAAATTCGGACACAATAGAGCCAAGAGCGTGGAACAAAACAAGAATATGACAAACCAGAGGAAGCCTAAATTATATGCTGAAACCACACACAAATTGCTGACGGATATCACAGTAGCGAAAATTCATCGATTCTCATGGCAAGTTCTCATAGAAGCCGTAACATAGCAGCGCCAAGCAAGATAACATGACAGATCAAGCAATCCAACGACAGAGTCCACCTACTAAAACCATCCTAAACCAACCGTGGAGATCTATCTCATCGGACGGACAAGCGAGACACACGCGAGACAAGGACTCAAAACGACCAACGATGACGGGAGATCTAGAGCTGGCCGCAGTCGGCGATGACGACGGGCTTGGACGGCTTGCCGCTAGAGGCGCCGACCTTCTCGACAGCCTCACAACCTCCATCCCCTCCACAACCCTCCCAAACACGACATGCTTCCACAACTAACATGATATCCACCAACTATTCACACCATTCATTTTATCAAGATTCGTGCAACAAATTTATCAACGAATTTTCAAATGTCAATGCATTATCAATAATTGATGGATTTATGTAACATGAATTTTAGATTCATGTACTAACATGAATTTTCTGTGCATGCATTGAAAAAAAATTAAAACCACGCCTTAACATATTTTTTAGTTTTTTTAACACATAAAATAATAGGAATAATATGATTCGTTGGGTGCATAATCAACGGTCATGATAATATGTGGAGAACCTATTAGTTGTGGAAAAATCGCGTTGTGCTTCCAATCCAGCCACGCGCACGCCACGGTACAGATGAAGAACTGGGAGCCGTTGGTGTTGGGCCCGGAGTTGGCCATGGAGAGCACCCCGGCCTCCTTGTGCTTGTGCACGAACTTCTCGTCGGCGAACTTCTCCCCGTAGATGTACTCGCCGCCGGTGCCGTCGCCCCGGGTGAAGTCGCCGCCCTGGCACATGAAGCTCGGGATCACGGGGTGGAAGGCGCTGCCCTTGTAGTGCAGCGGCTTGCCGCTGGCCTTGCACACGCCCTTCTCGCCCGTGCAGAGCGCGCGGAAGTTCTCGGCCGTGCGCGGGGCCGAGTCCGCGTACAGCTCCATCACGATGCGCCCCGCCGCCGCGCCGCCGATGGTGATGTCGAAGAAGACGAGAGGGTTCTCCGCCGCCACCGCCGCCATCTCACTCGGATCGGTGGTGGAGGCTAGGGGTTTGGGAATTGGGGTTTCTGTTGCGAATCTGCTCTCGCTTTCGGGAGCGGCGATCTGGGACCAGCTGAGGATTGTGGCCGGCGCTGCAACCAGTTGATCGCCGATCGATTTTTATCTGGTCTTGGCCTCATCCGTTCGTTCTGGACTCGGACGCGCTGGCGGCCTAGGGTTTCCTTCGCGAGCGACGGAGCGAGCCTGTTCGTCTTCGGTTTCGCAATGGCGAGCAAAGGCGGCGCCTGGACGATCGACTCTACTCCATGCTCGAGATGGAGGACGAAGCCCACGATGGACTCCACTCCACGCGCACACGTGCGCGGGATCGTCGCAGCGCACACTGGTGTTCGCGACCCACATGACGAGCACACTGGTGTTCGCGACCCACAGGACGTCTCCGCAGGTGTTCGTCCAATGATCTTAAATAATGTAGCTTGTGAACATACTCCTACCAAAAAAACTAATATACTAGCAATCTTTTTTGCGAAACACAGTACAACGCAAGCGCTCATATACACGCGCACACACTCACCCCTATGAACGCACGCACGCACACCCTACCCCTATGAGCACCTCCGAGAGACTGAGTCGGCGGGTCGAGTCTTGAGATTGACGAAGTCACCACGGGCGCCTCGCTGTCGACGGGAACGTCGCCTCCCACTGAAGAATATTCCGCCTTAAATGAGAAACACCAGCGTCAAACCTGGGGTTTGAACTCTGGTGGGCTAGGGGTACAACCACCCAACTAACCATCTTGCCACAGGCAAGTTCTCTACTAGCAATCTTTTTTGTTTGGCCATGGCCAGAGTTTCCTTCGATCAAATTCCTCAACGTGAACGAGTTTGTCTCACAAAGTTTGTGCTAAGAACGGAATATGGGCTACCATCGGAATTCGGAAGCCCAACATAGACGTTTGTATTGCATGCCGCCTCTTAGTCGAATACGGGTGTACGGATTTGCAAAGAGTATATCGCAAGAAACTTCTCAGCGAATACGTGTGAAAACCTAGTCCTCTTGCGCCGTCTCCACCGTACCTGGCACCGTCGCCGGAGCAACGGTCTCCTAAACGCTGCTGCCGCCGCAGTCTTCTTAGCTCTCATGAGGCCGCGACGAGGTGCACGCCTCCGCCGGCGGAAGGCGCCGTAGCCGCCGCCGTCACGTTGCCGAACGATCTCATTTTCGACGTCCTTTCCAGGGTGCCGTTGAGGTCAGCTTGCCGGTTCCGGTGCGTGTCTAGAGGGTGGCGTGCCCTCATCTCCGATCCGGCTTTCTTGGCCGCACATAAATCTCTCCACGCCGAGCCTGTCATCGTCGTTAGCTCCGGGATCCTTACAGAAGCCGCGACCTTCGGATGATGGACATGGACGGCAATGTCGTGATGGTGTTGAAGAGCGTTCCCGGCTTCGGGGTGCTCTCCACGAGCCAGGACAGCCTGATCATCTGCACTACGGACTATTCTTTTGATGCTCAGAATGCATGTGTGATCGACCCGGCGGCCCGGAAGGTGCTTGCGGACGTTCACGGCGTGCTTCTATACAGCCCGGCCATCCTCTTTGGGTTCGGTTGTGCCATCACGTCTGGTGTGCACAAGGTGGTCCGCCTGAGTATCGACCGGACATGGCGATGCGAGGTATTCACTTTGGGAGCCTGCACGGGATGGAGGCCTTCAGAGATGCCCCGAGTCTAGGCCTGGAATTCGAGCCGAGCCGAGCGAGCTCGGCTCGACTCGCCCTGACGAGTCGAGCCGAGCTCGACTCGTTCAACAAACGAGTTCAGAAATGAAACTTGGCTCGACTCACTAAACTCACGAGTAGCTCGCGAGTAGCTCGTTTAACTCGCTCAAATAAAAAATATAATTTTTATGATATATTAGTGCAAAACTGTTAATATTTTTGCACCGATAATGGTGTAAAGGTTTTATATTTCAACATTGATCTACATTGGAGAAAGATCATCATGGTTGTAGTTCAGAATTAGTAGGAAAATTGCTCATTTTTTTTGTATGCGCGCATGTTTGAACACTTAGAATGTGTTAAACGAGTTATCGAGCTACTCGCGAGCTACTCACGAGTAGCTTGGTCAACAAACGAGTTCGGAAATGAAACTTGGCTTGGCTCGTTAGTCACCGAGTTCGAGCCGAGCCGAGCCGAGTCACGAGCTACTCATTTAACTCACGAGTTTCGAGTTTTAATTCCAGCCCTACCCGAGCCCCTGTCTCGGAACTCAGGTCCTCCGTCACTGTCAATGGTGTTGTGTACTTCTTGGTGGCAGAAACACAAAGCGATGCTACCTTACTTCCCTTTGACCTCAACAGTGTAAAATGGAAGAAGACGATTAAAAACCCAGGGAAAACTGTAGGATCCGAGCTGTGGAGAAAAACAGTGATGACCCGCATAGCCGAGCTGAACGGTGCATTGTGCATGGTTCAATCAAAGATTTACATGCATCAATACACGGATAGTATATGGCTCTTAACATACCAGGATATATGGATCAAGGCGTACACGATCCCGACACCTGCGTGTACGCCTTTGAGGGTAACACAGGACGGTGGTAGACAGATTTTCCATTGTATCCTTAGGGAAGAAGGGTCAGTAGTTCGAGTCTATGATCCTCGCACCGAGACATGTACGACGCTGTGGAAACTGGATGCATCCCTGGATAGAATTACAGGCCTTTGCAGTTTAAGCTTGGACCGCTTTGTCTTAACCAAGATTTAGTATATGTTGTAGCTCTCGGTCCTGTCTACATTGAACTAGCATTGTTTTCCTTAACACATGCACGCGCTATTCCACAACATGCATACAATTTGTTGCGTTTATTGTTAACTTGGACCCATTGTCCAAAGTATTTATGATTGTCTTTTAACAATTGTGGCTGGATTGTAGTTGCTTATATGGAGTTGAGCATAGCGAGATTGTTCGTCTAGTTAGTTAAAGTTCACTCCTTGTAGCAACTTGCTTTTAATGAATTCAGGTTCCGTAACTTTATATCCATCGTACTATAAGTCCTTCTCACAGTATTTCTATATAAAAATGTCCCTCTCGTAATTGGTAAATTGTTAGATAATGTACACCATCTTTTTTCCAAAGCTAAACTTCTTCGAGTTAAACACAACAATGTGTGTACAACTACAGGTACACCGATATAAAGTTTTAGCATTTGTTCATCACCCCGGAGTTTGGTTGGGAAAGTATTTTTCTTCTCATCAAGTTTCTGCGGGTTAACAAGCTGGCGGCCCAACATGCATTTCCTTTGTATCTGAGTATCTCCTGTTAAAATATAAATCATAGCCTTTCCCATCAGTTCGGACTTTTGGGATAATTGGCTAGTACATCAATTCAATATGGTATCAGAGCCAGGTGGTCTCAAGTTCAAGCCCCGGCTAACGCACTATTTAATTTAAAAATAGTTGCGGCCTCCCATCTACCCCACGTCTAAGGTCTTACCGATTGTCATAGCCATCGACATAGCCATGGAGAAGATTGCTCCGGAGGTGGGAGACAACCTGGGCGCGCCAGAAGAGGTGGTTCTGCGGCGAGAGCTTCACCGTGATCAGATTCCCAAAATTGATGGGGCCAGCGGTCTTGGAGCCGACGGAAGACGACGGCATCGAAGGGAGCGCGAGACTGGAGGTGAGCGCAAGGCTCGAAGCAGCGGAAGATGACGACATTGCTCAAGATCGGAGCTCTGATACCATGTACGATTTAGGGTTTAGAGGGAGAGAGAGAGAGAGGCGGCGCACTCGATAGGAGGCGGCGATAGAGACGCTCGATAGGAAACAATCTCGGTACCTCTCAGGTCCGGATCGTTCTCATTATATAGTAGACAGATTACAACAGGTACACGCTTATGTTACGAAACTACCTATTCATACAATACAAGGACATATACATATTCTATCATCTCCTACCTCTTTGGGCCTATTACTGGAGCCGAACAATGAATATAATCATTAACTTCTCATCGGGTATGTGTGTCTCAATTCACTCGAACCCTTATCCTCTGCACCGTCTCCGCCAGATCAAAGCGGCAACACATCATCATCTTGAGGCTACACCGGTCACCAACCCCTTTAGCTCTCGGGTATCCACGAAAAGCATGCATGCAACGGTGGAAGGCCTCCTTATGTTACCAAATGAGTTTGTCTCCGAGATCCTTTCTAGGGTGCTGGTGAGGTACATGTGTCGGTTTCTAAGGAGTAAAGGAGTGTTGCACTCCCATCTCTGATCCGACCTTCCTCACGAAACATAAGGTTGTTTACGGTGACTCGTTCATCGTGGTGAGCTTCCTCATGTAAGGCAATGTTGTGACAGTGATAAAGCACATAGCTTGCTTTGGGTTGATCTCCACCACAAGCCCGGATGACCTCATCTTTTGATGGTACATATGTCACAAATCCGACCCAGTGGGAGGTGCTTGTGGACTGCAAGAAACACCCAATCCCTAGGTAATGTGCATGCTGCAATACTCTTGTCCAGTAATTGCCATTGGTTGTTCCGTTCCGTTTCATCTGTACAAGGTGGCACGCCTTGACAACCACAATGCATGTCATGTACTCCCTCCGTTCACTTTTATAAGGCACACTATCTATCTTTACATTTGATCACATGCATACTAAAATGAGTGAATTTACGTACAAAATAAATCTAGATTCACTCATTTTGGTTTGCATATGGATAAATGGAAAAGATAGGGTACGTTTGGTTTACGCCTGCAGCCACCCCACCAAATTCCTGGCGTGACCAAAATTTTGGTGAACGAATCCTGCGCCCCCAGTTTGCTCAGGATTGGCGAAAAAATGTACTGCATCCCGTGGGGCGGCCTGGGCTAGCCAATTTTTTGGCACCCAACCAAACGGCAGCGGGAGCGACATGGGCCTGCCAATTTTTTGGTAAGGCCACCGTTGGCTGCAAACCAAACGTGCCCATAGATAGTGTGCCTTATAAAAGTGAACGGAGGGAGTATTTACTTTAGAAGGCATTCACCATGGTCTCTAGTGTTTTCCAATAAGAGTAAATTTCGGTCATTGTTAATGGCATCATGTACTTCTTCGTGGCAGGAAAGCTAGAAAAAGCCATCACACTCTTCTAGCCATCACACTTTTGTAGGATCTCGCGACTTGGCACATCAAGACCCGTAACAAGTAATTGGCGCACGCGTCATGATACAAATCTGATGATTTTAGAGTTGAATGCGTTCTAATTTAGTTCCTATTCGAATATGAATTAGCGAAAAAAATTTAAATACTCGAAAATTATACTGTAATATGCATCTACGGCAGGTTATAGATTTTATTCTGTTGTATTAAAAATTTAGGTCATCCAGAGTTTTTCTTCTTCCTTTGGTTACTGGGCTGGCAATTGAAGAGGCCCAACACACATCCCTTTTTCTAGTTCTCATGGGCCCATTAATTGGAAACATCTGTACGTAACCAACACGATCTCAGGCTTTCAGCGAGTTACAAAACCCTCGTCCCTTGCGCCGTCGCCACCGCCACCGCCACCGCACCGCGAACGCCGCAGTGCATCGCCATGACGCCACACCAGTCGCCTGAGCAGCAACGCTGTCTTCCCGTCCGCTCATCCCCCCTTCCTAGTTCTCCTGCAGCAGCGACAAGCACATGTTCACCGGCGGAAGGCGCCGCTGCTAAGATGCCAATCGATCTCGTATTTGAAATCCTTTCCAGGGTGCCTTTGAGGTCCGTGTGCCGGTTCCGGTGCGTGTCCAGAGGCTGGCGAGCCCGCCTCCAAGATCCGGTCTTCGTCGCCGCCCATAAATCTCACAACGCCGAGACATTCATCGTCGTCAGCTTCTTGAAAATATTTCCCCGTGGAGTCCGGGAATTGCGGCTGATGGACATGGACGGCAAGGATGTGAGAGTGATAGAGGAGATAAACTGCACCGGCTTGCTCTCTGCGAGCACGGACGACCTTGTCTGCGTAAGTGACGAGTCTCACGATGGTGCGCGTGTGATCAACCCGGTCACCGGAAAGGTGATCGTGGACTGTCCAAAACACGTGGGTGTGGAATCATGGGTGGCGTGGCGCGCCGTCTTCGGCTTCGGTCGGGCCATCCCGTCTGGTACTTACAAGGTGCTACGCTTCTTGCATGGCTGGGGTTGTGAGGTGTTTTCGGTAGGAGACGGTGCCGGATGGAGGTGGTCAGACTGCCCCCCAGCCAATCTGTCTTTTTCTACAGACCAAAGCTCCTTTGTTGCTGTCAAAGGTATAATGTACTTCTTAGTGACGCGAGAACTGTACGATGACACATTACTTTGCTTCGACATCGAGAGTGAAAAGTGGACGAAGGCAATCGAAGGTCCACAAAACATAGTGCGTTACAAGAGAAGATGGGGGTTAATGATCAGCATAGCAGAGCTCAATGACACCGTCTGCTTTGTTGACCTTCACCACCACTCGAATGGGCTGTCTACTTCTCGTCGATGTGCCAACATATGGCTCCTAGAAGATTGTCATAAGGATGTTTGGATCAAGGCGTACACCATCCCCATGGTTGAGTCCACCCATCATTTTACCCCTTTGGGAGTAACACGTGATGGTGGCAAGTTGATCTTCTCACGTGACGGTAACGCAAAAGGACATTCACTCGGGGTCTACGATCCTCACACCCATACATGTAGGACAGTACGAAGACTAGGCAATTTAGTCGGCAGTATCAGCCTTTGCAGTACTTGGACCGCCTCTACCTCAAGTCTCAATCAAGATCTTGAATTCGCACGAGCTGCAGAGCCAGTCCACGCTATTTCTTGAACCGTTCTTCTGAATAACCAGCACAAATTATTAGTGGGGAAATAAGTTATTTTTTGTTTCCTTGAAGATTTATATATCGTTTGTTCGGCCATTGCTGGACTCGTTGGTGAAAGTTTTCATGGCATTATAACATATATTTGTTCACTAGGTGCCTGCATAATTTTTCAAACACATTCAGTTGTTACTATTGTATATATAGTCTCTCTATTTCGAATGTAAGTTTCCATGCAGTCTACTGATATCATTTTCCAATGTATATAAAATATGGATGTTCATTCCTCCACACTGGCTGCCTTGCTGCATAGTATGAATCACATCTATGAATTCTGAGATCATAATGTACCCTCCGTACGTGGGCTCTGTTGAACACAGTTTCACGTACTAGCAATCAAAGAATGATATACTAGTGCCATCTCTGAACCTTGAAATCTCTTGTCTAGCCAATCTGTTGGCTTCTCAGTTCTCAGTTGTAGTAGTTCTTTTCATCCTTTCTATCTATAAAGTTTTCGCAGAGCTCCTGCCGTTCTGTTCAAAAAAATATACTAGTGCCATATATAACAGCTGATAGAAGATGTGCAACAAGATGCATGTGTGTTTGGTGTGGTATCGATCTGTCGTGAGCTTTGTTGTGCCATATATAACAAGACGTTCCAACAAGTTACATGTAGATTTCTAAACTGAAACTGGATGTTCAGATACAATGTCGTTTGAGTGGTCGTTGTGCAGAATCTGGAGGTGGCTGCCGCGTCCAGTCCACAACATCATCCAAAAACCCAGGCCTAATCACGATTAACTTCTCGGCGATCCTCACTCTTTGCGCCGTTCGCCCGTTCCACCATGACCTCATACGGCGCCTGAGTGTCGCCTCAGTCACCTTCCTGCAGCCTTGACCTGCACCGGGCGAAGGCGCTTGCACGTTGCCAATCGAGCTATCTTTGAGATGGTTTCTAGAGCGCCCGTGAAGTTCCTGTGCGTGTCCAAACAATGGTGCGCGCAATGCATGACCCGTTTGTTGTGGTCAGCTACCTTCAAACGGAGAGACCACGACATGCAGCTTAGAGCTTATGGACCTGGACGGCAATGTCTTGAGGGTGATGAATGAAGAACGAACGTTGGCTTTGCCTAGATGACTTGATCTAAAATATGGCTCTGCGGTGACACTTCGTGGGGACATTGTCCTCAAGGATAAAGTTGCTGATCTTTTCTCAATTTCTAATGAGCAAATCTTGTCTGTTGATGATGCTGCTAGAAGTAGATGGCACTTTACTTCCGGAAGATGGTTGCCTGCTGATCTTCAGGTTCAGTTGAGAGAGTTGCATAATATGTTATTTGGGGGTAGCTTTGAATTCTAAAAAGGATACACCTGTGTGGAAAATGACAAAGAATGGGTAGCCAGCTATGGAAAGATAGAATTCGTCTTGCTCTTTTTTTCCCACCACATTAGCGGTAGGCGATGTGGTTTTGAGAATGGACTACTTAACTTTTCCTTTTATGTTCGCACAGCGAATGATTTGTTGTGTTTCGTTATCTCTAAGGTAATAAGATTTGATCCCTTCATTGACCCGCATGGAGAAAAAAAGATCGTTCATTGCCCACATCATTTTTTTGCGGGGAATTGCCTGCACCATTTTGTTATCCTTTGTTGACCAAATAGATGTAAGATTTGTAAACCTCTCCCATTCCAAAGTAATTTGATCCAAAGATCTTTGTTAATTGTCAACGAATGGTAGCGGGTGAGAACAGTATTCTACCTGTCAAATAGACTTTTAAGAGCAGCTCCCATGAAGGACGTTATTTCTACCAGTAAGGCAGATCATCCCTCTTTCTCTTTGGTTTACACACGCAGGTATTTCACTGTTTGTCATTGCTACTGATGAATCAGTGCAAAAGTGTGAAGATAATTAATAGTTAAAACTGTAATTAATTGGGACTGGGCACCCCGTTGCCATCTCTTTTTGCAAAATTAGAGGATAAGCGGATGCATATGCCGCTAGTCCAGGTGTAAAAGTCCATTTGACAAATAGAATAAAGAATAACCAAACTAACTCCTCATGAGGTAGTAAACAATGACACAAAATGGAATAATAACATTTTGAATAATTTAAAGGTAGCACATGAAAAATTTACTTGGAGTGGCAAGGAAATACCACATATAGGTAGTTATGGTGGACACAAATGGCATGGATTTTGGCTCAAGGATTTGGATACACGAGAAGCATTCCCTCTCAGTACAGAGTTTATGCTAGCAAGGTTTATGTAAGCAAACAAGAATAACAACCCGTACACCAAGTTTTATATGACAAACATATTGCAAACGTTATAAGACTTCATACCGTTTTCCTTATTAACCAAACCCTGTTATTAGAAAATATCTAGACCTTTGAGATACCACCGATGCAAACCAAATTTTCAACAATCTTTACGGTAGTTCTTCACTAATAGGCTTAACTCATGTGATGCACAAATTTAATCATGATCTACTTGTTAACTCAAAACAATTGACAAGCATCAAGTTATCCAAATTAGTGATCTACAAGATCAAGCAAGTTTTTTCCTTATACCAATTACCACATTCAACATTTTCTGAACCAACCAAATACCAGTCAATTTATTTCATCAACTCTCCAAACAAATATAAGTGAAGTAAGAGAGTACTTTCTACAAAAGAAACTAATAGCTCTGACAAGAGATACATGAAAACAAAAGCTAAAAGCTGAACATCGCTAGATATGAATACTCAACAAATATAAATGAAGAATTGGAGTATTCTCATGAAAAAGCGGAGCGTGTCTCTCTCCCAATCAAAAATGCTAGGGTCCAGTCAAGATTTATTGAAAATAAAAGTGCAATACTGAAAATAAAAGCACACAGACGCTCTAAGAAAATCACATATGATGTGAAAGAATTAAAATATAGTTTCACTAGAGATGACCTGATAATTTTGCCGATGAAGAAGGGGATGCCTTGGGCATCCCAAGCTTAGACGCTTGAGTCTTCTTGAAATATGCTGGGGAGATCCATGGGAGCCTCCTCAAGCTTAAGCTATTCACTCTTCTTGATCCTATTATATCATCCTTCTCTCTTGACATTTGAAAACTTCCGTCACACCAAACTCAAAGTAGATCTCATTAGAGGGTTAGTGCATAATCAAAAATTCACATATTCTATAAAGACGCAATATGACTTATTACTTTAAACATTAGCTACAGCCACTGATGTTATGTGAAGCTCTTCCACCCAAAAAAGAATTTCACTCAACACTAGTAAAAGAGAGAATGCAAAATAAAGAGGCATAATCTGTCTAAAACAGAACAGTCCGCAAAGACGAATTGTTTCGAGGCACTTACAACGCTCAGATCAAAAAACTTTGAACTAATGAAAGATTCAGACATTCATAAAGATTACACACAAAAATTTTCAGATTTAATTAACAATCTGGTGATTTTAGGAATTTCGTACAGTGAACAACAAAAATCTATTTCTACGCAGCAATCAAAATTAAGCATCATCTTAACATTAGAGGATACTCTTGGCACAACAATGCAAGAAAATAAAGATATAAAGGAGTTGCTACAGAAGTAAACATCCTCCTTGACTCAAATAAAGAAAAATTGCAGAAATAAAAATAATGGGTTGCCTCCCATAAGCGCTTTTCTTTAACGCCTTTTAGCTAGGCACAAAGCATGCATCAAGTATTACCAAATGAAGAAGCATCAACATTGTAGTTTGTTCGAACAATAGAATCATAAGGTGGCTTAATCTTCTTTCTAGGAAAGTTCCATACCTTTCTTGAGAGGAAATTGATATTTTATATTCCCTTCTTTCATATCAATAATAGCACCTACAGTTCTAAGAAAAGGTCTTCGAAGCACAATAGGGCAAGATGGATTGCATTCAATATCCAAGACAATAAAATCAACGGGGACATAATTGTTGTTAACCATGATAAGAACATCATCAATTCTTCCCAAAGGTTTCTTAATAGTAGAATCAGTAAGGTGACCATCTAAGTAACAATTTTCCAAACGTGGTAAATCAAGCATATCATAAAGTCTTTTATGCATAACAGAAATACTAGCACCAAGGTCACACAAAGCATTGCAATCAAAACCATTCAATTTCATTTTAATAATAGGTTCCCACCCATCTTCTAACTTCTTAGGGATAGATACTTCACGTTTCAATTTTTCCTCCCTCACTTGTATGAGGGCATTAGTGATATGTTTAGTGAAAGTCATGTTTATCTCACTTGCCTTAGGACTTCTAGCAAGCTTTTGCAAGAATGTAATTACTTCAAAAAGATTGCAACCATCAAAATCAAAATCATTATCATCAAAGGTGATGGAGCTATTGTCTTCCTTATTACTAGAAATTTCAGCATCTTTATCAAGAACAGTTTCAGAGTTATCAGGCAATTTAGAACATTTTGCAATATAAGTGGAAACATTACTAACACCAATTATCTTTCCATTAATAGTAGGAGGTTTGCTAGCACCTGAGTTTGAAGCATTTTCAGAATTAGTAATAGTATAAACTCTAACAATATTATTCTTTCTAGCATTTTCAGAAGATATGGCTCCTAAAAGATTCTCATAAGAATATTTGGATCAAGGCGTACACGATCCCAATGGCTGACTTCACCTATGATCATTGTACGCCTTTGGGAGTGACACGTGATGGTGGCAAGTTGATTTTCTATTCTACCGTTTACGGAAAAGGACATGCACTCGAAGTAAATGATCCATACACCGACACATGTACAACACTCCGAAAACTAGATGATGTGGCCGACAGTATCAGCCTTTGGGACCCCAGCCTTTGCAGCTTACTTGGACCGCCTCTTCTCAACCAAAATCTTTAACTCGCAGGACCTGCTGAGATGGAGAAATAAGTTTTCTTTTTGTGACCTCAGAGATGGAGACAGGTATATATCATTTGTTCGGCCATTGCTGGACTTGTTGGTGATTTTTTTCATGGCCTTTTTACTGTTTGTTGCCGCCATATATCTGTCTACTTGTGTCCATCTCAATAGTTAGTTCAATAATAGTTTGTGCCTTGCCTAGATTTTTTTTCCTATATGATTACCCCTCCGTGGGCTCTGGGCTGTGTACAAACCCAGTGTAATGCACCAGCAAATCAAGTACTGTGATATACTAGTGCCATATCAGCTGATAGATGATCTGCAACAAGAACTGTGTTTGTTAGTTTGCAACAACAAAAAAGATGTGTGTTTGTTGTGGTATCGATCTATAGTACTGTGCTGCTCTCTTCCGAGAAAATTACATGCGTGTCATCGAGAATTAATCTAGTCGGGTCCAGACATGCAATTTCGGATACCACTCACGTTTTAGAGGCAAGTTTCAGTTCTGCATCAAACAATGGTGCTCCTGCTTCACAGCAGACATGACGGGATTCATCTCATACTGCAGATTTCAACAAGTTGCATCTATAAAGGGGCAGATGTTTATAGACTGAAACTCGTGTTCAGATACAATATCTCTGAAAGAGAGAACGTCCGTTCCCTTTGCTTGATGCCTCTCGGGCCATTAATTGGTGACAATATTGGCCCGTTCGTCCATCCGATCTTGCAGCTTCCAAAACACAGACCTAATGGCGATCTACTTCTCGGCGATCCTCATCCTTTGTGCCGTTCCACCATGACCCCATACGGCTCCCCATCCTGCAGCCGCGACCTGCACCGAGACAAGGCGTTGGCATGTTGCCGATGGAGCTTATCTTTGAGATCCTTTGTAGGACGCCCGTGAAGTTCCTGCGCGTGTCCAAACAATGGTGTTCTTGGCCGAGTGTGGACAATGGGGTCTGAGCTTATAGTAGCACTTTATTTTGACTAATTAAAAAAATCATATTTTTAAATTCTACAAACTTTTGAAGAAAATATGTATGTACTCCCTCCGTTCGGAAAAGGATGTCACAGAAATGAACTATAGATAGACCATTTCTGTGACATCCTTTTCCGAACGGAGGGAGTAGTTAATGTTGTATTCTATCAATGTGTAAAATTTCAACAAGAAATATATTATATTTTTATCTACACAAAAATGAAAAAATCTGGCATTTGAAGCAGTGAACGTGCAAAATACAAACTCTCCCAATTATGTGATTTTTTTTGTTTTTGATAATTCAAAATATGATTTCTAAATTGGTGAAAATAAGGTGCTCCCTACAGCTCGGGCTCTATATGTGATTTCATGTTCTTGGCCCAGCTTTCACCGATGAGCACAAATATCGGTCGTATGCATGACCTGTTTGTCGTCGTCCGCTAACGAATCTTACTTAATGGACTTGGACGGCAATGTCGTGAGGGTGATGAATGAAGAGCAAACGTGGCTTTACTTTATTTTTGGGAAAAACTTCCGGTCTACTTAGCAACTTTCAAGGTATAATACAAGAATTAGCAAAAATTAGATTCTGATCCTTAGACCATCAAACGGATATGAGGCCAAAAATGTGCCACGGTCATCGCCTCTAAGTCCGCAGAAGACGAGACAGATCAACATCTCTGACGGTAGGCACAAAAACATATTGCCAATCCTCCTCCAGACATCTGTGCTAACAAAGGGGTACGGAATAATCTCGTTAACACCTTTAACCCGGACTATAGGTTGTTGTCCACGAGCGTGGATGATCTGATCTAACATGTTGTTCCTGAGAAAATAGGATAATCTTATATGGATCGAGATAGATACCATATCGCATTATCGATAGCTCCAGTCTTATAGGTATATGCCTTTGAAGCTAATAGAAGATGGTGATAAACTAATTTTGCATTGTGCCATGGGTTCATCGAGTGGGAGAAACGCTTCTAGTCTAGATCCTCGCACTAAAGCATGCACGCCGCTATTCAAACTAGACGAAGGTGTGGATCGAATAGGCTTCGTAGCTTGTACTTAGATTTTGGTCTCAACAAAGGTTTAGTGTCAACTTATATGTCCGGTTAATTTTGAACTTTTTTTTGAATGATGTGGCGTTGCCAACATACATTTATTTTGCTCCGATACAGTTGGACCCGATCGTCAAAAAACTTTATGATGACTTTTGCAGGTTGCTACTGTAGCAAGATTGTATACCTTTTATTTGTTATTTGGAAAAGGACAATAGTCAATATCGTATCATGTCTATGTAGTATTATCTCCGTTCCATAATATTTTGTCGTAGTTTTGGTTTTTTGGGGAATTTAAATAATAATTCTCCCATAGATTAAAATGAACCATACAAAAGACTGTGATATTATCTTAAAAAAAAAAACCTAGACCATTCTCTGGTGAATATGTTTTATATGATGTAATCAAATCCAGTTTTCATGATGTCAAATACACTTTTCTATGTTCGATGGTTGTAATTATTTACGATTTAAGCGAGCAAATGATATCATTTAGAAATTAGTATGTTTAATATCTCTATAACCAATTTTGGACACATTGGCCTTAAGATGATGCCCTCACATTTGTGAGGGCCACCTGGCTAGTTAATTAAAAAGAAGTGGAAATTTGTTGGTTAATTAGCATGAAACGGGCCTAAAACCAAATTAATACCCGACATGACCATCATGAAACACGACCGTCGCGAGGGCACACGCAGTCAACTTGGGTACCAACACAACCTGCACACACCACCACCAAAACTAGAGTCGTCGACCATTAGGCATTAGCCCGGCCAACATCACTATCGGAATACGATAGTTAGTCACATGCCTATTTTTCACAGGAAGAATACAACAGGCACACACATCTTAATTTCTTGTCACCACAAAAATCCAGACAGATCAATCAACTCCCATTGCGGGATGCCATGGTTGATGCATCACTCTCCACCGGTGCTTTCTCTGATTAAAACCGTGGGTTTGGCAAACCATGATCCGGCAATGGCGTTTTGATATCTAACGGCGAATGTTACCTACAACAGTGGTGTACCACAGCAGGACGTAGGCATAGGTTGATGGGCGCCCTGGCGTGGCACAAGGTGGTACACGCAGTGGCGGAGTTTGCACACATTGCGTGGAGGGGGGGGGGGGGGGGGGGGGGGGGGGGGGGGGCATGCGGGCTTAAGGGCTGGGAGGGGGGAGCACCGCCCCCTGCCTCTCATGTGGCTCCGCCATTGGATGCAGAGGGAGAAAGGTAGCGCCTCGTCACGTGCATGTGGATGCAAGCCGGCATCCTACACCTGCTCACCAACATGATCAACCTCCTCTTCATCGGCCTCCACCTCGAGCAGCGGATATAATAATTACTCGCTGATGAGGTCAAGTTTATGTTAAGACACATTTATTGGACCATGAAGATTGATATGAATGACTCAATTACCTCTGGTAAATTAATTTTCCTGCATGTAGTTAGGATCGGAGCGGTCTGTTCGTGCGTTGCCTGTATTTTTTTATATGATTACCCCTCCGTGGGCTCTGTTGAAACCCAGTTTCATGTACCAGCAAATCAAATACTGTGATATACTGCCACATGCCTATAGCATAGCAGCTGATGCAAGATGTGTGTTTGTTGTGGTATCGATCTATACTGTGATGCTCTTTTGGGAGAAATTTACATGCGTGTCATCGACAATCTAGTAGGGTCCAAACATGAAATTTCGGTTTAAAGAGTAGCACTCATGTTTTAGAGACAAGTTTCAGTTCTGCATCAAACAATGGTGCTCCTACTTTACAGCAGACATGACGGGATTCATCTATTACTGCAGATTTCAACAAGTTGTATCTATGAAGGGGCAGATGTTTATAGACTGAAACTCAGCATCTGGAGATGAGAATGTCTGTTCTCTTTGCTTGATGCCTCTCGGGCCCATTAATCGATGACAATATTGGCCCGTTGGTTCATCCGTGCGTGCAGCTTCCAAAACCCAGACCTAATGGCGATCTACCTCTCGGCGATCCTCATCCTTTGTGCCGTTCCACCATGACCTCATACGGCTCCCTGAGCGTCGCCTCATTCGCCATCCTGCAGCCACGACCTGCACCGGGAGAGGCGTTGGCATGTTGCCGATCGAGTTCATCTTTGAGATCCTTTGTAGGACGCCCGTGAAGTTTGAGTGTCCAAAGAATGGTGTTATTGGCCGAGTGTGGATAAATGGTTCTCGAGCTCAGAATAGCACTTTATTTTGAGTAATTGAAGAATCCTATTTATGCTTTCCGGTTCTTGGACCACCTTTCTCTGATTTCTGAATTGGTCCAAATAAAGTGCTCCCTAAATCTCGGTCATATGCATGATCAGTTTGTCATCGTCAGCTATCCAACCTTACCTTATGGACTTGGACAGCAAGATCGTGAGGGTGATGAATGAAGGGCGAACGCGGCTTTAGTTTAGTTTTTGGGAAAAACTTCCGGTCTATTTAACAACACTCAATGTACTCCATCCGATTCATAAAAAGTGTCGTGGAAAATGAGCTTGTCTAGTACAACTCCATAGACCACCTAACGGCAACTATAATCACCATAGCGAGCCAAAAATGTGTCACTGTCATCGCCTCTAAGGCTCTAAGGCCACATGAGACGAGGCATATCATCATCTCTGACGGGAGGCAGAAAACATATTGCCAATAGGAATTCCTTGCCAATACTCCTCGAGAGAGCTGCTAACAAAGGGGTGCAGAATAATCCCGTTAACGCCTTTAACCCAGGTATAGGTTGTTGTCCACGAGCCTGGATGATATGATCTAACATATTGCTCCTGAGAAAATAGGATAATATTGTATGGATCGAGATGTTTACGATATCGATAGCTCCAGCCACTTATAAGTACATGCCTTTGGTGTTAATAGAAGATGGTGATAAACTGATTTTGCATTGTACCATGGGTTCAGGAGTGGGAAAATGCTTCTAGTCTAAGATCCTCGCACTACAGCATGCACGCCCCTATTGAAATGAGACGAAGGCGTGGATCCAATAGGCCATCACAGCTTGCACTTGGATCGTTTAGTCTCAACAAAGGTTCAGTGTCAACGCATATGTCCGATTAATTTGAACTTTTCTTTTTAATAATGACCTTGCCAACATACATTTATTTTGTTCCGGTACAGTTGGACCCCGTCGTCAAAAAACTGTATGATCCCTTTTGCAGCTTGTTACTGTAGCAAGATTGTATACCTTTTATTTGTTACTTGGAAAAGGAAAATATTCGATGTCGTATCGTGTCTATGTAGTATACCAGTATTCCCTCCATTCCATAATATTTGTCGTCGTTTTGGTTTAAATTGAACTAAAAACTAAGAAAAAATTATGGAACGAAGGTAGTGCTTATTAGTTATTGGAGTATTAGTCGCGGGCTCTCACGGCCCAAAGTTGGCATGGCCTCTCTCGTCGCTCCCACTGTATGAGAGCGATCGCTTCTTTACAAAGCTATTTCTCAGAAGAAAAAAATGTACAGAGCTAAACGTGGATCGAGTTAACCAGAAAACTTCTTTACAAAGCTAAACGTGGATAAAATGTAGATCGTTGTTAGTAGTGACAGCGAACTTAGTTCTGAAAGCTGTTTGGGACCATAGCCCATAGGTGGAAAATTGGAAATGGAACGCATGGTTGAGAAAGTGACAAGAGGCGTTTGGTTGGGGTTTGCCGCGGCAGCAGGCAGCCGCGCATCAGGCCGGGCCCAACCACATGCCACGACCAGAACATATGTGTGGTCTTCATCAACTCACTAGCTTTGGTGCGACTCGTGACTTATATGAGTAGCATGTTCCGGCACCAATAAATTGGATGCAACCAATTCTCAAAACAAAAACAAAAAAATGGATGCAAAAGTCAATTCTGATACTAGCATGGACGTGATAAGAGTGATGAATACAGGAGGAATTATCTCGGACCGGCTGCCGCTATCCATGAGGAATGTACCATGCTTTGTCGTAATTTATCTAAGATTATATTATTTCATGGTCATAGGGAAGATAATATGGCTGCACATGTTCTAGCTAGTCGTTCAGATGGCCCTTTGTCGATTGTCTGGCAAGAGGAGCTCCCTGATTTTCTTGTTGGTGTACTAGCGGATGATGTATCTCTTTTGCCTAATTAATAAAATCTACGGTGATGGCTTTCCCTAAAAAAATGATGTACTCACTCCGTCCTCAAATAAGTGGACGTTTAGCATTCAATTTTTTTCACAAAAGAGTGTACTTCTACCTTCCCAATGCATTTAAAAGTAGATTATAATTCTTCTCTCTCATCGCACTAGAATCAAGCACAAGGAGCCAAAGAAACTTTCCGTTAGACAAATACTATGTATCGTGAAAACCTTTAGACAAATACTATGTATCGTGAAAACCTAAAATGTAGTTCGGGCTACATGGAGCCCGTCTTTAAAAAAAATTGAAATCGACATTTTTTTGAGTTTCCAAATATCGCAAATAAATTTCTGGATGTAAAAATTGTCAAGATCTACAATTATGCAAATTTTATCTACAAATTCGTTGTATTTTGGGCTGCACCAAACAAAGACAAGTGAGTGGATCTGGATGGTGAACAATACAAAGATTCAAAATTTTGAAAATTTCTCCAATTTGTCATTTTTGTACAGCCCAAAATATAATGAATTTGAAGGTAAATTTCACACGTTTGTAGATCTTGACACTATCTACATCTGTGATTTTCGTCGTGATTTTTGGAAACTCAAAAATATCATTTTTGATTTGTTTCAAAAAAGGGTTCCATGAAGGACGTTATTTCTACCAGTAAGGCAGATCATCCCTCTTTCTCTTTGGTTTACACACGCAGGTATTTCACTGTTTGTCATTGCTACTGATGAATCAGTGCAAAAGTGTGAAGATAATTAATAGTTAAAACTGTAATTAATTGGGACTGGGCACCCCGTTGCCATCTCTTTTTGCAAAATTAGAGGATAAGCGGATGCATATGCCGCTAGTCCAGGTGTAAAAGTCCATTTGACAAATAGAATAAAGAATAACCAAACTAACTCCTCATGAGGTAGTAAACAATGACACAAAATGGAATAATAACATTTTGAATAATTTAAAGGTAGCACATGAAAAATTTACTTGGAGTGGCAAGGAAATACCACATATAGGTAGTTATGGTGGACACAAATGGCATGGATTTTGGCTCAAGGATTTGGATACACGAGAAGCATTCCCTCTCAGTACAGAGTTTAGGCTAGCAAGGTTTATGTAAGCAAACAAGAATAACAACCCGTACACCAAGTTTTATATGACAAACATATTGCAAACGTTATAAGACTTCATACCGTCTTCCTTATTAACCAAACCCTGTTATTAGAAAATATCTAGACCTTTGAGATACCACCGATGCAAACCAAATTTTCAACAATCTTTACGGTAGTTCTTCACTAATAGGCTTAACTCATGTGATGCACAAATTTAATCATGATCTACTTGTTAACTCAAAACAATTGACAAGCATCAAGTTATCCAAATTAGTGATCTACAAGATCAAGCAAGTTTTTTCCTTATACCAATTACCACATTCAACATTTTCTGAACCAACCAAATACCAGTCAATTTATTTCATCAACTCTCCAAACAAATATAAGTGAAGTAAGAGAGTACTTTCTACAAAAGAAAACTAATAGCTCTGACAAGAGATACATGAAAACAAAAGCTAAAAGCTGAACATCGCTAGATATGAATACTCAACAAATATAAATGAAGAATTGGAGTATTCTCATGAAAAAGCGGAGCGTGTCTCTCTCCCAATCAAAAATGCTAGGGTCCAGTCAAGATTTATTGAAAATAAAAGTGCAATACTGAAAATAAAAGCACACAGACGCTCTAAGAAAAGCACATATGATGTGAAAGAATTAAAATATAGTTTCACTAGAGATGACCTGATAATTTTGCCGATGAAGAAGGGGATGCCTTGGGCATCCCAAGCTTAGACGCTTGAGTCTTCTTGAAATATGCTGGGGAGATCCATGGGAGCCTCCTCAAGCTTAAGCTATTCACTCTTCTTGATCCTATTATATCATCCTTCTCTCTTGACATTTGAAAACTTCCGTCACACCAAACTCAAAGTAGATCTCATTAGAGGGTTAGTGCATAATCAAAAATTCACATATTCTATAAAGACGCAATATGACTTATTACTTTAAACATTAGCTACAGCCACTGATGTTATGTAAAGCTCTTCCACCCAAAAAAGAATTTCACTCAACACTAGTAAAAGAGAGAATGCAAAATAAAGAGGCATAATCTGTCTAAAACAGAACAGTCCGCAAAGACGAATTGTTTCGAGGCACTTACAACGCTCAGATCAAAAAACTTTGAACTAATGAAAGATTCAGACATTCATAAAGATTACACACAAAAATTTTCAGATTTAATTAACAATCTGGTGATTTTAGGAATTTCGTACAGTGAACAAAAAAATCTATTTCTGCGCAGCAATCAAAATTAAGCATCATCTTAACATTAGAGGATACTCTTGGCACAACAATGCAAGAAAATAAAGATACAAAGGAGTTGCTACAGAAGTAAACATCCTCCTTGACTCAAATAAAGAAAAATTGCAGAAATAAAAATAATGGGTTGCCTCCCATAAGCGCTTTTCTTTAACGCCTTTTAGCTAGGCACAAAGCATGCATCAAGTATTACCAAATGAAGAAGCATCAACATTGTAGTTTGTTCGAACAATAGAATCATAAGGTGGCTTAATCTTCTTTCTAGGAAAGTTCCATACCTTTCTTGAGAGGAAATTGATATTTTATATTCCCTTCTTTCATATCAATAATAGCACCTACAGTTCTAAGAAAAGGTCTTCGAAGCACAATAGGGCAAGATGGATTGCATTCAATATCCAAGACAATAAAATCAACGGGGACATAATTGTTGTTAACCATGATAAGAACATCATCAATTCTTCCCAAAGGTTTCTTAATAGTAGAATCAGTAAGGTGACCATCTAAGTAACAATTTTCCAAACGTGGTAAATCAAGCATATCATAAAGTCTTTTATGCATAACAGAAATACTAGCACCAAGGTCACACAAAGCATTGCAATCAAAACCATTCAATTTCATTTTAATAATAGGTTCCCACCCATCTTCTAACTTCTTAGGGATAGATACTTCACGTTTCAATTTTTCCTCCCTCACTTGTATGAGGGCATTAGTGATATGTTTAGTGAAAGTCATGTTTATCTCACTTGCCTTAGGACTTCTAGCAAGCTTTTGCAAGAATGTAATTACTTCAAAAAGATTGCAACCATCAAAATCAAAATCATTATCATCAAAGGTGATGGAGCTATTGTCTTCCTTATTACTAGAAATTTCAGCATCTTTATCAAGAACAGTTTCAGAGTTATCAGGCAATTTAGAACATTTTGCAATATAAGTGGAAACATTACTAACACCAATTATCTTTCCATTAATAGTAGGAGGTTTGCTAGCACCTGAGTTTGAAGCATTTTCAGAATTAGTAATAGTATAAACTCTAACAATATTATTCTTTCTAGCATTTTCAGAAGATATGGCTCCTAAAAGATTCTCATAAGAATATTTGGATCAAGGCGTACACGATCCCAATGGCTGACTTCACCTATGATCATTGTACGCCTTTGGAGTGACACGTGATGGTGGCAAGTTGATTTTCTATTCTACCGTTTACGGAAAAGGACATGCACTCGAAGTAAATGATCCATACACCGACACATGTACAACACTCCGAAAACTAGATGATGTGGCCGACAGTATCAGCCTTTGGGACCCCAGCCTTTGCAGCTTACTTGGACCGCCTCTTCTCAACCAAAATCTTTAACTCGCAGGACCTGCTGAGATGGAGAAATAAGTTTTCTTTTTGTGACCTCAGAGATGGAGACAGGTATATATCATTTGTTCGGCCATTGCTGGACTTGTTGGTGATTTTTTTCATGGCCTTTTTACTGTTTGTTGCCGCCATATATCTGTCTACTTGTGTCCATCTCAATAGTTAGTTCAATAATAGTTTGTGCCTTGCCTAGATTTTTTTCCTATATGATTACCCCTCCGTGGGCTCTGGGCTGTGTACAAACCCAGTGTAATGCACCAGCAAATCAAGTACTGTGATATACTAGTGCCATATCAGCTGATAGATGATCTGCAACAAGAACTGTGTTTGTTAGTTTGCAACAACAAAAAAGATGTGTGTTTGTTGTGGTATCGATCTATAGTACTGTGCTGCTCTCTTCCGAGAAAATTACATGCGTGTCATCGAGAATTAATCTAGTCGGGTCCAGACATGCAATTTCGGATACCACTCACGTTTTAGAGGCAAGTTTCAGTTCTGCATCAAACAATGGTGCTCCTGCTTCACAGCAGACATGACGGGATTCATCTCATACTGCAGATTTCAACAAGTTGCATCTATAAAGGGGCAGATGTTTATAGACTGAAACTCGTGTTCAGATACAATATCTCTGAAAGAGAGAACGTCCGTTCCCTTTGCTTGATGCCTCTCGGGCCATTAATTGGTGACAATATTGGCCCGTTCGTCCATCCGATCTTGCAGCTTCCAAAACACAGACCTAATGGCGATCTACTTCTCGGCGATCCTCATCCTTTGTGCCGTTCCACCATGACCCCATACGGCTCCCCATCCTGCAGCCGCGACCTGCACCGAGACAAGGCGTTGGCATGTTGCCGATGGAGCTTATCTTTGAGATCCTTTGTAGGACGCCCGTGAAGTTCCTGCGCGTGTCCAAACAATGGTGTTCTTGGCCGAGTGTGGACAATGGGGTCTGAGCTTATAGTAGCACTTTATTTTGACTAATTAAAAAAATCATATTTTTAAATTCTACAAACTTTTGAAGAAAATATGTATGTACTCCCTCCGTTCGGAAAAGGATGTCACAGAAATGAACTATAGATAGACCATTTCTGTGACATCCTTTTCCGAACGGAGGAGTAGTTAATGTTGTATTCTATCAATGTGTAAAATTTCAACAAGAAATATATTATATTTTTATCTACACAAAAATGAAAAAATCTGGCATTTGAAGCAGTGAACGTGCAAAATACAAACTCTCCCAATTATGTGATTTTTTTGTTTTGATAATTCAAAATATGATTTCTAAATTGGTGAAAATAAGGTGCTCCCTACAGCTCGGGCTCTATATGTGATTTCATGTTCTTGGCCCAGCTTTCACCGATGAGCACAAATATCGGTCGTATGCATGACCTGTTTGTCGTCGTCCGCTAACGAATCTTACTTAATGGACTTGGACGGCAATGTCGTGAGGGTGATGAATGAAGAGCAAACGTGGCTTTACTTTATTTTTGGGAAAAACTTCCGGTCTACTTAGCAACTTTCAAGGTATAATACAAGAATTAGCAAAAATTAGATTCTGATCCTTAGACCATCAAACGGATATGAGGCCAAAAATGTGCCACGGTCATCGCCTCTAAGTCCGCAGAAGACGAGACAGATCAACATCTCTGACGGTAGGCACAAAAACATATTGCCAATCCTCCTCCAGACATCTGTGCTAACAAAGGGGTACGGAATAATCTCGTTAACACCTTTAACCCGGACTATAGGTTGTTGTCCACGAGCGTGGATGATCTGATCTAACATGTTGTTCCTGAGAAAATAGGATAATCTTATATGGATCGAGATAGATACCATATCGCATTATCGATAGCTCCAGTCTTATAGGTATATGCCTTTGAAGCTAATAGAAGATGGTGATAAACTAATTTTGCATTGTGCCATGGGTTCATCGAGTGGGAGAAACGCTTCTAGTCTAGATCCTCGCACTAAAGCATGCACGCCGCTATTCAAACTAGACGAAGGTGTGGATCGAATAGGCTTCGTAGCTTGTACTTAGATTTTGGTCTCAACAAAGGTTTAGTGTCAACTTATATGTCCGGTTAATTTTGAACTTTTTTTTGAATGATGTGGCGTTGCAACATACATTTATTTTGCTCCGATACAGTTGGACCCGATCGTCAAAAACTTTATGATGACTTTTGCAGGTTGCTACTGTAGCAAGATTGTATACCTTTTATTTGTTATTTGGAAAAGGACAATAGTCAATATCGTATCATGTCTATGTAGTATTATCTCCGTTCCATAATATTTTGTCGTAGTTTTGGTTTTTTGGGGAATTTAAATAATAATTCTCTTAGATTAAAATGAACCATACAAAAGACTGTGATATTATCTTAAAAAAAAAAAACCTAGACCATTCTCTGGTGAATATGTTTTATATGATGTAATCAAATCCAGTTTTCATGATGTCAAATACACTTTTCTATGTTCGATGGTTGTAATTATTTACGATTTAAGCGAGCAAATGATATCATTTAGAAATTAGTATGTTTAATATCTCTATAACCAATTTTGGACACATTGGCCTTAAGATGATGCCCTCACATTTGTGAGGGCCACCTGGCTAGTTAATTAAAAAGAAGTGGAAATTTGTTGGTTAATTAGCATGAAACGGGCCTAAAACCAAATTAATACCCGACATGACCATCATGAAACACGACCGTCGCGAGGGCACACACAGTCAACTTGGGTACCAACACAACCTGACACACCACCACCAAAACTAGAGTCGTCGACCATTAGGCATTAGCCCGGCCAACATCACTATCGGAATACGATAGTTAGTCACATGCCTATTTTTCACAGGAAGAATACAACAGGCACACACATCTTAATTCTTGTCACCACAAAAATCCAGACAGATCAATCAACTCCCATTGCGGGATGCCATGGTTGATGCATCACTCTCCACCGGTGCTTTCTCTGATTAAAACCGTGGTTTGGCAAACCATGATCCGGCAATGGCGTTTTGATATCTAACGGCGAATGTTACCTACAACAGTGGTGTACCACAGCAGGACGTAGGCATAGGTTGATGGGCGCCCTGGCGTGGCACAAGGTGGTACACGCAGTGGCGGAGTTTGCACACATTGCGTGGAGGGGGGGGGGGGGGGGGGGGGGGGCATGCGGGCTTAAGGGCTGGGAGGGGGAGCACCGCCCCCTGCCTTCATGTGGCTCGCCATTGGATGCAGAGGGAGAAAGGTAGCGCCTCGTCACGTGCATGTGGATGCAAGCCGGCATCCTACACCTGCTCACCAACATGATCAACCTCTCTTCATCGGCCTCCACCTCGAGCAGCGGATATAATAATTACTCGCTGATGAGGTCAAGTTTATGTTAAGACATTTATTGGACCATGAAGATTGATATGAATGACTCAATTACCTCTGGTAAATTAATTTTCCTGCATGTAGTTAGGATCGGAGCGGTCTGTTCGTGCGTTGCCTGTATTTTTTTATATGATTACCCCTCCGTGGGCTCTGTTGAAACCAGTTTCATGTACCAGCAAATCAAATACTGTGATATACTGCCACATGCCTATAGCATAGCAGCTGATGCAAGATGTGTGTTTGTTGTGGTATCGATCTATACTGTGATGCTCTTTTGGGAGAAATTTACATGCGTGTCATCGACAATCTAGTAGGGTCCAAACATGAAATTTCGGTTTAAAGAGTAGCACTCATGTTTTAGAGACAAGTTTCAGTTCTGCATCAAACAATGGTGCTCCTACTTTACAGCAGACATGACGGGATTCATCTATTACTGCAGATTTCAACAAGTTGTATCTATGAAGGGGCAGATGTTTATAGACTGAAACTCAGCATCTGGAGATGAGAATGTCTGTTCTCTTTGCTTGATGCCTCTCGGGCCCATTAATCGATGACAATATTGGCCCGTTGGTTCATCCGTGCGTGCAGCTTCCAAAACCCAGACCTAATGGCGATCTACCTCTCGGCGATCCTCATCCTTTGTGCCGTTCCACCATGACCTCATACGGCTCCCTGAGCGTCGCCTCATTCGCCATCCTGCAGCCACGACCTGCACCGGGAGAGGCGTTGGCATGTTGCCGATCGAGTTCATCTTTGAGATCCTTTGTAGGACGCCCGTGAAGTTTGAGTGTCCAAAGAATGGTGTTATTGGCCGAGTGTGGATAAATGGTTCTCGAGCTCAGAATAGCACTTTATTTTGAGTAATTGAAGAATCCTATTTATGCTTTCCGGTTCTTGGACCACCTTTCTCTGATTTCTGAATTGGTCCAAATAAAGTGCTCCCTAAATCTCGGTCATATGCATGATCAGTTTGTCATCGTCAGCTATCCAACCTTACCTTATGGACTTGGACAGCAAGATCGTGAGGGTGATGAATGAAGGGCGAACGCGGCTTTAGTTTAGTTTTTGGGAAAAACTTCCGGTCTATTTAACAACACTCAATGTACTCCATCCGATTCATAAAAAGTGTCGTGGAAAATGAGCTTGTCTAGTACAACTCCATAGACCACCTAACGGCAACTATAATCACCATAGCGAGCCAAAAATGTGTCACTGTCATCGCCTCTAAGGCTCTAAGGCCACATGAGACGAGGCATATCATCATCTCTGACGGGAGGCAGAAAACATATTGCCAATAGGAATTCCTTGCCAATACTCCTCGAGAGAGCTGCTAACAAGGGGTGCAGAATAATCCCGTTAACGCCTTTAACCCAGGTATAGGTTGTTGTCCACGAGCCTGGATGATATGATCTAACATATTGCTCCTGAGAAAATAGGATAATATTGTATGGATCGAGATGTTTACGATATCGATAGCTCCAGCCACTTATAAGTACATGCCTTTGGTGTTAATAGAAGATGGTGATAAACTGATTTTGCATTGTACCATGGGTTCAGGAGTGGGAAAATGCTTCTAGTCTAAGATCCTCGCACTACAGCATGCACGCCCCTATTGAAATGAGACGAAGGCGTGGATCCAATAGGCCATCACAGCTTGCACTTGGATCGTTTAGTCTCAACAAAGGTTCAGTGTCAACGCATATGTCCGATTAATTTGAACTTTTCTTTTTAATAATGACCTTGCCAACATACATTTATTTTGTTCCGGTACAGTTGGACCCCGTCGTCAAAAAACTGTATGATCCCTTTTGCAGCTTGTTACTGTAGCAAGATTGTATACCTTTTATTTGTTACTTGGAAAAGGAAAATATTCGATGTCGTATCGTGTCTATGTAGTATACCAGTATTCCCTCCATTCCATAATATTTGTCGTCGTTTTGGTTTAAATTGAACTAAAAACTAAGAAAAAATTATGGAACGAAGGTAGTGCTTATTAGTTATTGGAGTATTAGTCGCGGGCTCTCACGGCCCAAAGTTGGCATGGCCTCTCTCGTCGCTCCCACTGTATGAGAGCGATCGCTTCTTTACAAAGCTATTTCTCAGAAGAAAAAAATGTACAGAGCTAAACGTGGATCGAGTTAACCAGAAAACTTCTTTACAAAGCTAAACGTGGATAAAATGTAGATCGTTGTTAGTAGTGACAGCGAACTTAGTTCTGAAAGCTGTTTGGGACCATAGCCCATAGGTGGAAAATTGGAAATGGAACGCATGGTTGAGAAAGTGACAAGAGGCGTTTGGTTGGGGTTTGCCGCGGCAGCAGGCAGCCGCGCATCAGGCCGGGCCCAACCACATGCCACGACCAGAACATATGTGTGGTCTTCATCAACTCACTAGCTTTGGTGCGACTCGTGACTTATATGAGTAGCATGTTCCGGCACCAATAAATTGGATGCAACCAATTCTCAAAACAAAAACAAAAAAATGGATGCAAAAGTCAATTCTGATACTAGCATGGACGTGATAAGAGTGATGAATACAGGAGGAAATTATCTCGGACCGGCTGCCGCTATCCATGAGAATGTACCATGCTTTGTCGTAATTTATCTAAGATTATATTATTTCATGGTCATAGGGAAGATAATATGGCTGCACATGTTCTAGCTAGTCGTTCAGATGGCCCTTTGTCGATTGTCTGGCAAGAGGAGCTCCCTGATTTTCTTGTTGGTGTACTAGCGGATGATGTATCTCTTTTGCCTAATTAATAAAATCTACGGTGATGGCTTTCCCTAAAAAAATGATGTACTCACTCCGTCCTCAAATAAGTGGACGTTTAGCATTCAATTTTTTTCACAAAAGAGTGTACTTCTACCTTCCCAATGCATTTAAAAGTAGATTATAATTCTTCTCTCTCATCGCACTAGAATCAAGCACAAGGAGCCAAAGAAACTTTCCGTTAGACAAATACTATGTATCGTGAAAACCTTTAGACAAATACTATGTATCGTGAAAACCTAAAATGTAGTTCGGGCTACATGGAGCCCGTCTTTAAAAAAATTGAAATCGACATTTTTTTGAGTTTCCAAATATCGCAAATAAATTTCTGGATGTAAAAATTGTCAAGATCTACAATTATGCAAATTTTATCTACAAATTCGTTGTATTTTGGGCTGCACCAAACAAAGACAAGTGAGTGGATCTGGATGGTGAACAATACAAAGATTCAAAATTTTGAAAATTTCTCCAATTTGTCATTTTTGTACAGCCCAAAATATAATGAATTTGAAGGTAAATTTCACACGTTTGTAGATCTTGACACTATCTACATCTGTGATTTTCGTCGTGATTTTTGGAAACTCAAAAATATCATTTTTGATTTGTTTCAAAAAGGGTTCCATGTAGCCGGGTTCCATTTGTCCACTCTCCTATGTATCGATTTTGACTATAAAGAAACCAAAAAAGAACCATTCGAATAATTAACATTTTAAATTCAATGAACTGAAATACATACAATGACAAAAAAAAACGTTTACACGATAATTACCAGAACGGATACCAACAACGGAGAAAGATTTGCGTACGCATTGACTGGCGATACGACTAATATTGTCGTATTCTTGGTGGCGAGATCGAGCAATAGCCCTGGCAACAACACTATTCTTAAGGATGCTTGGTGTTCTTGAGATCAACTAGCTGAAGAGAAACACAGCAAAGTAATGAAATAAGCATGTAAAATCTTGAACTAATAAGCAAGACAGCACTGATTTCTTCAAAAGAGCATGAGGAATATTATTCGGACCGTATATATTATTCGGGCTGCTCCCCAAATTTATTTATTTTAGAGCGAAGCTGGCTTATTGGCTGAGGAATATTAATTCGTGGTGGAGCACGGGAGACCAATCATTTCCCGCGACGGCGACGCGATCCCCGATGCGGCGAACCCGACCCGGTCATCAGAATTCAGAGCTGCGTACCTCCAACGCGACCCTTCGCACAAGCGTGGTGGCCCCCTACCCCGACATTCAAGCGCCAAACGCCAAGCCGAAAGATGGATGGATAATGCCTCGAACCCGCGCGCGCCGTCCACCGCTTCCTCCTCTACTCGCACTGGCTGCAGCGTGGGCCCACGTAGGGTTCGTCAGGTTTTTATATGTGGTAGAGAGGGAATTTATCGTGTAGGCAAATATTCTCCATGGATATGGAACGCGTTTGCTTTTGGTCGTGCACAAATTCGTTGGCCAATTTTTGGGAATATTTACGGCCGAGTTGGCGGGGAATCAGTAACAGGTTCGGTAGATCAGCTAAAAAATGCAAGGAAACAAATCTCGCACTGCCTTTTTAGGTAGCAGGGATGAAAGCTTTCCATGGTCAAAAAGATGGAAACATCTCCGATCCCACCAAAATACGAGACACCCGTGCAAATTCTCATTCCGGTGTGTACTTCGTGTTTCCTGCAAAATCAACCTGTGTTTTCTTCTTGAGAAAAAAAGTTAGGGAGGAACAAAAAAGGTTTGTCGAAAAGGAATATTGGAAAAACGCCATGGAATAAATTCCAGCTACCGGAAAGAGGGGAAAAGTGCCTTCCCCAGAAGGCCAAATACTTTGCTACCAAGCAAAGAATCCAAAGCGGTGGAACAGAAAAAAAGTCAAAAGAGCTCTCGCGGCCGAGCTCACGCACGGCCGCCGCCGCCGGCACCTGATCTCCCGCCTCCGGCTCGGCCGAGCGCAGATCCGGAACGCTCCCGGCGTCCTCTCTCCTTCCATCCAGAAGCCCAGCGCCGTCTTCGCCGGGGCCGCAGCAGCCGTCGTCCTCCTCGGCCCGAGCTCCGACCTCGAGCCTCCTCCCCCCGTGCCGCTCCCCAGGCGGCACCGGGGACTCAGCACCGCCACCTCCAGGCCCTCCTCCGCCGCTCTCCTCGGCGCCGCTGCCGCCGCCTCTGTGCCGCGGTGGCGGCGGCCCCCGCTGCCAAAAAAACTTGGTGGCGTGGGGGTTCCCCTGCTCGCCGTCGTGCGCGGACGGCCGCCGGGCTCGTCTGGGGCGGCGATGGCGGCCTTCCGGCGCTTGTAAGCCGGAGCGGCGGCTCCGGAACCGCGCTGTGCTCGTCGTCGCGGCGGCCGGCAGCGGGGTGGCGGATCCGGGGGCCTTGGCGCCCTGTTCTGTTGGGAGGCGGGCCGTCATTGGTGGCGGCGGTCCGGCAGATGCGCCGCTGCTTTGGCCATGGGGATGGCAGGGCGTCGGCGCGGGCCACGAGGTGCTTGGTGTGGTGCGCCGGGGCGGCGGCCCCGGGGCGAGGTTGGCGGCGTGCTCCGGCATGGTCGTGCCTCGTGGTGGCTGGAGCCCGATCTTTCCCGGCTCCGGGAGAGCTGCGGCCTTCGACGTTCATGGAGCAGCGTCGGGGCATGGTGGCGGCGGCGGCTGGCGGCGCAAGGGCGCGCTATCTGCTTCTCCGGCTGTTCGTGAAGCCGACGTGAGGAAGCCGGGGCGGCGGCCCCGGATCGATGGCGCCACGCGTGGGCGAGGCCTGGCGCATCGGTGCGGTCGGGATTGTCCCGACCGTGTGGCCGGCATGTGGTGGCCGTGCTGCACCTCCGGCTGTGTCGTCATCCAGTCGGACGAGAGGATGCCGGGGCGGCGGCCCCGGGCGTGGCGGCGTCATGCTACCGGCCGTGGCGTGAGGTGCCACGGTGGCTGCGGCATGCGGGTGTCGGTGGTCTGGCCGATCTCCGACGAGCGGTTGTGGGGTTTGTGACACATCGCCGGGCGAAAGCCCTGCCCTGGTTGTCGGCCAGGGCCGACGACGGCGACGCCCCGGCGCCGCTTCCTTCTTGAAGGCGTCGTCGAGGTGGTGCTCTCGCTTCCCCACGCCGGGTTCTCCGGGGGAAACCCTTGATCCCACGCGGGATCGGGCGAGGGCGGCGCTCCGGCGTCGCTTGCCTCTTGGGGCCTCGCTTTGGATGTTCCACCGGCCAGGGGACCAGTGGAGTCAGTTGGTGGTTGGCGGCGGCGAGCCTTCGTCTTCGGCTAGGGGTGCGCGGCAATCGGACCGGTGTGGATGTCGGAGCGGCGGCTCCGGATTTCGTCTTGCGTTGAGATCGTCTCCGCCGTGTTGGTTGTCGGCTATGGTCGCTAGGGTGACATGGTCGTAGACTCGTTTTCGGGGCGTGGCCCTTGGGGCCGGTGTGGATGTCGGAGCGGCGGCTCCGGATTCTCCCCTTCGCCGTTGCGTTGGGGGGTTTTGGTGTCGGACATGGTTGCTTGGGCAACTTGGCCGTCGACCCGTGTGGAGGCGCGGCCTCGGGGTCGGGGCCGGTGTGGATCGAGTTGTACTTTTTTTCTTTTTTTTAGGCCTCGTCCTACTTGTTTGCTTCTACTTTATCAATATAAAAGGCAAAGCTTTTGCCTTGTTTCAAAAAAAAAAACAAAGCGGTGGAACAAAATATGCTGAATGGATCACGACGCGTATCTCACTTATGCAGACATCGCAGATATAACAACAACAAAAAAGAACAAGAAAGTCAGTCGCTACTACAAGCATCAGTAAGCACAGCCGTGCATCACAGTTCATCACGTCGCATCAACAAATTGCCGGTGCCCTCTTCAACGTACTCAGCTCGCGAATCTTGCTCATATTATTCTGGTTTAATTACAGAGGATGTAAAAAAAAAATAGAACTTCTGTCTTCGGTAGAAATCAGAGTACAGAAAGATACGAGTATAAGTTCAGTTTCTGTCGTCAGATCGTTAAGGCCAAACACACAAACAAGTGGATCAAGCAGAAAAAACAAGCTAATTGCAAGACAATGGAGTCCGGCCGGAGCGTCAGCCAAAACAAGAATAAGAAAAACAAAGGAAGCCTAAATTGCTCCCAGATGTTGAAATCATCGATTCTCATGACGAAGTTTCCCACAGAAAATAGAAATCGAAATCAGGTTCAGTTTCTGTGGTCACACCGCGAAAGACCAAAACACAGAAACAAAGTGGATCACACACGCGAATTCAAACACAATGTTGCCACGAGCGTCAGCCAAAACAAGAATAAGACAAAACAAAGGAAGCCTAATTAACTACTCAAATCACACAAAAATTCGGACACAATGGAGCCAAGAGCGTGGAACAAAACAAGAATATGACAAACCAGAGGAAGCCTAATTAACTACTGAAACCACACAAAAATTGCTGACGGATAGCGCAAATTCATCGATTCTCATGGTAAGTTCTCATAGAAGCCGTAACATAGCAGCGCCAAGCAAGATAACATGACAGATCAAGCAATCCAACGACAGAGTCCACCTACTAAAACCATCCTAAACCAACCGTGGAGATCTATCTCATCGGACGGACAAGCGAGACACACGCGAGACAAGGACTCAGAACGACCAACCATGACGGGAGATCTAGAGCTGGCCGCAGTCGGCGATGACGACGGGCTTGGACGGCTTGCCGCTAGAGGCGCCGACCTTCTCGACGGCCCTCACAACCTCCATCCCCTCCACAACCCTCCCAAACACGACATGCTTCCAATGGAAAATGCAACACCACAACTAACATGATATCCACCAATTATCCACACCCTTCATTTCATCAAGATTCGTGCAACAAATTCATCAACGAATCTTCAAATGTCAATGCATTATCAATAATTGATGGATTTATGTAACATGAATTTTAGATTCATGTACTAACATGAATTTTCTGTGCATGCATTGAAAAAAAAAATAAAACCACGCGTTAACATATTTTTTAGTTTTTTTAACACATAAAATAGTAGGAATAATATGGTTCGTTTGATGCATAATCAACGGTCATGATAATACGTGGAGATCCTATTAGTTATAGAAAAATCGCGTTGTGCTTCCAATCCAGCCACGCGCACGCCACGGTGCAGATGAAGAACTGGGAGCCGTTGGTGTTGGGCCCGGAGTTGGCCATGGAGAGCACCCCGGCCTCCTTGTGCTTGTGCACGAACTTCTCGCCGGCGAACTTCTCCCCGTAGATGGACTCGCCGCCGGTGCCATCGCCCCGGGTGAAGTCGCCGCCCTGGCACATGAAGCTCGGGATCACGCGGTGGAAGGCGCTGCCCTTGTAGTGCAGCGGCTTGCCGCTGGCCTTGCCCACGCCCTTCTCGCCCGTGCAGAGCGCGCGGAAGTTCTCGGCCGTGCGCGGGCCGAGTCCGCGTACAGCTCCATCACGATGCGCCCCGCCGCCGATGGTGATGTCGAAGAAGAAGAGAGGGTTCTCCGCCGCCACCGCCGCCATCTCACTCGGATCGGTGGTGGAGGCTAGGGGTTTGGGAATTGGGGTTTCTGTTGCGAATCTGCTCTCGCTTTCGGGAGCGGCGATCTGGGACCAGCTGAGGATTGTGGCCGGCGCTGCAACCAGTTGATCGCCGATCGATTTTTATCTGGTCTTGGCCTCATCCGTTCGTTCTGGACTCGGACGCGCTGGCGGCCTGGGGTTTCCTTCGCGAGCGACGGAGCGAGCCTGTTCGTCTTCGTTTTCGCAATGGCGAGCAAAGGCCGATGAATACGTGTGAAACCCTAGTCCTCTTGCGCCGTCTCCACCGTACCTGGCTGCCGCACATCCTCCACATGGCGCCGTCGCCGGAGCACCGGTCTCCTAAACGCTGCTGCCGCCGCAGTCTTCTTAGCTCTCATGAGGCCGCGACGAGGTGCACGCCTCCGCCGGCGGAAGGCGCCGTAGCCGCCGCCGTCACGTTGCCGAACGATCTCATATTGCATGCCGCCGCTTAGTCGAATACGGGGGTACGGATTTGCAAACCTATCGCAAGGAATTTCTCAGCGGATACGCGTGAAACCCTAGTCCTCTTGCGCCGTCTCCACCGTACCAGGTTGCCGCACATCCTCCACATGGTGCCGTCGCCCAAGCACCGGTCTCCTAAACACCGCCGCGGCAGTCTTCTTAGCTCTCATGAGGCCACGACGAGCTGCACGGCGCCTCTGCCGGCGGAAGGCGCTACAGCCGCCGCTGTCACGTTGCCATACGATCTCATCTTCGACGTCCTTTGCAGGGTGCCATTGGGGTCAGCTTGCCGGTTCCGGTGCGTGTCTAGAGGGTGGCTTGCCCAGTTGCCCTCATCTCCGATCCAGCTTTCATCGCCTTACATAAGTCTCTCCACGCTGAGCCGGTTGTCGTCGTTAGCTCCGGGGATCCTTACAGAAGCCGCGACCTGCGGATGATGGACATGGAAGGCAATGTCGTGATGGTGTTGAAGAGCATTCCCGGCTTCGGGGTGCTCTCCACGAGCCAGGACAGCCTCATATGCACTACCGACTATCGTTTTGATGCTGAGAATGCACGCGTGATCGACCCGGCCGCCCGGAAGGTGATTGCGAGCGTCCGCGGAGTGCTTCCATTCAGATTCAACCTCTTTGGATTTGGCTGTGCCATCCCGTCTAGAGTGCATAAGATGGTCCGTCTGAGTATCGTCCAGACATGGCGATGTGATGTATTCACTTTGGGAGGCTGCAGAGGATGGAGGCGTTCAGAGACGCCCCAAGCTCCTGTCTCAGAAATCAGGTCCTCTATCACTGTCAATGGTGTTGTGTACTTCTTGGTGGCAGGAACACTAAGCGATGCCACCTTATTACTTCCCTTTGACTTCAGCACTGAAAAATGGAATAAGACGATTGAAAGCCCAGCTGAGAAAACGGTAGGATCCGGGCTGTGGAGGAGAACAGTGATGACCCGCATAGCCGAGCTCAACGGTGCATTGTGTATGGTTCAATCAAAGATTTACAATCATCAATACACGGATAGTATATGGGTCTTAACATACCAGGATATATGGATCAAGGCGTACACGATCCCGACACCTGCGTGTACGCCTTTGAGGGTAACACAGGACGGTGGTAGACTGATTTTCCATTGTATCCTTAGGGAAGAAGGGTCAGTAGTTCGAGTCTATGATCCTCGCACCGAGACATGTACGACGCTGTGGAAACTGGATGCATCCCTGGATAGAATTACAGGCCTTTGCAGTTTAAGCTTGGACCGCTTTGTCTTAACCAAGATTTAGTATATGTTGTAGCTCTCGGTCCTGTCTACATTGAACTAGCATTGTTTTCCTTAACACATGCACGCGCTATTCCACAACATGCATACAATTTGTTGCGTTTATTGTTAACTTGGACCCATTGTCCAAAGTATTTATGATTGTCTTTTAACAATTGTGGCTGGCTTGTAGTTGCTTATATGGAGTTGAGCATAGCGAGATTGTTCGTCTAGTTATTAATTAAAGTTCACTCCTTGTAGCAACTTGCTTTTAATGAATTCAGGTTCCGTAACTTTATATCCATCGTACTATAAGTCCTTCTCACAGTATTTCTATATAAAAAGTCCCTCTCGTAATTGGTAAATTGTTAGATAATGTACACCATCTTTTTTCCAAAGCTAAACTTCTTCGAGTTAAACACAACAATGTGTGTACAACTACAGATACACCGATATAAGTTTTAGCATTTGTTCATCACCCCGGAGTTTGGTTGGGAAAGTATTTTCTTCTCATCAAGTTTCTGCGGGTTAACAAGCTGGCGGCCCAACATGCATTTCCTTTGTATCTGAGTATCTCCTAGCTCTTTGGGCCTATTACTGGAGCCGAACTATGAATATAATCATTAACTTCTCATCGGGTATGTGTGTCTCAATTCACTCGAACCCTTATCCTCTGCACCGTCTCCGCCAGATCAAAGCGGCAACACATCATCATCTTGAGGCTACACGGTCACCAACCCCTTTAGCTCTCGGGTATCCACGACAAGCATGCATGCAACGGTGGAAGGCCTCCTTATGTTACCAAATGAGTTTGTCTCCGAGATCCTTTCTAGGGTGCTGGTGAGGTACATGTGTCGGTTTCTAAGGAGTAAAGGAGTGTTGCACTCCCATCGCTGATCCGACCTTCCTCACGAAACATAAGGTTGTTTACGGTGACTCGTTCATCGTGGTGAGCTTCCTCATGTAAATGTTGTGACAGTGATAAAGCACATAGCTTGCTTTGGGTTGATCTCCACCACGAGCCCGGATGACCTCATCTTTTGATGGTACATATGTCACAAATCCGACCCCGTGGGAGGTGCTTGTGGACTGCAAGAAACACCCAATCCCTAGGTAATGTGCATGCTGCAATACTCTTGTCCAGTAATTGCCATTGGTTGCTCCGTTCCGTTTCATATGTACAAGGTGGCGTGGCACGCCTTGACAACCACAATGCATGTCATGTACTCCCTCCGTTCACTTTATAAGGCACACTATCTATCTTTACATTTGGCCACATGCATACTAAAATGAGTGAATTTACGTACAAAATAAATCTAGATTCACTCATTTTGGTTTGCATATGGATAAATGGAAAAGATAGGGTACGTTTGGTTTACGCCTGCAGCGCGCCCCCCAAATTCCTGGCGTGACCAAAATTTTGGCGAACAAATCCTGCGCCCCCACTTTGCCCAGGATTGGCGAAAAAATGTACTGCAGCCCGTGGGGTGGCCTGGGCTAGCCAATTTTTTGGCACCCAACCAAACGGCACCGGGAGCGACATGGGCCTGCCAATTTTTTGGTAAGGCCACCGTTGGCTGCAAACCAAATGTGCCCATAGATAGTGTGCCTTATAAAAGTGAACGGAGGGAGTATTTACTTTAGAAGGCATTCACCACGGTCTCTAGTGTTTTCCAATAAGAGTAAATTTTGGTCATTGTTAATGGCATCATGTACTTCTTCGTGGCAGGAAAGCTAGAAGAAGCCATCACACTCTTCTAGCCATCACACTTTTGTAGGATCTCGCGACTTGGCATATCAAGACCCGTAACAAGTAATTGGCGCACGCGTCATGATACAAATCTGATGATTTTAGAGTTGAATGCGTTCTAATTTAGTTCCTATTCGAATATGAATTAGCGAAACAATTTTTAAATACTCGAAAATTATACTGTAATATGCATCTACGGCAGGTTATAGATTTTATTCTGTTGTATTAAAAATTTAGGTCATCCAGAGTTTTTTTCTTCCTTTGGTTACTGGGCTGGCAATTGAAGAGGCCCAACACATATCCCTTTTCTAGTTCTCATGGGCCTATTAATTGGAAACATCTGTACGTAACGAACACGATCTCACGCTTTCAGCGAGTTACAAAACCCTCCTCCCTTGCGCCGTCGCCACCGCCACCGCACCGCGAACGCCGCCGTGCATCGCCATGACGCCACACCAGTCGCCTGAGCAGCAACGCCGTCGTCCCGTCCGCTGCCCCCTTCCTAGTTCTCCTGCAGCAGCGACCAGCACATGTTCACCGGCGGAAGGCGCCGCTGCCAAGATGCCAATTGATCTCCTCTTTGAAATCCTTTCCAGGGTGCCTTTGAGGTCCGTGTGCCGGTTCCGGTGCGTGTCCAGAGGCTGGCGAGCCCGCCTACAAGATCCGGCCTTTGTCGCCGCCCATAAATCTCTCAACGCCGAGACATTCATCGTTGTCAGCTTCTTGAAGATATTTCCTCGTGGAGTCCGCGAACTGCGGCTGATGGACATGGACGGCAAGGATGTGAGAGTGATAGAGGAGATAAACTGCACCGGCTTGCTCTCTGCGAGCACGGACGACCTTGTCTGCGTAAGTGACGAGTCTCACGATGGTGCGCGTGTGATCAACCCGGTCACCGGAAAGGTGATCGTGGACTGTCCAAAACACGTGGGTGTGGAATCATGGGTGGCGTGGCGCGCCGTCTTCGGCTTCGGTCGGGCCATCCCGTCTGGTACTTACAAGGTGCTACGCTTCTTGCATGGCCGGGGTTGTGAGGTGTTCTCGGTAGGAGATGATGCCGGATGGAGGTGGTCAGACTGCCCCCCAGCCAATCTGTCTTTTTCTACAGACCAAAGCTACTTTGTTGCTGTCAAAGGTATAATGTACTTCTTAGTGACGCGAGAACTATACGATGACACATTACTTTGCTTCGACATCGAGAGTGAAAAGTGGACGAAGGCAATCGAAGGTCCACAAAACATAGTGCGTTACAAGAGAAGATGGGGGTTATCAATCAGCATAGCAGAGCTCAATGACACCGTCTGCTTTGTTGACCTTCACCACCACTCGAATGGGCTGTCTACTTCTCGTCGATGTGCCAACATATGGCTCCTAGAAGATTGTCATAAGGATGTTTGGATCAAGGCGTACACCATCCCCATGGTTGAGTCCACCCATCATTTTACCCCTTTGGGAGTAACACGTGATGGTGGCAAGTTGATCTTCTCACGTGACGGTAACGCAAAAGGACATTCACTCGGGGTCTACGATCCTCACACCGATACATGTAGGACAGTACGAAGACTAGGCAATTTAGTCGGCAGTATCAGCCTTTGCAGTACTTGGACCGCCTCTACATCATGTCTCAGTCAAGATCTTGAATGCGCACGAGCTGCAGAGCCAGTCCACTCTATTTCTTGAACTGTTTCTCTGAATAACCAGCACAAATTGTTAGTGGGGAAATAAGTTATATTTTGGTTCCTTAGAGATTTATATATCATTTGTTCGGATATTGCTGGACTCGTTGGTGTAAGTTTTCATGGCATTTTAACATATATTTGTTTACTTGGGTGCCTGCATAATTTTGCAAACACATTCAGTTGTTACCAGTGTATACATAGTCTCTCTATTTCGAATCTAAGTTCCATGTCTATTGATATCATTTTCCAATTTATATAAATATGGATGTTTGTTCCTACACACTGGCTGCCTTTCTGCGTAGTATGAATCGCATCTATGAATTCTGAGATGATAATGTACCCCTCTGTGGGCTCTGTTGAACACAGTTTCATGTACCAGCAAATCAAAGAATGATATTCTAGTGCCATCTCTGAACCTTGAAATCTCTTGTCTAGCCAATCTGTTGGCTTCTTAGTTGTAGTATTTTCACCCTTTGCTAGATGATGACTGACATGGGTATGCCTATCGGGTACCCTACCATGAGGGTACCTGGTGCACGTATCGACTAGGCCCAACTATCAGAGCCTACAAAGAAGCCCATGAAGGGAAGCCCACGAAGATGGAGTATCCTCCAAGTTTGGCGAAGCAATAGTCGGTTTAGAGTTTCCTTACTTGTAAATCGAGTCGGTTACGAACACCTGAGACCCAGCCTATTATTTAAGGACTGGGAGGGTCGTCGGACCAGACCACGTACTTTCAGAGCCACCAAAACCCTAGCGAGATCGACATCTCGCCGGGACCCTTGTAACCATCATATTCGCAAAGCAATAACAGACAGGCAGGACGTAGGGGTGTTACCTCCACACGAGGGCCCTGAACCTGGGTAAAATCCTTGCCCGCTTGTCAGCCGACGATACTTCCAGCTCTACCACGTTCTCTCCCCCATATTGACAACCCAGGGACCTCGACTATGGGTCTTGATGAGTCTACCCCTCGTCAAGTGGCGCCGTCTGTGGGAAAGAATAGCGCTGGACTCGAAGTTTCGCCGGTTCCATCAGCAAACGGCAACTCGCCGATCTCATCAGCAAACGGCAACTCGCCGATCACATCAGCAAACGGCGACTCGCCGATCTCATCTGCACACGGCAACTCGCCGGCCATGTCAGCGACCAGCAACTCGCCGATCCAGGCGACACACGGCGAATCGCCGATCCACTCGAAAGGCGGTAGCCTGCCCGCTTCACCCGCAAAAAGCGCATCTGCTTCTCCGATGAACTTCAATCCGCACTCGCCAGATCTTCAGGAGGCGTTTTCTGGTCTTGAGTCAGGTTTGGATAACTGTTGGAGCATTCAGTTTTTTCGTAAAACAATGTTGGCATGCAGGACATGACAGACCCGCAACAACTCGCGCGAGGCGCACTCGAGGCTCCGTCGTCTGCGCTCGCCCCGTCGTCGATTCCTGAGGCCTGCTCACCTGCAACAACCATGTCGACTGGCGAGATCGACAAATTCATGATGACGGAACTCCAAGGCGAGGAAGCTGAATCAGCATACCATACAAGCAACATCGATTTCAACCTCCCACTCGACGATAACTTCGACTGCGGGATCTCCTCGACGACTTCTACGAGCCCGCGATTCATAACGACAGCAACGTCGACTCTGAGATCTGCACTAGCATCAACCTCGACTCAGAGATCCATAATGGCTTCACCAACACTGTGATGAGCATAGGCGATGAGCGCGTCGAGAACGAGATTCGCCTAGAAGATCTACTCGACGAGCATAATGGCTCTGACATGAGCCTAGACGACGACGTCGAGTCCATGACTGGAATCGACAGTGCATACACGTGCCCACGGGTCACGCCCCATCAGGTCTACGTAGCCTTCTCCACAGAATCATCCGCAGCCGCAGCTGCCCGCAAGCCTACACAATACCCATGCACGGTAACCATACCAGATGGGGTCACAACCTTGATAATCACGGAGGAGATGGCAGCAAAAGCAGATAAAGTCATCAAGGAGTGCACAATGATGCCAGCAGGCTCGACTCCGGAGGAGATGTTGACCTACCAGTATTTCAACTGGCAGGAATCGCTTCGACTGAGGAACTACAGAGCTGCACTCGAAGAGCGCAGGAAGCAAGCTAGCCTTTCGAGTGCACGAAGAAGGGAGCAATCCCTCGGTTCCACAAGGCAACCAACCCCACGACCCAGGTCGCGGTTAGCGACCCTCCCAGAGCATGAAAGAGCACAAATCACCCGCAACCTGTCATTCATGACAGAGGACGCTGACGGAATCCCGGTACCCAAAACAGCTACGGGTGCACTATTCTCCGTAGGTGCCTATCTGAAGGCACTACAACCTCCGGCGGACGATCTTGCTGCCGCCCTGCATCGCCAACAACTCAAATCGCTAGTACTAGCAGCAAAGGCTCTACAGCCAGAAGATAAAACTCCAGCAAGAGGTCGAGATCGCGACATAGTCGACTCACGACACGCAGAGCATAATCGCAGTGGTCGCAGCCACCACTCGGATGAAGGAAGGAGAAGTTCACGCCGGCACAGGTCCAGCAGAAGCAGATCTCGGAGGTCTACAGCAGCGATTCATACTCTGACCGCGAACCAGAGCCATGCGGAGCATTGTGCTTCACTCGACGCATTCGCGAGACGTGGATTCCCAAAGGGTTCAAGCTAACAGGTGAACAACCCAAGTACAACGGTCGCCAGGAACCTTCCGGGTGGTTAGAAGATTACAGACTTGCCGTCGCATGCCAGCGCGGCACGACCACCACAGCAATGCATACATACGACTTATGCTCGAAGGCACAGCCCGCGACTGGCTCAAGGCACTCCCTCCATCATCATACGACTCGTGGGACGATTTCCGCCGAGATTTCATCAAAAACTTCGAGCCTCTTTGTGAGCGCCCGAAGACATTCGAAGAGCTAAGAGCATGCAAACAACGATCAGACGAGTCGTTGAGGTCATACATACGGAGGTGGACCGAAATACGCAATTCGGTTGGCACAATATCAGAAGATAGGGCCAGGACGCCTTCACAGAAGGTCTAGCCAGGAAGGACTTCAGGGAGGCACTTGGCCGCGAAAAGCCAAGCTCCTTGGCTCAACTCATAAAGATCGCGACTGAGTGGGCAGATGGAGAGGATTCTGTGCGCAGATCCCGCGCTTCCCCACCACGCGACAACCACGACAGCGACAGTCGAAGTCGCAGAGACTCGTACAGAGACGATCGCAGGCACAAACGCTCCAAACGTCCTTACAACGACGACAGACCCGAGTTCATGGCGGCTGGGTACACGCAATCCCGCGATGATCAAGACAGAAGCAACGGCGCTCGGATGATTGACGGGACAGTCGAGACCGCGACCAGCGGAGCGACAAAAGGCAAGAGTGGCGTAAACGCAGCAACGCAAAACCCGAGCGGTCATTTGAAGAAAAGATGGACGACTGGTGCAGATTCCACCTCTTTAAGGGGGACGACGGAAGGCTGATCTCCAATCACACCCTAAGGAACTGCAGGGAATTCGACCAAATGGCGACTGACTACATGACACGACTCAAAAGGTACGGCCCTGCACCCGCTCAGCCTACGCCTGCATCTGTACCCCACCAAAACGCTATGCCTGCTCTTATGGCGCCGCCGCAGCCGCCACCACAGCAACCACCACCACAGCCTGCTCCAGGCGCAAATATCGCAGGTGCCATACAACCCGTACATCGGGTCGAAGATGATCAATATCCACAGCCCCACGGGCAGATGTACATGATACAAAAGGGTCGCCCCTAACAGGCAGCAAAAGCTCACTCGACAGGTAAACATGGCTGTCATGGCACCTCCTGCTGTACCTGAGTTTCTGAAGGGATCGGAGACCACCATAAGCTTCAGTCGGGAGGATCATCCCCCAGCTGTAGTTCGACCAGGGCACGCCGCTCTGGTACTCGACGCGCAAATTGGAGGCTACGCCATGACCAAGGTCTTCATGGATGGAGGCAGCGGCATAAACATCATCTTCGCGGACACGCTCCGCAAAATGAACAGGTCAGTCGAAAACCTCCCAAAATCTTCAAATACCTTCCACGGTATCGTTCCAGGCAAAGCAATCAGCCCAGAAGGCACCATACAACTCGACGTTACGTTCGGGGACAAGAGCCACTTCAGGACGGAGTCGATTGAGTTCGAGGTCGTCGACTGGAAATCACAATACCATGCTATTCTTGGCGCCCGACGTTCGCTCGATTCATGGCGGTGCCACACTACGCTACCTCATGCTGAAGATGCCAGGCCAAAGGGAGTCATCACTGTCCGCGGCAACTTTCAAAGGTCCGATGCTTGCGACCGCGAGTTCAGCAAAATCTCCGAGACATTCGGCATGGAAGAATCACTCGCCGACTGGCGATCCCAACGACCGCACACTCCTTCCGGAGCATAAAAAGTTGGCAGTCGACAGATCCTTCAACGCTACAAACGACACAAGGGCGCATCAGGTACACCGACCGATCCGTCCAAGACAGTCAACGTATCTTCGAGTCTGCCTATCGCATAGGAAAGCGCGCTCGTCGAATTCCTCCGTGAGAACTGGGAATATTTGCATGGTGTCCAGCCGACATGCCAGGTATTCCCAGGGAATTCGCCGAGCACTCTCTCCAATTATTTCCAGATGCAAAGCCAGTCAAGCAAACGATGCGTCGATCTCCGGCCCAAAGCGAACCGCAGTCGAATCTGAAGTCGACCGGTTACTCGCAGCAGGATTCATCAGAGAAATCAAGAAATCACAATGGGTTGCCAACCCCGTACTCGTGGAGAAGAAGCATACAGACATCCTTCGGATGTGCGTGGATTACAGCGCTGAACAAGTGCTGCCCAAAGGATCACTTCCCCTACCTCGAATCGACCAGATCGTCGACTCCACCGCCGGATGCGCACGACTGTCCTTTCTGGATGCTTACTCAGGCTATCACCAGATAAGGATGAAGCAAGAAGAAAGAAAAAACGGCGTTCATAACCCCACTCGGGGTCTACTGCTACACAACTATGCCCTTCGGGCTCAAGAACGCTGGTGCAACATACCAGCGCATGATGCAAGACTGCCTCAAAAAGCAAATTGGACGCAACGTCCAAGTCTATGTGGATGACATTGTCATTACCACAAGGGAAGAGCATACACTACTCGACGACTTGAGGGAGACATTCGAAACCTCAAGCGTTTTCATATCAAGCTCAATCCCAAGAAGTGCACGTTCGGCGTCCAGCCGGGCAGCTCTTGGGGTATCTAGTCTCTGCCCGCGGAATCGAAGCAGACCCGGAGAAGATACAGGCCATCCTCACAATGCAAAGGCCTTCAAAACTTCATGATGTGCAGAAGCTAGCAGGTCGAGTGGCAGCGCTCAGTCGATTCATCAGCAAACTTGGCGAAAAGGCGCTGCCGTTCTATCGACTGATGAAGAAGGCGGACAAGTTCGAGTGGACGCCAGAAGCCGAAGCAGCCTTCACAGATCTCAAGCGGATCCTCACAAGCCCTCCAATCCTCGTCGCACCCAAGGAACGGGAGCCACTATACCTGTATGTCTCTGCTACAAACAGGGTGGTGAGCACCGTGCTGGTAGTCGAACGCATGGAGGAGGGGCACGCTCAAAGCATACAACGTCCGTCTACTACCTAGCGAGGTTCTTCCATATCAAAACAGCGGTACCCGCACTATCAGAAGCTGGCCTACGCTGTGTTCATGTCCTCAAGGAAGTTGACGCACTACTTCACAGAGCACCCGATCACCGTGATAAGTAATCAGCAATCGGTGATATCCTCACAAACCCCAATGCAACGGGTCGAGTCGCAAAATGGCTCATCGAGCTGGCACCAAGGGACATCAAGTACGAGCACCCGAAGGCTATCAAGGCAAGTTACCTGACTTCACAACCGAGTGGATGAAGCCCAGCTGCCTGGACCAGATGTGTCCAACTCCTGGACCATGTACTTCGACGGGTCCAAGAAAACGAAGGCGCAGGGCAGGTCATCTCATATCACCAAAAGGCGACAAGCTTCGCTATGTTCTGCAGATGGGATTCAAACTACCCTCCAACAACGAGGCTGAGTACGAAGCCTTGATCCATGGCATGAAGATGGCAAAAGCACTTGGGTGCACTCGATTGATGATCTACGGCGACTCGAATCTTGTGGTGCAGCAAACAATGAAGGCCTGCGACGCAATCGCGGACAACATGATCGCTTACCGCGACTGTACAACACACTGGAGGGCAGCTTCGATGGCTGCGAGTTGGCACATAGGAAGAGAAAGCAACGAAGAAGCAGACATGCTAGCCAACCTTGGCTCGACTGGCGCACAAGTTCCACCTGGTGTTTTCCTCGAGCGCATCGAGCACAGGTCCATCAAGGAGAAACGAGCCCTCCTCCGTCGACTACGCCAGCCAAGAAAAAGCACCCAGCACAGAGGACCCCCAGTCGAGGTACTCCTCATTGAGCCAACTTGGACTCAACCTTTTCTGGCTTACATACTCCGCGGCGAGCTACCAGATGACATAACCGAGTCCCGGCGCGTGACTCGAAGATCAAAAGCATACACCGTCATCAACGGCGAGCTATACAAGCGCAGCATATCAGGTATGTTCCAAAGATGCATCGCATTCGAAGATGGTCAAGCCATACTTCGAGATATTCATGCAGGTACCTGTGGGCATCACGCCAGCAGTCGATCACTCGTAGCCAAAGCCTTTCGAGCAGGGTTTTACTGGCCTACAGCACTCAAGACGCGGAGGACATAGTCAAAAGGTGCGTCGGCTGCCAGAAATTCGCAACAAGGCCGCACGCACCCGCATCGGCGTTGAAGACCATACCGCTGGCCTGGCCTTTCGCCCAATGGGGGCTCGATATGGTTGGGCCACTCAAAAAGTCATCGCATGGCGGGCATACTCACCTACTGGTGGCAGTCGACAAGTTCACAAAGTGGATCGAGGCGGTCCCCATCACAAATTCGACTGCTACTACGGCAGTCAACTTCATAAAGAGCATCATCTACCGCTTCGGTGTCCCAAACAGTATCATCACTGATAATGGCACAAACTTCACGGCTGAGGAGTTCAAAACTTTCTGCAAAGAGCAAGACATTACGCTCAACTACGCATCCGTGGCACATCCACAATCCAATGGCCAAGTCGAAAAGGCCAATGGACTTGTGACGAGCGGAATCAAAAAGCGCCTCCTGGTGCCACTCAAAAGAGCTGCGGGTGCTTGGGTCGAAGAACTACCATCTGTGCTATGGAGCCTACGCACAACTCCCAACACTTCTACGCAGTTCACCCCTTCTTCATGGTCTACGGTGCAGAGGCAATACTGCCATCAGACGTGCGGTTCAACGCACCACGAGTTGAAGCATACAATGAAGACGACGCAGAAGAAGCACTCGAAGATGCAGTCGACTTACTCGATGAAGCGCGAGACACGGCCTTGGCCCGCACAGCTGTTTACCAGCAAGATCTCCGCAACTACCACAGCCGTCGACTGCGCACCAGGTCCTTCGTTGTTGGCGACCTGGTTCTTCGACTGAAGCAAAAGAAGGTGCACAAGCTCGCTTCCCATGGGAAGGCCCCTTCATCATCACTGAGGTCCTTGGTGGAGGCGCATATCGATTGAAGCACGCGAAGACAGGCGAACTCTCTCATAATCCTTGGAACGTTGCGCATCTGCGCCGTTTCTATGCATAAAGTGCTCACAATCATACAATGTAATAGGCGATATGTCGGATGGCTGCAGGTTTCAGACGCGCTCTTTTCCTTACCAGGGTACCTAAGGGGGCTGGAAGGTTTTTAATGAGGCGGCCTGCAGTCTAACATTCATAAGTGGAATATAATCAATGTTCCTCCTATTTCTCTGTGTCTACTCGCATAATTCATAACTTAACCGCACCCGAAGCACTCGGGGGCTGTGTTCCTATCACGAGCTCTCGCTCTTGCAAAAACATAACACCTTAGCCGCACCCGAACACGGGGGCTGGGACTCAAGGATCCAAAACAAAAGCTCTGCAGCCGCACTCGAATACTCGGGGCTGCACAGTCATTATTTCACAATCAACGTATATTTCATAAACCCCACTCGATCGACTCGGGGGCTGAGCAAATACAAACATGATCAATTCATATACAAAGAGTTACAATTTACACTCGGGGGCTGCCCCCTGTTCAACATTGCACTCGCAAAGCTACTCTAATCCTCAGGCTCTCTTTATGGGTAGCTCGGGACCACAAAGTTGTTCGCGAGTGCACTCGATTAGTGTCTCCGCAGCTCGGATCGTGTCATCCAAATCTCTCGTTTGAGAACCTCTCCAGCTGCGGGTGGCTGCAACACCAACCTTGGTCTTCGACTGCGTACATAGCCATCGCCGCGTTGGCTCCAATCACAAGTCTCTGAGTTAGCAACTCTCGAATGGGAGTTGTTGACGGAAGATGTTCAACAAAGCGCGGATTCCTTGTGGTTGTGGCCCCGCGGAAAAAGAGTCCGTTCAGCGAATAAACGCCATCCGGCATAACTCGAGCAATTCTGCACTTCGCCAGGCACGATCTTTCAAGGTGGCAAGAATGCGGGCATGATACCTATCAAGCCAAAAGTGTTGACTCCAGTCGTGGGATCGTCAGTCACACTATCCAAACGCTCCTCCACGCGAGCTTTCTCCGCTCGAAGTTGTCAACAAAGCCTGTAAAACAAGCATATCAGTCAAATGAAAAGACAAAAACTATGCAAAAAAGATTGTAAACAGAGCATGACTCGAACTTACAATCGAGTTGTATGTTCACAAGATCCATCTCTCCAGCACATAACGCTCGCGTTGGGTGGCCAACGCGGGCCTCATCCTCAGTCGATTCAGCTCGTCCTGGGTGTTCTTCAGCAGCTGTTCCATTTTTACGTATTTGGCCTTCATAAATTCCATCACTTTGGCGTCGTTTACCACCTGACTTTGCGATCGGGTGGTGGCTGGAGCCTGTGAGGAACCAGTCGCAGCAGCAGTTTCTCGCGACTGTTCAAAGAGCACAATCACAAACACAAAGTTTGTATCAGAGGCAAAACACTCAAAATCATAAGCATACAGCTCTTCGAGCGCAAGACACATTAGCAAAAGACTTTGCATAAGACAAGGTAGCATAAACAAAGCGCATACTCGCGCAGTTCAGAGGGTATCATTACAAAGCATAAAAAACAAAAGGGCACGGCTACCCTAAACCTAAGAAGTCGATTTCTTCTGCAGACGAGCGGCAGTCTCGGCTGCCCGGCGCTCCATGGTATTCATAAAAACCTCAGCCAGTCGCGTCGCGGCTCCGCTCACCCCCTTCAGAGACACGGGCTTCCCATCTGGCTTCCGAGGGAACTCAGACAGTGCGCCCTCGTAGTCACAGTCTATCCCATGACCCATAAGAAGCTTGAGAGTGGACTCGGATCCGCGTACCGTGTTGGCTCGAGCGAAATTTTCCATGGTGGATGTCCCAGGACCAAACACGTCGGCGAAGCCGTCCGCGGTCGATGGCACCACGCCAGTCGGGAACACCACCCCGTACACGGCGCCAAGCGTGCTCGTCGATTTAGCGAGTGCGTCTTTCGCCTGGTCGCACACGGCGTTTAAGCCGCCCACGGCCTGCTCCAGCGAAAGGTCGTCACTCGCCATATCTGCATAGGCCGGTGCGCCAACAGCTTCCACACAAATTTACAAAAAGGCAAAAGTCATTTCATGACACTCGACAGCTACATCATCATATCAAAAGCAAAAAGGAGTACTTACCTCCCATGGCCTGCGCGAGTGCAGCGAGCTGGTCAGCATATCCCCGCTCGCGTGCAGCGGCTGAGTTAGCGGCGGCGGCCAGCTCTTTCTTCGACTCTTCGCGCTGCGCGGCGAGTGCATCCTCCAGCTCCTTCTTCTCGCCTGGTTCAGCAAATCGCATACATACTCGAATGAGTCAGGCATTGCAAAAAGAAATTCAGCAAACAAAAGCAAAAAGGAGAACTCACGACAGAGCCGCTCTAGCTCGGCGCGCATGGTATCCCTCTCCTGCTCCACCTGGACATAAGCCTTGGCGGAATCTGCCAAGGTGTGGTAGAAGGGCTGCAAGCACACGAATTTAGCAAAATTTCAAACTCTCATAGACCTAAAACTAAACGGGTCAGGCAAAAAGATACTTACGTGGTTCATCCACGGTTCAGAAGCCGCGACTGATGTCCCGATCTCTAGAGCAGTCACCTTGGCTGCTTCAGTGACTGCATCCGTGGCCGTCGGTTGGGCCGCCTCGTTTGCAGTCGGAGCAGTGTTCGCGTGCTCCAGGATCGGCACATTCTCGACTGGAAGAGTCGTAGGCTGGTAGTTCTCAGCACTGCGAGTGGCACAAAAAGGAGAGACAACTCAGCACAAATATGTAACAAGCACAACTTCTCATATCATACTCAAAAACCACATACCTGTGCTCCTCATCCTCCTCATCTTCGGAGTCGCCAAAAATCGGGCCTCCAAAGGCTGGGGTGCCACTCGACTGAAGAAGGTGAGTGGAGCTTGTTGAGCACATACGCAAAGGAGCGGCTTGGAAAACAGGTGGTGAGCCTGATTCCTCGTCATCCTCCAAGCCTTGCCCCTTCGCGGGTGAACTCACAGCAGAAGGCGCCTTCTTGGCCAGTCGACGCCTCTTTGGTGGCGCGGCGTCGATTTCTGGGTCAGCGGTGGCCTTATCCTCAGATTGGACCTCTTCTGCTGCTTCCTCATCGACCTCCTCCACATGTGAAGTGGTGGCAGAAGGGATTGGTGACTGATCCCCTTTCGGGTCCACCACCTGCACCTGAGTTTCTTCAGTCTCGCCATTTTCCGGCAGAGGGGGAAGGGAAGTGGCAGTTGAGTGGCCCTGCATAGCATATATAAAATACTGCATAATCAGAAGCAAGAATCGACAAAAGCGCAAACATACGAGTGGCAACTCTTCAAAAATGCAAAGCATATCAAAGAGCACACATACCTCAGGCAAAGGGTTTTCCAACCCATACGGCTCAATGGGACAGTCGACATCGCATTTGTCGCCAGCCGACAAGTTGGTGATGTGCCGCACTTGCGATAGCAACTCGTTCCTTGACAGCTCCTCCGGATTCATTCGGGTGATGTCACCCGCGCCTTCATACTCCCACATCGGGTGCGCTCGGGCACGGATGGGCCACACCCGTCTCTTCACAAAGGTGGCGATCAAGTGGATGCCTGTGACCCTGTCCAGCATCTCGTCGATTCGAGTCAGCAAAGGGCTTACTTCCTCCAATTCTTCGACTGAGAGCTGATGATCCCACGCATTGGTCCGGGCAAAAGCTGCAGTCGAGTAGGCGGCGACTCCGTCTTGCTCGAAGCTCGCGTAGAACCACCCTTTCCTCCAGCCTTGGGCGGAGTCGACGGTCTTCAGTCGGAAATAGCGCGTGTCGCTGCGCACCTGGATGCCGCAGCCGCCCACGGGGTAGGTGCGACCACCTCCTCTGTTGGGCCGCACCATGAAAATTGTCTTCCACAGCGCCCAGCTGGGCGCGACGCCAAGGAAGCACTCGCACAGCGTGATGAAACACGCAATATGCATAACACCGTTAGGGGTGAGATCATGGATCTGCACCCCATAGGCAAAAAGAAGACCACGCACGAAGTCATGGAGGGGAAGCGAGAAACCCCTGGAAACAAACTTCGCGAAACAAACGCGCTCGTTGGCGCGTGGTTCGGGGCATACCTCCTTGGGCGACGGAGCGCGGACGGTGAGCTGCTCCGCGGGTGGGAGATATCCCTGCTCGCGGAGCTTGAGCAAATGGGCGTCCTTGATAGTGGACCTTGCCCAATCGCCGCTGTTCTTCTTCAGGGCAGCGGCGGCAGATGTACCCGCCACGGCCTTCTTGCCCTTGGCCGCGTCGGTCGCGGCGGCGGTGGCAGCGCCGCGTTTGGCACCTCCACCCTTCGCCATTGCTACAGTGGAGGGTGTGCGCGGCAAAAGAACTTGGGCAATGGAGGGGCAGCACGAGGAAGGAGACGAGGGGCGGCGCAAGGAGCAAATGGCAAGTAAAAAAATTCTGCCAGCGCCGTCTCCTCTATTTACCACAGACCGCAAAAACGATCCCAACTGTCAAACCAAATCCATACGCTCCGCGCGAAATCTAACCATACACGTGGCGACCACGGAGAGCAACCTTCGCCGGCCACTCCGCCCACTACGTACGGGAATCCAGGAAACCATAATCACGCACCGTGAAAATCGCGCCAGGGCGGTCAAGTCCAGTCCACGCGGCGTCATCCCTGGTCAGCTCTGCATAAATGGGCCCACACAGCAGTGTCGCGTCCCATCAGTCTTACCACGCATGCCACCGCTTGTCAGAGATGGCAGTCGCAAAATGCGTCATTGCTGACGTTGTTTCATCTTTCACACATGGCATAAAAGTTACTCGATGATATCTTCGGGTGGTCTCTCACATAAATGTCGATTGATTCTCCTGCAAAGGTCATAGATGCCAGTCGAAATACTTTCGACTGCAACATCATACTCCCATCGGGAGAATATCAAAAATTTCTTTGACTAATGTGTGTGCAGGATAAAAGATTTTGAGATTATCCTCCATTGCAAGCAATAAAGCACAATCTCGGGGGCTACTCCCATCGGGAGCGCTGTCGCGCACCCGATAGAACAACGGCAAAATATCAGTCGACAGATTACTCGACTCAGTTCATAAGCAAAATCATACTCGAAATATTCCCGGGTTGATCCGACGATCCTCGGATGCTGCATGCATAGTGCAAAGGTAAGACCCGCCGATCCGTCGAGCTGGGCTAAGGACCACTCCAGCAGCGTTATCCTTAAGTGTTCCGTGTCAGCAGACATGATGAATAAATCCCCGACGGACGCGTTGGGTTGATTCAAAATTATACTGCAGTTCGATTCAGTAAGACCTCAACGGCCGTTTCGAGTCTGTCCAGTTTGTTCCAGATTCGTGTCCGGGGACTCGAGTTTGATTGAAAGCTAGTATGGTTTTGCCACAATGGTAGTTAACTGGCCCCGATTCGTCGTGTGTGCCGGGCCTGCTAAGCTAATATCCCTTGATTATCATATCAAAAATTCATAGTCGATGAAACAGTCGACATAGCCAACATGTGCTATTACATACAGACATTTCAAATCATATGATACAAATGCAAACAAATAACGTGCATGATGTGAGTCCATGCCCGACTCTTCGAATCAGACAAGTACTCGGGGGCTACTGACATGGGTATGCCTATCGGGTACCCTACCATGAGGGTACCTGGTGCACGTATCGACTAGGCCCAACTATCAGAGCCTACAAAGAAGCCCATGAAGGGAAGCCCACGAAGATGGAGTATCCTCCAAGTTTGGCGAAGCAATAGTCGGTTTAGAGTTTCCTTACACTACTAGGAAACAGGCCATTAGTGGCGCACCAAAAAGGCTTTCTGTGGCGCATGGAGGATGCGCCACAGTTAGCTCGCCACTAAAATGTGTTTTCTGTGGCGCACCTAGGCATGCGCCACAGAAAGCACAGGTTTCTGTGGCGCACTGCACATGGTGCGCCACAGAAATATTATAGTGGCGCATTGCCCTGTAGTGCGCCACAGAAATGCATGCGCCACAGAAAGCAAAATACATGCGCCACAGAATAATTTACAGGTATTCTGAAATTGCTGCTGCCTGCTGTATAAATATAGGTATATTACAGCAAATACAGGTATATATACAGGATTTATACAGATATAATAGAAACAATAATATATTTGACACGGTATATGAAAACAGACACATTACTTGGAGCCCGAGATACATAAATATAGTGACAAGTGCCGAATATTTACACAAGTTATGATACAAAAGTTCATCGATCATGTCACACGTTACAAATGAAGTTCACCGCCTAAACTAGGATCAAATAGAGTACATCGGCGATGATGGTGAGCAATAGCGGGACCACGATCATGGAGCCTTCTTCTTGAGCGGCGCCGGGAACGGTTTACACCTCTCCTTCGTCGTCCACGTCCTGGTGTCCTGCTGAGCCTCTAGGTGTTCTTCGATGTCCCTCTGGCACAACCCTGGAGATGGATTGGGATATATATTGGTTAGTAATATAAATAGAGTATGATTTATTCATCGAAGTGGATAAGGTCTATAATAAAGAAAATAAAGAAGCACTTGTTGCGAGTGAGGCAAGTCTTTCTTTTATAATACATCGTCCTACCTCTGGTGTTGCGGAAGGACCCCGGATTTCTGTGACTTCTTGGACGATGATTTTCGATAGCTCCATCTGGATGCAATGGAAGTCTTCTCTAAGCTCATCATCGGTGATATTTCTCGCAGATTTGGTCCATTCTAAGAGACTAGATGGCATCCTCGTTTTTTCTGCATCCCGGACCAACCCTTTAATGTGATGGAGGACGTAGAAGGCCTCCTTCACGCTGCCAGGCTGCTGCTTGATGCACTGGAACTCGGTCCCATGCCTGAACTGGTGTTTCTTGTCACTTGTGAAATTTTCCCCCTTCTTTTCGAAGGGGCCTCCCTTTTGGGCGTAGTCCTCGAGAGCCTCATCTAGAACACCCTTTATTCTGGTGTAGTCTTTCTTCCTATCAAAACTCCCCGAGTCGAAATAAGTGGCAATGGACCACCTCGGGCTTAGGACAATGAGTATGCAATACTTGTCCCTGGTCAACACACAATTGAAACGGAATGTTGGAAAGGATCAGCAATGGAAGAAATCGATAAGAAAGTATAAGATACGATGGCGGCGAGCGGATGTGTACTTACTCGGGAAAGAAAGGCAAAAGTAGGGTGTTCTTCCTCTTGTTGGCCAGCATGAACCTCTGGAGGTACTCCTTCGCCATGGTCCGTGTGCTTGATCCTTCCACCAGCTGGTTGTCACGCATGTAGTAGGGATCCAGTACCGCGACGTACGAGGTATTATCTCTCCTGATCTTCATCGCCATATTGAGCGCGTATAGGCGGACCATGTTATAGTCCAGCCGTCTAGAGTGAAACAGGTTGAAGACGTCCTCGAAAGCTATGAAGAACAGATCCGCCGGGGCTTCATGGACGAAGTCCAAGTCCTTTGGCACCTGGGCCGCGAACACCGGGTAACTTGGATTCGCGTCTCAAAGAAGCATGCCCTCTAGCATCAAGATACTATCATGCAAAGTGCGCATGGGTCCTTTTGCGAGGCGGAGCAGCTCCGGAGGCAGTATCGGTTTACCAGCTTCATGAAGTCGGGTCAAGCCATCCGCACGGTCTTCATGAACCCGGATAGTCTTAGGAGCTGGCTGGCTCGCAGAGGCGCCTGGCTTACTTCTCTTCCTGTGCTGCTGCATCTTCTTCATCTCTGGGGATTGCACTCCCTCCTTAACGGACTTATAGATTGTGCCTGGGCTGAAAACGTAGCCGGTTGGGACTGAATTCCGGCCTCCGGAGGCGTGTCTTGTTGAGATAAACCCTGGAAGTTCAGGCGTTGCGTGCATGTAGTGGGACGAGCAGGTAGAGCGCGGTGAGCGCGGAAGGGTTCGTCATCCATATGTATATCCGGCATGAACATATCTTGGGTGGCGCCAGTGTTGATGAAGCCATCGACGTCGACATTATCGTCATCTTCGTCGTTGTTGGCACCAATTTGAGGTGCAACGGCTTTGTCTTTGGACGGTTGCGGTTCAGACGTCCCCAACAGTTGTTTGTGTCGGTTGGTGGCGGCGACGACCGGCGGCTCCTTCCGGTGGTGGCGACGACCGGCGTCTCCTTCTGGGTGGTGGCGACGGCTGCTTCTGGCGCCGATTCCTTCACAACAAGTTTTTGTGGCGCCTCGTCGAGGGCCGAACGATCGGGGGCCGACGCTTCGAGGTGGCGCCGGTGGTGCGCTTGACCCCCCCAAGACGAATCTGGGTCTTCGGCCATTCGAGGAGCCACTTGGGGCATTCTCCAAGGACCAAGTGTTCATCGGCTCCTGGAGGTTGCATGGGGGGGTCGATGTGACGAAACTCGGGCACTACCGCAGTCAACCTAACCTTCATCACGGCATCACTCATTCTGACGTTGTGCATATCCCGGGTCAAAGGTTGTATGAGAGTGCCCTCTGCGACTTCCTTCAACTCGCCGCCGGCCCCCACCGTATGCAGAAGTATGCAAGGCATGTCCTGGGAGTCAACACATGTTGGGCATCATGAGACATGGCAGAACCTTGTACCAAAACATGTCTAGATGCATGCATGTAGAAACTAGCTATAAAGTTTTATATTTTGATACGGAGGGAGTACATTTTTACAGTCATCAAAGGCGCATAGCTATAGAAGATGCCGCGGACTAACTAATTAGCTACCTTGGTGATGGCGTCGAGCTCAACAATTGTCGAGACAAGGGCGCCGGTGCCGACGGCCGGCCTATCATTCTCCGGCCGGTCGTGTGCATTCACCGCCGCCACCGGCAGCGCCTCGGTATCTTCCGCGGTAGGGGGCGCCGGTGGGACCAAATGGAGCGGCTGCTGCGCCGCTGTGTTGGGCGGCGGGGTCACCAGGTCCGGCGACACGTTACGGCTGGAGTTGCTGCCGGCGAAGCTGGGCACGTGTATCGGCCCCTGTCGACCTGCCGCGTTCCAGGCAGCTAACCCCTCCATCAACCCAGCGGGTAACATCGCCCGGAGCTTCTCCTCCACTAACTGGTCCACCTTGGCGGAGTCCACTTTCTCCTGCTCTAGTGACTCCACCTTCTTCTTTAGCTCCACCACCTCGGCTTTATCCTTACTCGACTTCCTCCTCTCCTTTCTCTTCTCGGTGTCCGTGTTGTAGTACTGGAGGAACTTCATGCTCGTACCAAAGCCGGACACACGGCCAGCTGACGTCGGCGGCGCCGACTTGTCCCTTTCCTTGTGAACGTTCATCGCCCTGTTGAAGGTCGTGTCCCACGGCTCCGTCGACCCCTGGGACGACGGGCCGGCCTCAGTGTCAGCCTTCAACTCTGTTTCCTGTGCAGACAAAGGAAATTTAGGTGAAGCCATGTAGAAATATATGGCTTCGTTATCTAATTAGATCAACGCAATGGACTTTGAGATATCCGCGGAAATTAAATTCTTTACCAGCAATTCCTCGAATTTCCTCACATCTGCATCGTCGGTGACGAATTCCCCCGTCCCCTCCTTCAGATAGTAGCGGGACCGGACAAAGTTCCTAACCTGCTCGTCCGTGAATTTGTGCCAGGGTTCTCTTTTCCCAACTTTGCAACCTTGGCATCCTCCTTGTCCCAAATGGGCTGTTTTCCTCGGTAACCGCCGCTTCCCAAACGGTGGTTACCTAAGTTCAGTTCCCGCATTTGCTTCCCCCAGGCGGTCCATTTCTTAGCCTCGTCGGTTTCCAAGGACAACTTGAATGCCTCGAACTCTTCTTGGTCGAGCATCGGCTCTTTGACCCTTATCTCCTCCCAGCTCTTACCCTTAACGATCTTCTTCTTCACCCGGCATTTCCAGCTGCTCAAGGCGGTGCTCATCTTCGTGATGGCTAAACTGTCCACCTTTTTGTTGAACGGCTCCGGGAACGTGTATCGTTGGTGAAGCTTCTGGAGGAGGTGTACGACCAAAGCCGCATTCTCCGTGCTTCTGAGGTCCTTCATGTTGATCGACACGCTTTCACGAAGGATGCACCCTAGTTGCATGCTGTACCCTTTGGCAAGATGCTTAGGCTCCACTGGTAGGCCACTTGGCGTGACCTCAGTGAACGCGTCCGTGACGTTGGCGAGCACTTGCGGTGTCCGATCCCTCCTTGGCTTCTTCTGCTTCGGAGCGGTCGGGTTACTGCCACCACCGCCGTCCGTGTGGTCGCCGCCATCGGTGGTGGTGTCATCCTCATGGCCGCCACTAGCAGCTCCATCGGTGGCACTGTTGCCACCACTAGCAGCTGTGGCGACCTCGGCCTCCTCTTGCTCATCGTCGGCACTGTCGCCACAACTAGCAGCTGTGGCGACCTCGGCCTCCTCCATCATCTGGGACATCTGCCAGAACGCCATGTTGGCATCTCTAGCTTCTTCTTCGATGCTCATGTGCTTAGAAGGGCCAGGTCCCGACATGTTTGCACTGCATTAATAAAAAGAGGCAAAAGGTTAGTACAACAAATATAAGAATAAACCACTTAATTTAGTACTAAGATACCCCGGCCCATGCATTAGTCGCAATACCCCATATGTCCCTTTTTTAGCAAAGTCATGCCAAAATTCACGAAAAATTTCGGCATCACCTTTGCTAAAAAAGGGACATATGGAGTACCCGAATTTGCCGGAACGGAAGTTAATCGACGTTCCGGCAAACTCAAGGGCCTCTCGGGGTACCTGCAAACATTTGACACATCCACACATCTTCGGCCGACATCTCCAGCCGGCAACAAACAACATATCGAGTATTATCCACATCCACATCCACACACATCCACAATATCTCACACACATCCACATCCACACACACATCCACAATATCTCGCACACATACGTGGCATCACCACATCGACATCTCACCTGAAAGAACGTGGAGGTTCTTCTAAATTTCCTGCATACGGCAAAATAATGCATTAGTTTATTATACTTAACCTTAAAAATAGGTTACTTGGCATGATAAACGCTAGTCATGATATTACTTAGCAATTGCAGAGAATAAAATAAAATTAATCTAGTGACCTAGCAACTAACATAAGCAAGCAACTAACTTAGCAAAATTTTAAACTAACCTAGCAACTAACCTAGCGACACTAACCTAGCAACTAACCTAAAAACTAACCTAGCAACTAAACTAAACTAACAACTAACCTAACTAAAACAAGTAACTAACCTACTGTCAAATTTTTTATTTTTTGTTGATTTGGTCATTTCATCAAGCACCTAAGGTGCAACCATGGTAGGAGAGGGAGGGGAGGGAGGAAGGGGCAGCACCTCGGCGAGGGGAGCGAGTGGAGGTCCTCGGCGGCTTGTGGCGGGTCCCAGGGCGGCGCTGGTGGTCTTCTTCGTCGGCGGCGGCTTGAGGCCGAGGCGGGGCGGGGCGGATTGGGTGGGGCGCAGTGAGGTCGGAGGGAGGGTTGGGCGGGGCGGGGTGCAGGGGAGCTCGATCGACGGCGACGAGGCGGGGCGGGGCGCGTGCAAGGTTGGGTGGGGCGCAGGGAGGTCGCCGCTGGCGAGTTGGGGGCGGCGAGTCGCAGTGGTGTACGTCGAGCGAGCGCGCGTGTGTGGGAAAATTTGGGGGGAGAATGGAGGCGCGGGGGCGGGGCCCGCATGTTAGTGAGTGGGAAAGATTTCTGTGGCGCATCAAGGCTTGGGTGCGCCACAGAATTCCCTGGCATGACTGTTTAAAAACATGTGGTGCTGTTGTATGACAACAACACACACATACTCTAGTGGTTTGCTTCAGAACATTGGTACTTCGGCAGCCAGGTTCGAATCCTGCCTGTCCCACATTTTTTTTTCTTTTAAAAAAATCTTTTTGATTATATTTAAATAAAGAACACAAACACATTTGTTATTCTTAAAAAAAAAATTTTGGTTATATTTAAACAAAAGAACATACACACATTTTAAAGAAAAGAATATACACACAATTGTTAGTATACCACACATATTTTATTCATGATATACACACTATTCAAACTATTAACCATTTTGCCATTTTGAATTCAAAAATGCATTAACTTTTATCTTTTGCAAATTTTTGAATCTGACAAAACTTTCCACATTCAAGCATAATATTTCAAATTTCATAACTTTTGATCCACTTGGCCAAATTCAACAAATTTGTAGTCATTTAAATCCTTGGACAATTATTTTTGAGACGATCTAGATCGACACATTGAGACACCTCGTAGCAATCTCGTAGCCTAGGCGAGCATCCAGAGCGGCATACTTGATGCGATAAAAGCTCAATGGAAACTTGCCCCAACCTGATGTGAGGTCCTCTTCTTCCTCCTTCTTCTTCTCGTCCTCCTTCTTCTTCTTCTTGTTAATCTTCTTCTTCTTCTCAAGCGTTGTGCCAATAAAAAAATTGGCTAGAGCATAGAGACTCGGAAGATCAGGGAATGTTGGGTTAGGGTGTACGGCCCGCTGGAGGTCGACGGCGGACGGAATATGAATTCCGTAAGGCGCCAGCATACGCTGATCGTTGTTGATAGCCGCGCCGCAGAATTTGATGGTTTCGTCCATCAAGAAATCCTTGAGGGCCTGCGGCACCCGATCAGCGTGGCAAATATGGAACACCAACGTGTCGGTCGCCACAGAGAGTTGCAGGACGGCGGCACGCTGCCTCTCCTCGGGTGTGGCGTCGGTGAACTCGCAATCGAGGCCCACGATCTTCATCGGTGTGGCGTCGAGGTAGCGCCTCTTGACGTCGCCGATCCAACTCTCCACGGTTGATGCGCGGTGAGTGACCACGACCTTGAAGTCCATGTCGACGGAGATGTCCTTGTACTCGTACTCCTCGCGTGGCTCCATGGCGCGCGGCAGCGATTCGAGAGAGGATTTTAGAGAAGATTAGAGAGAGGAGATGGTGTGCATTTGCCAAATGACACCATTAGCTCTCTTATATAGCTAGCAAGAGAGAGTTCAAAGGGTTCTTCATTAAGATTTGTTTCAACTTCCAAAAATGAATTAATCCGCGCCCCTTTGTTTCAGCTTCCCAAAATCCATTAAAAGTTCTTCATTTTCCGTGTGATCAAAGACCAGCGCGGGAACTGAAGTGTTTGAATGCATTTAGGTTTCTGTGGCGCATAAGACTCGGTGCGCCACAGAAACCAGTATTTCTGTGGCGCATACAGGCCCATGTGCCACAGTAACATCATATTTCTGTGGCGCATGGGAACAGATGCGCCACAGAAATGCTTGTTTCTGTGGCGCATCCAGAACCATGCGCCACAGAAATGTGTGGTGGGCCTCGAAAACAAACGTGGGTGGTAGGGCCCACGATATTTCTGTGGCGCATGGGACTGGATGCGCCACAGATATGCAATATTCAGTGGCGCATGGATTTTTTATGCGCCACAGAAATCTGTGGCGCACCACTAGTGATGCGCCACTGAAAAAGTTCTGTGGCGCACCGCAAAAAGGTGCGCCACAGAAAGGGGATCCACCTATAGCTAGTTTCCTACTAGTGTTACTTGTAAATCGAGTCGGTTACGAACACCTGAGACCCAGCCTATTATTTAAGGACTGGGAGGGTCGTCGGACCAGACCACGTAGTTTCAGAGCCACCAAAACCCTAGCGAGATCGACATCTCGCCGGGACCCTTGTAACCATCATATTCGCAAAGCAATAACAGACAGGCAGGACGTAGGGGTGTTACCTCCACACGAGGGCCCTGAACCTGGGTAAAATCCTTGTCCCGCTTGTCAGCCGACGATACTTCCAGCTCTACCACGTTCTCTCCCCCATATTCACAACCCATGGACCTCGACTATGGGTCTTGATGAGTCTACCCCTCATCAATGACGATCTTGATCTCTTCAAGTGGACCACCTTTCTTGATTGCGCTTTGCTTGGTGAAGATTCACATAACGCTCCCCCATACACCAAGATGGGGGTGCTTCTCTTAGGAACATCTTCACTTGACCATTATCTCCAAATGGGTTGCAAGCTTCAAGCATATGATATCTTCTATATGTCCATCTTGAACTTGCACATCTCAACCTTGATGACGATCACCACTTGACGTCATCCTCCATGAGCTATAACAAATCTTCCTTTTCATGCAAGCCCGTGGAGAGATACCTTGAATCCAACATATGGAGATCAAGCGATGCCAATGGACAAACCTACAAGAATAACTCAATACAAACATTAGTCCATAAGGATTGTCATTAATTACCAAAACCACACATGGGGCAACACATGCACTTTCAGTAGGGTCCCTTCTCAGCTTCCAGTTTTCACGAGTGAATCGTCTACGCCAATGAGAAAAGAGGAGTTAGCCACGAATATAGGAGTGAATGTTTGTGAATTACTAAATGGTGAAAGACTTACTTGAGGTACGGCTTCACTTCCACCATACTCATCAAGATATACGAGGAGATCATATCCCGCTCGAGCTTTTTCATGATGAACTTCTTCATGCCACTTGATTTGCCACCGAGCCCTGTGAAGATGCTAAGCTTGGGTACATCTTCAGGGTTGGCTTCATTGTAGCGAACGACTGGATTGTGGTTTGTGGGAATGTTGGCATCATAGTACTTTGTCGTGAAGTTTGACACCTCCTCATTAAGGCATGCCTCGGCCATGGATGCCTCAATCTTGCATTTATTCCCGCAGTTGTCACGTAGCTTCTTCATTTGTGTCTCAGGCCCAAACTGTCAACGGGTCGACACAGGCCCCCCCAGTAAAGCCTCGTGCGCGAGATGCAAGATCATATGTTGCATCGGATTAAAAAACCCTGGCGGAAGTATCATCTCTAGCTTTCAAAGCAACTCGGGTGCCTGTTCATGCAGCTTCTGAACCACTTCACGATCTAACTCCATTGCACAAATATGGCGGAAGAAAAAGCTCAACTCCGCCAGTACTCACCAAGTCTCCTCATCGACATAGCCTCGAATCATCACCGACATTATGCGCACAAGCCACACGTGGTAGTCATGACTCTTCAGCCCTCCTACTCGCTGCGTTTCCAGGTTCACAAACCTCGCCCAGTTAGCTGCATACCCATCAGGGAAGTACAAACACTCCACGAGCCACTGTAATATTTCCCTTTTTTCCGGCCTTGTAGGGCAGAACCGAGCCTTTGGCTTAGACCACCTAGTGCCGTTGACTCCAGGAGGCTGCTATAAAGAGCCTCGACGATATTCTTTTCGGTGTGCATTACATCAATGTTGTGTGGAAGCTCGACATCCTCCATGTAAGGGAGCAGCTTCCACAAGCACGGAATGTGAGTCCACTGGTGCGTCTCCCCATAACCCCCGAAACCATTCCCATCGGGGTTAGGCACGAGAGCTTCTAGCTCAGCCTTGATTTCTCTTCCGGTCATCAGACGTGGTTTCGGAGCATGGATCTCGAATCCTTTATTGAACCACTTTACGTCACTCCTGTATCTATGATCTAGGTCAAGGAACTATCGATGTTGATCAAAGCAGGAATACTTGCCTCCATTCTTAAGCAAGAAGAAAGTCATAGCCTGTCTGCACTGTGGGCAAGGCCACTTCCCATGTGTACACCAGCCGCAGAACAAAGCACACGCTGGTAAGTCATCCAGGGATGTGTGGTACCAGACATACATATCGAAGTGATCATTTGTTGAGGCGTCATATGTTCGGACCCCGCGACCGTTCCACCCAACAGCCAAGTCTTCCACCAGCGGTTCCAGGTACACGTTCATGTTCTTACCCGGGTATTTCGGTCCTGGGATTATCATCGACAATAACATGTTATGTGATCTCATGGGACTCGCCGGGGGGAGGTTCTGGGGGATGACAAACACGGGCCAACAGCTGTATGTTGCCGCCGACATGCCATACGGATTGAACCCATCGGTTGATATAGTAACAGCTACGCTCCTCGGGTTGCCCGCTTTCAATGGATACTTCGCTACAAACTTCTTCCATGCGGCACCATCCGACGAATGTATCATCTTGTCCGTGTATCTCTCCCCTAACGTGGCCCATCGCATCTGCTGGGCAGTGTCTTTGTTCATGTAAAGCCGCTGGATCCTCGGTATAAATGGAAGCTTAAGGTACCGGAGAATCTTTTGGGGAATCCCGGTCTGCCTCTTCTGTCCACCACGGAGGTCGACCTCGAAGTACCTAGAGGAATTGCAATGGATGCAATAATTTGTTCCAACATGTTCTTTCCTGAATAGCATGCATCCCTTTGGACAGGCGTCTATCTTCCCATATGACATCTTAAGGTCACGGATGAGTTTAGTCGCATCATAGAAGCTCTTCACCAAGATGTGCCCATTCGGTAGAAGGCTGCCAACGACGGCCAGAATATCATCGAAACCATCCCTGCATATCTTCCTCTGGCACTTCACGGCCATAAGGCGAGCGATGGCATCTAGAAGGGTAACATCTGTATGTTGATGAAGGGGTTTCTGCGAACCAAACATAGTCTCGTACTACTTCTTCGTGTTTTCATCCGGCTGCTCACTTGTCTCCGCCTCCTGAGGTGTCTCTGACTCTACATGAGGGCTTTCAGGTGCATTAGCATTAACAAAGTCGTCTAAGCAGTTGTTGAACCCAGTGTCAAATTCTCTCGCTGGCTGAATCTGACGCGGCTCGGTTCTAGGACGTTTTGCTAACTGTTCACCATGGTAATTCCAAACATGGTAGAACGGTGTGAACCCAAACTTGACCAGGTGCGTACTAACATCTACCTTCGACTGTCGCCTTCGGTTATCGCATTTTGAACAGGGGCAAAACACTTTCATGGGTCTGCTGGTGATGTCAAACGCCTTGTTCACAAACTCCTCGGCCTTATCTCTCCATTCATCACTAAACTCCCACTGACTCTTTCTGTCAGCATACATCCGCTAATCGGTACCAAAAAAGACATACACAATGCTTTCAGTTCAACATGTCATTGAATTTTAACAAAACCATTTTTTACGGCCAAATTTTATCTTTTACAACATGCAAGGGTTCACCTACACTTCTAATAGGTGGGCTTATCCCACCCGAGTACGTGTAGATCGAGTCGTATTCCATGTTCTACCCCGACCCGAGACGGAATTTTGGCAGCACCTCCCGCTGTTCTTCAGAATACACGTCTCGAGCTTGTCAAGCCGAGAGGGCGTGCATCCGAAGAACAACAAGAAAGTGTTGCCGAAATTCCGTCTCAGCATGGATTTTTGATAGTGCATGCATAATCATGACTAATTTACGTTTCTGCGTGAGAAAATAAAGATAATTAACCTTTTTATGTGGAGCAGTGAAATCAAGAGAACTGTTTTGACAGCAAATCATGGTACGAAATGAAGCAGACACACGTTTCCCTAACCTGCTGCGTCCTTGGCCCATTAATCGGAGATGTATAATACGAGTACTAGTTTATCAGTGGGGGCAGGAGCCCACTAATTCGCAAAGGAAGCCCAACACACGCTCCTTGTGTCGTCGCTTTGAAATTTTAGGGTTTCGTTTTGTCTAGCCGTGTCCAAGTACAAAACCTGAAGTTCCAATCCGGCACGTAAGTTCTCAGCTCTATCCTCAAGGTCTCGTCCTGTGCGCCGTCTCCAGCAAATAACGCACGCCGCCGGAAATCGCCATGTCGCCGGAACTTTGCTGCAGCCGCCGCACTCCACCAGCCACGGCCAGTTCGCTTGTACGGTGTGAAGGCGCTGCTACGTCGTTGCCAAACGACCTCGTGTTTGACATCCTTTCCAGGCTGCCGGTGAGGTCCGTGTGCCGGTTCTGCTCTGTATCCATGGAGTGGAGCGCTCTCATCTCCGACCCAGCCTTCGCCGCCGCGCATAAATCCTGTCATGCTGATTCGCTCATCCTTGTGAGTCACTTCAAGGGGAAATCCGGTAGAGCCAACTTGGAGCTTGTGGACATGGATGGTAACATAGTGAGAGCGATAAAGGGCACCTATGGATCTCGGTTGATCACCACGAGCATTGATTATCTTGTATGTGCCATAGATGATATTAACGGTGGTGTTCACGTGATTGATCCAGCTGCTGGAAAGGTGCTCCTGGAATGGCAATACTTCGCCATCTACGGCTTTGGCCGTGCCGTTCCGTCAGGAGCATACAAAGTGGTTTGTATCAAGAATATGATGGTTTGCGGGGTTTTCACTTTTGGAGAGGACACTGGATGGAGGCTGTCACGGTCGCCCCCTACCACTATCTACTATACTGGAAGATCTCCGGTCGTCGTTAATGGTGTCATGTATTTCTCGGTGACACGAGATATATACAATTTCACCTTACATTGCTTTGACCTCGAGAGCGAAGAGTGGAAGAAGACGATCAATGGCCCAGAGATAACAGTTGGCCATGATGTGCCGAAAAGGACAAAAGGAATCTGCGTAACTGAGCTGAACCGCACCTTGTGCATTGTCCAAACAGAGATATACTTGACACACATGACAAATAAGGAACATGTCAACATATGGCTCTTAACAGATCCCAATAATAATATTTGGATCAAGGCTTATACTATTCCGATGTCCGTGTCTACCTATGATTATATGCCTTTGAGGATAACGCATGATGGTGGCAAATTGATTTTCCATTGTAAAAAAGGAGGAAGAGGGGAACTTCAAGTCTACAATCCTGACACCAAGACATCCACGTCGCTTTGGAAACTAGATAAAATCATGGACACTGTTTGTCTTTGCAACTTGAACTTGGACCGTTTTCTCTAAGGCAAGATTTAGTCCGCGTTGTAGTTAAAACCACTCATTTTGGAGTGTTTTTTCTTGGATAAATGCATTGGACAACACGTATGATTTACTGGATATTTCTAGAGTCGTTCTTTTGAGTCTTTATAGTCATTTATATATTTTGTAGATTGTATGTGCTCATATTCGGAGATAAGCAGAGTAGTTTGATTGTGTATTGGTTAATGAAGAGGCATGAACAGCCAACAAGAGTTTCACCGGACACCTGCTTTCAATTTACTTGTTTAATGTGTTTAGTTGTTATTACCATGTCGGAATTGCGGGTAAGAGCTAGGGGCTCTAGAATATCCGAATAAGCTTTTGCAGTTGAAGGAATTATTCCCAAACACCTAGTTGAATGCATCTTAAGATAACTCTCTCGTTTTATAGCTTACTAGGATGTCGTCTGGGACAGTGAAGGACAATATGACGGTGGAGGCGGCTCGAACGGTGATTAGATCTCTGCACGGTGTGTTTCGTCTACGGGTCATATGATAGTCTCACGTACGGTCACTACTAGAAACCAAGCCTTTGGTCTAAAGCCATTTTTGCCTCTAGTACCGGTTGGCTTACGAACCAGTACTAGAGGGGGGAACTAGTCCCGGATAGAATGTTACGAGGCCGCAACAAAACTCGTCCCGGTTCGTAATGGACCTCTAGTCCCGGCTCGTAATACGACCCGGGACTAGAGGGGTGGCGGCAACTGTTCGCCTGGCGCGAGCCCCTCTAGTACTGGTCCGTATTACGAACCGGTACTAGAGGTCCGAACGGTTTGCCTCCCGCGCGTAGCCAGGCGATCAAAATTAACGCATGGGAACCGCTATTGCTACAGTACCGCGGCATTTCTCTTCCTCTTCCTCTTCCTCTCCCTCTCCTCTCTTCTTCCATCCCCATCCTATCCCCTCCACCATGGATCCTGCACCACCGATCACTCGCTACGGGCAGGTGCTTGCACATGGCACCACCAATCTCAATGTCGTGTACACGAACGACAGCGCTAAGGTGCCGGGTTTTCTTTCCGATTTCAAGTATTGGCTTGACGAAGCTCGGGAGCAAGACAAGTTCATGGGCCTTGATCTCGAGTACACGGCCGATCAAAGAGATGTTGCCGTCATCCAACTTTGTTTCAAGAAACATGTCATGATCTTCCAGTGGGCAAGGTAATATAAAAACTTGTCTTAGTTTTAAATTGGGGCTTATTTTGTTTGTTGATTCATAGGGATAGGAAAATTGCATAGGATAGCAATTCCTCTTCGATTGTAGTGAAAGAATTATATATATTGTGCCGAAATATACTTGTGCCGTAAATGAAAGTTGCATATTGGCCATATCGTCGTGGGAGAAAACATGTCTTTTGATTCATAGGAAATGAAGGAAAATTTTATATACTTGTGTCGAAATATGCTTCTTGTTATATATTCTTGATTATTATACTTGTTCTAAATTATAATTGTTATATATGATTCTTATTATACTTGTTGTTATGATTAATTCTTATTATACTTGATCTAAAATTATACTTGTTGTTATTCTTATTATACTTGTTGTTCTAAATTATACTTTGTTGCAGCAGTTTTTAACATGTGTTCTATTTTGTTGTTGCAGTAGTGACAAGCATTGTCCAACACTCATGGATTTTCTTCGCAGCGGCATACATTTTGCTAGCGTTGATATAACGAATGACAAGATCGAGATGAGACGCACCTGGGGTCTTGAGATACCATCTGCCTGCCACATTGATCTCCAGCGCATTTTCAAGCTTGAGAATGACAAGACTGGAATGGCTGATATGGCAGTCGCCGTGATCGAGGAGGACGACTACGCTGAGATGAAGACAGGATTCCCCAAGAAGCAGCACGATCATTGGGAGAAGATCCCACTTGACGCTTGCAACATTGAGTATGCAGCAAGAGATGCGTACGTTGCATACGAGGTGTACCGCAAGATTAGAATCGTCAACTATGGGCAGCGTCACCTCGTACCGCCACCAGTGCCCCATGGGTCTCCTGTTTGGGGGTATTCTGATCCGGAGGACGATTAATTAGTACTAGTGTTTGCAATGGCAAACAATTTATCTCTAATATTATGTGGTGCTTGAGGGTCTCATCATCTAGAACAGAGTAGTGTTTGCAGTTTCATATATATGGGTATCTTCAGTACTTTCTGTAATGGTTATCTGAACTATTATTTCTATTAATTATGTCCCTGTTTAAGTATGATATATGTGCAAGGCATTGTGATGCCAGAAGTTTATTATTATTTAAATTCAATATTATTTGAATGCAAGATTAGTATTACTTATTTATTTTTGTTTACTCATATAATTGTTCGGATTTACAAAATAAAGACATAATATTTGTCATATTTCGAGTTACAAATTTATAGATATAAATTATTCAAATTAAACGCACCAGGGCGAAAAAGTTTATCATTATTTAAATTCAATATTATTTGAATGCAACATTAGTATTACTTATTTATTTTTGTTTAATCAAATAATTGTTCGGAATTACAAAATTAAGATATATTATTTGTCATATTTCGAATTCAAATTAAATGCAGAAGTCAGAATTTCGTAAGTACCTCTAGTACCGGTCTGTGATACGAGCCGGTACTAGAGGTTCCTGTCAGGGCAGCAGCAGCATGGGGCCCGCGCGAGAACCCTCTAGTACCGGGTCGTAGCACGACCCGGTACTAGAAGTGAGCTTTAGTACCGGGTCGTGCTACGACCCGGTACTAGAGGGTTCTCACTACTATATCATCTTCCACCCCCGAGAGCAGCAGCTCGAGTTCATCACCATTTTCTCCATTGTTCCTCTCTCCCGAGCTCGAGTTCATCTCCATTTTCCTCCACGATTTGTCAAGATTAATGGCACCCATCTTTTCAAGGGTTAGCAACTTGATCCTTTCATCCGGCGTTCCTCATTTTAGCTCATTTCCATACTTCTTAGCTCATTTCATTTTTTAGGTGCTAGCTAGGTGTTTGATGAAATGCCTAAGTTAGGGAGTTCATTTTTTTATATGCAATTTGAGCTAAAATTAAATTATGATTTGTGTGTTCTAGTGCCGCTCCGTCAAATAAAAGTATAATTTGTGATTTTATATAGTGTCGTCCCGTCCCCTTCCTGACCGCCGTCGATCGCCCGCGCCGCTCCGTCACCGACACCACCTCGGTGAGCCTCTTTTTTTATCTTTTATTTTAAAAATGTTAGTTATATGATTTAAATGCATAATTATTTCTTGTATAATTTTTTTATATTTTTTTATATGTATAGTGTCATGGTTTTGATATCCGTCCCCGTCGGCCCTCGTCCGGTCTATGATTCTGATGTGGTATATTTCTATAACTATTGATTTTGTTTCATGGTTATAACAATCATGCCGACCAAGTTGACATAGATATATTTCTATTTAGGAGGTAGTTGAACCGGAAATTCCAGCCGACCCTATTGTCGAGTTTTTAGAAAAAGAAAACAACGATTTGAAAGCAAAATTGAAGATAAGTGAAGATCTTCGTCTCCAATGCCTGGAAGAGAAGATGGTATTGGACTTGAAGATTGCCGACATCGTCGATGCTCACGGGGTCAAGCTTGCCGACGTCGTCGCTGCTAACGAGATGAAGATGGATGCAATGCGCGTCAAGCTTAAAAAGATTAGAAAATATGCCATTAGTCAGGAGGCTTGGTATCATTATGCTGTTGGTTCAATAGTTACCTTGGTTGCGATTCTGATCGCATTTGTTGTTGGATTTAAATTCTTTAGATAGTTGTATGTTAGTTTAGTTTGATGTATGTTTCGTGAGAACTATGTATTACATTTGGGCAGTACTCTACTTTGGTTTTAATGTGATGAACTTGTATCAATGAATATGGTCAGTTATGTATTATGTCCGTTTACCGTAATGGGTTTTAGCATCGTGATTGCGTTTAACATACTTATATAATGCAGATGAGCCATCCATGGATGTACGCTGACCGACGCTCTAGAGAGTACATGCAGGGAGTGCAATCTTTTCTCAAAGTGGCTGAGGCAAACAAGCGGGAAGGTTTTATGTTATGTCCATCACTAGTACAGAAAAGCTATTCTGTGGCGCACCATTTTGCTATTCTGTGGCGCATGGGTGGTGCGCCACAGAATAGTCGCCACTAAATAAGCTATTCTGTGGCGCACCACCCATGCGCCACAGAATAGTGGCTATTCTGTGGCGCACCGAGCCTGGTGCGCCACAGAATAACTATTCTGTGGCGCACCCGTGTAACCATGCGCCACAGAATAGGGTGCGCCACAGAATAGTCCTGGGTGCGCCACAGAATTACTGCGCAGTACTGTACCCGTATATTCATACAAATACCAGTATAATACCAGAATACATGTATATTTCATATTTACACAGATATAACAGAAACAGAGATATATTTTCACAGATATATCAAAACAAACACATTACTAATATATGTCATCACAAGTTGATACAAAAGTGCGGAAGTTTTACACAATTGTTGAGATATACAAAAGTTCATCGAATCGTTGCCCACGTTACAAAATGAAGTGTTCACCGCCTACACTAGGATCGAATAGATTACATCTCGGCGTTGACGGTGAGCAATAGCGGGAACACGACGATCTCATGTAGCCTTCTTCGCGAGCGCTACGAGCGGAGCGGCGCCGGGAACGGTTTGCCGAGAGGCCCTTGAGTTTGTCTCCGCGTACCACTTCGTCATCTATCTGTACACAAGACAAAGATGAAAGTGTTAGTCAAATAAAAGCAAGAATTCTGATTAAAGAGAATACAAAACTATAAATAAGACTAGAGCTAGGTAATTAAAGTAACATAACTAAAAGTATATCGCATCGTCTGAAAAACTAGAGGTAGCCAAAGACAAAACAAGATTCAAAAAAGTTAATGCCTCATATATACGTAGAATATTATCGAGAACACACAAGGAATCCTGATAACCTTGTGGAACCAAGTAGAAGGCACACAGGTCTCACTCACGTCGCCCCTGAATCACATATATAGTGTCACAACGTTTTAATCATCGGCATTCTAGAGGATACAAAACTATAAACAAGAATGAATTGGAACATAATTAAAATAAGATTCAAAAGACTAGATTTAGTCAAAGACAAAACAAGATTGAAAAAAATTAATGCCTCATACTTAGAAGTGGCACACATAGGTTACAGGGACGGGGTGAGTGAGCCAAGTAGGATGCACGAGATGTGTCTTCTCGTGCATATCAACTTACCACAAAAAGATCAAATAGAGAAAAACCCGTATGATGGATCCTTCTTCCTGATTCGCTCCGGAAACGGATAAATGCCGTCTTTCGTCATCCACGTCCTCCTGTCATTCTGCTTATCTAGGCGTTCTTCGATCTCCCACTTAGACAACGCTGAAAATCGGTTGGGATATATATTTGATTAATGCATGATATAACTAGAGTATGATTTATTCATCTAATATAGAAAAGAAAGAAGCAAGGTTTCTACCTCTGGCGTTGTGTAAGGACCCCCCTGCTGTCTTGACATCTTCCAGGATGATTTTCGATAACTGTAACTGGATGCGATGGAAGTCTGCTCTAAGGTCATCATCGGTGAGATCCTCATCATATGTGGCCCATTCTTGGAGACGATATGGCAAATTCGTTATCACTGCATCCCGGACATACGATTTCATGTGTAAGAGGACGTAGAAGGCATCCACGTTGCCAGACTTTTGCTTGAGGCAATGAAACCCAGTCCCATGGTGAAACTTGTGTGTGTTGTCAATTACATGTTTCCCTTTCTTCTCGAAGGAACCTCCGTTTTTGGCGTAGCCCTCGAGAGCCTCATTGAGAACACCCTTAATTCTAGTGTAGTCTTTCGGCGTCGTCCCTGAGTCTAAATATGTGGCAGTTGACCACTTCGGGTGCACGGCGATGAGTACTGAGTACTTGTCACTGCTCAACACAATTGAAATGGAATATTGGAAAGGATCAACACAACAGAAGAAATCTATAAGAAAGCATAAGATACGACAGCGGCGACTAGATGCGGACTTACTTGAAAAAGAAAGGCAGAAGAAGGCTGGTCTTTGTGCTCATGTTCAGCATGATTCTCTGGAGGTACTCCGTGGCCCTGGCCCGTGTCGGTGATCCTTCCTCCAGCTGGCTGTCCCGCATGTAGTAGGGATCCACTACCTTGACGTACGGGGTTTGTTCTCTCCTGATCATCATCGCCTGGCTGAGCGCGTATAGGCGGACCAAGTTATAGTCCAGCCGTTTAAAGTGAAACAAGTTGAAGACGTCCTCGCACGATATGAAGAACAGATCCGCTGGAGATTCATCAACGAAGTCAACAAAGTCTGGCACCTTGACAGTGAACACCGGGTAGTTTGGATTCTCGTCTTTAAGAAGGTTGTCCTCTAGCTTCAAGATAGCAAGTTGCAAAGGGGCCATGCATCCATCTGCGAGGTGGAGCAGCTCCGAAGGCAGTATCGGTTGACCAGCTTCATGCAACCGGGACGACAAGTCACCCGCACGGGGTGGTATCATGGGATCACTCCGGACATACCCCGGGGTGCTACGTTTCGTCTTCGGAGCTGGCTTACTCCTCTTCCTGTGCTTCTTCTTCTTCTCTGCTGTATCTGCTGTATCTTCTGGAGGCAGTATTGGGTACTGTCTGGAGCCGAAGCTGATCACTGGGGCAGGCCCTTTTTTCCCTCCCTCAGTCCAAACCCTGACAGACTCACATATAGTTGTAAAGAGCGACATGAACGTCTTTGTCACCGCCTCTGAGATGAAACTCGGAATCATAATATTTTGCTCCATCGGTTCCTCGCCCCTTGTTCCAGAAACCCCAGCCTCGTCATTGTCGGCCATGTTTGCACTGCATTAAAAAGAGGCAAAAAGTTAGTATAACAAATTTAAGATAAAAAAATCACCTAACTAATAAGTACTAAGATACCCCGGCCCATGCACTAGTCGCAATACCCCATATGTCCTATTTTTAGCAAAGTCATGCCAAATTTCACGAAAAAATCCGGCATGACCTTTGCTAAAAAAGGGACATATGGAGTACCCGAAATTGCCGGAACGGAAGTTAATCGACGTTCCGGCAATCTCAAGGGCCTCTCGGGGTACCTGCAAGCATTTCCAACAAAAAAAAAACACATCTACGGCCGGCACCTCCGGCCGGCATCTCAACGACACGATGGTCGGAGCACAAGCACAATACCCCATATGTCCTATTTTTAGCAAAGTCATGCCAAATTTCACGAAAAAATCCGGCATGACCTTTGCTAAAAAAGGGACATATGGAGTACCCGAAATTGCCGGAACGGAAGTTAATCGACGTTCCGGCAATCTCAAGGGCCTCTCGGGGTACCTGCAAACATTTCACAAATCATGTTGGCCGGCCAACAACATCACAACAACACATGCATCCCCGGTCAACAACATCACAAGAACATCCGCAAAATATAGGAGGGCACCACCTTGAGCAGCAGGAAGCAACGGGGGGGCCTACACACATACACAACACATAAGCATCTCCACAGTCACGATATTACTTAGCAATTGCAGAGAATAAAATAAAATATGAGGGAGTATATATTAACACATTTTTTTAGTATTTCAAATGTTGATTGTTTCTTCTATAATTATGGTCAAAGATAGTCAAATGTGACTTTTAAAAAAACTAATACAAAGGATTGCAAAGGATTTTTTTATGAAAATAGGATAGCCCTAGAAAAATATTGCAAAGGATTTTGTTGGGAAGGGAATTGGATGCGGACCTCGTCGGCGGCGGTGGTGCGTGAGGTGGGGCGGGTTGGGGCGGGTCGGGGGCGCCGACACGGACGAGGGAGGCGGCGGGGTCGCGGACGAGGGAGGCGGCGAGGTCGCGGACGAGGGAGGCGGCGGGGTCGCGGACGAGGGAGGCGGCGAGGTCGCGGACGAGGGAGGCGGCGGGGTCGCGGACGAGGGAGGCGGCGAGGTCGCGGACGAGGGAGGCGGCTGGGTCGCGGACGAGGGAGGCGGCGGGGTCGCGGACGAGGGAGGCGGCGCCGGCACGGACGAGGGAGGCGGCGCCGGCGAGGGTGAACGGCGGCGGCGCGGGTTCTGGGGAGAGGAAGAAGAGATCGAAGAAAGAAGAATGAGAACGAAGAAGAAAACGGCGGCGGCGCGGCCGGTTTTTGGATAAGGTACCTTATTCTGTGGTGCATCCACCTAGCGGTGCGCCACAGAATTAGCTTATTCTGTGGCGCACCCGATAAGGGGTGCGCCACAGAATAGTTGGTTTTTTTATTTAAATTTTCTGTTTTTATACACATGTTAATAAAAAAACAGTTAATAGTTGGTTTTTTTATTTAAATTTTCTGTTTTTACACACATGTTAATAAAAAACAGTTAATACAAATATTGAAACTGTGCCATATATATCAAATTACATAGACCATATGCTTGTCTCTCATACAAAACAAATTATATATAATACACAAAAAAGTTTTCGATCTTCGTCCCGACCGGTTCCAAACTAGCATTTCTTCTTTCCCTTCTTGGCGGTTGAATAGCTTAGGCCGGTCACCTTGAGACTTCTTCGCGTGAACGGACAACCTTTGGTAGGTAGGGAGGTCTTCCTTTTTTCTTTAGAATTAGTAGTAGGCATGTCGAAGTAGTTGTCGAATTCCTCCTCGATCTTCGGATCGCCGTCCAGGTCCTCCTCATTGGCGTCTCCTTCCATTCCGATGATGCTCCTCTTGCCCCTCCTCACGACAACACGGTTAGGCTTTGACGGGTCGGTAATGAAGAAGCATTGATCGACTTGGCTAGCGAGTACCCATGGCTCATTTTTCGCGGAGGCTTTCTTCGAGTTGGCTTCGGGTATAACCATGGTGGTGAAATACCGGCCTTCTTTTTCGACGTTCTTGGCCCATCTCACACGGAACATTGGCACCGACTCTCCACAGTAGTTGAGCTCCCATATCTCCTCTATCCTTCCGAAGTATCTTTGTTTGACGGTAGCCTCGTCATCGGCGTAGGATAGCATAGTTACTCCTGAGTTTTGATATTCGCTACTCCTGTCCTTTTCCTCGGTGCAGAATCTGTAACCATTGATGTCGTACGTCTGATAGGTTTTCACGTTCTGCGCGGGGCCCTGTGATATGGATAATATGAGTTTTTCATCTTCCGTACTTGGCTTTCTGACCCGTGATTCGGACAGTTGTTTTTCCCTGAACCAACGCGTGAAGCTGGAGTTGTGCTCTCTGGTTACGTCTCCGTTCTTCCTCGGCCGGCCCAGGTCGATGTAGTTCTTCTCGATTATGCTTCTGTGCTCTTCCACCCAAGGTTCGATCAATTCTAAGTGTTGTAGCGCGACCCGGTGAGCCCTATCGAAGTCGACGTGTCGACCATCAATCAAGACAGGGAGTGAGCGGTAGCCCTCACGGTGACCAAAACCAGCGAGCCTGCCGACGTGCGGCCTGGTGGCCAGACCAACATCCTCGTTCTCGGTGCTTAGATAACTCTGGCAGAAGGTGATGCACTCTTTGGTCAGAAAGCCCTTGGCCATGCTTGCGTCTGGACGGGCCCTGTTGCGAACGAATCCTTTGATGACACCGTTCTGCCTTTCGAACGGCATCATGTAGTGCAGGAACGTCGGACCGAGCTTCAGTATGTCATCAACGACGTGGAGAAGGAGATGCACGCAGATGCCAAAGAACGCGGGCGGGAAGTAAATCTCGAGCTCGCATAGTATCCCCACGATCTCATCCTGTATCTTCTGGAGCTGCCTCACGCCGATCGACTTACGGTTGATGACGTCAAAAAAGTTGCAAAGTGCAGACAGCGTATCACGGACGTGCTCGTCCATTATCCCTCGGATCGCAACGGGAATTATCTGCGTCATAAGCACATGACAATCGTGAGACTTCATCCCGCTGAACCTCTTCTTTGTTTCGTCTAGATATCTGCTTGTCTTCCCGCGTAACCGTTAGGAAATTTGACTCCTAAGAGGCACTTGTAGAACTGCTTGAGCTCCTCCGGACTCATAGTGAAGCAGGTAGGTGCAAGCGCAACCGCGCTCTTCTTCCTCCTTTTGCAGCGACCTTGAGTCCCTTCCGTCTGGTCATCATCATCATCACTATCGGGGCCGTGAATATCTTTCTTGATGCCAAGCCATTTCAGATCGTATCGTGCTTTCTTCCCATCCTTGGTCTTTTCCGGCATGTTTGAAAGAGTGCCAAGAACAGCCTCGGTAACATTCTTCGTAATGTGCATTACATCGACGCTATGGGGCGTGTGGAGGACCTTCCAGTACTCCAAGTCATGGAAAGCACACCTCGCTTTCCATACACCCAGCAGCGGTTTTACCCTCGGTCGCTTCTTTCCCGGCGCAGGGCACTCCTCCCAATTTGTCAAAAGCTCATCAATTTCTATGCCGGTCCTCGGGATCGGTTTTGTTTCTCTTTCTTCTTGACCATCGAACAAATCCCCGCGTTTTCTCCACTGGTGGTCCATGCGAAGCCACCTTCGAGCCCCTGGGTACACGGTTTTCGAAGACCCTTGTATTCTTGGTAGCTGGATATATGGGGTCTCATCCATGCACCTGATACATCCACAGAATCCGTGGCCCACCTGGGCCGATACAGACGACATTCCAGGATAGTCCTGCACCGTCGTGAGCAACGCGGCGCTCATATTGAAATATTCTTTAGTGTAGGCGTCCCACGTACGGATAGGAAAGTACCATACCACTTTTCGAGGATTTTTCTTCTTTCCACTCTTGTACCGTCCGTGACCGCACACCGGACATTTGGTCAAGTCCTCGTAATCGCCCCGATAAATTACGCAATCATTGATGCAGGCGTGGTATCTCTCGTGCGGTAGGTCAAGAGGGCACAGGACTTTCTTGGCCTCCTCGATAGTAGTTGGTAATGTGTTACCCTCGGGGAGAATATCATGCCAGAATTTCAGGTTCTGGTTGAAGCTCTTGTCGGTCCAACTGTTTCCCGACTTCATCTCCATAGCATTAAGCGTTACTTGCAAGCGCGTATCCTGAGGCCGGCACCCAGGATACAACGGAGTGATCCCGTCTATCCCCATTTGCGCTAGCTTGGCTTTCTCTCTGTCGTTGCTCGTCTGACTGAGAAGCAGTTCTTGAAAATGAGCATCCTGCAAGCCCAAACTTAGCGGGGTCTGCTCGTCTCCTTCGTCATGATGATCATGTCCGCCGGCATCTCCTTCGTCATCATGATGATCTTGTCCGTCACCGGCATCTCCTTCGTCATCATCTTGTCCGCCGCGGGCATCTCCTTCGTCATCATCATCTTGTCCGCCGCGGGCATCTCCTTCGTCATGACGATGATCTTGTTTGGCTTGTTCCGGCATGAAACCGTGCCTGAGCAGGTGCTCCTCCAATAATCCAGAATGAGGGTGTATCCACCTCTCATGTTTGCATTTTTGACACGGACATCTTATCTGCCTCCCATTGGACCGAATCATGTCCGCCTTCGCTTGGTCCTTGTATGTTCTGATTTGACTGGAGCTCATCATTATGACCATGGTTGACTACGCGCTATACATAGAGAAGAAACGAGAGTACATAACTTAATTAGAGCCGCAACATGCATGCACACACAAACACACACAACACATCTCAGTCCGGCATCTCAACGACACGATGGTTGGAAGCACAAGCACAATTAATACCCCACATGTCCTATTTTTAGCAAAGTCATGCCAAATTTCACGAAAAAATCCGGCATGACCTTTGCTAAAAAAGGGACATATGGAGTACCCGAAGTTGCCGGAACGGAAGTTAATCGACGTTCCGGCAATCTCAAGGGTCTCTCAAGGTACCTCCAAACATTTCCAACAAGATGGTCAAAGCACAATAACCTTTCTCACCTTGTAGATTTGATCCAAAATAGAACATGGGAGAAAGGAGACTATGTATGGAGGAGTCTATCAACCAAAATAAGTTTAAGTAAAAAAAAAGGAGAAATATATGGTCAAAAATGGATGGGAAGGAGGAGCACCACGAGTTGGGAGGAGAGGAGGAAGAAGAGGAAATGAGAAATGGGTAGGGGAAAGTGGGTGGAGATGGCCTTATAAAATATCTGGTACAGTTATTCTGTGGCGCACCTGACCCAGTGCGCCACAGAATAAGCTTATTCTGTGGCGCACCAGTTAGGGGTGCGCCACAGAATAGTTCCCCCCAATTATTTGTGGGGCCAGAGCACCTTATTCTGTGGCGCACCAGTTAGGGGTGCGCCACAGAATAGTTCCCCCCAATTATTTGTGGGGCCAGAGCACCTTATTCTGTGGCGCACCTGCATGGATGCGCCACAGAATAAACCTATTCTGTGGCGCACCTGACCCAGTGCGCCACAGAATAAGGTCAAAAGTGGCAGACCCGTGCGTTGGTGTGGGGCCCGCGCTTATTCTGTGGCGCATCCTGATAGCCGTGCGCCATAGAATAAGGCTATTCTGTGGCGCACCATGGCTGGTGCGCCACAGAAGCTTATTCTGTGGCGCACGGCTATGAGGTGCGCCACCGAATAAGCTTCCATAGAATTGGGTTTTCCTACTAGTGCATGCCGTAACTGTCGGAATGAGAAGGATTACCCTCGGTCACGAGACCTTCACATCCACCTGATAGAGTATGGTTTCATGCCCGGCTATAATTGTTGGACCAAGCACGGAGAAAGAGGGGTTATGATGGAAGACAACGAAGAAGAACAGAACGATGACAACTACATGTTCCCTGAATACAGTGGTAATGAAAGGGAGGAAGCTGAAGATGAAGAGGTACCAGATGAGCCCATCATAGATGATGATTTACGGCGGGTCATCGTTGATGCACAGACCGAAGCAGAAAGTGCACTCGAGAAGTTGAAGTTGGAGCAGATGTTAGAGGATCACAAAAAAAAGTTGTACCCAACTTGCGAAGATGGGAACACAAAGCTCGGTACCACACTGGAATTACTGCAATGGAAGGCAGAAAATGGTTTATCTGACAAGGGATTTGGGAATTTACTGAAAATAATGAAGGAAAAGCTTCCAAAGGATAACGAATTGCCTGACAGTACGTACGAAGCAAAAAGGTTATCTGCCCTCTAGGATTAGATGTGCAGAAGATACATGCATGCATTAATGACTGCATCCTGTACCGCGGTGAGTACGAGAATATGAATGAATGCCCGGTATGCGGTGCATTGCGATATAAGATCAGACGAGATGACCCTGGTGATGTTGAGGGCCAGCCCCCCAGGAAGAGGGTTCCTGCCAAGGTGATGTGGTACGCTCCTATAATACCACGGTTGAAACGTTTGTTCAGAAACAAAGAGCATGCCAAGTTGTTGCGATGGCACAAAGAAGACCGCAAGAACGACGAGATGTCGAGACACCCGGCTGATGGGTCGCAGTGGAGAAAAATCGATAGAGAGTTTAAGGAATTTGCACGTGACGCAAGGAACTTAAGGTTTGGTCTAAGTACGGATGGCTTTAATCCTTTTGGGGAGCAGAGCAGCAGTCATAGCACCTGGCCTGTGACTCTATGTATTTATAACCTTCCTCCTTGGTTGTGCATGAAGCGGAAGTTCATTATGATGCCAGTGCTCATCCAAGGCCCGAAGCAACCCGGCAACGACATTGATGTGTACCTGAGGCCATTAGTTGAAGAACTTTTACAGTTGTGGCGTGATGAAGGGGTACGTGTGTGGGATGAGTACAAACAGGAGTCATTTGACCTACGAGCGTTGTTATTTGTGACCATCAATGATTGGCCTGCTCTTAGTAACATTTCAGGACAGTCAAACAAGGGATACAATGCATGCACGCACTGTTTAGATAAGACTGAAAGTATACATTTGGGAAACAAGAATGTGTACCTGGGGCATCGTCGATTTCTTCCGAACAGTCATGCCGTAAGAATGCCCGGCAAGCATTTCAAAGGTGAGGCAGATCGCCGGAAGAAGCCTAACCTCCCTGATGGTGATGTTATATATGACATGGTCAAGGATTTAGAAGTAATCTTTGGAAAGGGTCCTGGCAGTCTATCTGTTCCGAATGATGCTGACAACCACGTACCCATGTGGAAGAAGAAGTCTATATTTTGGGAGCTACCCTACTGGAAACTCCTACAGGTCCGCTCTGCAATCGACGTGATGCACGTGACGAAGAATCTTTGCGTGAACCTGCTAGGCTTCTTGGGCGTGTATGGGAAGACAAAAGATACGCCGAAAGCACGACAAGACCAGCAACGTATGAAAGACCCAGACAACCTGCATCCAATGAAGACGGATAAAGGACGTCTAAGTCCTGCTAGCTACGCTCTTACCAAAAAGAGAAGGAGATATTTTTCCAAGTCCTGAGCAGTATGAAGGTCCCGTCTGGATTCTCATCGAATATAAAGGGAATAATAAATATGGCAGAGAAAAAGTTCCAGAACCTAAAGTCTCATGACTGCCACGTGCTTATGACTCAATTGCTTCCGGTTGCATTGCGGGGGCTTCTACCGGAAAATGTTCGACTACCCATTGTTAAGCTATGTGCGTTCCTGAATGCAATTTCGCAGAAGGTAATCGATCTAGCCATTCTACCAAGGCTACAGAAGGATGTGGTTCAATGTCTCGTTAGTTTTGAGTTGGTGTTCCCACCATCCTTCTTCAATATTATGACACATCTCCTAGTACACCTGGTCGACGAGATTGCCATTCTGGGTCCTGTATTTCTACACAATATGTTCCCCTTTGAGAGGTTCATGGGAGTCTTGAAGAAGTATGTTCATAACCGTGCTAGGCCAGAAGGAAGCATCTCCAAAGGCTATGGAACAGAGGAGGTCATTGAGTTTTGTGTTGACTTTATTCCTGGCATTAAGCCGATTGGTCTTCCTGAATCGCGACATGAGGGGAGACTGAGTGGAAAAGGCACTCTAGGAAGGAAATCAATAATATGTAGGGACGGGCATTCTTTCACACAAGCACACTACACAGTTCTACATAATTCCAGTTTGGTGGCTCCGTATATCCAGATGCACAAGAATATTGTACGCTCCGAGAACCCGGGGATGGATGACTCCTTCACTACAAAGGAACACATGGAGAATTTTGGCGGTTGGTTGCACACACATCTCAACAATGACGACACTATCTCAGATGAGCTGTACTTGTTGTCTAGGGGACCATCTTCGACTATTTCGACTTTCCAAGGGTACGAGATAAATGCGAATACATTTTACACGATCGCACAAGATCAAAAGAGCACCAACCAAAACAGTGGTGTCCGCTTTGATGATTCAACAGACAACAGTGGGCAAAAGGTCACATATTATGGTAACATAGAGCAGATATGGGAACTTGACTATGGACCTTCTTTTAAGGTCCCTTTGTTCTGGTGCAAATGGTTCAACCTGCAAGGCGGCGGGGTAAAGGTAGACCCATTGTACGGAATGACTACAGTGGATCTCAAGAATCTTGCGTACGATACCGAACCATTCGTTCTAGCCAATGATGTGGCTCAGGTTTTCTATGTGAAGGACATGTCTACCAAACCGAAAAAAAGAAAAGATAAGCAAGCGAATACATCAGCCGATGAGCCAAAGCGCCACATAGTTCTTTCAGGGAAAAGAAACATCGTGGGAGTGGAGGACAAGACAGACATGTCAGAAGATTACAACAAGTTTCATGAAATTCCGCCCTTCAAAGTGAACATTGATCCAAGCATCAAGTTAAATGATGAAGATTGTCCATGGTTACGGCGCAATCAGAAGAAAGGGACACGCACGAAGAAAACGTGAAGACTAGATAGGGATGTTGTTGGTGATGTGTAATAATGTATTCAACTTTTATGTAACTGTGTTCTAAAAAATCAGAAGAGAACTGTAAACTCAGAAGTATCACGCATACATCTTTATTTAACCATAAATACATCGACGGAGCCCAGTCCCGGACATCGCCCCTCGCATCCAACAGGCCGGACATTGTCGCCGAGATCTGAAAAAATGAGGGGGAAATTTGATCAAACACCTAGGTAGGGGAGAAGAGGGCAGCACCCTGGGTAGGGGACGGAGGGCGGTGTGGAGCCTCCTTATATATAAGCAAAACTGACCAAAACACACGGTTCCCCGTCATACAGCCCTACAGTGTCTCGTGAGTGACTGCATATCAAATGCACCGTAGGGCTGCATGACGGGAATCCGAATGCTTTGTATACTGCAAATCATCGCGTGGTCGTGAGCATGGCTACCACTTCCACCACCACCACTCCCACCTCCTCGGCAATTCATCATTGTGTCACCCTAATCCAGTGGTTGGATTCAACCTACCTGAGGGCTTGTGTTTCCAACAGCGTCGTTGTGTTGTCCTTATTCACCGTCCTACGGGAGGTGGCTCCAATGGCTGGCCGGTGAACAAGGACGAACACAATAATGCCAGGGAACATGCCATCAGGTAGGCTAAATCCAACCATTGGATTCGGTGGCAAAGGTAGACGCTAGTTGTGTGCCGTTCGGCAAGACGTCTCTGATGTTCTACAACCGTCCGGCAAGACGTCTCTGATGATCTGCAACCGTTTGGAACGGTCGCAGGTCATCAGAGACGTCTTGCCGCTGGTTGCCCAAAGATGCCTCTCCGAGTGACGCTGGAATGTTTTGTGTGAGTGAGTAACCTGTCTGAGGAGGTGGGCTATATATAGGGTCGCATGGCTTACGAAGTGGTCGTGATAGTGCTGATCCGACGGCTCAGAAGCGCTCGAAAGAAACACACCGCTGATCCGACGGCTCACAAGCGCTGGAAGGAAGCACACGATCCGTGTGCTTCTTCCTGATTGGGCATACGATCCGTGTGATTCTTTAGTCCCGGTTGGTGTTACCAACCGGGACTAGTTCTAAAAATCCAACGGCTCACAAGCCCTCAAAAGAAACACACCCCTGATCCAACGGCTCACAAGCGTTTGAAAGAAACACACGATCCGTGTGATTCTTTAGTCCCGGTTGGTAACACCAACCGGGACTAAAGGCGGGCTTCGCGGTCACGACTCGTGTCCTCCCCTAGCGCTGCCCTACCCACGTGTCCTCCCCTAGCGCTGCCCTGGGCACGTGTCCTCCCCAGCGCTGCCCTGGAGGTCTTTATATATTGTCGCTGACGGGGTGGATCGTCTCCACGAGATGGATCCGCCACGCCCGCCGCAGCGCCTTCTGGACGAGGTCGAGCATGCTCGGCAGAGCGCGCTTGGGCGCTACCGCGGGAGCCTATCCCGTCATGTGCCCATGAGCCCGGCGTGGAGAGGAATGCCCTGCTACCGGCCTCCTGCTCCACCAGGTGCCGCCGCACCTCCACCTGGCGCTGCTGCACCTCCACCAGGCGCCGCCGCTCCTCCCGCGGAGGAGGAGGAGGACGACGACTTCGACTGGAGTGACGATGGGGAAGAGGGTTGTCGGTTGCAGATACAGGAGGCCATGGAAGCGTCATTCCAGTCTGTCCGCGACTACCCTGTCCAGCGAGCCAAGACTGCCTACCAGCTCAAGGCGAAGGAGGCTTCCGAGCTGGATTGGGCGCTGAAAGACTCATCCTCCATGGATCTTGCCCTACGCCGCAAACGTGCGCGTGACAACCAGAAACGTGCCTCGAACGCGGCTGGCTCCTCCCGCCGTTCCCCCTAAGCCTCCGATCCAGCATGTCCGTTTATGTAGTAATGTAACTGTTAGTGATGTGTAATAATGTATCCTTTTATGTAACTGGGTGGGATGTTGTTAAGGATGTTTTTAAAATAAAGAGATGATTATTACAAATTCAAACAATATTAGTTAATGCATTTTTAATTGATTATTACACTTTTCATGTTGAAGTTTTTGTCAGATTCAAAAGTATGTAGAAATTATTCAAATTCAAACTATATTAGTTATTGCATTTTTAATTCAAACTATATTAGTTAATGCATTTTTAATTGAAAATGGCAAAAAAAAAATAGTTTTTAATTACTTATTCAATTCCAAACACTTTTCATGTTGAACTTTTTGTCAGATTCAAAAGTATGCAGAAATTATACAAATTCATATCCTCTAGTACATTTCAAACATTTGGCGCAAAAATTTGAAAGTTTGGTGCGGTGGAGCCAAAAAAAAGGATCTCTAGTACCGGGTGGTGGCACGGCCCGGTACTAGAGGTCTATTTGGGCGCGCGGTTGCGCGGCATTGGCGAAAACCCTCTAGTACCGGGTGGTGCCACGGCCCGGTACTAGGGGTCACCCTCTAGTACTGGGTGGTACCACGGCCCGGTACTAGAGGCCCTGGCCTATAAATACTGGTCTTCCACCCCGGGCCGAGCCACAACCCGGTGGAGAACTTCGATTGCCTCGCGAAGCGCTGCCGAAATTTTCGGTCGCCTCCGCCACCGCCGTCCCGAGCCCTCCTCTTCCGCCGCCGGCCCGCGCCCTCCTCCGCCGCCGGCTCGCGCCCTCCTCCGCGCCCACACCCCGCCGCCGGCCCGCGCCCTCCTCGCCGTCGGCGCGCGCCCCCTTGATCCGCGCCCGCGTGCGCCCTCCTCGCCGCCGGCGCCCTCCGCCGCCGCCGGCCCGCCCTCCACCGCCCCCACACCCCGCCCTCCACCGCGCCCTGCACTGCGCCTTCCGCCGCCGCCGGCCCGCGTTTAGGTGAATTTAATTAGTACATTTAGTTGAATTTAGGTTGAATTTAGGTTAATTTTACTTAGGTGAATTTAGGTGAATTTTAGGTGCATTTAGGTGAATTTTACTTAGGTGAATTTTACTTAGGTGAATTTAGCTTAGGTGAATTTAGCTTAGGTGAATTTAGGTGAATTTTAGGTGCATTTAGGTGAATTTTACTTAGGTGAATTTAGCTTAGGTGAATTTAGGCGAAATTTATTGTTTTAGTAGACTTAGGTGAATTTTATTATTTTAGTGACATTAGTTGAATATTAGTAGACTTGGGTGAATTTAGGTTAAATCAATTAGGTGAATTTTATTTACGTGAATTTTACTTAGGTGAATTTTATTGTTTTAGTATACTTAGGTGAATTTTATTATTTTGGTGGCATTAATTGAATATTAGTAGACTTAGGTGAATTCTAGTACATTTAGTTGAATTTTAGTAGACTTAGTTGAATTTGCTATGTATAGATTTAAATTTAAATTTAGGGTTAGAAATTTAAATTTAAATTAGATTTAGAAATTTAGTGTTAGAAATTTAGGGTTAGAAATTTAGTGTAAATTTGCTAAGTCAATTTAGAAATTTAGTGTTAAAATTTAGGGTTAGAGATTTAAATTTGGTATGTATTTATTGTTTTTTAGTGTTAGTAATTTAGGGTTAGAAATTTAGGGTTATATTAGTGATACTTTTTGCAAATTTCTTTTGTATAACTTTTGTATTCTCCTAATCAATGCTAACATTGTTTTATATTTCTTTTCTATTAGTTAAGCCCAATGGATGACTTCAACAGCAGACACCTTGAAAGCAGACTCCATGAAAATGAGGTGTTCGACATTGTACGTGAACCCGTGGGGGGAGCAGAAGCCGGTGGAACAGAAGATGGCTCCGAATTTTTGAACGACTCCGGTCCGGGAATGGAGGAGGAACAAAGAGACGAAGCGCAAACGAGCATCGAGTGCAATGACAACTCGCTAATTTGTGCACCTCCGCAGTCTGGCGAGGTATATTAAGCCTCTGTTGATCAGATGGAATAATTGATTACTATATGTGTGTATTAACACGTATTTTTTTAATTTTTAGACCTCCGCATCGGCCCAATCTGCAACTAAACGAGGCCATGCCAAAGGGTTGGCCGCAGATGCGCATCTCATAATTGAGGCCGTCGATGCAGATGGCAAACCTACGGAGCCCAAGGCGAACGCATCTAAGTTTGTGCATCAATGCGGAGTTGTTGTTAGGGACAATGTTCCGATCAGCATTCAGGAATGGAATGAGCCAAAAAACTTAGAGGGCGCCATGGAACCTAGTTTTGTCAGCGTCAGAACTAAAGATGTGCTTTGGGCCAAGCTCATAGCAAAGTTCACCCTTCCGGTGCTCGATACTCCCGAAAGGACACAAGCCATGACGAAAAAAGTCAAGCATTGGGCTCTGAAGAAGATGGCTGAACAGTTCAACAATTACAAGAACAGATTATACCGTGAATGGCAATCGAAACAGAAAGCTCCAGATTTCACTGGGACACTAGAGAGGCAGCGGCCTCACTGGAAGGCATTTCTGGAATACAAGGAATCAGAAAAAGCTAAGGAAAGATCGAAAAAGAATAAGGAAAATGCAGCGAAAAAGAAATATCACCATAGATGGGGGCAGGTGGCTACGTAAGTGCCGAGCCTAAGTGGGGTAAGATTGAGGCTGAGCTGCGCAAAAAAGGGCTCACTCCAATTAAGATGGATGGCCCCGTAGATGCAGAAATTGGATTCTTGGGCATGGGGCGGAGTATGACATGGAAACAGGGGATCTAATAGTTGATCAGAGAAAGAATATCCTATACCCCGGCAGCAAATTATTGATGCAATCACCGATGCTAAAGAGGGAAGGTTTATTCCCGACCGAGAATACGACGAGCTGACAAAGGTTTGTTATAACTATATATTTGTTTCGTTTCGTGTTTATGACAATCATGCCGGCCAACTTGACATAGATATTTTTTATCTAGGCCCTGGGTAATAAAGAAAAAGGAGGACGAGTACGAGGCTTCGGAGCTGATGTGACGTTTGCTAAGGGTTTCCCGCGGACCGTGAATCTTATAGAAGCCGAGCAAGAGCAAACAAGAGGAAGGAGCAGGAGAATTCAGACCGGTTCAGCAAACTAGAAGTATGCTGAGCCACCTTCGTCAGGAAGTAGCTGAAATTCGCGAGCCTGGGGCAACTTGTCAGCTGCAGGAAGGTGCTCCAACAGGTGGTCCATCTCAACTGAGAAGCAGCGTGGCTTCCACGGGGGTTGGTGCTGATGACAAGGAAACCTTCCCCGTGGATTATATCACTGAGAAGACAACTTGTGAGCTACATGGGGCCATGAGCAACATATCAGTGAAGGCGGCGGAGGGCTATGCTTTACCTTGTGAATCTACAGCACTGTATTTGGGCAATGAGATTCCAGATGGCTTTGCTCGTGTCGGCGTGGATCAAGTTCACCCCGGATTTGAAATCCCTGGAGGTGATGATGAGAGGACACTGGGAGATGTCCAGGGTGGTGGAGTACTCATTCTATGGCCCAAGAAATACATCGTGATTCCAGGTTGGACGGCGCCAAGGCCACCATCGTCTCCAAGTCCACATGATGACGACTTGGACGACCACCACAACACGAGTCCATCTCGATCTTCGCCGCCGCCTCATCAGACTCCTCAACCGTCTCCTCCGCCGCTGCCTCAGCAGACACCTCAGCCGTCTCCTCCGCGGTCTCCGCCCACTAGGAGCAACGAGTCGATTAAGACCGTCGTTTCGACACTAATGGGTTTCCGTCGCGACCGATCGCCGGTACCCCGACAAGAGCCCCTCCCAAAAGTACCGAAGGTTCCTCCCCCGAGACCTTGGGAAAGGACTGTAGAGGAAAACGCGCGATCGTGGCAGCCGACGTTAAAACACAGTTGGCACCGAAAAAGCCCCCGCCGAAGCAAGTATATACGGCAGATCAAAAAAGTGGGCTACGGGTTTCTTAATGGTCCATCGCAAGAAGAGATAAATAGGAAAGATGACTATGACGCTGTCTGGGTAAAATTAGCTCCAGCAAGAAAAAAGTACTAGTGACAGCGGGAAAAGAAAAAGAGACGTTGCCCAGCTCGGAGCACAGTCAAAACAGTCGATCTCCCCGTTTAAGGTGACCACTCGTAAGGGCTCCGCGCGCGCGGCGAACACTGATGAATTAGCCTACCGCGCGAAATTTGCTGCAGAAACTGGTATGTCACTTTCTCAACTGGAGGCGGAAGACGAGCTCCTCTACCGTCGCATGTTGATAAATGGGTCTGGGAATACGGGAAGTCTCTAGTGCCACGGGACCAGATCGAGTTTCTACCAACACAAATGCGAAGACTGCATGACTGGTACATGGATGTCACAAAGAAAAGTCTCCGGCGCTCCCTGTGCAAGTTACGGAAGAACATTTCATAGGTAGAGACGAGATAAATCTTTATCTTGAAGAACTCTATCAGTTATACCAGTTTGACTCCCTGGACTTGGGTATCGTCAGTATCTATTGTCTGTAAGTGATTCAATTCATTTAATTATTTCTAAAATAAAGTCTATAGCTCAACTCGGTCATTGCTTGTTCTAATTATGCTCACTACGCTATTATGCAGAATGAAGAGTGATGAATGTGACAGAAAAAAGATGTTTGACTTTGGGTTCGTTGACCCGAGGCGAGTTAATGAAAAATTGCTACGGGATTACCCCGGGGAAACGGAGGCCAACTTGTTTAGGTTCATACATAGGCAAAATTATAAAAGCAAGATATTGTTTCCTTACCACCTCAGGTAATTAAGAGTGTTACTGTCTTGTACATATTAATTTTTGCTTACTCGATGTTAAGTGTAACTGATTAGTTACTGACATATATAAACGTGCGCAGCGACCATTACATTCTGCTAATCATTCAAGTTGATGATGCAAGAGTTGACATCCTCGACTCATTGCATTGGCCCGAAGAGAAGTACCAATTCATTAAGGATGTCCTCCAAAGGTATTTTCTATCGTACTATATCGGTCTCTTTAATTTGTTCGATTCCTGAGATATCAAGTAACTAATTAATAACTCATTTATTCATTTGTTTGTCGGGCAGTTTGGAAAAATTCAGAAAGAGGACAACAGGTGAATTTAAAGAGAAGCTTAGTTTTTATTATGACAGGGTAAGTAGTACGAGCTAGGTTCGCGCATCTTTTTAATTCAAATTTCAATACCATCATACCATGCTTGATTACTATTTGATTGAAATCCATTCTCGTAAAGAAATGTGAGAGGCAGCCACCGGGGACCAATTTGTGTGGATACTTCGTGTGCCAGTGGATTCGCGAGGAGGTCTCTGAGCGGAACCTACGGAAATTTCTAGACGTAAGTGAACAAAATATATTCACAGTTTTATTTTATTACCATCAATTGTGTTGAGTGTCTAATTTCTGTTACGATGATTGATATTCGCATTGTTCTCCTTTTATAGATGGATAGCATGCGGAGGAACCTGGAACTAAAGGACAAATTTCGACCAATTCAAGAGGAAATTGCGGGATTTTTGGTCGACCAAGTCATTAACTCAAAGGGAAAATACAACTAGTCCCGGTCGACCTCTATGTAATTAACGGGCTCGAGTCCCGGTTGTAATTAATCGAATAGACGGGATCTAGTCCCGGTTGTAATCGAATAGACGGCTCTAGTCCCGGTCGAATTCTGATAAATATTTCTTTTATGAATATTTTGATATGCTATATTTATTTTTCGATTTGTAATTAATTAATTAACCTTATATATATATATACAACCCTAAACCCTAAACCCGGAGAAACAGAAAAGCCAGAGGCCACCACGTGGGGACCCTCTTGTACCGGGTCGTATTACGGCCCGGTACAAGAAGTCCTCAGCCAGGCGCTCTGCACGGCTCCCACGTGGACCCGCTTGTCCCGGGTCGTAATACGGCCCGGTACAAGAAGTCCTCAGCCAGGCGCTCTGCCACGGCCCCCACGTGGACCTCTCTTGTACCGGGCCGTAATCCAACCGGTACGAGAGGGGGAGCCTCTAGTCCCGATTGCCGGGTCCCGGGTGGCTAACCGGTACCAGAGGTCCTTACCACCCGGGACGAGAGGCCTTGTTTCCACTAGTGGGTAACGCGAGTGTGTGCTCGAGATCCACATGGAGTTTTCGCAGTTGTGTTCGTGGAATAGAATCTTTATTACTCTAGCTTGTAAAGATAGACCGTGGGGACTTAGCACGATGACTTCCCGGCTGTTTACTACAACAAGTTTTGCCCGGCTCCGGTGATGCAGGCGTGATGACAGTGGCGCGCCTTCGGCTCGTTCTAGTGCTTGTAGTCGTCGCTAGGTGGTTTAAGGATCTGGATATAATTTTGGCTACTTCTTGTGTTCTTTGTACTTTCTTGACAGTTGATAAATAGATCGGAAGTTTTCTCGCAAAAAAAAAAGATGGAGAAAGCGGCAACTTTAGAGTTGGTGTAGTAAAACAATCAAGCTTGGGAGTTGGCTTACAAAATATACCGTGCATGTATAAGGTCCTGTGAAGAAAAGTTGTGACCAACCATTACACTATTAGTCTACGGGTTTCATGGTGTTCGCGATCCACATGACGGTCTCCGCAGGTGTTCCTCCAATGATCTTAAGTACTGTAGCTTGTGAGATATTCCAATCAAAATACTAATATACTAGCAATCTTTTTTGTTTGGCCATGGGCAGAGCTTCCTATGATGAAATTCCTCAACGTGAACGGTTGTGAAAAAAATATGGGCTGGCATCGTAATTCGGAAGCCCAACATAGACGTTCGTATCGCACGCCGCCTCATAGTCGACTACGGGGCTACGGATTTGCAAAGATTATATCGCAAAGAAACTTCTCAGCGAGTACGTGTGCAACACTGCAACCCTAGTCCTCTTACGCCGTCCCCACCATACCAAGCTACCGCGCATCCTCCACATGGCGCCGTCGCCAAAGCACCGGTCTCCTAAACGCCGCCGCATCTGCAGTCTTCTTAGCTCTCATGAGGCCACGACGAGCTGCACGCTTCCGCCGGCGGAAGGTGGCGCCACAGCGGCTGTTGGCACGTTGCCATACGATCTCATCTTCGACGTCCTTTGCAGGGTGCCATTGGGGTCAGCTTGCCGGTTCCGGTGCGTGTCTAGAGGGTGGCTTGCCCTCATCTCCGATCCAGCTTTCATCGCCTTACATAAGTCTCTCCACGCTGAGCCGGTTGTCGTCGTTAGCTCCGGGGATCCTTACAGAAGCCGCGACCTGCGGATGATGGACATGGAAGGCAATGTCGTGATGGTGTTGAAGAGCATTCCCGGCTTCGGGGTGCTCTCCACGAGCCAGGACAGCCTCATATGCACTACCGACTATCGTTTTGATGCTGAGAATGCACGCGTGATCGACCCGGCCGCCCGGAAGGTGATTGCGAGCGTCCGCGGAGTGCTTCCATTCAGATTCAACCTCTTTGGATTTGGCTGTGCCATCCCGTCTAGAGTGCATAAGATGGTCCGTCTGAGTATCGTCCAGACATGGCGATGTGATGTATTCACTTTGGGAGGCTGCAGAGGATGGAGGCGTTCAGAGACGCCCCAAGCTCCTGTCTCAGAAATCAGGTCCTCTATCACTGTCAATGGTGTTGTGTACTTCTTGGTGGCAGGAACACTAAGCGATGCCACCTTATTACTTCCCTTTGACCTCAGCACTGAAAAATGGAATAAGACGATTGAAAGCCCAGCTGAGAAAACGGTAGGATCCGGGCTGTGGAGGAGAACAGTGATGACCCGCATAGCCGAGCTCAACGGTGCATTGTGTATGGTTCAATCAAAGATTTACAATCATCAATACACGGATAGTATATGGGTCTTAACATACCAGGATATATGGATCAAGGCGTACACGATCCCGACACCTGCGTGTACGCCTTTGAGGGTAACACAGGACGGTGGTAGACTGATTTTCCATTGTATCCTTAGGGAAGAAGGGTCAGTAGTTCGAGTCTATGATCCTCGCACCGAGACATGTACGACGCTGTGGAAACTGGATGCATCCCTGCATAGAATTACAGGCCTTTGCAGTTTAAGCTTGGACCGCTTTGTCTTAACCAAGATTTAGTATATGTTGTAGCTCTCGGTCCTGTCTACATTGAACTAGCATTGTTTTCCTTAACACATGCACGCGCTATTCCACAACATGCATACAATTTGTTGCGTTTATTGTTAACTTGGACCCATTGTCCAAAGTATTTATGATTGTCTTTTAACAATTGTGGCTGGATTGTAGTTGCTTATATGGAGTTGAGCATAGCGAGATTGTTCGTCTAGTTATTAATTAAAGTTCACTCCTTGTAGCAACTTGCTTTTAATGAATTCAGGTTCCGTAACTTTATATCCATCGTACTATAAGTCCTTCTCACAGTATTTCTATATAAAAATGTCCCTCTCGTAATTGGTAAATTGTTAGATAATGTACACCATCTTTTTTCCAAAGCTAAACTTCTTCGAGTTAAACACAACAATGTGTGTACAACTACAGATACACCGATATAAAGTTTTAGCATTTGTTCATCACCCCGGAGTTTGGTTGGGAAAGTATTTTTCTTCTCATCAAGTTTCTGCGTGTTAACAAGCTGGCGGCGAAGAATTGGGAAGATTGGGCCTAGGAGTAGATGAGAAAGACGGAAGGATTGCCAGGGAGAATGAGCTCTCGCGCTAGGGTAGGCGACTCCACCGAGGGCACCGCGCCGCCGGCCGCTCCGGCCACGGCGTCCACCGTCCACGCGCCGGCCGCCGCTCCGGCACCGGCGCCCACCCACTCCCCCTCCCCCCCCCGTTCTTTCCGGCGCGCCATGGCGGGATCTCCTCCCGCGGGATCTGGGCGTGGCCAGTACTGGCGGGCGGTCAGCCCTGCCTCGGTCTCCTCTGAGTTCCGGCGGGAGGACCGGCCGATCGTCTCTGGGCTGGGGCTGTCCCCGTCCTCCTCTCGCTCCGCCAGCCCCACCTTCCCTCGCGCGGTGAGCTCGACGCCAGCTCCGGCTGCGGAGGCACCTGCGGCTGCGGAAGGGGGCGCGCTGGTGGAGGAGGGGCCCCGACGCGTCCAGGACAGGCTCGTCTGGCAGCAGCCCAAGCCGTCGCGCAAGACGCTGTGGCGGCGCCGGAAGGCGGCTCGCAACGAGGCGGGGCCGTCGGTGTGCCGGCCGGTGTCACCGGAATGGGAAGGTCTCTGCTTTAAGTGTATGAGGGAGGGCCACTGGAAGCAGGGATGCACCAACGACCCGGTGTGCTTCCGCTGTGGAGATGATGGCCATGAGACCAGAGCTTGTACGAGACCAAGGAGTCCGGTCTCGGAGGAGGAGCTGCGACGGCAGGCTTTGGCTAAGCGCGTGCGGCGGCATGAACCAGGACCTGGCGGGGCACAGCCTCAGAGGAGGTCTTCTCCCCCGCCTGTCCGCGAGCAGGGACCTGGCGGGGTGCCGCCTCAGAGGAGGCCGTCGCCATCGCCTGTCCGCGAGCGCCCACCTGTGGTGCGTGGGAGAAGGTAGGAGGTGCAGGAGATGCAGGTGGAGCTGGAGGAGGAAGCACCGATCTGCGTGGTCAGGAGATCCCCAGCGATCAACGAGCTCGAGCGTCGGCTTCGGTTCGCGTTGGTGGCTCATGTTGGCGGTGCAAGACCACGGGTGACCTGCGACCAAGTGCATGCTGCGCTGCGGCGGATGATGAAACTTCCTGGCAGCGGCTTCTCGGTTCACGCCCACCGGCCGGAGGATTTCCTCATCGTGCTCTCCTCCGCCGACATGAGGCGCACGGTGATGAACAGCCCGGAGCTGGACTGCGGTGGTTTCACGCTGTTCTTTCGGCCTTGGAACAGGCAGGCACAAGCCACGCATGGAGAGTGGCGCACGAAGGTCGACCTGGTGATCGAGGGCATTCCGGTGCATGCTTGGGAGCGCGAGGTGGTAGAGTCCATCTTGGGTGATTCCTGTGCGATCGAGGAGGTGGCGCCGGAGACGGCGTCACGGGAGGACCTGGCTACCTTCAAGGTCTCGGCGTGGGCCGCGGATGTGGAGAAGATTCCGCCGGCTCGGACGCTTGCGATTCCGGAGCCGATGGAGCTGGGAGACGACACGCCGTCACCGGCGCAGGAGTTCTCCGACGACTCCCGCGACACGCCGCCGGTGAGGCAGAGAGAATCGCTCAAGCTGCTGAAGTACAAGGTTCTGGTGCACGTAGACAGGGTGGAGGAAGATGCGGACCCGGAGGAGCGGTGGTTCGCGCCGGAGCGGCATCCCAGATGGTCGTGGCGACTACGACGATGGAGGCCGTGAGGCTCGGCGGCCGCCATGGCAGCTGGGGGTGCCTGACCGGCGTGGCGGCGGCCGGCATGGCGGCGGCGCTGGTACGGCCGGTCAAACCAGGTCTTACTGCCAGGTGGCAGCAGGCGACAAGGACTGGCGTCTCCCACCAATGGGAGGTCAAAATGGTCTGCCGCGCAAGGACAGGATTTCAAATCCGGTCGGGGCTCGTACATGGGAGAGGCAGGTGACCACCGTTGATCGGGCAGCTCTACATGAGTTGGCAACCGACAAAACCGCTTTGGGGGTGGTCTCCGATCCCAATGGGGAAGCTGGCCGTTGTGTTTTGGTGGCTGACCCCGAGGTCGATGCTGTTTTGGTGATAAGCCAGCAGGCAGCTACGGAGGATGCGGGTCAGACCGCAGAGGAGAGGGCCCTGGATCAGTCTGTCGCCTCCGAGCGCACAGAGCCAGTGGCATCCGAGGCATCGGTGAGCTACGCGACAGGGGAGGACCAATCGAGAAGCTCCCAGCCGTCGCTGGAGTACTTTGGAGTGGAGTTGTCCTCTAGTGCGGACGGGGTCGTGGAGAGGCCAACTGGCGAGGAGAGTAGGAACGCTGGTTTGGGCCTAGGCGAGGTAGAGAGGCCCATCTGCGAGGAGACTACGCAGGCTGGATTGGGCCTTGGCGAGGCAGAGAGGCCCATCTTCGAGGAGATTACGCAGGCTGGGTTGGGCCTTACAAGCAACGAGCAGGCAACCACAGCCCAGGAAGAACAGGAGATGGGATCGATGACACCGCAGGAGGTCCTGGCACTAGGGCGTATGAAGGCCTTTTGCTCGAAGGTACTCAAGGCGATAGCACCACCGCTTCTTCAGGAGGTGGAAGCTGCGTCCAGGCTACGCGCTGAGGCTGAGCCTTTCACACCCAGGCGCAGCGCTCGACGTCCAACGGTGACGCCAGCGGCGACGGCCCCCACGCCAACTCCGGCGAGGCGTCGCAAGGCTTCGACAGCCGAGACCATGATCCTCAAATCTCTGGGCATTACACCGGCTGAGCTGGCGGTGGATGAAGCAGCGCTGGAGGAGTTTAGGAGTTTCTTTGACTCCCCGATTCGTGAGCCGCACCTGCATGCTTTGGCGACCATCTTCGGCAAGACAATGCCGCCGCGAAGTGAGATGGCCATGCAGGGGCAAGTGGAGGTCCTAGTGCAGGCCTAGCCTTGCACTTAGGAGCAGGAGTTACAATTTGTTTCTTAATGGATACAAACCCCGAAGTGCTGTGTTGGAACCCGAGAGGGCTTAACGATCGAGCTAAGAGGGATTCGGTTAGGGAGTTAGTTGACTCGCTTAGAGTTAACCTGGTGTGTTTCCAGGAGACCAAAATGGCTGTAATGGACCAATTTATTATTAATCAGTGTCTTGGCCCGTCGTTTGATGGGTTCGACTACGTGCCGGCAGTGGAGACTAGAGGAGGTATCCTCCTGGCGTGGCACACCTCTGCTATGTCGATCACGAACATCTACAAGGATACGTACTCAATCACAGGAGAAGTGCATTCGGGAATGGGAGCGCCATGGTGGATCACGGTGGTGTATGGGCCACAAAGTGCGGAGGGCAAGACCCAATTCTTGCTGGAGCTTGCGGAACGCCGCAGCTTGTGTCCCGGAGCATGGATGATCATCGGTGATTTCAACATGATCCTGAGAGCCTCAGAGAAGAACAACGACAATCTTGATCGTGCAACCATGGCAAAGTTCAGAGAGTTTGTTTGTGACCAGGAGCTAAAGGAGGTCTATATGCATGGGAGGACCTATACTTGGAGCAATGAGAGAAGAACGCCCACTATGTGCAAGCTGGACCGACCACTTGTGTCAATTGATTGGGAGCTAAATTTCCCAGATGTGCTGCTGCAGGCCTTGTCATCGGGGACATCTGACCACACGCCTCTACACCTTTCCATGAACGCGGCGAATAGGCCCAAACGTCGGTTCAGGTTTGAGCTTTTCTGGCTCAAACTAGATGGTTTTGACGAGGCAGTCCAGGAAGGGTGGAAGTGTGATCCACGCATCACTGACCCATACAAACGGCTCGACGAGTGCTTCCGCAATTTGGCTAGACATCTGCAGGCGTGGGGAGACAGAAAGATTGGAAACATTAAGTTGCAGATTGCAATGGGAAATGTGATCATTCACCGGTTGGAGGCGGCACAAGACACGCGTGCCCTGTCTCTGGAGGAGTGGTGGCTGCGGCGAACACTTAATCACCTGGTGCTAGGTCTTTCCTCGCTGGAGAGAACGATGGCGCGGCAGCGGTCCCGCATAAGATGGCTCAAAGAGGGAGATGCGAACACGCGACTTTTCCATGCGGTGGCCAATGGGCGTCGGGCGAAGAACTTCATCCCTGCGCTGCGGCATGGCAACGAAATCATCACCGACCAGACTCGCAAGGAGGAGCTTTTCTACCAAGCCTACCATGACCTAATTTGTAAGGTCCAGAACAGGCCGCACACGCTAGACCTGGACCAGTTTGATGCGCCGGAGGCAGAGCTTGAGGAGCTCGCTAACCTCTTCACGGAGGAGGAAGTGTGGGGAGTGGTGAAGGAGCTACCGCCGGACAAGGCGCCGGGGCCGGACGGTTTTGTGGGTGCTTTCTACCAGCGTGCTTGGCCCACGATCAAGAATGAGGTGATGGCGGCAATTCTGAAATTTGCTGTCGGAGATGGCCGTCAGTTCGGGAGGTTGAACACAGCGATTATAACGCTCATCCCAAAGAAGCCAGAGGCTGACGAAGTTGGAGATTTTAGGCCAATCAGTTTGGTACACAGCTTTGCAAAGCTGGTGTCCAAACTTCTCGCGAATCGCCTACGGCCCAAGATGTGCAGACTTGTCAGTGCTAACCAGTCGGCGTTTATCAAGAACAGGAACTTGCATGACAATTTCTTGTTAGTGCGACAGACGGCGAGAAAGATTAATAACAGGAGGGAGACAGGTACGCGTCTGAAGTTGGACATCTCAAGAGCTTTCGACTCGCTTTCCTGGGCGTTTCTCTTTGAGGTTTTGCGATGGATGGGCTTCCCGGAGTTGTTTCTGAATTGGATTGCAATCTCGTTGCGCACTGCAACAACGAGAATCTCGGTTAATGGGGTCCCTGGGCAGCGCATTGCACATGTTCGAGGGCTACGGCAGGGGGATCCGCTATCCCCCCAATTGTTCGTTCTTGCCATGGAGATCGTCACCCGACTGTTTCGTTTGGCGGCGGAGACGGCACTGCTAAACCCAATTGCCAACTGTTCTCCAACACAGCGGCTGTCGATTTATGCAGATGATGTGGTGGTTTTCATCAAGCCCTTGGAACTTGACCTGATGGCAACACGAGGAATCCTTGCTCTTTTTGGCAACGCCTCCGGTTTGCGTGTGAACTATGGAAAATCTTCGGCAACGCTGATCTGGGGAGGCAATGTGGAGGAGGAGCGGGTTCAGGCTTGGCTGAATTGCAGAATTGTCCCCTTCCCAATACGGTACCTTGGGCTACAGTTAGCGTTGAGACCTCTGACCAAAGCGCAATGGCAGCCAATGCTTGACAAAGCTGTGAGCATAATCCCCCCATGGCAACGAGGAATGATTGCGAAGCCAGGAAGGCTAACCCTGGTCAAGGCAGTTATGGCGGCGCGTCCGGTGCACCACCTGCTTGTCACCGAAGCACCGGTATGGCTCTTGGAGATGTTCGAGAAGAGCATGAGAGGCTTCTTCTGGGCCGGTAAGGACAGAGCGACGGGAGGCCAATGCCTTGTGGCATGGCATAACATTTGCAAACCTTTCGAGTTCGGAGGCTTAGGAGTTAAAGACCTGAACCTGCAGGGTTTAGCGCTACGTGTGAGATGGGAATGGCTTAAACGCACTGATCCACACAGGCCTTGGCAAGGATTGCCCATGATCAAAGATGACAAAGCCCGAGCGGTGTTTGATAACTTGGTCAGGATCAAAGTTGGAGACGGGGAAAAGGTGTTGTTTTGGCGAGACCGATGGATCAATGGTTGCTCGGCTGCCAACATTGCGCCCACCATCGCTAGCAGAGTTGGCACGCGAGCACGCAACAGTAGAACGGTGGCACAAGCCCTCACGGACAACAGATGGATCCTAGACATTACAGGAGATTGGCAGGAGAGGGAAGCGCAGGAGTGCGTTCGCCTGTGGATGGCCATCGAGACGGTGGACAGGGAGGCGACAACGGCTGATGTCTTCTCTTGGCCTTGGAGCAGGTCGGGAGAATACTCAACAAAGTCCACATATCACATGATCTCGCAAGGGAGAACGAGGTTTAAGCTTTCTTGGCCGATCTGGAAGTGCTTAGCGCCGATGAAGAGCAAGCTGTTTGTGTGGCTCGCAATCCAACACCGAATTTGGACCTCTGATCGCAGGTTCAGACATGGTCTTCAGGATCAAACTTCGGCATGTTTTGTATGTCTGCAGGAGGAGGACACAGCAGAACACATCCTTGGTCACTGCGTTTTCGCCAGGCAGGTTTGGCAGGCCTGCGCAACACGAGGAGGAGTGCAGGTTGTATTGCCAGACAACAGCACCACACTGGAGGACTGGTGGTGCAAGGAGAGAGGCAGGCACCTGTCAAGCAATAGGAGGAGTTTCGACACACTGGTGTGCATTGCGAGTTGGCACCTCTGGAAGAATAGGAATGCCTGGGCCTTTCAGAATGTGAGCAGGCAGTCCACGGTGGAGCAGCTGGTCACGGCGATCTGTGACGAGTTCGTGCTATGCTCTGTGGCGCGTAGAACGGGAGTTGGAGATAACAATGTTCCATGAGATGTAGCCCCAGTAGTTTAGTGTGGAGTTAAAACTAGCTTGCTCTCTTGTCCGCAAGGACAAGCTAGTCTTGTAAATTGACTTCTCTTCTCCTATAAAATAAAGGCACGCAGTCGCGTGCTCTCTAAAAAAAACAAGCTGGCGGCCCAACATGCATTTCCTTTGTATCTGAGTATCTCCTACCTCTTTGGGCCTATTACTGGAGCCGAACAATGAATATAATCATTAACTTCTCATCGGGTATGTGTGTCTCAATTCACTCGAACCCTTATCCTCTGCGCCGTCTCCGCCAGATCAAAGCGGCAACACATCATCATCTTGAGGCTACACCGGTCACCAACCCCTTTAGCTCTCGGGTATCCACGACAAGCATGCATGCAACGGTGGAAGGCCTCCTCATGTTACCAATTGAGTTTGTCTCCGAGATCCTTTCTAGGGTGCTGGTGAGGTACATGTGTCGGTTTCTAAGGAGTAAAGGAGTGTTGCACTCCCATCTCTGATCCGACCTTCCTCACGAAACATAAGGTTGTTTACAGTGACTCGTTCATCGTGGTGAGCTTCCTCATGTAACGCACATAGCTTGCTTTGGGTTGATCTCCACCACGAGCCCGGATGACCTCATCTTTTGATGGTACATATGTCACAAATTCGACCCCGTGGGAGGTGCTTGTGGACCGCAAGAAACACCCAATCCCTAGGTAATGTGCATGCTGCAATACTCTTGTCCAGTAATTGCCATTGGTTGTTCCGTTCTGTTTCATCTGTACAAGGTGGCACGCCTTGACAACCACAATGCATGCCATGTACTCCCTCCGTTCACTTTTATAAGGCACACTATCTATCTTTACATTTGGTCACATGCATACTAAAATGAGTGAATTTACGTACAAAATAAATCTAGATTCACTCATTTTGGTTTGCATATGGATAAATGGAAAAGATAGGGTACGTTTGTTTTAGGCCTGCAGCCGCCCCACCAAATTCCTGGCGTGACCAAAATTTTGGCGAACGAATCCTACGCCCCTAGTTTGCCCAGGATTGGCGAAAAAATGTACTGCAGCCCCGTGGGGTGGCCTGGGCTAGCCAATTTTTTGGCACCCAACCAAACGGCAGCGGGAGCGACATGGGCCTGCCAATTTTTTGGTAAGCCCACCGTTGGCTGCAAACCAAATGTGCCCATAGATAGTGTGCCTTATAAAAGTGAACGGAGGGAGTATTTACTTTAGAAGGCATTCACCACGGTCTCTAGTGTTTTCCAATAAGAGTAAATTTCGGTCATTGTTAATGGCATCATGTACTTCTTCGTGGCAGGAAAGCTAGAAGAAGCCATCACACTCTTCTAGCCATCACACTTTTGTAGGATCTCGCGACTTTTGTGGTGAACGTCGGCGTAGCAACGATCGCCGTCGGCGTAGACCTACACCGACGGCCGCCGTCGGCGTATCGGCGTCGGCGTAGGACGCTGTCGGCGTATGAACACTGCCGTCGGCGTATCCGTCGCCGTCGGCGTATCTGAAGTGGGACCCACAAAAGGAACGTCGAACGCCTCCGGCTGCTCCACCTATACGCCGACGGCAGCGCCGTCGGCCTAGGCTGCCACGTGTGCTGATCTGGTGCGTCTGGGAGGAGTCTTACGACGACGGCAATGCCGTCGGCGTAGGGATGACCATATGGTCCTCCAGCGTCGACGTGGCGCCATCCTGTGCGTCCCCGCAGCATACTACGCCGACGGCAATGCCGTCGGCGTAGACTTGACCATATTTTCAGTTTCTGAAACTTTTTGCTGCTGGTTTCTGGCGCATTTTAAATACAATTAAAATTGCACAAATTATAAAACATCACAGAAACATCAAATAAAACATCACATACATATCCAAATGACACAAACATGATTCAAATTCATCCAAGCATTCATACAAACTCCAAACAAGTTCGAATTCACACACGCTACACCCGAACACATCCTACACCTCCCGAGAGCCCGAGGCCGATGATTCCTTGCCTTGGCTCATCTTGGTCAATCACCTGCATTGAGAAAGGATAAACTTTTAAGCATGTTGAAAAATGTAGTAAATAAGAATAAAGACGTAATGCAATTAAGAAGAAGCATGTTGAAAGATAAGCATGTTGAAAAGTAAATAGTACGCAAAAGGACATAAAAGACCCTCACCCCTAATCATCACTCTCATAGTTAAGTCCTGGGTTGTCATCATCATATCAACATCACTATCAACATCACTATCACGAGTGTTGTATATTGGAACCTCCTCGCACGGTGGAGGCTCATCATCGTCATCACTATCACTCTGTAACTTGTTGAGCATATCTATATCCTTTAGATTCACCACTACGTCACCACCTGTTTGTGCATTGTCCTCGCGGTCCTCAAGACCTTGTATGCCAAAGTCCCCAAAGGTTTGTTCCTCTTGATAGAAAATCCCCTCGTATGTTTTAGGGTCAATGTTGTTGTAATCGTCTTCGGAGGGCATGGGTAGCTTACCACGTGGCGATACATGGAACACGACTTCCCAACCAATGAGTCCCTCTTTCTTGCATGGGTAGGGCAAATAATAAACTTGAAAGGCTTGGTGAGCCACAACAAAGACATCGGATCCATTGTAGGTGGTTGAAGGCTTAACTTCAACTAACCCAATGGAAGGGGTACTTTTGGTTCCATGCTCAGGGTCGAACCAGTGGCATTTGAACACAACAAGCTTGAGTGATATGTTCGTGTTATTGAACGTCAGCTCATATACGTTCTGTAACCTTCCGTAGTAATCATAATTACCGGCTCCTTTGGTGAAGACCCCGGTATTTATAGTCTTTGCATTAGGCCGACTGTTCTGGTGATGCTCTGTATGGAAGCGGTACCCATTCACATCATACTTCTCATACTTCTCGACTCTACGGTTACAACCTTGGGAGACACATCTCAACTCATCTGACATCACAACGTTGGCATCAGCTCCCTACAAGTACAAATTGTTTTGTGCATTAGTAAGAGGGATAAGACACGAATTGCAAGGTAGAAGGGACAGGTTTGAAATTACCTTTTCCCTGAACCAAACCGTGAATTTTTTCTTTCCGGGGGCAGGCTCTTTCAAAAGAGTGTCCAACGCGGCTTCATTGGGTCCATCTGATGTTCCCGACCACATTTCATCCGTGAATTGACTAAAAGGAGAAAATACGTATTAGAACGAAATCATGATAGTAGTTGCAAAGTAATTTGTTCCCCATTTTACCTAAGGAAACTGCCCTCTTCTCCCTGCTCGTCGTGGGTCACTTCCTTCATGTTCATAAGCACATAGAGCATTATGCACTCCAGCTCATCATTGGTCAAGTTATACCTTGTTGGGCCACCGCTCTTGCCACCGGGACACTGGAAGAGGACGAGCTTGGGGTCTCGCTTGGGCTCGTCGACATTGTACCGAGAGGCCTGGTTATGCATAGTGGGAACATCATCGGGGTAGTACGTTAGCCTGGCGTCTGCCATCTCCTGAAGGATAGTTGCCTCGGCTATGGATGACTCAATCTTATTTTTGTTTCCACATTTGGTTCGAATATACTTAAACTCTCTCTCAATACAAAACTGCCAACGAAACTGCACCGGTCCACCCAAGAGTACCTCATTCGCAAGATGCACAACAAGATGTGCCATCGGAGTAAAGAAGCCTGGCGGAAATATCGTCTCTAAGTTGCACAGCAACTCCGGCACTAGTTCATGCAGCTTCTGAATAATCAGGGGACATACTTGCTTAGCACAGAGCGTGCGGAAGAAATGGCTCAACTCCGCGAGCACTCGCCAGACACGGTCGGGGAGATACCCTCGAACCATCACCGGTAGCAGCCGCTCAATCCATATATGATAGTCGTGACTCTTGAGCCCGGTGACTTTTGCCGATTGTATATTGACTCCCTTACTTATATTCGAACAATAGCCATCAGGGAACATCACGACGAATTTGAGCCAATGGAATGCCTCAGACCTTTGCATACTATTAAGGCAGAAGTCAGCATGCGGCTTGAACCAGTTCTTTTGACGGCCTTCAGGAGGCTTCATGTGCATTCTCTCCCTATCACAGAGCTTCTTAACATCAACTCTAGCCTTAACATTATCCTTCGACTTCGGGGTAATGTTCAGGATTGTGTGAAAGAGGGACTCTCCAACATTCTTTTCGGTGTGCATCACATCGATGCTATGGGGAAGTTCGAGGTCCTTGTAATATTCGAGTTGCGTCAAGCCTGCCACGTGAGTCCAGTTGTGCGACACACCATATCCCACATATCGTGGGCCTTTTCCCCAGCAGGCACGAGAGCACTTAGCTCGGCGTCAACAGCTGCACCATCGAAAGTTGGTATCGCTTTTTCTTCACGCTCAACTCTGCCCTTCTTGAAGTTCTTTTTGTCTTCTCTAAACGGATGCCCTCTTTTGAGGAACTTTCGATGTGTGTCAAACGCGGAATACTTCCGTCCCGCCGTTAGCCACATGAACTCAAGTCGGTTCCTGCACACTGGGCATGGCCACTTACCAGCTGTACACCATCCGCAGAATAGGGCGTACCCGGGCATGTCATGCATGGAATTGTGATACCAAACTTTCATCAAGAAGTTTGTCTTCGATGCACGATCATATGTCAACGTCCCGTGGTGCCAAGAGTGGTTCAGATCATCCACAATTGGCTGCATGTACATACTTAAATTCTTCCCCGGATATTCAGGACCTGGAATGATCAGCGAGAGGAATATGGTCTTCTTTTGCATTAGGGCTCCAGGAGGGAGATTGAGCGGAATAACAAACACGGGCCAGCAGCTGTACGAGGTAGTCGACAAACCATATGGATTGAATCCATCGGTTGCTATCGCGATTCTCACGTTTCGAGCATCTGCTGCCTCATCGGGGTGGTTCGCATCAAAGTTCTTCCATGCCGTACCATCAGATGGATGTCCCATCAATTCCCGGTCGTGCTCATCCTTGTATCTCTTCCCCGTTTTGTGCCATTGCATCTGTGTGGCAGACTCTTTGTTCATGTAAAGCCGCTTGATTCTTTGTATGAATGGGAGGTAACGAAGAATCTTAATGGCGACATTTGACTGCGTCTTCGTACCATCGGTCCTTTTACCACATGATACCTAGAGGCCTTACACAAGATACAGTACTTGTCATTGGCAAACTGTTTCCAAAACAAAAGGCATCCTTTTGGACAACAATCTATCTTCTGATAATCCATGCTGAGATCTCGCAGGATTTTCTTCGTTTCGTACATGCTTTGAGGCAGACAATGCCCTTCAGGCAACAGGTTACCAGTTGTTTGCAGATGCGCTTCAAAGCATGAACGGGTGCTGCCATACTGGAGCTTGTTGGCTAGTGCTTGCGAGATGGCATCGAGCTGAGAAACTTTTGCACCCTCGTACAGAGGCCTCTGAGACGAGGCCATCATAGCAAAGAAGGCCTTCGCGGTTGGCTCTGGGTCCTCCGGTTCACGCGGTTCCTCCGGTTCTGGAGGTTCCTCCGGTTCCTCCTGTGATGGTGGCGAATCTGGCATGTCGCCAGCACGGAGATCATCTAGCCAGTTTCTAATCCCATCATCTTCATTGCCATTGATCCGCTGCCGCATCACCCTGCCACTCTCGCGCTCGTACTCATCAAAGTTGACTGTCGTCACGAAGTTCGGCATATACCCACGAGAGAAGAGGTGTTTAATCATATCATCCTTTCCCTGACGTGTACGAAACTTGCAACGAGGGCAAGGGCACTGTCCACGAGCGCCTGACTCTGAACCCTTACGCGCTAACTCCTTCACTAACAAATGCGTCTTCCATACCCACTCATCTGTTTTGTCAACCAAACTAGTTCGGCCACTGTACATCCACCCATTATCTGCCATCCTCTGCTGCTTTACTGTGAGCCAAATAATAATAACATGAAATTAAATGCATCATATTTTTATTTTCTTGCATGCAATGTCACCATTTTATTACGGCCAAATTTTATCTTTTACAACATGCAAGGGTTCACATACACTTCTAATAGGTAGGGGCCTATCCCGCCCGAGTACGTGTAGATCGAGTCGTGTCCCATGTTCTACCCCGACCCGAGACGGAATTTCGGCAGCACCTCCCCGCTGTTCTTCAGAATACACGTCTCGAGCTTGTCAAGCCGAGAGGGTGTGCATCCGAAGAACAACAGGGAGGTGCTGCCGAAATTCCGTCTCAGGAAGGGGTAGAACGTGGAACACGACCCGATCTACACGTACTCGGACTGTCCAACAGGACAACCCGGAAGTGTTACGGTTATAAATATGCAAAGATGGACAATCCTGCATATTTATAAATTTGTAACCCTTCCGGATGGGATCTGACTCGGGTTACGCGACTGACTTGGTGATCTAGACCAAAATAAACCTATGCAGCAAGAGAGGCGAAAGATTTATACCCTCGAAGCGTGATCGGTGGCCGGAGAAGGTCGAGGACGTGCTCCGGAAGAGGGCGACAAAACAAAGGGCACCGAGGCGGCCCCTCCTCAGCTGGAGAAGCCGCGACGACGCGGGGACCGACGGTGCTGGCTGGCGGGAAGCTACGTCATCTAAAAAGTACAAACAATCGAAATATATAAGCAAATATCCCTCCATTTTACCTAATAATTAAACATAAAACAGAATAAACCATAGAACGATGTAACCATATTAGCTAAACATAACACATATAGACAAGTAGCACAATAATACATAGGTAGCATGTATGATAAGTCTAGCAGTACAACAGGTAGCAAGATAAGTCTAGTAGTACGACAGGTAGGATGATAGACATCCTAAACTCGACTCGCGCCGGTGTCAGTGACGTCGTCCAAGCGGCCCAACAAGAGGACAGGCTGCTGCTAGAGTCCTCGCCCTGCTGCTGCGTGCCGGAGGGGCCGGCCTCGCCCTGCCCGCGCTGCTGCCGGCTCTCGCTGAAGACCTGGTACTGGACCGCCATCACCTGGGGATCAAGGAGGAGATCCTTGACCAAGGGGTCATCCTCCTCGCGCTGGTGGCGCGCCCTGAGCAGCCTCTCTGCCTGCCGGTGCTCCCTCTCCTCGGCCTTCGTCGCGATCCTCATGCCATCTGGCGCTAACATGTGCGCCACGCTCCGCTCATCCTCAAAGTTGAGGATCGCTCTCGCCCCAAAGTGCTGGACCGCCGCGCAGTCGTAGGCGCGGGCCGCCTGCCACGGGCACCTGAAAGTACCAAGCTGGATCTTCCTGTGATCCACTGTGATCTGAGCTGCCCAAGTCGGGATCTTCGTGGGTCTCCGGTGAACACCACGAAACTTTCGCTCCGGCTCCGACATGATACTTAGTTAAGTAAAAGCATTTGATACAGGGTTAGTCATATATGAAATGAATATATGAAAAATAATTGTCAACAACATTTTATTTGCTACATTATTTTGCATGTGTTGCGTTATTAATCATTATTATGGGAGCAATACTGGTTATTTCTTTGAAAATGTTCACAATTTAGTAAACCTAACACCAAACCATCCCGCATTAAGATAATAAGACCCATCCAACACTTCCCTAAATACAACATTCTTTTGTACTAAATGAACAATTATTATAACATGGATTTTGATGAACAAAATCTAATTTACAGTGGACAATACTACATTTACAGTGGATAATTTCTACTCCTAAAATCCCTAAAATCCTACTCCTAAAATCCTATAATTTCCAGTGGTTTCTACTCCTAAAATCCCTAAAATCCTACTCCTAAAATCCTATAATTTTTAGCACTAAACACCGACACAATCACTAACACAATCTTAGCCCTCCTCCGACCTCTTCCCCGCACCACAAATCCGTCTCGAGCTACCTCGAATCGAACGGATTCGACTTGGATCGCCGGAATCGGGGGAGATGGGTCGAGGTGATCCGTGGTGAGCTCAAATCCATGGTGAGGACAAGGAGAGAGGAGGGGAAGGGAGGGGATGAGGAGGAATAGGGTGTACCGGAGAGGGGAGGGGAGCGGCGGCAATGCGGGATGGCTGGGCCGACGGGGCGACGGCGCTGCTCGACCAGGGCGGCGCTGCTCGATGTGGGGGTGCGCGGTGGGAGATGCTGCTCGACCGGGCGGCGCTGCTCGACGCGGGGGTGCGCGGTGGTGCTCGACCGGACCGGATGCGGCGCGGGTGGAGGAGAGGAGAGGCTGGGGTGTGGGTGCGGTCGACGTTGGGCTGGAGGAGAGGAGAGGACGAGGGCGGCGCCGCCGGTGGCCGGAGATCGAGCAGGGGGACGACGGCGGCGGCGGCGAGCGTGCTGTGTGTGTGTGGGGGGGGGGGGGTGGGTTGGGGACGACCACGCGCGCGGGTCGCGCGTTTTGGTAAGTGGATAAGACTACGCCGTCGGCGTATCCTTTTTTTTAGTCAATATATTCCCTAATTTATTTAAGTTGTACTATACAATAATATTATAATTTTTTAGACCTTTATTATAATATATTGTATTATGTGGTAGGCCCACGCGCAAATTATTCCTGCGCTCCGCTATCCTTTTCCAGTGATGGGCCCCGCATATCTCACCCCGAGATTTCTCCGTACGACGGTTCACCAATGCCTCCCAACACACTTGTATACATGTGGTATGGCACAACGTAGGTTTGGGTGGGGTTCCGACGCTCCGGGGCCCTGCTTCGGCGAAACCCTGAATCCGCTGGAAAAACCCTAACGTTTTCATCTACCCCCATAGACGTGCGTCGAGAGGGGGTAGGCCAGTGGACTTTTTTGCTTGGTTGTGTTAGGTTATGCCATAGGAAGGTGAGAAACCAAAGTCTACCCCAAATCAACACAAGATTCCATCCGGTTCGCCCGAAAGGGGAGTTTTCACCTCTAAGTGCAGGAACTCACTAGAGAGAAACTGAAGCCGGTCACGCCTAGGAGTAGGATATTGCACATTTACAACACACAACACACTGGTATACATATGGTATGGCACAACCTAGGTTTGGGTGGGGTTCCGACGCTCCGGGGCCCTGCTTCAGCGAAACCCTGAATCCGCTGGAAAAACCCTAACATTTTCGTCTACCCCCATAGACGTGCGTCGAGAAACAATCCTCCACTAGTCGGCTTGAGTAGAACTTTCCCTCACGGTAGAGCTGCAGACCCACAAAACCAAGTTGTTGAACTACTTTTGACACCGAGGAGTCGCTCTTTGGGTCAATAAGAAGACCAAGATGACAACATAGACAAATGACAACAAACTTGGGTACATAGACGAATAACAACAAACTTGGGTACATAGACGAATGACAACAAACTTGGGTACATAGACGAGTGACAACAAACCATTTTGTCCTAACCAATGATGTGGCTCAGGTTAGCCATACTCTTGCCTAGGCCTATAATACTCGTGGGTGTAGTCGTCGTAGTCGCCGTCGTCGTCGTCGCTGTCGTCGGACGGCCGTGATGTAGTCGTTGATGGGAGTTGTCTCCTGCACTGTGATTGAGGGTAGCGCAGGCGGGGGTTATCACCGGCCGTGATGTAGTCCATGACCCTCTTGAGAGTCCGGCCGGCCCACCACAGCCGACGGCCGGCCTCGTTGAAGTTCGAAGGACGCGGGCGGTCCTCCTCGTACCTGGCGAGCGCCTTCTCACGCCTTTCGATGAAGAAGGCGTCCCAAGTTGGGCGATAGTCTGGATGCCAGCGGGAATCCATCCGCTGCTCCGGAGTAAGCTCGAGGTAGTAGTGGTTCGTGATGGCATCCCGGCGCGCCAAACCTTGAGGGACAGGAGGGACTGGCACGCCTCCGGTGCTCAGCCTCCAGCCGGTGGGGACGTCGTAGCCGGGTGGGCAGGGGTAGTTCGAGGCGCAAAGCGCCTGCGCCTCCGAGTTGGTTAGAGTGGGTACGGTGGAAGCCATGGGAGAGTGATGAGGGATCAATGATGGATGTGAAATGTACTCCTGCCTCTCTTATAGACCCGCCTCTCCGAGTGACTCCCTCCAGCTAGCCAATCAGGAACAAGTACGCGGATCGTGTGTTTCCTTCGAGAGCTAGGGAGCCGTTGGATCAAGCGAAAGAAACACACCGCTGATCCAACGGCTCACAAGCGCTGGGAGGAAACACACGATCCGTGTGCTTCTTCCTGATTGGGCATACTACAGCTCACAAGCCCTGAAAAGAAACACGAGGTGCTGATCCAACGGCTCACAAGCGCTCGAAAGAAACACACCGCTGATCCAATGGCTCACAAGCGCTCGAAGGAAACACACGATCTGTGTGCTTCTTCCTGATTGGGCATACTACATGCACTGGAATCTTGTGTTGATTTGGGGTAGACTTTGGTTTCTCATTTTCCTATACAAGTGTGTTGTGTGTTGTAAATGTGCAAGAATCTACTCCTAGGTGTGACCGACATCACCGGCTTCACTTTCTCTCTAGTGAGTTTCTGCACTTAGAGGTGAAAACTCCCCTTTCGGGCGAACCGGATGGAATCGTGTGTCGATTTGGGGTAGACTTTGGTTTCTCATGTTCCTATGGCCTAACATAACACAACCAAGCAAAAAAGTCCACTGGGCTACCCCCTTTCGACGCACGTCTATGGGGTAGACGGAAACGTTAGGGTTTTTCCAACGGATTCAGGGTTTCACCGAAGCGGGGCCCCAGAGCGTCGGAACCCCACCCAAACCTAGCTTGTGACATACCATATGTATACAAGTGTGTTGTGTGTTGTAAATGTGCAAGAATCTACTCCTAGGTGTGACCGACATCACCGGCTTCACTTTCTCTCTAGTGAGTTTCTGCACTTAGAGGTGAAAACTCCCCTTTCGGGCGAACCGGATGGAATCGTGTGTCGATTTGGGGTAGACTTTGGTTTCTCATGTTCCTATGGCCTAACATAACACAACCAAGCAAAAAAGTCCACTGGGCTACCCCCTTTCGACGCTCGTCTATGGGGGTAGACGGAAACGTTAGGGTTTTAACAGCGGATTCAGGGTTTCACCGAAGCGGGGCCCCGGAGCGTCGGAACCCTACCCAAACCTAGGTTGTGACATACCATATGTATACAAGTGTGTTGTGTGTTGTACATGTGCAAGAATCTACTCCTAGGTGTGACCGACATCACCGGCATCACTTTCTTTCTAGTGAGCCAGGAAAAGTTTTTATTTGTTTTACATGTCTATGTTGTAGGGTTGGGTTCCGGAAAACTCAAACCGTTATTTTACGGGGGTGGGATACTGAAATTGGGAGGGCAATTATAGGTCCAATATATATATAAATTACAACTACATTAAATATTATGTAGAGAAATAAAGAAATGAATATTATATACGAAAATAAATATAAAAAAACAACTAAACGCCGACGGCAGCCGTCGGTGTTTATGATCGCGCGTACGCCGACGGCAGTACCGTCGGCGTATCAACGACGCTGGACGGTTCCGTTATGCCGCCCTTTGTACGCCGACGGGATTTAGAACGCCGACGGCAGCCGTCGGGGACTTAATTCTACGCCGACGGCGCTTCGTACGCCGACGGCCTGTTCGTCGTCTGCCCTAGCCCGTGCTGTACGCCGACGGCCCCGACATTTGGCCGTCGGCGTACAGGACGGCCGTCGGCCTTTTGACGGTTTCCCGTATACGCTTCTTGCATGGCCGGGGTTGTGAGGTGTTCTCGGTAGGAGATGATGCCGGATGGAGGTGGTCAGACTGCCCCCCAGCCAATCTGTCTTTTTCTACAGACCAAAGCTCCTTTGTTGCTGTCAAAGGTATAATGTACTTCTTAGTGACGCGAGAACTATACGATGACACATTACTTTGCTTCGACATCGAGAGTGAAAAGTGGACGAAGGCAATCGAAGGTCCACAAAACATAGTGCGTTACAAGAGAAGATGGGGGTTATCAATCAGCATAGCAGAGCTCAATGACACCGTCTGCTTTGTTGACCTTCACCACCACTCGAATGGGCTGTCTACTTCTCGTCGATGTGCCAACATATGGCTCCTAGAAGATTCTCATAAGGATGTTTGGATCAAGGCGTACACCATCCCCATGGTTGAGTCCACCCATCATTTTACCCCTTTGGGAGTAACACGTGATGGTGGCAAGTTGATCTTCTCACGTGACGGTAACGCAAAAGGACATTCACTCGGGGTCTACGATCCTCACACCAATACATGTAGGACAGTACGAAGACTAGGCAATCTAGTCGGCAGTATCAGCCTTTGCAGTACTTGGACCGCCTCTACCTCAAGTCTCAACCAAGATCTTGAATGCGCACGAGCTGCAGAGCCAGTCCACTCTATTTCTTGAACTGTTTCTCTGAATAACCAGCACAAATTGTTATTGGGGAAATAAGTTATATTTTGGTTTCCTTAGAGATTTATATATCATTTGTTCAGATATTGCTGGACTCGTTGGTGTAAGTTTTCATGGCATTTTAACATATATTTGTTTACTTGGGTGCCTGCATAATTTTGCAAACACATTCAGTTGTTACCAGTGTATACATAGTCTCTCTATTTTGAATGTAAGTTCCATGTCTATTGATATCATTTTCCAATGTATATAAAATATGGATGTTTGTTCCTACACACTGGCTGCCTTTCTGCATAGTATGAATCGCATCTATGAATTCTGAGATGATAATGTACCCCTCTGTGGGCTCTGTTGAACACAGTTTCATGTACCAGCAAATCAAAGAATGATATACTAGTGCCATCTCTGAACCTTGAAATCTCTTGTCTAGCCAATCTGTTGGCTTCTCAGTTGTAGTATTTTCACCCTTTCTATCTATATAAAGTTTTGGCAGAGCTCCTGCCGTTCCATTCAAAAAAAAAATATTAGTGCCATATATAACAGCTTATAGAAGATCTGCAACAAGATGCATGTGTCTTTGTTGTGGTATCGATCTGTCGTGAGCTTTGTTTTGCCATATATAACAAGACGTTTCAACAAGTTACATGTAGATTTCTAAACTGAAACAGGATGTTCAGATACAATGTCGTTTGAGTGGTCGCTGTCATAGTTTTAAATAGCCGGCTCCTGGTTATGGCCCCATTTTGAGGGTCGGGGCTATTTAAGTTAGCCGGCTATTTAAAACACTGTCGCTGTGCAGAATCTGGAGGTGGCTGCAGCGTCCAGTCCACAACAAAATCCAAAAACATCACGATTAACTTCTCGGCGATCCTCACCCTTCACTAGTAGAAAAAAGCCTAACAACACCGGTTCCAGAGGGCTTTTAGTACCGGTTGTGCAACCGGTACAAATAAATCGGGACTGAAGGCCCCCCCCCCCTCTTAGTACCGGTTGCTTACGAACCGGTGTTAAAGGCCTCCACGTGGGCGGAGCTGCGCGCGCGCGGGCGGAGGACCTTTGATCCCGGTTGGTAACACCAACCGAGACTAAATGTTTCTGTTTTTTTTCTTTTCGCTTATTTTTCTGGGTTTAGGGTTTTTTTCTTTTCGCTTATTTTCCAGGGTTTAGGGTTTCGGAGATCACGTCGATGCACAAAAAAAAAGTTTCCGCACACATATAAAACTTGGTATACATATGTACACGCACACGTAAAGTACTAATATAATTACATGGAGATCACTGCTAGTACTTTAAAAGAAGCGGATCACTGCTAGTACTAATTACATGGAGAGAGGCTATTGCTCGATATAGTGGAATTCTCCGGATTCAGCTATGACCTGCGTAAGGAAAAATCCCGCCAATTCCTCCGCGATTGCTTTCACGCGGTTCATTGGTAGGAGCGCGTTCCGCTTCCTTGCCATCTTTAAAAGAAGGAGATCAAAACAATTATGAAGTAAACTAAACACAATTGATGGTAACAAAATAAAGTTGTGAATGATGTTTACGTACCTCTTGGTTTCTTCGACTATTGACTCTCTCATTGACCTTTATGTGAATATACTCGCAAACGTAGTATCCACATAAATCAGTCCCCTGTGGTTGTTGCAGGCACCACTATACGAGAATAGAATTCAATCAAATAATAATCAAGAGAATGATAATGGTATTGAAACCAGGTACGTAGTACTACTTACGTTGTTAGACTTAAACTCCAGGTTATCTTTCCATTCACCGGGTTCTTCCTTTTTGAACTATTTCCAAACCCTGCCCGGCAAAGAAAATGAATTCAGGAGTTATTGCTTACTTGACATCAGGAAATGAACGAAAGAGGCCGATATAGTGCGATTGAAATTACCTCTGGAGCAATATACGCACACTCTTGTATTCATCTTGATCTCTCCTTAATGAGTCCCAGACTTCAACTTCTCCAAGATCGATTCTAATGATCATCAGAATGAAGTGGAACCTGCGCACGTTTATATACACAGTTATTCAGAACTCATCAATTACACTTAATATCGGGAAAGCAAAATAGAATGTGTAGAAGACAGTAACACTCACTTGAAGTTGTAAGGAAAAAGTATTTCTTTTTTGGTACTTTGTCGCTTTAAAAACGTTAGCAAAACTTCCTCTGTGCCCTTGGTATACTGATCTACGGTGACTTCATGAACTTTATCCGGGTCAATGAACCCAATGTCTCAGATTCCTCCCAGTCTGCATTCACGAATCTTCATTCTGCATAATAGTGTACTGACGGGGTTGTACCCTTCGGGTCCCCTATTATTGGTATACCTGGTGCAGCCCAGACGAAGGCCCACCTGGTGGCCCAGCAGTTAATTCAAGCACAAGTCAAGGACTTCAAGACGTAGTGTAGTAGGACTCTTGTAAACCCTACCTTGCTCCCTTTATAAAGCCAGGTAGGGGCACCCCCATAGCCAGAGAGACACGAGACTAGATCCACAACTCGCATAGGCATAACGAGACCACGTCTCACCACAATCGTCATGACGGCCACCATGTAACCTCATATATCATCATAATCAGACAGGCAGAAGTAGGTCTTTACCTCACAATGAGGGGCCGAACCTGGGTAAATCCTTACTTGTCAGCCGTCCGATACTACCAGCACGCACATATTCTCCCTCGAAATCTACCTGGGGTACTCGACCCTGGGATTGCCGTGGGCGCACCACGTCAATTGGCGCCGTCTGTGGAAGAACGCGTGCTGGATCACGGTTTCGGCGGCTCCATCATCTTCATCGACAAATCTTCATAGACAAAAGCGACCAGATCGCATCTAGCGGGCAGCGTTCCGATCTAGTGCATCCATCGATCGTTGCGTGCAGCACAGCTCTCAAAAGAGAAAGAAACTACCTGCGTGGAGTACAAATTGGATCGGTTCGGCGAGGCAGTGCTCAGCCGGCAACGGAACGGAGCCTCCATCATACAAGATCCAGGCACCTCGATAGCACATGCATACCTAGCAAGCAGGAGATGTCGGCGTCGTTCCATTATACAATTAGTACTCTACGTAAAGTGGATCAAGGAAACCGGCCTGGCGACGAATTCATATACGCTCAGATGCAAAGGAGCAGCAAGGCCATGCGATTGCAATGCATGCAACGCATGCGCATGGGCTTGGACCCGTTCCTCATTATCTTGCATCCTCCCTGTCTTATTAAATTTATTATATTATTATTATTTACTAACTAGTTCATCTACAAAAAGCAAATCAGATCAAGCCAAGCAAAGCTAGCATGGATCTCCGAGCAGATCCGCGTACAAGGTACTCCCGATCGGCGACAACTCGATGGCCTCCGACGAGTCGACGCGCATACAAGCTACCATCAATCGAAGGAGAGTCTGAGTCCTACTCGAAAAATTATTAATCACACGTGAAGGCAAGGACCAAAGCCGAAAACCATCAGGCTGCTCACATGCATCCACCACATGCATGGATTTCGCGGCCAGGTGCTAATCACAGGCGCGACCACCACGGGCTCGCCGAATTCGACTTCGACTCCATCTACGATGCAATTTTGTCGACTAAGCTGCGGCTGCTGCTGCCTTCTGCGCGGGGGGATCGAGGCATGTCGTCTGTCGTCCATCAGCCTGGACGAGCGAAAACTTCCTGCCTGGCCTGGTTCCACGCATACCGGAAGCCGGCGGGCGGCCAAGGAGCAGCAAAAGCCAAAGCCGTTTACTGCACAAACCTAAGCCGGTACATGCAAGAGGCAGTGCTGCCGATCTGATCTGGTCAACAGTGAGCTGCCACAAATTCACGCGAAGACCAAAATCAAAGTTCTAGCTAATTCTTCTTGTGCATGGATTAAGCGGCCGGAGTGCTAATCACATGCATGCACAACCTCACGTCAAAGCAATGGAAAAAGGAAAAGAGCGAGCTCTGTCCAGCACGGCGACATCAGCGACTCGACAACTCGGGTGCTAGCAAATTTCGACTTCTGCAATTTCTTCGACCACAACAACAACAATCAGTTGTACGGCGACCCACTCGGGCAAAATTCGACTACCTCTACTTCGTCGATCATCGCGACAACAATCAACATCGGCACACAAAGCCCGCTCCCTAGAAGGGCACTACGTACCCTCGGGGGCTGGCACTCGACATCAACAAATAGCATCAGCACCGACCGCGTGACCCGACAAATCTTCGACTGCGCGGACTCTACAAGGTGAACCCGTGATTTTGTCGACTCCGCATCGCGACTCCGTCGCCGACACTCGGGGGCTGACGGCCTTGCTTTCATCGATCCAGACACACCTTCATTCGAGTTGTTCGACTTCATAAGCAGCGGCAGCAGGCTGGACCGATCCAGACACACAGACTCGATCCGCTTCGGCGATCCCTTGTCAGCTGGATTTCCCGGCCGGGCTGCTAATCACATGTCGTGGCATGTCTCACGTACACTCAAGTCAATCAAAGGCAAATCACGCCACCGCGTTTTCGTCTGAGACCAGCGCCAGCAAAATAAAAACATCCACCAAACACGTGTGTCACACGGCGCATTGGCTCTAGCCGTGCGCACACGACGGACCGGCGAGTCGACAACTCAGGTGACAGCAAATTTTGACTCCTTCAATTTCTTCGACCTCTACAACAACAAAGCATCGACATCGACCACACCCCTACGGCGGGCAAACTTCGGCCGCTCGTCAACATCTACACCGACGCAGGGCGCTCCTAATACTCGGGGGCTGCGTCTCAAGACTAATTCGGCGCACCCGACGCTCGGGGCTGGCGCTTCGACACCAAGCTCACCCTCGTCCAGATCAACTGCGGCAAACATCATCGGCCACCGGACCACGCCGCCCGACAAATAATCGACTAGAGAACAAGGCGACACCCATGACTTCCTCGACTCCACCTCCGATACTCGGGGGCTGGCGCTTCAAACGTCAACAACAACAAGTTCATCGCTGCACTCGACACGCGACTCGAGTGCCTTCGTCGACTCTGCATCGTCGACTCCGCTTCGCCGGCTTGATAAGGAGGACTCGGGGGCTGAGCGTTGCCCGCGCCGCGTCGACTCTGATCCGCCGCGTCGACCTCTTCGCCGCACACAACTCCGCCAAGTCGACTCCGGTTCGCCGCGTCGAACTCTTCGCCGCACATTACCGCGGCATCGACTCCGGTCCGCCGCATCGACTTCTTCCGACTGAACACTGCAAGACTTGGCCGCCCCGATGCTCGGGGGCTGCGCCGCACATGTCGTGACAAACTCACCTTGGCCGCACCCAAACACTCGGGGGCTGCGCCGCGCAGGTTAAGGAAAATACACAAACATCGGACACACCCGAATGCTCAGGGGCTGCGCCGTGCAAAGTCAAAACTTCATAATTCGCTTGACGCACCCGATGCTCGGGGGCTGCGCCGCACAGGTCGTAACAAATAAGTCAAAACCGGTCACTCGACCGCCTCGTCGATTTCGAAGATGAAAATCAAACTAAGCCAAGGCTGGTCACTCGACCGCCACGTCGATTTTGAGGGTGGCAATCAAACTGAGACAAATTGGTCACTCGACAGTTTTATAGACAAGGAGCGGATCAAAATTTTATTGACTGCTGCAAAAGATTCAAAGCTTCGAGATTATACTCAATTGCAAGCAATTAAGCACAATCTCGGGGCTACGCCCATCGGGAGCGCTGCCGCGCACCCGATAAAACTACGATCAAAGACATTAAGTCATCCAGAACAAACAGTCGAAGCTCACTCGACCCAGATCAAAGCTTACTCGACTTGGCTGCTTAGCCCCATGCGAATATCGATCACAATTCCCCGAGTTGCGTCCGCCGCATATACTTCGGATGCTGCACGCATAGTGCAAAGGTAAGACCCGCCGATCCATCGAGTTGGGCCGGGGCCCGCTCCTAACAGCGTTTGTCCTGCAACTTTCCGTGCCAACAGACATGACGAAAATCCTGACGGACGCGTTAGGTCGCAAAGTTATGCTGCAGGTCGGCTCAATAAGACCTCCGCGGCCTGAGTCGATCCTGACCAGCTTGTTCCGGGTTCGAGTCTGGGGACTCGAGCTTGATGAAGGCTAGTAAGGTTTTGCCCAAAAATGCAGTTAACTGGTCCCGATCCGTCGAGCGTACCAGGCCTACTATGCCATAATCCCTAGGCAAAATAAACAAAGCATTGGTCGACGTGTTTTCCGACTGAGCATGCACAATCGAGACAATCTCGAATAAAAAATACATAGCAAAGTTCATGCAAAACATCAGTCGACGTATTACCGACTCCGCAAGCACAATCGAGACAATCTCGACTCAAAATTAAATAGCAAAATGATCAAAGAATCACCAGGCACTCGGGGGCTACTCCCATCGAGAGCGCTGCCGCGCACCCGACGAATTACCAAGTCAAAAGTACTAGAAAACGCAGCAACGGCGTGAAGACTAAGCCCAAGTTGAGAACATCCCTGGACCGCTCAAATTTCATCGATTACTCCCATCGGGAGCGCACTCGCCATCGGCTCGAGTGACGCACGGATTTACCAAAGTCGGGTTCTCGATAGCCCGCACGGATTTATCAAAGTCAGGTTCTCTATAGCCCGCACGGATTTATCAAAGTCGGGTTCTCTATAGCCCGCACGGATTTATCAAAGTCGGGTTCTCTATAGCCCGCACCGGATTTATTATTATTGGATTTCATACACATACACTGGATTTCTCATAAATGATTCAACCCACGAAGAATGGATAATACAGTCATCATATGGTCATCAACACACCCGACGCATCGACTACGCCTACTCGACATACTGTTATGAGTCTCTGCCAGATACTTCGAATCGACCAGACACTCAGGGGCTACTGACGGGGTTGTACCCTTCGGGTCCCCTATTATTGGTATACCTGGTGCAGCCCAGACGAAGGCCAACCTGGCGGCCCAGCAGTTACTTCAAGCACAAGTCAAGAACTCCAAGACGTAGTCTAGTAGGACTCTTGTAAACCCTACCTGGCTCCCTTTATAAAGCCATGTAGGGGCACCCCCATAGCCAGAGAGACACGAGACTAGATCCACAACTCGCATAGGCATAACGAGACCACGTCTCACCACAATCACCATGACGGCCACCATGTAACCTCATATATCATCATAATCAGACAGGCAGGAGTAGGTCTTTACCTCACAATGAGGGGCCGAACCTGGGTAAATCCTTGCTTGTCAGGCGTCCGATACTACCAGCACGCACATATTCTCCCTCTAAATCTATCTGGGGTACTCGACCCTGGGATTGCCGTGGGCGCACCACGTCACGTACAAAATAATGTCGTGAGTATAATTACAGGCAATGAACAAGCTTAACTAAAGAATTAAATTACACAAATAAATCATTTACAGACAATAGCAGCTGATGATAGATTTGTCGAGGGCACGTTGATTGTACATCTGAAAAAGTTCGGAGAAGTCAACCTGCACAGCGTATTCTCGGAAGTAGTGCTGTTCCTTAACTCCCGCCATGAAATAGAATACCCCTTCCTTTGCGACTCTCATGTACCAGTCATGCAATTTCCATAACTGTGTTGTTAGAGGCTTCGTATCTGCGACCAAAGGCTACCCGAGAACATATGTATATGCTAGCTCAGCAGTGGGGTAATCTGTCTGGCCATAGATTTGCTGAGCACGAACATAGTCGTTGTAGAGGGCCGCCTTATCAGCCGGCACAATATCAGAAGGCACAATGAGCGGGGCGATCGATTGTACTTCTTGTTCTCCAAGCTGGGGAACTTTTTTCCCGCATTTCTTTTTTTCCTCCATCTGTGAGCTATGGATCTTGTCAATACCGCGCTCATAGTCTGAAAGAGGCCTCACTGGAGGGACATATAAGTTGTCAATGGTGCGCTCAAGTGTCTCCCTTGGTATATTCTTCAGAAGTTCCTTTACGGGGTCCTATCTTTCCTGTTTTTTCTGTGCAAAAAATGCTTTCACCTGGGCACGCGAGCTCTCTTCTAATTCCTCCATACTCTTCTCGGCAGGTAACTTCTCAGGAATCTTGACTCTCTTGGGTATGTTTGGACGTTTCTTGACAGGGGACCTTGGCCTTGGCGCCGTGAACAGCTTCCGCTTTGTGAAACTACTAGTGGGCGCATATGTCGGCTGACGGGATGGCGCGGGCGATGGACTCGTGGTGGCCTCCCAATCGTCGGGGAAGGTGGGTGGACTTTGAGGTGATGGATTTCTACTCGGAGGAGTCGGTGGCCTTGGCGCCGAGTCTGGAAACACGATGAATTTCTTATTCCATAGAACGATACCAAGCTCGACTTCTCCCAGTGTCTTCTCGTCGTCACCTCCAGGAATGTCAAGTTCCACTACCTGGAATCCCGGCTTAACTTTTGTCACCCCGACACGAGCATAGCCAGCTGGAATCTGACCAGAATGGAAGGTTGCTCCATGTTGATTTGGTAAAGCATACCCATCCGCCACCGGACAACTAGTGTTCTTCAACGGCATATGTAGCTCACAATTTGTCTTCTCCGTGATATCATCCACGGGGTAGTGAGCCGCCGACGGTTCTGTTGCAGGATCTTCTAGCTGCGTGGAACCCACGCTGCTTTTCCGCTGAGATGGTCAGGCATCGACTGCACGATCTTGTAGCACCAGCTGAGATGCCCTTTGCTGGGTAAGTGAGTCCAGTTGCTCCTGCTGCCGCTTCACCTGGCGTTCTAATTCCGTTAGCCGGTCCAACCCCCTCTTCTTACTTCTGGAACGGCTTCTATAAGTTGCAACGTCAGCCGGAAACCCTTGATTCCAATTAACCCCGGCTCCTCTGCCTCGACATCGTCCCCAGTGTTCAGCATTCCCGAGGGCGAGTGTCAGCTCGTCGTCCTCTCTATCGGGAACAAATTCTCCCTTTCGGACTTTCTCTATTGCGTCCTCTAGTTTTTTTACGACTCTTATAATTTTTTTCTTCCATTTTCCCTTTGGAACAATCAGCCCTGTGTCTGGGTCCAACCCTGCCCCATGCGCGAACAACCAATACTTGGACCTCTCGGGCCAGTCATCTGTCTGTGGAGTGATCCCTTTTGCACGCAGTTCGTTTTCAAATGCTTCCCACTTAGGCAAGGCAGTCTTGTAGCCACCTGACCCCAAAGTATGGTGATATTTTTTCTTCTCAGCATTCAACTTATTTTTGGCCGATCGGGCCACAGCGGTGTCCGATTTCTTATACGCCACAAATTCGGCCCACTGGTCTTTTATCTTCTCTAGATGTCCAGTGAAATCTGGAGTTACTTTCTCATATTTTTTCCACAATGATTTCTTCCAGCAGTTGAATTGCGTGGCCATCTTCTTAAGAGTCCACTCCTTGACTTTCTGCTTCTTCTTCTCTGGGAGACCTTCCGGTAGGCTGAAATGTGTCAAGAGCGTGTCCCAAAGCAAATCTTTAATTCTTTGCTCAACATAACTTGCTCCAACGTTGGCTTTCTTCGGCTTATTCCATTCTGAAAAGCTGATCGGGACCATGTCCCTAACAAGAACTCCGCATTGGCCTACATATTTACGGCAGTTGTCTTCGGGTTTCAGTGGTTTGCCATCATCAGCAACTACGTCGATCGACAACTTTGCACCATCTGGCAGCTTTATCCTTTGGTTCGGGCCTCGTTTCGTCTTTGGCGGAGATCGAGGCTTAGATCCGGAGGGCTAAAAGAAAAATGATTCGTTAATAAGTGCTATATAAATCAATTAATGCATCTAGTGATCAACAGAGACTTAATATATATATATATACATACCTCGCCGGAGTTTGCTAAGGGCACTTCGTCGTTCACCGGAGTCATTTCTTCAAGCCACTACTAGGAAATAGGCTATCAGTGGTGCACCTTTTTTGCTTTCTGTGGCGCATGGCAGGTGCGCCACAAGTATCTCGCCACTAAATTTTTTTTCTGTGGCGCACCAGAACCGTGCGCCACAGAAATATTTCTGTGGCGCACCTCTACGCGTGCGCCACAGAAATATTTCTGAGGCGCATGGAGGTGGGTGCGCCACAGAATTTTTTTTTGAATTTCAAAAAAAAAAGGGCGGCCAGATCTAGATCTGGATCTAGATCCACCGGAATTTCGCCGGAATTTCGGCGGAGCTTGTCGGAGGCCGTGTTGCCCGTGGCCATGGCCGTAGGTGGCTTGGCCGGAGGTGGGTGGAGGAGTGGGTCGCCAGAGGTGGGTGGGTGGAGGATGGGGGTCGCCGCAGATGGTGGAGGAGGAGAAGGATGTCGTCGGAGGAGGTCGCCGGGGTGGAGGAGGAGGTCGCCGGAGGTGGAGGTCGCCGTCGTCGTCGCCGCCGGAGGTGGAGGTGGTGGAGGAGGTCGTCGTCGCCGGAGGTGGTGGAGGAGGTCGCCATCGCCGGAGGTGGAGGAGGAGGAGGTCGCCGGGGTGGTGGAGAATGTCACCGGAGGTGAAGGTGGAGGTGGAGGTGGAGGAGGAGAGAAGAAGTGGAGGAGAGGAGAACTGGAGGAGAAGTGGAGGATGGAGGAGAGGAGACGAGAAGTGGAGGAGGGAGGAGAAGGGGAGAGAAGTGGAGGAGAGGAGAAGTGGAGGAGAAGTGGAGGAGAGAAGGGGAACTATGTAAAAAACTACACTAAATTAAACTATCACTATACAAAATTAAACTACAAATTTTTCTACTAACAATTTCTAAAGTGTTTATCACTATCACTATACAAAAACTATGTAAAAAACTACACTAAATTAAACTATCACTATACAAAATTAAACTACAAATTTTTTCTACTAACAATTTCTAAAGTGTTTATCACTATCACTATACAAAAACTATGTAAAAAAACTACACTAAATTAAACTATCACTATACAAAATTAAACTACAAAAAATTTCTACTAACAATTTCTAAAGTGTTTATCACTATCACTATACAAAAACTATCTAAAAGAACTACACTAAATTAAACTATCACTATACAAAATTAAACTACAAATTTTTTCTACTAACAATTTCTAAAGTGTTTATCACTATCACTATACACAAACTATCTAAAAGAACTACACTAAATTAAACTACAAATTAAACTATCACTATACAAAATTAAACTACAAAAAAATTTCTACTAACATTATTTTCCTAACACAATTTTTTAACATTGTTTTCTAACTTTTCTTTCTAACTTTGTTAAATTTTCTAACTTTGCTAACTTTGCTAACTTTGTTAAATTTTCTAAATTTTCTAAATTTGCTAACTCTAATAACCTAAACACTAATAACATAGCTAACATATATATATAGCTACTAACTCTAAATTTGCTAACTCTAATAAACAACACTAATTAAACACTAAATTTTCTAAATTTGCTCACATTTGTTGATTGGGCAGAGGAGCGCGAGAGGCAGGGGAGCGCGAGGCAGAGGAGCGCGAGGCAGGGGAGCACGATGGCGGAGAGGAGGAACGGAGGAGGAGGCCGGCGAACGGAGGGAGCGCGACGGCCTCGGGCGCGACGTACGGCGGAGGAGAGAGAGGATCGGAGGAGGGGGAGGCCGGAGCAGGGGCGCGTGACGGAGGCGCCGGAGCAGAGGGCCGCGCGACGGCGGGCCGGTGTGCGGCGGAGGCCGGCGAGCCGGAGTATCGCCATAAATTCGGCAGGGCTTCGCCGGTTTGCTAAGTGGAGGAGACGCGCGCGAATGAGGAGGAGAAGAGGCGGAGAGGTGATCTAAAAACTGCCAAAAGACCTTTCGTCCCGGTTGGTAACACCAACCGGGACAGAAGACCCTTTAGTACCGGTTGTAGCCAACAACCGGTACAAAAGGTCAGTTTTTCGGCCGCTTTAATTCCGCGCGCGAAGAAACCCTTTAGTACCGGTTGTTGGCTACAACCGGTACTAAAGTGTCTTTTGAAATTTCTTTTTACTTTTTTCTTTTTTCTTTGTTCTTTTTCCTGATTTCTTTTTCTATTGATTTAATTGTCCAAATTTGACAAACTTTATATCAAACTTAAGCCCTGGACATGTAAAATCTTTTGCTACTGGTTATTTTCAAATTTGACTATGTTGAATGTATTCAAATTTCAAATGGATGATTTGAGTAAATTTGACATAGATTTAAATCCATATCATCAAAAAATTGAAACAAAATGCATGTTTGATTGTTTTTGATATAATTTAAATTTCTAAAAATACTTTTAATATGAATCTTTTCTGCTCTAGTTTATTTTTCTTTTATACTTAGTTTAATTGTTTCAATATTTATGAAAATCATATCTATTTATGATTTGTTTTATATCTATTGATTTAATTGTCTAAATTTGACAAACTTTATATCAAACTTAAGCCCTGGACATGTAGAATCTTTTGCTACTGGTTATTTTAAAATTTGACTATGTTGAATGTATTCAAATTTTAAATGGATGATTTGAGTAAATTTGACATAGATTTAAATCCATATCATCAAAAAATTGAAACAAATGCATGTGAGCCGTTAGTCCCGGTTGGTGTTACCAGCCGGGACTAAAGAAGCACACGGATCGTGTGTTTCTTTCGAGCGCTTGTGAGCCATTGGATCAGGGGTGTGTTTCTTTTGAGGGCTTGTGAGCCGTTGGATCAGCACTAGCACGACCACTTTGTGAGCCACCAACCGGGACTAAAGGGGCCACGACCCTATATATAGCCCACCTTTCGGACATGTTTGGCACTCACTCTTTACTCATTGTAGTTCATTTCGTAAACAAAGCATTCAGATTCCCTGCATACGGTCCGACGCTGCATTTGATATGCGGGCACTCACGAGCCAGCGTCGGGCTGTATGCAGGGGAAACCGTGTGTTTTGGTCAGTTACCGGGTGGGCGCGCTGATCGGGTGGGTGAGGTTTTTTTTCCTGTTTTTGCATTTTTTTCTTTCAGATCTCGGCGACGATGTCCGGGACTGGGCTCCGCCGGGCTGGCACTGGGAGGTGGTATATTCCGGGACGCGTCGCTTGGTGAGGAATCCGGGTGACGTCGTCGACCCGGATCTTGTTTGGTGGAAGTCGCGTGGGCCACACTCGGTGCAGAGGGAGCCGGCCCCCGAGGAGGTGGTACGTCGCCGTATCAGGGAGGAGGACGAGCACGTCAATCGCTATGTGTTTATGTTGGATACGCCAGCGGTGTATATCAATACATGGATGGTTCTTCGTAGGGATCCTTCTCACATGAGTATTGACCCTGTGATGGTTCCTGCTCTTTGGGTGCGCAGGGTCGGCCGCTCAGCACCCCGTGGCTTAGGACCCGGCAAAAGTTAGTGATATTATTCGTGATGTATTATGGTTAAATAAAAATGGAACCAAGCTATGTAACTGGATTAAATAAAGATGTATGCGTGATAACTGCAGAGATTACATTATTACACATAAAAGTTTAATACATTATTACACATCACCAACAACATCCCTATCTAGTCTTCACTTTTTCTTCGTGTGTGTCCCTTTCTTCTGATTGCACCGTAACCATGGGTAATCTTCATCATTTAACTTGATGCTTGGGTCAGTGTTCACTTTGAAGGGCGGAATTTCATCAAACTTATTGTAATCTTCTGACATGTCTGTCTTGTCCTCCACTCCCACGATGTTTCTTTTCCCTGAAAGAACTATGTGGCGCTTTGGCTCATCGTATGATGTATTCGCTTGCTTATCTTTTCTTTTTTCAGTCTGGTAGACATGTCTTTCACATAGAAAACCTGAGCCACATCATTGACTAGGACGAATGGTTCGGTGTCGTACCCAAGATTCTTGAGATCCACTGTTGTCATTCCATACTGCGGGTCTACCTGTACCCCGCTTCTCAGGTTGACCCATTTGCACCGAAACAAAGGGACCTTAAAAGAAGGTCCATAGTCAAGTTCCCATATCTCCTCTATGACACCATAATATGTGTCCTTTTGCCCATAGTCGTTTGTTGCGTCAAAGCGGACACCACTGTTTTGGTTGGTGCTCTTTTTATCTTGGTCGGTCGTGTAAAATGTATTCCCATTTATCTCGTACCCTTAAAAAGTCAATATAGTCGAAGATGGTTGCTTGGCCAACAAGTATAGCTGTTCTCCAACAGTGGTGTCATTAATGAGACGTGTTTGCAACCAACCGCCGAAATTCTTCACGTGTTCTCCATCAATCAAATCTTCACGGTTCTCCGGGTATTTCGAGCGTAACATATTCTTGTGTTCCTCGATATATGGAACCACCAAGCTGGAATTATGTAGAACTGTGTAGTGTGCTTGAGTGAAAGAATGTCCGTCCATACACATTGTTTCTTTCTTTCCTAGCGTGCCTTTTCCACGCAGTCTCCCCTCATGGCGCGATTGAGGAACACCGATCGGTTAAGGTCAGGAATAAAGTCAACACAAAACTCAATGACCTCCTCTGTTCCATAGCCCTTGGACATGCTTCCTTCTGGCCTAGCACGGTTATGAACGTATTTCTTTAAGACTCCCATGAACCTCTCAAAGGGGAACATATTGTGTAGAAATACAGGACCGAGAATGGAAATCTCTTGGACTAGGTGAACTATGAGGTGCGTCATAATATTGAAGAAGGATGGTGGGAACACCAACTCGAAGCTGACAAGACATTGGACCACATCCTTCTGTAAACTTGGTAGAGTTGCTGGATCGATTACCTTCTGAGAAATTGCATTGAGGAATGCACATAGCTTCACAATGGGTACTCGAACGTTTTCCGGTAGAAGCCCCTCAATGCAACCGGAAGTAATTGTGTCATAATCACGTGGCAGTCATGAGACTTTAGGTTTTGGAACTTTTTCTCTGCCATGTTTATTATTCCCTTTATATTCGACGAGTAGCCAGACGGGACCTTGATACTGCTCAGGACTTGAAAAAAGATCTCCTTCTCTTCTTTGGTAAGAGCGTAGCTGGCAGGACCTTGATACTTCTCTGGATTCAGGTTCTCATTCGTGCATATGTTGCTGGTCCAGCCGTGCATCCGGCGTATCTTTCGTCTTCCCATACACGCCCAAGAAGTTTAGCAGGTTCACGCAAAGATTTTTCGTCACGTGCATCACGTCGATTGCAGAGCGAACCTCTAGGAATTTCCAATAGGGTAGATCCCAAAATATAGAGCTTCTTCCACATGGGTACGTGTCCGCCAGCGTCATTCGGAACAGATTGTCCGCCAGGACCCTTTCCAAATATTACTTTTAAATCCTTGACCATGCCATATATAACATCACCAGTAGGGAGGGTAGGCTTCGTCCGGTATCTGCCTCACCTTTGAAATGCTTGCCTTTCTTTCTTACGGGATGCTTGTTTGGAAGAAATCGACGATGCCCCGGGTACACATTCTTGTTACCTAAATATATACTTTCAGTCTCACCTAAACAGTGCGTGCATGCATTGTATCCCTTGTTTGACTGTCCTGAAATGTTACTAAGAGCAGGCCAATCATTGATGGTTACCAACAGCAACGCTCGTAGGTCAAATTCCTCTGTTTGTGCTCATCCCACACACGTACACCTTCGTCAGACCACAACTGTAAAAGTTCTTCAACTAATGGCCTCAGGTACACATCAATGTCGTTGCCGGGTTGCTTCGGGCCTTGGATAAGCACTGGCATCATAACAAACTTTCGCTTCATGCACAACCAAGGAGGAAGGTTATAGATACATAGAGTCACGGGCCAGGTGCTATGACTGCTGCTCTGCTCCCCAAACGGATTCAAGCCATCTGTACTTAGACCAAACCTTAAGTTCCTTGCGTCACCTGCAAAATCCTTGAACTCACTGTCGATGTTTCTCCACTGCGACCCATCTGCGGGGTGTCTCAGCATCTCGTCTTCCTTACGGTCTTCTTTGTGCCATCGCAACAACTTGGCATGCTCTTTGTTTCGGAACAAACGTTTCAACCGTGGTATTATAGGAGCATACCACATCACCTTGGCAGGAACCCTCTTCCTGGGGCTCGGCTCGCCCTCAACATCACCTGGGTCATCTCGCCTGATCTTATACCGCAATGCCCGCATATCGGGCATGCATTCAAATTCTCGTACTCCTCACCGCGGTAGAGGATGCAGTCATTGATGCATGCATGTATCTTCTGCACCTCTAATCCTAGAGGGCAGACAACCTTCTTTGCTTCGTACGTACTGGGGGCAATACGTTATCCCTTGGAAGCATCTTCTTTATTATTTTCAGCAATTTTTCAAATCCCTTGTCAGATGTACCATTCTCTGCCTTATATTGCAGCAATTCCAGGGTGGTACCCAGCTTTTTCTGGCCATCTTCACAATTTGGGTACAACAATTTGTTGTGATCCTCTAACATGCGCTCCAATTTCGACCTCTCGTTTTCACTTCCGCAGTTTATCTGTTCATCAAGAATGACCCGACGAAGATCATCATCGGACTGATCATCAACAATGACCTCATGTTCAGCTTCCTCTTCCCCCATTGTAGTACCACCGTGTTCAGAGAACACAGGATAGTTGTCATCATCCTCTTCTTCATTATCTTCCATTATAACCCCTCTTTCTCCGTGCTTGGTCCAACAGTTATAGCTGGGCATGAAACCGTTCTGAATCAGGTGGACGTGAAGGGTTCTTGCGGAAGGGTAATTCCTCTTATTCCTACAGTCATCACATGGACAAAATATAAAACCATTCTGCTTGTTTGACTCAGCCACACGGAGAAAATTATGCATGCCATTAATGAACTCGGGACATCGTCGGTCACCGTACATCCATTGCCGGCTCATCTGCATTATATAAATATATCAAAAACCATTACACTATAGCTATATCATGAATAGAGATACGTGACCAAATTCATTAATACAAGTTCACCACATTAAAACAAAAGTAGATTAGTGACCAAATCTAATACATAGTTCTCATAAAGTTACATTAATTGAAACTAACATACAACTATCTAAAGAATTTAAATCCAACGACAAATGCGATCAAAATCGCAACTAAGCTAATTATTGAACCAACAGCATAATGATACCAAGCCTCTTGACTAATGGCATATTTTCTAATCTTTTTAAGCTACAAGCGCATTGCATTCATCTTGATCTCGTGATCCAAGCGCCTTGCTAGCACTACAAAAATCAAACTAGCTAAACTAGCAAGAAAATGAGCTAAACTTGAAATGCCGGAAGAGAAGATGAAGTTGCTAACCCTTGTATATGTAGGTGCCACCAATGTTGACAAATGTTGGAGAAAAATGGGGTGAACTAGAGCTTGGGAGAGCAAAGAGAGAGAAAAAATGGAGTTGTGTTCGAGCTGAAAAATGGAGCTGTGGCTCGGGGTGGAAGAAGGTAATATAGGGAAACCTTTAATACCGGTTTGTAATACGAACCGGTACTAAAGGGTCTGGCCGTGGGGCCCCCTCTGCAGCCACCTGTCTCAAACCTTTCGTCCCGGTTGGTAATACCAACCGGGACGAAAGGCCCAGAACCAACCGGGACAGGTTCTGGCCGGCCTCCTGTACTCTGGAACCGGTACTAATGCCTCCTTTAGTACCGGTTCCTGTGCAACCGGTACAAAAGGGGCGCACCGAAGCCCATTTTTCTAGTAGTGCTTTGCACCGTTCGCCCGTTCCAGCATGACCTCATACGGCGCCTGAGTGTCGCCTCACTCACCTTCCTGCAGCCTCGACCTGCACCGGGCGAAGGCGCTTGCACGTTGCTAATCGAGCTCATCTTTGAGATGGTTTGTAGAGCGCCCAAAAAGTTCCTGCACGTGTCCAGACAATGGTGCGCGCAAATCCCGTTCGCGTGCATGACTGTTGACGATGCTGCCAGAAGTAGATGGCAGTATGGCACTTTACTTCGGGAAGATGGTTTCCTGCTGATCTTCAGGTTCAGTTGAGAGAGTTGCATAATACTATGTTATTTGTGGGTTGCTTTGAATTCTAAAAAGGATACACCTGTGTGGAAAATGACAAAGAATGGGTAATTCTGCATGAAATATATGTACAAAAATTTATGCGGCAATGGTATTGACAGATCGTGTAAACAGCTATGGAAAGATAGAATTTGTCTTGCTCTTAGTTTTGTCCCACCACATTAGCGGTAGGCGTGTGTAAAGATGCGAAAACGGGACCCATTTGTCCCACTTCTTCTCCATTTTGTGCATGACTAGTACAAAAATTCCAAATTTTTGTACTAGTCATGCACAAAATGGAGAAGAAGTGGGACAAATGGGTCCCCTTTTTGCATCCCTAGGTAGGCGATGTGGTTTTGAAAATGGACTACTTAGCTTTTTTTTTTAGGTTTGCACAGCGAATGATTTGTTGTGTTTCGTTATCTCTAAGGTAATAAGATTTGATCCCTTCATGGACCCGCATGGAAAAAAAAAGATCATTCATTGCCTGCATCATTTATTTTTGCAGGGAATTGCCTGCACCATGTTGTTATCCTTTGTTGACCAAATAGACGTAACATGTGTAAATCTCTCCCATTCCAAAAGTAATTTGATCCGAAGCATGTCTCTGGGTTTTGAGAGAGTCATCTCGTACTCTGAGTGGAGTGGATTAGACCGTTGATACTCCGGTTTTGTGGAGCCATCACTTTTCAGCAGTCACTTAAGTGACGGGAAAACTCTTGTAAATCAAAATTGTCTCTGCCTTAAAAAATTACACCCAGAGCTCATGCGATGTCCTCGGGAAAGAATGTATATCTGGGTTTCCAACCAATAAAGCGTACCCCGCTCATTTGAGAGAAATTCCACATATTCTATTCAGAACGTGGTTAGTTGCATACTGACTATAACAGCATAACCCTTATCAGGAGCAATGAAATCTTGGCGTCACCTTGCAAAAAAAACCTGAAGCCAACGCCGATGAAATGAGAACACAATATTTCTTGTTCGTCCATACGAGACATGCGCCGAGAAGTGTTTGTTTAACATAACTAGCTAATTGCCCGTGCTTTGCAAGGGGTATAAATATTTTAATGATGGTTCACACTAATATTGTTAAACATGTAATTTCGGTAAGGGAGTGTCTACTAAGGTGGACACGCATATCAATGCTAGGATAATATTCTAGGCCGACCAACAGATGTGCCACGAAATCCTAGCGTCCACGCAAACATAGCCATCTGGCGTTTAGCATTTTAAAAAATGACGCCCGAGGGGGTAAGAGGCCCTTGGACAGTTGTTTAGCAGAATACTCCGAGGAGTGGTGTGTACGCACGGCGCTGCGAGCACGAGCACTCGAACGCGGGCGGGCTGGGGAGTATTAGCATTTTCTATATGTAGCCAGGGCAGAGGGAGAAAGCTGAGATTTTAGCGTCCGAATTCCAAAAGAAGCGCCGAGCACTGCCTGCAGCAGGAGACAACTACAGTTTTAGCGTACGAAATAAGAGTTGACCATTGCAAGGTACAACGTTTACCTTATGATATGGTTTTCTAATATTTACCCCTTAAGAACCATATAATCGCCTAGCATTGGACACGGCCTAATTAAAAAGTTTCCTTATTACTCAATTTGAAGCTAATATTACTGTACACATACTCGCAAATATCTCCATTGCCTTACATCAAAAAATCTAATCATTCTACTCAGACAAATGAAGTACTCCGCACGATGAAAGTATAGAAGGTGTCTCCAGATCTTCTTCACATCCAATGTCACCTCGGCTCCCAGCTCCCTGGACTTGCTTCAAATTTCCCACAAGTGAGTACGACTGTGCGCTCTGTATGTGGTGAGAGCATTGTCCAGGAACTGAGCCACTGGCTGACCGACATGTATCTAAGCAGCTTGAAGCAAACATAGCACTCCTGCTTAGGTATGTCAGTGATGACCTTGTTTTCACTATCGTTAGTCAGCCACACCAGCTCCCGCAGATATGAAGACAGTGGAACTGCAATTCAAGAGTGAATTTCAGAAACGATAATGTGAATAATCATTGAGCACAGGTCATTGCGGATTGTACTCAGCATGAGCAATTAAATTGTAAATAACACATATCAAAAGGCAAATCATTCTTTCCTTCTACATATGAAAACAATAAACCAGCAAATTTCAAAAATCGAAGACGTTATCTGATTTTGGTAAAGAAAATAAACCATAACGCCAGTCTTTGTTCCGAAATAGCACACACAACGGATGCACACATCACAATTTGGATAGGCAAGATATATTGTTGAGCTATATTAGAGACTGTTAGACTGAAATGCTCTGTGGCCTTTAATTGTTTACAGACTTCATATTATTAAGAAAGAGCAGTAGCAGCATATATGTATGTTGGTCAATATGAAAGAATGAATATGTTGAAGGAATAAGGAGAAATAATATGAGAGCAATTATACCTGGTTGATATCATTTCGAGTGGGTGGAGATTTAGTTGCAGAGCATTATAACCATGCTCATATATATGTTATTTACATGCGAACCAACCATTGATACAGTAAATATCTTGACCCATATACACAGGGCCCAATTCAAATCTGCTTGATGTAACTTCAAGAACTTTAAAATAGTAAAACTATAATGCTATATCAGAAAGCCTTAAAAATGTTGAAAGCATAGGATAATCTCATTTTACAGCAGCAGACTAATGCTTGAAGACTGACCTTGTTGGAACCTTATACCGAAGAACTATAATATCTCGGAAAAGAGATAAGTTAATTATAAGCCAAAAGAAACGTGTCACATGGACATGAAAAATACATCTAGTTCTTCACATGTGAGTACGACCAAATCTGCATATCCCCTAGTAAATTATGAAAATAATCTCAAAATAAGACGATAATTACACTGAAGTCGCCTAGGTACCACATGGATCAGATTTACGGGACGCGTGGTAGGACGTGAGGAGAGATTATAGGTGAATGGATGAAACCTTAAGCCTCTGGGATAATGTCTTGTAAGACATGACCTGGGAGATGGCATATTACCTACTATTGCCGATGGGAACATTTTTTGAACAACGCCATTGATAGAACCAGAGTAGACTTGCGCCAACCTTGCGATATTCCGGTGCCACTCCAGGAAGGCCTGCTTCTAGTTCCCGTCGAGCTTATTATTCTTCATCTCAGAAGTCCACGAGACATCAAATGTTCCAATTGCATTCAACCATACATCACGCATCCCACTCCACAAGACCAAAAGAAGATTAGTTGGTGTTCAATACTCACCGGCGTGGCAGCTTGAGGTTGTGTGCGTGCAGGCATCCTGCTGCTCCACATAAACCGTCTCTCCTTTTCCATTTCCCTCGTCACATTCTGCAAAGTAATCTGTCATGCAATTCGTCGAACACCTTGCGGGGAATTATAACAAAAAATTCCTGGTGGGCACTTACAGATCGATGAGTATGGAATTGAGCGTAGAGGACATTGTAGCAGCGCTTTCCGCATCGTCGCGGTGGAGTAGCTGCTCCTCGGCCACTCGCTGATGGACGGCGTCGTTGTCGTTAACCTTGATGACGGACTCGAGAGGTAGTCTTGGTTGGACCAGTGCACGTCCAATCCGCTCGTGCCGGTCCTTCTTCCCGACGCCATCGCCTGCCATCTCCACCAAGTCCGTTAGCACCAAAAAGGAAGCCATATGATTGCAGGCAGAGTTTATGGAGGAGGAGGAGGAGAGAGCATGGGCGTGAATGACGCTCTTCCCTACCGCCGCGACGTGAGGACCGATCTGAACCGCCGTCGGGCCAAGATGCCCCACACACTGCTGCAGCCCCTCTACAGCAGGGGATGAACTGAGAGCAGTTGCGTTTTCCAGTTCCAACTCGCCGCCGGTGTGTAGGTAGCCGCCTCGGGCCTTCCTACGGCGGCCGCTGCATCTTCATTCGGTCGCCGCCACGGGAGGGAATCGGGTGGTGAAGGAGAGGCGACGGGAGCACGACGGGGAGGCGGGTCCGGCCAGTGTGGGAAGCAGTGATTGAAGGAGGAGGCGGCATATCCGGCGGCGACAGCTGGAGGAGGAGATCGCGGAGGAGTGGAAGAGGCGAAAAACACTGCTGCAGATGGGTGGGACGAAGAGAGATTATACAGTATCGAATCGATCGAAGGGATGGAAGGTGCGTGCGATGCGGGCGGGATGGAGGCGGAGCATGCGGGCGGTGTGGTACCAAAGATGTTGGACGAAGGACGAAGCCAGACGACGTACCAGAGGAACAAAAAAATTCTTTTAGATAGGAGAGATACAGATTTTCACACCTTGTGTTGACACTGCAACTCAAAGTTTTAGAAAGAAATCTCACTAAATAAAAAATAAGATGTTTAACAACATGTCTGAAAAATCATGTAAGTATAACGGAGACACTTGCGAAAAAATTAAGCATGCCAAAAATATGACATGCTATGTGTAATAAAAAAAGAATAAAATTTTAGATTAGCGATCATACTTGTACATTTTATAGGTTTTATACAGTTCACAAGATTTTTGTATGATTTGTTTGTAAATGCTCATTCTACATCATATCTTATGAATTGCACATATAATTTTATTAAACTCTACAGTTTTATGAAATTTACATATATATATTTCTTTATGGTAACAAAGGTCTTATCTTAACACAGGACTAAGTGCCTATGCAGCTAATTAACTGGGCTAGCACCTGAAGAAGCCCAAAACACAATCCATTGCCTGCTGCCTGTTAGGCCCATTAATCGGAAACATCTGTACGTAATGTTACATGAGTGTCGGCGCAAGCTCACGCGTCTCAGCGTCCCAATTCCCAAACCCTCGTCCATTGCGCCGTCGCCGCCACACGACGAACGCCGCCGTGCATCGCCATGACCTCACACCTGTCGCCTGAGCGCCGCCGCCACCGCCTTCCTAGTTCTCCTACAGCCGCGACCAGCAGTCGTGCACCGGGGGATGGAGCTGCCAGGTTGCCATTGGAGCTCATCTTTGAAATTCTTTCAAGGGTGCCGGTGAGGTCCGTGTGCCGGTTCCGGTGCGTTTCCAAAGGGTGGCGAGCCCTCCTCCATGACCAGATCTTCATCGCCGCACATAAATCTCTCAATGCCGAGACGTTCATCGTGGTTATCTCCAAGCATAAAGCTCCTGGTGGAGGCCGCGAACTCCTGCTGATGGACATGGACGGCAAGGATGTGAGTGTGATAAAGGAGATGAGTTTCTTTGGTTTTCTCTCGGTGAGAATGGACGACCTCATCTGTGTCATTGATGATTTTAACGATGGACCGTCCGTGATCAACCCGGCCACCGGAAAGGTGGTCGTGGACTGTCCCAAACATGATCTGAGATCGTGGGAGTCGTGGCACATCGTCTTCGGTTTTGGCCGCGCCATCCCTTCTGGCACCTACAAGGTGTTACGCTTCATACAGGGCCGGGGTTGTGAGGTATTCTCGGTAGGAGATGGCACGGGATGGAGGTGGGCAGGATGCCCCTCAACTGATTTGTACCATGAACGGAGCTCCATTGTCACTGTCAAAGGTGTCATGTACTTCTTCTTAGCGACGCGAGAATTATACGCCGACACATTACTTTGCTTCGATATTGAGAGTGAAGAATGGACCAAGGCAATTGAAAGTCCACAGGAGATTTACCAGAGGTTTTCATTGTCAATCACCATAGCGGAGCTCAACGACACCGTGTGCATGGCTCAAGTGGTGCCTTCTGATAGAGGTGTAGTCAAGATATGGCTCCTAGATGATTCTCATAAGGATATTTGGATCAAGGCGTACACGATCCCAATGGCTGACTTTTTTAGAACAAAGGCACAAAGTGCCCGGCTTTAAATTAATAAAGCCACAGCGGCAGTTTACACAATGCTGGAAGATCAGCTTACAGGCAACAAAGAACAAGAAGAAAGATTACAAAGAAACACAGCTTGCTCTTCGATGCCAACGTCTGTCGAGAAGGACAACACCAAGGAGAGCGCCGTGAAGCAGGCACACCACCAGGAAGCTCCTGCCTTCGTGCACCCCTTGCTCGTCGTCGCTGCGTGACGATCGCCTCCACCTTCGAAGAAGACCCCTGTCTTCTCGCCTTGGCTCGTAAGGCGCCGCACCGTCAGAAGGTAGAGCAGCTCACCCTTGAGCACGAAAGCACACTGACAATTTGCAAGAGAGAAACCCAGCAAGGACAGTCCTGCACGCGAGCTACCCACAGCCTTCGCCGCCGGCGCCGTCGAACCAACAAGACGCAAGCTTTAGGCTGTAAACACGCACCAAAGACACGGCAAGAAGAAGGCAAAAGTGATGCCGAGGAAGGCCAGGGCTCGCCCATGCCGCTGGCTCAAACACAGCCGTCAGAGCGCTGCCGCCGGAGAGGGGACCCTTTCCCCTCTCGCCCAGGCCCGAGGGCGCCGACTCGCCGACGAACACCACCTGCAGGAGGCGAGCAAAGCAGACGTAGGGGAGCAGCAAGGACCAGGCCACGACACACTTCGCCTCAGGGAAAACCGCCACGGGCACGCCAAGAACCACAAACAGAACGCACCTTCCGCAACCCAAGGCGGCGCCTCCAAGAAGGGCGCGGCGCGAGGACGCCGCCGCCGCCCGATCCACATGATCTAGGGTTTTCACCCGGGTGTAGGGGAAGGGGGGGCATGGAGATATACCTCGTCGTCGCCTCCAGGGAGGGATCCGGCGTACCAGACGACGCCGACGACGTGACCACCCTGCGGTCAAAGATTTCTCCCGGTACAGGGCCCCCGACCCAGCCACCAAGCTGGCCACGAGATCCGGAGAGTCTCGAGCTAGCAGGGTGGAATCTGCGCGATTCGCGGCCGCCGTCTTCAGATCTGACGCCGGAGTCCAACGGGGCGACCCCGCGCCGTGTCCACGCACCCCCGGCCCTTCGCCGCCCGAGCGGGCAAGGGAGACGGTCACCAGCACCAGCAAGCGCCCCACACCGCCGGCGCCGACGCTGCCCTCCTTCTCGCTCCAGAGCCGCCGCCCCGGCGTCCTTCGCCCCGCGCGCCCGCCCAACGCCACTGCCCCGCTCGCCGGAGCGTCGACGGGAGCGCCCACCATGCCCTCCGCCTTTGGCGGGCAGGGCGCCGCCACCGCCGCCGGCGTCGGCGGCGGCAGCGGCCGGGAAATTCCTGATCTAGGGGCTTTTTGGCCTAGGGTTTGGGGGCCTCCGGAGTCGCCCGAGAGGGAGCAACCCGGGAGGCGAGGGGGAGCATGGCTGACTTCACCTATGATCATTGTAAGCCTTTGGGAGTGACACGTGATGGTGGCAAATTGATCTTCTATTCTACCGTTTACGGAAAAGGACATGCACTCGAAGTATATGATCCATACACCGACACATGTGCAACACTCCGAAAACTAGATGACGTGGCCGACAGTATCAGCCTTTGGGACCCCAGCCTTTGCAGCTTACTTGGACCGCCTCTTCTCAACCAAAATCTTGAACTCGCAGGACCTGCTGAGATGGAGAAATAAGTTTTCTTTTTGTGACCTTAGAGATGGAGACAGGTATATCATTTGTTCGGCCATTGCTGGACTTGTTGGTGATTTTTTTCATGGCCTTTTTACTGTTTGTCGCCGCCATATATCTGTCTACTTGTGTGCATCTCAATAGTTAGTTCAATAATAGTTTGTGCCTTGCCCAGATTTTTTTTCTATATGATTACCCCTCCGTGGGCTGTGTACAAACCCAGTGTAATGCACCAGCAAATCAAATACTGTGATGTACTAGTGCCATATCAACTGATAGATGATCTGCAACAAGAACTGTGTTTGTTAGTTTGCAACAACAAAAAAGATGTGTGTTTGTGGTGGTATCGATCTATAGTGTGCTGCTCTCTTCTGAGAAAATTACATGCGTGTCATCGAGAATCTAGTCGGGTCCAGACATGCAATTTCGGTTTAAAACATACCACTCACGTTTTAGAGACAAGTTTCAGTTCTGCATCAAACAATGGTGCTCCTGCTTCACAGCAGTCATGACGGGATTCATCTCATACTGCAGATTTCAACAAGTTGCATCTATACAGGTGCAGATGTTTATAAACTGAAACTCGTGTTCAGATACAATATCTCTGAAAGAGAGAACGTCCGTTCCCTTTGCTTGATGCCTCTCAGGCCATTAATCGGTGACAATATTGGCCTGTTCGAACATCCGTTCTTGCAGCTTCCAAAACCTAGACCTAATGGTGATCTACTTCTCTGCGATCCTCATCCTTTGTGACGTTCCACCATGACCCCATACGGCTCCCCATCCTGCAGCCGAGACCTGCACCGAGACAAGGCGTTGGCATGTTGCCGATGGAGCTTATCTTTGAGATCCTTTGTAGGACGCCCGTGAAGTTCGTGCGCATGTCCAAACAATGGTGTTCTTGGCCGAGTGTGGACAATGGGGTCTGAGCTTATAGTAGCACTTTATTTTGACTAATTAAAAAATCACATTTTTAAATTCTACAAACTTTTGAAGAAAATATGTATGTAGTTAATGTTGTATTCTGTCAACGTGTAAATTTCAACAAGAAATATATATTATATTTTGATGTACACAAAAATTAAAAAATCCGGCATTTGAAGCAGTGAACCGTGCAAAACACAAACTCTCCCAAATATGTGATTTTGTTGTTTTTGATACTTCAAAATATGATTTCTGAAATTGTCAAAATAAAGTGCTCCTACAGCTCGGGCTCTATTTGTGATTTCATGTTCTTGGCCCAGCTTTCACCGATGTGCACGAATCTCGATCGTATGCATGACCTGTTTGTCGTCGTCCGCTATCGAATCTTACCTAATGGACTTGGACGGCAATGTCGTGAGGGTGATGAATGAAGAGCGAACGTGGCTTTACTTTATTTTTTGGGAAAAACTTCCGGTCTACTTAGCAACTTTCAAGGTCTAATACAAGAATTAGCAAAAATTAGATTCAGATCCTTAGACCATCAAACGGATGTGAGGCCAGAAATGTGCCACGGTCATCGCCTCTAGGTCCGCAGAAGACGAGGCAGATCAACATCTCGGACGGTATAGGCACAAAAACATATTGCCAATCCTCCTCCAGACATCTGCTAACAAAGGGGTACGGAATAATCTCGTTAACACCTTTAACCCGGGCTATAGGCTGTTGTCCACGAGCGTGAATGATCATCTGATCATGTTATTCCTGAGAAAATAGGATAATCTTATATGGATCGAGATAGATACCATGCCGCATTATCGATAGCTCCAGTCACTTATAGGTATATGCCTTTGAAGCTAATAGAAGATGGTGATAAACTAATTTTGCATTGTACCATGGGTTCACGAGTGGGAGAAACGCTTCTAGTCTAGATCCTCGCACTAAAGCATGCACGCCGCTATTGAAACTAGACGAAGGTGTGGATCGAATAAGCCTTCGCAGCTTGTACTTGGATTTTGGTCTCAACAAAGGTTTAGTGTCAACGTATATGTCCGGTTAATTTTGAACTTTTTTTTTGAATAATGTGGCGTTGCCAACATATACATTTATTTTGTTTTGATACAGTTGGACCCGATCGTCAAAAAACTTTATGATGACTTTTGCAGGTTGCTACTGTAGCAAGATTGTATACCTTTTATTTGTTATTTGGAAAAGGACAATAGTCAATGTCGTATCGTGTCTATGTAGTATTATCTCCATTCCATAATATTTTGTCGTGGTTTTGGTTTTTTGGGGAATTTAAAATAATAATTCTCCCATAGATTAAAATGAACCATACAAAAGACTGTGATATTATCTTTAAAAAAAACCTAGACCTTTCTCTGGTGAATATGTTTTATATGATGTAATCAAATCCAGTTTTCATGATGTCAAATACACTTTTCTACGTTCGATGGTTGTAATTATTTACGATTTAAGCGAGCAAATGATATGATTTAGAAATTAGTAAGTTTAATGTCTCTATAACCATTTTCGGACACATTGGCCTTAAGATGATGCTCTCACATTTGTGAGGGCCACCTGGCTAGTTAAGTAAAAAGAAGTGGAAATTTGTTGGTTAATTAGCATAAAATGGGCCTAAAACCGAATTAATACCCTACATGACCATCATGAAACACGACCGTCGCGAGGGCACACACAGTCAACCTGGATACCAACACAACCTGCACACACCACCACCAAAACTAGAGTCATCGACCATTAGGCATTAGCCCGGCAAACATCACTATCGGAATACGATAGTTAGTCACATGCCTATTTTTCACAGGAAGAATACAACAGGCACACTGACGTGGGCCTACCCTTCGGGTGACCCACTGTGAGGGTACCTGGTGCACGTATATGGAGGCCCATCAAGTTAACAAGACCAAGGCCCATAAAGGGACCCGCAAAGAAGGATTACTCTCCAAGTTAAGTGTAGTTTAAGTCGGTTTGGACTTGCCTTATTTGTAATCCTAGTCGGTTACCCGAGACCCAGCCACCTATATAAGTGCTGGGAGGGTCCCCGATCAAGGACACAATCGCATACACGTAGCTCTAGCCTCAGAATCCTTGGCGAGATCGACATCTCGCCGAGACCCTTGTAACACCTGTGTTCACCTCATCAATAATCAGACAAGCAGGACGTAGGGGTGTTACCTCCACTCGAGGGCCCTGAACCTGGGTAAATCCTTGCTTGTCAGCCGTAGATAATCGCCGGTGCTACCAATCTCGTTCCTATTCTCAACCCTAGGTGCGCTACCATGGGATTTGCCGAGCTAACCCCTCGTCAATTGGCGCCGTCTGTGGGAACGAATGGCACTGGGTTCACGGTTTCGTCGGCCCAATCTGCATCCGCAAACGGCAGCTCACCGATCACCATCACGGGGCCGATCCCCTTCGGTTCCTTCGACTACAACCCGCACTCGCCGGGATCACAACCCGCAAACGCGGATCTGCAATCAGGTGAGAACGAACCTGTTTGTCCTTCAAGCATTACTGCTAACCAGACAGGGACGTTCGTCACGGCTCAACCTTCAACACCCGCGTCTCCATCAACTGGATCTGCTCCTGCGGTTCCATCGTCACCCGCAAAATCGGCGACTTCGCCTTCATCAACTCCGCCGAGATCGTCGACGCTCTCGGAGATGATGTCGTTGATGGCCACACCTGCATCGACTCCGGTGCCTTCACCAACACCCTCAGAGATGGAATCTCTGATGGACCTGCTACCTGCTGCGTCTCCAGCGGCACCCGCGTCTCCTTCGGCTGAGGACTACGCGCCTTCATCAACAAAAGAAACCGCGTCTGACGACGCAATGGATGTCGAGTCCGTCCACAGCGACGGTAGCTGCGGACGACAGGCCATGATCGACTTCTACTTCAATACCGCCGCTGCCTTCATTAACAATCGCAGCAGCGGTGAAAAAGGCAAAATTTCGCGTAACGCTCCAAATCAGATCTGCATGGTGCAGATCGAGAACCAAGAGGACGGAGCACCCGAAACGTCGGCGACTGGAGCAAGCCGTCCCGACGTCAGGACCTACCCAATAAACGCAACCATGCCTGACGGCAGCACGATCGTCATCACAAGGGAACAGGCGATCAAAGCAATGAAGGCTATAGACGAGTGCACCATTATGCCCGATAATTCGACACCCGAAGAGCTCGCGGCACACAAATACATCTTCTGGCAGGAGACCTTATGGTTGAAAAACCTTAAAGCAACTCTCGACGAGCGCAAAAAGGCAGCAAGTGCATCGAGTGCACGACGCGCCCAGCTGTCGTCACTCTATTCCTCGGGAAGAACTTCCTCGCATCATCGCTCGCGATCTAGGCTGGCACACCTGACAGAAAGCGAGAGGGCGGCACTGACCCGCGACCTAGGTGTGTCGTTCATGACACACGACGAAGATGGAATCCCCATCCCCAAAACGGCTCAAGGAGCCCTCATGTCGGTGGCCACGTAACTGAAGGCGACGCAACCTCCAGACAGTGACCCGAACGCGGCCCTGCATCGCCAGCAAATCAAGTCACTCCACATGGCGGGTGGAGCTCTGGCCACAGTCGAAGAACACCCTGGAGGGAGCAGAACCCGTCGTGAGGTCACCCCGCGACGCGAGGTGCAGCCAAGGGAGAACCGCGACCGCGCAGTCGCAAACCAAGACGACCGAGACCGGTCAGGACGCGGTTGACGCGAAGCTCAGCATCGCGAAGCGAGTGGTGATCGCCGCGATGTCGTGACTCAGCAGCGGGTCAGCAGAGGCAGAAGCAGAAGATCCACGCGATCTCGAAGCAGCGATTCAGACTCGGGCGACGAGTGGGAGCCTTGTGGAGCGCTATGCTTCACCCGACGCATCCGTCAGGCGAAGATGCCCAAAAGATTCAGACTCACGTCCGAAACACCCAAGTTCGATGGCAGGCAGGAACCCTCGTCCTGGCTCGAGGATTACAGAACAGCAGTCTCTTGCCAATGAGGCTCAACCACAACTGCAATGCAGTATATCCAGCTTTGCTGTCTGGGACTGCGCGGGATTGGCTGAAAAGCTTACCCGAAAATTCATACGACTCTTGGGAACGATTCCAGGAGGACTTCGTCAAAAACTTCCTCGCAACATGCGATCGACCTGCGACATTCGCAGAACTACAGGCTTGCAAGCAGCGTTCAGACGAACCGCTGCGCGAGTACATCAGAAAGTGGACTACGATGCGCAACTCCGTGGGAGTGGTGTCAGAAGACAGGGCAATCGACACTTTTATCGCAGGAGCTGCCAGGCACGACTTCCGGGAGGCGTTATTCCGCCAAAAGCCAACATCCATAGCGCAACTCATGAAAGTAGCCAACGAGTGGGCGGACGAAGAAGACATGGTGCGAGATCATCAAGAGTCACCACGAGGCAACAACAATGGAAGCTAGGACAGAAGAGATGGCCGTGGCAGGCGCAAGCGCAAATCCCACCGCTACGATGACCAAGATGGAGTCGAATTTGTGGCGGCTGGCTACAACGACAACCGCAACGACAGCAGTCGCAGTGCGGGTCGTCAGGATGATCGTGGCAGGAGTCGCCAAGACGACCGCCGCGACTACGGAACACGCAGAGATGGATATCGCAGACAGGAGTGGCGCAAACGCCGGGAGGACTCACCCGAAGGCTTGGGTGATCAGGAGCTAGATGAGGAGTGCAGATTCCACATGTTCAAAGGGCAAGATGGCAAACTACACTCGAGTCACCTGGTGAAGGATTGCAGAAAATTCACCAGGATGACAGACGCATACATAAAACGCTTGCAAGCAGCTCGAGGCACGGTGGCAGCAGGCGCCGCTGCACCACCTCCTCCTCCTGCTCCACCCGCAGGACAAAACGCGCATGTGGCAGGCGTGGTGCAAAATCAAGCTCGCATAGAGGCTCCACCAGAACCGGCAGAACGCTACCCTGAAGCCCGTGGACAGATGAACATGATCCAGAAGGGACGTCCAACCAACAGGGAGCAAAATGAATCGCTCAGTCAAAAATCTCCCTGAGTCTGACACCACCTTCCATGGCATAGTCCCAGGCAAAGCAGTCCTGCCACTCGGGACACTACAGCTCCCAGTTGTTTGTGATGACACTAGTACAGAACGACACATCGGATACCCCTCTATGGCAACGGCGAGAGTTAGGCGACGGAAAAATGAGCTCCGCGCGCTTCCGCGAGCGCGCGCGCGCGATGGGCCCGACACAATGGTAACGGAGGCTGAAAATATCTCCGTTGCTCATATCTAGGCAACGGAGGAAAGAATATCTCCATTGCTGATATTACCACACCAGAAACGGAGATCGGTCTCTCTCCGTTTCCCATGTGAAGGCACAGAAGCGGTGCCGGTATTAATATCTCCCACTCCAGTACTGTATCTCACTCTCACTCTCAGTCTCACTCTCCTAACCCTAGCCGCACACGCTCTCCTCCTACTTCACCCATCGATGGCGAACCCCTCCGGCGCCGACGGAAGTCAGGATGGAGCGTCTTCCTCCTCCCACCCTCCGAGGCGCAGCCCGGATCTCCCCTACAACTGGGGCGAGATCTCCGGCGACTGGGGTCGCGAGTTCATTCGGAGCCGTCAAATCCCATCCGGATCTACGATGGCGGCGGCCACCGACGCCCGGATCTCGTCCTCATCGTCCTCCTCGGACGATGAGGACGAGGATCTGGAGGTCGGTCTCCTCCTCTCTCGCGCCTCCTTTGAGCGCGAGCGCGCCGAGGAAGTCATTCGGGCGTCTGCGATGCAGAGAGCTATCCGCTTCTCCGCCGCCGAGCACGCGATAGAAGCCGCCGAGGAGGCGTTGTTCCAGACGCGGCTCCGGGCGGCCATAGACCGCTCTCTTCTCCCTGGCCAGGGCCCTGGGCAAGATGCGGCGGCGGCAGCGGTGGCGGTGGCGGAGGAGGAGGAGGAGGAGGAGGAGGAGGAGGAGGACGCTCCGGTGTTCGAGCAGGATCAGGTCTCCTCTGACGTCTCCTCTGGCAGTGGCTCCGGCGCCGACGCCTGGGACGCAATCCGCGACGGAAAGCGACCCCGCCTCGCCTAAGGTAAATGACCGCTATGTTAGCTACTTATTTAGCTCGGTTTGCTCTGTTAGTTAGCTCTGTTCAGCTATGTATTTGCTATGTTAGCTACTTATTTAGCTCGGTTTGCTTTGTTTAGCTATGTATTTGCTATGTTAGCTACTTATGTAGCTCGGGTTGCTCTGTTAGTTAGCTCTGTTCAGCTATGTATTTGCTATGTTAGCTACTTATTTAGCTCGGTTTGCTTTGTTTCGCTATGTATTTGCTATGTTAGCTACTTATTTAGCTCGGGTTGCTCTGTTAGTTAGCTCTGTTCAGCTATGTATTTGCTATGTTAGCTACTTATTTAGCTCGGTTTGCTCTGTTAGTTAGCTATGTATTTGCTATGTTAGCTACTTATTTAGCTCGGGTTGCTCTGTTAGTTAGCTCTGTTCAACTATGTATTTGCTATGTTATCTACTTATTTAGCTCGGTTTGCTCTGTTAGTTAGCTCTGTTCAGCTATGAATTTCCTATGTTAGCTACTTATTTAGCTTGGTTTGCTCTGTTAGTTAGCTCTTCAGCTATGTATTTGCTATGTTACCTACTTATTTAGCTCCGTTTGCTCTGTTAGCTGCTTATCCCACTACATTTTGCTTTGTTTACTGCTTATTGGCTCTGTTTATTAGCTTTGTTTGCTGTTTTTAACAAAGAATATTCGTTGTGTCAAGGCTTGGTGGATGCTTGGTGACGATGCTGCTGCCGTGAAGACCTAGGAGCGGGGCTCCATACACGGTGCCTTCACCAGGAGCAGTACATTTTGCGCAGCAGGAAAGACAGTAGATGTTCATCTGGCGGCCGTGAAGACATAGGAGCAGAGCTCCAGCCACGCGCACTGATGAACTTTTGTAAAGCAGGGCGTACAGGAATACGGTGACGACCAGGCGGCCGTCTAGTCGCATGGAGCGAGGCTCCATCGACGGCACAGCCCGTCACCGTGTTTTTTTTTGTTTTCCTGTAACCCTTATTAGAAACGGTTATTAGCAAAACTCCGTATCTAATGTTAATACATCAGAAACGGTTTATCTCCTCCGTTGCCATTGAGACCTTCACATCAGTGACAGAGTTGGGGACACGGACCCTTTCTCCGTTGCCGAAGGGGTTTTTGGCCCGTTTCCGATGTGTCGTTCTGTACTAGTGTGAGCCAGGCAACTTTCGATCGGAGAAGGTCGACTTTGAGGTCGTCGACTGGAAATCGCAATATCACGCGATCCTGGTGCGCCCGACGTTCGCTCGGTTCATGGTAGTTCCGCACTACGCATACCTGATGATCAAAATGCCAGGACCCAAAGGAGTTATCACCGTCAAGGGCAACTTCCAGCGATCTGATAGCTGCGACAGAGAATTCAGCAAAATATCCGAGACATTCGAAATGCAGGAACAGCTCAAGGAGATCTCTCTCACCAACGATCGCACAGTGTTTCCTCAAACAAAAAAGCAGGCACCCGATGCCGCTTTCAATGCAAAAAACGACACAACGTCGCATCAGGTCCACCCGGCGGACCCAGCCAAGACGGTCAGCGTGTCGTCCAGCTTATCACCCGCATAGGAAGGCGCGCTCGTCGAATTCCTCCGTGAGAACTGGAAAATTTTCGCCTGGTGCCCAGCTGACATGCCAGGTATTCCCAGGGAATTCGCCGAGCACTCTCTTCAACTCTTTCCAGATGCAAAACCCGTGAAGCAAGCAATGCGACGCTTTTCCGAGCCGAAGCGCGTAGCTATTGGAGAAGAAGTCGACAGATTACTCGACGCAAAATTCATTCGGGAGATCAAAAAATCTGACTGGGTCGCCAACCCTGTCCTGGTGCCAAAGAAGAATTCGACTGTCCTTCGCATGTGCGTGGACTTCACCTCCCTCAACAAATGCTGTCCCAAGGACCACTTCCCCTTGCCACGTATTGACCAGATCGTCGACTCAACGGCGGGGTGCGAGCGCCTATCCTTCCTGGATGCCTATTCAGGCTACAACCAGATTCGGATGAGGGAAGAAGATGAAGACAAGACTGCCTTCATCACCCCTTATGGTGTCTACTGCTACACAACTATGCCCTTCGGGCTCAAGAACGCGGGTGCTACATACCAGCGTATGATGCAAAACTGCCTCAAAAAGCAAATTGGGCGCAACGTCCAAGTCTACGTCGACGATATCGTCATCAAAACAAAAAAGGAGTCGACACTCCTCGACGACCTGCGCGAAACCTTCGCCAACCAGAAGCACTACAAGATCAAGCTCAATCCCAAGAAGTGTGTCTTTGGCGTGCCAGCCGGACAACTTTTGGGTTACCTTGTTTCCGCCAGAGGCATCGAGGCGGACCCGGAAAAGCTACAGGCCATCCTCACCATGCCACCACCAACAAAACTTTGGGAGATACAAAAACTAGCCGGTCGAGTCGCAGCACTTAGCCGCTTCATCAGCAAACTGGGCGAAAAGGCGCTCCCGTTCTATCAGTTGATGAAGAAAACAGACAAATTCGAGTGGACACCCGAAGCACAAGCAGCCTTTGAGGATCTCAAGCGAGTGCTGACAAACCCTCCAATCTTGGTGGCACCCAATGAGCGCGAGCCGTTGTTCCTATACGTCTCCGCGACTAATCGGGTGGTCAGCACTGTCCTGGTGGTTGAGCGCATGGAAGAAGGACACCCGCATGGTGTACTGATGCAAGACGTACTTGCTCGTTGGGAGACCCCAAGAGGAAGGTTTGATGTAGCCTAGCAGCAAGTTTTACCTCAGTATGAAACCAAGGTTTATCGAACCAGTAGGAGTAACGATTCTTCAGAAGGTTGTTGGCGGCTCGCACGGCGCAATACGATCACCAACGTGGACCTGCACACAACACAATCACAATACTTTGCCCCAACGAAACAGTGAGGTTGTCAATCTCACCGGCTTGCTGAATACAAAGGATTAAACGTCTCGTGTGGAAAATGAGTATTAAGTTGCAGCGAATGAAAAAGGAACAGTTTGCAGTTTGTGGTTTAATCAATGTAAAGGAATTGGACCGGGGTCCACAGTTCACTAGTGGTGTCTCTCCATAAAGATATCTAACATGTTGGGTAAACAAATTACAGCTGGGCAATTGACAAATAGTGAGCGCATGACAATGCAAATACATGGCATGATGATTACTATGATATTTAATTGGGCATTACGACATAATACATAGACCGTTATCCAACAGCGTCTATGACTAATAATCCACCGCCGGGTTGTCATCCGAGTTCCCCGTTGGTATTAAGTTGCAAGCAACGGATAATCGCATTAAGTAAAGCGCGTAATGTAAACAAACACATATGCCCGTGGACATAGCATCGTTGGGTTATCCCTAGTGGCAACAGCACATCCATAACCTTAGAACTTTCTGTCACTGTCCCAGATTCAACGGAGGCATGAACCCACTATCTAGCATAAATACTCCCTCTTGGAGTCACAAGCATCTACTTGGCCAAAGTATCTACTAGCAACGGAGAGCATGCAAGATCATAAATAACATAGGCATAGATTGATAATCAACTTGACATAATATTCAATATTCATCGGATCCCAGCAAACACAACATGCAGCATTACAATAATATGACCTTGATCATGTAGGGCAGCTCACAAGATCTAAACATGATGGCACAAATAGGAGAGACAACCATCTAGCTACTGCTATGGACCCGTAGTCCAAGGATGAACTACTCACGCATCACCTCGGAGGCAGGCATGGCGATGTAGAAGCCTCCGGTGACGATTCCCCTCTCCGGCAGGGTGCCAGGAAGAGGTTCTGGACCCTCCCGAGCTAGGGTTGACGGTGGCGGCGCCTCTGGAACTTTTCGTGGATAATGGCTCTCGCCCTAGGGTTATTTTCTCGGGGGGAATAAGTAGGCGAAAGGGCGGCGGCTGGCGAGCCCCGAGGGGCCCACACCATACGAGGGCGCGGCCAAGGGGCTTGCCGCGCCCTCATGGCGTGTGGGGCCTCTGTGGGCCTCCTCTGCTGCTTCTTTGCGTCATCTTGTGTCTTCTGGAAAAATAGCACCTCCCGTAAAGATTTCGTCCAATTCCGAGAATATTTCCAGACTAGCTTTTCTGGAATACAAAAACAGCAGAAAACAGGAACTGGCACTTCGGCATCTTGTTAATAGGTTAGTCCCGGAAAATGTATAAAAGTGACATAAAGTAGATGCAAAACATGTAGCAATAGGTATAAAACAAGCATGGAACATCAAAAATTATAGATACGTTGGAGACGTATCATGTACAAAGACCTGTATACTATCTTAGCGAGGTCCTTTCAGTATCAAAACAGCGGTACCCGCATTATCAAAAGCTAGCCTACAATGTATTCATGTCTTCACGAAAGGTGGCACACTACTTTGCTGAGCACCCGATCATTGTGGTTAGCTCAGCAGGGCTGCGAGACATCCTCACAAACCCCGATGCAACCGGGCGGGTCGCCAAGTGGGTCATTGAGTTAGGGCCTCGAGACATCCGTTACGAGCACCCAAAGGCAATCAAGGCACAAGTTCTTCCTGATTTCACCACCGAGTGGATTGAGGCCCAGCTATCCGACGTTCCGGACTTGTCCAGTCCTTGGACAATGTACTTCGATGGGTCAAAGAAGCATGAAGGCGCAGGCGCAAGCGTCATACTTATATCACCAAAAGGCGACAAGCTCCGCTACGTCCTACAGATGGACTTCTCCACACCGTCAAACAATGAAGCAGAATACGAGGGACTCCTGCATGGCATGCGGATGGCAAAAGCATGCGGCTGCACTCGACTCAAGATCTACGGTGACTCGAACCTTGTGGTGCAGCAAACTATGAAGGCCTGTGATGCTACAGCAGATAACATGATCGCCTATCGTGATCTGTATAACATCATGGAAGGCAGCTTCGACGGGTGCGAGCTGCGCCACATCGGGCGTGAAAGCAACGAAGAAGCAGACAAACTCGCCAACATTGGCTCTACAAAGGCACAAGTACCACCCGGAGTTTTCCTCGAGAAAATTGAGCATCGCTCCATCAAAACAAAGCAAAAAGCAGAGTCGAAAACTTCGACTGCACAACATGGAGCCCAGAGCGCTGCACCTAGCGTCAACGATCCACCAGTCGAAGTCTTTTTGGTTGAGCCAACATGGACGCATCGATTCCTTGCATACTTGAAGAACGGCGAGCTCACAGTAGACGTAGCAGAAGCACGGCGGGTGGCCAGATGCGCAAAAGCATACACCATCATTAACGGTGAACTGTACAAGCGTAGCATCTCTGGGATACTACAGAGGTGCATAGCACACGAAGACGGCGAGGCCATCCTTCGAGACATACACGCAGGGACCTGCGGGCATCATGCAAGCAGTCGAGCTCTCGTTGCAAAAGCCTTTCGAGCGGGGTTCTACTGGCCCACTACGCTCAGGGACGCGAAGGACATCGTCAGAAAGTGCGTCGGCTGCCAGAAATTTGCGACTAAGCCGCACGCGCCTGCGTCAGAGCTGAAGACAATCCCATTGGCGTGGCCTTTCGCCCAATGGGGACTCGACATGCTCGGGCCACTCAAGAAATCCTCTCGGGGCGGACACACTCACCTCCTGGTGGCAGTCGACAAATTCACCAAGTGGATCGAAGCGGTCCCCATCACAAGTTCGACTGCCTCCACCGCGGTTAATTTTATCAAGTCCATCATATACCGCTTTGGGGTCCCTCATAGCATCATCACGGACAATGGCACCAACTTCACGGCAGAAGAGTTCAAGGACTTCTGCAAGGACCAAGGGATCAAGCTCAACTACGCATAAGTGGCACACCCGCAGTCGAACGGTCAGGTGGAAAAGGCAAACGGACTCGTGTGTAGCGGACTCAAGAAGCGACTCTTGGTCCCACTCAAGCGAGCAGCAGGTGCATGGGTCGAGGAACTGCCATCTGTCCTATGGAGCCTCCGCACAACTCCAAATAGGTCGACACAATATACACCCTTCTTCATGGTATACGGAGCAGAGGCAGTCTTGCCGTTCGACATTCGATTCGACGCGCCAAGAGTCACTGCATACGAAGAGGACGACGCAGAAGAAGCACTCGAGGATGGAGTCGACACGTTGGATGAGGCCCGCGATATCGCCCTTGCCCGCACAGCCGTTTACCAGCAGAGCCTCCGTAACTATCATAGCCGTCGACAGCGCACTCGCTCTTTCATGGTGGGTGACCTGGTCCTTCGTCTGAAGCAGAAGAAGGTGCACAAGCTCGCCTCTCCATGGGAGGGACCCTTCATCGTCACGGAGGTCATCGATGGTGGAGCTTATCGACTGAAGCACGCGAAGACGGGAGAACTCTCTCACAACCCGTGGAACGTTGCGCAGCTGCGCCGTTTCTACGCTTAGACTGTTCAGTCATCAAAATGTAATAGGGCATATGTCGGATAGCTGCAGGTTTCAGACGCGCTCTTTTCCTTACCAGGATACCTAAGGGGGCTGGAAGGTTTTTAATGAGGCGGCCTGCAGCTTACAAAAAGTGGAATAAAATCAGTGTTCCACTTATTTATCTCTTTGCACAAGCACATCCGCAAAATACTTAGTCACACCCGAGCGATCGGGGGCTGAATCATGCGATAAGGTGCAAATATACCTTCGCTACGCTCGAAGACTCGGGGGCTAGCTTGCTCAATTTACAAGCACAAAGCTACCAGCACTCGACGGCTCGAGGGCTAGGATGTATGTTGATCTTACAAAACAAAACACCTCAGCGCACACGATGGCTCGGGGGCTGTTTTGTCAAACAAGTTTTCGCTTTTACATAAACATAACATCTAAACAGCACCCGAAGACTCGGGGACTGAGTTACAAAGATTCAAAAACATAAAAATTTCGCAGCCACACTCGAATACTCGGGGGCTGCGCAGTCATTATTTTACAAACCCCCACCCGATAGACTCAGGGGCTGGGCCAATGCTACAATATACAAATTCGTATTAAATACAGTCAAAATTACACTCGGGGGCTGCCCCTGTACAAAATTTACACTCGCAACTCGCTTTAATCTTCAGGCTCGTCCTTGACAGGCAGCATCGGACCACAAAGTTGAGTGCGGGTGCGCTCAACCAGCAACTCTGCAGAACGAACAGTGCCATCCAGATCTGCTTGGTCCAGCCTCTCCCCAACTGCGGGTGGTGGTAACACCAAAAATGGCCTGTGACTCCGCACGTACGCCATCGCCGCGTTGGCGCCAACCACAATCTTCTGCGTCAGCAGCTCTCGAATGGGACCTGCGTGGCGGAAAATATTCATCAAGGCACGAATACCTTGTGGTTGCGGTCCCGTGGGAAACAGCGTCTCGTTGAGTCGAGTAAAGGCCATTCTGCATAGCTCGAGTAATTCAGCACTCCTCCAAACACGATCCTTCAGCGTGGCGAGTATGCGAGCATGATACTTATCGAGCCAAAAGTGTTGACGTCCAGTTGTGGGATTGTCAACGACGCTATCCAGGCGCTCCTCAACACGAGTTACTTCTGCTTGGAAGTTATCCACAAAGCCTGCAAATCATCCGAGTGGTCACAAAACAAAGAAGGGGATGAACACACAAATTGTAAGCAAGGCAAAGACCATACTCACATTCAAGTTGCCTGTTTACCATCTCCATCTCGCCAAGCACATAATCTTCTCGCTGGCTGGACAGCCCTGGCCTCGTTCTCAGCCTATTTAGTTCGTTCTGGGCACTCTTCAACTCTTGTTCCATTTTCACATATCGGGTTTTCATGAACTCCATGACTTTGGCATCATTGACCACCTGCCCCTGTGATCGAGTGGTTTGAGGTTGCGAGGAGCCAGTCGAAGCGGCAGGTTCTCGTGACTGTTCAAAAAGCATAAGAGGCCTCCTTAAATGGGGAATCGCAAAATATACTCGGGGGCTCGAACCCCACAGGAGCAATCGAAAAATCACAAGGGTGCAAAAGATAACTTCATATTCATCATAAAGCACGAGTTCATTACAGGCATAAGCAAAAGCGGCACTCGAAGCTACACCCTAAGATACTGACTCGGACCTAGCCCTAGCATTGCGAGCCGCACGCTCAGCCGCAGCAGCAGCTCGCTTCTCCATCATGGCGATCATGTCTTTACCCAGCTGGGTTGATCGCTCTTTGATGGCTTCCAGGGGAGTCGCAGGCATTTCGGCTCTCTTGGGAAAGCCAGATACTATCTTCTCAAAATCGGCAACAACCCCGTGTAGCTGCATCAGCATAAAGGCGGACTCCGAGCCACATACCGTTTGGGCGCGTACGAAGTCCGCCAAAGTCGAAGATCCTGGGCCAAAAAGTTGGATCAGCTCCTCAGTCGACGAAGGAACGGCTCCTTGCGGAAAGATGCCCTGGTAGACAGCAGCAAGGGCGCCCTTCGACTGACTCAGGCGATCCTTCACTTGGGCGCACAGCGAATCAAAAGCGCTGACGGCACTTTCGAGTGACTCATTTGCCACATCTTCGGGTGCCGGCTCCGTGCCAAGAGCGCCTGGTGAATATGGGTATTGGGTTAGCAGGAAGATTACGCAAATCAATTTCTGCACATGAACAAAACCTACCTCCAACCACATCTGCTATTGCGCGGAGCCGCGCCGCCTGAAGGCCCTCAAATTCCTTCGCTTGATTGGCCTTTCGCTCGGCGTCCGCGCGTTGAGACTCGAGCTCCTTTTCGAGCTCTCGCACGCGGTCGAGTGCGGTTTTGTGCTCCCCTGCATCATGACAAAATTCAAATCAAAAAGCAGAGGATGCCGAAATACGTCAGTAGAAACACTTACGGGCAGTCTCTTCCATCTTCAATCGAAGATGGTTGCGCTCCTCTTCCATTCGCACGTATGTGGCAGCGTCTTCCATCATACGGTGGATGAAGGGCTGTCCAGGAACAGCTTAGCAACAATAGCAAAAAAGGGAAGACGTTTCTTCGAGCCTATAGACAACTATGCTAATTGCCTATAGCCTCGGGGGCTACTCCCATCGGGAGCGCTGACGCGCACCCGATAGCAAATTCACGCAAAAAAATACTTACGTGGTCGCGAGGCAGAGGCGAAGCCGTGCCCGAGGTGGACGGTGTGAACTCCGGAAGATGCGGAGGGGCACTCGCCTCAGCAGTCGGGTGCGGATCAGCCCGCACCACTTCCTCAGTCGCTGGGCTCACTTCCGGTGCAGTTGGAGGAGTGATGTCATGTGGAGCATCATCCCTCGCTGGGCTGAAGCACAGCGTCACGCGAGGAGCAAAAATTAGCAAGCGTAACAAAGAACGATACACAAAACAAAGGGGGGGGAGCGATGGGCAAAAGCATACCTGGCATCATCGTCGTCGTCAGACACAAGGCTGTGGACGTCGACGAATCGGGTGAACCCAGGAGCGCTAGCCGGAGGCGCCATGCGAAGGGGTGCCACTGCAACAGGATCCCTTGCAGGAGGTGATGACGAGCTCGAGTCATCATCCTCTAGCTCGGGTTGTTTCTCTGATTGCAGGGCGCCGGCAGTCGAAGCAGCCTTCTTCAGGCGATGCTTCTTGCGAGCTTGCTCCTAGCCCTCTTCTTCCTCCGATTGCTCTGACCCCTCACCTTCTTCGGGTGTGTGCGCGGAGGCCAGAGAGATCTCCTCCTACACTTCCGCGTCCAGCACCTCCACCTCAGAATTTTCTCCACCTTCAGGCAATGGAGGAAGACTAACAAAGGAGGGGTGGCCCTACATGCACGTCGCACAAACTTACTTTTCGAGTGATCGCAGATGCGTACAAACAGCAAGTTCAGCAAAACCAAAACGCGTACCTCAGGAAGTGGATGCTCGCTGTCGTAGGGGTCCACTGGACAGTCGAGGGGACACGGGTCGTACCTCGTCAGCTTGGTGATGGCACGAACCCGGTCCTCCACGGCCTTCTTCACAGGCAAGGGTTCAGTCGTCAAGCGTGTCGGGTCTTCCACGCCTTGAAACTCCCACATCGGGTGCACCCGCGCTCGCAGCGGCTGCACATCCCTCTTGATGAAGGTCGAAATCAAGTGCAGGCCGCTGACAACGCGGCCTGTGGTCTTCATCAACTTCTCGATCTTCTCCATCAAAGGTTTGGCCTCCGCCTCCTCTGCAGCCGAAGTTTGGTGCAGCCACGCCCGGGTCTTCACTAGCGGCGTGTGTTCCACAAAAGCTGGCAGCCCCTCTTGCTGAGAGGTGAAGTAGAACCACTTCTTGCGCCAGTTCTGCGCGGAGTCGATGAGGCGGATGTCGAAATACTCGACTTCTTTGCGGGCTTGGATAAGGAGTCCACCAACGGTGTACACTCCACCAGCACCCGCGTTCCTCCTCACACTGAAGATCTTCTTCCAAAGACCCCAGTGCGGGTGAACACCCAGAAAGCACTCACACAAAACAACAAAAACAGCAACATGCATGATCGCGTTGGGCAAAAAATCATGCAGTTGTACCTTGTATGCGTACATTAGTGCACGCAGAAAATCATGAATGGGGAAGGAGAGGCCCCTAACCACGAAGTCGTGGAAGCAGACGCGCTCGTGCTCTTTGGGCTGCGGGGTTGCCTCGTCGCCTAGGATGCGCGTGGGCAGCACATCGACCAGCGGCAGCAGCCCGTCGCGCCGGTATCCATCAACCTTGAACACCGTAATGTCCGACCGTGTCCAGTCACCGGTCTTCTTCCTCATGGGAGCTGCGGTGCTCGCGGAAGCGGTGGCTGGAGCGGTCTTGGCAGCAGTAGCCGCAACAGCGGCGGCCTTCTTGCGCTTATCTCCCTTGGCCATGGCGTGGCGCGTGCAAAAGCTGTGGGATGCGAGGTGGAACAATGGCAAGAGCGCAAGGAGGACGATGATGCAGAGGAAGCGGCGGCGGGAGCAAATGGCAAGTGGGGAAAATTTCTCTCACCCCCGCACTATTTACCACTGTGGAGCCTTTCAATCATAACCATTCAAAACGGGCTCTGCGCGCAAAGGCATATCAGGCCATACACGTGGCAGCATAAGAGGGCAACCGTCGCCGGCCACTCCGCCCACTACGCGCGAGAAACGAGAACCATAATTACGCACGCCGTGAAAATCGCGCCAGGGCGATCAAGTCCCGTCAAGGCAGGCGTCGCCGTTGGTCAACACTGTCAGTTGGGCCCACATGTCACGTCCCATCTATCACGCAGCGCATGACATTGTTTGTCAGATGGCGCAGTCGCCAAATAACGTCATCCCTGATGTCATGGGGCACTACAAGAAATATGCTAACTTATGACCTTTCGACAGTGACCCTGAAAATATTGGTCATAGATTTGTGACCATTTTGCACAATTTGGTCATGCGCTGTTTTGGAGGGTCTAAATCCTAAAATATAACGACCAAATTTGTCAAAAAGGTCATAATCTCCTTACATGGATTGGTCATAAGCCAGATAGAACTAATATAGAACTTTTTTTCTACCCGGTTATGACCAATTTAAATGGTCATTCGAATGAGTTGACAGCCACCTCAGCAGTCTCGTCTACGTGTCACTGCTTATGTGTCATTTTTTGCTTACGTGTCACTCTGATTAGACAACCAACTCAACAATCTCGCCTATGTGTCAGTCATTTTCGCTTGCGTGTCACTCTGACAGGCCCCGTGGGACCAGGCCTGACATGTGGGACCCGCCCCCAACCGACCTGACATGTGGGACCCGCCCCAACCACCTGACATGTGGGGCCAGTACCCACCATAACTGATATGTGGGTCCCACCCGCACCCTGACATGTGGGCCCGCCCCACAAACCCGACATGTGGGTCCCGCTCAGTCCTACCTGACATGTGGGTCCCGCCACAACCCTCTGACATGGGGACCCGCACCCACCTATATCTTACATGTGGGTACAGCCCCTGACAGGTGTGCCGCCAACCATACCGACATGGGTCACGCTCCCACACCATCGTAATATTTGGCAAAAAATGGGCGAGCGGGGGATCGAACCCAAAAAATCTTGAGCAAACTACGAGGCACCTGTAGTTCAAATTTGACTCAATTCCTGCTGAATCGGTGAAATTTTGTCTTTTTGATGAGAGGTGGTTGGAAACCGTTTGGCACGCAAAAATTTAGTTTTTTGTACATAAATATGGTCTAGTGTTTTTAGAAAATGTATTGTTCAAATTTTGCAACATATTTTTGGTAGGTGCTTCACAAAAAAACCCATTTTTCTCACTCGGAAATTGAAAAATGATTTTTTTGTGAAAGGAAAAGGAAAAGTTTCTTCGGCAACATTGTTCACAGTTCCAAGATACACGTTTGTGCCCAATATGGGCATATTTAAGTAAACTATACCATGAATATGGACATAACATTCGTCATTTGGCACTAAAGCCATGAATCTTAATAGATGATAGCTCATTTCTGAGAACACTTTGTTATGAAAATTGATGTATTCCAAGTTTATGATTTTTTATGGATACTAGGACACATATAATGACACCACACGAAGGTTTTCCATTTATTTGGTTTTTATTAAATTTTGTATGCCGATTTCAAAATACGGTCAAAACGGCAGACATGACTGTTCGTTGCTAGGTGTTGAATCTTGTGAAACTATGGTTGTATCTCTGATGAAATAGGTACTTGGGTACCTAAAAATGATTTTTTCAAAAAATCTTGAGCAAACTACGAGGCACCTGTAGTTCTAATTTGTCTCGATTCCTACTGAATCGGTGAAATTTTGTCTTTTTGACGAGAGGTGGTTGGAAACCGTTTGGCACGCAACAATTTAGTTTTTTGTACATAAATATGGTCTAGTGTTTTTAGAAAATGTATTGTTCAAATTTTGCAACATATTTTTGGTAGGTGCTTCACAAAAAAACCCATTTTTCTCACTCGGAAATTGAAAAATGATTTTTTTGTGAAAGGAAAAGGAAAAGTTTCTTCGGCAACATTGTTCACAGTTCCAAGATACACGTTTGTGCCCAATATGGGCATATTTAAGCAAACTATACCATGAATATGGACATATCATTCGTCATTTGGCACTAAAGCCATGAATCTTAATAGATGATAGCTCATTTCTGAGAACACTTTGTTATGAAAATTGATGTATTCCAAGTTTATGATTTTTTATGGATACTAGGACACATATAATGACACCACACGAAGGTTTTCCATTTATTTGGTTTTTATTAAATTTTGTATGCCGATTTCAAAATACGGTCAAAACGGCAGACATGACTGTTCGTTGCTAGGTGTTGAATCTTGTGAAACTATGGTTGTATCTCTGATGAAATAGGTACTTGGGTACCTAAAAATGATTTTTTCAAAAAATCTTGAGCAAACTACGAGGCACCTGTAGTTCTAATTTGACTCGATTCCTACTGAATCGGTGAAATTTTGTCTTTTTGACGAGAGGTGGTTGGAAACCGTTTGGCACGCAACAATTTAGTTTATTGTACATAAATATGGTGTAGTGTTTTTAGAAAATGTATTGTTCAAATTTTGCAACATATTTTTGGTAGGTGCTTCACAAAAAAACCTCATTTTTCGCACTCGGAAAATTGAATAATGATTTTTTTGTGAAAGGAAAATGAAAAGCTTCTTCGGCGACATTGTTCACAGTTCCAAGATACACGTTTGTGCCCAATATGTGCATATTTAAGCAAACTATACCATGAATGCGGACATAACATTTGTCATTTGGCACTAAAGTCATGAATCTTCGTAGATGATAGCTTATTTCTGGGAACAGTTTGTTAAGAAAATTGTTGTATTCCCACTGTATGATTTTTTATGGATATTAGGACACATATAATGACACCACGCGAAGGTTTTCCATTTATTTGATTTTTTAATTTCGTATGCCAATTTCAAAATACGGTCAAAATGACATACATGACTGTCCGTAGCTAGGGGTTGAATGTTGCGAAACTATTGTTGTATCTCTGATGAAATAGGTACTCGTGTACCTAAAAAATGATTTTTCAGAAAATCTTGTGCAAACAACGATGCACCTATAGTTCAAATTTGACCCGCTTCCAGCTGAATCAGCCGAATTTTGTCTTAATAAGGACACATCGATGGAAAGCTTTTGACACACATAGGCATGTCCATTCTTAGACAGAGGTTGAATCATGCGAAACCCTTTGAAAATTTCTCATTTTTCTGTATTTTGGAGCCGAAATTATTAAAGATTTAAGTCCAAATTTTGCAGATTTAAGCGTGAGAAAGCTGGCCAATGAGCCGCAAGGAACCGCCTCCACACGGATCACGCCGTTGGACGCGATCTGAGCCTTCCATCACCCACGCATCAAACGGTGGAACTCTTCCCGAGAAAGCAAAACGTCAACACCCGCGCGCCAGCCGGCCTACTACCACCCAAACCCTAATCCCCAACCCGAGCGAGCCCTCTTTCCCTCGAGCGCCGCCTCCCCTGTCTCTTCCCCGATCTCTCACCGCCTCTGCCACCGCCCCTCCTCCTGCCATCTCTCTCCGCCTCTCCACGCACACCCGTACCTGTCTGGCTCGATCCCGCCGCTGGTGAGCTCTGCCGCGCCGCGCTAGAGCTTCCCTAACCGCCTCCTTCCTACGCTGCGCCGGGGCACACCTCGCCGTCTCACCCTTCGCCGCCACGACCGAGAGTACCACCCCATCTCCCCACGTCCTAGCGGCGTGTGGATTTGTCCTCCCATGGTCAGATCCTCCCACGACGACTTCGACGCCGGCGTGAAGCAGCTCGCGGCCGGCGCTGGACGGCCTCCTCCACGGCGGAGACACAGACGTTCGCGTTCCCAGGCGAGAGCAACCAGCTGCTCTCGCTCATCCAGGCGGAGGCTGAGCTGGTGCCGCGCCGCCTGTCCAACGACCTCAGCGCGCTAGGGTTCGCCGGATCTGACCGCTTCTCTCTCTCTCTCTCTTGATTTCTCTATCTGTGTCTTTCTCTCTGCAGGCACCTATGGAAGCGAGGATGGAGCCTCACCAAAGCGGAGATGGAACCGATGGGAGTTGGACCCCTGCATGGATCCGGCGCCTCCGGCCCTCTCTACGGCTTGATGTTGAAGGGACCCGGAAGGATGCCCACCAAGTTGCTCAACATCACCACCAGGAAGTCCCCATGTGCAGAATGTATGAAAACCGAGGTGATGTTTGATTTCCAAAGACAACTAATTGCTCTGTAGTGTATCTTGCATGAATTGCATTGAAGCCTACAGTTCCAAGTTCCAACACATATAGCAACTGAGTCCCTGGTAACAGTTGAGTAATACAGTTCGTGTTGTGTGGATTGCTCCTTTTGGGAGCGTTTAATTTCATACAGTCACTATAGTCTGTGCCTGTGTTGGATTTGGTTGCTTGGTCATATCAATGCAAATACTACTTGTGTACTTATGGAGTAGTAATTTGGGCCTTGGTTGTGTGCCCTTAAGGGTTCAACCTACTCGTGCTGCTGCGTTCTTGCCTGAGTAAGATGGGAGTGTCAGTTCAGCGTCACTCATGTAGGAGGTAGATTAGCTGGATGGATGGTTCTTTGCAACGATACATACTTGTTTGAATGGTCAAGTGCTTGTCTCCGATGTAGGAAACGTTAATTACACGCAATTGTCATGTCTGTAGTGCTCAGCATGGTCACTGAATATAAAATGAGTCCTGAAGTAGAATTCAAATTAAATGTATGAAGTTTCTGAATTTCGTTTTGGAGTTTATGTATACTTACACTAGATAATAGCAGCCCAGTGGTAGTTCATCTATGTGATGCTGATGTTTGTGAAAAACAACCAGATGTTGTTTGCAAAGGACAACCAATATTTGTATTGAAACTTCCTAGGCTGGTGCTTGTTTGTACATGAGTTAGCATATGTAATTTTCTTAGCTGGTGTTATTTATACTATTGACTTTCCTTGAATTGCTTCCATTTTGTTGGCATCATAGCTGGTGTTATTTATACTACTGACTGTACTAGTGTTAAACTTGGCTGCACTGTAAATGACTTCTCTTGTTACAACTCAAACCAGAGAAAAGCTAATCAAGTCTGACACTAGTCGCTTGTTACAATGCAAATACTGTATTGTACTGTAAAGCTAGAAATAACAGTAAGCATTAAAATCTCTTTGTACTTCCTATTCCACAAGTCTATTCTGATATTTTCTTGTGTGCTATACCAGAACTGATAATTTCTTGAGCAATGCACAAGGAGAATATCTGAACTACTAGACATATACTAGTCTGCAGATGCTTTATTGCTGATGAAAATGGCACACATCCAGTGGTCTAAACATTTCTGCTTTTCATTTCAGGATTTGCCAAGAAGCTACATATGTCATGTTGTGGAGCTCCCCGTTCAGTTGCCAAAGACGCTTACAACCCTATTGAGATGGGACAATATTCACTTGATGGAGGCTGCTTATGGTCCATCTCCAAGCTCAACAAGCAGACGCCTTAACTCGTTGGCAACATTGTCAAGGTTCGTTCCTTGCTTGTCGAAACCCCACTACCTTCTGGTCTTTCCTCTATCATGATCTTATTTGGTAGATCTGTTTTGCTGATGCTTAAATTTTACATGACTGTATTCTTAGTGATCTCGTTCTCACTAATGTATCTGCTTTACAGGAACAATATATGCATTATTCATTTATTGTATATGCATGACAGGAATACTATATGCATTACAGCTAAGCACTTGGGTACGGACCTGTATAACAATTTTCATTTCTTAGATCAATTTCGGATCCTAGGTCTTTTCATGCTATGTGCCGCTTCCTTTTTGCATGCTCCGCTAGCAAGTCCTTTGCTTGAATTAACATTGTTGTCGCAGCACTATTTTCATTCCCAACCAAATGAACACTTGTGCTTTCCAAATTGATGTAGACCTAGTAGGTATTCCCTTAATTAAAGCTAAGTGTGGCGTTACCTCTCATTTACAGGAGCTCCAGGCCGAAAAATTTTGAAGCATGAAGGCTGACAAAACAAATAGTAGTTAGGTATAATTGTACTCTGTAGTAGTCAGCATATCTGGTTGTATTAACACTCTGTAAATACTGTAATCGGCTGGTTGGGCTGTCATTTCAATATTTTCGTATGTTTTCTTTCTGTGCTATTTGAAATATGACTCATTTGTGTTCTGAACAACATGAGAAATAGAAATCTAACGTGTGGGACCAGCTTAACAAAAAAGGCCAAGGCCCAGAAAGTAAATGTACTTTAAAAAGACAAGGCCCAAATAAGAATTGCACTGTAAAAAGCATGAGGGCCTAAAAATGGACTGTAAAAATAATATATAAATGGACTCCTAAAAGGCCACGGCCCAAAAAAATAAACATGCTGAAACGTTGGGCTCGGCCCATCTTGCTGTCAAATTATCTACGTTAAAAGTTTATTAAATGGGCTGAATTATTGGGCCAGGCCCATTTAGAGGGCTGAACTGGACTGGGCTGATTCTGATTTGCGACCATTTCATTTGGTCACAATTTTGCCACGTCAGCTCTTCCACGTTGGATCCGATTGGGACTTGCCAAGTCAGCACTGCCACGTCAGCCCTGCCACGTTGGATCTGACGTGGACTGGCAAGACTGGTTGTGACCAAAACAATTGGTCATAAAATTTGTGACCTTTGTTTTTGGTCATAATGGTCTATGACCAATCCCCAAAAAAGGTCGCAAACTGCCATTTGTGACGCTCATCTTTTGACCAATCGTTTTTCGTCACAAAAAGGTCATAAATGACAGTTCATGACCATTTCTGTGACCAATATCGAGGGTCACAAGTTAGCATATTTCTTGTAGTGGAGGAGAGTGGAAAACAAACAAAAATTGTTCGGGTTACACCGATACACACAAACAAACTCCCATCGGGAGCGACTCGACATTTAGTCGACTGTTTTAAATTTTTCGAATGAGATTATCCTCAACTGTAAACAATTAAGCATAATCTCGGGGGCTACTCCCATCGGGAGCGCTGACGCACACCCGATAGTCAGAACAAAAGACATCATGATCAGTCGAATATCGTTCGACTCAGCTGCTTAGCTGAAGAACGCATAATGCAAATTAGATCACAATCTCCCCAAGATGTATCCTCGACCCTTCGATCCGTCGAGTGGGCCGGGGCGCGCACATACTGCGTTAGCCCTGAAGTTTTCCGTGTCTGACGGCACGAAGAAAATCCTGGCGGACGCGCTAGGTACCCTCAACAGCTATACTGCAGGTCGACTCTGTAAGACCTCCGTGGCCTGAGTTGGTCCTGTCCAGTCGATTCCGGGTTCGAGTCTGGGGACTCAAATTTGATATAGTCTAGTAAGGTTTTGCCCAAGAGCAGTTAACTGGTCCCGATCCGTCGAGTGTACCAGGCATACTATGTCATTATCCCCAACACATTCATAAAGGCAGTAAAACTGTCCAGAGCATTGGTCGACTTAAAGGTTGGCTCTAGTATCACAGTAATCAGTGGTCAGTCGAAAGATACATCGACTGATATAATATCCAAGCAAGATAAGATGTGCACTTACGGAGGAGTCCCTGCCCGAATCTGCGAATCAGCCAGGCACTCGGGGGCTACTGACGTGGGCCTACCCTTCGGGTGACCGACTGTGAGGGTACCTGGTGCACATATATGGAGGCCCATCAAGTTAACAAGACCAAGGCCCATAAAGGGACCCGCAAGGAAGGATTACTCTCCAAGTTAGGTGTAGTTTAAGTCGGTTTGGACTTGCCTTATTTGTAATCCTAGTCGGTTACCCGAGACCCAGCCACCTATATAAGTGCTGGGAGGGTCCCCGATCAAGGACACAATCGCATACACGTAGCTCTAGCCTCAGAATCCTTGGCGAGATCGACATCTCGCCGAGACCCTTGTAACACCTGTGTTCACCTCATCAATAATCAGACAAGCAGGACGTAGGGGTGTTACCTCCACTCGAGGGCCCTGAACCTGGGTAAATCCTTGCTTGTCAGCCGTAGATAATCGCCGGTGCTAGCAATCTCGTTCCTATTCTCAACCCTAGGTGTGCTACCATGGGATTTGCCGAGCTAACCCCTCGTCACACACACATCTTAATTTCTTGTCACCACAAAAATCCAGACAGATCAATCAACTCCCATTGAGGGATGCCATGGTTGATGCATCACTCTCCACCAGTGCTTTCTCTAATTAAAACCGTGGGTTTGGCAAACCATGATCCGGCAATGGCGTTTTGATATCTAACGGCGAATGTTACTACAACAGTGGTGTACCACAGCAGGACGTAGGCATAGGTTGATGGGCGCCCTGGTGTGGCGCAAGGTGGTACACGCAGTGGCGGAGTTTGCACACATTGCGTGGAGGGGGGGAGGGGGCATGCGGTAGGGATGTAAATGGTCAGATATGTGGCGCCATGTAGTCCCATCTATTCTGGTCCACAGTTCAAACCGTTTTTTTGTTTTCTGAAGAAATAAGGTGTGAACGCATTTATACGGGAATAAATGGCGCCATTTACTTGTCCATTTACATCCCTAGCATGCGGGCTTAAAAGGCCAGCGTAAGTTGGGCTGGGTGGGGGAGCACCGCCCCCTGCCTCTCATGTGGCTCCGCCATTGGATGCACAGGGAGAAAGGTAGCGCCTCGTCACGTGCATGTGGATGCAAGCCGGCATCCTAGACCTGCTCGCCAACATGATCAGCCTCCTCTTCATTGGCCTCCACCTCGAGCAGCGGATATAATAATTACTCGCTGATGAAGTCAAGTTTATGTTCAGACACATTTATTGGACCATGAAAAGATTGATATTGAATGACTCAATTACCTCTGGTAAATTAATTTTCTTGCATGTAGTTAGGATCGGAGCGGTCTGTTCGTGCGTTGCCTGTTTTTTTTATATGATTACCCCTCCGTGGGCTCTGTTGAAACCCAGTTTCATGTACCAGCAAATCAAATACTGTGATATACTGCCACATGCCTATAGCATAGCAGCTGATGCAAGATGTGTGTTTGTTGTGGTATCGATCTATACTGTGATGCTCTTTTGGGAGAAATTTACATGCGTGTCATCGACAATCTAGTAGGGTCCAAACATGAAATTTCGGTTTAAAGAGTATCACTCATGTTTTAGAGACAAGTTTCAGTTCTACATCAAACAATGGTGCTCCTGCTTTACAACAGACATGACGGGATTCATCTATTACTGCAGATTTCAACAAGTTGTATCTATGAAGGGGCAGATGTTTATAGACTGAAACTCAGCATCTGGAGATAAGAATGTCTGTTCCCTTTGCTTGATGTGCCTCTCGGGCCCATTAATCGATGACAATATTGGCCCGTTGGTTCATCTGTGCATGCAGCTTCCAAAACCCAGACCTAATGGCGATCTATTTCTCGGTGATCCTCATCCTTTGTGCCGTTTCACCATGACCTCATACGACTCCCTGAGTGTCGCCTCATTTGCCATCCTGCAGCCACGACCTGCACCGGGAGAAGGAGTTGGCATGTTGCCGATCGAGTTCATCTTTGAGATCCTTTGTAGGACGACCGTGAAGTTTCTGTGAGTGTCCAAAGAATGGTGTTATTGGCCGAGTGTGGATAAATGGGGCCCGAGCTTATTTTGAGTAATTGAAGAATCCTATTTATGCTTTCCGGTTCTTGGACCACCTTTCTCTGATTTCTGAATTGGTCCAAATAAAGTGCTCCCTAAATCTCGGTCATATGCATGATCAGTTTGTCATCGTCAGCTATCGAACCTTACCTTATGGACTTGGACAGCAAGATCGTGAGGGTGATGAATGAAGGGCGAACGCGGCTTTAGTTTAGTTTTTGGGAAAAACTTACGGTCTATTTAACAACACTCAATGTACTCCCTCCGATTCATAAAAAGTGTCGTGGAAAATGAACTTGTCTAGTACGAATCCATAGCTATGCTTCCGACACTTTTTGTGGATCGGAGGGAGTATAACAAATGAATTATAAAAAATTACATTCAGATCCGTGTAGACCACCTAACGGCAACTATAAAAACCATAGCGAGCCAAAAATGTGTCACTGTCATCGCCTCTAAGGCTCTAAGGCCACAGGAGACGAGGCATATCATCATCTCTGACGGGAGGCAGAAAACATATTGCCAATAGGAATTCCTTGCCAATACTCCTCGAGAGAGCTGCTAACAAAGGGGTACAGAATAATCTCGTTAACACCTTTAACCCAGGTATAGGTTGTTGTCCACGAGCCTAGATGATATGATCTAACATATTGCTCCTGAGAAAATAGGATAATATTGTATGGATCGAGATGTTTACGATATCGATAGCTCCAGCCACTTATAAGTACATGCCTTTGGTGCTAATAGAAGATGGTGATAAACTGATTTTGCATTGTACCATGGGTTCAGGAGTGGGAAAATGCTTCTAGTCTAAGATACTCGCACGAAAGCATGCACGCCCCTATTGAAACGAGATGAAGGCGTGAATCCAATAGGCCTTCACAGCTTGCACTTGGATCGTTTAGTCTCAACAAAGGTTCAGTGTCAACGCATATGTCCGATTAATTTGAACTTTTCTTTTTAATAATGACCTTGCCAACATACATTTATTTTGTTCCGGTACAGTTGGACCCCATCGTCAAAAAACTGTATGATCCCTTTTGCAGCTTGTTACTGTAGCAAGATTGTATACCTTTTATTTGTTACTTGGAAAAGGAAAATATTCGATGTCGTATCGTGTCTATGTAGTATACCAGTATTCCCTCCGTTCCATAATATTTGTCGTTATTTTGGTTTAAAGTGAACTAAAAACTAAGAAAAAATTATGGAACGAAGGTAGTGCTTGTTAGTTATTGGAGTATTAGTCGCGGGCTCTCACGGCCCAAAGTTGGCATGGCCCACTGTATGAGAGCGATCGCTACTTTACAAAGCTATTTCTCAGAAGAAAAAAATGTACAGAGCTAAACGTGGATCGAGTTAACCAGAAACTTCTTTCCAAAGCTAAACGTGGATAAAATGTACTGTAGATCGTAGTTAGTAGTGACAGCGAACTTAGTTCTGAAAGCTGTTTGGGACCATAGGTGGAAAATTGGAAATGGAACGCATGGTTGAGAAAGTGACAAGAGGCGTTTGGTTGGGGTTTGCCGCGGCAGCAGGCAGCCGCGCATCAGGCCGGGCCCAACCACATGCCACGACCAGAACATATGTGTGGTCTTCATCAACTCACTAGCTTTGGTGCGACTCGTGACTTATAGTATGAGTAGCATGTTCCGGCACCAATTAATTGGATGCAACCAATTCTCAAAAAAAAAAAAAAAAAATGGATGCAAAAGTCAATTCTGATACTAGCATGGACGTGATAGAGTGATGAATACAGGAGGAAATTATCTCGGACCGGCTGCCGCTATCCATGAGGAATGTACCATGCTTTGTCGTAATTTATCTGAGATTATATTATGTCATAGGGAAGATAATATGGCTGCACATGTTCTAGCTAGTCGTTCAGATGGCCCTTTGTCTACATCGGCTTCGACAACGTCTTCGGCATCGACTCCCTCCTCTACGACTGTCTCGACCGCGTCACCGACTTCTTCTACGCGTACTCGGTTCTGGCAAAATCGGAGTATGCCTTCATCCCCGACGTGCGCCTTGTTCTGGCCAAACAATGGCTACACCTCGTCCTCGACGGCTCGTACTACGTCTTCTTCGGCATCGGCATCCTCGACGACTGCCTCGACGCGTCTCCATCACTCTTCACGCGCACTATGCGCCTGCGGCTTCTTCTGCGTCTACCTCGACACCGGCAACCCCGACCACGACATCGACCACGGCGACCCCTCGCACGGCTAACCCGACCAAGGCTGCACCAACCAACGCTCTCGGCTCCTTCGACATCCGCAACAAGGGCTACCACCTCGCTTGAACTCCTCATCAGCTTCCTCTACAGTCCAAGCATCTGCGCCGCGACACTGTCCACGACGTTCCCGCTCCTACTGCGGGGATGTCAGCCCACTGGATTCTATTTCGGCTTATCTCCAGTCTGACCGTCCGCGACGTTCCTGTTGTTCACGACACTACCGCTACGACTGCGGGGGATGTTAGAGTATATGGCATGTACGGTTTATTATGATAGTTTAGGATAGAGATAGGATCCGTTTCCATACGGTCTTGACCTGACTTGTACTGTAGCTACTGTGGCCATGCGCGCCTCTTACTGTAGCTACTGTAGTAGCTACAGTGACGTTCCTAGCCACTCGATGAAGGATCAACGGACCACAGCGAGTCGCACTTGGTCAGCACCTGAGCGTGACACTGTGCTCGCACGGTTTTTGGCGCACGGGGCGACCTGCTAGACCAACCACGGCCGGTTGCCCGCATCCCCGCACGAATTTTGATGCGCACCGCGTCGGTCACCTTCCTCTGCTAGCCGGTGAACCACCGCCTCGCACGATCCTTGACGCACTCGCCTCCCGGTCGCCTCGCTGCGTGGCTGCACGTTTGCAGAAAAACGCCCGCAAAGGACTCCTTTGTAAAATTGAGAAACTCCGGGGACCTTTCTGTAAAAACATCATCACACTTTCCCCTTCCCTCTCTCTCCTGCGCACGGCCGATTCCGGCGCGCTCCGGCGGTCTCCGTCGCCATGCTGGGTCGTCTTGCTCCGCGGAGCCACGGCGTCGCTGCTGGCCGGACGGCGGCGCGCGCATGGCCACGCTGGCGGCGATTCAGATCGAGGGGTCGCGGCCTAGGGTTTGCCGTCGCGAGGGGTCGCGAGGCGGCGCGCGCATGGCCACGCTGGCGTGCTCTGGTCGGTCTTCTCCGGCCGGGCCGCCGCTGCTCGCCGGACCTCAAGGCAGGCCGGATCAGCGACCTGCTCCTCCTCCCACGGGCCGTCCTCAACTCCCGCTCCTCACAGGTAAGACCATATGTTTCCTCGATCTGGGTTGGCAATCGAGTGGATGAACACTGCAGCAGCAGACCAGCAGTTCCAGGCCTCCCCCTCGCCAGCAAGCTAGACTCCTTCTCGGCTGTCCTCTCCCTCTGCTGCGTTTCTTCCTCCTCTTTCTCTTTCTCCGGTTGATTCCCATCTAATTGCAGCGCGTCCCTGCTCCTTTCTGGTGGGATTACATCTTTTGCTGCCATTAGCACTAGGTATAGTTATGAAGATACTGCCAGGATTCAGCAATGTCATAAGTTGGTATTTTTCAGATCATGTTAGATCAGTTCATGCTACTGCTCAGATATGTACATGATATTGTGAGAATAGAATGCATCAGTACTCAGATTGTGTATATGTTTTTCAAAGAGGCCAGATGTCATGCTTCTTCTGATGTACAACTGTACTATGATCAATTGAATCATCATCAAACCCCCCTTTCCGATTACTGATTTGTGCTTTCCATGCTTTTATCCAGTACATGCCAACAATACAATTGTAGACAGTTTACTGTTTTTTCTATTTAACATGCATTTATTTACTCATTTGGTTCTTCAACTATGATTAACCTTCATCACTCCTCTATAGTATGCTAAACAGTTAAAGCCTTTGTTAAGTGCTACTTATTATCTTTTTTTTTTATTCACTGACGTTTTGATGTCACACTGTTTTAATGTAAGTCATCCATAGGTGTACCCACAGTTCAAGTCCAAAGTAGTTGAATCTAACTGCTTAAATTGTTACACACCTGTCTGATAATCTGTACTTGTGCCCAAAACATATTTCTGTCAAATTTTGTTTCTGGCAAATGGCTTTTTGTGGGTTTAACGACCTCATGGAACAATCTGATAATTTGTCACTGGGATTTTTTTTGGTAATTCTATATTTGTACTATTTCGTGTCATGTCTATTCACAGTAAATTTTAATTTCGTCTCCTTAAACATGGTTTTAAATAATCTGACTAATTGGTGTTTCTTTACTGGTGAATCTGTAATTTGTTGCTCTAGTGGGTAAGTGGATTTGTTTTCTGTTTTTGTGTGTGTGTGTGCTCAATTACGGGTTGCACCAGCGGATTTGACACTGTGTTCTAGGTTATTCAATCGCCTTCACTTAGTAGATGAGATGTTAAATAGTGTTCAGTTTTAATAAACGAATGTTAACTGTATTGCACAACCAGCAAAATTGTTGCTTGTGTAATATTGTATTCCTTTTTAGTTTTATATATGCTCAACTATAATATATTATCATTTTGTTGTTTATTTCTGTAGCCGCTTCTATCTACTTTTACACCTAGCTTGAGGTGCAGTTAACTCAGCTTAAAACAGTAATTGATGTAAAAATGTTTTCGCTAAGTTGTTCTGCTTAGGTTTTTCTTTCAATTCTGACATGGTCTTTTCATTCGTTTGCTCTATAAACAAGAAGATGATTCTTCAGAACACCTTGGAGATGACGAAGATGACGACGACGATGATGATGAGGGGAAACTGAACATTCAACAGCATCTAGCTCCACAGTATAAGCACAAGGCAGGAAAGCCAGAGGGGTTCAGTTAGGCGGCTCAGTTTGTGTCAGCAACAATTTGCAAAAGCTGTAGTTAATCATGGTACCGAAATAGTGAGGTATGCACCTAATGAAGTAGCTCCCTTTACTGCCAGCACTTCCTTTCCATCTTGAATAATTAGATATCCTGTTTTGTTTACTCTTATTGAAGTGCTCAATTTTATGCTCCAAACAACCTACTGAGGATATACCCAAAGGGCACTCGGTTTACTTCATCCAACTATAATCCGTTTGTTAGTTGGATGCATGCTGCTCAGATTGTCGCCTTCAATATGCAGGTCCGTCAGTGGGTGCAATGGTATTGCTCTATGTTCTTTTGAGGAAACATATAGGTGTTTATACTAGGTGAGTGTGCTTGGCTTCTATTAAACTTGGGTGCAATTCGTGCCTGTAAATAACCCTTAGCTTCTCTTAAAGTTGGGAGCAATTCGTGCCGGATGTTCTTAAAGATAACCCACCAAGCAAGGCTGATGATCAGCACGCTTTTCAGCAGTCTCTGGACAACCTCTAACTAAAGAAAACAAGGACCTGATAACGTGCATTACTATGGACTAGATTGGTTCAGTCTATGTGGACTATTTAAAATGAGAATGCTCTACATTTAGTACATTGCAAGTAGACGCTGATATGTTAACATCAGTCTGTGCATACACCTGCCTAAATTTTGTCAAGCTGGAGTTATCCACTTCAATTTGATGGTACTCGGTCATATGCTGTTCCTTTCCTACTGACACGTTTCGTTTGGCATGATATTTCTTGCAGGGATATGGAAGAGCACTTTGGTTAATGCATGGATTTTATAAAGCCAATGGTGGCTGTGGCTATGTGAAAAAACCAGATTTCTTGATGCAAACTGAAACATAAATTTTTCATCCAAAAAAAAAAAAAAAAATTCAGCCTGTTAAGAAAACTTTGAAGGTGTGTCTTTCTTTTATTTAGGATTGTCTGTGCCACTCGAAATTCAGAGATAGATGACCTGCTCTTTTTTCAGGTAAAAGTGTACATGGGCGATGGTTGGCAGATGGACTTCATGCAGACACACTTTGATTCCACAAGATTTTTATGCACGGGTACGTTAACTGGAAGGAAAAGATTAGTACAATCTATGTTGACATGTTGGGATAGGTGGTGTTCCAGCAGATTCTGTGATGAAGGAGACCAAGGCAATAGAGGACAACTGGGTGCCGGTCTGTGAGGCGGAGTTCTCCTTTGACCTGATAGTCCCGGAGCTCGCCTTTCTCCATGTGGAGGCGCACGAGTACGACATGTCGGAGAAGGACGACTTCGCGGGGCCACTCCGCAGCTTCCCGCTCACATCGAAGCACGCGGGGAGCTCCGTCGCCGTCTCCTCTCCATCTTCGCCGTAGATCGCCCGCCGGGACACCGTCAACGCGCCGGAATCAACACTGCCGTACTCCGTGTCCGCCGCCGCGTCCGCGCGTCGCCACGGCTGCTCCGGCGATCAAACAGCGGCGGCGCCGCCATCTACGAGTAGAGCGTGTCGAGGCGCGTCGAACGAGTCCACGTGCGCTTCCCAGAACGCGGCGGCGCGCCGCCGGCGAGCTCGGCGCCGCCGCGGCCGCTCCGCCCAAATCTGGCCACCGTGACGTCATCGCGACGTCACACTGAGCCCACCTGTCAGCAGTTTTTTTTTACCTAAAAGAAAAAATCCAGAAAATGATTAGTGCTGCAAAATTAATATCTTTAAAATTATAAATCAAAAAAATATGGAAAATATATCAAATTGATCACAAAAAAACATGCTAACTACTTATGACATAATGCAAACAAATTTGAAGATTTTCATTTGGTGAATATTTTGAGAAAATCCAATTTCATTTCCTCAAATTATGGTTCGAAATTAATAAATCCTCAAGTAATATGTTCCATCTGATTATAGAGTTAAATTAAATTTGTTAAGACAAAATGCAAACTTAAAAAAAATCCAAAATGGTTAATACTTGGAAATAAGCATAATAAAATTTTCTTTGATTACAGTTCTAAATGAAAAAATTATGGGAAAATGGAACCAAATTTGATCATTTAAATTAGGCTAACATATTTATATAAAATAAAATTTAGAACTTTCTGATTTTATAGTTTACTTTAAAAAAAATGATCAAACGAATATCTGGAGTAAAATACAAATTTATTCTCTCTAATTACGAAATGAATTTTATTTGAATGAAATAGATAATCATATAATGTATTCCCTCCGATTATTGAATTAAATTAAAAATTTAAAATAAAACTCAAACATACTATACCATCTCGAATAAGTTAATATGCGCAATTTAAATATTCCCTAAATTATATTTTATATTTTTTTCCTTTTTTCATCCCACTGAAATTTTATTATTACTTTAACTTAAAGAACTATTGCTCCCTATATATATAAAATTAAAAATTATAAAGATAATTTTACAACGATTTTCTAACAATAATTGTTCAACGATACTTATTCCGCTAAGATAAATTTAAAATGGAATTTGTTTTCCATATTTTCCAACTATGCACAAAATTTGATCTTTATCAGATGAATTCTTGCGAATAATGCGGCGAGATATTATTTTAAGATATTTAAACAAATTTCAAAAAAAAAACTACTAAATGATACATATTATAAATTTACAAATGTCTTCCAAATCTAAGTATTTTGCAAATGTGAAAAGAATTCAAATATAAATACTTTCCCAATTTTACCAGTTTTTAAAATCTAAACAACCAATAAAAGTGAACTTTTTTTAAATTCCAACTGTTTTAAATTTTGAACAATTTTTAAAATGTATACACTTTTTAAACATGAATTTTAACACAAGGAAACGATACTTTCTAAATTTTACCATTTTAAAAAAAAATCTAAACAACCAATAAATGTGAACTTTTTTTTTTGAATTCCAACAGTTTTAAAATTTGAACAATTTTTCAAATGTGGACATTTTAAAATACGAATTTTAACACACGGGCGCGGCGTGTCGACGCGCCATCTTGCCAGTTTTAATAAGAGGTAGCACGTGCAGCGGCACAGAATCAGCAAGTGTGCACACGGATCAATGAGCGAGCTAGCAAGTAAGAGGATGCTGCTTGTCGTCGTGGGTCAGGGTGGACGATCGGGAATTCCCGAAAATTCGGGACGGGAAATTCGAGAAAAATTAATTTCGGGACTCAAGAACTGTCTCCCGAGATTTCACTAGAAATATTTATATTGATACCCGACAATTCGGGATCCCGACAATTCGAGATCGGGATCGGGAAATCCCGGATTTTCCGAAATTCAGACCTCAGCCTAGCCTAGCCTGACCTCCAAGTCCACGGCGGTGCAGCTCGCATCCTGGCCGTCCTTGAGTGGAACGACGGGAACGAGGAGGATGGAGGCGTTTGGTCGAGGGAGATGGACGCGCGATGCGTCGGCTGGCGGCCGCTGGTGGAGTTGGGGGCGTCGGCCGGCAGCGGAAGTTGGGGGCGTTGGGCGGCGGCCGCTGCTGGAGTTGAGCCTGTGGGGGCACCGACCGCTGCTGCAGTTGGGGCTGAAGGTGCCCGCGCCGCTCTGGCGGCAGAGGCGAGGGAGGGCAGCGGCGACCGGCGAGGGAGGGGCAGCAGCGATTCAGCGAGGGAGGGGCAGCGGCGATTCGGCTGCGGTCGAGCGAGCGTGCACTGGATCGAGCGCCTGGCTATTACAATTTGTCCAGATGATTCCTTCATACAACCAATACCAGGGCCGTGTTACATTATATATCTGGCAGTGTTGAACATAGTATGTGAATTATTTTTGACGAATAAATAAACACTGGAAACAATCAAGATGTTACAGAGGGTAATGCTTAAGAGAAAGGTACCAGCTTGGATCAATGCGATTTGACACTAGAATGTCAAAATGGGTTGGTTTCGATTCATGGCCAGCTCGGCTCGCAATTCTTCCCTCAAATCTTCCGAGCCGCGTCTGACCACGACTTCCTTGAGGCTTTGCAGAGATAGTAGACCAGAAAACATCCCAAGTTCGCAAGAGGAAGAAATATACCAAGCGAAGTCCAGCTGCAGCAGCGCAAGCTTATTGGTCGCTGCCGCACCTTCAAACTTGACCGATTTCACGCTAGTTGAGAAAAACAGTGCCAACACCTTGAGGCTCGGGAATGCCTCCTGATGGAAGCTGAAACACAGCTCGTCACCAAGGTATGACCTCTTCTGCAGGCGCAAGATGGCCAAGTTGGGTAGCTTTCCAAGGACCTGTAGTGTGGCACGGAACTCCTCACCGTGTAACCAGCTGCTCCGTAGCTCCATCTTCACGAGATTTTTGAGCTTCCCGATCCATTCTGGTAGTTTACTAAGTTCGCCGTACAGCTTGAGGCTTTGAAGGTTGTTTGGAGGCTCGGACAGGTCATCCAAGCAGCCAGAAAGACCAGGTGTCCCCTCTGACCGTACAAACAAGGACTCCAGGCGTTTGTGTTCGGCGATGACCGAGCAGAAGTCCTTGCAGTTTTTCTTGTTCAGACCGGTCACTCTTAACTTACACAGCTCTGTAAGACCTTGGAGCTCTTTAAGAATGGCATTTCCCCCGTCGATATTGATGATACCCACTGTGTGCAGGGACTTCAGCTTCCGGGTTCCTCTCGGGAATATGGCACCAGGTGGACTTATCTGCTTATACAAGACATGAACCCCGGTCCAACCTTCTCTCATATGCACGTATAAGACGTGCACTAGGAAAGGCAGCAAGCAGATAAGGGCTACTAGTAAAAGTACTGGTAAAAGTACTAGCAAATACCAAATATTACTTTCTACTATCCACTCACTCATGGGATCGTAACGAAATTTTGTTCTTCCCTTGTCCTCGTCCTCTGGTACAAATCCCACGTGGAGATATCGTAACTTGGCAAGCTTTGTGATTGTTCTCGGCAGCCTGACCATAGATATACCTCTAGCATCTAGTGTCTGTAGGTGCCTCAAATTACCCAGTGAATCTGGAAGCCGTAAGTTCTCGTAACATCCTCTTAGAGAAAGGTAAATTAGGTGAACAAGCTTCCCAATCTGATGGAGGTGCTGCTCTGTCAGACCCTTTGTGTCTTCCAAGTCCAGTACTCGGAGTAATCTCATCTTATCAGAAATGAAAAATGCCTCCAACTGTCCAAATACTGTTAAAGATCTTACGTGAGACAAGTCCAGTGCACTCTCAAATGCATCCTTGTCCCTTGTCCAGCTCCTGCTTACAGCAAGGTGACGGATTTTTCCTTGGGTGTTCAAGTCGCAATCTTCCTCAAGTGTGAATACAAGATTTTCCTCTGTTGCCTTTGAGATTGCAATGTCACGGAGGAGATCATGCACTTCCAAGAAGCCGATCCTCCCCCGTGCAGGCCCATCTCCTTTTGAAGGTCGGACCATGCTCCTGTTGATAAGCTCAGTGATGTAGCTGTTCCCGGCTTCAACAGCACTCTTGTCACGTACTCGCCTTGAGTACCCCTCTGCGATCCAGCGCCTCACCAAACGCGCCCATCTGATGCGGTGGTCTTCAGGAAAAATGGCTAAGTACAAGAAGCAAGATTTGAGATGATACGGCAAACCATCGTAGCTCGACGCAAGGACTATCTTTATCATCCCAAGCTCTGGATTCATCTCTAGCTCTGCACTGAGGTGTTTGTTCAATTTCCTCCACTCCATAGCAGTTTTAGGTTTGGTTGCAAGGTAGCTACCAATGGTAGATATAGCAAGAGGGAGCCCGTCACACTTGTCCAGTATAACATTTACTTGCTCAATCAGGGCCGCACCATAAATTTCTCTCTCGTTGATATCCTTGAATACCTGTTATTCATATGATTTAGAAAACCAGGTTAGATAGCAGTTCATGTGCGATTTCTTCTTAGTATGACCTGCTTATAAATTCAATATGCAATTGCCATCCAACACCATCATAAATGATACTCCCTCCATTCCTCAAAGTAAGGCGTATAAAATTTAGTCAAAAGATAACTTATTACAAGTTTGACCAATCATCTAGATTGAAATGTGAACATCTAAAATACCAATAGATCCACCCTAGACTTTATTGTCACAATATATTTATTAAATTTTGTAGATGATCACATTTTTGTCTATAATATTGGTCAAAGTTACACCACGTTGACTTTTGACTCAAAATATAGACTTATGTTAAGAAACAAAGGTAGTAAGTGTTATGAATGCAACTATTCATAGCCCAATGGACAAATATATAGCACACATGACTTGGGGGACATGAAAGTAAATCTAGTCTAATATGAACTCCTACACCAATACTAATACCCTTTAACGCACCCCCCCTCCCCCCTCAAATGCAAAGCGAATGCAATAGTATTGCATTTGAAGAAGTGTAACACTAGAAGAAAAAAATGATAATCCAAAACCCGCGTCTTGAGAGTGTCGTTGCATCATAAAGAGTCGCTCAAAACCCATAGAGTCAAGCCAAACTGGATAATCAAAGAATGAGACTGACACAAACATAAATTAGATCAATAGGAGAGCATGTCACAAAAGATCATAGCACAAGAAACCAATAGCGAAAGAAGCTCGTGAAAAAAAAAGGGCGTAGATCAGTGACAATGCGAAAGGAGGCCACAAAATCCTATAGAGAGGACCAGGACCAAAAAAAACGAGGCCACAGAAAATATAGAAAACTAGACTGGCGGTGTTCAAGGACGACCTTTTTCTTAACAAATGGATCTGCAGAGCGGTGGCTGGCATGGAGTAGCGGCCACGAGTGAGATCGGTGTAAGCATGGCAATTTTACCGTAAGGGTACTGCGACTGCGGGTACCGTACCCGCATGGGCAGGGTATGAGCATAATTTTATACCCATAGGTAGTACCCATACACTACCCATTAAGTCTGGGTAAGGCATGGGTATAGCATTATACCCGTGTGTACACCCATACCTACCTATTATATAAACATGCGGATACTAACCCTACAGCTCCAACACATGGAGATAATTTTCATGTACTCATATATCTATTAAGTAATTTTGTTTGTCAAATGTGTTATCAATGACCGTAAAAATGTGAATAACTTATATACATTTTGATCTACCCGTTGAGTACCCGATGGGCATGGGTGCCCCGATGGGTATGTGTAGAATTTTGTACCCATTGACTATACGGGTGTGGGTATGGTATTGCTCTACCCGCCCCATACCCTACCCATTGACATCCTTAATCAGTCTCTATGGAGGCCCACGATCTGATCTGACAGACGAAAACGAGACGGGGAAGAATGAGACCACGAGCAGTGGTCGTATCAGAGACCGAAAAAACACCAATCAAAAATGGAGAGACTGATGAATCGATCGAAAAAGATATGAAAAAATCCATCAGAACGAGTGCGGCGTCCGAAAAATAAAACCCTAAAACCTCTGATACCATGTTATGAATGCAACTTATCTTTACTCATAACCTAATGGGCAAATATTTAGTACATATGATTTGGGGACACAAAAGTAAATCTAGTCTAATATGGACTCCTACACCAATAGTAATACTTCTTAATAGTAAGCACTAACAAGGTACTCACTTTTGCTACCGAAAATTCCTTTTTAAGAAAGAAAAGCGTGTCGTTGCCATTTTACTTTGAGGTATATACAATTATGACATGTAGTGTTCATTTCAGTTTCCAAACACGAACTTATGTGTCGGTGGTGTAGTGGTGGGAAGCTCATTCTTTACTACAAAGTGGGATTGGTCCTAGGGTTTGCGCCTTGTGCAAGTTCACTGGGTAAGTGTGTCTCTGCTGAGGCTCATCGTATTTTATTTTATTTTTGAAAAAAATCGATTTTAAACCTTAGACTACGGTGCCAACTCTGATTTGAACCCTGAACTATGAACATCCATTTTCTACACTTATTGTCCAGAATATCCATGTTAACCCTATTTTTAAAAAAATATTGAACCTCAACCCCTAGCTTTGTTTTAGTTGGGGGATTGTATTTCAATAAATTAAAAGATAGAGTGAAAGCTACAACTTTATAACTTGCAAAATTTCACAAAACAACTATGGCCATCTGTGTCATGTGTAAAAATAGTAAGACATAAGTAGATAGATTTGTTACATTTTTTAGTTGAATCTTTGCTGGTTCCCAATCCATAAAACTCCCCCCTCCACCAGCGGTATGTTGAACCTTTTGATTTGAGGTTCGAATACACAAAAACCACCCTAAATAACTGGGTTAAAGTATGGAGGTTGGGCTCGTATTTTGAGCCAAAAATATGATATAATTCATGGGTTCGAGGAATGCTATAAAGTAAGAACGAAAAAAAAATCCCCGACCATTGTTTTCGTACAATGTCACAGAAAATAAATTAAATTCTCTTGTCACTTTTGAAAATGACTTGAATAGTCATATTTTTGTGAATTTGTTTTGAAGGGGATCTTTTTTCCATGCACTGTGTTCTCATTTAATAGCATTCCCTACTTTCATGAATCCTATGGGACTTTTGAAAGCTTCAAAATGCAAAACCACAACTCAAACTAGCCTAGGCTTTATTTTGAACTTTTTCTAAAGTTCGGTAATTAGTTTTGATAATTGCATGGATTAAGGTTTGATCCCGACCAAACACAATAGTTCAGGGTTTTAAATGTACTTCTCACTTTCTTCGGGTTGACGGCGTGGGAGGCGTGGGACATGGGAACGAGGGAGGTGCAGAGGGCAGTGCTCATCTCCCAGAATTGGGGAAGATCATCATGGTACGGTCATGGCGGAGGAGGTTTGCTCAGTGGTGGTCCTGATCACCTGATGGCTGCCAAGGGCTATGATCGGGAGGGGCTAGGCTTTAGTTAGATGCGTTCTGCTCTCATATCATGCGAACGAGAGGAGTTGACGGAAAACCCCACACCTCTAGGCAGTCATCTCACATTGATTATATAGCATAATGCAAGTCTTGCAAAGGGAAGGAAACACTCAACCCTAACAACTGACATATGCATGAATTAGTTGGAGATCAAGTCAATGACATTGCCTAAGATACCAGACATGAAATTTACTACCCTGTATGCTGAGTGTATTTTTTTAGCGCGGCACTCGGCATATGGCCATGTATGCGTAGCGTCACCTCCATATCACGCTCGCCGTACTACCTTACATGCTGAGTGGATATTTTTGCCGAGTGTTTTCTCTTGGCACTAGGGTTACGTCCTCATATGCCGCGCACTCGGATATTTAGCCTTTGGCATACGAGGCGATTCTGGTAGTGCTTTAACAAAGAAAGAACATGATAGTCTAATCCATTAGAGATGGATTTCTAAGAAGAGTATGCCTGTGATTTTAAAATTATCACTGCTGGGCCAAAAAGAAGGAACCGCCAGAGGTATCTAGCCATCACTAGTCTTTCAAAAATAAATAACCCGCAAGTGATTATTGTCTCCGTGGTCGCTATCACTCTTGGATTCATCAAAACCGCCACTGATGTCCTACTACTGATAGACCGTTCTGTACTGGTGACTCTAGTGTGCTTCATAATCAAATTTATAGAGTTTGTTTTATTTAATCTATGGGAGTCCTTCATGACAACCTAACCTTTTGAGTTGAAGTAAGTTAGAGACTACACTTTTACTGGGTCTGTACAATCATATTACTTTCGAAGAGTCAAACAACAACTTAAATTTTGGAACGTCTCTGCAGAACGGCAAAAGTTTGAAAATATCTGAAATTTGCTAATGGAAAAAGTTTTAAAAAGTCCAGTAATTAAATCCCACGAAGACCAATCAACACTGAACGAGGGTGTATATAATGTTAAATAAAGTCCACATGACTATATGAAACCATAATTCCATAAAACTACATATACTTCTGCATACTATAAAAGCCACATAATTTTTGGCATAACTACAAAGAAAATATACTTTCTCTGTTTTCAAAGGCACAACACATTTTTGTTCGTTAAAGAAAATCTTTTGACCAAAAAATACTGAGTTAATATGTCGTTTACATGATGCAAATTCACAACCATAGATAAGTATCTTTGATTACGAAACTACGCTATAATGGTTATGTTGTATAAACTAAATATTAGTAATGTAATTTATGTTCGAAGTATTGCCTTAGTGAATCAAAATGTGTCGCATATTCTTGTTTGCATTTCACAAAACTAGGCATTCTAGGGCATGAGATTTCAGAAAATCCAGTGATATGGATTGATTCTGAATAAATGGGACAGAATCAAGTGAGTCAGACCCACTTGTTTGAATATTTATAGCTTCAATGAAACAGAAACTGAAATCATTTTTTTTAATTGTACCAAATCATAGCATGTGTTTAAAATTTATATCTACTACAACCATCATGGGAAAATAACAAATGAAAAAAATTAATTGATTTGTTTTTATGGAATAAGGGATTGCCCACCCATTGGTACAATATTTCTACAAAAGTGTGTATGACAAGAAAAATGTGCCATCTTAGGAAAATAGCTAAAAAGTTCTTCATAAATACCTTCTTTTCAAACAGGCGATGAGCATCCTCTTTATCTAGCAACTGGAGATTGTATATTTGACTTCCTTCCACCGAATTGGCAACATTCAGTTCACGTGTAGTGACAATGATCCGGTTAGTGATATTTTTGCTGGAGGGCGGCAAGAGTCCTGATATCAATTGCCACTCCTTGGTGGATGATAGATCGTCCAAAACGATGAGGCATTTCTTTTTCAATAAAATCTCAGCCAATTCTTCAAGTGGGGTCTTCTTTTCTTTATCACTTTGCATTTCTTCAGTGCCATGTTTTTCTTTTTCTCCATGATAATCCACACGTAATTGCAGTAACAAATGCTTGTGAAATTCCTTATGGTTCAGAATGTTTTGAGAACTTGGCACTGTTAACCAAGCACGCCTATCAAACCTTTCACTAAGTTCTTGCTGGTAGAGATTTAAGACAAGGGTGGTCTTCCCAAGACCACCCATTCCCCAAATGGTGATCACATAGCCACCTTGATCCATTAGCTGAATAACTTTATCTTTTGCTGCCTTCCGGTCGATAAGCCCATCTTCCTCCAGAGCGACTGCCACTGTACTGGCAGGAGTAGGCTTCTCTATATGCTGTTCAGCACTAACGATCTCGACTTTGGAGCTGGACTCAGCCTTGTCATCCCCTTTGATTCCAGCAACCACCTGCAAACAGGTCACAGTTATTAATCTTGTTGAACTAAGCTACTTGCAACTATATATTGATTCATTGACACTATATTTTTTATATGGTACATGCGTACATGTCATCTTGATGCATTAATATGGTGATCATATAAGAAAAACATATGACATCGATTATCTAAAGGACCTATGTATACTTATGATATAATTACCTTGTGGTAGAAGACATAAAAATCCTTGTCGGATGACCAATTCTGTTCTATCTTCAATACCGTGCAAGGCTGCTCAGTGCACAATTCTGCAACTTCAAATTGCTGCGTTGACACAATAATTCGGCTCTTGTTCATGCTCGGGAAGTATGTTTTGATCCAATCCCACTCCTCTATGGTGGATAGGTCAGCAATAACAACCAGGTACCTCTTCTGTGTCACATACCGATTAAACACATCAACCAAGCTATCTAGTGCTGCCATCTTCTTCAGAACCGTCAGCCCATTAACTGTTCCTCCTCCTTGTGAAGTAGCTTTACTAGTTTCTTCGAAGGAATCTTGGTAGAACTGCCTCACCAAGCTGGTGAAGAGATCATTTGGATTGAAGGGATGCATCAGCCTTACCCAGGCACGGCACTGAAACTTATCTTTTACTTGTTGATTGTCATAGGCAGCTCTGATGATGGATGTGACCCCAGCGTCGATGCTCCCTCCCCATACCGCGATCGCTGACCCAAAGTCGTCTCCATCCTCGGTGATCAGCTTGGCGAGATCCACCTTTTCCGTTTTCTGCTGCAGTGCAGCGCGTTTCGTCGCCTCAGCGATGTCAAGTACCACTTCATTGCTGATGGTTGCAGACAACGACGTCTGCCCAGCTGCGTTGGAGGATCCTGCTGGTGATGATTCCTTGATGAGGCGGTAGCGCACGTTCCTCTGGCTGATGTCCTCCACCTTGGATCTGAGAACCTTCATCTCCTTGGCCACGCGACGGCGGTCTGGCAGCGTTCGTGGGATACGCCACCAAGACTGCTGCTCCAGCCGGACGGCGAAGTCCATGAGGCTGTCCTCGACGTCGTATGCCACGTCGCGGACTTGCTTCACCCAGATCTTGACTACCATGCTTCTGCCGCCCTCCTCGTCGTGGGCAGTCATCAAGAAGCCCTGCATCATCTCCAGCTCGTCCGTGATGAAGGCTTGATCACTCCGTACCCCAAGCTGCAGGGCCACCTCCTCCGCCAAGGAGGATTTGGCGTAGCTAATCGCTCCACTCAGCACGGACTTGCCGACGCTCAGCACCGTCGCCTCCATTGCTTAGCTGGTGCCTGGTGGAGGGGTGGTGGTTTGGGTTGTTTGCCTGGACCGAGGAGCGCAGTATGCTGCTGTAAGGCTGGGTTAAGAAAGAGCAGCTCGCCTGGGAGAGCGGAGCGAGCACGTTCGCAAGTTGTGACGAGCACGTTCACAAGTTGACTTCGCTTCGCTCCTAGCTATCGTTTTCCAAAAAGAATATTATGTGGCTCATGTCACCAACTTAATTTTCATTGAGAAGCGGTTCAGCAGAGCGCTATTTTTTAATTTAGGGATTTTTTTTTTGCATCGAGGACTATTTGTCGCGAACTGATCATCTGTACAACCACATCTATTAATCTGTTATGACAACTTGCAATAGATTTAACACTCCAGAGCATATGCCTCTAGCATCTATTCCAGCTGGTGCTGATTGATACCCGATTCAGAAAAACTAAGTGGTGTAGATGGCACTCGGCTAAAAATAATAATTCTGGGGGTTATGGGCAGCTCATTAATTAGTACCAGAGGTTAGCTGAACCCCGATAATTAAGGTGGCATTCTTTAGGTAAATTAGCACTACATCTCGTCTCTAGCCACAATGCAAATCGTTAAATCTCTCATATTAATAAAACTAGCATAATGCCCGTGCGTTGCTACGGATGGAAAGTAAATCAATGCTTGTTTACGTAATGGAAGTTAGGATAGTTATGATACGTTACAAAGTTGGCCTTACGTTGCTACGGGTTCACTGAATTTTTTTAGGTTAGACGAATTTACTACTGAAAATGTGTTTTTCTTTCATCTCCTTCCATCTGCAAATAATCAACACAAACATGAAACAATCGGTTGCAAATAATCAACCTAAACACAAAAGAGCGAGTAGCAAATATATTAGCAGCAATTCCATCTATCTTTTTTTTTCTACTCAGTAAATGCAAAGAAATATATCAAGTCTCACACTTTTTTACCCCAAATCACAAATCAGTAGGTGCAAGCAAATCAGTAGTTGTATCTCTCTAGCAACTTGTCATAACTAAATCGCACTGTCCTTTGACTGTTCTTTTCCATCTCTCCTCTCCTTCTCTACCAACGGAGTAGCCCACAACTCCAACATACAGGATGATTATACATACATATAGCGTAATAGTTGTCTCACAAGTCAGAACTAATATGAGTTTCAGTTTACACCGACATGAACAAAAGATGCTATGGATCTTGGTCTATATAACCAAACACAAACTATATATATCAGTGCATGTCTTTGTGTCACCCTTGTTTTCTAAAGCCCAATCAAAATCACTAAGTTGCAGCAACTGACGTTCTGTGTCCATGGCGATTACAAGTCCACTCTCAGCTAAAGGCCTAAAATGTCATACAATGACAGTGTCAGATTCTTTTCAAAGGATTTACTGAAAGTATGCATGTCTAATCCCCAAGCTGTTCTTGGTGATAGCATCAGGGAGTCCATTGCTATATCCTTCAGCTGGGATGTGCATAGGCTATAGCCAGGCTCGTTTCTCTGAGTGCAGACGGCGAGGCCGCACACACGTTGAACGCCCTGGTGAAAAGATTCTTTGTGTACGGACACCTCCTTCTTCTCTGTCTGGCGAGGAGAACATGTCGTCGAAGCCGGGGGTGAGGATCCACCTCATGGAATTGCTTGAACACATGTTGGTGCCAAACACTGTTTTGTCCTAAGGGAATTGCTTGAAGTAGTGACTCCGGCGCCTCTCCTTGGTCAACCACAATTGCAATTGGAGATGTGCAATACAGGCATGAGATCGTATAATCAACAAACCTCATGAAACATTCATAGCAATATCAACAGAATTGCGATTCAGAAGGAAATCATACCCAGGGCCATGAGCCGGCAATGGTGACCATGTCGGTGATGGCGGGCGGGAGGTTTAACAGGACCGAGAGGGTCCGCTTGGTCACAAGCCTCAGCACTTGCAGTGGCGCACCGTCCTTCGCCGCCACCTTCCCCTTATCCTCGTCTCTGCTTCAGACAGTCCACACGCGTGCCGGCGGCAGTTAACTCGTGTGACTACCTCATTTGGAGCCAGCTGTTCTCACCTCCTTGATCCAGAGAAAATAGATACTCACCGAGATCTTCATCAATAATTGCAGCGATGTAGTGCCCTCTTCGCCTCTGATCCTTGGCACGCACCTCAGCCACAATCAACGCAACTTCCTCCTAACCAATCCCCACCAGCTCCTACGTCCTTCTCAAGCTCCTACACTACCCACTGTAAGTTGTAACGCTTCTGGAACTGCATATATACAAGCACAATCACTCGACTGGCTGAGTTAAGTTGTTGAGTACTTGAATTATAGGACTAATGTACTTTGTAGACACTGCATCCAACTATCTACAATGCCCGAGCTAAATTACAAGATCATCTACCCAGATGGTGGAGCAACCGAGCAAGTGCTACCGCCATCCCACAGTCGCACTTGGCCAACACCGAGAGAGGATTTTGGGAGAAGCAAATACTCACCGAGGCATCACGGCGGTCGGGGACGGCTTCGGACGAATCGAACAGAATGATGGATCCATCCTCCTGTTCAACTCTTCGCCTCCACCCTTCTTCACGGCGACCTGGGTGGAAGAACCAGCGATCTAAGCAGATTCAGCGCCATGGTAACAATCGAGAAACATACAAGCGGGGGATGGCAGCCATGGCACGGCAAGCTCGGGCTGTGGAGGTCTCGAGATCAGGGAGTCCGCCGTCCCGGCATAGTCCGCCCTGGCGCTTGAGATCTCGGAGTCAAAGGGACACTCGTGGGCTGGAGGAAATTGTGGGAGGAGGCGGCGGCGCCCCGGGTTAGCGACGGAACAACGATGCGCTTTGCGGATACGTGAGCTATAATCACGAGACATGAGACGGTAAAGGGTTTCGCTGGGCCCGACCATATGCGTGCTGCGGCACACCATGTCTCCCATTGAACACGGGAAAGATTGGATTCGTTTCCGACAAATTGAATTAAGTCTCTGATTAAATTCCAGCATTGCGGTGTGTGGGAAAAAAATACGACGAAGGCTTGGGGGAGAGTTGGACGAAAGGTTTTTTTGGTGGCAGACTAAGGAACAAAACTTTTCTTTTAGATAAGAGAGATAAACACCTATGCGTAAAAGGAATACATTATGTACTTACTAGCTAAATGCCCGTGCGTTGCTACGGGGGCATAAAAATGTTAACAATAAATAGAAGATTATATTTTCTGAACCCCTATTCAAAGCTTTTTGGATTAAGGCAACATATCTAGATAGCACCAATTGCAGGTTCAGAAAACACGTGAAATGATGATATTTGGAACAAAACAATATCTTTATGTGAAACTGAACCTGATCACTCAAATAAAATTGAACTGTTCGCTGATATTTTAGTTAAGAATGAACCTGATACACGTCATTTAGGTTAGTGTTTCCTTTACTCCCTCACCTCCGAAACAGCATATTAACAGTACAAACTTGAAAACTTAAATCTATATAAACCTACGCATAAGGCTAATCAACCGACCTGTTTTGGCCTAATCATATCATGTTACCCATGTGTTCATCTAAACTATTAACTTTAAAATCTCGTGTGTTCATTTCAAATTACTCACCACAGTATAATTATTCAACAAGAAATAGTTGTGGGTTAAAGTTTGAACCCCTTGTACAGATCAGAAAATCGTTATAAGTCACTAACAACAATGAGTAACAACCTCCGTACCTGACAAATTTGAGGCCAAGCAATAATCACAAAATAAGACACAACAACCATTGCATGCAAATGCTAGAGTATACTTGTGCAAAGCCTTTGAACTGAACAACAAGAGGAGGTTTAAAATCTGAGGTACGTAAATGTCAAGTTTACATGAAAAGAAATTAAAGGTTCGGTTGATAGTATAATTGGATGTATCAAGAAATGAACAATTAATTTTGCACTGGGATCCCATAAAAAAAAAGAATTGCACTGGGATTGTTATGAAACGCTATAGTTTGTGCATCTTTTTCTTGGTAGATAACGCAACATTGTTGCTCCTGAAGATTCAGCTAAGCTGTGCACTGAACATTCAGTTGAAGGGAGAAAAACAGAACACACATCTATCCTCTCTCTCCATCGACTATATGCATGATTTTGCATTAGTAATAATATCACATCATTTTTAATCTTTAGATTAATAAAAGAAAGCAAAGCAACAAATAAATTTTGCTCTGATTTACTTCACTTGTAGTTCACTGTATGAAATTGTAATGAGGATCATTCACTAAGAAAAAATCCTAATATATGTGGTGCTATCTACTGCAAAAGTATCTTGAAATGACCATGTTGAACCAATCGATGCAAAGAGACAGTAGTTTCAAACTTATATTAAAGAGGTATTGTTCATAAAAGTGTTCCAAATAGCCACATGCAGTAGTATGTAGTAATAATCAATAGTTATAGTAGAAAAAACCTGTAATAAGCACTTCATAAACTTGCTGCATGCAAGTTAGCTATTAAGACATATCACAAGTGGCAGCTCACTGTAATAATATCAAGGATTGTTCGTGCTAAAATCTATTCTCCATCTCAAAATGACCTCCCACTGGCCACATCTCTATACCATACACGACAAACACCACAGATCCAATACTACTGATAAGTTGAGATGAAGTCGGCAAAAGTTCTATATAGCCTTTCGTATAGATTCAAAATCTACACCTTAAATTTCTGTTTCAAAAAAAGGTAATCTGACCAGTTGAAAGTTCAGGCAAATCAAGCTTCAGTTTTTGGCAACTTATAAGGAAGACATAGGAAATCAAAACTATTGAACTGTAAGATATTATTGGTAAACCTCGTCTGACATGAGCATCAGATTTGAACTGTCAAACAAGGGCATCTTGATTGTAAAAGCAGTTATGTGTTACTGTCAAATTTCATATTTGCAATAAATATTTCTAAAGCCAACATTTCTATATAAATTGAGATGAAGTCGGCAAAAGTTCTATATAGCCTTTCGTATAGATTCAAAATCTACACCTTAAATTTCTGTTTCAAAAAAAGGTAATCTGACCAGTTGAAAGTTCAGGCAAATCAAGCTTCAGTTTTTTGGCAACTTATAAGGAAGACATAGGAAATCAAAACTATTGAACTGTAAGATATTATTGGTAAACCTCGTCTGACATGAGCATCAGATTTGAACTGTCAAACAAGGGCATCTTGATTGTAAAATCAGTTATGTATTACTGTCAGATTTCATATTTGCAATAAATATTTCTAAAGCCAACATTTCATTCATCAAGTAGTAAACAAAATCTTGCTGTACGAAAGTTTTGCACATGTACATCATATCTCATGATTTTAGTCAAGAAAAGAGATGAACTGTACCAATTCTGCTACTAAGTGGACAAGCCAGAGGCCTTTCCTTCTTGCTGCAGCTTGCGTGCTGTGTAAAGGCTTGGGATTGATGTCTGAGAAGTGGTAGGGATGTAGCCTCTGGAAGCTCTGTAGCCTAGATCGACCACATCTCTCATACTTCTGCTCCGTCACTATCGTCATCGGATCTGCTGGGGCGATGAGAAAGCGTGCAGCGTGGAGGTGGGAGGTAGCTGCGGGGGAGTCGGTCGCCGGGACCCCGTTGCCCTGCTCGGCGGATTCGGCCGCGAACGGCGTCCTAGCCTCCGTCTTGTTGGAGGTCATCGCCACTGCATCCTGCGCTGCGACGGTGATAAGGGGTGGCCCAGGGTCGGGCAGTCGGGGTGGATCCCGTGAGTGGAAGAGGTAGCGTGCCGACGAGGTTCATGCTGGGAAGTTTGGGGAACCGGATCGCCATAGGTAGCTCCATCTTGAGCGCTTGGTCTCGTCGGCGGGTCTTGCTAGGTGACCATGTAGCGGGAGGCGACAAACAGCAAGGGCCGCCGTTTGGGATGGGGAGTTAGCGGCCGGCAGTTCTGTTCCTCATGTGGAAGAGGAAGGCGGCGCCACAGAGAGTTCAACCGTATGGCGGCGGTGACCAACAAACCCTAGACTACGTGCCTTCCGCCCATATGCGTGAAGAGGCAGCGACGTGCGAGCTGCGGGAGGGCCAGCATTTTTTTACTGGGCTTGGCCCATATGCGTGCGATCGCGGGGCGGAGAGCAGGCGGACGAGACGATGGCAGACTTTTCTGCCAAGTAAACGTACGTACGAACTGCAATATAATAGTAAAGACTAGAGTCTGTTGTACTTATAAGAGACAAAACCATTATAATTGCCCTAATGATATATCTTAGGCTCTTCCATTCAGTAGGTTGTAGGATCATTCTAGAATTTTTAGTTCTTACTCCCTCCGTTCTTGAAAGAGTGTACTTCCAACTTTGTTGGAGAGTCAAATATTTCAAACTTTGACCAAATTTATACAAAAATATATGAACTTTTACGAAACCAAATAGGTATATTATAAAAATATATTTTATCATAAATGTAGTGCTACTAATTTACTGACATAAATGTTTGTGTTTTTCTATGTAAACATGGTCAAACATATAAAAGTTTGACTCTCTAAGAAAGTTGAAAGTACACTATTTCAAGGACAGAGGGAGTATGGTGCCATCTTAGATTTTATTTAGGATATCGTGACAAAAGTTACATTGAGAAATTAAGTTACGTCTACAATAACAAAATACGTTTATAGTCTCTATTATGGTGTCATAATGAAAGGTCAAACAGAGGAGCGCAGTATGCTGCTGTAAGGCTGGGTTAAGAAATAGCAGCTCGCCTGGGAGAGCGGAGCGAGCACGTTCGCAAGTTGTTACGAGCACGTTCACAAGTTGACTTCGCTTCGCTCCTAGCTATCGTTTTCCAAAAAGAATGGTTCATGTCACAACTTAATTTTCATTGAGATGTGGTTCAGCAGAGCGCTATTTTTTAATTTATAGATTTTTTTTGGCATCAACGACTATTTGTCGTGAATTGATCATCTGCACGACCACATCTATTAATGTGTTGTGACAACTTGCAATAGATTTAGCAATCCAGAGCATATGCCTCTAGCATCTATTCCAGCTGGTGCTGATTGATACCCGATTCAGAAAACTAAGTGGTGTACGTGGATGGCACTCGGCTAAAAATAATAATTCTGGGGGTTATGGACAGCTCATTAATTATACTAGTGCCAGAGGTTAGCTAAACCCCGATAATTAAACCCCGATAATTAAGGTGGCATTCTTTAATAAGGGTGTACAATGGGTGACGTCAGCTTTCTCTTAGTGTTGACACTTAGGATATTTGTCCAGTTGGAGGAGAGAGAACGAATAAAGGGGAGACCGTCTTTCCTTAGCTAAGAGATGATCTATTACGAAATAAGAGAAGGCTAATTTCACCATTGTACCATTTGTCTTCCCTTACAAATACAATTTCCTACTAAAATATAATTAATTCTCATTAATTGGTTGGGATGACAATAAGAGATTATGCTTTGTAAAACTTATAATTTACTTTTTCTAAATGATTTGAATGACTAAGAGAAGGCGTGTCTTCTCTACCATTCTACATGCCCTAACATACCACTTCTAGAGGGTTATATCTTATTAGGGTTTCTTACTGCTGATGTGTGTTTAAGATACAATGTTTCCAGTGCATGGTATGTTAGCACTGCATCTCATCTCTAGCCACAATGCAGATGGTTAAATCTCTCATTACCCAATATTAATAAAACTAGAGTCTATTGTACTTATAAGACACAACCATTATAATTGCCCTAATGATATATCTTAGGCTCTTCCATTCAGTAAGTTGTATGATCATTCTAGAATTTTTAGTTCTTATGGTGCCATCTTAGATTTTATTTAGGGTATCGTGACAAAAGTTACATTGACAAAGTTACGTCTACGATAACAAAATTATTTTATAGTCTCTCATCTCATCTATTATGGTGTCATAATGAAAAGTCAAACAGTTGAGCCAGTGGACTTCGCCAATGAAGGTTTTATGTTCTCATCATGGTCCCACCCGTACATTATAGTGTCCCTCTTTATTACGGTGACAATAGCGAAGCTACGACCATGCTAGAAATATTTGTTTGTTATTACAACAAAACACTACCTGGCAAAGCGCAATTGGCAACGTAACACTAAGTGTTGTTTCTGTCACCATGATGAGAATGTAAAACACTTGTCCTTCCAATGCTAATTTGCACATTCTATATGGTCAGTCATCCAAATAGTTTCGAACATGTATCTGCCAAGCTCTGTTGCTAATATTTTTGGCCTTATTATGATCGCTATGGCTATGTCGAAATAACATGGTGTTAATGCTAAACAGTCTTCTCCTATGCAGGTTATTTTCTAGTGTGCTCACCTTTTTCGGGCGTGGTCTATTCTTCAGAAACCAGGACACCGCGCCCTGTTTGCAGAGGTGTGCTCGCTTACTCCGCATGGGTGGCGGCTTAGTCCACGTATTGGTCCACCATCGTCGTAGAGTTTTCACCATAGGGCTTTTACATAGTCACACATGACATGTATCTTTGTTTTATGAGGTATTCTTACTTTTTCTTCTTTCTTCTTGCTCTCTCTCTTAGCGGTTTGTGCGTAATTTTATGCAGTTTGTATCATCTTGATGTAACTGAAGAGTTTAATAAAAAGCGCATTTTGTCGGATAAATTAAAACACTTCTCCCTAAAAAAGACGCCGGAACAAGAAGTTGGTGAACCATTTTTCTTTGAAAATTCTGTGTTGTGCATATGAAGCTACTCAATTATAGCTCGCGAGTTGTGCTCAAGTCCTAAATAATTAGGCTGCTGATGTGGCATGGCTACCTGGTGGGTTACCTGCCCGTGTGAATCGTGGATGTATGTATCAGGTGGACAGCGGTATATGGAATATGGTGCACCGTTGGTCCTGACCGACGGTCACTGGGGGCGGCGTACGTAGTCAGTCATGGCAGGAGGAAAATCCGATTCCTCTCGTCCATGACCACGACCATCCTTCTTCCCCGTCTGCCATTGCTTTCCTTTGCCGGGATTGCCTAAATCCATCAAGGATGCGCAGCACAACCACAAGCCGTTTCCAGACTTGTTCGGGCATCGTTCGAATCCTTTTACAAGCTTATTTCGGCGCCTTAGAGTTTGACACCGCTACTGGGCTACTGGCTATACACTACTACTCATCATGCAACCTCGTACATATGTATGAACACGTCGGTAATTTTTTTTACTGTAACTACGGCGGGCAGAGCCAGCCTGAACTTTTTTTTTTAGACTAAAAGGGCCCCGCCCCAGGTTCCATTATTCATGCAACCACAGGTGTTACAGCGTATAAGTTTAGAGCGCTTGTTACAAGCCTTCCAACCAAGGCAATAAACGAGAAACGGAAAGCAGAGCGTAAACTTCGACAATCCAACAAAGTAAACGGCACAGCCGACATCAAGTTAAGCCTGAAAACACCAGAGCATAGAGCCAAAGGCGCTGACGATCAGGGCCTCATAGACTTCAACTTGCTGCCACCGCTGCACCATGGAGTCCTTCCGCCTGGGTCGAAGTACAAGCTCGCAGAAGAATCACCTCCAAGCAATCCGGAGGAGTTCCCCGCAAAGGTGGTTCAGCTTCAACAGATTCATATCCAGCAGTTGCGAGTGTTTGTCCAGCGCCAAGATCTTCCAGTTTTTGACCGTACAGTACACTCTTTGGAGGAGTACCTTGATACTTTGCCAGCTTAAGCCCTGAAAGCACATCTCATTTCTCAACACTAGTACAGAACAGGGCATTAGTACCGGTTGTATTGGGCCTTTAGTACCGGTTGTGCAACCGGTACTAAAAGGTCGGGACTAAAGGGGTAACCCTTTAGTACCGGTACCAAAATACAACCGGTACTAAAGGGTCTCCACGTGGGCGCACAGACGCGCGCGACCCTGAGGACCTTTAGTACCGGTTTTTAATAAAAACCGGTACTAAAGGTTCCTGCTATTTTTGCCCTCCCGCCTATTTTTTCAGGGGGGTTTAGGGTTTCGTTTTTTTCTTTTCGCTTATTTTTCGGTGGTTTAGGGTTTCTGTTTTTTTCCTTGTCGCTCATTTTTTCAGGGTTTCGGAGGAGATCACGTATAAAGTACTCACTACACATATGAAGTACTCATTACACATATAAGGTACTCTCGTTACATATAAAGTACTCATAATTACAATGGAGATCACCGCTAATAACTAGTACATGCATGGAGGGAGTCTATTGTTCGACATAGTGGAATTCACCGAATTCATCTAGGACATGCGTCAGAATGAATCCCGCCAATTCCTCCGCAATAGCTTTCACGCGGTTTTGTGGTAGGAGCTGGCTCCGCTTCCTTGACATCTTTAAAAGAAGGAGATCAAATCAGTTATGATCGGAACTAAACACAATTGATGGTAGCAAAATAAAAGTTGTGTATGATGTTTACGTACCTCTCGATTTCTTCGACTATTGACTCTCTCATTGACCCTCATGTGAATATACTCGCAAACGTAGTATCCACATAGTTCCGTCCCCTGTGGTTGTCGCAGACACCACTATACAAGAATATAATTTAATCAAATAATAATCAAGAGAACGATAATGGTATTAGAAAGATACGCAGACCTAGATACGTAGTAGTACTTACAGTGTTAGCCTTGAACTCCAGCTTCTGTGGCCATTCACCGCGTTCTTCCGCGATGAACCTTTTCCAAACCCTGCCCGGAAAAGAAAATGAATTGAGGAGTTATTACTTATACTTTTGATATCCGAAAATGAACGAAAGAGGACGATATAGTGCGATTGAAATTACCTCCTAAGCATTAGACGCACGCTTTTGTAATCATCTTGATCTTCCTCAATGAGTCCCAGACTTCAACTAGTCCTTCCTCGAGTCTAATGATTAGCAGAATGAAGTGGTACCTGCGCACATTTATATACGCAGGTATTCAGAACTCATCAATTACACTTAATATCGGGAAAGCAAAATAGAATGTGTACAAGACAGTAACACTCACCCGAAGTTGTAAGGAAGAAGTATTTCCTTTCTGGTACTTTGTCGCTTAAAACAAGTTAGCACAAGTTCCTCTGTGTCCTTGACATACCAAGGTTTTTCTACGCTCTCCACATTAACTTTATCCGGGTCAATGAACCCAATGTCCCAGATTCCTCCCATTCGGCATTCACGAATCTTCATTCTGCATAATAGCGTACAAAAGAATGTTGTGAGGATAATTACAAGCAATGAACGAGCTGAACTATAAATAATTAAATTACACGAATAAATAACTTACAGACAATAGAGGAGGATAGATTTGTCGAGGGCAAGTTGATTGTACATCTGAAAAAGTTCGGAGAACGCAACCTGCACACATATTCTCGGAACAAGTGTTGTTCCTTAACTCCCGCCATGAGATATGTCTTCCCTTCTTTTGCGGCGGTCATGTACCAGGTATGCAATTTATATAACTGTGTTGTTAGAGCACTCGGATTTTCGACCAGAGGCATCCCGAGTTCAAATTTATATTGAATTACTCTCCGCTATGGGGCACCTGTGTCGCCAATGACAACTTCTCCATGCTCGATTTCCCGAGCTTCAGAAGGCACAATGAGCGGGGCGATCGATTGTGCTTCTTGTTCTCCGAGCTGGGCAACTCCTTTCCCGCACGCTTTTTCTTCCTCCTCTTCTGTGAGGAAAGTACCTTGTCAATACCTCGCTCATAGTCTGAACGGGACGACGGTGGAGGGCAATACAGGTTGTCAACGGTGCGATCTTTTACCTCAGTTGGTATAGTCTTCAGAAGTTCCTTTATGGGGTCAAGTCTTGCCTCCAGTCTTTCCTTTTTTTTCTGTTCAAAAAAGGCTGCAGCCTGCCTTGTGTGCTCACTTGTAATTCCTCCAAAGTCATCTCGCCTGCTAACTTCTCAGGAGCCTTGACTTCCTTGGTTTTTTTTGCACGTTTCTTGACAGGGGACGACGCCGTGAACAGCTTCCGCTTTGTCAAACTACTAGTGGCCGCAGCAGTCGGCTGACGGGAGGGCGCGGGCGATGGACTCGCGGTGGGGTCCCAATCGTCGGGGGAGGAGGGTGGACAATTCTGTGGTGAATTTCTAACCGGAGGAGTCGGTGGCCTTGGCGCCGAGTCTGGAAACTTGATTAAATTCTTCTTCCATAGAACGATACCAAGTTCGACATCTCCTAGTGTCTTCTCTCCTTCAGGTCCGGGAATTTCAAGCTCTATTGAGTTCATTCCCGGCATAATTTTCTTGACCCCGACACGAGCAAATCCAGCTGGAATCACACCAAAATGGAAGGTTGCTCCAGGTTGATGTGGTAAAGCATAGCCAATCGCCACCGGACAAGTAATGTTCAACATTGGCGCATGTAACTCACAATTTGTCTTCTCCGTGATATCATCCACGGGGTAGTGAGCCGCCGACGGTTCAGCAACTGGAGGAGTCGGTGGCCTTGGCGCAGGATCATCCTGTAGCTGCGTGGAACCCACGCTGCTTTTCCGCTGAGATGGGCAGGCATCGCCTGCAGGATCTTCTACTCGCAGTTGAGATTCCCTTGTCTTGGTAATTGAGGCCAGTTGCTCCTGCACAACCTTCAACGAGCGTTCTAACGCAGTAACCCTGTCCGCCTCCTTCTTCTTACTTCTGCAATGTTTTCTGTAAGTTGCAGTGTCCTCCGGAAACCCTTCAAGAAAACCAACCCCGCCTCCTCTAGCTCGACATCGTCCCCAGTGTTCTTTATTCCCGAGGGCGAGTGTCAGCTCGTCGTCCTCTCTATCGGGAACATATTGTCCCAACTTGACTAGTTTATTGCGCTTTTATCTTTTTTACGACTCTTGTAATTCTTTTCCTCCATTTTCCCTTTGCAACAATCTTCCCTGTTTCCATGTCCAACACTGCCCCATGCGCGAACAACCATAACTTGGACCTGTCGGGCCAGTCATCTGTCTCTGGAGTGATCCCTTTTTGACGCAGCTCGTTTTCATAGGATTCCCACTTAGGCACGGCAGTCTTGTAGCCACCTGAGCCCAAACGATGGAAATATTTCTTCTTCTTAGCATTCAACTTATTTTGGGTCGATCGGGCCACAGCGACGCCCGATTTCCTATACGCCACAAATTCAGGCCAGTCATCTTTTATCTTCTCTAGACGTCCAGTGAATCTGGAGTTTCGTTCGCATATTTTCTCCACAAAGTTTTCTTCCAGTTGTTGAATTGCTCGGCCATCTTGCTAAGAGTCCACTCCTTGACTTTATTCTGCCTACTCGGTGGGAGATCTGCCGGTAGGCTGAAAGAACCCAATATCGACTCCCAAAGGGTATCTTTAATTCTTTGTCGAGAAATTTTGCGCCAATGTTTTTTTCTTCGGCTCATTCCATTCTGCAACGGTGATCGGGACCATGTCCCTTACAAGAACTCCGCATTGAGCTACATATTTAGTGCAGATTCCATCGGGTTTCTCCGGTTTGCCTTTATGCTAACTTCGTCGATCGACAACTTTGCACCATCCGGCAGCTTTAACCCTTTGGCCGGGCCTCGTTTAGGGATTGAGCTAGATGATCCAGAGGGCTGAAAGAAAAATGTTTCGTTAATAAGTGCGCATATAAATCAATTAATGCATCTAGCTAGTGATCAACAAGACTTAATATATACCTTGCCGGAGTCGTTTTTAGCTAGTGATCCGGGGTTTTCTTCGTCGTCGTCGTCGTCGTCTCTGAAGTTTTGTAACTCAAGTCCCTCACCGGAGTCGTTCAAACATTTCGCGCTGAAATCTTCGGCGTCTTCTTCGTCGGAATCTTCTCCGTCGGTATTGGGTCCGGCAGCGTTGTCAAATATTACTTGTTGCATTCGCTCTTCCTTCTCCATATCTCGGATGAAGGGGGGGACATCGGCGATGATGGGGGCGTCGTCCTCCATAGCTCAATGTCACTGCAAAATTTTCAAACTTAGCAAAATTCACATATTTACTAGAATAAAAAAATGACAATGCACATATTTACTTATTTACTAGAATAATTTCTAACTTAGCATTATATTTCTAACTTAGCAATATTTTTCTAACTTAGGAATATTTCTAACTTAGCAAAATTTCAAACTTTACAATGTTTCAAACTTTACAATGTTAAACTATATTTGAAACTTAGCAATATTTAAAATTTGCAATATTTGAAACTTTGCAATATTTCTAACTTTCAAAATTGCTAACTTTCAAAAATGCTAATTGAAACTTAGCAAGATTTGAAACTTTGCAATATTTGAAACTTGCAATAGTTGAAACTTAGCAACATTTTTTTATTTGAACAACAAATTTTCATACTCATTTTAAACAAGAATTTTCATACAAAAATTACAAAAGTACAAAGTACTAAATTACAAAAAATGCTATCTATATTTCAAATTTGCAAAAACAGTAGGAATCAAAGTTAGGAATATTTGCTACATTTTCAAATTTTCTAACTTTGCAAAAATATAACCGTGCTTTGCTAACTAAATTTCTAAATTTGTAAATGTAGCGTCAATATGGTGGATTTGCTAACTAACCTTGCTTTGCTACATTTTCAAATTTGCTAACTAACTAACCTCGCTTTGCTAACTAACCATGATTTAGAAAATTTGCTAACTAACCTTGCTTTGCTAACTAAAATATATTGCAAAAATATAAACAGTAATAACCTAAACAAAATGAAAAAATTGCTATGACTAACAAAATGAAAAAACAGTAATAAACTGTAATGAAAAAACAGTAATAACAAAATAAAAAAAAACTTACCGGAGATGGTGCGGTGGCGCGGCGGCCAGAGATGCGGTGGCGCGGCGCGATGCTGCGGTGGTGGCGCGCGGAGGTGGTGGAGGGCGCCGGAGCAGGGGCGCGCTGTTGAGGCCGGCGCAGAGGCACGCGACGGGCCGCCGGAGCAGGGGCGGCGGATGGCGGAGCAGGGGCACACCACCGTAGCAGGGGCACGTGCACGCGACGGGTCGCCGGAGCAGGGGCACACCACCGTAGCAGGGGCACGCGACGGCGGGGGGCGCGGCGGAGGCCGGAGCGTGGCCGAGCGCGGCGGAGGCCTTCGCCGGAGCACTTCGTCGAGGAGCGAGGCGTCGGCGCGGGGAGCAAATTTGGGGAATTTGGAGTGACCTTCGTCGATCCCCTGCACTTAACCGCATTCAAAACGCCTTTAGCACCGGTTGCAATTAGTACCGGTTGCTATCTGCAACCGGTGCTAAAGGCCTTTTTTTGGGCCGCTTAATTTCCCGCGGGAGAGAACCCTTTAGCACCGGTTGTAGATAGCAACCGGTACTAAAGGTATTTTTTTGGAATTTTTGTTTTCCTTATTCATTTTTCTGTTTTCTTTATTCTATTGATTTAATTGTCCAAATTTGACAAACTTTATATCAAATTTAAGCCCTGGACATGTAGAATCTTTTCCTACTGGTTATTTTCAAATTTGACTATGTTGAATGTATTCAAATTTCAAATGGATGATTTGAGTAAATTTGACATAGATTTAAATCCATATCATCAAAAAATGGATGATTTTTAGAACTAGTCCCGGTTATTTTCAAATTTCAAATGGATGATTTGACTAAATTTGACTATGTTGATTGGATTTTTAGAACTAAAGAATCACATGGATCGTGTGTTTCCTCCCAGCTCTCGAAGAAAACACACGATCCGCGTACTTGTTCCTGATTGGCTAGCTGGAGGGAGTCACTCGGAGAGGCGGGTTGTTTTTTTCGCGCCACCTTTTCCCGCACAATTTTTTCGCGCCACCGTTTCCCGCCCAATTATTTCCTGCCGGTTGTTGTATAAAATCCAGTCGAAGGTAGGCATGATACTCACTTGAGCGCAAGCATGGTGTGTATTGGTCCTTGCGAGAAGTGTGTGTCCGGGTTTCACATTTCCGCATCCGAGCATCTCGCAAGGCTTTCAAGCAATTTGAAGGTAGATGGTAGGGTAGTTCCAATTGAAGAAATTTTGCACACTGAGAGTCATCTCGCTTCACTCGGGGCGAAGCTATGCCGCGATGGGTTTCCGTATAGGACCCCGCTCCAAATTCGTGCAGAAATGCTCAGGCTTGCAGATAAGTTTGACAGGAAAGTTACGAATAGTCCGTTCTACCGAACTGAAGCTGACCGTGCTTCGTACGGTCGTTCATGTCTCTGGGTAGTTGACAGCGATGATGACGACAATTTCATGCCGTCGTCAAAGGAAAGGAGAGTTGAAGCACTGAGAAAAGGCAAGGAGAAGAAGGCTGAAGCATCGAGCAAGGGTAATGGCAAGAAGGCTGAATCTTCGTCCAAGGGCAAAGGCAAGAAGGCAGAATCTTCGTCAAAGGTCAAGGATGGGAGATAGGTAGATTCTTTGTTTTACTTGTGTTGTATCGTAATTTGCAGTTGTACCTTAATTTGTTCTATCTAGTATTTAGAACTAGTGTAGTATGACCAATCAGGAAGAAGCACACGGATCGTGTGCTTCCTTCCAGCGCTTGTGAGCCGTTGGATCAGGGGTGTGTTTCTTTTGAGGGCTTGTGAGCCGTTGGATTTTTAGAACTAGTCCCGGTTGGTAACACCAACCGGGACTAATGTAGTATGCCCAATCAGGAAGAAGCACACGGATCGTGTGCTTCCTTCCAGCGCTCGTGAGCCGTTGGATCAGCGGTGTGTTTCTTTCGAACGCTTCTGAGCCGTCGGATCAGCACTATCACGACCACTTCGTAACCCATGCGACCCTATATATAGCCACCTCCTCAGACAGGTTACTCACTCACACAAAACATTCCAACGTCACTCGGAGAGGCATCTTTGGGCAACCAGCGGCAAGACGTCTGTGATGACCTGCGACCGTTCCAAACGGTTGCAGATCATCACAGACGTCTTGCCGGACGGTTGTAGAACATCAGAGACGTCTTGCCGAACGGCACACAACTAGCGTCTACCCTCCCCACCGGATGGTTGCTTATATATAAGGAGGCTCCACACCGCCCATCGTCCCCTCCCCAATGTATTATGGTTTTCACCACATAAAGGTTTAATACATTATTACACATCACCAACAACATCCCTATCTAGTGTTCACTTTTTTCTTCGTGTGTGTCCCTTTCTTCTTCTTGCGCCGTAGCCATGGACAATCTTCATCATTTAACACGATGCTTGGGTCAGTTTTCACTTTGAAGGGCGGAATTTCATGAAACTTATTGTAATCTTCTGACATGTCTGTCTTGTCCTCCACTCCCACGATGTTTCTTTTCCCTGAAAGAACTATGTGGCGCTTTGGCTGATCGTATGATGTATCCGCTTGCTTATTTTTCTTTTTTTCGGTCTGGAAGACATGTCTTTCACATAGAAAACCTGAGCCACATCATTGGCTAGGACGAAAGGCTCGGTGTGGTACCCAAGATTGTTGAGATCCACTGTAGTCATTCCGTACCGCCGGTCTATCTCTACTCCGCCTGACAGGTTGACCCATTTGCACTGAAACAAAGGGATCTTAAAAGAAGGTCCGTAGTCAAGTTCCCATATCTGTTGTATGCAACCATAATATGTGTCCTTTGTCCCATCGTCGTTTGTTGCATCAAAGCGGACACCACTGTTTTGGTTACTGCTCTTTTTGTCTTGGGTTTCCGTGTAAAATGTATTCCCATTTATCTCGTACCCTTGGAAAGTCAATATGGTCGAAGATGGTGACTTGGCCAACAAGTATAGCTCATCTCCAACAATGGTGTTATTAATGAGATGTGTACGCAACCAACTGCCGAAAGTTTCCACGTGCTTTCCTTTAATCCAGAAGTTAGTCTCCTCCGGGTATTCGGAGCGTAAAATATCCATGTGTTTCACGATATACGGAGCCACCAATCTGGAATTTTGTAGAACTGTGTAGTGTGCTCGAGTGAAAGAATGCCCGTCCATACATGTTGTTGCTTTCTTTCCTAGCGTGCCTTTTCCACGCAGTCTCCCCTCATGGCGCGATTGAGGAACACCGATCGGCTTAAGATCAGGAATAAAGTCAACACAAAACTCAATGACCTCCTCTGTTCCATAGCCCTTGGACATGCTTCCTTCTGGCCTAGCACGGTTATGAACGTATTTCTTTAAGACTCCCATGAACCTCTCAAAGGGGAACATGTTGTGCAGAAATACAGGACCGAGAATGGAAATCTCTTCGACTAGGTGAACTATGAGGTGCGTCATAATATTGAAGAAGGACGGTGGAAACACCAACTCGAAGCTGACAAGACATTGGACCACATCCTTCTGTAAACTTGGTAGAGTTGCTGGATCGATTACCTTCTGAGAAATTGCATTGAGGAATGCACATAGCTTCACAATGGGTACTCGAACATTTTCCGGTAGAAGCCCCCTCAATGCAACCGGAAGTAATTGTGTCATAATCACGTGGCAGTCATGAGACTTCAGGTTTTGGAACTTTTTCTCTGCCATGTTTATTATTACCTTTATATTCGACGAGTAGCCAGACGGGACCTTGATACTGCTCAGGACTTGAAAAAAGATCACCTTCTCTTCTTTGGTAAGAGCGTAGCTGGCAGTACCTTCGTACTTCTCTGGATTCAGGTTGTCTCGTTCGTGCATACTTTGCTGGTCCTTCCGTGCATCCGATGTATCTAATTTCTTCTTCCCATACACGCCTAAGAATTTTAGCAGGTTCACGCAAAGATTTTTCGTCACGTGCATCACGTCGATGGCAGAGCGAACCTCTAGGATTTTCCAATAGGGTAAATCCCAAAATATCGAGCACTTCTTCCACATGGGTACGTGTCCATCAGCGTCTTTCGGAACATTTAGACTGCCAGCACCCTTTCCAAATATTACTTCCAAATCCTTGACCATGCCATATATAACATCACCATCAGGGCGTGTAGGCTTCGTTCGGTTATCTTCCTCACCTTTGAAATGGTTGCCTGCCTTTCTTACGGGATGCTTGTTTGGAAGAAATCGACGATGACCAAGGTACACATTCTTGTTACCTAAATATTTACTGTCAGTCTTATCTAAACAGTGCGTGCATGCATTGTATCCCTTGTTTGACTGTCCTGAAATGTTACTAAGAGCAGGCCAATCATTGATGGTTACAAACAGCAACGCTCGTAGGCCAAATTCCTCCTGTTTGTACTCATCCCACACACGTACGCCTCGTCAGACCACAACTGTAAAAGTTCATCAACTAATGGCCTCAGATACACATCAATGTCGTTGCCGGGTTGCTCGGGCCTTGGATAAGCACTGGCATCATAATATACTTTTGCTTCATGCACAACCAAGGAGGAAGGTTATAGATACATAGAGTCACGGGCCAGGTGCTATGACTGCTCCCCAAACGGATTCAAGCCATTTGTACTTAGACCAAACCTTAGGTTCCTTGCGTCAGCTGCAAAATCCTTGAACTCACTGTCGATGTTTCTCCACTGCGACCCATCTGCGGGGTGTCTCAGCATCTCGTCTTCCTTACGGTCTTCTTTGTGCCATCGCAACAACTTGGCATGCTCTTTGTTTCGGAACAAACGTTTCAACCGTGGTATTATAGGAGCATACCACATCACCTTCGCGGGAACCCTCTTCCTGGGGCTCGGCTCGCCCTCAACATCACCTGGGTCATCTCGCCCGATCTTATACCGCAATGCACCGCATATCGGGCATGCATCCAAATTCTCGTACTTCTCACCGCGGTAGAGGATGCAGTCATTGATGCATGCATGTATCTTCTCCACCTCTAATCCTAGAGGGCAGACAATCTTCTTTGCTTCGTATGTATTGTGCGGCAATTCATTATTCCTTGGAAGACTCTTCTTAAATATTTGTAGCAACTCCTGAAATGCCTTGTCAGATATTCCATTCTTTGCCTTCCACTGCAGCAATTCCAGGGTGGTACCCAGCTTTTTCTGGCCATCTTCACAATTTGGGTACAACAATTTTTTGTGATCCTCTAACATGCGCTCCAACTTTGACCACTCGTTTTCACTTCCGCACTTCATCTGTTCATCAAGAATGACCCGACGAAGATCATCATCATCGGACTCATCAACAATGACCTCGAGCTCAACTTCGTCTTCCCCCATTGTAGTATCGCCGTGTTCAGAGAACACAGGATAGTTGTCATCATCCTCTTCTTCAGGGTCTTCCATTATAACCCCTCTTTCTCCATGCTTGGTCCAACAAAAATAATTGGGCATGAAGCCTTCTCGCAACAAGTGGGAGTGTATGGTTCTTACACTCGGGTAATTCCTCGTATTCCGACATTTATCACATGGACAAATCATAAAACCATTCTTCAGCTTGTTTAACTTAACCACATCGAGAAAACGATGCATGCCATCAATGAACTCGGGACATCGTCGATCACCGTACATCCATTCTCGGCTCATCTGCATTACATAAATACATCAAAAACCATTACACCAGCTAAATAATGAATAGAGATACGTGACCAAATTAATTAATACAAGTTCATCACATTAAAACCAAAGTAGAGAAGTGCCCAAATGTGATACATAGTTCTCACGAAACATACATCAAACGAAACTAACATACACTATACATATAAAAAAACATAAGAAAATTATACAAGAAATAATTATGCATTTAAATCATATAACTAACATTTTTTAAAATAAAAGATAAAAAAAGAGGCTCACCGAGGTGGTGTCGGTGACGGAGCGGCGCGGGCGATCGACGGCGGTCAGGAAGGGGACGGGACGACACTATATAAAACCACAAATTATACTTTAATTTGAGCTCAAAATGCATATAAAACAAATGAAATCCCTAACTTAGGAATTTCATCAAACACCTTGCAAGCACCACCAAAATCAAACTTGCTAAACTTGCACGAAAATGAGCTAAACTTGAAATGCCGGAAGAGAAGATGAAGTTGCTAACCCTTATATATGTAGGTGCCACCAATCTTGGAAGTTGTTGGAGAAAATGGTGGTGAATTTGGAGCTTGGGAGAGCAAAGAGAGAGGAAAAATGGAGTGAGTTCGAGCTAAAAATTTGAGCTCGGGTGGAAGAAGGTTATAGTGGCCGGGACCTTTAGTACCGGTTTTTAATAGCAACCGGTACTAAAGGTCTAGGAGTGGGGCCACAGACCGCGGCCGCTTGTGCCGGCGGGGGCTCCACCCCTTTAGTACCGGTTTCTATTAAAAACCGGTACTAAAGGTCTGTCTTTAGTACCGGTTTCTATTAAAAACCGGTACTAAAGGTCCTCGCCGCGGTGCCACGAACGCAACCGGTGCTAGTGCCCTCCTTTAGTACCGGTTTTAGTACAACCGGTACTAAAGGTGGCGCACCAAAGCCTCCTTTTCTACTAGTGCAATTTCCAAATGCACCACAAAGTAGCAGATGAAAACATATTAATAACAGTATTCTTATTTTCACTAATCCACCATCTAGCAACTGATTCAAAAGAAGATCCAATAGAGACATCCAGACAGTTAGAGATAAACCCCCAGATTGTTTTAGCTACCACACAGTCAAAAAACAAGTGTTGGATAGTTTCCTCTTCAGAACACAATAGGCAAGTTTTATCTTCAACATGCCGGCGTTTATTAAGGTTATCCCTAGTCAGTAATTTATTGTTGGCCAGCAACCACAGAAAAATATGGATTCTAGGGGGAATATGAAGATTCCAAACCACAGGAGTATGGATGGGAATCACCCCCCGATTGTTAACAATACCATAAAAGGATTTAACAGAATACTGCCCGGAAGGGTGGAACATCCAAATGGGACTATCCTCCTCATTATTGAGTACTAAACCTTCCATCAGAGACAGCAACTCTAACCACCTATCATACAACCGAGTAGATAATGTTCGTCTAAAGGAGAATCTTAGAGTGGTGCCATCCCAGGCCTCTGCTACAGTATAGCACTGTTCGTTAACAATAACGTACAAGTCCCAATACAGTGTTGCAAGAGAGCAATGGCCCATCCAAATATCCTCCCAAAACATCACTTTTCTGCCATTACCCACATTCCACCGATATCCTATTTTTGCTGCAGAGGCAGCCCACACCACCCCTTTCCAAAAAGGGGAGCATTGGGTAGGATTCGCTCTTAGCATATTAGGGGACAAATCATATTTATAATCTACAATTTGCCTCCAGATTTTATTTTGATCCATGTGGTATCTTTTAATCCAAGAAGCAAGTAAACAAAGATTAAATTCCCTGAGATCATGAATTCCTAGCCCTCGAAATTCTTTCTTTTGGCAAATCATATCCCAATTCACAAGATGGTATTTTCGGGCATCTTCATTGTCATTCCAAAAGAAATGACTCATCTGGGAGTTAATAGCACTGATAGCCCATTTTGGAAATTTTTATTTCAACACTTGTGCAGTATCTTTACAAGTGAACAGAGATACATGAGAGGGAGACAGAAATACAAGGGGGTGGGAGAGGAAGATCATGGGGGGTCCGACAACGCACACCACGCCGGTAAATATCATGAGCACTACCAGGAAATCGTACTAATCTTTAGTGAAATTTGCATGGTCATGGAGTAGATCTTTTTACCATGCAATGCGATTCGATCATGCATGCAAGGTCATGATTACTTTTCCTTTTTTTCACGGTGAGGAAATCACGATTGAGATATCTCTGCCAGTGACACTTTAGAGCATGGTCGGCTTACGGCCACCCTCCTACATGGGCTTACACGTGACAAGGTGGGATGGCTCGAAAATCAGGCCACATCCAAATGGAACCCGGACCGACGGTGGTGGTTTGACTTGAAAGGCAAGGCGGAGCGCGTAATCGGCTCCAAGTAGGATACCGACCCGACTCAACTCGGGACCATAGCCCTGAGTCGGCCATGTATGGCTGGCTAGGAGCAGCCTAGAAGGGCAGAAGCAAATCGGTCCATTATGGCCATTGAGCAACCTTGTAATCGATCTAGCAATCAATACCACAAAGCATGACTAGGTATTACCTCATCTGAAGGGGCCGAACTTGTGTACCAATCTTGTCCCCGGGAATTTAAAGTCGCCTAGACCTCTCGTTAGCCACTTTATGATGGCTACTGCCGGGGAAAACCCCACGGTATATAGTAGCTTTTTAGCATGAATTTTTGATAGTGCATGCAAAATCATGATTAATTTTCATTTTTGCTTGAGAAAAACAAGATGGCGTTTTTTTATGTTGAGCGGTGAAAATCAAGAAAACTATTTTGATAGCAAATCTCTACTATATAATACGGCTTGAGGAGGTGTTGGTACGTCTTTTTTGATTTCCGATTTTGCCCTCCACTAATCGCACAAATTACCCACCGCTGCCACCGGTAAGTGGAAAAAACATTTCGGCCCCTGTCCGTCCCGACTGCCGAACGCCACAGACTCCCAGTCCCGACCCCTTCTTCCTCGTTCTTTGTTCTGCTGTAGGGCTGGCCTGCCGCCGGCCGCTGCTCACCAGTCACCACCACCGACGCGGCGACGCGGCCGCCGCCCGCCACCACAGACGCGGCCGCCGCCTGCTGCCACCCACCCATGGATCCCCGCCTCCCTCTATCCCCTGCCCCCTTGCTCCTAGCAGTTGCCTACTCCTCCCGTTAGATGCGCACGGCGTCGTGATCTGCTCGCTGCATGGTGGGCTGATGATTGATGCTTCTGCTGACCTCCTAATGTAGAGCAGCGCAACATCCATGCCCAGATCCCGACCCCGGCTCTGCTCGCCGCCGCCTCCAAGATCCCGAGCCCAGTTCAGCGAAGGGGCATAGAAAACGGCGCGCTCTAGCTCAGAGAAAGGCGCGGGAACACGGAAAAAGACGCCAGAGGCTGAGCGAGAGAAGGAAATTGCCGGAACCTGGAAGCGACGTGCTGCTCTGCTCATCAAGGCGTTGGTCTGCTCATCAATCTCAAGTAAGTATCCTGTATTTTTTCGTTCAGTTTTCCGCATGAACAGAATCAATTAATCAAGCTCCCATCTTCAGATTGCTTTGAAACTTGATCAACTTCCCTGTTTCTGCTGTATGTAATTTCTTGAACTTGATCAAGCATCCCGTTTTCCTATGGAGCAACAGTTGACATTCAGTTCAGTTTAGATTTTTGCATATGTCCTCCTGTTCGATTTGCACAATGCTTATTTGAACAATCGTTGAACACTCTTTTCTTCATAACTTAAAGCAGGTACAGGAACAAATTCCTTTACAATCTGTGTAGTTCAACTCAACAAGTTGCAACTACAGTTTCACAGAACAACTCGGCGGACGGCGGCCAGCATGCACAACGGTGGCGGCAACAGAGGATGAGTGTGGCAAACAGGAAGAGACCACTCCTGCTCCTCCGCTTGGAGGACGCGACCGGCATGCACCGGCAGAGGCGGCAGCGCAGAGGTCGAGCACGACGACCAAGGCCGAGATGGGCTTCTGGTCCTCCTTGCCGTGTTGAACTTCCAAGGTGCGCATGGCGGCGGCGCCGGCGCAGGGACAACACATGCAGCTCTACACCAATTGCCGTGTTGCAACTGTCCTTCATACTGATATACATCATCTGAATTTCTGGGTGTTGGTCTGAACCTCTTCACTGGAACAGAGAAGATGTGAACTAATCCTTCTGAAAAGGAGCACCTGAAGACATGCATTTTGAGGGCCTGAGAGCATCTTGATGAAAAAGAAATGATGAGTCCATGCCACCAGGTATAATTAAGATTTAAATATCTTGTGAAGTTTCATAACACGTCAATTCTTAGCAAGTTAGCATGAATACATTTTTATGAGATTTTGGAAATGTGAACATGTCCCATTTTATCTAGAAATGGTCAGACTGTAAATACAAATTCATGCTATTTCTAGAGAAATATTTACACATAAAAATACTAATGGACAAATGGAGATGTCAACTTGTAATTTGAGAGAGAATTCATGGTATCTCGGACCTAATGATTGTTATTTCTTGAAATATTTGGAAGGAAGAATATTTCTTATGTGTACATTTAGCCATTATATTTACTCATTGTTGTCACTACTGAACCCACATGAGAAGGGACCGAGATGAACACTGGTTACAAGTAAACAATTGATCTCCTTATATTTGCTCTCCCTTAAGTCACACCTCCTCCGACCTGGCAAAGTGATTGCCTCAGCGACATCAATCAAAAGTGCAAGTGCCGCAAATCGACACATTGGACAAAGTGTGGTGAGCGACATAAAGCCAGACTGCTATCACTAGCAGCAGCACCAGCAGGAAGTGCGTCATCATTTGAGGGACACCAAGGTCACATTGGAGATGGACGTGATATCCTCACCTTTCTACATTAATCCATTCAGCAGCGATCGCAGGTGGATGCGGGTAAAATGGCTATGGTTGTCGTTCTGGTAGAAGTTTAGGTGCAGAGCACAGGCTGAAACTTTTCCATTTTGTTTTTAGATTTTTGTGAGGAGCCAGGAACAAACGGCTCTCTTTTATACATATGAGAACACTTGATTATCTTTGTTCTGCTGTTTGGAGCTGCTGATGCTCCTGCTTGTTCTCAGAAATACCGTCAGAGGTGAAGCAACTCTGTTGTAGTGGATGAGCTTGTAAGTTGAATACTTTCTTTTGGTTTAGTTTTTGTTGAATCAGTGGTAGTTACAAATTAAAGGTATATATTTTGGTTTAGTTTTTGTTGTACTTTTACTAATTTGTGGTCTGAAAATTCTGCTCAAGTTAGTCCATATACTGTATGATGCAAAATCTGCTCGACGAAATTGAATTATGTGATATGTTTTTAAAACCTTGATCAATTTCTTATTGGTTTCATAATTCCAGCGAACTATTCTTATATCCAGGTTTGTTAAAGTATATGTCCCGTAGCAACGCACGGGCATTCAACTAGTCATGGTAGGAAATGAAGCCCAACGCACGTTCCCTAACCTGCTGCCTCCATGGACCATTAATCGGAGATATACAATATATCAGTGGCGGAACCAGCCCACTAATTCGCAAAGGAAGCCCAACGTACGCTCCTTATGTCGTCGCTTTGAATTTTTAGGGCTTCGTGCACCGCCGCAAATTGCCATGGCGTCGCACATGTCGCCTGAATTCCGCCGCAGCCGCCGCGCTCGCCGCTCTCCAGCAGCCACGGCCAGTGCGCCTGCACCGGGTGAACGCGCTGCTACGTTGTTGCCAAACGACCTCGTGTTTGACATCCTCTCCAGGTTATCGTTGAGGTCCGTGTGCCGGTTCCGCTGCGTGTCCATGGAGTGGAGCGCGCTCATCTCCGACCCAGCCTTCGCCGCCGCGCATAAATCCCGTCACGCCGAGCCGCTCATCCTCGTCAGTCACATCAAGGGAAAATCCGGTAGAGCCAACTTGAAGCTTGCGGACATGGACGGTATAACACAGTGAGAATAATAAAGGGCACCTATGGATCTCGGTTGATCACCACGAGCGTTGATTACCTTGTATGTGCCATAGATGATCATTGCGGTGGTGTTCACGTAATTGATCCAGCTTCTGGAAAGGTGCTCCTGGAATGTCGACACTTCGCCATCTACGGTTTTGGCCGTGCCGTTCCCTCAGGAGCCTACAAGGTGGTTTGTATCAAGAATACGATAAATATGATGCTTTGCGGGGTATCAACATTAGGAGAGGACAACGGATGGAGAATGTCGCCGTCGCCCCCTACCCATGTCCACTATACCGGAAGATCCCCGGTCGTTGTTAATGGTGTCATGTATTTCTCGATGACACGAGACATGTACAATATCACCTTACATCGGTTCGACCTCGAGAGCGAAGAGTGGAAGAAGACGATCAAAGGCCCCGTTGGCCACGAAGTGTCGAAGAGGACAAAAGGAATCCACGTAACTGAGCTCAACCGCACTCTGTGCATTGTCCAATCAGAGATAGACTTGATACACATGAAAGATAATGAACATGTCAACATTTGGCTATTAACGGATCCCGATAATGATATATGGATCAAGGTGTATACTATTCCGATGGCCGTGTCCACCTATGATTATACGCCTTTGAGGGTAACACATGATGGTGGCAAATTGATTTTCCATTGGAAAGAAGAAGGAGGAGCGGAACTTCGAGTCTACAATCCTGACACCAAGACATGCACGTCGCTATGGAAACCAGATAAAATCGCGGACACTATTTTTCTTTGCAACTTGAACTTGGACCGTTTTGTCTAAGGCAAGATTTAGTCCCCGTTGTAGTTAAAACCACTCATTTTGGAGTGTTTTTTCTTGGATAAATGCATTGGACAACACTCATGATTTACTTGATACTAGTTGAATGCCCGTGCGTTGCTACGGGTCTCTCAATTTTTTGTTGATACGTATGAAACCATCATATGAATGGAAAGAGATATAGCTAAATAATATTGCAAAAAAATAAAATTCTACTTTTCCAAAATTTATATTGACTAAAACCTATAACTTGAACCATATGCGTAGAAACAACAAATATCTTGTTAACTAAGATTCCACTTCACTTATACCATGGATATGCCTTCAAGTAGAAACTCCCATATACATTATCCCGCATTGAAGCTGGCATAACACTGTTACAAAGTAGAAACTTCCTGGACATCGGCCCGTTATGTTTCGCCTTAGTCATGTCACTTGGTCGGTCTATTGTTCTTCACGAATAGAGTCAGCTCCTCATGATTGCCTCCACGCTTGTCTTGTTGTGTCTCTCTATTTTTTTCGTTTTCATTTTTTCTCCACCAGAAATTAGTGCAAAAACAAATTCTACAGCGATGTCCCAATTAAGTGACTAAAACCTATATAAAGTTAAACTGTTTTTGAACTACATCCTTGAATGGTGTTGCCATATAATGCAAGAAGACACCGAAAGTCCATCATTCCATTTCCATGGGCTTCGCCTTTGATTATTTCTGGGGCCAAGTACTCATGAGTCCCAACGAATGACATTGATCGAGCCGATGTTGGCTCTGCAAAGGGCTAAGGAAAGTTAATGCCACTCTGTCGCAGCTCATACCTTGCCTTTCTAATATTTTTCTCGCTCCTCTGACCAAACAATTTGGGTATGAAACAAGCTGGCTAAATACAAGTTGAAGTAGGTTCCATGCAAGTAGGTTGTACACAGAAGGAACCACTTGCTCTTCTGGGTCAGAATCAAAAGTTGTTTTCTGTTTAGTTTAGGTGAGACTGCACACTCAAGGAAAGGTCAAAATCTGAAAGCATTATGTGTCCATCGCGCACCAAAACATTTTCTGGCTTCCAGGTCCCTGTTTAGTACTCCCAGCGTGTGTAGAGAGTCAATAGCTAGAAAAACTTCTGCAGCATAAAACCTGCAGTGATTGCAGTTGCCACTACGTATAAGATAAGCTATTGAACAGGAATTTTTTTGGCATTGATGGTTAATATGTTAAAGCAAAAGTTAATTGGAGCACATTAACCATGTTGCATAGTTTCAGTCTATGAAATGCACGCACCAATTATAGGTACATCCACAGCTGAGTACATTTGGACAAACATTACATAGAACATAATCCACAACCAATTTGTAACTTGCTATTTTAGACAGCAAAAATACAAGTTTTTACTACAAATAAGTTAAGCTGCATCTATATCTATGCTACACTGGATCACTATTCCTTACATCCATTGAGTTGTGTTTTCTTTTTCTGAATCATGCTAAGGCTTCAAGCTTTGGTCTCCGGTGTCGATACTTTGCTTCCAAGAATGTCGCATGCTGGGTGTGTGTGTTACCTGTAGAGAAGAAGATTTTAGTGCTTATGAACCTTAATGGAAACAAAATAATAGTGCATATATATATCTGGAATCTGAACTGAAGCTGAACATAGTAAGGTACAACGGTTCCTGTATTTGTTCAACAGATTGCTTAACATTACTTCAAGCTAGCTAGGAGGATGCCAGCACACAAGGAATGATGCCCATTACTTCCTATTTTTCACTTACTTGACAATGACTATATAATGGCGGGGACGTCACAGCAAGGCGTCCGGGCGGGCCAGTGGCGACTCGGCGAGGATAGAGTAATGCGGGCAGATTCCAACATATACAAAGAGCTGCAGTCATACAAAGTTCAAACTCAAATGATGTAATATCAATGAATTAAAGATGTGATTTCCCAAATATAGCACGGAAATAATCACTATTCTGCACACTTAGGATACATATTGCTATAATGGAAACATGAAGCTGAAAAGGAAGTAGATGTACGTTCAGTATTTAAGATAGAGAAGTTACCATCTCTCGAGTGAGACCAAACTATAGGACCCTGATAAGCACCTTTCCGAGCAGCAATATTCTTCTTCAGTTCAATTACCACCGGTATGTTCCAATTATATCTTTAGGTAAACGTAGAAAGATAAATAGGGCAGGCCTGTTTTAGCTGTTTCTAAAAGAAGCTCTGCTTGATTCTGCATGTACCGGTTGGAAAAACCGCTGTTTGGGTTCAACTGTCACTTAAACTATCTGGTGAGTATAATAGATCTCGATGTGATCTCTTGATAAGAAATACGCACAATATCTTATATTAGATTCACACCTACTCAGTTCTGCGTTCTACTGAAAGTGCGTATAGAGTTGTCCAGTAACCAAAAATTGATAATTCTATTGCTAATATTCTGGACCTGAACATCATCAACTCGGGAAAATTGTTATTCTCAGAGTCTGTACTTCCGGCTATGCTTCTTCATTGCTACTTATCTGCCAGTGGCTACTGGCTGCTCAAGCTTGAAGCCGATGGTCATCTTTTCTTCCATCTTTGTTCTAAAGCTATTTGGTTTCAGTTCTCACAGCGACTATGAACAAGAGCACTGTTACCCTTCAGAATTACATCTGTACTCTATTTCTTCACATCATCATTTCTTAGATTCATTGTTCCACTAATGTTTGCTTAGGTACATATCTTCTGTAGTATGTTTGGAAATCTCATAAGACCCCAGATTCATTAATAAAGACGCTCCTATTCATTCTGTAATTGATCTAGTTACTCTGCTCCTAGCACATGGATATCACTGCAACCTAGCTACCGCTGCTTATCTGGACCACCAGCTATCTCTTCGGAAGAAGATATGTACCTCTGAAGAAATCTTCTTGCAGGTTTCCCAGCCATGTAAATATTTCCTCTCTGCTTGATAGATCGAAACCCCCCTTCTATTTGCTCCTTAGATGCCCCGTACAAATCCTGTAAAACTTGCATTATCTTGTCAAAACCATGATCATATCTGCAGCCCACTCGCACTCGTGTGAATATACACCCTATACCTTCTTTCAGTATGACACTTCTGCAAATAGTCCAGTACGACTCTTCTGGTAATATCAAGTGCCAACATTATTACCAGATAAGCAGCCCATGAACGACTCTTCTAGTACGTCCTGTAGAGAATTACCTGTCAGAACGAAGACGTGGGCGGTGGCGCAGTCCATGACCTCTGACTGGTGTCGGTAGTCACCGTTCCCCTCCTTCCTGCGAAGGTGCCCTTGGTGGCGCCCACCTGAGCTCCATCTCCGCGGAGGGCGTCACGGAGAAGGATACGAAGCTTGGAGGTGTCGGGAGAGATGGAGTAGGCTAGGGATGGGAGCCGGTGCGGCAGCTCGCCGGCGTTGCTGGGTGGCGAAGGCTCCGGGCGGAGGCGTGGGCGGGCGTCGGTGGAGCTCCAGATCGAGATGGGGTCCGGGCGAGGAGGTCCCAGGTGCTGGCGGCGCTGGGCGGCGTCGCAGCATGGCGAGGAGGGCCCAGGTGCTGGCGGCGGCGGTGGTCTCGCGCGGCAGAGCCAGGCGGTGGTGGGGGGGCGGTGCGAGCGGTGGTGGTGCAAGGCGGCGGCGACATGCGCGAGAGTAGAGGCGACAGGGAAGAGAGGAGGAAATGAGGGCAGGGGCTGGCGGGCCGACGCGCTGGGCGGCGGTGGGCCCCACGCGATTAACCATGCCGATGGCAGAAAATTTTGGCAGAAAACGGAGGCTTTACTAACGTACGTCCAACTCCCATTTAATAGTAAATATTTCTAGAGTCGTTCTTTTGAGTCTGTATGGTCCTTCATACATTTTGTAAATTGTATATGCTCATATTCGGAGATAAGAAGAGTAGTTCGATTCTGTATTGGTAATTGGTTAATTAAGAGGCATAAACAGCCAACGAGAGTTTCGTTGGACACCTGCTTTCAGTTTACTTGTTTAATGTGTTTGGTTGTCATTACCATGTCGGAATTGCGGGTAAGAGCTAGGCGCTCTAGAATATACTAATAAGCTTACAATTGAAGGAATTATTCCCAAACACCTAGCTGAATGCATCTTTAGATTTGTTCTCCTTTTATAGTAGCTTATTAGGATGTCGTCAGGGATAGTGAAGGACAATATGACAGTGGAGGCGGCTTGAACGGTGATTAGATCTGGACGGTGTGCTTTTTGTCTATACGGTATGATAGTTTGACGCAGGGATAACGAGTGTGCTCGAGATCGACATGGAGTTGGTGCAGGTGTGTTCGTGGAATTTTCTTTATTACTGTAGCTTGTAAAGATATTCCTGCCAAGAACAATAATATACTAGTCATCAACTTCCTTTTTGTATGCCTTAAATACTACTCCATCAGTATCGAAATGTAAGATGTTTTAGCTCTTTTGGACCAATAATATACTAGTCGTCATGCGATTCCGATGCGTGTCCAATGGGTGGCGTGCCCTCGTCTATGATCCAGTTTTCGTCGCGATGCATAAGGATGTGTTCGGTTCTGGAACCGCGGGGGACGGAACGGAACCATTCCATTCCGAGGGCATGGAACGGTTCCGACCCGTGTTCGGTTCGGAAAAATTCGAGGAACGGAACGGTTCCGACCCCGTGTTCGGTTCGGAAAAATTCGAGGAATGGAACGGTTCCGACCCGTGTAATAATAATTATTTGTTCCTAATCTGAGTGAACAAGCAGCTAATTAATCAAGATTAGGAATAATTAATCAAGATTAGGAAATAATTAATCAAGATTAAGAATAATTAATCAAGATTAGGAAATAATTAATCAAGATTAGGAATAATTAATCAAGATTAGGAAATAATTAATCAAGATTAGCGATAATTAATCAAGATTAGCGATAATTAATTAAGTTTAGCAATAATTAATCAAGATTACTTTTTCCGTTAGCGAGCCGTTCCGCGCGGTCCGGCCGATTTGGCCGGATGACTTGGTTCCGCATATTTGAGGAATATGCCGTTCCTAGGAACTACTCGGTTCCGTTCCTCGGACCAAACCGAACACAGGAACTGGTCCTAGGGACGGAACCGACCCGTTCCGTTCCTCCTGATTCTGGAACCGAACGCACCCTAAATCTCTCCATGTCGAGCCGTTCGTCGTCGTGTGATCCGTCAACACAAATGCCAACGGAGGCGGCGACGTGCAGCTGATGGACATGCAATGTGGTAAGAGTGAGAAAGAGCATTCCTCGCTTCGGGTTGCTCTTGACAAGCCAAGACGCCCTTCTCTGCACAATCTAACATTATTCAACAATTGATGAGGCCACACTTGTGATCCACCCAGCCACCGGGAAGGTGCTTGCGGATACTCGTTGTGGGTTTTCATTTGGTCACATTGTCTTTGGATTCGGTCGTGCCACCACATCTGGTGTGTACAAGGTGCTCCGCCTAAGGAGCGGCTGGACAAAGGAATGTGATGTATTTACCCTCACTACGGGACTGGCAGGCTACGCCGACGGCCAAAAGCCGTCGGCAAAGGCCTATAGGCCGTCGGCGTAGCCTATGCCGATGGCAACCGTCGGCTAATCTCGGTCGGCGTAGGCCCGCGTAGGCATAGGTCAAAAAGCCGTCGGCATAGGAAAATGCCGTCGGCACAGGATACACCGAAGGCCAGGAGCGGGCCGTCGGCGAAAAAGCCATCGGCCTATAGGTTGGTGGGACCCACGACAACCATCTGATGAGGATCGACCTACGCCATCGGCAAAGCCGTCGGCATAGGCATGGACACGTGGCTGCATCTGGGGTTCCCTGGCGTGGCATCTGATGAACCTATGCGGCATAGACATGACCATTTGGTCACACATTCACCTATGCCGACGGCAACGGCAATGCCGTCGCATAGGATTGCCAGATTTTTTTTAAAAAAGCTCCTGCTGCTCGTTTTTGCAGCAAAAATAGCAGGAAAAATAGCAGAAAATATAGATAAATTAGAGGAGCATCACACATAGGATATCATCACAAAACATACAAGATCATCGTATGGATACAAAATGGTAGACCATAGTCTATACATCGAGCTACATGTCCTGAGCCCTACATCGGTGGCGGCGACGGGGTGTACCCCATATCTGCCGAGGTGAGAAAAGGCGATCGCCGGCTGGGCGCAGCAATAGAACCACCGGAAGAAGGCGAATCACCCGGCGAAGTACTAGCACGCGAAGCACCAGGAGAAGGACCCGTGGGATGTACCGGCGTGATGTCACGCGAACCCGGCGTAGCAGCACGCGAAGTACCAGCCTCGGGATCAAACGGCATGACCTCACGCGAATCTGGCGAGTCTGGCGTCTCCGAACCTCCCGCTCCCTACATGTTTGAGCAAGACTTAGCAACTTGCGAGGCGAAGGAAAATGGTAACCAGTGGTTTAGCAAAGAACTCACCGGGGTCGCTGAGTAGTAGGTGATAGCGAACTGGTCCCTCGATGGAAAGATTGGACACGGCCCCGGCTCAGGAGGCGCCACAGGAGTGTTTTCCGGCCGCTCTCCACTGGCAAAATATCTAACCAGCGCCTACAAGATAGTTTAGAGTCAGGCGTTGCCAAAATAGAGCTTCAAACTAGGGAAGTGGGATTTGTCATATTTTGTAGAAATAAAGGTTGAAACTTGCAGCGTTCATGAACTGTGTGTAGGAGAGGTGGGCCCGGTACTTCTCCTCCCACTCGCGATGGGCCTCCTGATACGCCGCATGAGCGGAAGCGTAGGCCGCCTCAAACTCCTACGATTTCGAAAATAAGGAATCTCGTCAACTTAGCCATGCAGGAACCAATATCGAAAGAGGATGAAAATGAGGAAAACTTACATCTGTGGAGGCGGATGGACGAGGCTTTGGACGACGCGGGATAAGGGGGGTGTCGGCAGGAAGGGTAGCTCGGAGACACGTGAAGCTCGAGGCAGGACTGACCACCTTCTCAAGAACGCGATTGCGACCATGCTTCCTTCCGTGCCCCGACAGGACAACCGCGTTCTCGTCGACCTCCTCTCTCACGGGGTTGTTATCCACCTCCGGGTGCAGCCGCTGGAACGTCCCGCAGTAGTTATCCAAGTCCTCCTTGCCCTTCCCGTAGTACCTGAAGGGGACGGTTATCCAAGTCCGAATGTGAAAAATATGAACTAATATGAAAATGGATACAGAAAATATCCAAGTACCTGGGCTGCGAAGGCTGAGGCTCCGTGAAATCAAGCTTCTTCTGCTTCATCTCCCGCCACGTTTCCAGTCAGTCATTGGCTCCCCGGTCTTGGCCTCCTGCATCGCGAAAAGAAATGTTATGCGTACCAAGTAGGAACATGACGGGAAAATAAATGCAAGTCATTCAATGTAGACGTATACCAGCTTTTCCTTGAAGCGGTGGTGGTTGAGGTTTCCCCCACTGTGTGTTCCCTCGGTGCCCCGGTTCGCCTTGTTCCGCTTGCTCAGGGCGTCGAACTCGGCGTCATCCCCGACCCACCTCGAAACCAACGCCTCCCATGCGTTTTCTTTGCCGTCGGCCCAGTCGGGCATAACCTGAAAATCCAAATCAAGAAGAGGAGATAATGCAATAGCAACTTAGCAGCAATATAGAATTTCATTGACATTTTACTTACCGACATATAATCCTCCTTCGTGATGTCCGAGGGAATCTCCGTCTTCTTGACCCTCTTACGCCTGTTCTCAGACAGGAACGCATTGGCGGTCGTAGTCTTTTGGTTGTAGAACTGCTGCCGTGTCAACCTCACACAATGAGCACGCAAAGTGGGAGCCGCATAGGGGAGATGCTCCTCCTCCACCCGATAAAACCGCTTCAACCATGCATAAAAATATTGTGAGAGTCATGAGTTAGCACGTGGGGTCATAAACTATGAAGGAAACTCGGAAAATATGGCTTACCCAAAACTTGGAGATCACGGCCTCAGCAGCTGTCGCAAAGGGCGGGCACGGGGCAGCCTCATAGTCCGCCCAAGTAGTGGCCAGCTTCGGCTCGCCGTCGGGGACCGTGTCGTACAAGCCCGGCCACTGTTTCCTAATCAGAGCTCCAAGCAAGCTCGCAGGATGGCGGGGAGGCTTAACTGGCCATGTCCAATTACTGCACAATAATCAAACATTAGTACATATGCCAAATTGTTATGACCAAAATGAAATTACAAAATTAGTACACTTACTCCTTTCGGTTAGGAATAATGATGGCTTTCCTTCCTCGTAGTAGGCCAGTCGGCCTCGTCTGGGACTCCCGCTTCACCACGACGCTTCGGCGGCTTCGGCGCCGCCTCCACCTCGCCCTCCACCTCCCCCTCGCCCTGTACCTCCGCCTCGTGCTCCACCTCGTCCTCCAACTGGATCTGGGAAGCCACAGAGCCAGAAGCGGAGGGCAACTCGGAAGCCACAGAGCCAGAAGCGGAGGGTGGACCTCATCCTCCAGCTCGTCCTCCAGCTCGTCCTCGTCCTCGTGCTCGTCCTCGTCCTCCTCGCGCATCGCCGGGCACGACGTAACGCAGATTGGGAATTGCTCCTCGGTCACTTCGACGCAACGTACCAAGCAAGGTCGCCGAGCTTTCCTTGCCTTGGCTCATATTGTTCAATCACCTGCATTGAAAAAGAGAAAACAAGTAAGCAAAAAGACATAATAAAATGTAGACAGTAAGCGTAAATAAGCATGTTGAAAATAAATACTAAATAAAAAGACATAAAAAAATGTAGACACTAAGCATAAATAAGCATGTTGGAGGCATAATAAAATGTAGACACTAATGCAATTAAGAGGCATGTTGGAAAATAAATACTAAAGCATAAAGACATAAAAGACCGTCACCTCGATTCATCACTCTCAGAATTAGATTGGTTCTCACTGTCACTATCACTATCACGTGAGTAGTAGGTTGGAGGCTCCTCGCACGGTGGAGGCTCCTCATCGTTTTCATCGGCCGCTTGTAACTTCAAGAGCATATCTATTTCTTTCAGATCCACCACTGGCTCACCACGAGTGTATGCATCGTTCTTGAGGTCCTCAAGACCACCCGGTTGTAAGGCAAAGTCCCGAAGTCCTCTTGCTCTTGATAGAAAATTCCCTCGTATGTTTTAGGGTCAATGTTGTTGTAATCATCGGCGGAGGGCATGGGTAGCTTACCATGTGGCGATACCCGGAACACGACTTCCCAGCCCTTGAGGTTCTGTTTCTGGCATGGGTAGGGCAAATAATAAACTTGCTTGGCTTGGTGAGCCACAATATAGACATCGGCTCCGCTATAGGTGGTTGAAGGCCTAACTTCAACTAACCCAATGGTAGGGTCACTTTTCTGTCCAATGAGTGGGTCGAACCAGTGGCACTTGAACACAACGAGCTTGAGTTCTACGTTCGTAGCATTGAACGTCAGCTCGTATACCTTCTCTAACCTTCCGTAGTAATCTACGTAATCGGCTCCATCGACTCCTCTGGATCCTTTGGTGAAGACCCCGGTATTTATAGTTTTTGCGTTTGGCCGACTCTTCTGGTGATCCTCTGTATGGAAGCGGTACCCATTCACATCATACTTCTCATACTTCACGACGGTGCGGTTAAAACCTTGAGAAACACATCTCAATTCATCCGTCATCTCAACGTTGGGATCCGCTCCCTACGAGTAGAGTTCAAATTGTTTTGTGCATTAGTTACGCGTAATAAGAGGGACAAGTCACAGATTGCAAGGTAAGAGGGACAGGTTAGAAATTACTTTATCCCTGAACCAAGACACAAGTTTTTTTCCTCCGGGAGCACCATCTTTCAAAAGAGTGTCCAGCTCCGCGGCAGAGGGATCCTCCATTCCCCACCACTGTTCATGCTTGAATTGGCTAAAAGGAGAAAATACGTATTAGACCGAAACCGAGTTACAAGTTGCAAATTAATTTGTTCACCATTTTACCTGATGAAACCGCCTACTTCCGTCATGTTCATAAGCACATAGAGCATTATGGAATCCTTCTCTTCCTTGGTCAAGGTAACTTTTACACCGGCACCGGCCTTGCCACCGGGGCATTGGAAGAGGAGGAGCTTGGGGTCATGCTTGGGCTCGTCGACATTGTACCGAGAGACCGGGTTATGCATAGTGGGAACATCATCGGGATAGTACGTTGTCATGGCGTCTGTCATCTCCCGAAGTATTGTTGCCTCAGCTATGCATGCTTCAATCTTGTTTTTGTTTCCAGTTAAGTTTCGAATATACTTGAACTCTCTCTCAATACAAAACTGCCAACGAAACTGCACCGGTCCACCCAAGAGTGCCTCGTTCGCGAGATGCACAACGAGATGTGCCATCGGAACAAAGAAGCCTGGCGGAAAGATCATCTCTAACTTGCATAGCAACTCCGGCACAAGATCATGCAGCTTCTGAATAACCAGGGGACATATCTGCTTCGCACAGAGCGTGCGGAAGAAATGGCTCAACTCCGCAAGCACTCGCCAGACACCATCGGGGAGATACCCTCGAACCATCACCGGCATCAACCTCTCAATCCATATATGATAGTCGTGACTCTTGAGCCCAGTGACTTTTCCCGTTTCAAGATTGACTCCATTACTTATATTGGAACAATAACCATCAGGGAACATCACGACGTGTTTGAGCCACAGGAATGACTCCTTCTTTTGGATCCTATCAAGGCAGTAGTCGGCATTCGGCTTCCACCAATTTTTTTGACGGCCCTGAGGAGCCTGCATGTGTAATCTCTCCCTATCACAGAGGTTCTTAACATCGACTCTAGCCTTGACATTATCCTTTGACTTCCCAGGAATGTTCAGGATTGTGCGAAAGAGCATCTCCGACATTCTTTTCGGTGTGCATCACATCAATGTTATGGGGAAGTTCGAGATCCTTGTAATACTCTAGCTGCGTTAAGCCTGCCACGTGATCTAGACCAAAATAAACCTATGCAACAAGAGAGGCGAAAGGTTTATACCCTCGAAGCGTGATCGATGGCCGGAGAAGGTCGAGGACGTGCTCCGGAAGCAGGGCGACGAAACAGGGGCACCGAGCCGGCCCCTCCTCCGCTGGAGAGAGAAGCCCCGCAACGACGCGCGGGACCGACGGTGATGGCTGGCGGGAAGCTACGTCATCTGAAAAAGCACAAACAATCGACATATATAAGCAAAAATCCCTCCATTTTACCTAATAATCATCTCTAACCCTTAAAACTATCACACTAACACTACCACACCCTAACACACTAACACACTAACACTACCACACCCTAACACACTAACACCCTAACACACTAACACACTAACACTACCACTAACACACTAACACTGCCACATTGCAAAAAAAAATACTGCACTAACCCTACAACAACTAACACACTAACACTACCACACCCTAACACACTAACACCCTAACACACTAACACACTAACACTACACATTGCAAAAAAATACTAACACACTAACACTAACAACTAACACACTAACACCCTACACAGTACCACAACTAACACACTAACACTAACAACTAACACACTAACACCCTATACAGTACCACATTGCAAAAAAAAAAAGCACTAGCTAACCTAGCTTGGAGGAGCTTCCGTGGTGGAGATGCGGTGGAGGAGCGGCCGGAGGAGCTCGGCGGTGGCGGCGGACGGGGTGGGTGGGGTGGGGTGGGGCCGGCGGTGGAGATGCGCGGCGGCGGCGGGCGGGGGTGGGGATGCGCGGCGGCGGCGGCGGGGTGGGGATGCGCGGCGATGGGGGCCGGCGGTGGAGATGCGCAGCGGCGGCGGCCGGCGGTGGAGATGCGCGGCGACGGGGTCGGGGCTAGCCCGGGGATGGGCAGCGCGGCGGCGGAGGCGCGACCGGAGCGGAGGAGCGACGGGCGGGTGGGGATTTTGGGCGTTTTGGCCCGCACGCGCGCGGGCCTAAACATTTTAACGCCCACGGCCTATGCCGACGGCTTTGCCGTCGGCCTAGGCTTTTCCTTTTTTTTACAGTTTTTTACAGTTATTTTTTCTATTGTTTTTCTATTTAATTAACACTATTATTTCTATTTTATTAACACTATTATTTCTATTTTATTAACAGTATTATTTCTATTTTATTAACACTATTATTTGCTATTTTATTAACACTATTATTTGCTATTTTATTAACACTATTATTTCTATTTTATTAACACTATTATTAGCTATTTTATTAACACTATTATTTGCTATTTTATTAACACTATTATTTGCTATTTTATTAACACTATTATTTGCTATTTTATTAACACTATTATTTCTATTTTATTAACACTATTATTTCTATTTTATTAACACTATTATTTGCTATTTTATTAACACTATTATTTCTATTTTATTAACACTATTATTTCTATTTTATTAACAGTATTATTTCTATTTTATTAACACTATTATTTGCTATTTTATTAACACTATTATTTGCTATTTTATTAACACTATTATTTGCTATTTTGTTAACACTATTATTTGCTATTTTATTAACACTATTATTTGCTATTTTATTAACATCAAAGTCTGCCCCAAATCGACACAAGATTCCATCCGGTTCGACCGAAAGGGGAGTTTTCACCTCTAAGTGCAGGAACTCACTAGAGAGAAGGTGAAGCCGGTGATGTCGGTCACACCTAGGAGTAGGTTCTTGCACATTTACAACACACAACACACTTGTATACATATGGTATGGCACAACCTAGGTTTGGGTGGGGTTCCGACGCTCCGGGGCCCCGCTTCGGCGAAACCCTGAATCCGCTGGAAAAACCCTAACGTTTCCGTCTACCCCTATAGACGTGCGTCGAAAGGGGGTAGCCCAGTGGACTTTTTTGCTTGGTTGTGTTAGGTTAGTCCATAGGAACATGGGAAACCAAAGTCTACCCCAAATCGACACAAGATTCCATCCGGTTCGTCCGAAAGGGGAGTTTTCACCTCTAAGTGCAGAAACTCACTAGAGAGAAAGTGAAGCCGGTGACGTCGGTCACACCTAGGAGTAGATTCTTGCACATTTACAACACACAACACACTTGTACACACGTGGTATGGAACAACCTAGGTTTGGGTGGGGTTCCGACGCTCCGGGGCCCCGCTTCGGCGAAACCCTGAATCCGCTGGAAAAACCCTAACGTTTCCGTCTACCCCATAGACGTGCGTCGAAAGGGAGTAGCCCAGTGGACTTTTTTGCTTGGTTGTGTTAGGTTAGGCCATAGGAACATGGGAAACCAAAGTCTACCCCAAATCGACACAAGATTCCATCCGGTTCGTCCGAAAGGGGAGTTTTCACCTCTAAGTGCAGAAACTCACTAGAGAGAAAGTGAAGCCGGTGATGTCGGTCACACCTACGAGTAGATTCTTGCACATTTAGAACACACAACACACTTGTATACATATGGTATGGAACAACCTAGGTTTGGGTGGGGTTCCGACGCTCCGGGCCCCGCTTCGGCGAAACCCTGAATCCGCTGGAAAAACCCTAACGTTTCCGTCTACCCCCATAGACGTGCGTCGAAAGGGGGTAGCCCAGTGGACTTTTTTGCTTGGTTGTGTTAGGTTAGGCCATAGGAACATGGGGAACCAAAGTCTGCCCCAAATCGACACAAGATTCCAGTGCATGTAGTATGCCCAATCAGGAAGAAGCACACGGATCGTGTGTTTCCTTCGAGCGCTTGTGAGCCATTGGATCAGCGGTGTGTTTCTTTCGAGCGCTTGTGAGCCGTTGGATCAGCGGTGTGTGTTTTTTTTCAGGGCTTGTGAGCTATAGTATGACCAATCAGGGAGAAGCACACGGATCGTGTGTTTCCTCCCAGCGCTTCTGAACCGTTGGATCAGCGGTGTGTTTCTTTCGCTTGATCCAATGGCTCCCAAGCGCACGAAGGAAACACACGATCCGTGTGCTTGTTCCTGATTGGCTAGCTGGAGGGTGTCACTAGAAATGGCTTGTGAGCTGTAGTATGCCCAATCAGGAAGAAGCACACGGATCGTGTGTTTCCTCCCAGCGCTTTTGAGCCGTTGGATCAGCGGTGTGTTTCTTTCGCTTGATCCAATGGCTCCCAAGCTCTCGAAGGAAACACACGATCCGCGTACTTGTTCCTGATTGGCTAGCTGGAGGGAGTCACTCGGAGAGGCGGGTCTATATATAGCCCACCTCCTCAGACAGGTTACTCACTCACACAAAACATTCCGGCGTCACTCGGAGAGGCATCTTTGGGCAACCAGCGGCAAGACGTCTCTGATGACCTGTGACCGTTCCAAACGGTTGCAGATCATCAGGGATGTCTTGCCGTACGGTTGTAGAACATCAGAGACATCTTGCCGAACGGTTGTAATCATCAGAGTTGTCTTGCCGGATCAAAGTGACCCTCAAACACAAAACATTCGGGTTCCCTAGCTACGTCCTACAGTGAACGCAACGGCATTCGACCGTGAATCACTGTAGGGCTGTAGCTAGGGGAAACCGTGTGTTTTGTTTCCCAGGTTACTCACTCATATATTCTACCTTGTGCTAAAACACAAGACATTCGGGTTCCCTGCATACATCCCCACGGTGCATTTGATATGCAGGCACTCTCTAGCCACCGTGGGGCTGTATGCAGGGGAAACCGTGTGTTTTGTTCTATCTACAAAATCCTTCAGTTCGTCGACCGAATACAAAGCATCCGGATTCCCGTCATATAGCCCGACGGTGCATTTGATATGCAGGCACTCACGAGCCACCGTCGGGCTGTATGATGGGAAACCGTGTGTTTTGTTCTATCTACAAAATCCTTCAGTTCATCGACCGAATACAAAGCATCCGGATTCCCGTCATATAGCCCGACGGTGCATTTGATATGCAGGCACTCACGAGCCACCGTCGGGCTGTATGATGGGAAACCGTGTGTTTTGTTCTATCTACAAAATCCTTCAGTTCGTCGACCGAATACAAAGCATCCGGATTCCCGTCATATAGTCCAACGGTGGCACCGTTGGGCTGTATGACGGGAAACCGTGTGTTTTGTTCTATCTACAAATCCTTCAGTTCATCCCGACGGACCGTCAGTGTTCATGCTTGGTGGAGCCATTCAGTGATATCTTCGGGACATATTCGTATTTAGGATGTATGAGACATATCCGTATTTCTATTTGTACGTGAGACATATTCATATTTATGTTTGTATGACACATATTATCTACGTACGAGACATATTCATATTTATGCAAAATTCACGTCATCATTTTATGTGGGTGGAGACCGCTACTCGGTGTAGCAAAATACATAAAAATGAATAAAAACATATTAAAACTGTTAAATTTAATTATAGGTAGAAATAAATGAATAAAATTTAAGATTATAAAAAAACATGGACCTTTTGCCGACGGCAAGGCCGTCGGCATAGCTTGGAGCATAAAATGAAGAGTGGAAAATTAAAATTAAAAATAATTTTACTTTCGCCGACGGCATTGCCGTCGGCTTAGGTGAGGCTGCTTTTTCTCTGTCTGGATTTGCCGACGGTGAAAGAATAGCCGACAGTAGCCGTCGGCGTAGGTTGGCTATGCCGACGACATTTTCTATGCCGACGGTTGTGGCTGTCGGCTGGCCTCCACGGGCTCTATGCCGACGGCCCCGACTAAAAGCCGTCGGCAAAGGGCTTGGCCGTCGGCATAGATCGGCTGTGCCGTAGTGCCTAGGAGATGACAACAGATGGAGGCGGTCAGAGATGCCTCCAGCCAATGTCTCAAGGTCCCCTGTGGCTGTGAAAGGAGTTATATACTTCGCGATGGCACAACCTGACGATACCTTATTAGTTCCGTTCGACCTTGAGATAGAAAAATGGAAGGAGGTGATCAAAAGCCCATATGAGCCGGCGGGGAGGAGAATAGGAGTGAACTGCATTGCCGAGTTGAACGACAAATTGTGCATGGTTCAATCAAATCTGGATTGTCCGTGCACTGATATATGGATCTTAACACGTATGGATATATGGATCAAGGCGTGCACGGTCAGAGACACCCTGGCCAACCATCCGTGTGCGCCTCTGAGAGTAACACTTGATGGTGATAAACTTATTTTCCAGTGTTTCCTTAAAGGATAAGGATTAGTTATTCGAGTCTATGATCCCCACACCAAGACATGTACGTCACTTTGGAAACTAGACGCATTCGTGGAATGCATTGTAGGCCTTTGCACTTTTAAGCTGTGACCACTTTGTTTCAACCAAGATTTAGTATCTGTCGTAGCCCGAGTCTGCTCTACTCTGATGTGTTGTTCAATCCTAGATAATTTCTTGTATTATTCATCAACACATATATTACTTGTTCAGCACAAATGTTAAGCTGGGCTCGTTGTTCAAAGTATTTATGAGCTTTTACAGATTATTGTTCCATACATTGTGTTTACTTATTTAGAGTTGTTGTCCAATTGTGTACCGGAGCTCGTTGTGTTTACTTATCTAGACCTCTTTAAGTATACGGAATGAATGCATTTTACAATCTACACCCAGGAGGTAGGGAATAACAGTAGCATGTACAAATGGTTTCTGGGCAGCTTAACTAAAAAAAAAATGAGCTAGGCCTAGGAGGAACTAGGGACCAGATTTTTAATAGTAGGTGGTGAGGCTCAAACCCTGTCTGGCTAGCTCAACAACTCATGCGCTAGCCAGGAAGACTCAGGGACTTTAACTAGAAAAGCAAGCAGAAGGAATAGAAGTATCTTGCGTGATGGTGTGCCAATTAGATGGTGTAGTAAAACGATCAAGCTTGGGAATTGGCGCCTTGGCGGCTTCCAAAATATACCGTGCATATATAAGGTTCTAAGAAGAGTTTGTGACCAACTATTACACTATTAGTCTACTGGTTTCTTGGTAGTCTGATGTCCGAATGACGAGCACACTGGTGTTCGCGATCCACATGACGGTCTCCGCAGGTGTTCCTCCAATGATCTTCAATACTGTAGGCCTGTAGCTTGTGAAGATATTTCTACCAAAAACACTAATATACTAGTAGCAATCTTTTTTGTTTGGCCATGGGCAGAGCTTCCTTCGATCAAATTCCTCAACGTGAACGAGTTTGTCTCACAAAGTTTCAACGGTTGTGAAAAACAATATGGGCTAGCATCGTAATTCGGAAGCCCAACATAGACGTTCGTATTTCATGCCGCCTCTTAGTCGAATACGGGGGTACGGATTTGCAAAGAGTATATCGCAAGAAACTTCTCAGCGAATACGTGTGAAACCCTAGTCCTCTTGCGCCGTCTCCACCGTACCAGGCTGCCGCACATCCTCCACATGGCGCCGTCGCCCAAGCACCGGTCTCCTAAACGCCGCAGTCTTCTTAGCCCTCATGAGGCCACGACAAGCTGCATGCCTCCACCGGAGGAAGGCACCACAGCGGCCGTTGGCACTTTGCCATACGATCTCATCTTCGACGTCCTTTCCAGGGTGCCGTTGAGGTCAGCTTGCCGGTTCCGGTGCGTGTCTAGAGGGTGGCGTGCCCTCATCTCCGATCCGGCTTTCTTGGCCGCACATAAATCTCTCCACGCCGAGCCTGTCATCGTCGTTAGCTCCGGGGATCCTTACAGAAGCCGCGACCTTCGGATGATGGACATGGACGGCAATGTCGTGATGGTGTTGAAGAGCGTTCCCGGCTTCGGGGTGCTCTCCACGAGCCAGGACAGCCTCATCTGCACTACGGACTATTCTTTTGATGATCAGAATGCATGTGTGATCGACCCGGCGGCCCGGAAGGTGCTTGCGAACGTTCACGGCGAGCTTCCATACAGCCTGGCCATCCTCTTTGGGTTCGGTTGTGCCATCACGTCTGGTGTGCACAAGGTGGTCCGCCTGAGTATCGACCGGACATGGCGATGCGAGGTATTCACTTTGGGAGCCTGCACGGAATGGAGGCGTTCAGAGATGCCCCGAGCCCCTGTCTCGGAAATCAGGTCGTCCCTCACTGTCAATGGCGTTGTGTACTTCTTGGTGGCACAAACACAAAGGGATGCCACCTTACTTCCCTTTGACCTCAACACTGAAACATGGAGGAAGACCATTAAAGGCCCACGGAAAGTGGGGAAGAAAACAGTAGTGATGATCTCCATAGCCGAGCTCAACGGTGCATTGTGCATGGTTCAGTCGAAGGTGCGCAATCATCAGTACACTAATACTATATGGCTCTTAACAAGTCAGGATAAATGGATCAAGGCGTACACGATCCCAACACATCTCGCCACATATACGTGTACGCCTTTGAGTGTAACACCTGACGGTTGTAAACTGATCTTCCATTCTATCCTTGAGGGGGAAGGACTGGTAGTTCGAGTTTATGATCGCCACACCGAGACACATGTATGTCACGCACAGCGTGTCACACGAGGATGCGACGTCGGAGACGCCTACGGGAAATACGCCTTCGGTTGATGGTGACGAATGAAACTTGGGTCGCGACCTGCGTGTCGCTGTAGAGTAGCGATTGCCAGCTGCGTCTGGCGAGGTGGGGATAAAAGGAGAGTGGTTGGCTCTGTCTTGGTTAGGAAGTATTAAGACGCAACTCTATTTCCCTGTCTTCTTCGTCTCTTCCTCCCCAAACTATTCTTGTATCGGATCCGAATTGATGAACTAGAGTATCCGAGGTTTGGTGAATCCAATTCATACACCGAGGTACATAACGGTTGGTATCAGATGCTTTGTTGCGGTCTGGCGCGCTTCTCAAATCTCTAGATCGTGCTCGTAATTCGACTGGGAGGGTAGCTGATTGCTCTCGAGCGATTCGGCACAAAATCCTAACCAGCCTTGGCTGATTCAGAGGAGATAGCCGCGACGGCACCGTCCAAGCCCAGTGCGCAAGTCCGTCACACGATGGCCGCGATGGAGGCGATGGAGGCCCGATTGCTGGAGAAATTGGGGAAATTAGATGGGATCGCTGACCGCGTGTCCGATCTCTCGGCTAAGATCGATTCGCAGTCGGAGAGACTCGATCAGATGCAAGTAAAGGTGGATTTGTCTATGGAGAAGCTGGGGAAGCTCGAGGATGAACAAATCTCGTTGATGAAGGCGGTGCAGAAGCAGGATGTCTCTCTGCCGGGTCTTCCACCGCCGATTCAGTTATCCCAAGGAGCACGGGACAACATCATGGGTGCCCGCCCTGCGACGGCGCCGCAACTGCAAGTAGCGCCCCTCACACCCACGGTAATTGACTCTCCTGAAGGTTCTGGTAGCAGAGAAAACCTGAGATTGATAGATCATGGCGAGGAGGTGCACACGCGCCGGCAGTGGATGCCGCGCATGGATTTCCCTAAGTTCGATGGTAGTGATGCTAGTATTTGGGTCGATACTTGCGAAACCTTCTTCACACTATACCAGATAGCTCCAGGATTTCAAGTGTCAGCAGCAACAATGCATTTAACCGAGTCTGCAGCTCATTGGTACCATGCTTTCAAGCGTTCGCATGCTAGACTCACCTGGGAGGAATTCCGTCAGGCTGTGCTGTTGGAATTTGACACTGACACCCATCGTGTCAAAATGAAGGAACTGCTGCAGTTGCGTCAGACTGGATCAGTAGCAGACTACAGGCGTCAGTTTGATCGATTGGTGTACAATATCAAGCTGTATGACCCCTCAATTGGTGGTATCATGTTGGTTACACAGTTTGTGATGGGGTTGCGTGATGATCTTCGAGCTGCAGTCGAAGCCCAACTACCTGATACTGTCCAGAGAGCGACACTGCTGGCTCAAGTGCATGAAGGCTTAGCTGATGCACAGAAGGCAAATGCAAAAGGGCATAAAACATATCAGACAAGCAATTGGAAGGAAAATAAAGGCAAGTTTCCAGCAGGGGAGGTGTGGAAGGCCCAACAACTGAAGGAGTATCGCCGAATCCATGGTTTATGCTTCAAATGTGGGGAGAAATTTGCACCCGGTCATCAGTGTGCTCCTGCACCTCCAGCTCAGTTAAAAGCAATGCAGATGGAACAATCACAAGAAATTTTGTCTGATGAAATGTTAGCAGTGGTAACAGAACTCGAGTCACAGTCGTTAGAGGACTTTGAGCAATTATCAATGCATGCTATCAGTGGAACTGAAACCACTAATACAATCAGACTGCCGGCAGAAATTAACAATTTGTCCATGCTCATGCTCGTTGACTCAGGAAGTTCGAGTACTCAGGAAGTTCGAGTAGCTTCATCGATCAAGCAATGGTACAAAAGTTGGGGCTGGTACCTTGTGCACGCCAACCTGTATCAGTAAAGGTGGCTAATGGTGAATTACTGAAGTGTGATAGCTATATACCTGATTTCACTTGGTACACGCATGGCGTTAAATTTACTCATGATATGCAAGTGGTTGATATGGGAGGATATGATGCAGTTCTCGGGATGGATTGGCTAAAACAGTACAAACCAATGCAATGTGATTGGGAAGCAAAGTGGATTGAGTTTCAGTATCAAGGTAACACTGTGAAATTGCAAGGGGTGCTGCCGGTGCATCAAGATCATCTTAAGGAGATCTCTATGGACCAAGTGTTGAAACTGCATAACTCCAATGAACTGTGGGCGACGGCAATTTTGGAGAATACCTCAGAGATCACAGCTCTTCCTGTACCTGCTGCAGTGCAACACTTGCTGCAGAAATATGAAGGCATTTTTCAGGAGCCCACTGAATTACCTCCAACCAGAGAAACTGACCATGCAATTCCATTGTTTCCTGGGACAACACCGATCAATGCACGACCGTACCGTTACTCCCCACTGCAAAAAGATGAAATTGAGCGTCAAGTGTCGGAAATGCTCAAAACTGGAATTATCACAGCAAGTGTGAGCCCATTTGCATCTCCTGTCCTCTTGGTGAAGAAAAAGGATGGACAATGGCGGTTCTGCATCGACTATAGGAGGCTTAACTCAGCCACTATCAAAAACAAGTTTCCTATGCCAGTAGTAGATGAACTACTGGATGAACTAGCCGGTACTAAATACTTCTCCAAACTTGATCTGCACAGTGGGTACCATCAGATTAGAATGATTTCAGCTGATGAAGAAAAGACAGCGTTCAAGACACACCACGGCCATTTCCAGTTCAGGGTAATGCCGTTTGGGCTCACCAATGCACCAGCGACATTTCAATGTGTCATGAATTCTATATTTGCTGGATATATTCGCAAATTTGTGCTTGTCTTTATGGATGACATACTGGTGTACAGCAAAAGTCTGGAGGAGCATATAACTCATCTTGAGGTGGTTTTCCAAATTTTACAACAACACAAATTCTATGCTAAAATGAGCAAGTGTCAGTTTGCTGCTACTAGTCTGGAGTACCTAGGTCACATAATATCAGATAAAGGAGTAACAACAGACAAGTCCAAAACAGAGGCCATGATGAACTGGCCTGTTCCCATGAACTTAACAGAGTTGAGAGGCATTCTGGGCTTAACAGGGTATTACCGCAAGTTCTGCAAAAATTATGGACTGCTAGTCAAACCCTTGACAGACATGTTACAACAGAATAAAGCATTTGTGTGGACAGAAACTGCACAACAAGCTTTTGACAACCTGAAAATAGCGATGTCTCAAACTCCTGTGCTTGCTCTGCCAGATTTCACCTTGCCTTTTGTCATCGAAACTGATGCTTGTAATGATGGGATTGGTGCAGTGCTTCTGCAACAGGGCCACCCAGTGGCATATTTGAGCAAAGCCTTGGGAATGAATAACAAGAAATTGCCAATATACGAGAAGGAGTTTATGGCAATTATGATGGCCGTGGACAAATGGCGTCCATACTTGCAGCGAGTTCCTTTTGTGATTAAAACTGATCACAAAAGTCTGTGCTGTTTGGAGGATCAGGTCCTGCATACTGATCTTCAGCGCAAAGCAATGACTAAGCTAATTGGGCTACAATACAAATTTCAGTACAACAAAGGTGCTGACAACAAGCCGGCAGATGCATTGTCTCGAGTGGGGCACAAATTCCAGGCTATGTCTGTTATTCAACCTGACTGGCTGCAGGAGGTGTTAAACTCATATGTGGTGGATCCTGCAGCACAAAAGTTGTTGGTGGAATTGGCTATTTCTGGCTCGAATGAGCAGGGGTTTTCTCTTACTGATGGGTTGATCAAGAAAGATGGGAAGATCTGGATTGGTGCTAATATTGGACTCCAAACCAAAATCATCACTGCTTTTCATTCGTCAGCGCTTGGTGGTCACTCAGGTATGCAAGCTACATTCCAGAGACTGAAAAACTTGTTTGTGTGGACAGGCATGAAACTGGCAGTGGAGGAGTTTGTCAAACAATGTACCATTTGCCAACAAGCCAAGCACGAAAACTGTAAGTCACCTGGACTCCTACAGCCGTTACCACCACCATCTGGTCCTTGGCAATCGGTTTCAATGGATTTCATTGAAGGTTTGCCAAAATCGTGTGGATATGATGCTATTCTCGTAGTTGTGGATAGATATACCAAATATGCACACTTCTTGCCTCTTAAACACCCATTTACAGCAGCTCAAGTATCTCAGTTGTTCCTGGATAATGTGGTTAAATTGCATAGCTTGCCTACGTCAATTATTTCTGATAGAGACAAGATCTTCACCAGCACCTTCTGGCAGAATTTGTTCAAGTCTTTGCATACACAGCTCAACTTGAGCACGGCATATCACCCGCAGTCCGATGGGCAAACAGAACGAGTAAACCAATGTCTGGAGTTATATTTGCGATGTTCAGTGGCTGCGTCCCCCACCAAATGGGCTAAGTGGCTCCCGCTGGCAGAGTATTGGTATAATACCTGTTATCACACCTCTTTGGGTTGTTCTCCATTCCAGGCGTTGTATGGTAATGAACCAACACATGGGCTATTACCAGTGCCCTCTGATTCGACACCTCCTGATGTGTTGGATGTGCTACAAGAAAGGCAGCAGCTATCCCTCTTCTTGCAGCATCAACTTGAAAGAGCTCGCCGCCGTATGAAGAAAGTGGCAGATGGGAAGAGATCATTCAGGGAATTCCAAATTGGAGAACAAGTTCTCTTGAAGTTGCAACCATATGTCCAGAAGTCTGTGGTCCATCGACCATACCCAAAGCTCTCTTTCAAATACTTTGGCCCTTACACAGTATTGGCAAAGTATGGCACAATGGCTTACAAATTGGACTTGCCAGATCACAGTCAGGTACACCCGGTGTTTCACGTTTCACAGCTGAAGACATATGTGCCAGACCACACTCCTGTCTATGCAAAGTTACCCACTCCCCTTCAACTGGACATTGCAAGCTTAACACCTGAAGATATTCTGGACCGGCGCCTGGTGAAGAAGGCAAATGCATCATACTTGCAGGTGCTGATCAAGTGGTCTTCGCTTCCTACGGAGATGGCGACGTGGGAAGACTACACGGTGCTGCGGGAGAGGTTCCCTGATGCTGCAGCTTGGGGACAAGCTGCTACTCGGGAGGGCGCCAGTGTCACGCACAGCGTGTCACACGAGGATGCGACGTCGGAGACGCCTACGGGAAATACGCCTTCGGTTGATGGTGACGAATGAAACTTGGGTCGCGACCTGCGTGTCGCTGTAGAGTAGCGATTGCCAGCTGCGTCTGGCGAGGTGGGGATAAAAGGAGAGTGGTTGGCTCTGTCTTGGTTAGGAAGTATTAAGACGCAACTCTATGTAACATCCCAAATTTTGGAACTAAGAAAAACTTAGTTTCACAAGACCCAAAATTCAGAACCAACAAAAACTTTTTGAAATATTTCACTGATGGTTGTGTTTTCCCTCCCATTGCTCTGTTTGATCTTGTGTGACTTGTTGTTCTAGTTGTTTGACCAATAAATATTCAAACTCTGTGATCATGTCATGACAAGAATATATTCCATATATCTTTTCCACTCCTATTTTTGGTCAATTTCCTTTCTATAATATTTTGGTTAAGCAATAACCAAAATAACCATTTTTGGAGAACATAAAAGTATTTCCCAAAATTATGTGTTTCTAAAAATATGGAGATCTATATGCTATTTCCTACCTAATTTTCCAAACTTAATATTTTGCATGTGTATACAACTCCCATTTTATAAATTATTATTTTTACTCCATTTGGAAAAGACCACTAGAGGGAAAATGTATTATCCCACATATTTTTTTTTTCTCTATCAAACCTTTTGGAAAACTATTAAGTATGAGTTGAGATATTTCCTAAACATCATCTTGTCATAATTAAGGGTGATCATTTTTATAACATAGTATTGTTAATTATGTAAATTGTGGGGTGACAAAATTCTTGTGGTTTGAATTGTGTGGACTTGGTTGTGATGTTGATTTTGTTGTGATTGTTTGCTTATTGGACTTATGGTTGTATTGATTGTTAACTCTTGTTTTATTATTGCTTGTGTGATTGTTGCTCTAAATAAATAATAAATTAAATTTTAAAAACAACAAAAACAAGGTGACAAGTGTCACCCAATTTCTCCAAGTGAGAAATTAATTTTCTTTCACCCCAAACTTCAGTGGAGTGATAACATGATCACTCTCAAGTTGTTCCTACAACTTTTCCCTCTCTATTAGGTATTTTCAAAAAAAAAAAATCTAAATTTTAAATCTCTATTTCTTCTTTACCTTCTGAGATCATAAAATGTACCAAGAACACCTATGCAATAAATATCAAGCATGAGGCACAAATGCTTGATAATTAGTCAGTGACACAAATATGAAAAGATTTCACAAAAATTCAAATTTGAGTTTGGTTCAAGCATTCTGTCGAACAACTTGAGGGTAGGAGCTGTAGCTTGTCGAATCCAACTCAAAATTCGACCGAAATTCATCAAATTCGGAGCTCTCTCACTCCAGCACAGAGAAGGCACATGAGTGCTAGCGTTTGGAGGCTTCCCTCTGCCGTTTTCCCCTTGTCTCCCTTCCATCTCCCTCATCCTTCGCGTGCCCATGTGAGAGGAGAAGCAGGAGGCCGTGCAGCAGCCCACGCGCGCGCCACCGTCCACCCCTGCTTCCCCTCTGCCGTCTGAGCACGACCACGCGCGCGAGGTGCATCTTCCCCTGCTCCTGAATGAGCCGTCCAGTCCGAGCTCGCCATGGCGATGGACGCCACTGGCGTTCTTATCCACCGCGGCATCCCAGCACCTGCGCCTTGCCCTGGCCACTCCCCAGCATCGCCTTGACCACCACGGCACTGCTCGGCGCGGCCCCTCCCTCTCCTGTGCCCTCCTTGCTCGCGTCCGTGCACAGAGTGCACCGTGGACCGGCACTCGCAAGGATAAGAAGGCCACAACGCACAACCCGCATCCTCACCTTGTCATTTCCACTCCCACACCTCCTCTCTCCCACCCCAAGCGAGAGAGCATGCTCTCTCGTCCTCTGCCGGCGAGGAACGCGTGGAAACCATCTCGGTCTCGAAATCTTTCCGTGAAGCTTGCGAGCCACTCCGTCCCTCTTCTTTCACCATTGTTGCACCGTCTAGATCCCATCATCGATCTATCCCTCACCCGCCTTTTGTTTGTCCAGGAGACGCAGGGGCCATCGTGGCCGTCCGGTGCCCGACCTCGAGCGACCTCGACGTCGCCGTCGACTTCGACCTCCTCCGTCAGCGCCGAGTACAGCCACGCGTCGAGGGTGAGAAAGCCGTCATCCTGGACATGCCCTTTCCCACTCTCTCTCCGTAGTTCGTCGTCCCGCTGTAGCCAGAGCGTGGTCGCCGCCGGTGCTGTGCACGGCCGAACGACACTGAACGTTCTGGTTCAGTTTCGTCAGTAGATCTCACAATGGAATATCAAATAGACCTAGATCCGTATGCAAGCAATCACCCCGCACCACCCCAGTGGCTAGCACGCCGCGCCTCCGCCCAGGAGACCCGAGTTCGATCCCCCGCGCGGTCGCTTCGGCCCCTTTTTCCTCTTTTATTCGCGCTGACAGCCTGGCCCCACCGGTCAGTGACCGTGGTGGCCAGCTCAGCTCCCCGCGCCTGCGTGGCACCTTGGCCCGCATGACAGTGGCTCGGGCTAGCTCAGCCTCGGTGAGAAAATTCTCAGATCCAGATCTGGATTCCTGCGTCTGGGCCCCACATGTCAGTGACTACAGCTAGCCCAGCCTGTGTGCAAAGAGTTTCGGTAGCTTCTCTGGAAAATTAGTAAAAAGACAGAAAATTGGGTAAAACTTCTAAAATCCATAACAAATTAAATACTTGTCCAAAATCTATAAATAATATACCAAAATGTTCAGAAAAACAAAGCCTGTCTTTAGGTGTAATTCACGCATCCAACTAAATTAGTTTAGCTGCTATTTTATTAAAATAAGGGAAATGGCAGAAAAGAAACTACTTTTGGAAAATCCATATCTTTAAAAGTATTGATCCAAAAATTAAGTGTGAACTACCAAAATGTTCAGCACTTAATATACTTCATGTTTCACCTTGTTTCCAAACATGGTGAATTAGTTTTAGTGATGTTTAAAATGATTTGCTAAAATGGCAGCAGTAGATCAAATTCTGAAAATGCAATAATCTTTGATGGGTATTTCAGAAAAAGGTTTTTAAAATATCAAAATGCTCAGAAAATTATGAGGTATCCAGTAGCATCGTTTTCCTGCATCTTTGAACAAAATCACAGTGCTGCACTTTTTGGAAACTAAGGAAACACTTAAGTTAAAAGTGGGAATTATAATTTTCCCATATAGAAATAATCAATTCCACACACCCCTAAGATTTCTGGTTAACTTCGCAGCTGATTTAGTTTGGTGCTAGAGGTATGTTACTTGTTTGTATACCACTTGTGGTTTAGCTTGCTTATTGAGTGTTGTTCCAATTTTCATGGTTGCGACGCTAGAGATAAACGCTACCGGGTATTCTCTGGAGAGGAATTGTTGGAGGAGATTCGGAGTTTATTTCCTGACCAGTGAGAAGCAGTCCAGGAACATTATACTGAAATCAGGCAAGCTACTTCTCTGAGCTTGCATTTGTTTACATCTACTTTGTTTAACATGATCTGTTTGTAAAAGGGCAAAAGTGATTTATGTGGTGTTGGCCACTAAAACTATGATTTGGAAAATCCTTTCTTCCAAAATACACGAGTATTATTTTGACACCTTATCTGGAGGTGTGAGATGGAAAAATTCTTTTTCAAACTATCGGATGGGAAAAAGATTTATCTATTCAAAACTTATTTGAAAATCCTTGGATGGATTGTGGTGTGCCGAGATGTCGGCACTGAGGTGGAAAAGTGGAGTATGGTGGTTTTTATGAAAAATGCACATTGTGTCCTTGTACTTACGTCAACCAGCCGCTAACCTGTGCGACCACATTTACCCACATATGGGCAAGGGCGTAGTCATATAGTTTGCTCTTATTAGTATGGGATGCCTCATCGACGGAGACGACTCCGTTATGCATGAGGGGTTGGTTTGGCACCTGATGGATCGGTGGCCTACCCCTGACCTGGGTCCTCACACGATGGTGGGGAGGATAGAAGGCTCCACCATAAGCCGCCGGGAAAAACTATGAGTCCTCACACTTAGGGTTTCTGACGGGAAACTGGACTGAGTGTCGATGGAAAGTGTCATAGGGCAGGATCCTATACTAGCATGAGCAAAGGACAGGCTATGGCCGGGAACTCAACTTCGCATACCCCTGGTATGGCGGGACGTGGCTGACACGATGAGTGACCGGATGGGTGTGGGAAAAGCGTGCTACCTCTGCAGAGTGTAAAACTATTCGAATAGCCGAGTCCTCGGAAATGGACAGCTGGAAGGCCCTACTTTGACCTATGTGCAAGTTTTTACAAAGTTTTGTTTTTTTTAAAAAGTAAAGGAAGTGGAAGTGTTGTTGTCACCTATACCAGCGGATCGGTATGAGGTTGGTATTTTTGATGAAGATGTCGGTGACATGGAGGAGTTTCGGAGAAATGACCAAATGGTGGTTTTCGGGAAAGATGTTTATAAAAGAGACTTCTTACCTTTTCAACAGAGATGTACTTCCAGGAAAATATTTAACGGTGACTTCTTACAAAGGGAGACTTATGGGAAAAGTTTTAAAAGTCTTCCTTCCTTTTTCAACAAAGATATGGAGATATCTTTTCAAAAATAAAAGTCTTGGGATAAAAGCAAAACCGGTGCCTGATCATGTTGGAAGTAGTTTGCGAGTACAATTCCAAATTGTACTCATATTGGATTCGTCCCTGGCTATTGTCTTAGCCAGGTTTTGGGAGAAGAACAGGTTGAAGAAGAGGAGACCCCTGACGTCAGTGCGAGCTAGGGCGCTTCCCAGTCAATTTCCTGTAGGGTGATGGCATATGACTTGGGCTCCACGTTGTTTGATGATTTCCGCTGCAAGTACATGTTGAAGTTATGTCTTCAAACAAGTAAGTAAGTTTATTCGGTAATTATGGATGTTCTTTTGATATCAGTTTGATTGTGCTCAGCGACACACTGATCATGGGATCGCTGATGTTGTAGGCACAAGGGCATTTCGGACGGTTAGTCCGGGGTCCCCACAGACTTGGTATCAGAGCCATCCTGACTGTAGGAGACCTTAGTTAGCATGGACGTTAGTTAGGAAAGGAAATATTTTGTTAAAAATATATTACTCCCAAAATGTATTCTACTTAGAGAAGTCCGTAACTGGCTTCGCTCTTCTCATCCTCTTAAACATTTCTGAGTCTTACCCTTCTAATTCCAAAAATTTTCGAGGATTCCTCTACTCCCGCATACCTGTTCAGAACCCCAAAAACCTTTTGGCACTAAAAAAACCAGTGAGCTGATGGGTTTGACCCATCCCTGTCTAATCGGCATGGCCAGATGTCGGCCCACAGTAAGGTGCAGTAGGACTTGCCCCATCCCGTGAGAAAGGTCGCCAATTTCTTCCATAAGGATAAAGCCGACCCAACCCAGCTTATATGAAACCCCGCCCCAGCTGCCATTTTTCCCCACTCTCACTCTCCGCCCTAGGCAACCCCACTCCCTTGAAACAGAAATCTCGCATCCTTCTCCTACACCCAAAGCCAGAATCACCCGATGGCGAACCCCAGGGCCATTCAGGAAACCACTGCCGAGGAGCATGGTGGATTTCCACTGATGCTTTGGAAGGCTGTCTGCCACATTCTTGGTGGGCCTGCCCGTCCTCGATATGTGGTGTTCGAGAACTCACTCCCGCTCGCCGGGAGTGAATTTCAAGTCGACGTGCATATCGGTTCGTGTCCGTTGGGCACCAGCCAGACCTACTTGATCCATGGTACGAGCATGCCTACTCTCAGTCTAGCCATCCAGGTAGCAGCCTGGGAAGGACTCGTCCGTCTCCGGTACTCAGAACCGGTGATGGCGCAGAGTCGAGCTTTCCACTTTCTCCCAGCCATACCTCAGCATGTCGCGGAGGCTTTCCAAACATCCATGTGGAAGGAAATCGACCCTGCCGTAATCACTCTGGTCACCTATGGAGCAGCAATGACCAGATTCAGCCATTCCCTGATGGAGGAACTCATGACCACAAGGCGCCACCTTGGTCGTGCCCGCCGGGGACTGAGTCGAGCAAGGCACCCACCCACTTCCAACCGTGGGCAAGCTCAGGAGACAGGACAATCGATCCTAGATGATTTGTGGGACCGCAGTCTTGATGCATCTGTGGCGCAAGCTCTAGCCCGAGTTCAGCAGCAACCCCAGGAAGGAGGTGTAATCCTCGAAGGCGTGCCTGTAGTCCCCCACCCCGCAGAAGATGGAGATGTGGATACCACTCTTCGTCTCGCCCCCGCTTCACCGACTCCTAGAACCTCTCAGGCAGAGTAGAACCCATGTTTAGTTAGCCTGACTAGCGCTCGTATGTTTGTGGGTGTGAAGCAACAAAGTTGTTAGTTTGTTGTTTGTTTGTGTTGTGCTCGCGTGTAAGGTAAAAATTGTTGCATGTTTTCTTGTGATGTCGAGCTAGCCCGAAATAAAATTTGGTGTTCAAATCCTCTTGATGGCCACTTGGTTAACATAGGGTGGAGCATCAGGACTTTATCAGCCCATGCCCTTTTTAAAACTAATGTGTGTTGATTGTTCCTTGATAGTTGTACTCCTTGTTTGAGTGAATTAACAATCTGGACCTGTGTCATTTTCAGAGGAGTGATAATATAATCACTCTCATTCTATTCATATTACTTTTCTCTCTCAAATAAGTCCTTTAAACAAAAGAACCTATATTTAAAATCTCTATTCTACCTTTATCTTTCAGATCATCGAATGTTTCCCCTGTGAACATATAATTTTCAAATGTCCCTAATTTCCAAAACGCAAAAATGTTTTCGAAAGTTGTTTCCGACCAGAAAATTTCAGAATTATTATTTTCTATAAAGATATCTTGATCCCAGCAGTAGGTTCTTCTATCTGTCTGCCAGTACCTCTGCAATCCATAAATGCTGTTAGATCAGAATTCTGGCAACCGAAATTCAGAAGTAGAAACCTTGTTCCAGTTCGTCAGGGGAGATAAGTTCGATACAACCACGGAGTTCAACACAGAAGCGATAGATTTCGGAAAAACAGAGGATACAAATTCTACTCCTACGAAGAACAATGCCAGTACTCAGCACGGATGCAACGGCACCCCGAGACTCCTACTCCCTCTCAAGCTCCATGGCGCCACCAGAGGATGAGCCTGGCTCACTTTGCGCCGTGTCGCGCGCCGCGCGACGGCGACAGACGCTTCGAGCGGCCGGCTCACCTCCCGCGGGAAGAGCAGCCACCGGCGCTGCAGCTGGTTCCTCCTCCGCCGCAGTCTGCTCCTCAGCCGCAGCAAGCTCCTCCACTGCAGCATGCCCCTCCACCACAACTGGCTCCTCCGGCGCCACTAGCTCTTCTGCCGCCGCCGCAGCACCACCAGCGTCAGCCCACCAACTGCAAAAGCCAAGAATCAAGACAACCACCGCCGCAAACAGCAGTGCGGCCACCACAGACGACGAGATCCCGAAGAGCACAACAATGATGACATGCTCGATAAATCCCGCCCTCTCCAGCATCTCGTAGTAGGCCTTGAAGAAGGCGTGAACGAAGCTCATGGTGGGAACGAGGATGAAAAGAAGCTCGGACACTTCTGCTTTATAGCAGGAGCTCGGATGCCGCTCCTCGACACCGCATCGCGCGGGAAAAGGGAAGAAATCGCGAGCAGTGCTCGTCCAATGGCGCGAAATCGTCGAATTTGTGATCCCCAAAGCCGTGATGGCCGCTGCATCGACGGACCGCACGCGCAGCAGTGCCACGGATGAGTGCTCTGCGCACTGAGAGCAGGGCGTGTGCGGAGCAAGCGTGAGCGAGGAAGAAGAAGAGAGAAAAGGAGAAGAGGCTGACAGGTGGACCCCGGTCCCACGTGTCAATGAGTAAGCAGCTAAACCCCGTGTCCCTCCATCCTTTATTCAAAATCGTATCCCTCGCTTTTCCAGTAAAAACCCTTGCAAAAATAATTCTTCGGATAAACCGAACTCACTGTGTCTATGAGCCAATTATTGGTGGCACAGCTATATTTATTTTAAGAGAAATCCTATTTGTTTTTCAAAACCTGTGTATACACGAAAGTGAATATACAGCTTCTCTAAAATAAAAGCCGTGCTCTCGTATTTCCCCTGTTACCCCACCTAGCAAATCTCGGGGACGAGATTTATTTTAAGGGGGGAAGATTTGTAACATCCCAAATTTTGGAACTAAGAAAAACTTAGTTTCACAAGACCCAAAATTCAGAACCAACAAAAACTTTTTGAAATATTTCACTGATGGTTGTGTTTTCCCTCCCATTGCTCTGTTTGATCTTGTGTGACTTGTTGTTCTAGTTGTTTGACCAATAAATATTCAAACTCTGTGATCATGTCATGACAAGAATATATTCCATATATCTTTTCCACTCCTATTTTTGGTCAATTTCCTTTCTATAATATTTTGGTTAAGCAATAACCAAAATAACCATTTTTGGAGAACATAAAAGTATTTCCCAAAATTATGTGTTTCTAAAAATATGGAGATCTATATGCTATTTCCTACCTAATTTTCCAAACTTAATATTTTGCATGTGTATACAACTCCCATTTTATAAATTATTATTTTTACTCCATTTGGAAAAGACCACAAGAGGGAAAATGTATTATCCCACATATTTTTTTTTCTCTATCAAACCTTTTGGAAAACTATTAAGTATGAGTTGAGATATTTCCTAAACATCATCTTGTCATAATTAAGGGTGATCATTTTTATAAGATAGTATTGTTAATTATGTAAATTATGGGGTGACAAAATTCTTGTGGTTTGAATTGTGTGGACTTGGTTGTGATGTTGATTTTGTTGTGATTGTTTGCTTATTGGACTTATGGTTGTATTGATTGTTAACTCTTGTTTTATTATTGCTTGTGTGATTGTTGCTCTAAATAAATAATAAATTAAATTTTAAAAACAACAAAAACAAGGTGACAAGTGTCACCCAATTTCTCCAAGTGAGAAATTAATTTCTTTCACCCCAAACTTCAGTGGAGTGATAACATGATCACTCTCAAGTTGTTCCTACAACTTTTCCCTCTCTATTAGGTATTTTCAAAAAAAAAAAATCTAAATTTTAAATCTCTATTTCTTCTTTACCTTCTGAGATCATAAAATGTACCAAGAACACCTATGCAATAAATATCAAGCATGAGGCACAAATGCTTGATAATTAGTCAGTGACACAAATATGAAAAGATTTCACAAAAATTCAAATTTGAGTTTGGTTCAAGCATTCTGTCGAACAGCTTGAGGGCAGGAGCTGTAGCTTGTCGAATCCAACTCAAAATTCGACCGAAATTCATCAAATTCGGAGCTCTCTCACTCCAGCACAGAGAAGGCACATGAGTGCTAGCGTTTGGAGGCTTCCCTCTGCCGTTTTCCCCTTGTCTCCCTTCCATCTCCCTCATCCTTCCCGTGCCCATGTGAGAGGAGAAGCAGGAGGCCGTGCAGCAGCCCACGCGCGCGCCACCGTCCACCCCTGCTTCCCCTCTGCCGTCTGAGCACGACCACGCGCGCGAGGTGCATCTTCCCCTGCTCCTGAATGAGCCGTCCAGTCCGAGCTCGCCATGGCGATGGACGCCACTGGCGTTCTTATCCACCGCGGCATCCCAGCACCTGCGCCTTGCCCTGGCCACTCCCCAGCATCGCCTTGACCACCACGGCACTGCTCGGCGCGGCCCCTCCCTCTCCTGTGCCCTCCTTGCTCGCGTCCGTGCACAGAGTGCACCGTGGACCGGCACTCGCAAGGATAAGAAGGCCACAACGCACAACCCGCATCCTCACCTTGTCATTTCCACTCCCACACCTCCTCTCTCCCACCCCAAGCGAGAGAGCATGCTCTCTCGTCCTCTGCCGGCGAGGAACGCGTGGAAACCATCTCGGTCTCGAAATCTTTCCGTGAAGCTTGCGAGCCACTCCGTCCCTCTTCTTTCACCATTGTTGCACCGTCTAGATCCCATCATCGATCTATCCCTCACCCGCCTTTTGTTTGTCCAGGAGACGCAGGGGCCATCGTGGCCGTCCGGTGCCCGACCTCGAGCGACCTCGACGTCGCCGTCGACTTCGACCTCCTCCGTCAGCGCCGAGTACAGCCACGCGTCGAGGGTGAGAAAGCCGTCATCCTGGACATGCCCTTTCCCACTCTCTCTCCGTAGTTCGTCGTCCCGCTGTAGCCAGAGCGTGGTCGCCGCCGGTGCTGTGCACGGCCGAACGACACTGAACGTTCTGGTTCAGTTTCGTCAGTAGATCTCACAATGGAATATCAAATAGACCCAGATCCGTATGCAAGCAATCACCCCGCACCACCCCAGTGGCTAGCACGCCGCGCCTCCGCCCAGGAGACCCGAGTTCGATCCCCCGCGCGGTCGCTTCGGCCCCTTTTTCCTCTTTTATTCGCGCTGACAGCCTGGCCCCACCGGTCAGTGACCGTGGTGGCCAGCTCAGCTCCCCGCGCCTGCGTGGCACCTTGGCCCGCATGACAGTGGCTCGGGCTAGCTCAGCCTCGGTGAGAAAATTCTCAGATCCAGATCTGGATTCCTGCGTTTGGGCCCCACATGTCAGTGACTACGGCTAGCCCAGCCTGTGTGCAAAGAGTTTCGGTAGCTTCTCTGGAAAATTAGTAAAAAGACAGAAAATTGGGTAAAACTTCTAAAATCCATAACAAATTAAATACTTGTCCAAAATCTATAAATAATATACCAAAATGTTCAGAAAAACAAAGCCTGTCTTTAGGTGTAATTCACTCATCCAACTAAATTAGTTTAGCTGCTGTTTTATTAAAATAAGGGAAATGGCAGAAAAGAAACTACTTTTGGAAAATCCATATCTTTAAAAGTATTGATCCAAAAATTAAGTGTGAACTACCAAAATGTTCAGCACTTAATATACTTCATGTTTCACCTTGTTTCCAAACATGGTGAATTAGTTTTAGTGATGTTTAAAATGATTTGCTAAAATGGCAGCAGTAGATCAAATTCTGAAAATGCAATAATCTTTGATGGGTATTTCAGAAAAAGGTTTTTAATATATCAAAATGCTCAGAAAATTATGAGGTATCCAGTAGCATCGTTTTCCTGCATCTTTGAACAAAATCACAGTGCTGCACTTTTTGGAAACTAAGGAAACACTTAAGTTAAAAGTGGGAATTATAATTTTCCCATATAGAAATAATCAATTCCACACACCCCTAAGATTTCTGGTTAACTTCGCAGCTGATTTAGTTTGGTGCTAGAGGTATGTTACTTGTTTGTATACCACTTGTGGTTTAGCTTGCTTATTGAGTGTTGTTCCAATTTTCATGGTTGCGACGCTAGAGATAAACGCTACCGGGTATTCTCTGGAGAGGAATTGTTGGAGGAGATTCGGAGTTTATTTCCTGACCAGTGAGAAGCAGTCCAGGAACATTATACTGAAATCAGGCAAGCTACTTCTCTGAGCTTGCATTTGTTTACATCTACTTTGTTTAACATGATCTGTTTGTAAAAGGGCAAAAGTGATTTATGTGGTGTTGGCCACTAAAACTATGATTTGGAAAATCCTTTCTTCCAAAATACACGAGTATTATTTTGACACCTTATCTGGAGGTGTGAGATGGAAAAATTCTTTTTCAAACTATCGGATGGGAAAAAGATTTATCTATTCAAAACTTATTTGAAAATCCTTGGATGGATTGTGGTGTGCCGAGATGTCGGCACTGAGGTGGAAAAGTGGAGTATGGTGGTTTTTATGAAAAATGCACATTGTGTCCTTGTACTTACGTCAACCAGCCGCTAACCTGTGCGACCACATTTACCCACATATGGGCAAGGGCGTAGTCATATAGTTTGCTCTTATTAGTATGGGATGCCTCATCGACGGAGACGACTCCGTTATGCATGAGGGGTTGGTTTGGCACCTGATGGATCGGTGGCCTACCCCTGACCTGGGTCCTCACACGATGGTGGGGAGGATAGAAGGCTCCACCATAAGCCGCCGGGAAAAACTATGAGTCCTCACACTTAGGGTTTCTGACGGGAAACTGGACTGAGTGTCGATGGAAAGTGTCATAGGGCAGGATCCTATACTAGCATGAGCAAAGGACAGGCTATGGCCGGGAACTCAACTTCGCATACCCCTGGTATGGCGGGACGTGGCTGACACGATGAGTGACCGGATGGGTGTGGGAAAAGCGTGCTACCTCTGCAGAGTGTAAAACTATTCGAATAGCCGAGTCCTCGGAAATGGACAGCTGGAAGGCCCTACTTTGACCTATGTGCAAGTTTTTACAAAGTTTTGATTTTTTTTAAAAAGTAAAGGAAGTGGAAGTGTTGTTGTCACCTATACCAGCGGATCGGTATGAGGTTGGTATTTTTGATGACCATGTCGGTGACATGGAGGAGTTTCGGAGAAATGACCAAATGGTGGTTTTCGGGAAAGATGTTTATAAAAGAGACTTCTTACCTTTTCAACAGAGATGTACTTCCAGGAAAATATTTAACGGTGACTTCTTACAAAGGGAGACTTATGGGAAAAGTTTTAAAAGTCTTCCTTCCTTTTTCAACAAAGATATGGAGATATCTTTTCAAAAATAAAAGTCTTGGGATAAAAGCAAAACCGGTGCCTGATCATGTTGGAAGTAGTTTGCGAGTACAATTCCAAATTGTACTCATATTGGATTCGTCCCTGGCTATTGTCTTAGCCAGGTTTTGGGAGAAGAACAGGTTGAAGAAGAGGAGACCCCTGACGTCAGTGCGAGCTAGGGCGCTTCCCAGTCAATTGCCTGTAGGGTGATGGCATATGACTTGGGCTCCACGTTGTTTGATGATTTCCGCTGCAAGTACATGTTGAAGTTATGTCTTCAAACAAGTAAGTAAGTTTATTCGGTAATTATGGATGTTCTTTTGATATCAGTTTGATTGTGCTCAGCGACACACTGATCATGGGATCGCTGATGTTGTAGGCACAAGGGCATTTCGGACGGTTAGTCCGGGGTCCCCACAGACTTGGTATCAGAGCCATCCTGAGTGTAGGAGACCTTAGTTAGCATGGACGTTAGTTAGGAAAGGAAATATTTTGTTAAAAATATACTACTCCCAAAATGTATTCTACTTAGAGAAGTCCGTAACTGGCTTCGCTCTTCTCATCCTCTTAAACATTTCTGAGTCTTACCCTTCTAATTCCAAAAAATTTCGAGGATTCCTCTACTCCCGCATACCTGTTCAGAACCCCAAAAACCTTTTGGCACTAAAAAAACCAGTGAGCTGATGGGTTTGACCCATCCCTTTCTAATCGGCATGGCCAGATGTCGGCCCACAGTAAGGTGCAGTAGGACTTGCCCCATCCCGTGAGAAAGGTCGCCAATTTCTTCCATAAGGATAAAGCCGACCCAACCCAGCTTATATGAAACCCCGCCCCAGCTGCCATTTTTCCCCACTCTCACTCTCCGCCCTAGGCAACCCCACTCCCTTGAAACAGAAATCTCGCATCCTTCTCCTACACCCAAAGCCAGAATCACCCGATGGCGAACCCCAGGGCCATTCAGGAAACCACTGCCGAGGAGCATGGTGGATTTCCACTGATGCTTTGGAAGGCTGTCTGCCACATTCTTGGTGGGCCTGCCCGTCCTCGATATGTGGTGTTCGAGAACTCACTCCCGCTCGCCGGGAGTGAATTTCAAGTCGACGTGCATATCGGTTCGTGTCCGTTGGGCACCAGCCAGACCTACTTGATCCATGGTACGAGCATGCCTACTCTCAGTCTAGCCATCCAGGTAGCAGCCTGGGAAGGACTCGTCCGTCTCGGTACTCAGAACCGGTGATGGCGCAGAGTCGAGCTTTCCACTTTCTCCCAGCCATACCTCAGCATGTCGCGGAGGCTTTCCAAACATCCATGTGGCAGGAAATCGACCCTGCCGTAATCACTCTGGTCACCTATGGAGCAGCAATGACCAGATTCAGCCATTCCCTGATGGAGGAACTCATGACCACAAGGCGCCACCTTGGTCGTGCCCGCCGGGGACTGAGTCGAGCAAGGCACCCACCCACTTCCAACCGTGGGCAAGCTCAGGAGACAGGACAATCGATCCTAGATGATTTGTGGGACCGCAGTCTTGATGCATCTGTGGCGCAAGCTCTAGCCCGAGTTCAGCAGCAACCCCAGGAAGGAGGTGTAATCCTCGAAGGCGTGCCTGTAGTCCCCCACCCCGCAGAAGATGGAGATGTGGATACCACTCTTCGTCTCGCCCCCGCTTCACCGACTCCTAGAACCTCTCAGGCAGAGTAGAACCCATGTTTAGTTAGCCTGACTAGCGCTCGTATGTTTGTGGGTGTGAAGCAACAAAGTTGTTAGTTTGTTGTTTGTTTGTGTTGTGCTCGCGTGTAAGGTAAAAATTGTTGCATGTTTTCTTGTGATGTCGAGCTAGCCCGAAATAAAATTTGGTGTTCAAATCCTCTTGATGGCCACTTGGTTAACATAGGGTGGAGCATCAGGACTTTATCAGCCCATGCCCTTTTTAAAACTAATGTGTGTTGATTGTTCCTTGATAGTTGTACTCCTTGTTTGAGTGAATTAACAATCTGGACCTGTGTCATTTTCAGAGGAGTGATAATATAATCACTCTCATTCTATTCATATTACTTTTCTCTCTCAAATAAGTCCTTTAAACAAAAGAACCTATATTTAAAATCTCTATTCTACCTTTATCTTTCAGATCATCGAATGTTTCCCCTGTGAACATATAATTTTCAAATGTCCCTAATTTCCAAAACGCAAAAATGTTTTCGAAAGTTGTTTCCGACCAGAAAATTTCAGAATTATTATTTTCTATAAAGATATCTTGATCCCAGCAGTAGGTTCTTCTATCTGTCTGCCAGTACCTCTGCAATCCATAAATGCTGTTAGATCAGAATTCTGGCAACCGAAATTCAGAAGTAGAAACCTTGTTCCAGTTCGTCAGGGGAGATAAGTTCGATACAACCACGGAGTTCAACACAGAAGCGATAGATTTCGGAAAAACAGAGGATACAAATTCTACTCCTACGAAGAACAATGCCAGTACTCAGCACGGATGCAACGGCACCCCGAGACTCCTACTCCCTCTCAAGCTCCATGGCGCCACCAGAGGATGAGCCTGGCTCACTTCGCGCCGTGTCGCGCGCCGCGCGACGGCGACAGACGCTTCGAGCGGCCGGCTCACCTCCCGCGGGAAGAGCAGCCACCGGCGCTGCAGCTGGTTCCTCCTCCGCCGCAGTCTGCTCCTCAGCCGCAGCAAGCTCCTCCACTGCAGCATGCCCCTCCACCACAACTGGCTCCTCCGGCGCCACTAGCTCTTCTGCCGCCGCCGCAGCACCACCAGCGTCAGCCCACCAACTGCAAAAGCCAAGAATCAAGACAACCACCGCCGCAAACAGCAGTGCGGCCACCACAGACGACGAGATCCCGAAGAGCACAACAATGATGACATGCTCGATAAATCCCGCCCTCTCCAGCATCTCGTAGTAGGCCTTGAAGAAGGCGTGAACGAAGCTCATGGTGGGAACGAGGATGAAAAGAAGCTCGGACACTTCTGCTTTATAGCAGGAGCTCGGATGCCGCTCTCGACACCGCATCGCGCGGGAAAAGGGAAGAAATCGCGAGCAGTGCTCGTCCAATGGCGCGAAATCGTCGAATTTGTGATCCCCAAAGCCGTGATGGCCGCTGCATCGACGGACCGCACGCGCAGCAGTGCCACGGATGAGTGCTCTGCGCACTGAGAGCAGGGCGTGTGCGGAGCAAGCGTGAGCGAGGAAGAAGAAGAGAGAAAAGGAGAAGAGGCTGACAGGTGGACCCCGGTCCCACGTGTCAATGAGTAAGCAGCTAAACCCCGTGTCCCTCCATCCTTTATTCAAAATCGTATCCCTCGCTTTTCCAGTAAAAACCCTTGCAAAAATAATTCTTCGGATAAACCGAACTCACTGTGTCTATGAGCCAATTATTGGTGGCACAGCTATATTTATTTTAAGAGAAATCCTATTTGTTTTTCAAAACCTGTGTATACACGAAAGTGAATATACAGCTTCTCTAAAATAAAAGCCGTGCTCTCGTATTTCCCCTGTTACCCCACCTAGCAAATCTCGGGGACGAGATTTATTTTAAGGGGGGAAGATTTGTAACATCCCAAATTTTGGAACTAAGAAAAACTTAGTTTCACAAGACCCAAAATTCAGAACCAACAAAAACTTTTTGAAATATTTCACTGATGGTTGTGTTTTCCCTCCCATTGCTCTGTTTGATCTTGTGTGACTTGTTGTTCTAGTTGTTTGACCAATAAATATTCAAACTCTGTGATCATGTCATGACAAGAATATATTCCATATATCTTTTCCACTCCTATTTTTGGTCAATTTCCTTTCTATAATATTTTGGTTAAGCAATAACCAAAATAACCATTTTTGGAGAACATAAAAGTATTTCCCAAAATTATGTGTTTCTAAAAATATGGAGATCTATATGCTATTTCCTACCTAATTTTCCAAACTTAATATTTTGCATGTGTATACAACTCCCATTTTATAAATTATTATTTTTACTCCATTTGGAAAAGACCACAAGAGGGAAAATGTATTATCCCACATATTTTTTTTTCTCTATCAAACCTTTTGGAAAACTATTAAGTATGAGTTGAGATATTTCCTAAACATCATCTTGTCATAATTAAGGGTGATCATTTTTATAAGATAGTATTGTTAATTATGTAAATTATGGGGTGACAAAATTCTTGTGGTTTGAATTGTGTGGACTTGGTTGTGATGTTGATTTTGTTGTGATTGTTTGCTTATTGGACTTATGGTTGTATTGATTGTTAACTCTTGTTTTATTATTGCTTGTGTGATTGTTGCTCTAAATAAATAATAAATTAAATTTTAAAAACAACAAAAACAAGGTGACAAGTGTCACCCAATTTCTCCAAGTGAGAAATTAATTTCTTTCACCCCAAACTTCAGTGGAGTGATAACATGATCACTCTCAAGTTGTTCCTACAACTTTTCCCTCTCTATTAGGTATTTTCAAAAAAAAAAATCTAAATTTTAAATCTCTATTTCTTCTTTACCTTCTGAGATCATAAAATGTACCAAGAACACCTATGCAATAAATATCAAGCATGAGGCACAAATGCTTGATAATTAGTCAGTGACACAAATATGAAAAGATTTCACAAAAATTCAAATTTGAGTTTGGTTCAAGCATTCTGTCGAACAGCTTGAGGGCAGGAGCTGTAGCTTGTCGAATCCAACTCAAAATTCGACCGAAATTCATCAAATTCGGAGCTCTCTCACTCCAGCACAGAGAAGGCACATGAGTGCTAGCGTTTGGAGGCTTCCCTCTGCCGTTTTCCCCTTGTCTCCCTTCCATCTCCCTCATCCTTCCCGTGCCCATGTGAGAGGAGAAGCAGGAGGCCGTGCAGCAGCCCACGCGCGCGCCACCGTCCACCCCTGCTTCCCCTCTGCCGTCTGAGCACGACCACGCGCGCGAGGTGCATCTTCCCCTGCTCCTGAATGAGCCGTCCAGTCCGAGCTCGCCATGGCGATGGACGCCACTGGCGTTCTTATCCACCGCGGCATCCCAGCACCTGCGCCTTGCCCTGGCCACTCCCCAGCATCGCCTTGACCACCACGGCACTGCTCGGCGCGGCCCCTCCCTCTCCTGTGCCCTCCTTGCTCGCGTCCGTGCACAGAGTGCACCGTGGACCGGCACTCGCAAGGATAAGAAGGCCACAACGCACAACCCGCATCCTCACCTTGTCATTTCCACTCCCACACCTCCTCTCTCCCACCCCAAGCGAGAGAGCATGCTCTCTCGTCCTCTGCCGGCGAGGAACGCGTGGAAACCATCTCGGTCTCGAAATCTTTCCGTGAAGCTTGCGAGCCACTCCGTCCCTCTTCTTTCACCATTGTTGCACCGTCTAGATCCCATCATCGATCTATCCCTCACCCGCCTTTTGTTTGTCCAGGAGACGCAGGGGCCATCGTGGCCGTCCGGTGCCCGACCTCGAGCGACCTCGACGTCGCCGTCGACTTCGACCTCCTCCGTCAGCGCCGAGTACAGCCACGCGTCGAGGGTGAGAAAGCCGTCATCCTGGACATGCCCTTTCCCACTCTCTCTCCGTAGTTCGTCGTCCCGCTGTAGCCAGAGCGTGGTCGCCGCCGGTGCTGTGCACGGCCGAACGACACTGAACGTTCTGGTTCAGTTTCGTCAGTAGATCTCACAATGGAATATCAAATAGACCCAGATCCGTATGCAAGCAATCACCCCGCACCACCCCAGTGGCTAGCACGCCGCGCCTCCGCCCAGGAGACCCGAGTTCGATCCCCCGCGCGGTCGCTTCGGCCCCTTTTTCCTCTTTTATTCGCGCTGACAGCCTGGCCCCACCGGTCAGTGACCGTGGTGGCCAGCTCAGCTCCCCGCGCCTGCGTGGCACCTTGGCCCGCATGACAGTGGCTCGGGCTAGCTCAGCCTCGGTGAGAAAATTCTCAGATCCAGATCTGGATTCCTGCGTTTGGGCCCCACATGTCAGTGACTATGGCTAGCCCAGCCTGTGTGCAAAGAGTTTCGGTAGCTTCTCTGGAAAATTAGTAAAAAGACAGAAAATTGGGTAAAACTTCTAAAATCCATAACAAATTAAATACTTGTCCAAAATCTATAAATAATATACCAAAATGTTCAGAAAAACAAAGCCTGTCTTTAGGTGTAATTCACTCATCCAACTAAATTAGTTTAGCTGCTGTTTTATTAAAATAAGGGAAATGGCAGAAAAGAAACTACTTTTGGAAAATCCATATCTTTAAAAGTATTGATCCAAAAATTAAGTGTGAACTACCAAAATGTTCAGCACTTAATATACTTCATGTTTCACCTTGTTTCCAAACATGGTGAATTAGTTTTAGTGATGTTTAAAATGATTTGCTAAAATGGCAGCAGTAGATCAAATTCTGAAAATGCAATAATCTTTGATGGGTATTTCAGAAAAAGGTTTTTAATATATCAAAATGCTCAGAAAATTATGAGGTATCCAGTAGCATCGTTTTCCTGCATCTTTGAACAAAATCACAGTGCTGCACTTTTTGGAAACTAAGGAAACACTTAAGTTAAAAGTGGGAATTATAATTTTCCCATATAGAAATAATCAATTCCACACACCCCTAAGATTTCTGGTTAACTTCGCAGCTGATTTAGTTTGGTGCTAGAGGTATGTTACTTGTTTGTATACCACTTGTGGTTTAGCTTGCTTATTGAGTGTTGTTCCAATTTTCATGGTTGCGACGCTAGAGATAAACGCTACCGGGTATTCTCTGGAGAGGAATTGTTGGAGGAGAATCGGAGTTTATTTCCTGACCAGTGAGAAGCAGTCCAGGAACATTATACTGAAATCAGGCAAGCTACTTCTCTGAGCTTGCATTTGTTTACATCTACTTTGTTTAACATGATCTGTTTGTAAAAGGGCAAAAGTGATTTATGTGGTGTTGGCCACTAAAACTATGATTTGGAAAATCCTTTCTTCCAAAATACACGAGTATTATTTTGACACCTTATCTGGAGGTGTGAGATGGAAAAATTCTTTTTCAAACTATCGGATGGGAAAAAGATTTATCTATTCAAAACTTATTTGAAAATCCTTGGATGGATTGTGGTGTGCCGAGATGTCGGCACTGAGGTGGAAAAGTGGAGTATGGTGGTTTTTATGAAAAATGCACATTGTGTCCTTGTACTTACGTCAACCAGCCGCTAACCTGTGCGACCACATTTACCCACATATGGGCAAGGGCGTAGTCATATAGTTTGCTCTTATTAGTATGGGATGCCTCATCGACGGAGACGACTCCGTTATGCATGAGGGGTTGGTTTGGCACCTGATGGATCGGTGGCCTACCCCTGACCTGGGTCCTCACACGATGGTGGGGAGGATAGAAGGCTCCACCATAAGCCGCCGGGAAAAACTATGAGTCCTCACACTTAGGGTTTCTGACGGGAAACTGGACTGAGTGTCGATGGAAAGTGTCATAGGGCAGGATCCTATACTAGCATGAGCAAAGGACAGGCTATGGCCGGGAACTCAACTTCGCATACCCCTGGTATGGCGGGACGTGGCTGACACGATGAGTGACCGGATGGGTGTGGGAAAAGCGTGCTACCTCTGCAGAGTGTAAAACTATTCGAATAGCCGAGTCCTCGGAAATGGACAGCTGGAAGGCCCTACTTTGACCTATGTGCAAGTTTTTACAAAGTTTTGATTTTTTTTAAAAAGTAAAGGAAGTGGAAGTGTTGTTGTCACCTATACCAGCGGATCGGTATGAGGTTGGTATTTTTGATGACCATGTCGGTGACATGGAGGAGTTTCGGAGAAATGACCAAATGGTGGTTTTCGGGAAAGATGTTTATAAAAGAGACTTCTTACCTTTTCAACAGAGATGTACTTCCAGGAAAATATTTAACGGTGACTTCTTACAAAGGGAGATTTATGGGAAAAGTTTTAAAAGTCTTCCTTCCTTTTTCAACAAAGATATGGAGATATCTTTTCAAAAATAAAAGTCTTGGGATAAAAGCAAAACCGGTGCCTGATCATGTTGGAAGTAGTTTGCGAGTACAATTCCAAATTGTACTCATATTGGATTCGTCCCTGGCTATTGTCTTAGCCAGGTTTTGGGAGAAGAACAGGTTGAAGAAGAGGAGACCCCTGACGTCAGTGCGAGCTAGGGCGCTTCCCAGTCAATTGCCTGTAGGGTGATGGCATATGACTTGGGCTCCACGTTGTTTGATGATTTCCGCTGCAAGTACATGTTGAAGTTATGTCTTCAAACAAGTAAGTAAGTTTATTCGGTAATTATGGATGTTCTTTTGATATCAGTTTGATTGTGCTCAGCGACACACTGATCATGGGATCGCTGATGTTGTAGGCACAAGGGCATTTCGGACGGTTAGTCCGGGGTCCCCACAGACTTGGTATCAGAGCCATCCTGAGTGTAGGAGACCTTAGTTAGCATGGACGTTAGTTAGGAAAGGAAATATTTTGTTAAAAATATACTACTCCAAAATGTATTCTACTTAGAGAAGTCCGTAACTGGCTTCGCTCTTCTCATCCTCTTAAACATTTCTGAGTCTTACCCTTCTAATTCCAAAAAATTTCGAGGATTCCTCTACTCCCGCATACCTGTTCAGAACCCCAAAAACCTTTTGGCACTAAAAAAACCAGTGAGCTGATGGGTTTGACCCATCCCTTTCTAATCGGCATGGCCAGATGTCGGCCCACAGTAAGGTGCAGTAGGACTTGCCCCATCCCGTGAGAAAGGTCGCCAATTTCTTCCATAAGGATAAAGCCGACCCAACCCAGCTTATATGAAACCCCGCCCCAGCTGCCATTTTTCCCCACTCTCACTCTCCGCCCTAGGCAACCCCACTCCCTTGAAACAGAAATCTCGCATCCTTCTCCTACACCCAAAGCCAGAATCACCCGATGGCGAACCCCAGGGCCATTCAGGAAACCACTGCCGAGGAGCATGGTGGATTTCCACTGATGCTTTGGAAGGCTGTCTGCCACATTCTTGGTGGGCCTGCCCGTCCTCGATATGTGGTGTTCGAGAACTCACTCCCGCTCGCCGGGAGTGAATTTCAAGTCGACGTGCATATCGGTTCGTGTCCGTTGGGCACCAGCCAGACCTACTTGATCCATGGTACGAGCATGCCTACTCTCAGTCTAGCCATCCAGGTAGCAGCCTGGGAAGGACTCGTCCGTCTCCGGTACTCAGAACCGGTGATGGCGCAGAGTCGAGCTTTCCACTTTCTCCCAGCCATACCTCAGCATGTCGCGGAGGCTTTCCAAACATCCATGTGGCAGGAAATCGACCCTGCCGTAATCACTCTGGTCACCTATGGAGCAGCAATGACCAGATTCAGCCATTCCCTGATGGAGGAACTCATGACCACAAGGCGCCACCTTGGTCGTGCCCGCCGGGGACTGAGTCGAGCAAGGCACCCACCCACTTCCAACCGTGGGCAAGCTCAGGAGACAGGACAATCGATCCTAGATGATTTGTGGGACCGCAGTCTTGATGCATCTGTGGCGCAAGCTCTAGCCCGAGTTCAGCAGCAACCCCAGGAAGGAGGTGTAATCCTCGAAGGCGTGCCTGTAGTCCCCCACCCCGCAGAAGATGGAGATGTGGATACCACTCTTCGTCTCGCCCCCGCTTCACCGACTCCTAGAACCTCTCAGGCAGAGTAGAACCCATGTTTAGTTAGCCTGACTAGCGCTCGTATGTTTGTGGGTGTGAAGCAACAAAGTTGTTAGTTTGTTGTTTGTTTGTGTTGTGCTCGCGTGTAAGGTAAAAATTGTTGCATGTTTTCTTGTGATGTCGAGCTAGCCCGAAATAAAATTTGGTGTTCAAATCCTCTTGATGGCCACTTGGTTAACATAGGGTGGAGCATCAGGACTTTATCAGCCCATGCCCTTTTTAAAACTAATGTGTGTTGATTGTTCCTTGATAGTTGTACTCCTTGTTTGAGTGAATTAACAATCTGGACCTGTGTCATTTTCAGAGGAGTGATAATATAATCACTCTCATTCTATTCATATTACTTTTCTCTCTCAAATAAGTCCTTTAAACAAAAGAACCTATATTTAAAATCTCTATTCTACCTTTATCTTTCAGATCATCGAATGTTTCCCCTGTGAACATATAATTTTCAAATGTCCCTAATTTCCAAAACGCAAAAATGTTTTCGAAGTTGTTTCCGACCAGAAAATTTCAGAATTATTATTTTCTATAAAGATATCTTGATCCCAGCAGTAGGTTCTTCTATCTGTCTGCCAGTACCTCTGCAATCCATAAATGCTGTTAGATCAGAATTCTGGCAACCGAAATTCAGAAGTAGAAACCTTGTTCCAGTTCGTCAGGGGAGATAAGTTCGATACAACCACGGAGTTCAACACAGAAGCGATAGATTTCGGAAAAACAGAGGATACAAATTCTACTCCTACGAAGAACAATGCCAGTACTCAGCACGGATGCAACGGCACCCCGAGACTCCTACTCCCTCTCAAGCTCCATGGCGCCACCAGAGGATGAGCCTGGCTCACTTCGCGCCGTGTCGCGCGCCGCGCGACGGCGACAGACGCTTCGAGCGGCCGGCTCACCTCCCGCGGGAAGAGCAGCCACCGGCGCTGCAGCTGGTTCCTCCTCCGCCGCAGTCTGCTCCTCAGCCGCAGCAAGCTCCTCCACTGCAGCATGCCCCTCCACCACAACTGGCTCCTCCGGCGCCACTAGCTCTTCTGCCGCCGCCGCAGCACCACCAGCGTCAGCCCACCAACTGCAAAAGCCAAGAATCAAGACAACCACCGCCGCAAACAGCAGTGCGGCCACCACAGACGACGAGATCCCGAAGAGCACAACAATGATGACATGCCCGATAAATCCCGCCCTCTCCAGCATCTCGTAGTAGGCCTTGAAGAAGGCGTGAACGAAGCTCATGGTGGGAACGAGGATGAAAAGAAGCTCGGACACTTCTGCTTTATAGCAGGAGCTCGGATGCCGCTTCTCGACACCGCATCGCGCGGGAAAAGGGAAGAAATCGCGAGCAGTGCTCGTCCAATGGCGCGAAATCGTCGAATTTGTGATCCCCAAAGCCGTGATGGCCGCTGCATCGACGGACCGCACGCGCAGCAGTGCCACGGATGAGTGCTCTGCGCACTGAGAGCAGGGCGTGTGCGGAGCAAGCGTGAGCGAGGAAGAAGAAGAGAGAAAAGGAGAAGAGGCTGACAGGTGGACCCCGGTCCCACGTGTCAATGAGTAAGCAGCTAAACCCCGTGTCCCTCCATCCTTTATTCAAAATCGTATCCCTCGCTTTTCCAGTAAAAACCCTTGCAAAAATAATTCTTCGGATAAACCGAACTCACTGTGTCTATGAGCCAATTATTGGTGGCACAGCTATATTTATTTTAAGAGAAATCCTATTTGTTTTTCAAAACCTGTGTATACACGAAAGTGAATATACAGCTTCTCGAAAATAAAAGCCGTGCTCTCGTATTTCCCCTGTTACCCCACCTAGCAAATCTCGGGGACGAGATTTATTTTAAGGGGGGAAGATTTGTAACATCCCAAATTTTGGAACTAAGAAAAACTTAGTTTCACAAGACCCAAAATTCAGAACCAACAAAAACTTTTTGAAATATTTCACTGATGGTTGTGTTTTCCCTCCCATTGCTCTGTTTGATCTTGTGTGACTTGTTGTTCTAGTTGTTTGACCAATAAATATTCAAACTCTGTGATCATGTCATGACAAGAATATATTCCATATATCTTTTCCACTCCTATTTTTGGTCAATTTCCTTTCTATAATATTTTGGTTAAGCAATAACCAAATTAACCATTTTTGGAGAACATAAAAGTATTTCCCAAAATTATGTGTTTCTAAAAATATGGAGATCTATATGCTATTTCCTACCTAATTTTCCAAACTTAATATTTTGCATGTGTATACAACTCCCATTTTATAAATTATTATTTTTACTCCATTTGGAAAAGACCACTAGGGGAAATGTATTATCCCACATATTTTTTTTTTCTCTATCAAACCTTTTGGAAAACTATTAAGCATGAGTTGAGATATTTCCTAAACATCATCTTGTCATAATTAAGGGTGATCATTTTTATAAGATAGTATTGTTAATTATGTAAATTGTGGGGTGACAAAATTCTTGTGGTTTGAATTGTGTGGACTTGGTTGTGATGTTGATTTTGTTGTAATTGTTTGCTTATTGGACTTATGGTTGTATTGATTGTTAACTCTTGTTTTATTATTGCTTGTGTGATTGTTGCTCTAAATAAATAATAAATTAAATTTTAAAAACAACAAAAACAAGGTGACAAGTGTCACCCAATTTCTCCAAGTGAGAAATTAATTTTCTTTCACCCCAAACTTCAGTGGAGTGATAACATGATCACTCTCAAGTTGTTCCTACAACTTTTCCCTCTCTATTAGGTATTTTCAAAAAAAAAAATCTAAATTTTAAATCTCTATTTCTTCTTTACCTTCTGAGATCATAAAATGTACCAAGAACACCTATGCAATAAATATCAAGCATGAGGCACAAATGCTTGATAATTAGTCAGTGACACAAATATGAAAAGATTTCACAAAAATTCAAATTTGAGTTTGGTTCAAGCATTCTGTCGAACAGCTTGAGGGCAGGAGCTGTAGCTTGTCGAATCCAACTCAAAATTCGACCGAAATTCATCAAATTCAGAGCTCTCTCACTCCAGCACAGAGAAGGCACATGAGTGCTAGCGTTTGGAGGCTTCCCTCTGCCGTTTTCCCCTTGTCTCCCTTCCATCTCCCTCATCCTTCCCGTGCCCATGTGAGAGGAGAAGCAGGAGGCCGTGCAGCAGCCCACGCGCGCGCCACCGTCCACCCCTGCTTCCCCTCTGCCGTCTGAGCACGACCACGCGCGCGAGGTGCATCTTCCCCTGCTCCTGAATGAGCCGTCCAGTCCGAGCTCACCATGGCGATGGACGCCACTGGCGTTCTTATCCACCGCGGCATCCCAGCACCTGCGCCTTGCCCTGGCCACTCCCCAGCATCGCCTTGACCACCACGGCACTGCTCGGCGCGGCCCCTCCCTCTCCTGTGCCCTCCTTGCTCGCGTCCGTGCACAGAGTGCACCGTGGACCGGCACTCGCAAGGATAAGAAGGCCACAACGCACAACCGCATCCTCACCTTGTCATTTCCACTCCCACACCTCCTCTCTCCCACCCCAAGCGAGAGAGCATGCTCTCTCGTCCTCTGCCGGCGAGGAACGCGTGGAAACCATCTCGGTCTCGAAATCTTTCCGTGAAGCTTGCGAGCCACTCCGTCCCTCTTCTTTCACCATTGTTGCACCGTCTAGATCCCATCATCGATCTCTCCCTCACCCGCCTTTTGTTTGTCCAGGAGACGCAGGGGCCATCGTGGCCGTCCGGTGCCTGACCTCGAGCGACCTCGACGTCGCCGTCGACTTCGACCTCCTCCGTCAGCGCCGAGTACAGCCACGCGTTGAGGGTGAGAAAGCCGTCATCCTGGACATGCCCTTTCCCACTCTCTCTCCGTAGTTCGTCGTCCCGCTGTAGCCAGAGCGTGGTCGCCGCCGGTGCTGTGCACGGCCGAACGACACTGAACGTTCTGGTTCAGTTTCGTCAGTAGATCTCACAATGGAATATCAAATAGACCCAGATCCGTATGCAAGCAATCACCCCGCACCACCCCAGTGGCTAGCACGCCGTGCCTCCGCCCAGGAGACCCGAGTTCGATCCCCCGCGCGGTCGCTTCGGCCCTTTTTCCTCTTTTATTCGCGCTGACAGCCTGGCCCCACCGTCAGTGACCGTGGTGGCCAGCTCAGCTCCCCGCGCCTGCGTGGCACCTTGGCCCGCATGACAGTGGCTCGGGCTAGCTCAGCCTCGGTGAGAAAATTCTCAGATCCAGATCTGGATTCCTGCGTCTGGGCCCCACATGTCAGTGACTACGGCTAGCCCAGCCTGTGTGCAAAGAGTTTCGGTAGCTTCTCTGGAAAATTAGTAAAAAGACAGAAAATTGGGTAAAACTTCTAAAATCCATAACAAATTAAATACTTGTCCAAAATCTATAAATAATATACCAAAATGTTCAGAAAAACAAAGCCTGTCTTTAGGTGTAATTCACGCATCCAACTAAATTAGTTTAGCTGCTGTTTTATTAAAATAAGGGAAATGGCAGAAAAGAAACTACTTTTGGAAAATCCATATCTTTAAAAGTATTGATCCAAAAATTAAGTGTGAACTACCAAAATGTTCAGCACTTAATATACTTCATGTTTCACCTTGTTTCCAAACATGGTGAATTAGTTTTAGTGATGTTTAAAATGATTTGCTAAAATGGCAGCAGTAGATCAAATTCTGAAAATGCAATAATCTTTGATGGGTATTTCAGAAAAAGGTTTTTAATATATCAAAATGCTCAGAAAATTATGAGGTATCCAGTAGCATCGTTTTCCTGCATCTTTGAACAAAATCACAGTGCTGCACTTTTTGGAAACTAAGGAAACACTTAAGTTAAAAGTGGGAATTATAATTTTCCCATATAGAAATAATCAATTCCACACACCCCTAAGATTTCTGGTTAACTTCGCAGCTGATTTAGTTTGGTGCTAGAGGTATGTTACTTGTTTGTATACCACTTGTGGTTTAGCTTGCTTATTGAGTGTTGTTCCAATTTTCATGGTTGCGACGCTAGAGATAAACGCTACCGGGTATTCTCTGGAGAGGAATTGTTGGAGGAGAATCAGAGTTTATTTCCTGACCAGTGAGAAGCAGTCCAGGAACATTATACTGAAATCAGGCAAGCTACTTCTCTGAGCTTGCATTTGTTTACATCTACTTTGTTTAACATGATCTGTTTGTAAAAGGGCAAAAGTGATTTATGTGGTGTTGGCCACTAAAACTATGATTTGGAAAATCCTTTCTTCCAAAATACACGAGTATTATTTTGACACCTTATCTGGAGGTGTGAGATGGAAAAATTCTTTTTCAAACTATCGGATGGGAAAAAGATTTATCTATTCAAAACTTATTTGAAAATCCTTGGATGGATTGTGGTGTGCCGAGATGTCGGCACTGAGGTGGAAAAGTGGAGTATGGTGGTTTTATGAAAAATGCACATTGTGTCCTTGTACTTACGTCAACCAGCCGCTAACCTGTGCGACCACATTTACCCACATATGGGCAAGGGCGTAGTCATATAGTTTGCTCTTATTAGTATGGGATGCCTCATCGACGGAGACGACTCCGTTATGCATGAGGGGTTGGTTTGGCACCTGATGGATCGGTGGCCTACCCCTGACCTGGGTCCTCACACGATGGTGGGGAGGATAGAAGGCTCCACCATAAGCCGCCGGGAAAAACTATGAGTCCTCACACTTAGGGTTTCTGACGGGAAACTGGACTGAGTGTCGATGGAAAGTGTCATAGGGCAGGATCCTATACTAGCATGAGCAAAGGACAGGCTATGGCCGGGAACTCAACTTCGCATACCCCTGGTATGGCGGGACGTGGCTGACACGATGAGTGACCGGATGGGTGTGGGAAAAGCGTGCTACCTCTGCAGAGTGTAAAACTATTCGAATAGCCGAGTCCTCGGAAATGGACAGCTGGAAGGCCCTACTTTGACCTATGTGCAAGTTTTTACAAAGTTTTGATTTTTTTTAAAAAGTAAAGGAAGTGGAAGTGTTGTTGTCACCTATACCAGCGGATCGGTATGAGGTTGGTATTTTTGATGACCATGTCGGTGACATGGAGGAGTTTCGGAGAAATGACCAAATGGTGGTTTTCGGGAAAGAGTTTATAAAAGAGACTTCTTACCTTTTCAACAGAGATGTACTTCCAGGAAAATATTTAACGGTGACTTCTTACAAAGGGAGACTTATGGGAAAAGTTTTAAAAGTCTTCCTTCCTTTTTCAACAAAGATATGGAGATATCTTTTCAAAAATAAAAGTCTTGGGATAAAAGCAAAACCGGTGCCTGATCATGTTGGAAGTAGTTTGCGAGTACAATTCCAAATTGTACTCATATTGGATTCGTCCCTGGCTATTGTCTTAGCCAGGTTTTGGGAGAAGAACAGGTTGAAGAAGAGGAGACCCCTGACGTCAGTGCGAGCTAGGGCGCTTCCCAGTCAATTGCCTGTAGGGTGATGGCATATGACTTGGGCTCCACGTTGTTTGATGATTTCCGCTGCAAGTACATGTTGAAGTTATGTCTTCAAACAAGTAAGTAAGTTTATTCGGTAATTATGGATGTTCTTTTGATATCAGTTTGATTGTGCTCAGCGACACACTGATCATGGGATCGCTGATGTTGTAGGCACAAGGGCATTTCGGACGGTTAGTCCGGGGTCCCCACACTCTATTTCCCTGTCTTCTTCGTCTCTTCCTCCCCAAACTATTCCTGTATCGGATCCGAATTGATGAACTAGAGTATCCGAGGTTTGGTGAATCCAATTCATACACCGAGGTACATAACAATGTACAACGCTATGGAAACTAGATGTAGCCGTTGATACAATAACAGGCCTTTGCAGTTTGAACTTAGACCACTTTGTCTCAACCAAGATTTAATATACTAGTTGAATGTTGCGTGGCGTCACGCCACGCCCTTGGTGATTTTTTGTACAATATGTATGTTTTTTGTTCACCAAAATGTTGGATAAATTGGAATGTTAAAACGGGTTCTTATTTTGTTATAGGTAGGTAACATTTTTTTGTGAGAATTTTTAAAATATTTTGTAGAATTTTAAAATATTTAGTGGGTTGGAATGTTTAAGCAAGTTTGTATTTAGACGTCAATATTTAATTGAAATCAGAGAAATCCATTTGAATTTGATTGTACATTTGGGGAAAGTTTAGTAGTATGGTGACGAAATATTGGCCAAATTGAAATGTTCACATGTATCTGTATTTTCCTGTAAGTATGTCCCCCTTTTTTTTTGAGTATTTCCGATACATTATATTTAATAACGGAATATTCATCCAAATGTTGGCCAAATTGGTGTTTGCAAACATATTTTTTTTATTTTGTTATGAGTAAGTTGCATTTTTTGTGAGCATTTTTGATACACTCTGTATAATATTCAAATTCTTAGTAGTTTCAAATGGTCGAACATGTGTTGTATTTTGGCGTTATTTTGTTATGAGTAAGTAGCATTTTTTGTGAGCATTTTTGATACACTCTGTATAATATTCAAATTTTTAGTAGTTTGTATTTTGGCGGCAATATTTAATTTAATTTAGGAAAAATGCATTTGAATTACATCCAAATGGTGAAGACATTTGAATATTTCAAATGTTTTCTTTAGCATAAGTAGTTTGTATGTATTTTTTCGACTGTTCTGATACATTACTCGTATTTTTCTAATGGATATATTCGGAGATATTGCTTTATAAATTGTTTGAATCTCAAAAACTAGTAAAAGTGGGGAGCTATTTGTATGTTTTTTGTTTTTTGTTTTTTGAATGCTCAGATCTGGAAGGCATTGAAAATTTTCAAGTTACCAAATTAGAAACTTGATCATATGGCATAAATAGTTAACGTTTATTTTTTTGTGTTAATGTTCATATATTTGTCATATTTGTGAATACTTGGTGGAAAACTTCAAATTTGAAAATGTGCACATTCAAAGCCTAAACCCTAAAGTGGGCCCATTTGTCGGAATTGTACTAATTTGTGGAATTGTTGCTGAAAGAAGAGAAATCTGAGTTGTGGGTCAACAACTGACGTTATGCTTTAAACTCTGTTGGGAATTCCCTTGAATAAAACGTTGCGTCTTTCTTCAATTCCTTATGCGGGATATCCAATTAATTAGAATTCAGGTTAAAGAGGGTCTTTTTTGTTGTCGTATCATTTCTTTTTGACAGTTCGATAGAGAATTTGATAAGCCAATGATTTTTTTTCTGTCTTTCATAATACGGTTGACCACCATGATAACTAATTGATTACGGGAAATTGGGAATGCAAATAAAGTTTTCTGTTAAAGAAGTGTTTATACTTCGAAATTTGTATTGTTGCGATAGTTTTGATTTTTTTTTCTCTGCGGCATACGTTGCGCTCGCATGGTAAATTTCAATTTTGGAAATGTGCGCCTTTAAAAATATTTTGTAGTTTTCAAATATTCATATTTGAAATTGGATCGTATGTCATAAGTAGTCAGCAATTTTTCTTTTGTTGTAAATTTTGTGATATGTTTCTTCATTTATTTAAATTTAACCGTCAAATTAGAGAAAGTTTAGTAGAGTTTGAATATTTATTAAATTTAGCTGCATAGTTGTAGGAAGCTTATTTGTAGTACTATTTCTAAATTTTAAGCCTTTTAGTTTTATATAATGTGTTTAAGGGTTTTCTTAAATATTAAATTAGATTCATTAAGTGAGCATGCATAAAATTCAACTGAAGTTCTTTTCATTAATAGGGAAAGTGGAATTGAATTTTCTTTGAATATTTATTAAGGCATGCATTTTAAAAGTTAACTACATAATTAGAGAGTTTTAAGTTTTATTACCTCTAAATATGTTAGTGTAATTGAAATTGTCAAGTATGGTTACAAATTGAAATGTGAAATTTGTAAGGAGATGAACTGTCAATAAATATGTAAGTTTGGTGACAATGGAAGAAGACAAAGAAAAAGAAAAGAGAATAGAAAAAAAATGAAAACATGTAAACGAAAAGAAGCAATTTGGCATTCCAAATATCTTCAGATATAATTAGGGAGAATGCAATTTGTGAGTATTCATCAAATTTGATTCAATGTAATTAGGGGGAATATTTTTAAAATTGGAAACGTTTACGTTTGAAAATTCTTCAATTTTGGATATTTTTAAATTTGGAAACGCTTACATTTGAAAATTCTTCAATTTTGGTTATGGTTGGAATTATAAAAAAATTTGCGGTTAAAAGTTGTTTGGATCTAAAAAAAATCGTTAAATCGGGAAGATATTCAGATTATAATTCTTTAACGTTTACGGAATGTTAAGTTCTGGAAGGTATTTTAAGTTTTAAAATATTCAAATTTTAAAACTTGTTCTTGTAGCATAAATAGACGGCATTGATTTTTTGTGTTCATTTTGTTTTTTCTTTTTGCATTTTTATAGTGTGTAAATCTAAAGCTAATGAATTTGTAAATAGGCTAGTTTCAATTTGTAAATAGAGAATACATATAGAGATTTGACATTGTTACAGAATAATAAAATTTCAATGTGTGGAACAAATATATTGTAAATTAGGTTCATTTTATTTACAAAACCATGGGATTTTTTTTAAACTCATTAGTTATTAAGCATACAATTTAAAATATTCCATATGTTCTAGAGGATGAGAATGAAGTAATCAGTGCAGTATACCTAAACGGGATCCTGATCGGGAAAAAAAAAATTGTTTAATACATTCAGATTAAATGTGTTTCTCATGAATGTTTAATATAGTAGTTAGTATTTTTTGCAATGTTCAGGAATTCGGCCGATTAATCAGTTAACTGGCCAGTTAATCGCTGCTCGTTGGGTCACCGACGCGAATACCATGTATTCGTCGCGTTACCTGACCTGGACGATTAATCGGCTGTCAGAGCGATTACTCGTCGATCGAACAGCTAACTGCAAGCGCAAACAAAGCCAATATTTTGGCATGTGACCCTACCCAGCCCGCTTCTGCTCCCAAATTGCTGGGTTGGCCTCTCGCCCTCTCCCATCGGCTCGCACTCATCTACTCCTGGCGGCTGGCCTCTCCTCGCCGGCCTCAGCCACCGCACGCCACCTCCGGCAGCTAGGGATCCCGGCGCGGCTCCCCATAGCCTGGACCATTCCCCTCGGCTGCTCCCCTTCGCCTCTCTAGTCCTGACCTGCAGCAGCTAGGACCCGAGCTGGCTGCCTCCGCCCTGCAGCGGCTGCGCCGTCGCCTCCCCAAGAATCTCCTCCATGGCTTTACCGGCGCGCTCTCTCTCTCTCTGTAGGATTATTGTTGTATGAACGATGGCCCGATCTGCATATTTTATTTGGCTCTGGCTTCCTGCGCTTGATCTGGTTGCTTGTGAATTGTTTGTTGTGCTTGATCTGCCGGCTACTAGGATGGTTGTACGGCCCGTGATCCGCTAGGTACTTCCGGCAGTGAACCATTGATCCGCTCGCTGCTAGGTACAGTACTACGTAGTGTGTTGATCTGGTTGCTGCAGGTGCTCTGCTTGATGATATTACATACATAGCTGGGAGTATGGTATAATACATACTAACCTAGATATATGTTTGTAATATGTTGCCATGTACCTATTTAATGTACCGATTAATGGTCGACCGATTAATCCAGTTAATAGGCCGATTCACCGATTAATCGCTACTCCCTAGCTGAGCGAGCAGTTACCGTTACCAGTTTCCTCTACATTGATTTTTTGCAAAGAAGACCTAGAGAGAATCCTTTGCCAAGAACAAAATCGAGAGGTAGCAAGTTTCCAGATTGGCACAAACTGTTAACAATCGTTTTATCACAAATTTTTCCAAAATATTCAAACGTGTTACTTTTTTTGTTATAAATAGTTTTTGGTTATTTAGCCATTTTTCATTTTGATATATATTTTTTATATAGAGGATGGTCATTTGTAGTAATGTTTGCATTCTCTTTTTTTTTTAAAAAAAATGGGCCCAACGTGACGTCAGCAGGGGAAGGGTCTCCAACGGCAAGGACTACGGCGGCGGCGGCGCAGCACCGCGTTCTGGGACGCGCGTGTGCGTGCCGCGGATGCGCCCGGAGCCGGGGTGGCCGCAGGCGGCGGCGCCGCTGCGTCTGGCTCGCCGGAGCGACGCCGGCGGCCACCGAACGCGGCGGTGGACAGCACGGACGTCGTTGGCGATTACGGCGCAGACGGCATCCCGGCAAGCAATTCGAAGCGAGGAGGAAGAGGAAGAGACGGCGAATCTCGTCGTCGGCGTCGATCTGAGGGAGGAGGCGTGGAGCGGCGGCAATGGGCGGCGGCGGTGACGGCGACTTCCAGACACGCGCGGAAGAGAGAGGAAAAAGATGAAGTTGTGGATGTTTTTGCAAAACAGTCACTCAGTTTTCTGCAAATTACAAATAGGTCCCTCCGCGCGGTACTGTTCAACACTGTAGATGCTATATTTGCGGGTACAAGGTCGCCACTCTAATCAGAATCTATATTTGCTGGAATACAATGAAAATCTGGAGTCTCTCCTAACCAAACGTGGCGACCAACATCACGATAAACTGCAGACCTCGCAAGACTATGTGCCTCCTTGTTCATGTTTCTGCTCTCATGAACATAAGTAGCCGAGGCAAAGCCTTCTGCTCTCATCTTGATTTCTTTAGTGATGGAGCTGAACTTCCCTTTGTAATCACCCGTCATACAGTTGATCACTTCCAGGCAATCTGAAGCCACTCTTACAGTTCTCAGCTGTAGATCATTTGCTAGTGCTAGGGCTTCTCTGCATGCCAGGGCTTCGAGCACCGCCGGATCTGAACAGCCCCGTATAACCACCGCTGATGCTCCCAGGAATAGGCCTGCATCATTCCGACAGACTGCAGCGAGCGCTCCAGCCTTCCCCACCTTCCGAACGGCAGCATCTACATTGATCTTTGCCACACCCCGTGGCGCCCCAACCATCGAACGGCAGTCGGCACTTGTCTCTGATGTTAGATGTGTATAGTTTACTGTTCATCACACATGTATACACATGTATATGTACTGGCCTTTGGCCCCAGTTGAATACAGTTGCTCATTCGTAACATGGTATCAGAGCAAGAGTCGGGATCAAGAATGACACGACAACCAGAATCAGCAAGTTGAGCAGCAGAGAAAGAGGAAGTAGAAAGAGTGCCACGACTAGCAACAGGAAGCGGTGTGCCGTCGGCAGTAAGGACATTGACCATGAATCTTTTCTCTGCTGCTCAACTTGCTGATTCTGGTTGTCGTGCCATTCTTGATCCCGACTCTTACTCTGATACCATGTTACGAATGAGCAACTGTATTCAACTGGGGCCATGAGTTCCTGTCTCGCCTCCATGCCGAGTTTGAGCCTCGGCGTGCTCACCTGCTTGCCCGTGGTCGACGTGTTCCCATCTCCGAGGTACTTGCAGAGCTTCGCGCTGAGGAGACTCGACTCCGTTCTGCTGGACTGCTTGTGGTTCCCACTGTGCTTGCTGCCCGCGCTCCGGTGTCGTCTGTTCCACCGCTGCTACCCACTCCTTCACGGGGGGTGGGCGGGCGGCCCTCTGCAGGGGGGGGGGGGGGGGTCGGCCTCGCTCTCACATGGTCTGCGACTATTGCAAGAAGCCGGGCCATCCAGAGTCTGATTGTTTCAAGAAGCAGCGTGACATGGGTCGCTCCTCTCCTGCGGCTCGTGCGCCTCCGTCTGCACAGTCCTTCACTGCCCAGGATATTGTCCAGCTCAAGCGTATGCTGGCTTCCTCTGGCTCTTCTTCGACGGGCACTATTGCCTCGCTGACTGCTTCCACCACTGCTGATGCTTCACCACCGCCTACACAGTCAGGTACATCTCCGTGGGTTCTGGATTCTGGAGCTTCTTTTCCTGGTGCCCATGCTCAAAATGGTGTTGCTGAGCGCAAGCATCGCCACCTGCTTGAGACGACTCGTGCGATGATGATCGCCGCCTCTACCTCCCCACTTTTGGGCTGAGGCTATTTCCGCTCCACCTATCTTATCAACATCCAGCCTTCGGCTGCCTTACAGGGTGGTATTCCTATGGAGCGTCTCTCTGGTCATTCTCCTGACTACTCCGCTCTTCGTCTGTTTGGGTGTGTGTGCTATGTCCTTCTTGCTCCGCGAGAACGCACCAAACTGACTGCTCAGTCGGTTGAATGTGTCTTTGCTGATGGCGTGATTCACACGTTCGCTGGGAGACCCCAAGAGGAAGGTATGATGCAATCTAGCAGCAAGTTTCCCTCAGAATGAAACCAAGGTTATCGAACCAGTAGGAGCAACGATTCTTCAGAAGGTTGTTAGTGGCTCGCACGGCGCAATGCGATCACCAACGTGGAATCTGCACACAACACAATCACTACTTTGCCCCAACGAAACAGTGAGGTTGTCAATCTCACCGGCTTGCTGAAAACAAAGGATTAAACGTCTCGTGTGGAAAATGAGTATTAAATTGCAGCGAATGAAAAAGGAACAGTTTGCAGTTTGTGGTTTAATCAGTTTAAAGGAATGGACCGGGGTCCACAGTTCACTAGTGGTGTCTCTCCATAAAGATAACTAACATGTTGGGTAAACAAATTACAGCTGGGCAATTGACAAATAGTGAGCGCATGACAATGCAAATACATGACATGATGATTACTATGATATTTAATTGGGCATTACGACATAATACATAGACCGTTATCCAACAGCGTCTATGACTAATAATCCACCGCCGGGTTGTCATCCGAGTCCCCGTTGGTATTAAGTTGCAAGCAACGGATAATCGCATTAAGTAAAGTGCGTAATGTAAACAAACACATATGCCCGTGGACATAGCATCGTTAGGTTATCCCTAGTGGCAACAGCACATCCACAACCTTAGAACTTTCTGTCACTGTCCCAGATTAAACGGAGGCATGAACCCACTATCTAGCATAAATACTCCCTCTTGGAGTTACAAGCATCTACTTGGCCAAAGCATCTACTAGTAACGGAAAGCATGCAAGATCTTAAATAACATAGATAGATTGATAATCAACTTGACATAATATTCAATATTCATCGGATCCCAGCAAACACAACATGTAGCATTACAATAATATGATCTTGATCATGTAGGGCAGCTCACAAGATCTAAACATGATGGCACAAATGGAGAGACAACCATCTAGCTACTGCTATGGACCCGTAGTCCAAGGATGAACTACTCACGCATCACTCGGAGGCAGGCATGGCGATGTAGAAGCCTCCGGTGACGATTCCCCTCTCCGGCAGGGTGCCGGGAAGAGGTTCTGACCCTCCCGAGCTAGGGTTGACGGCGGCGGCGTCTCTGGAACTTTTCGTGGATTTTGCTCAGGTACTTAGGGTTTTCTCGGGGGAATAAGTAGGCGAAAGGGCGGCGGCTGCGGCCCCGTGGGGCCCACACCAAGGGCGCGGCAGGGGGCCCCCGCGCCCTGGTGGTGTGGGGCCCCTGTGGCCTCCTCTGCTGCTCTTTGCGTCATCGTGTGTTCTGGAAAAATAGGCACCCCCGTGAAGTTTCGTCCAATTCCGAGAATATTTCCAGACTAGCTTTTCTGGAATACAAAAACAGCAGAAAACAGGAACTGGCACTTCGGCATCTTGTTAATAGGTTAGTCCCAAAAAATGTATAAAAGTGATATAAAGTAGATGCAAAACATGTAGCAATTGGTATAAAACAAGCATGGAACATCAAAAATTATAGATACGTTTGAGACGTATCAGCATCCCCAAGCTTAGTTCCTACTCGTCCTCGAGTAGGTAAACGATAAAAACAAAATAATTTTTGAGGTGACATGCTACTATCATAATCTTGATCAATAATATTGCAAGGCACATGTAAATGAATGAAGTGATCCAAGTCAATGGTCTATAATTTGCTATCAAATAGATAATGAGTAAACAATGAATCACACAAGCTAAACGTTTTCATGAATAGTACTTTCGAGACAAGCATCAAACAGTTTTGCATAAGTGTTAACTCATAAAGCAATAGTTTCTAAAAAGGTATTCAATCAACACAAAGGAAGAATTAGTTTCAGCATTTGCTTCAACTTTCAACATATTTATCTCATGGATATGTCAACACAAAGTAGTATAACAAGTCCAATACGTTGCATATAACCATGTTGTAACAAAATTGACACTAGTGTTTGCTTGTGGAAGACAGAAAGAATAGGAAAACTGACTCAACATAAAAGTAAAAGAAAGGCCCTTCGCAGAGGGAAGCAGGGATTAAATCATGTGCTAGAGCTTTTAGGTTTTTGAAAGCATATAGAGATTGCATAAAATATTTGATACTCCTCCCAACCTTGCTAACACAAGCCATGGCTAACCGAATCCTCGGGTGCCTTCCATCAATCACATACCATGGAGGAGTATCTATTTTTGAGAGGTGTTTGTTAATTGTCAACGAATGGTAGCGGGTGAGAACAGTATTCTACCTGTCAAACGGACTTTTAAGAGCGGCTCCCATGAAGGACGTTATTTCTACCAGCAAGGCAGATCATCCCTCTTTCTCTTTGGTTTACACACATTCAGGTATTTCACTGTTTGTCATTGCTTACTGATGAATCAGGGCAAAAGTGTGAAGAGAATTAATTGGTTAAAGTTGTAATTAATTGGGACTGGGCACCCCGTTGCCAGCTCTTTTTGCAAAATTAGGATAAGCGGATGTATATGCCACTAGTCCAGGTGTAAAAGTCCATTGACAAAGAATAAAGAATAACCACACTAATTCCTCATGAGCTAGTAAACATTGACACAAAAAGGGAATAATAACATTTTGAATAATTTAAAGGTAGCACATGAAAAATTTACTTGGAGTGGCAAGGAAATACCACATATAGGTAGTTATGGTGGACACAAATGGCATGGATTTTGGCTCAAGGATTTGGATGCACGAGAAGCATTCCCTCTCAGTACAGAGTTTAGGCTAGCAAGGTTATGTAAGCAAACAAGAATATCAACCCGTACACCAAGTTTTATATGACAAACATATTGCAAACGTTATAAGACTTCATACCGTCTTCCTTGTTAACCAAACCCGTTATTAGAAAATATCTAGACCTTAGAGATACCACCGATGCAAACCAAATTTTCAACAAGCTTTACGGTAGTTCTTCACTAATAGGCTTAACTCATGTGATGCACAATTTAATCATGATCTACTTGTTAACTCAAAACAATTGACAAGCATCAAGTTATCCATAATGATCTACAAGATTAAGCAAGTTTTTCCTTATACCAATTACCACATGCAACATTTTCTGAACCAACCAAACACCAATCAATTTATTTAATCAACTCTCCAAACAAATATAAGTGAAGCAAGAGAGTACTTTCTACAAAAGAAAGCTAATAGCTCTGACAAGAGATACATGAAAACAAGAGCTAAAAGCTGAACAGCGCTAGATATGAATACTCAACAAATATAAGTGAAGAATAGGAGTATTCTCATGAAAAAGCGGAGCGTGTCTCTCTCCCAATCAAGAATGCTAGGGTCCAGTCAAGCTTTATTGAAAATAAAAGCAATACTGAAAATAAAAGCACACAGACGCTCCAAGAAAAGCACATATGATGTGAAAGAATTAAAATATAGTTTCACTAGAGATGACCTGATAATTTTGACGATGAAGAAGGGGATGCCTTGGGCATCCCCAAGCTTAGACGCTTGAGTCTTCTTGAAATATGCTGGGGAGATCCATGGGAGCCTCCCCAAGCTTAAGCTCTTCACTCTTCTTGATCCTATATCATCCTTCTCTCTTGACCCTTGAAAACTTCCGTCACACCAAACTCAAAGTAGATCTCATTAGAGGGTTAGTGCATAATCAAAAACTCACATGTTCTATAAAGACGCAATATGATTTTACTTTAAACATTAGCTACAGCCACTGATGTTATGTGAAGCTCTTCCACCCAAAAAAGAATTTCACTCAACACTAGTAAAAGAGAGAATGCAAAATAAAAAGGCATAATCTGTCTAAAACAGAACAGTCCGCAAAGACGAATTTTTTCGAGGCACTTACGACGCTCAGATCGAAAAACTTGAACTAATGAAAGATTCAGACATTCATAAAGATTACGCACAAAAAATTTCAGATTTTTTAACAATCTGGTGATTTTAATTTCGTACAGTGAACAGCAAAAATCTGTTTCTGCGCAGCAATCAAAATTAAGCACCTTAACATTAGAGGCTACTCTTGGCACAACAATGCGAGAAAATAAAGATACAAAGGAGTTGCTACAGAAGTAAACAAACTCCTTGACTCAATAAAGAAAAATTGCAGAAAAATAAAATGGGTTGCCTCCCATAAGCGCTTTTCTTTAACGCCTTTTAGCTAGGCACAAAGCATGCATCAAGTATTACCAAGTGAAGAAGCATCCAAAGAGAGGTCGGAAGTTTTCTCAACAATGCATTTATCTTGTCTATATAGGTTTCGAATTCCCTTTCTCAATACCTCTAGGCTCATCATATTCATCAAATGGGTTTTCAGGAACAATCCAATCAAAATTCTTTTCTAGTGCCTCCTGCATTCCTATAAGCTTAAAAGGTATTGGTATTTTAACTTCCCCCTCACATTAGTTTCTTTAGTGTACTTAACCTCTCTTTTCAAGTTTTTCAAGTGTATTAACAATCAATACAATACCAAGCATCTTATATTTAATAAAAACTTTTCTAGCTTCCCTAGCAACATCACCAAATTCTTTAAGTAGGGTTTCTAAAACAAAATCTTTCTTTTCACCATCTTCCGTATCATGAAGTTTTAGAAACATGTGCTGCATTATGGGACTAAGATTGACAAATCGAGCTTCCAACATGTGAACTAAGAAGCTGTAGCAATTTCATAATTTGGAGCAAGTTCTACCAAGGATCTATCTTCAAAATCTTCAACCATACTAACATGATTAAAGAATTCCTCAATGTTATCTCTTCCAATGATAGACCCACTACCCACAGATATTTCTTTTAAAGTATACTTAGGGAGAAGCATGATGAAATAAAAAACTAAACGAAAATAAACTAGATGCAAGTAACTAATTTTTTTGTGTTTTTGATAATTGAAAGCAAACAAGATAAAATAAAATAAACTAAGCAAGACAAAAACAAAGTAAAGAGATTGGAAGTGTGAAACTCCCCTTGCAGAAGACTGCTACTCCCCGGCAACGGCGCCAGAAAAAGCTTGCTGATGGCGTGAATCACACGTTCGTTGGGAGACCCCAAGAGGAAGGTATGATGCATCAGCAGCAAGTTTTCCCTCAGAAAGAAACCAAGGTTATCGAACCAGTAGGAGCAACTCTTCAGAAGGTTGTTGTGGCTCGCACGGTGCAATGCGATCACCAACGTGGAACCTGCACACAACACAATCACATACTTTGCCCCAACGAAACAGTGAGGTTGTCAATCTCACCGGCTTGCTGAAAACAAAGGATTAAACGTCTCGTGTGGAAAATGAGTATTAAATTGCAGAGAATGAAAAAGGAACAGTTTGCAGTTTGTGGTTTAATCAGTGTAAAGAATGGACCGGGGTCCACAGTTCACTAGTGGTGTCTCTCCATAAAGATAACTAACATGTTGGGTAAACAAATTACAGCTGGGCAATTGACAAATAGTGAGCGCATGACAATGCATATACATGACATGATGATTACTATGATATTTAATTGGGCATTACGACATAATACATAGACCGTTATCCAACAGCGTCTATGACTAATAATCCACCGCCGGGTTGTCATCCGAGTTCCCCGTTGGTATTAAGTTGCAAGCAACGGATAATGCATTAAGTAAAGCGCGTAATGTAAACAAACACATATGCCCGTGGACATAGCATCGTTAGGTTATCCCTAGTGGCAACAGCACATCCATAACCTTAGAACTTTCTGTCACTGTCCCAGATTCAACGGAGGCATGAACCCACTATCTAGCATAAATACTCCTCTTGGAGTCACAAGCATCTACTTGGCCAAAGCATCTACTAGCAACGGAGAGCATGCAAGATCATAAATAACATAGGGCATAGATTGATAATCAACTTGACATAATATTCAATATTCATCGGATCCCAGCAAACACAACATGTAGCATTACAATAATATGATCTTGATCATGTAGGGCAGCTCACAAGATCTAAACATGATGGCACAAATAGGAGAGACAACCATCTAGCTACTGCTATGGACCCGTAGTCCAAGGATGAACTACTCACGCATCACTCGGAGGCAGGCATGGCGATGTAGAAGCCTCCGGTGACGATTCCCCTCTCCGGCAGGGTGCCGGGAAGAGGTTCTGGACCCTCCCGAGCTAGGGTTGACGGCGGCGGCGTCTCTGGAACTTTTCGTGGATTTTGGCTCAGGTGCCTAGGGTTTTTTCTCGGGGGGAATAAGTAGGCGAAAGGGCGGCGTCTGGCGGGCCCCGTGGGGCCCACACCGTATGAGGGCGCGGCCAGGGGGCCACCCGTGCCCTGGTGTGGTGTGGGCCCCTGTGGCCTCCTCTGCTGCATCTTTGCGTCATCGTGTGTCTTCTGGAAAAATAGCACCTCCCGAAAAGTTTCGTCCAATTCCGAGAATATTTCCAGACTAGCTTTTCTGGAATACAAAAAAAGCAGAAAACAGGAACTGGCACTTCGGCATCTTGTTAATAGGTTAGTCCCGGAAAATGTATAAAAATGACATAAAGTAGATGCAAAACATGTAGCAATTGTTATAAAACAAGCATGGAACATCAAAAATTATAAATACGTTGGAGACGTATCAGTCTTTCTCGTGTACAGTGATGAGCACAAGGGTTACCGCTGTTGGGATCCTGTTGGTCGTCGTCTGCGTATTTCACGTGATGTGACTTTTGATGAGTCTCGTCCATACTATCCGCGCTCTACCACCTCCCCTTTTTCAGTTGACGACCTCTCCTTCCTTATACTCCCCGACACATCTCCCTCTGTGCCTATTGTTCCTTCTCCACCTCCACCTCCGCCGAGTCCCACGGTTTCTGATACACCTCCGACCCCACCCTCCCCTCCTTCTTCCTCTCCTCCCTCGTCACCTGCCTCTCCACCTACCGCTCCGGCGTGTCCTCCCCTTTCTCCCTTTCCTCTCCACTACACTCGTCGTCCTCGTGTTGTGGATGATTCCTCTGACATACCCTCTACTTCTGGCGCGCCACCTTCCCCGTCTACACCGGTTCACAACCTTCGGTCTCGTCCTTCCTTACGGTCTCCTGATCGCTATTCTCCTTCCCAGTACGGTCTTTCTGCTGCTGTTGAGCCCACTTCCTATCGGGATGCCATGGCTCAGTCCTAGTGGCAGCTTGCGATGGCTGAGGAGATTGCTGCACTTGAGCGCACTGACACATGGGATCTTGTTTCCCCTCCTCCCGGTGTTCGTCCCATCACTTGCAAGTGGGTCTATAAGATCAAGACTCGCTCCGATGGTTCTCTTGAGCGTTTTAAAGCTCGTCTTGTGGCTCGTGGTTTTCAGCAGGAGCAGGGACGTGATTATGATGAGACATTCGCTCCTGTTGCCCACATGACCACTGTTCGCACTCTTCTCGCTGTGGCCTCTGTTCGTCATTGGTCTGTGTCTCAGCTTGACGTCCAGAATGCCTTTCTCAATGGTGAGTTGCGTGAGGAGGTTTATATGCAGCCACCACCGGGGTACTCTGTTCCTGATGGTATGGTTTGCCGTCTTCGGCGCTCTCTCTATGGCCTTAAACAAGCCCCTCGCGCCTGGTTTGAGCGTTTCGCTTCTGTGGTGGCTGCCGCTGGTTTCGTGCCTAGCGACCATGACCCTGCGCTGTTTGTTCACACCTCACCTCGTGGTCGGACGCTCCTCCTCTTATATGTTGATGACATGATCATTACTGGCGATGACTCTGAGTATATTGCCTTTGTTAAGGCCCGTCTCCGTGAGCAGTTCCTGATGTCAGATCTTGGTCCTCTTCGCTATTTTCTTGGGATTGAGGTTTCTTCGACTTCTGATGGCTTCTACATCTCCCAAGAAAAATATATTCAGGATCTTCTTGCTCGCGCCGCTCTTGGAGATGAGTGCACTGCTGAGACTCCTATGGAGCTCAATGTTCAGCTTCGTGCTACCGATGATGATCCCCTCACGGACCCGACACGCTATCGCCATCTTGTTGGGAGTCTTGTCTATCTGGCTGTCACTCGTCCAGACATATCATATCCTGTACACATTCTGAGTCAGTTCGTATCTGCTCCTAGTTCTGTCCACTATAGTCATCTTCTCCGTGTTCTACGATATCTTCGTGGCACGATCTCTCGCCGGCTTTTCTTCCCTCGCTCCAGCTCTCTCCAGCTCCAGGCCTACTCTGATGCTACGTGGGCTAGTGATCCTTCTGATCGCCGCTCGCTGTCTGCCTATTGTGTTTTTCTTGGAGGATCTCTCATTGCCTGGAAGACGAAGAAACAGAAGGCAGTTTCCCGCTCCAGTGCAGAGGCTGAGTTGCGAGCGATGGCTATGCTGACTGCTGAGGTGACCTGGTTGCGATGGTTGCTTGCAGACTTTGGTGTTTCTGCTGCTGCACCGACTTCTCTATTGTCAGACAGCACAGGTGCCATCAGCATTGCGCGTGACCCGGTGAAGCATGAGCTCACCAAGCACATAGGCGTGGATGCCTCCTTTGTGCATGCTGCTGTGCAGGAGCAGATTCTTGCTCTTCACTTTGTGCCCTCCGAGCTACAGCTGGCGGATTTCTTCACGAAGGCACAGACTCGAGCACAGCATGGGTTCTTCCTCTCCAAACTCAGTGTTGTTGACCCACCATGAGTTTGAGGGGGGGTGTTAGATGTGTATAGTTTACTGTTCATCACACATGTATACACATGTATATGTACTGGCCTTTGGCCCCAGTTGAATACAGTTGCTCATTCGTAACATCTGAGACGGTGGTTTTGGCTCCCGAGCTGTAGCCAATTCCAAGTCTCGGATCATGGACTCCACAAAGGAATGTGTGGAGAGCGGACTCTGAAAGATACCCTCATGTATCGCCTTGCGACGGGCGGACCAAATCGCCTAGAGCGTCACAAGACAGCAGGTCAGTTCTTCATGTTTGAGGGATCGGATGAGAGTAAACAGCCATTGCTTTGCATCAGGAACTATCACAAAATTGATATGTTCAACAATGGATTCAGGCGCCAGCGCCCATACGCTCCTGCTCATGTTACACTCCAGCATCGAGTGACGCCTGGAGTCCTCCATCCCGCACAGAGAGCACGCCGCATTCACAGCCATGTTGCGCTGATATCGGACATCACCTGTCGGGATTGAGTGCTTAGCAAGCCTCCAAAGGAAGACACGGATTTTAGATGGTACCTTTGTTTTCCAAAGTAAAGCCCAGTCCTTCCCTTCCTGTTCATGATTAGAACCCGAAGCAGTACCATCTAACCATGCTTCTCGCCGTTGCTTAGTGTTCACTAACATGCGATACGCAGAGCGCACTGAAAAGATACCAGTGCGTTCGAATTGCCACGCCCAAAAGTCATCGAATCTTGCTGTCCCAATTGGAATGTTTTGAATTATTTCGATGTCCATTGGTAAGAAAAACTCCCGCAGCCGCTGTACATTCCAGGTTGCAGTCGAAGGATCAATAAAATCAGCTACAGCAATCGGAGGATCACTTTTAATACATGCAGTTGGTCTCATCGAGCAATCCCTTGGTAGCCAATTGTCGTTCCAAGCATGGGTTTGCTCCCCAGTTCCGATCCTTCTTATTAAACCTTGCTTCAAGGTTTCTTTACCTTCCACGATGGATCTCCAAATCTGTGAAGGGTGAGAGCCCACTTCTGCTTCTAGGAGATCACAATCCGGGAAATAGACAGCTTTCAGAATTAACGCACTGAGAGTTGTAGGGTTTTGCATTAGCCTCCAAGCTTGACGGGCTAGGAGAGCAAGGTTGAAGAGCTCAATGTCCCGGAACCCTAAACCACCAGCATACTTTGGCTTGGTCATCTCCTCCCACGAGACCCAACACGTCTTTCTTTGTCCATCTCGACAACCCCACCAAAACTTCCGCAGCAGTCCATTGATATGCTCACATAGACCTCTGGGAAGCTTGAAACACGACATCGAATAAATTGGTATTGCCTGAGCCACAGCTTTAATCAAAATCTCTTTCCCACCGAAAGAGAGAAAGTTTTCTAACCATCCTTGCACATGTTTCCAAATCCGATCCTTCAAAAACTTAAAAGCTCCATTAACCGAGCGACCCACATCGGATGGCATGCCCAAGTATTTGTCACTAAGAGTTTCATTTTGCACCTCTAGACGTTCCTTCATAGCATCTCGAAGTGTCTCCGGGCATCCTTTGCTGAAGAAAACCGAAGATTTATCGAGATTAATGCGCTGGCCTGAAGCTTGACAATAAGACTCAAGAACCTCAGCCACCTCTCCCGCACCCTCCACACTTGCTTTCACAAACAGCAGGCTATCATCTGCAAACAGTAAGTGGTTAACCGCCGGAAAGGAACTCGCCACCTTTAGACCTTGTAGGCTCGATGATTGAACAACACTTCTTGATTTCAAAAGGCACGAAAGGCCCTCCGCTGCTAGCAAAAATAGGTATGGTGATATAGGATCTCCTTGGCGTATCCCCCTAGTTGGCTTGAATTTTTCAGTAGGGACACCATTGAATAAAACTGAGAACGTTACGGTGGACACCATTCTCATCACAAGAGCTACCCAAGTTGGAGCAAGACCCAGCTTGAGCATAATTGCCTCTAGATACGACCATTCGACCTGGTCGTACGCCTTCCTCATATCCAGTTTAAGCGCGCAAAATCTGTTCTTCTTTGCTTTATTTCTTTTCATGAAATGCAGGCACTCATAAGCTGCTATGATATTATCCGTGATTAGCCTCCCAGGCACAAAAACTGATTGTTCCTGCGAAATAATCTCTGGGAGTATCTTTTTCAACCGGTTAGAGAGTACCTTGGATGCAATTTTATAAATAACATTGCAAAGACTTATTGGACGAAATTGACAAAGTTCAGTCGGACTCGCTACCTTCGGAATCAACACTATAAAAGTGTCATTTATCACCTCCGGGCTATCGTCACCTCTCAAAATACGGAGGACAGCCGTGGTTACCTCGGGCCACACAATTCCCAATTACGCTGAAAAAAGTGTGCCGGATATCCATCCGGGCCAGGTGCCTTTGTGGGAAACATCTGAAAGAGGCCGATCTTCACCTCCTCCTCAGTGTATGGTTTTGTTAGCTCCTCATTCATCTGGCTCGTCACTTTGTTTGGCACAGTATTCAGAATTGCATCCATACCACTTGTCCCTTCCGACCCGTATAGGCCATTGAAGAATTCACGAGTTAACAAGCACAACTCCTCGGGATCTTCAGTTTCCACCCCATCTGGCCGACACAAACGAGATATCTTGTTTTTCTTCTTTCTACGGCTTGCTCGTTGGTGAAAAAACCGGGTGTTCTTATCACCCTCGGCTAGCCATTGGATCCGAGATCGTTGGCGCCACATCGTTTCCTCCCTATGGTGGAATTCAACCAACTGATCATTAATTTTGATCTCTTCATGGCTCGGACCAGTTCTACCAGGTGCAGTTCGGAGGATATTAAGACGCTGCTGCAGCTCTTTAATTTTTCCTCTCACACTCCCGAAAGTGCACCTGTCCCATTCCTTCAGGCCATCAGACATGACCTGGAGTTTGTCTTTGATCTGCTCCATATTAGAAGCACGACCACCCTCCTGCCACGATTCTTTAACAAAAGGTTCCAACGCTTCATGCGCCTCCCACATAATCTCATATCGAAACAATCTCTTTCGCCCTACCACATTACGTTCAGCAGGCGTGAAACGCAGTAGAATAGGCGAATGATCAGAGGTGGATGCCGACAGATGAAAAAGTTCTGCTAGTGGGTATCTTTCACACCAGCTTGCCGTTGCCAAAGCTCTATCAAGTCTCGTACGGCAGTAGCCACCACCTGCCACCTTTTTTTCAAAAGTCCACGGAACTCCAGTGTATCCAAGATCAGCCAGGCCACGGAACTCCACATAATCCTATGATGCATCCATATCTCTGAGTTGGCCTTGTATATAAGGTCGGCTGGGAGCGCCTAGAAAGGCAGAAGCAAATCGATCCATTGTAGCCATTGAGAAACCTTGTAATCAATCTAGCAATCAATACCCAAAAACAGAACTAGGACTTACCTCCATCTCGACCGGCCCCGGAAAATTTCAAGTCGCCTAGACCTCTTCTTAGCCACTTTGTGGTCGCTATTGCCGTGAAAATCCCACGACAGATAGTAACTTTTTAGCATGGACTTTTCATAGTGCATGCAAAATCGTGATTAATTCTTGAGCCCTGGTCGCTTCCTAATTTATTTCTTGCGTGAGAAAATCAAGATAACTTTTTTTAGGTTTTTTTTTTTGAGGGTACAAGGTCGCCACTCTAATCAGAATCTATATTTGCTGGAATACAATGACAATCTGGAGTCTCTCCTAACCAAACGTGGCGACCAACATCACGATAAACTGCAGACCTCGCAAGACTATGTGCCTCCTTGTTCATGTTTTCTGCTCTCATGAACATAAGTAGCCGAGGCAAAGCCTTCTGCTCTCATCTTGATTTCTTTAATGATGGAGCTGAACTTCCCTTTGTAATCACCCGTCATACAGTTGATCACTTCCAGGCAATCTGAAGCCACTCTTACAGTTCTCAGCTGTAAATCATTTGCTAGTGCTAGGGCTTCTCTGCATGCCAGGGCTTCGAGCACCGCCGGATCCGAACAGCCCCGTATAACCACCGCTGATGCTCCCAGGAATAGGCCTGCATCATTCCGACAGACTGCAACGAGCGCTCCAGCCTTCCCCACCTTCCGAACGGCAGCATCTACATTGATCTTTGCCACACCCCGTGGCGGCACCAACCATCGAACGGCAGTCGGCACTTGTCTCTGATGTTAGATGTGTATAGTTTACTGTTCATCACACATGTATACACATGTTTATGTACTAGCCTTTGGCCCCAGTTGAATATAGTTGCTCATTCGTAACATGGTATCAGAGCAAGAGTCGGATCAAGAATGACACGACAACCAGAATCAGCAAGTTGAGCAGCAGAGATTTTTTCTCTGCTGCTCAACTTGCTGATTCTGGTTGTCGTGTCATTCTTGATCCCGACTCTTGCTCTGATACCATGTTACGAATGAGCAACTGTATTCAACTGGGGCCATGAGTTCCTGTCTCGCCTCCGTGCCGAGTTTGAGCCTCGGCGTGCTCACCTGCTTGCCCGTGGTCGGCGTGTTCCCATCTCCGAGGTACTTGCAGAGATTCGCGCTGAGGAGACTCGACTCCGTTCTGATGGACTGCTTGTGGTTCCCACTGTGCTTGCTGCCCGCGCTCCGGTGTCGTCTGTTCCACCGCTGCTACCCACTCCTTCACGGGGGGTGGCGGGCGGCCCTCTGCAGGGGGGGGGGGGGGTCGGCCTCGCTCTCACATGGTCTGCGACTATTGCAAGAAGCCGGGCCATCCAGAGTCTGATTGTTTCAAGAAGCAGCGTGACATGGGTCGCTCCTCTCCTGCGGCTCGTGCGCCTCCGTCTGCACAGTCCTTCACTGCCCAGGATATTGTCCAGCTCAAGCGTATGCTGGCTTCCTCTGGCTCTTCTTCGACGGGCACTGTTGCCTCGCTGACTGCTTCCACCACTGCTGATGCTTCACCACCGCCTACACGGTCAGGTACATCTCCGTGGGTTCTGGATTCTGGAGCTTCTTTTCCTAGTGCCCATGCTTAGAATGGTGTTGCTGAGCGCAAGCATCGCCACCTGCTTGAGACGACTCGTGCGATGATGATCGCCGCCTCTCTTCCTCCCCACTTTTGGGCTGAGGCTATTTCCGCGCCCACCTATCTTATCAACATCCAGCCTTCGGCTGCCTTACAGGGTGGTATTCCTATGGAGCGTCTCTCTGGTCATTCTCCTGACTACTCCGCTCTTCGTCTGTTTGGGTGTGTGTGCTATGTCCTTCTTGCTCCGCGAGAACGCACCAACTGACTGCTCAGTCGGTTGAATGTGTCTTTCTCGTGTACAGTGCTGAGCACAAGGGTTACCGCTGTTGGGATCCTGTTGGTCGTCGTCTGCGTATTTCACGTGATGTGACTTTTGATGAGTCTCGTCCATACTATCCGCGCTCTACCACCTCCCCTTTTTCAGTTGACGACCTCTCCTTCCTTATACTCCCCGACACATCTCCCTCTGTGCCTATTGTTCCTTCTCCACCTCCACCTCCGCCGAGTCCCACGGTTTCTGATACACCTCCGACCCCACCCTCCCTCCTTCTTCCTCTCCTCCCTCGTCACCTGCCTCTCCACCTACCGCTCCGGCGTGTCCTCCCCTTTCTCCCTTTCCTCTCCACTACACTCGTCGTCCTCGTGTTGTGGATGATTCCTCTGACATACCCTCTACTTCTGGCGCGCCACCTTCCCCGTCTACACCGGTTCACAACCTTCGGTCTCGTCCTTCCTTACGGTCTCCTGATCGCTATTCTCCTTCCCAGTACGGTCTTTCTGCTGCTGTTGAGCCCACTTCCTATCGGGATGCCATGGCTCAGTCCTAGTGGCAGCTTGCGATGGCTGAGGAGATTGCTGCACTTGAGCGCACTGACACATGGGATCTTGTTTCCCCTCCTCCCGGTGTTCGTCCCATCACTTGCAAGTGGGTCTATAAGATCAAGACTCGCTCCGATGGTTCTCTTGAGCGTTTAAAGCTCGTCTTGTGGCTCGTGGTTTTCAGCAGGAGCAGGGACGTGATTATGATGAGACATTCGCTCCTGTTGCCCACATGACCACTGTTCGCACTCTTCTCGCTGTGGCCTCTGTTCGTCATTGGTCTGTGTCTCAGCTTGACGTCCAGAATGCCTTTCTCAATGGTGAGTTGCGTGAGGAGGTTTATATGCAGCCACCACCGGGGTACTCTGTTCCTGATGGTATGGTTTGCCGTCTTCGGCGCTCTCTCTATGGCCTTAAACAAGCCCCTCGCGCCTGGTTTGAGCGTTTCGCTTCTGTGGTGGCTGCCGCTGGTTTCGTGCCTAGCGACCATGACCCTGCGCTGTTTGTTCACACCTCACCTCGTGGTCGGACGCTCCTCCTCTTATATGTTGATGACATGATCATTACTGGCGATGACTCTGAGTATATTGCCTTTGTTAAGGCCCGTCTCCGTGAGCAGTTCCTGATGTCAGATCTTGGTCCTCTTCGCTATTTTCTTGGGATTGAGGTTTCTTCGACTTCTGATGGCTTCTACATCTCCCAAGAAAAATATATTCAGGATCTTCTTGCTCGCGCCGCTCTTGGAGATGAGTGCACTGCTGAGACTCCTATGGAGCTCAATGTTCAGCTTCGTGCTACCGATGATGATCCCCTCACGGACCCGACACGCTATCGCCATCTTGTTGGGAGTCTTGTCTATCTGGCTGTCACTCGTCCAGACATATCATATCCTGTACACATTCTGAGTCAGTTCGTATCTGCTCCTAGTTCTGTCCACTATAGTCATCTTCTCCGTGTTCTACGATATCTTCGTGGCACGATCTCTCGCCGGCTTTTCTTCCCTCGCTCCAGCTCTCTCCAGCTCCAGGCCTACTCTGATGCTACGTGGGCTAGTGATCCTTCTGATCGCCGCTCGCTGTCTGCCTATTGTGTTTTTCTTGGAGGATCTCTCATTGCCTGGAAGACGAAGAAACAGAAGGCAGTTTCCCGCTCCAGTGCAGAGGCTGAGTTGCGAGCGATGGCTATGCTGACTGCTGAGGTGACCTGGTTGCGATGGTTGCTTGCAGACTTTGATGTTTCTGCTGCTGCACCGACTTCTCTATTGTCAGACAGCACAGGTGCCATCAGCATTGCGCGTGACCCGGTGAAGCATGAGCTCACCAAGCACATAGGCGTGGATGCCTCCTTTGTGCATGCTGCTGTGCAGGAGCAGATTCTTGCTCTTCACTTTGTGCCCTCCGAGCTACAGCTGGCGGATTTCTTCACGAAGGCACAGACTCGAGCACAGTATGGGTTCTTCCTCTCCAAACTCAGTGTTGTTGACCCACCATGAGTTTGAGGGGGGGTGTTAGATGTGTATAGTTTACTGTTCATCACACATGTATACACATGTATATGTACTGGCCTTTGGCCCCAGTTGAATACAGTTGCTCATTCGTAACATCTGAGACGGTGGTTTTGGCTCCCGAGCTGTAGCCAATTCCAGGTCTCGGATCATGGACTCCACAAAGGAATGTGTGGAGAGCGGACTCTGAAAGATAACCTCATGTATCGCCTTGCGACGGGCGGACCAAATCGCCCAGAGCGTCACAAGACAGCAGGTCAGTTCTTCATGTTTGAGGGACCGGATGAGAGTAAACAGCCATTGCTTTGCATCAGGAACTATCACAAAATTGATATGTTCAACAATGGATTCAGGCGCCAGCGCCCATACGCTCCTGCTCATGTTACACTCCAGCATCGAGTGACGCCAGGAGTCCTCCATCCCGCACAGAGAGCACGCCGCATTCACAGCCATGTTGCGCTGATATCGGACATCACCTGTCGGGATTGAGTGCTTAGCAAGCCTCCAAAGGAAGACACGGATTTTAGATGGTACCTTTGTTTTCCAAAGTAAAGCCCAGTCCTTCCCTTCCTGTTCATGATTAGAACCCGAAGCAGTACCATCTAACCATGTTTCTCGCCGTTGCTTAGTGTTCACTAACATGCGATACGCAGAGCGCACTGAAAAGATACCAGTGCGTTCGAATTGCCACGCCCAAAAGTCATCGAATCTTGCTGTCCCAATTGGAATGTTTTGAATTATTTCGATGTCCATTGGTAAGAAAAACTCCCGCAGCCGCTGTACATTCCAGGTTGCAGTCGAAGGATCAATAAAATCAGCTACAGCAATCGGAGGTTCACTTTTAATACATGCAGTTGGTCTCATCGAGCAATCCCTTGGTAGCCAATTGTCGTTCCAAGCATGGGTTTGCTCCCCAGTTCCGATCCTTCTTATTAAACCTTGCTTCAAGGTTTCTTTACCTTCCACGATGGATCTCCAAATCTGTGAAGGGTGAGAGCCCACTTCTGCTTCTAGGAGATCATAATCCGGGAAATAGACAGCTTTTAGAATTAACGCACTGAGAGTTGTAGGGTTTTGCATTAGCCTCCAAGCTTGACGGGCTAGGAGAGCAAGGTTGTAGAGCTCAATGTCCCGGAACCCTAAACCACCAGCATACTTTGGCTTGGTCATCTCCTCCCACGAGACCCAACACGTCTTCCTTTGTCCATCTCGACAACCCCACCAAAACTTCCGCAGCAGTCCATTGATATGCTCACATAGACCTCTGGGAAGCTTGAAACACGACATCGAATAAATTGGATTGCCTGAGCCACAGCTTTAATCAAAATCTCTTTCCCACCAAAAGAGAGAAAGTTTTCTAACCATCCTTGCACATGTTTCCAAATCCGATCCTTCAAAAACTTAAAAGCTCCATTAACCGAGCGACCCACATCGGATGGCATGCCCAAGTATTTGTCACTAAGAGTTTCATTTTGCACCTCTAGACGTTCCTTCATAGCATCTCGAAGTGTCTCCGGCATCCTTTGCTGAAGAAAACCGAAGATTTATCGAGATTAATGCGCTGGCCTGAAGCTTGACAATAAGACTCAAGAACCTCAGCCACTTCTCCCGCACCCTCCACACTTGCTTTCACAAACAGCAGGCTATCATCTGCAAACAGTAAGTGGTTAACCGCCAGAGCGGAACTCGCCACCTTTAGACCTTGTAGGCTCGATGATTGAACAACACTTCTTGATTTCAAAAGGCACGAAAGGCCCTCCGCTGCTAGCAAAAATAGGTATGGTGATATAGGATCTCCTTGGCGTATCCCCCTAGTTGGCTTGAATTTTTCAGTAGGGACACCATTGAATAAAACTGAGAACGTTACCGTGGACACCATTCTCATCACAAGAGCTACCCAAGTTGGAGCAAGACCCAGCTTGAGCATAATTGACTCTAGATACGACCATTCGACCTGGTCGTACGCCTTCCTCATATCCAGTTTAAGCGCGCAAAATCTGTTCTTCTTTGCTTTATTTCTTTTCATGAAATGCAGGCACTCATAAGCTGCTATGATATTATCCGTGATTAGCCTCCCAGGCACAAAAGCTGATTGTTCCTGCGAAATAATCTCTGGGAGTATCTTTTTCAACCGGTTAGAGAGTACCTTGGATGCAATTTTATAAATAACATTGCAAAGACTTATTGGACGAAATTGACAAAGTTCAGTCGGACTCGCTACCTTCGGAATCAACACTATAAAAGTGTCATTTATCACCTCCGGGCTATCGTCACCTCTCAAAATACGGAGGACAGCCGTGGTTACCTCGGGGCCACACAATTCCCAATTACGCTGAAAAAAGTGTGCCGGATATCCATCCGGGCCAGGTGCCTTTGTGGGAAACATCTGAAAGAGGCCGATCTTCACCTCCTCCTCAGTGTATGGTTTTGTTAGCTCCTCATTCATCTGGCTCGTCACTTTGTTTGGCACAGTATTCAGAATTGCATCCATACCACTTGTCCCTTCCGACCCGTATAGGCCATTGAAGAATTCACGAGTTAACAAGCACAACTCCTCGGGATCTTCAGTTTCCACCCCATCTGGCCGACACAAGCGAGATATCTTGTTTTTCTTCTTTCTACGGCTTGCTCGTTGGTGAAAAAACCGGGTGTTCTTATCACCCTCGGCTAGCCATTGGATCCGAGATCGTTGGCGCCACATCGTTTCCTCCCTATGGTGGAGTTCAACCAACTGATCATTAATTTTGATCTCTTCATGGCTCGGACCAGTTCTACCAAGTGCAGTTCGGAGGATATTAAGACGCTGCTGCAGCTCTTTAATTTTTCCTCTCACACTCCCGAAAGTGCACCTGTCCCATTCCTTCAGGCCATCAGACATGACCTGGAGTTTGTCTTTGATCTGCTCCATATTAGAAGCACGACCACCCTCCTGCCACGATTCTTTAACAAAAGGTTCCAACGCTTCATGCGCCTCCCACATAATCTCATATCGAAACAATCTCTTTCGCCCTACCACATTACGTTCAGCAGGCGTGAAACGCAGTAGAATAGGCGAATGATCAGAGGTGGATGCCGAAAGATGAAAAAGTTCTGCTAGTGGGTATCTTTCACACCAGCTTGCCGTTGCCAATGCTCTATCAAGTCTCGTACGGCAGTAGCCACCACCTGCCACCTTTTTTTCAAAAGTCCACGGAACTCCAGTGTATCCAAGATCAGCCAGGCCACAGATATCAACAGTTTCGCGAAAGCCCTCAATCTGATGGTTGCTTCTCATGTTCACACCGTCATGTTCCTCCCTCAAGAGTACTTCATTGAAATCACCAATACACATCCACGGGAGGTCAGAAGCGGATTTTATATATTTCAGCATATCCCATGTTTTAAACCTTTCCCGAACTTGAGCTTCTCCGTACACACACGTCAATCGCCACGGTTCCATTAGTGCAGACGAAACAACGGCATCAATGTGATACTGAGAATGAGGTAGAATCTCAATATTTATGTCATTATTCCAGAAAATCCCTAAACCTCCACTGCGACCATCACTACTCACAGCGATGCTACAATCATAACCTAGCGTTCTCGCTAGTCCTTCCACTCTAGACTTGTGCACCTGAGTCTCAACTACACAAAGGATAGAGGGGGCGTATCTCCGTGCAAAAACACGAATTTCATTGATTGTCGCAGGCGCGCCAATGTCGCGACAATTTAAACATGAGACACTCATTGTGTCCGGCGGTCCTCTGCGAGAGAGGCCGCCGATCCTTTTGCATTGTGTGCAGGATTCCATACCGTATGCATCTTCCGTTTCAGAGTTTCCATACTGAACGTCTCCTTCATCAAAGCCTTCGCCACGGCGAACCACTTGACTTCCGGCCAGCGTCGATCTCCTCTCTGCCGAGACTCACATCGTGGAGTACCTCCCCATGCAACTGGAGGTTCTTGAGCAGCTCATCCATGTCGTAGAACTTCGTTTTGCCTTCCCTCCCGTCCGAGCTTTCAGCCATGGCGGTCGTTTCCTCCCTGAGTCGCTCCAATCCTCCAACCGAAAAACCAAGGCTGGGCAGCCGACCAGGGTTAGCCCCTTGCTCAGCCCGAGTAGACCAGAGGGTGTCGGGAGGAGGGAGCTTGGGATCGGAGAGTTTCCGCCGGCGGAGATTAGATCGCCGCCGCCGTCGCCTGAGCCCTAAGGCCATGTACAACGCAGGTGCCTAACCTCGGTGCTTAGGAGAAAAACCGGGTTTATTTTGCCACGTCAGATTTGCTCGGTGCTTGCGGGAGGGAAAGAGTGCCTAGTCTGGCATCGATGCCTCGTCGCTGCTAAACAAAATAACTGCTCTTTTCTCAGCAGACGACGGAAGGAGTGCCTGACCCCGGTGCTTGCTTTTCTTGCTCCACCGAATAAAATATGGAGCTGTCCTGCTCCATGCATGCGAGGTGCAGGCTTTGTGTATCACGTACGTGAGACCAGGGACAAAGTTGGACTGGCCACATGCAGCTTTGGCTGGATGTAAAAAATAAAAATTAGAGTACTTATCCGAATTAAGAGATCAACCTTGACCTGCTGCTGCAAGTCTAGGCTAATTTATGGTCAATTTATTTCTTAGTTCAATAATGCAAAATACTTGACAGTCATTGACATATGTCATGTTTAGCTAAATTATGATTACTAGAAAAAATGCCCGTGCGTTGCAACGGGAGAGAAAAATGGCGTTGTTGAGACGCATAATCATCGATTCCAACACTGATGACACCTACTTTTTTTTACGACGAATTCTCATCAGATTCAAACAATGTCGACATGGATGTTGGATAAGGCGACGATAAAAGAAGAGTGGAATGAATATCTTCATCCTCGTGGATCCACCAAAACTTATTAAAATTGTAGACACTCGTAGTGTTTAAATTTTTGACAATGTACGAAAAACGTTATTGCGGCATTAGTTTTTCCTGATAGTCACAACTTGTGCTTCATATATATAATGTAAAATTAGTATACAAAGTAAAACTACAATTTATTTATGTTTCAATTTCATGTACTATGATTTCAATTTAATTTTGTTTGAAATTTATTGACTCGTGTAACCTTACCCTCATTTTGCCTCTTTTCGATTATCTATTCCAACAAATCTACCTTGCCGACTCCTCCTGGGAAGATTTTCTGTATAGGCTATAAACATTTGGGCATTTGCCGCAACTATAGCTAGCACACGTCTCCCACATGATTCTATCAATTAGTAGAAGCTGGTAAACAGATAGACATGGAGCAGCGGCAACTTGCAGAATAAATAAAGTTAGCAATAGAGAGATGTAGCAGCAGCGGCAACGCAGTTAAATCAGCAGCCACACACAGAGCTTCAACAGAATAACAATCCCGCCTCGACTGATAAGTGATCAGACAATTTTTGTCCTAGCATGTCGATCTTTTCCCTGGCCATCCGTGAAGACAGTGGCCAGCTCCTTTTCTAAATCGAGCTGCCACCGCCGCCGTCACTCACGCCGGTCACCTCACCTTGGCGCTCCCCTCGTGTCCCAAATTTTTGCTGGGCCCACTTCTGCACGGCCGGAGAACATGAGCACGTCGGTTCAAGATGACGCGCCGTAGTAGCGCCGTAGTAGCAGTCAGGACCGGTCGTGCGTGCGCACGGGAAAGCAGCCGTGCGTTGCTACGGGTCACCTAATCTTGTTGCGTATGTGGTACCAGTCCAGATTTATCCTGCACTAATTTATCTATTATGACGAACTACTTCGGAAGAACAATTATTGGCATCAACTCAAACTCTGAATGAGTTATTCTGATTACATTTAACAATCTGAAAGCCTAAGACCCTGAGTCGCTTTCTGTTTCCGACCACCATTGCATCTCCCGCAAGCAGCAGCTAGCTTGCATTACAAACAAGCAACGACAACACAGCTAGTAATAGCATGCACCTACACTCCTTGAGCAGTCGGACAAGCTCGTAGCAGCGCAATCGTAAATAGCAGAGCGCTTTACATTGTCCATCTTGAGGCATAGCGGTGCCGACCGGCCACCGTGCCCTGTACATTGCAACAACAACAAAAAGACTAAATCAGCCGATTGCCAACCGAGTTAGCTTTGCAACGCATGTTCGCAACAACTCGCAGACTGAGGAGCGGCCGCGTCCGCCGAGTAGCTCAAGTGTGTAGCCCCGGCAGAAGGCGTGTCCCATCCGCGGCGATTTGCAGTACACTGCAACCACGAGGTGGTCGAGAAACTCGGGCGGCAGCAGCTCGACCCTCTGGAAGAAGCCGGCGTATGTCGCTCCCCGTACCAATCCTTGCCAGCAGCGGCACCGCTTGTGGCCGTCCGTCGTCCGTGTCTCTGCTTCCGTTCTTGAACTCCGGCACAGCGGCACCGTTGACTCTTGAGGAGGAGGGTACTTCAGGTCACCAGCCGTAAGTGGCGGCGGCTGAGACAGTAAGGTACGGCAGTGGCAAGCTCATGGCCCGAGGCCGGGACGGCGAGCACGACGAGTCAGAACGATAGCCTGCAGCTGGACATAGACTCGCTCGACCAACGCGACAACTGCGGCGACCCCTCGTTCTGGGACACGCTCGACTTCAGCGAGCAAGCGCCAGATCTGGTGGCTAGCCATGGTGGACTTGGCTCCGCTCTGCCCTCTGCGTGGAGGCTGGGAGATTCGGTAGGGGAGGAGTTGAAAAACGAAACGTTTTCTTTAACTTACCGGTGGCATTGGTGGGTAAATATGCGATTTGTGGGAGGATAAAATCGTCCAAGAGGTGTTTTTAGGCTGGACCAAGAACCTCTCTTTTTGAACCAAGAAACCCTTTTTGCTTTATTATTAGGTATAGATTTGGAGAGAACAATCAAGATGTTTTTCTTATCTGAAATTATTCGCCTCACTAGTAGTACTGCCTACCTAGTGATGTATATCTAGAGTTTCTTTTGCCGACATGCATATACCAAGTTCCAATTTAGCTTCCAGGAATCCATGTCAATGCAAGGTAGTACTGCCCATCTAGTTAGACAAATATATATGCCACTACCTGTAAAAATAATGGGGATGCCCTTAACACTTTTGTTGCACTTGATTACAAGAGTAGAACAATTTTATATTGCATACAGATCAGAATCGAAGGAAGAAAAATCTAGGAACTCATCTGAGAGTTGAGGAGGCGGAAGAGCTAGGCTCATACAACAGAGTTGAGCATGGCAGGGCTGGAGCCGATGGGTCCGAGCTTGGTGTTCGGGGACGCGGCGAAAGCGGCCAGCGCTCGAGCTTGCGGCCGTAGAGCGCGGCCTGCTCGGCCGGGCTGGTCGCCGTGAGGAAGGCGGAGCACGCCGTCCGATGGTTGGTGGTCTCGATAGCCGCACTCTGCTCCATGGCTTCCGCAACACCGCCGCCGCTGTATGCGGCCGCCGCCGTCGATGACACGTCGTCCGTGAGCTAAGCAGTGAGCACTGTAGATGGGGAATAGCTGAGGTAGTGAGATTGAGTTGGGTCCGGATGGCGTCTTTTATCTGCTACGGTTGGAGGGACAGGTGCTTAGTGTAGGTGCTAACAAGGCTGGCCCACAACTGAAGCACCGCACTAAGCTTCGCAGCGTTGGAGGAAAAGAAATTTAGGCAAGTGATTGCTGACGTTGCGGCACTCTCTCTCCTTAAGCACCTCTACTTAGGCACCTTGCATTGTACATGCCCTAAGGGCCTTGTCTAGCTAACAAATGAGCAGCCCTATAACTTTTTTTAGGTTGAGTGATGAAAATCAAGAAAAACTGTCTGATAACAAATCATCGTAGGAAATGAAGCCCAACGCACGTTCCAAAATCTGCTGCCTCCTTGGCCCATTAATCAGAGATATATAATATATCAGTGGGGGCAGGAGCCCACTAATTCGCCAAGGAAGCCCAACGCGGCTCCTTGTGTTGTCGCTTTGAATTTTTAGGGTTTCGTTTTGTCAATCCGTGTCCAAGTACAAAACCTGAAGTTCCAATCCGGCACGTAAATTCTCAGCTTTAGTCTCATGGTCTAGTCCTGTGCGCCGTCTCCAGCAAATAACGCACGCCGCCGGAAATCACCATGTCGCCGGAACTCTGCCGCAGCCGCCGCACTACACCAGCCACGGCCAGTTCGCTTGTACGGGGTGAAGGCGCTGATACGTTGCCAAACGACGTCGTGTTTGACATTCTTTCCAGGTTGCCTGTGAGGTCCGTGTGCCGGTTCCGCTCTGTATCCATGGAGTGGAGCGCTCTCATCTCCGACCCAGCCTTCGCCGCCGCGCATAAATCCCGTCATGCTGATCCGCTCATCCTTGTGAGTCACTTCAAGGGGAAATCCGGTAGAGCCAACTTGGAGCTTGTGGACATGGATGGTAACCTAGTGAGAGGGATAAAGGGCACGTATGGATCTCGGTTGATCACCACGAGCATGGATTGTCTTGTATGTGCCATAGATGATATTTACGGTGGTGTTCACGTGATTGATCCAGCTGCTGGAAAGGTGCTCCTGGAATGGCAATACTTCGCCATCTACGGCTTTGGCCGTGCCGTTCCATCAGGAGCGTACAAAGTGGTTTGTATCAAGAATATGATGGTTTGCAGGGTATTCACTTTAGGAGAGGACACTGGATGGAGGCTGTCACGGTCGCCCCCTACCACTATATGCTATACCGGAAGATCTCCGGTCGTTGTTAATGGTGTCATGTATTTCTCGGTGACACGAGATATATACAATTTCACCTTACATTGCTTCGACCTCGAGCGCGAAGAGTGGAAGAAGACGATCAAAGGCCCAGAGATAATAGTTGGCCATGATGTGCCGAAAAGGACAAAAGGAATCCGCGTAACAGAGCTGAACGACCGCACCTTGTGCATTGTCCAAACAGAGATATACTTGACACACATGACAAATAAGGAACATGTCAACATATGGCTCTTAACAGATCCCGATAATAATATTTGGATCAAGGCTTATACTATTCCGATATCCGTGTCTACCTATGATTATATGCCTTTGAGGGTAACACATGATGGTGGCAAATTGATTTTCCATTGTAAAAAAGGAGGAAGAGGGGAACTTCAAGTCTACAATCCTGACACCAAGACATCCACGTCGCTTTGGAAACTAGATAAAATGATGGGCACTGTTTGTCTTTGCAACTTGAACTTGGACCGTTTTCTCTAAGGCAAGATTTAGCCCCCGTTGTAGTTAAAACCACTCATTTGGAGTGTTTTTTCTTGGATAAATGCATTGGACAACACTCATGATTTACTGGATATTTCTAGAGTCCTTCTTTTGAGTCGGTATGGTCCTTTATACATTTTGTAGATTGTATGTGCTCATATTCGGAGATAAGCAGTAGTTCGATTGTGTATTGGTTAATCAACAGACATGCACAGACAGTGAGGGTTTCGCTAGACACCTGCTTTCAGTTTATACTTGTTTAATGTGTTTAGTTGTTATTACCATGTTGAAATTGCGGGTAAGAGCTAGGCGCTCTGAATATCCAAATAACCTTACAATTGAAGGAATTATTCCCAAACACCTAGCTGAATGCATCTTCAGACCTGCTCTCTTTTTATAGCTTATTAGGATGTCGTTGGGGACAGTGAAGAACAATATGATGGTGGAGACGGCTTGCAGGGTGATTAGATCTGTACCGTGTGCAGTGTGCTTCGTCTACGGGTGATAACGAGTGTGTGCTCGAGATCCGCATGCAGTTTGCACAGGTCTGTTCGTGGAATTTTCTTTATTTCTGTACCTTGTAAAGATATTCTTGCCAAGAACTTCCTTTTGTATGCTGAAATACTACTCGCTAACCTCGTTTACTCCTATGCAACAGAGTAGGGTCGTGAATGTCTCAATGAAATTAAGGAGAAAAGTGCCTCCATGTTATCTCATAAGCGTCACCCCGATCGACAGAAAATCATTTGGTTAAAATTGTGAAGTAGAGGCCAGGATGGGCATGATTGATAGGCCGTGAGCACGATTAAATCAATAAATTCCCCGACGTGGTGGACGTGATGCAGAGCTTCCTTTCTATTAAATTCCCCAACGTGAACGATTTTGTTAGCACTAATCTTGTCATGATGTATCTGCATATTAGTTTGCTTCTGTTATGCATGTAGTTAGGTGTTCATCTAGCCTGTTGTAGTCCGGCATGGTGTACGTGTGATGCGTACGAAGTCGGCGAGTTCATGCGAAGAGATGCCGGGCTGTCGTGTGATGCGACGAGCATGGCGAGATGCCGATGGCGGTGGCGTGAAGCTGCAGTTCGATGGACGTGAACTAGTCAGAAGTTGTTAGGTGCATGCGAATTGTTAGTTAGCTTTGTGCATGTTGGCCGGGTCATGTGTGGCTTAGAGAGATTGTAGGATAGATCAGTTAGTTAGATAGTGCTGTGAGTGCATGCGTGAGTGGGGTTAGTGGCGAGTGTGGCCACCGGCCGTGCGTGTGTGCTGAGCCTATTTAAGGCAGTGTTGTAAGCAGTTTGTTTTGATACAAGAGAATAGAAAGGAAGAAAAGGCTGTGGCTGTGTGAGACAGTCGGGCACCAAATCTTCTTGTGTTCCTGTTCTAGCGAGCTGTGAGAGGCAACAGCTCAACAGGTAGAAGAATTGTCTGACAAAGTCGTTAATTTGGGCCAGCAACCGAAGCCCAACACACGTCCCCAACGTGATCGACATGATACTGCCTCGTCCAACCCGGGTGTTCGTGCGCAAGTGTATTCTTCGGCGAGCTAATTGCGCAAAAACCTCCACCGGGAGTGAAATGGATGGTGAATGGAGACTTCAATCAAATTCAAAGAGCTAGGGACAAAAACAAGAGAACTTTCAATAGGCGCCGAATCGCTCGTTTCCGAGACACGCTTCAAGCTTGCGAACTCAATGAAATTCCACTTCAAAACCGGAGATTCACGTGGAGTAATGAAAGGCTAAACCCCACCATGAGCAAACTCGACGGCGTCTTTTGCAACCACGAATGCGACATTGCCTTTAGTGAGCACGTTCTTCACGCGCTTTCTTCCTCGCTATCGGACCATTGCCCGCTCCTTTTCGCTAGTGCAAGGGGACCTAGAAAGCCGCGCTCTTTCAAGTTCGAAATTTTTTGGGTAAAGCTCCCTGGGTTCATGGAGGTGGTGGCCTCCTCTTGGGCTGAACCCATAGCTCACACCGAGCCTTGCCACGTTCTTTATCACAAACTCGCCCGGGTGGCGAAAAGCCTTCGTCGATGGGGGAGCTCCTTCTCTTCTAACGCCAAGCTCCAACTTCACATGGCTCTCGAGGTTATCCTTAGGCTTGACGAGGCTCAAGATTTCCGCCCCCTTTCTCCGGAGGAGAGCGACATTAGGAAAAGACTAAAGCGGCGGGTCATTAGTTTGGCGGCGATCGAGCGTTCCCGAAGAGACAATGTGCACACATGAAGAACTTGAAAGACGGTGATGCCAACACAAAGTACTTCCACATGAAAATCAACGCCCGGCGCCGCAAAAACTTCATCCTCCGAATTAGGTGTGGGCCGGGTTGGCAAACCAAGCACGAGGACATGGAGCGCACCATTCATGCTCATTTCACTTCGGCCTTGAAGAGGGGCCCTCGCCGTACGCGGGACTTTGATTGGGACAACATCAACCTTCCGCTATGTGACCTCTCTAGCCTTGCCGATGATTTTTCGGAGGAGGAGGTGCACAACGCCATTAAGTCTCTCCCTCCCGACAAGGCCCCGGGACCGGACGGTTTCACCGGCCTCTTCTTCAAGAGTTGTTGGAGCATCATAAAAGATGACCTTATGAGAGTGATTGCCCTCTTCTCCAACCTTCATTCGGAAAATTTCCATTGGCTCAACACCGCGAACATCATCTTGCTTCCCAAGAAGGAGGGAGCCGAAACCGTCAACGACTATAGGCCCATTAGCCTCATTCATGCCGTCGCAAAAATCATTACTAAAGTGTTGGCTACTCACTTGGCGCCGTTCATGAACACCCTCATTTCCCGAGCTCAAAGTGCGTTCATCAAATCTAGAAGCATTCACGATAATTTCATGTATGTGAGGAACTTTGCGAGAAGGTTGCACAAGTCAAAAACGCCGGCCTTGCTCCTCAAGCTTGACATCAAGAAGGCATTCGATTCGGTCCGTTGGGACTACCTTTTGGACTTGCTACAAATACTTGGGTTCCCTCCAAGATTTAGAGATTGGCTTGTGGCTCTCTTCTCCTCCGCCACATCTAGAGTTCTCTTAAATGGAGTGCCCGGTTCTCCGATCAAACATGGGCAAGGCTTGCAGCAAGGGGACCCGCTATCCCCTCTCCTTTTTGATATCGCCATCGCCCCGCTTCAAGCCATTCTTGAGAGAGCCACTAGCACCGAAGTCCTCCATCGCCTTAGAGGGCGTGCCTCTCGTTTGAGGACATCGCTTTACGCCGACGACACGGTAATTTTCCTTGCCCCAATTAAAGAGGATATTGAAGCTCTCTCTCGCATCCTCCATGGCTTTGGAGAAGTCACCGGCCTTGTCACCAATGTCCAAAAAAGCTCCATTGTTCCTATCCGGTGCTCCGAGATTGATCTTGATGCCATCCTCCAAGAGTTCCCCGCCACCCGCTCTCACTTCCCAATTCGTTATTTGGGTCTCCCTCTATCCGTGCACCGGCTTCGTGGGGTGGATTTCCAATTTATAGTGGATAAAATGTCGCAAAAGCTTCCCATTGGGCATGGAAAATTCATCACAACGGCCGGTAGAGTGGCTTTTGTCAAATCCGTCACCACCTCTCAAGCTCTCTACCCTCTCACCGCTTTGACTCCCCCCAAAAGTATCATGAAGGCAATGCTCAATGTTGTGCGCCCCTTCGTGTGGGCGGCGTCGGATAAAGTTTCCGGTGGAAAATGCAAAGTCAATTGGGAGTTGGTTTGTAGCCCGAAGAATATGGGGGGCCTTGGTATTTTGAACCTCGACAAGTTTGCGCGTGCATTGCGGATGCGGTGGCCTTGGTTGGAATGGACCGAGCCGGATCGTGCGTGGGTTGGTTTGGGGCTGCCATGTAACAAAGAGGATTTGGAGCTCTTCTACGACTCCGTGAGCATCACAATTGGTGATGGGAAGACCGCTAAATTTTGGGACTCTCCGTGGCTTGATGGCCTAAAGCCCAAGGACGTGGCTCCCTCCATTTTTGCCATCTCGAAGAGGAAGATCTTTACCGTGCAAAAGGCATTGAGTGGTGATTTTTGGATCCAAAACCTTTGTTTGGAGTGAGGCATTTCGGTTAATCACATAAACGAGTTCTTCATGCTTTGGAGCAAACTTCAAGAAGTGCAACTTGTGGGGAATATTAGGGATGGGATAACTTGGAAGCTGACCACCGATGGCAAGTACACCGCGTCCTCGGCCTATTTGGCGCAATTTGAAGCTCCTACTACTTCCTTCATGAAGCCGGCGGTGTGGGATAATTGGGCTCCTCCCAAATGCAAATTCTTTGCTTGGTTGATCCTACAAAATAAAGTGTGGACGGCGGATCGTCTTGCGAGGCGGGGATGGCCAAATTGCGGAACTTGCCAACTTTGCAAAAGGGAGCCGGAGACCGCGGTGCATATCATGTTCAAATGTAGGTACTCCCTCCGAATTTGGGGGAGCCTCAAAGCTTGGATCGGTTTGGCCAACTTTGATACCACCCAATGGCAAGCCTATACTTCGGTGGAGGATTGGTGGTGTGCTATCACGGGAGCTAGCGGCCATCGGCGCAAGGGCTTGGCGTCCTTGGTGCTCCTCACCGCTTGGGAAATTTGGAACGAGCGCAATGCGAGAGTTTTTAGGAATGTAGCCTCCATGCCATCCTTGGTGTTTTCTTGTATTAAGCGGAATGCCGCTTTATGGGGGCTCGCCGGGGCGACGCATTTGTGCTCTCTCATGCCGCGAGAGTAGGGGCCTGTGCACTGGTGTCAAGCCTATTGGCTTGTTTTGTAATCTTAAAACTCTCCTTCTTAATAAATGAAATAGGTAAGCCTTTTGCCTTGTTTCCTGTTAAAGCTTTGGAGAGAGTACATCTCAAACCTTGTCCTCTTGCGCCGTCTCCAAGCGTACCAAGCTGCCGCGCATCTTGCCGCCGCATCAGCCGCCTAAACGCCACCGCCGCAAACTCCGTCAACATCTCATGCAGTTGCAACTAGCCGCAGGACCGCACCTTTGGAGGACGCCACAGCCGCTGTTGTCCCTTTGTCCCCTTCAAGGGTGCCGGTGAGGTCAGCATGCCGATACCGATGCGTATCCAAAGGATGGCGTGCCCTCATCTCTGATCCAGCTTTCGTCACCATGCATAAATATCTCCATGTCAAACTGGTAGTCGTCGTCAGATCCATCAACGCAAAACCCCACGGAGGACGGCAATGTGGTGGCAGTGACAAAGAGCATTCCTGGCTTCCGGTTGCTCTCGACAAGCCAGGACGACTTTCCCTGGAGAATCTATAATTATTCAACAATTGAGGAGGCCGAACTGGTGGGGGCCACCAGGAAGGTGCTTGCGGATACTCGTTGTGGGTTTTCATACGGCACTGTCTTTGGATTCGGCCGTGCCATCATGTCTGGTGTGTACAAGGTGGTCCGCCTAAGGAGCGGCTGGACACAAGAATGTGGCATATTTACCGTAGGAGATGACATCAAATGGAGGCGGTCAGAGAGTCCTCTGGCCAATGTCTCAAGGTCCCCAGTCCCCAGTGATTGTGAAAGGAGTTATATACTTCTTGATGAGACAACATGACGACACCTTACTTCCATTTGACATTGAGATAGAAAAATGGAAGGAGGTAATCAAAGGGCCATATGAGCGGTGGAGGAGAACAGGAGTGAACTGCATTGCCGAGTTGAACGACACATTGTGTATGGTTCAATCAAATCTGGATTGTCCCATACATTTGGCTCTTGACAGATTTCGTTAATGAAATATGGATAAAAGTTTAAAGGGATTTCGCTGCCATTGTCCACCTCTAATTATTTATCTTTGAAAATGACATATGACGGTGGTAGATTGTTCTTCTATTGCTTAATTCGCTGGAAGGATATATGTGTTACAAGTCTAAATCCTCGCATGGAGACATACAACAGTGTGGCCAACATAATCGGCATTTTCAGCTTTGCACTTGCATCGCTTTCTCTCGCTCAATATCTACTTATCTAGTGTCCACGATCAGGGCCGGCTCCATATTTTTCGGGGCCCTAGTGCAAGGTTGGAAAATTGGCCGCTATATTTACTACATATCTATGCATATGACGTAAAATATTAAAAATTTACATCTAATCACATATTCTTATTCCGGGCGTCCATAAATAATTGATATAAGCAATTAAGCAATGACATATTACGACAAAAAGTCTAAACGAGTTGCGAAATATAACAAATAATATACCCTTCTAATTTGATTACCTCAAATAATTCTGCATTGCTTCACAAAAATAATTTCTGTGACTCAATAAGTTCATTCTCTCGTTTTCTCCTCTTCCTTTTCTCAGCACCAGATTTATGTTTCGGCATTGTAACACCTAAAATTGCAATTTAGGATCAGATTAACTAGACAAGGCAATATCAAACATATACGCCACCGGGAGCAGAATAGCAGAGGAGAGATCATAGATTGCACGGACCTACTCACGTACCTGGCGGAGGAGGGATGATCGACGTCGCCCAACGCCGGTCTGCAATCGCCAGCCGGACAGGGACAGGGCGCTTGGTGGCCTCGTCGCCGGCGGTCCGATTTGATCCAGCCTCCAGCGGAAGGGAAAGGCGGCAGGCGGCAAGCGCAGAACACGAACAGGCTAGCCAGCGGACGACGTACTGCCTTTTCCTCTCCTCATTTGGGCTGCTGCACTTGAGCCTTTACATTTTATTTTTTCAGCCCATTAATGCATAGACATACATATGTGGGTATGGGCCCCCCTCGGCCATGGGCCCTTGTGCGCTGCACAAGATCGCCTAGGGCCAAAACCGGGCCTGTCCACGATATCTTAGTCCCCTCCTTTTTTTAATGTAATTTCTAAATAAGTAGCACATGTTATTTTTGTCGTCTTAAGATTTTTTAATCGATTGAGAGTTTGAGACAGCATAATCTTCAGAGTAGAGTCTCGTACTAGTTTAAATTCAACTTTTCATGCTCTTCTACCAGGTCGTTGTAGAATGGATTTTATCTATAAATTTAGAGACGAATGGTTGCTCGATGTTGTACCTATTGATTCGGAAATCCTACACCAGTTTGTCGAGTCAACAAATCATGATTAATTTTCCTTTATTTTCGTATTATTAGGAAATTACTACTATTTTGACAGCAAATCATGATACGAAATGAAGCCCAAGGCACGTTCGCCACCTGCTACCTCCTGGGAGCACCTATACATCGTGGTACGCGATGGAACGCACGCTTCGCGTACCCCCTCCCTCCCCGCGCACGCTCGTGGGCTAGGCCCATTTGCGTTCATTGACTGTTTCGGACGTGGAAGCATTTTTAGCAGGTTGTTTTTTTGTTGATTCGTTCACTGTTTCTTTGACTATTTCGTTGGCTCAGAAAATGTTTCGCTGTTTCGTTGAATTTTTTTTGATAAGTGGCGCTGGGTAAAAAAAATGCGGTGCCTGACTGTTTCTTTGACTCAGAAAATGTTTCGCTGACTGTTTCTTTGATTGATGTCTCCTGATTTTTAAATTTTGAAGCATTTTAAATTCGTAACCATTATAAATTTCGAACAATTTTCCAAAAATGAACAGTTAAAAAATGGAACATTTTAAAAATTAGAACCATTTTTAAAATTGGAAGAATTTTTAAAATGGAACCATTTTAAAAATTTGGAACCATTTTCGAAATGGAAAGATTTTCAAAATGGAACCATTTTTGAATTTGGAACCATTTTCGAAAATGGAACCATTTTAGAAAATGGAACCATTATTAAAATATGAACCATTTTTAATTTAGAACCATTTTAAAAAGTGGAACCATTTTAATTTTGGAACCATTTTAGAAAAATGGAACAATTTTTAAATTTGGAACCATTTTCAAAATATCAACCATTTTTAATTTGGAACCATTTTCAAAATGAACCATTTTTAATTTGGAACCATTTTTAAATTTTGTAACTATTTTCAAAATGGAACCATTTTTTATTTTGGAACCATTTTCAAAAATGGAACCATTTTAGAAAATGGAACCATTATTAAAATATGAACCATTTTTTAATTTGGAACCATTTTTAAAAATGGAACCATTTTAATTTTGGAACCATTTTTTAATTTGGAACAATTTTTAAATTTTGTAACCATTTTTAATTTTGGAACCATTTTAAAAAATGGAACCTTTTTAATTTGGAACCATTTAAAAAAAATTGGAACCATTTTAAAAATTTGGAACCATTTTCGAAATGGAACGATTTTCAAAATGGAACCATTTTTGAATTTGGAACCATTTTCGAAAATGGAACCATTTTAGAAAATGGAACCATTATTAAAATATGAACCATTTTTAATTTAGAACCATTTTAAAAAGTGAAACCATTTTTAATTTCGAAACCATTTTTAAAATGGGACCAATTTTAATTTTGAAACCATTTTTGATTTCAGAACCAATTTTAATAATAGAACCATTTTTAATTTTGGAACCATTTTTGAAAATGGGACCAATTTTAATTTCGGAACAATTTTTAATTTCGGAACGATTTTCAAAATGGAACCATTTTTAATTTCAGAACCATTTTAAAAATGGAACAATTATTATTTCGGAACCATTTTTAATTTCGGAACCATTTTTGAAAATGGGACCAATTTTAATTTCGGAACCATTTTTAATTTCGGAACGATTTTCAAAATGGAACCATTATTATTTTTTGAACCATTTTGAAAATGGGACCAATTTTAATTTCGGAACCATTTTTAATTTCGGAACGATTTTAATTTTGGAACCATTTTTTATTTCGGAACCAATTTTAAAAATGGAACCATTATTATTTTTGGAACCATTTTTTAAAATATGAATAATTTTTAATTTTGGAACCATTTTCAAAATGGAAGCATTTTAATTTAGAACCATTTTCAAAATGGAACATTACTAATTTTGGAACCATTTTCAAAATGGATTCAAAATGGAACCTTATTTAATGTCGGAACCATTTTCCAAGATAGCAACAAATGTTTGCACCATGGCCATACTAAACCAAACCGTTCATTCCACCAGCCACAAATCTGCACAGGTGATGGCGCACCTTGTTTGGTATCTTTGTGGAAGATTTAAGCATCAGCGCAGCATCATGTGCGATGGCATCTGTCAACGCCACATGCATGTCGATCTCTTCTTGGAGTTGCCTCTGCAAGTTCCTAACCTGCGGTAGGTAATCAAATCTGAGAATAGTAGATCATATTCTTTCGAACTTGCAAATATACGTCCCAAGACCGAGTTGTGCATATACGTATAAATTCAACTGAAATTGGGAGTAAACGTGAAGCATAAGCACACTGAACTGAAATCTTAGACACACCACTTCACTGGAAGATCAGTCTCGGAAGCAATTTTCAGTGAAACACCGGAACACAATGAACTTTCACAGGTCACAACCCAAACAGAAAGCAGAATTCTGTCAACTGCAAACAGCATCAGAGCACAAGCATCAAATTTGGCACTCACCTCCTGCTCGAGCTGTGATCTGTACCGCTGTATGCCGCCCCTCCGGACCCCTGCCCTCTTGCCACCACCTTTGCTGCTATCATCTTACAAATGAAACACCACAGCAATCAGGTTCACAGATCACCTGAAAATACAGTCATAGAGCCAGAAAAAAAACAAGATTATCAGTTCACTATACACCCGGCGTCGGAAAATGCAGAACGCGACTCAACAGACACAGTCGAAACGCCCGAATTTCACAACAGTCGCTAGGTGAAGAACCAGGTAGGCGAGGGGAAAGTGACATCTCGTCTGTTGGGCCCCTCGGAGTTTCGCACGCGAGCAGACAGCTTTGTCTCAAGCTGATGATTCATTGACTTGCGCTGCCAATGCGGAATGCACGAGAGCATTCCCGGGGTGGAAATTTTCGTGCAGGGAAGCAGAATTTGCACGACAGTTGTACGGACGCCACGCAATTCATCAGAGAAAGGACAAAGGCGCGGGCTATGATGGATGGAGAAATACAGAGAACCAACCCCGGAGCAGCTCGCCGACGCCGACGCTTCGCCGTTCCCCGCCGTCAGACGCCGCGGCGGGCACGCCTCGCCGCCGCCCACCCTCCGGCCGCCGCCCATCCTGTGCATCGCCCTCTGGATCGAGCCGCCCCTGCGCGTACCAACAAGGGAAAGAACCAGGAGCAGGTCGCTAGCTTTGATGAGCAAAAAGACCAACCAAGAGCGCGCCGAAGTTGCATAGGAGTCAAGGAGAGAGGGACAGGGACTGACAGGGTCACGGAGGTGCGCATCTTGTCGGATGCCCCGGCCACGACGGCAGCGGCGGCCAGCGCGTCCTCCGCGCGGACGCACAGCATCCACCCTGCCCCCACGCTCCTAGCGCGTTCTGGCGGAGCAGAAGCAGTGCGCGACCCCGCCGAACGGGGAAGGGAGAAGAAGAAGAAGCAGCCGGGGATGCCGAGCAGTGCGGCGCGGTCGGGAGGAAGAATCAGTGCGGCGCGGTCGCAGAAAAATGGGCCAGGCCCAATTGGAGTCGGCGGTACGCGAAGGTAAGCAACCATCGCGTACCGCGATGTATAGGTTTTACCCTACCTCCTTGGCCAATTAATCCCTGATCAGAGATACACAATATCAATGGGGGTACGAGAGAACTTGCCTGTGGCAAGATGGTTAGGAGGGTGGTTGTACCCCCAGCCCACCAGAGTTCAAACCCCAGGTTTGACGCTGGTGTTTCTCATTTAGGCGGAATATTCTTCAGTGGGAGGCGACGTTCCCGTCGACAGCGAGGCGCCCGTGGTGACTTCGTCAATCTCAAGACTCAACCGCCGGCTCAGTCTCTCGGAGGTGCTCATAGGGGTAGGGTGTGCGTGTGTGCGTTCATAGGGGTGAGTGGATGCGCGTGTATGTGAGCGTCTGCGTTGTACTGTGTTTCGCAAAAAAAAAAAAAAAAAATGGGGGTACGAGCCCACTAACTGGCAAAGGAAGCTCAATGCTTTTTAGGGCTTCGTTTTGTCAATCCGTGTCCGAGTAGAATACAAACTGTGAAGTTCTAATCCGGCACGTAGACAAATCGCAGTTACCTTCTCATCTCTGGTCTCAAGGTATCTGTATCTCCCTGTGTGCCGTCTCCGTCAAAATAACGTACGCCGCCGCAAATCGCCATGATGCCGGACGTACCCCCGGAAGTCTGCCGTAGCCGCCGCGCTCGTCGCTCTCCAGCAGCCACGGCCAGTGGGCCGGCACCGGGTGAAGGCGCTGCTACGTTGTTGCCAAACGACCTCGTGTTTGACATCCTTTCCAGGTTGCCGGTGAGGTCCGTGTGCCGGTTCCGCTGCGTATCCATGGAGTGGAGTACGCTCATCTCAGACCCAGCCTTTGCCACAGCGCATAACTCCAATCATGCCGAGCCGCTCATCGTTGTCGGTCACTTCAAGGGAAAATCCGACTTGCAGCTTATGGACATGGATGGTAATATAGTGAGAGCGGTACAGGGCACATATGGATTTGGGTTGATTTCCACGAGCATAGATTACCTTGTATGTGTTCGCGGTGTTTACGGTGGTGTTCGCGTGATTGATCCAGCTTCTGGGAGGGTGCTCCTGGACTGTCAACACGCCGGCCTCTATGGCTTTGGCCGTGCTGTTCCGTCTGAAGCGTACAAGGTGGTTCGTATCAAGAATAGGGTCTGCATGGTTTTAACTTTAGGTGAGGGCACCAAATGGAGGCTGTTACGGTCTGCCCCTTCCGGTGTCTACGATACCGGAAAAACCCCGGTCGTTGTTGATGGTGTCATGTACTTCTCGGTGATGCATGATATGCACAATTTCAGTTTCACCTTACATCGCTTTGACCTCGAGAGCGAAGAGTGGAAGAAAACGATCCAAAGCCCAGAGATAACCGTTGGCCACAATGTGTTGAAGAGGACAAATGGAATCCGTGTAGCTGAGCTCAACCGCGCCTTGTGCATTGTCCAATCACAGGTACACTTCACGTTCATGACAAGTAATGATCATGTCAACATATGGCTTTTAACAGATCCCGACAAAGGTATATGGATCAAGGCGTATACTATTGCGAAGGCCTCGTGCACCTATAATTATATGCCTTTGAGGGTAACACATGATGGTGGCAAATTGATTTTCCATCGTACCCATACCCACAAGGAATTGTGAGGGGAACTCCAAGTCTACAATTTTGTCACCAAGACATGCACGTTGCTATGGAAACTAGATGAAATCGCAGACAATATTGGTCTTTGCAGCTTGAACTTGGACCGTTTTGTCTAAGGAAAGATAGTGATCCCCAGTGCAGCTGAATCACACTCACTTTGGAGTGTTTTCTTGTATAAATGCGTTAGGATTTACTGCATATTTCTGGACTCGTTCTTATGGGTCTTTATGGTCCTTTTTACGTGTTGCTAGATGGTATGTGCTTTCAGTTTACTTCTTTAATGTGGTTAGTTGTTACGAGTAAATGTGGAGTTAACTCTAATACGATGTGGTAGTCGTGCCATCCTTTAAGGTTTTAGTGATGACGACTCGGATTTTTATCTACATTTATTTCTAAAAAAAGGTTAAATAAGTTATACCGACTCAAACTCCTATTCAAAGTTTCAAACATGGTGTCTCTTTGGTAGCATGATTGATAATTATCTATCTATATGAGAGAGAGAGAGTCATCATCCTCATGTGCTGGGCTTTGCGGCTAAGAGCTAGGCGCTCTGGAATATCCGAAATAACCTTACAGTTGAAGAAATTACACCCATTTGAGTGCATCTTCAAATCAGCTCTGTTTTATAGCTTATTAAAATTGGCGTTGGTGACAATGAAGGCCAATATGACGGTGCGGGTCCAACGGTGATTAGATCTCTCTACGGTGCGCTTATAATCAGTTAATATACGGGTCTTATCGTAGTCCGAGGTAAGGACAACGAGTGTGTGCTCGAAATCCACATGGAGTTTCCGCAGGTGTGTTCCTGGAATAACATTCATAACTGTAGCCTGTGAAGATATTCCTACCAAGAACACGGATATATATACTACACACAACTTCTCTTTTGTTTGCTGGAATACTACTCATCAATCAACCTAGATCCAGTTCACAAGTTTGAATAGATGGTTAAAACGTGTCAATGAAAGGAGAAATGTGCCTCCATGTTATTTGTTTTTAAGTGTCAGTACGATCGATGGAAAAGTATTTGGTTAAACCTGTGTTAAGCACCATGATGGACATGATTGATAAGCCATGGGCAGAGCATTCTTTCGATCAATTTCCCCAACGTGAACGAGTTTGTCTGTCAAAGTCGTTATTTTGGGCTAGCTACGTACCGAAGCCCAACATACACTTTCGAACCCTGGGATATGATCTACAATACAAAATCCAGAACATTTTATATATATTCACATGATATCTATATAGTGTTATAGTTTTTTATATTTTCCTACAAACTTGGTCTGTCTGTTTAATTTTTTTAAAGTTATAGGCCTTCTTTTCAGTAATGGAGGGAGTACACCATGTGTACACATTCACTGAAACTTCTTGATACATGGGTGACTTAGAAATTCGTTGTAATATTCGTTTGAGATGACGTTTTCTCTAATTTGCGATGTCACTTTGAACATTACCTACTATGCTGATTGGAAGTGTATATAGTTTAACTTTAATTGATTAATTAGAGGTTGTTTGGTTAGTTTTTTTTCTTGGCTCTTGGCATTGGCTCATAAGACCATAAAACATCTAAATAAGTGCTTTTAGCTTTTGACTTTTGGTTTATAATTGGACATTGTTACATGATGCCATAAGCCAAACGCCAAAGCACCTATTTAGGTGTTTTTGGACTTATAATTTAAAACCAAAAGCCAAGAAAAAAACCTAATCAAACAACCTCTTAGTCTAACAGAGGTTTGGCAACTTTGGTCGGACTTCTTTGTACAAATTTTTATGCGGGTCAATTATTTATGCATAAATATTGAGTGGGCCAGAAACGGAAGCCCAACCAATATTTTGCAATCAACTATACAATGTGGCATATGAAATTGGGAGTTTGCAGCTTGCACTTTGACCACTTCATTCAGGCTAAGAGTTAGTATCCACGGTAGTTTAGTCGGCTCTTTTTTTTATGTATTTTAGAAATATATCTAGCACACATTTTTTTCGTAGAAACTTAAGATTTGTTTATTTGAGGACATAGGTAGTATGATTTTTCGAGACAATATGATTTTTGGGCAGTGGTGGAGTCATTATTTTCAAGTCCTAGTTTTCATTTTCCTTTTGGTGTGTTGCTTAAGAAAATACTTTTCTATAAATTTGGAGATGAATATTTGACGATATACTGGTGATTCGGTTGTGTCTTTATTTTACAAAGAGGCCAAACAATATATGTTAACATTGACAGACCATTACATGACCCTCCTCGAATGAAATAAAATTACAACAAGTCTCTAGGGGAAAACGACACCCTCTTGTTCCTGCACTTGTCAGTGGCACACACCGAGTGAAGCTCGATTCTGCATATGGACCTCTGAACCACTTTGGATCCAAGAAAGCGTTGTTGATGCAACATCTGGGAAGTCTCACCTATAAGAGTCAAAATATTTGGCGATGGTTATAAGATAAAAACATCGCCGTCCATGAAAAGAACGCGACAAAGAGGTTTGGACAGATAGAGGGAGACCCGACCTCGCTCACACTGCGACGATGCTGAATCAACCAATGGCATACAACTAGAGCTTCTGGTTGGAGTGCTTTTGCACGCTTCAACCAATGGCACTATCAGAGCTATATTTGCCTGTATCGTAGGATTCTAACAAACCCCTTATCAAATGCAACAACGCTCACAAGATAGACAGATTATTAGCTCCGATGAAAATCCGGAATGGAGTCCGTGTTTCTGGGAGCCTTTGTATGTTTAAAATTTTGAAACTATTTTTCAATGTTTCCGAAAAATATGAAAAAAAAAACTGGGTGTAATTAACCAATAATATGTACTACAAGCATGCAAAATCTCAATGTGGAATTACTTGAAATGTTAGGCTATACAAAATTGACAATATGTGGATTTGGGTAACTGAATAGTGCACATTTCAAATCTATAAAACTTTTCTGAATTTGTCATTTTTGTGTATTCCATAATACAAATAATTTTGCAGTATTTTTCTCAGTCCTAAGATACATCATTGACTACATCTAAATTTTTTGTCAAAATTTGTAAACTTGCAAATACAAATTTTAAAATAATAAAAGGCTTCTTGGAGCTCTCCTTCCCTTCCATTTATCTATCTCAGTCCTATTTTGGTTGTATTCAGCAGTTCTAGTGTAGTACTATAAATGTAGGTAAATTGAAATCATGAAGTCGCGAGAAACATCCCTGATAGAAAATTTGTGCTGGTGTTCAGAGATGACTTACAATTCCTCTTTGCGATGCAACTTTTTTTGGCGGAAACCCAACGAAATGAGACACGATTACAAAAGGAAACCCAACGCACGTTCCCATACCTGCTGTCTCGTCGGCCCATTAATCAGATGTATACTTACATCCTGGCCGAAGCCCACACTTACCGGGCCAGCTCCTTGTGTGCTCGTGATGAATTTTAAGGGCTAGCAGTTACCTTCTCAGCTTGTACTCCGTACTTCTCAAGTCCCCGTATTTGCGCAGTCTCCACCAGACCGCATACGCCGCCGCAAAAAGCCATGACGCCGCACGTCTCGCCTAAACTCTGCCGCCGCCGCCTTACCTCTCCGGCAGCCACGGCCAGTGCGCCTGCACCGGGTGAAGGTGCTGCTACGTTGCCAAACGAGCTCGTCTGTGACATCCTTTCCAGGTTATCGTTGAGATCAGTGTGCCGGTTCCGCTGCGTGTCCAACGAGTGGAGCGCGCTCATCTCTGACCCAGCCTTCGCCGCCGCGCATAAATCCCATCATGCTGAGCCGCTCATCCTTGTCAGTCACATCAAGGGAAAATCCGGTAGAGCAACCTTGCAGCTTATGGACATGGATGGTAACATGGTGAGAAGGATAAAGGGCACGTATGGATCTCGGTTGATCACCACGAGCGTTGATAATCTTGTATGTGCCATAGATGATCATTGCGGTGGTGTTCACGTGATTGATCCAGCTTCTGGAAAGGTGCTCCTGGAATGTCGACACTTCGCCATCTACGGCTTTGGCCGTGCCGTTCCCTCAGGAGCCTACAAGGTGGTTTGTATCAAGAATACGATGAATATGATGGTTTGCAGGGTATCAACATTAGGAGAGGACACCGGATGGAGGATGTCACCGTCGCCCCCTACCCCTGTCCACTATACCGGAAGATCCCCGGTCGTTGTTAACGGTGTCATGTATTTCTCGGTAACACGAGACATTTACAATTTCACCTTACACTGCTTCGACCTCGAGAGCGAAGAGTGGAAGAAGATGATCAAAGGCCCAGAGATAACAGATGGCCACGATGTGTCGAAAAGGACAAAAGGAATCAGCGTAACTGAGCTCAACCGCACCCTGTGCATTGTCCAATCAGAGATAGACTTGGCACACGTGAAAAATGATGAACATGTCAACATATGGCTATTAACGGATCCCGATAATGATATATGGATCAAGGCGTATACTATTCCGGTGACCGTGTCCACCGATGATTATATGCCTTTGAGGGTAACACATGATGGTGGCAAATTGATTTTCCATTGTAAAGAAGGAGGAGCGGAACTTCGAGTCTACAATCCTGACACCAAGACATGCATGTCGCTATGGAAACCAGATAAAATAGCGGACACTATTTTTCTTTGCAACTTGAACTTGGGCCGTTTTGTGTAAGGCAAGATTTAGTCCCCGTTGTAGTTAAAACCACTCATTTTGGAGTGTTTATTCTTGGATAAATGCATTGTACAACACTCATGATTTACTTGATATTCCTAGAGTCGTTCTTTCGAGTCTTTATGGTCCTTTATACATGTTGCTAGAATGTATGTGCTCATATTCGGAGATAAGCAGAGTAGTTCGATAGTGTATTGGTTAATCGACAGGCATAATAACCAACGAGATAATTGGTTTTGTCAGACACCTGCTTTCAGTTTACTTCTTTAATGTGTTTAGTTGTTATTACGTACCATGTTAGAATTGCTACAATGGTTTTGTAGTTTTGCTACAGTAATACTTTTTTTTTTGCTAACAACGGTATCCACGGCTCGCGGCATTGCTACCGACGGCGCATGGCATTGCTACCGATGGTACGCGCCGATGCTACCAACGGTGCTATTGAATATCCGAAACACCTATTTTCATCCTTTCGGTTTACTTCTTTAATGTGTTTAGTTGTTATTACCATGTTGGAATTTCGGGTAAGAGGGCGCTATTGAATATCCGAAATAAGCTTACATTTGACGTAATTATTCCAAAACACCTAGTTGAATGCATCTTCAGATATACTCGCTCGTTTTATAGCTTATTATTAGGATGTCGTCATTTGATGCTGCTATGATTTTTTTTTTGAAACCGAAGGCAAAAGCTTTGCCTTATTGTAGTTGCGTTATTGTTATTTGAACTTCCGTATCTTGTATTGTTGTGTTGCAAAGAAGCTCGCATACCCAATTGTAAAATCCTAGCTCCAACACTGAACTGGTGTCTTGTGATCCTTGTCATACTGATTTATGTAAGCATACGGAATGAATACATTTTACAATCTACATTCAGGAAGTAGGGAATAACAGTAGTATCTACAAATAGTTTATGGGATGGCACATCGCAACATTCAGTATCTTCGCGTGATGGTGTGCCAATTAGATGGAGGAAGCGGCAAGTTGAGAGTTGGTGTGGTAAAACGGTCAAGCTTGGGAGTTGGTGGGTTGGCTTCCAAAATATACCGTGCATATATAAGGTTCTATTAAGAAAAGTTTGTGACCAACCATTACACTATCAGTCTACGGGTTTCATGGTAGTCTGAGGTCCAAATGACGAGCACACTGGTGTTCGCGACCCACATGACGTCTCCGCAGGTGTTCGTCCAATGAACTTAGATAATGTAGCTTGTGAACATATAACATATTCCTACCAAAAACACTAATATACTAGCAATCTTTTTTGTTGGCCATGGGCAGAGCTTCCTTCGATCAAATTCCTCAACGTGAACGAGTTTGTCTCACAAAGTTTGTGCTAGCAACGGTTGTGAAAAACAATAATATGGGCTAGCATTTTTTTTTTGCGGGAATATGGGCTAGCATCGGAAGCCCAACATACACGTTCGTATTGCATGTATGCCACCTCTTAGTCGAATACGGTGGTACGGATTTGCAAGGAATCTTTCGGCGAATACGTGCGAAACCCTAGTCCTCTTGCGCCGTCTCCACCGTACCAAGCTACCGCACGTCCTCCACATGGCGCCGTCGCCCAAGCACCGGTCTCCTAAATGCCGCCGCTGCCGCAGTCTTCTTAGCTCTCACGAGGCCACGACGAGCTGTACGTCTCCGCCGGCGGAAGGCGCCACAGCGGCCGTTGGCACGTTGCCATACGATCTCATCTTCGACGTCCTTTCCAGGGTGCCGTTGAGGTCAGCTTGCCGGTTCCAGTGCGTGTCTAGAGGGTGGCGTGCCCTCATCTCCGATCCGGCTTTCTTGGCCGCACATAAATCTGCCCACGCCGAGCCTGTCATCGTCGTTAGCTCCGGGGAGTATCCTTACAGAAGCCGGGACCTGCGGATGATGGACATGGACGGCAATGTCGTGATGGTGTTGAAGAGCACTCCTGGCTTCGGGGTGCTCTCCACGAGCCAGGACAACCTCATCTGCACTACGGACTATTCTTTTCATGCTCAGAATGCATGTGTGATCGACCCGGCGGCCCCGAAGGTGCTTGCGAACGTTCACGGCGTGCTTCTATACAGCCCGGCCATCCTCTTTGGGTTCGGTTGTGCCATCACGTCTGGTGTGCACAAGGTGGTCCGCCTGAGTATCGACCGGACATGGCGATGCGAGGTATTCACTTTGGGAGCCTGCACGGGATGGAGGCCTTCAGAGATGCCCCGAGCCCCTGTCTCGGAACTCAGGTCCTCCGTCACTGTCAATGGTGTTGTGTACTTCTTGGTGGCAGAAACACAAAGCGATGCTACCTTACTTCCCTTTGACCTCAACAGTGAAAAATGGAAGAAGACGATTAAAAGCCCAGGGAAAACGGTAGGATCCGAGCTGTGGAGGAAAACAGTGATGACCCGCATAGCCGAGCTGAACGGTGCATTGTGCATGGTTCAATCAAAGATTTACATGCATCAATACACGGATAGTATATGGCTCTTAACATACCAGGATATATGGATCAAGGCGTACACGATCCCGACATCTGCGTGTACGCCTTTGAGGGTAACACAGGACGGTGGTAGACTGATTTTCCATTGTATCCTTAGGGAAGAAGGGTCAGTAGTTCGAGTCTATGATCCTCGCACCGAGATATGTACGACGCTGTGGAAACTGGATGCATCCCTGGATAGAATTACAGGCCTTTGCAGTTTAAGCTTGGACCGCTTTGTCTTAACCAAGATTTAGTATATGTTGTAGCTCTCGGTCCTGTCTACATTGAACTAGCATTGTTTTCCTTAACACATGCACGCGCTACTCCACAACATGCATACAATTTGTTGCGTTTATTGTTAACTTGGACCCATTGTCCAAAGTATTTATGATTGTCTTTTAACAATTGTGGCTGGATTGTAGTTGCTTATATGGAGTTGAGCATAGCCAGATTGTTCGTCTAGTTAGTTAAAGTTCACTCCTTGTAGCAACTTGCTTTTAACGAATTCAGGTTCCGTAACTTTATATCCATCATACTATAAGTCCTTCTCACAGTATTTCTATATAAAAATGTCCCTCTCGTAATTGGTAAATTGTTAGATAATGTACACCATCTTTTTTCCAAAGCTAAACTTCTTCGAGTTAAACACAGCAATGTGTGTACAACTACAGATACACCGATATGAAGTTTTAGCATTTGTTCATCACCCCGGAGTTTGGTTGGGAAAGTAATTTTCTTCTCATCAAGTTTCTGCGGGTTAACAAGCTGGCGGCCCAACATGCATTTCCTTTGTATCTGAGTATCTCCTACCTCTTTGGGCCTATTACTGGAGCCAAACAATGAATATAATCATTAACTTCTCATCGGGTATGTGTGTCTCAATTCACTCGAACCCTTATCCTCTGCACCGTCTCCGCCAGATCAAAGCGGCAACACATCATCATCTTGAGGCTACACCGGTCACCAACCCCTTTAGCTCTCGGGTATCCACGACAAGCATGAATGCAACGGTGGAAGGCCTCCTTATTATGTTACCAAATGAGTTTGTCTCCGAGATCCTTTCTAGGGTGCTGGTGAGGTACATGTGTCAGTTTCTAAGGAGTAAAGGAGTGTTGCACTCCCATCTCTGATCCGACCTTCCTCACGAAACATAAGGCTGTTTACGGTGACTCGTTCATCGTGGTGAGCTTCCTCATGTAAGGCAATGTTGTGACAGTGATAAAGCACATAGCTTGCTTTGGGTTGATCTCCACCACGAGCCCGGATGACCTCATCTTTTGATGGTACATATGTTACAAATCCGACCCCGTGGGAGGTGCCTGTGGACTGCAAGAAACACCCAATCCCTAGGTAATGTGCATGCTGCAATACTCTTGTCCAGTAATTGCCATTGGTTGTTCCGTTCCGTTTCGTCTGTACAAGGTGGCACGCCTTGACAACCACAATGCATGCCATGTAGTCCCTCCGTTCACTATTATAAGGCACACTATCTATCTTTACATTTGGTCACATGCATACTAAAATGAGTGAATTTACGTACAAAATAAATCTAGATTCACTCATTTTGGTTTGCATATGGATAAATGGAAAAGATAGGGTATGTTTGGTTTACGCCTGCAGCCGCCCCACCAAATTCCTGGCGTGACCAAAATTTTGGCGAACGAATCCTGCGCCCCCAGTTTGCCCAGGATTGGCGAAAAAATGTACTGCAGCCCGTGGGGTGGCCTGGGCTAGCCAATTTTTTGGCACCCAACCAAACGGCAGCGGGAGCGACATGGGCCTGCCATTTTTTGGTAAGGCCACCGTTGGCTGCAAACCAAACGTGCCCATAGATAGTGTGCCTTATAAAAGTGAACGGAGGGAGTATTTACTTTAGAAGGCATTCACCACGGTCTCTAGTGTTTTCCAATAAGAGTAAATTTCGGTCATTGTTAATGGCATCATGTACTTCTTCGTGGCAGGAAAGCTAGAAGAAGCCATCACACTCTTCTAGCCATCACACTTTTGTACGATCTCGCGACTTGGCATATCAAGACCCGTAACAAGTAATTGGCGCACGCGTCATGATACAAATCTGATGATTTTAGAGTTGAATGCGTTCTAATTTAGTTCCTATTCGAATATGAATTAGCGAAACAATTTTTAAATACTCGAAAATTATACTGTAATATGCATCTACGGCAGGTTATAGATTTTATTCTGTTGTATTAAAAATTTAGGTCATCCAGAGTTTTTCTTCTTCCTTTGGTTACTGGGCTGGCAATTGAAGAGGCCCACCACATATCCCTTTTTTCTAGTTCTCATGGGCCTATTAATTGGAAACATCTGTACGTAACGAACACGATCTCACGCTTTCAGCGAGTTACAAAACCCTCGTCCCTTGCGCCGTCGCCACCGCCACCGCACCGCGAACGCCGCCGTGCATCGCCATGACGCCACACCAGTCGCCTGAGCAGCAACGCTGTCTCCCCGTCCGCTCATCCCCCCTTCCTAGTTCTCCTGCAGCAGCGACCAGCACATGTTCACCGGCTGAAGGCGCCGCTGCCAAGATGCCAATCGATCTCGTCTTTGAAATTCTTTCCAGGGTTCCTTTGAGGTCCGTGTGCCGATTCCGGTGCGTGTCCAGAGGCTGGCGAGCCCGCCTACAAGATCCGGTCTTTGTCGCCGCCCATAAATCTCACAACGCCGAGACATTCATCGTCGTCAGCTTCTTGAAGATATTTCCTCGTGGAGTCCGCGAACTGCGGCTGATGGACATGGACGGCAAAGATGTGAGGGTGATAAAGGAGATAAACTGCACCGGTTTACTCTCCACGAGCACGGACGACATAGTCTGCGTCAGTGACGAGTCTCACGATGGCGCGCGTGTGATCAACCCGGTCACCGGAAAGGTGATCGTGGACTGTCCGAAACTGGTGGGTGTGGAATCATGGGAGGCGTGGCGCGCCGTCTTCGGCTTCGGTCGTGCCATCCAGTCTGGTACTTACAAGGTGCTACGCTTCTTACATGGCCGGGGTTGTGAGGTATTCTCGGTCGGAGATGGTGCAGGATGGAGGTGGTCAGACTGCCCCCCAGCCGATCTGTCTTTTAATTCAGACTATATGTCCGGTGACCAAAGCTCCTTTGTTGCTGTCAAAGGTGTAATGTACTTCTTAGTGACGCGGAACGTATACGATGACACATTACTTTGCTTCGACATCGAGAGTGAAAAGTGGACGAAGGCAATCGAAGGTCCACAAAACATAGTGCGTTACAAGAGAAGATGGGGGTTATCAATCAGCATAGCAGAGCTCAATGACACCGTCTGCTTTGTTGACCTTCACCACCACTCGAATGGGCTGTCTACTTCTCGTCGATGTGCCAACCTATGGCTCCTAGAAGATTGTCATAAGGATGTTTGGATCAAGGCGTACACCATCCCCATGGTTGAGTCCACCCATCATTTTACCCCTTTGGGAGTAACACGTGATGGTGGCAAGTTGATCTTCTCACGTGACGGTAACGCAAAAGGACATTCACTCGGGGTCTACGATCCTCACACCGATACATGTAGGACAGTACGAAGACTAGGCAATTTAGTCGGCAGTATCAGCCTTTGCAGTACACTACGGGAAATCCACAAAACGCCGACGGCCAGGACATACGTCGACGGCCAAATGTCGGGGCCGTCGGCGTAGACCCCGACCAGGCCAACCGAGATCTTTTTTTCTTTTTTTAGCTTACTTTTTTGAATTTTCTACATTTGATACGCCGACGGCAGCCGTCGGCGTCTACTTTTTCAATTTTTTACATTTGATACGCCGACGGCATTGCCATCGGCGTATACTTTTTTCTATTTTCCATTTAATATGAAATAATTCATATCTTTAAATCCGTAAATCGGAATTTAACAAATTAAATGTCTAAATCGATTAGAAAAATGAGAGGAATCCAAATATGACATCCATAAAATCTTTTTCACCGTGCACATGACATTTTGTAACATATGTTTGTTACTTGCTTAATTAAAAAGTCATTTTGTACACTTAAAAAATGGAAAATGATATTTATAAAAATAATTTGGAATTTGTTTTTGGCAACATATGTATATTCATAAAATCTACGCCGACGTTCTTCTTATTCTGGCCGTCGGCGTACATGCTCTGTTTGGTTCACACAGCGGAATCCTAACGGCGGCAGTCGTATGGAAAAATAAAAATTGCGGCGTAGAGGATTCGAACCATGCATCTCACGTGAAAACTCATAGAGCCACACTAACCAGTTGAACAACGCCTTCACTATGTACAGAAGAAGAGACAGTACTGTATATATATTATGTAAACGGTAGTTCCAGAAATTACAACATACAAATAGAATAAGTGTGTTGAACTGAAGTGTGTCCTTTCACGGCAGTATTAATAATTTTTAATGACAACAAATTATCATTTTGAATTATTTATTTCTTGCAACATTTATCAGTACAAAACATTGTGCTCAAATATACTTTGCATGCATAATAATTTATTTATGAACTAATTTATAAGGAAAAAATATATTCTGCTCAAATTTTGATGCAGAGGCTGGGCGACGCTCCCATTTCTAAAAAAAAATCCCACTACCTATTTTCTTGCAAAGAAGAGGCTGGGCTAGACCTACACACTTTCAAGTTTCACGCAAAGTATTCCATATTTGATGGATAATCTAAACATATTAGTAATTTTCTCGCTTTCTACCTATTTTCTTTGGCATGGAGTCCTTTTATGTGTACTAGTTGCTAGCAAAAATAATAAACTTTGAGTTTTGAGGAACGTTTCAAAAGAATGCTTCACAAAAAGTATATCATCGATAAACATGTATAGGTTTCAAGCCTAACGATCAACATATGACCATTTTCTTGGCATAGTTTGTGATAAAGTTCCCATATTTGGCACATAGTTGTATTTTGATATGGGAAACAATGTTGTGGAACTAAGTTTTTTGAAATTAATTTCACAAATATCATTTTTTTTCATTTTATAAGTGTCGATAATGCCATTTTTTGTGAACCAGGTATAACAAAGATGGTGCAAAATGACACAAATCCAAGTTCCATGCAAATTAGTCCATATTTGATAGATAATCTAAACATATTAGTAATTTTCTCACTTTCTACCTATTTTTTTCGCTAATTTAAATGACTTTATGTCAATTCTTCGAAAGTAATTCAAATTTAAACTACAACAATGTGATAGTTCACTCTGTATTTTTTCACAAATCATTTTGGCGTACACAAGTAGTGATTTTATCACAGAATCATCGATATTTTTGAAAAAAATGAAATCTTTCGATGAATAGTCATGTTGTCTTTTTGACCGTTTTTTCAAAAAATCAAAGAAACTGAAAACAAAACTTTAAAAAATATGATAAATTCGTATTTGTCATTCTTAGTTGCAACTGTTACACAAATAATGACCCAAGGCGAAAGTTTCACATTTTTAGAGTTTTGTATATTTAGTTATGTATTTTTAAACAATGCACAAAATGTTCTATCATCTATAGACATGTATAAGTTTCGAACCAAATGACCAAGTTATGGCCATCCCCGTGTCATAGTTTGTGGTAAAGTGTTCATATGTGACACATAAGTGTGTGTTGGTATGGCAAACATTGTTGCCAAAAACAATTTCCAAAATATTTTTATAAATATCATTTTCCATTTTTTAAGTGCTAAAAATGATTTTTTTATGAAGCAAGTACCAAAAATATGTTGCAAAAAGGCATCATCTTATTGTCACAAAGAGTAGTACATATTTGATGAATAATCCACAAGTATTAGGAATTTTTTCCATTTTTACCTAATTTCGCCTGTATAAACGAATGTATGCCGATTTTCCGAAAGTAATTGAAATTTGTACTACAAGTGTGTGATAGTTTGCTCTGAAATTTTTATAAAAATCATTTTAAGATACACAAATAGTGGTTTCAACACAGAACCGTCGATAGTTTTGAAAAATTCTACCCCTTTCAAACGTCGATTAAACCTGAACCGTTGAGAAGAAGCACACAATCCGTGTCATCCTAAATGCTTCAATCTGATTGGTTGATAGTAGTTGCTGTGGATCGATGACGTGGCGCGTGCTTGCTTATCTCTCTCCATTCACACACACGCACACCAGCCTCATCTCTCTCTGCATTCACGTGCCTTATCCATTCACGCACACGCACACATCGGACCGGAGGCTCGCGAGCTCGAGATGGGGCATGCGCGGCCGTCGCGTGGCAGCACGGCCTCGTCGGCACGACCTCCTGGAGTTGATGGAGGGCGGCCGTCGCGAGCGGCGCGAGGCCGAGGCGCAGGTGCCGTCACGAGCGGCGCGAGGCCTAGGAGCAGGTGCGGCCGTCGCGAGCGGCGCGAGTCCTAGGAGCAGGGGCGACCGTCCGCAAGGCGCATGCGCAGGTGCCGTCGCGAGGCGCGAGGCCGAGGCACAGGGGTGGCCGTCGCAAGGCGCAGGCGCAGGTGCGGCCGTCGCGAGCGGCGCGAGGCGTAGGCACAGGTTCTTCGGTCGCAAGGCGGCGAGACTTAGGCGCGGCGGCGCTGCGGTGGCCTCTCTCGTCGGCGCCGCGTGGAGTGGCCAAGAGCCGGCGCACGGTTCCGTCGAGGATGGCGACCGTGGTGACTTCCGGCGAGGGAGACGACTGCGGTGTGGCGACTGGAGGAGCAACGGCAGCAGCCTGGCCCCGCCCTCCGAACGAGGCGTCGCGCCGGGTACGGCACGGAGCTCGCCGCGCCTCTCCCCTACATCAACCGTGGCGACGGCGGCTCCCTCCACCACCCCTGCTTCGTCCGCGTCAAGACGGCGGCGGCTTCGTGCCGTCGCGGCCGTCCCATCCCTCGCCTTCCCCGTCCCCAGCCTGTCCCCAGCGAGGGACGGCGGGGATATTTTTTTACAATGCGTGGACAAGCTACGCCGACGGCAATGCCGTCGGCGTAGGTTTCCTCCCAGGCGCACCAGATGGACACACGTGTTGTGGGTCCCACTGCAGCATACGCCGACGGCGTCGGATACGCCGACGACATTTAGTCTACGCCGACAGCCTGCTACGCCGACGGCGATACGCCGACGGCCGCCGTCGGCGTAGGCAGACGCCGACGGCAAACGTGCGTTCGCCGACGGCTTCCGGCCGTCGGCGTATCGTGTGATTCCCGTAGTGGTACTTGGACCGGCTCTACCTCAAGTCTCAATCAAGATCTTGAATTCGCACGAGCTGCAGAGCCAGTCCACGCTATTTCTTGAACCGTTCTTCTGAATAACCAGCACAAATTATTAGTGGGGAAATAAGTTATTTTTTTGTTTCCTTGAAGACTTATATATCGTTTGTTCGGCCATTGCTGGACTCGTTGGTGAAAGTTTTCATGGCATTTTAACATATATTTGTTTACTAGGTGCCTGCATAATTTTTCAAACACATTCAGTTGTTACTATTGTATATATAGTCTCTCTATTTCGAATGTAAGTTTCCATGCAGTCTATTGATATCATTTTCCAATGTATATAAAATATGGATGTTCATTCCTCCACACTGACTGCCTTGCTGCATAGTATGAATCGCATCTATGAATTATGAGATTATAATGTACCCCTCCGTACGTGGGCTCTGTTGAACACAGTTTCACGTACTAGCAAATCAAAGAATGATATACTAGTGCCATCTCTGAACCTTGAAATCTCTTGTCGAGCCAATCAAAGAATTCGCGAACACCTGCAAGAAGGCTCCATTCTCTGATTCGGCAATCAACGGGTTGAGGACCCTCCTCAGGCTGAACCTGCCGTCCATGACGGCAGCGGATGAAGCTTTGATTGGCCTTGCTGGCCCAGGGGGAAGCGACTTCCCGCCACCGACGGCGCCGGACGTCTCCGCCTGATCTGCTTCCCGATCCTCTGATCACGCCGCGTAGTTGTGTTTTGAAGATATGACGATATATCTTTCTGAGAGATTAGACGGTGTAGGATGAGATCATTTCGTCTAGCACGCCCTGTCTTGTATGACTTTTTCTTTTTGGCCTCGGCCGTGTCATGTTTGCTTTTCCTATATCAATATAAAAGGCAAAGCTTTTGCCTCGTTTAAAAAAAAAAAAAAACAATCTGTTGGCTTCTCAGTTCTCAGTTGTAGTAGTTCTTTTCATCCTTTCTATCTATAAAGTTTTCGCAGAGCTCCTGCCGTTCCGTTCAAAAAAGATACTAGTGCCATATATAACAGCTGATAGAAGATCTTCAACAAGTTACATGTAGATTTCTAAACTGAAACTGGATGTTCAGATACAATGTCGTTTGAGTGGTCACCGTGCAGAATCTGGAGGTGGCTGCAGCGTCCAGTCCGCAACATCATCCAAAAACCCAGGCCTAATCACGATTAACTTCTCGGAGATCCTCGCCCTTTGCGCCGTTCGCCCGTTCCAGGCTTCCAGCATGACCCCATACGGCTCGCCTGAGTGTCGCCTCATTCACCTTCCTGCAGCCTTGACCTGCACCGGGCGAAGGTGCTTGCATGTTTTCCAATCGAGCTATCTTCCGTGAAATTACTGTGCGTGTCCAAACAAATCTGATAGAAAATCTGTAACAAGACGCATGAGTGTTTGTTCCGGTATCGATCTGTCGTGATATGTCGTAAAATAAGTATTCAAAAATTTGGCATGCTATGTGTGTTAAAAAATACTCCTACCAGAAATTATTAGATTAGCAATTTAACATACACATCAGGCGTGCAGCTAATCGACTGGGCTAGCACCAGAAATTATTAGATCACAGTTTTGTCTGATTTGTTTATAAATGCTCATTCTACATCATATCGATTTATGAATTCCGCATACAACTTTTAAAACCCGAATTTTATTAGATACATATTTTATATAGTCGTTTCCTTATGGTAACAAAGATCTTATATCTTAAAAAAACAGGACTAACTAAAGCCTATGCAGGCCTGCAGCTAATCGACTGGGCTACCACCTGAAGAAGCCCAAAAACAAAATTCTATTGCCTGATGGAGTACATCTATACCTAATGTAATCGGACACATCTATACCTAATGTAATCGGACACATCTGTACCTAATGTAATCGGAAACATCTATACCTAATGTAATCGGACACATCTGTACCTAATGGAGTACATGAGTGTCGGCGCAAGTCCACGCGTCTCAGCGAGTCCTAAACCCTCGTCCATTGCGCCGTCGCCGCCACACCACGAGCGCCGCCGTGCATCGCCATGACCTCACACCCGTCGCCTGAACGCCGCCGCCACCGCCTTCCTAGTTCTCCTACAGCCGCGACCAGCAGGCGTGCACCGGGGGATGCAGCTGCCAGGTTGCCATTGGAGCTCATCTCTGAAATTCTTTCAAGGGTGCCGGTGAGGTCCGTGTGCCGGTTCCGGTGCGTTTCCAAAGGGTGGCGAGCCCTCCTCCATGACCAGATCTTCATTGCCGCACATAAATCTCTCAATGCCGAGGCGTTCATCGTGGTTATCTCCAAGCATAAAGCTCCTGGTGGAGGCCGCGAACTCCTGCTGATGGACATGGACGGCAAGGATGTGAGTGTGATAAAGGAGATGAGTTTCTTTGGTTTTCTCTCGGCGAGAATGGACGACCTCATCTGCGTCATTGATGATTTTAACGATGGCCCGTCCGTGATCAACCCAGCCACCGGAAAGGTGGTCGTGGACTGTCCCAAACATGATCTGAGATCGTGGGAGTCGTGGCACATCCTCTTCGGTTTTGGCCGCGCCATCCCTTCTGGCACCTACAAGGTGTTACGCTTCATACAGGGCCGGGGTTGTGAGGTATTCTCGGTAGGAGATAGCACGGGATGGAGGTGGGCAGGGTGCCCCTCAACTGATTTGTACCATGAACGGAGCTCCATTGTCACTGTCAAAGGTGTCATGTACTTCTTAGCGACGCGAGAATTATATGCCGACACATTACTTTGCTTCGATATTGAGAGTGAAGAATGGACCAAGGCAATTGAAAGTCCACAGGAGATTTACAAGAGGTTTTCGTGGTCAATCACCATAGCGGAGCTCAACGACACCGTGTGCATGGCTCAAGTGGTGCCTTCTGATAGAGGTGTAGTCAAGATATGGCTCCTAAAAGATTCTCATAAGGATATTTGGATCAAGGCGTACACGATCCCAATGGCTGACTTCACCTATGATCGTTGTACGCCTTTGGGAGTGACACGTGATGGTGGCAAGTTGATCTTGTATTCTACCGTTTACGGAAAAGGACATGCACTCGAAGTATATGATCCATACACCGACACATGTACAACACTCCGAAAACTAGATGACGTGGCAAAACTAGATGACGTGGCCGACAGTATCAGCCTTTGGGACCCCAGCCTTTGCAGCTTACTTGGACCGCCTCTTCTCAACCAAAATCTTTAACTCGCAGGACCTGCTGAGATGGAGAAATAAGTTTTCTTTTTGTGACCTTAGAGATGGAGACAGGTATATCATTTGTTCGGCCATTGCTAGACTTGTTGGTGATTTTTTTCATGGCATTTTTACTGGTTGTTGCCGCCATATATCTGTCTACTTGTGTGCATCTCAATAGTTAGTTCAATAATAGTTTGTGCTTTGCCCAGATTTTTTTTCTATATGATTACCTCTCCGTGGGCTGTGTACAAACCCAGTGTAATGCACCAGCAAATCAAATACTGTGATATACTAGTGCCATATCAGCTGATAGATGATCTGCAACAAGAACTGTGTTTGTTAGTTTGCAACAACAAAAAAGATGTGTGTTTGTTGTGGTATCGATCTATAGTGTGCTGCTCGCTTCTGAGAAAATTACATGCGTGTCATCGAGAATCTAGTCGGGTCCAGACATGCAATTTCGGTTTAAAAAATACCATTCACGTTTTAGAGACAAGTTTCAGTTCTGCATCAAACAATGGTGCTCCTGCTTCACAGCAGTCATGACGGGATTCATCTCATACTGCAGATTTCAACAAGTTGCATCTATAAAGGGGCAGATGTTTATAGACTGAAACTCGTTTTCAGATACAATATCTCTGAAAGAGAGAACGTCCGTTCCCTTTGCTTGATGCCTCTCGGGCCATTAATTGGTGACAATATTGGCCCGTTCGTCCATCCGTTCTTGCAGCTTCCAAAACACAGACCTAATGGCGATCTACTTCTCGGCGATCCTCATCCTTTGTGCCGTTCCATCATGACCCCATACGGCTCCCCATCCTGCAGCCGCGACCTGCACTGAGACAAGGCGTTGGCATGTTGCCGATGGAGCTTATCTTTGAGATCCTTTGTAGGACGCCCGTGAAGTTCCTGCGCGTGTCCAAACAATGGTGTTCTTGGCCGAGTGTGGACAATGGGGTCTGAGCTTATAGTAGCACTTTATTTTGACTAATTAAAAAATCATATTTTTAAATTCTACAAACTTTTGAAGAAAATCTGTATGTAGTTAATGTTGTATTCTATCAATGTGTAAAATTTCAACAAGAAATATATTATATTTTGATCTACACAAAAATGAAAAAATTTGGCATTTGAAACAGTGAACAGTGCAAAATACAAACTCTCCCAATTATGTAATTTTTTTGTTTTTGATACTTCAAAATATGATTTCTAAATTGGTGAAAATAAGGTGCTCCCTACAGCTCGGGCTCTATTTGTGATTTCATGTTCTTGGCCTAGCTTTCACCGATGAGCACAAATCTCGGTCATATGCATGACCTGTTTGTCATCGTCCGCTATCGAATCTTACCTAATGGACTTGGACGGCAATGTCGTGAGGGTGATGAATGAAGAGCAAACGTGGCTTTACTTTATTTTTGGGAAAAACTTCCGGTCTACTTAGCAACTTTCAAGGTATAATACAAGAATTAACAAAAATTAGATTCAGATCCTTAGACCATCAAACGGATATGAGGCCAAAAATGTGCCACGGTCATCGCCTCTAAGTCCGCAGAAGACGAGGCAGATCAACATCTCTGACGATAGGCACAAAAACATATTGCCAATCCTCCTCCAGACATCTGCTAACAAAGGGGTACGGAATAATCTCATTAACACCTTTAACCTGGGCTATAGGTTTTTGTCCACGAGCGTGGATGATCTGATCTAACATGTTGTTCCTGAGAAAATAGGATAATCTTATATGGATCGAGATAGATACCATATCGCATTATCGATAGCTCCAGTCACTTATAGGTATATGCCTTTGAAGCTAATAGAAGATGGTGATAAACTAATTTTGCATTGTACCATGGGTTCACGAGTGGGAGAAACGCTTCTAGTCTAGATCCTCGCACTAAAGCATGCACGCCGCTATTGAAACTAGACGAAGGTGTGGAACGAATAGGCCTTCGCAGCTTGTACTTGGATTTTGGTCTCAACAAAGGTTTAGTGTCAACGTATATGTCCGGTTAATTTTGAACTTTTTTTTGAATAATGTGGCGTTGCCAACATACATTTATTTTTTTCCGATACAGTTGAACCCGATCGTCAAAAAACTTTATGATGACTTTTGCAGGTTGTTACTGTAGCAAGATTGTATACCTTTTATTTGTTATTTGGAAATGGACAATAGTCAATGTGGTATCGTGTCTATGTAGTATTATCTCTGTTCCATAATATTTTGTCGTGGTTTTGGTTTTTTGGAGAATTTAAAATAATAATTCTCCCATAGATTAAAATGAACCATACAAAAAACGGTGATATTATCTTAAAAAAACCTAGACCTTTCTCTGGTGAATATGTTTTATATGATGTAATCAAATCCAATTTTCATGATGTCAAATACACTTTTCTACGTTCGATGGTTGTAATTATTTATGATTTAAGCGAGCAAATGATATCATTTAGAAATTAGTATGTTTAATGTCTCTATAACCATTTTCGGGCACATTGGCCTTGAGATGATGCTCTCATATTTATGAGGGCCACCTGGCTAGTAAATTAAAAAGAAGTGGAAATTTATTGATTAATTAGCATGAAACGGGCCTAAAACCGAATTAATACCCTACATGACCATCATGAAACACGACCGTCGCGAGGGCACACACTGTCAAACTGGGTACCAACACAACATGCATACACCACCACCAAAACTAGAGTCGTCGACCATTAGGCATTACCCCGGCCAACATCACTATCGGAATACGATAGTTAGTCACATGCCTATTTTTCACAGGAAGAATACAACAGGCACACACATCTTAATTTCTTGTCACCACAAAAATCCAGACAGATCAATCAACTCCTGCTGCGGGATGCCATGGTTGATGCATCACTCTCCACCAGTGCTTTCTCTGATTAAAACCGTGGGTTTGCCAAACCATGATCCGGCAATGGCGTTTTGATATCTAATGGCAAATGTTACGTACAACAGTGGTGTACCACAGCAGGACGTAGGCATAGGTTGATGGGCGCCCTGCCGTGGCACAAGGTGGTACACGCAATGGCGGAGTTTGCACACATTGCGTGGAGGGGGGGGGGGGGGGGCATGCGGGCTTAAAAGGCCAGCGTAAGTTGGGCTGGGAGGGGGAGCACCGCCCCCTGCCTCTCATGTGGCTCCGCCATTGGATGCACAGGGAGGGAAAAGGCTATCTGTCGAGCACGCGAGCGCTCGCTCGGTCTCGCCTCGCGCGATGATACTACCTGCATCACTGCATGTCCCCCTAATTAGCTGTCTACATGCGTGCTAGTACTAGGCTACTAGCTGGCAGCCTGACACTCGCACGGTCTCGACGCGGGCGACGGTGCACTGCATGCATGTTGCTAGCTGGCAGCTTGGGCACTGCTGCCACTAGTGCTCCTGCCTTGCACCACGTCCCTCCATTCCCTTTTCCTCCGTTCACTATTTGCCATGGGCTAATTAATCGCTGCTAATTACCCCGCATGCATGCATCTCTTCAGCAACATTGTTTCTTTTCCCTTTTTTTTTTCTTTTTTTGTGTATTGGTAGAATGTATTTTGTATCCAAAAGTTTATTGGTCAGCTTTATTTTCAATTTACTTTTTAGGCGAGTATCCAGCCAAATCCCAAGAAGAAAAAAGAGTTTTTGCGCTAGCGTCCGTGAAATTGTTCTTTTAGTGGTCGATCGATCCGTTTCCTTTCGAGCACAATCTGATACCCTTCGTTCCTCCCGCGCGACCTGATTCTCTCCCTTTAATCTGCGCGACCTGATTCTCTCCCTTTAATCGTTGATTTTTTCGCGTAATCTAGGCGGATGCAACACATTCCTCTCTCCTTTTCCCTTTTTACCTACATGACTTTTTTTATTATTTTTATCGCTAGATTTAAAGTATGTGTACAATAAAACTTAAACCAAAAAAACTAAAAGTTCATGTTTAAGTTTTCTATTCCCTTTTATTCCAACACGACTATTTTCATAGTTTTTTCGCTAGAATTAAAAAAATGTGTACAGAGAACCTAAAGTTCACGCTCAGGTTTTCTATTCCCTTTTTATCATGTATTTCTTACAAAATCATTTTTCTTAGGCCGTCTTTCTTTGGTCATGGACAAACAAAAGCATGGCACATCAAATGCTCTTTTTACACAACACGCCAACAAATGAAGACAATGTTTGATAATTGTATCTACTTACATACGACATCCAAAACATGGACTAGCCCTCCCCATCAAGAAAATCAACCCCTCCGCACCAGGAAAATCAGCACCTGATAGACTGCTAATATCTTACTAGTTCTTTTTCTCATGATAATTCGTATGCTAGAGTCTTGATAGTAATATTTTAGTATACTCACCTGATAAATTGTTTACGATGCGACTGCTAACATCTTACCAGTTCTTTTACTCATTCATATTTATATGCTAGAGCTTTGGTAATAAAGTTTTAGTATCCTGACCCGATAACTTATTTGCTATGCGACTGGTAAAATCCTACTAGTTGTGTTCATAACTTGTATGCTAGTGTATTGGTAACCAATTTTTAGTATCCCCACCTGATAACTTGCTTGATATGTGACGTGTTATATCTTTTTTTTTTTGAAGGTTGACGGGTAATATCTTAATTGTTCCCCTCGTCGGTAACTTTTATACTCGAGTATTGATAATATTTTTTAGTATCCCCAACCTGATAATTTGTCTGCTATGTGATTGGTAATATTTATCTAGTTTTTTCTTATCGATAAATTATTTGCTAGTGTATTGAAAATAATGTTTATAGTATCCCCACCTGATAATTTGTCTTCTATTTGATTGGTAATATTTGACTTGTTCTTTTCTTATTGATAACTTGTATGCTAGTGTATTGGTAATAATGGTTATAGTGTCGCCCACCTGATAATTTGTCAGCTATGTGATTGGTAATATTTGACTAGTTTTTTCTTGTCGGTAACTTGCATGCTAGTGTATTGGTAATAATCTTCATAGTATCCCCACCTGATAATTTGTTTGCTATGTGATTGGTAATATTTGACTATTTTTTTCTTATCGATAACTTGTATGCTAGTATATTGGTAATAATGTTTATAGTGTCCCCCACCTGATAATTTGTCTGCTGTGTGATTGGTATTATTTGACTAGTTTTTTCTTATCGATAACTTGTGTGCTAGTGTATTGGTAATAATGCTTATAGTGTCCCCCACCTGATAATTTGTCGACTATGTGATTGGTATTATTTGAATAATTTTTTCTTATCGATAACTTATATGATAGTGTATTGGTAATAATGTTTATAGTATCCCCACCTGATAATTTGTCTGCTATGTGATTGGTAATATTTGACTATTTTTTTCTTATCAATAAGTTATATGTTAGTGTATTGGTAATAATGCTTATAGTGTCCCTCACCTGATAATTTGTCTGCTATGTGATTGGTATTATTTGACTAGTTTTTTCTTATCGATAACTTATATGCTAGTGTATTGGTAATAATGTTTATAGTATCTCCACCTGATAATTTTTCTGCTATGTGATTGGTAATATTTGACTATTTTTTCTTATCGATAATTTGTATGCTATTATATTGGTAATAATGCTTATAGTGTCCCCCACCTGATAATTTGTCTGCTATATGATTGGTAATATTTGACTAGTTTTTTTCATGTCGGTAACTTGTATGATAGAGTCTTGGTAATAAGTTTTTATTATTCCCCACCTGATAACTTTTTTGCTATGCGATTAACATATTATTAGTTCTTTTCTCACAGATTAGTTGTATGCTAGTGTATTGGTAGTAAATTTTTAGTATCACATCTGATAATTTGTTTGATAAATGATTCATAATATCTCAGTTGGTCCCCTCATCAGTAAAACTGACATGCGATCACCATGCAGTTGCCCGGTGTGCCGAAGACTGCGAGGTCTCTTCGTCACCGTTCTTCAGGTGATGTGGTGTCGGGTTCGCTAGGTCCGCGCCTGCGTTGGAGGCATTTTTTGGCGCGGTGGTCGAGGCGGGTGAAAGTGCATGTGTTGCCCCATGTGTGGTTTTGGTAATTAATGACAATCCTTATGGACTAATGTTTGCATTGAGATATTCTTGTAGATCTTGTCCATATGAAAAGATTGGAGTTCATGTGTTGGACTCTAGAAGGTTACATGATGATCAATGCTCTATTCAAGGGTTTATATGAAGAATGGTCATGTGTAGAGTTGAGCATATTGCAAGCATGTCTTGAAGGATTCAAGACATCATCTTTGTGAAGATAGAGAAGATTATGAAGTGCAAGTTCAATATGATCTTTCTCGGAAGATATCATTTGATTGAATCTTGCAATGGATACATGAAGACGGAGCTTAGCGAGGCTCTCCCATAATGGTGTATGGGGGAGTATTTGGAGAAGTCTTCATCAAGCATGTGCTAGCAAGCGCAATCAAGAAAGGTGGTCCACTGGAAGAGATTAAGATCGTCATCATCTAGCTCAAGTGGAATGCGCAAGGCAAAGGTATGATCTTGATAGGGTTTCTATTTTACCGGTCTCGTGGTGTAGTGAGAGACTGGGTTTAGGATAAACGGCATACTATCAAGAGGGGCTCTCAAGTGAGTAACTTGATCGCATCTTTGTGGAGAGCTCAAACCTTTGCATACTTGGCATTATCATCTTTCTTGGTTCTTATTTGGCCTTTATCCATGTGAGAATTTAGAGCTTGTGTTCATCTCCATACCAAGCTCTAGTTCATCAAAAACGGATTCCATTTGAATATCTTGTGATGTTTTTGATGTTGGAGTTTTACCGGTTCGTCTCTTGTAGAGAGGTCAAACTCTCCACTTGTGTTTTCCTCCTCACATGATGGACTATGATGTGTATATGCATGATCTTGTAGTGCTTGTGGTTTCCTTTGGAACAAGCCCAAGATCATAGAAAACGGAGTCCGGATGAAAATCTTGTTGCATTCTCAGTGTTGGAAATATTACCGGTCCTCCTCGAGATAAGGTCCACACCTTCCATGTGTGGTATCTCCTCTATATTTGTGACCCTTCGAGATAAGGTCCACACCTTTTTGTAGGCTAGCTCTTGTCGTTACCTTTCCAACGCAATTGGATTCACCTGATTTGGAGTTCATATGAGAAAGTTATTGCATTTCAGGATTTGCAGTTTTGCTGGCTTCTAGGCCGGAGTCTCCGGTCTTCTGGACCGGAGTCTCCGGTCCTTGGGTTTCCCTGTCGAAGTTTTTGGTGGTTCAGCTCCTGGCCTTGTTCGGAGTATCCGGCCCTTGGGCCGGAGTCTCCGCCCCTGGTCCGGAGTATCCGGCCTCTGTGGCCGGAATCTCTGCCCGAGCTGCTCCGTGGTTTTTGTGGTTCAGCCCCTTGTGGGGGGCCGGAGTATCCGGCCCCAGGAGACCGGAGTTTCCGTCCCGGGCCGGAGTATCCGGTCACTTGGACCGGAGACTCCGGTGTGTAGCTGGCTGTAACGGCTCTTTTTCTGGGAGGGGTATAAATACCCCTCCACCTTCCTCCAGCCAGCCAGCTCTGCCCTCTAAGATTTGATTTCTCTCTTCTCCATTGTTGCAAGCTCATTTCTTTGATATCTCCCAATCCCTCCACCCAAACTCTTTGATCTTTGGAGGATTGAAGGAGAAGACCTAGATCTACATTTCCACCAATCAATCTCTCCTCTAAGTGAGGGGAACATAGTGGATCTAGTTCTTGGAGTTCTTGTGTGGTTCTCTTCTTAGTTCTTCCTCGCTTCTCCCCCCATAAGCATTAGTTGCTTTTGGTGGGATTTGAGAGTGAAGGATTTGAGTCTTGTGCTCTTGCCTTTTGCATTTGGTGCATCGGTGTGCTCTCCACGAAAACTTGTGAACTTGTTACTCTTGGGTCTTTGGACCCTAGACGCCCGCGTGGTGGTTGGACCCTTGTGTGGTCACTTGTAGCTGTTCGGGAGCCCCCAATCCCTTGTGTGGGTTGTGCCCCGGATCGTTGTTGAAAGGCTCCGGATTTCCGCCTCGAAGGATTCCGATAGTGGAAGGTGAACCAAACCTTTGTGGTGCGGTTCATCGGAGAAGAAGGTGACGTCTTTGTGGCGGTTGAGTTTTGAGCTTCGTGCTAGCTCACACTTCTCCAACGAGACGTACTCCCCTAAAAAGGAGGAACTCGGGAATACATCTTCGTCTCCGTGCGCCTCGGTTATTTCTATACCCGAGCTCTTTACTTATGCACTTTATATTGTGATAGCCTTCGTGCTTGAAGTATTCTTGTTGCTATCACCTTGTTGCTTGTCTTGCTTAGCATAAGTTGTTGGTGCACATAGGTGAGCCTAGTTTATTTAGATTGTTGGCTTGTTAATTTAAACACCTAGTTTTATTCCGCAATTAGCAAGTCTAAACCGGAAAAGTTTTAATCGCCTATTCACCCCCCTCTAGGCGACATCCTTGTCCTTTCAGCGGGGCCGAGCCGCCTGCCGTAGCGTTGCGGCAGATCTTGTGCTCTCTTTCGAGCTCGCCTTCCCGCTCGAAGTTGTTGTCGAGCGCCCGGTAGGACATGATAGGTTTATGTCGAGATTGATGCTCCTTCCGGTACTGGGTGATCGCAGAGATCACACTCTTCTGGGTGCGGAACTGATCCTCCTTGTGGCGGATCTCCTCTTGCTGCTGTCATCTGGCCGCACAACGCGTCGAGCTTGCGCGCCTGCTCGGCGGTGGCCGGGGTGACCGGCAATGCGAGTGGATCCGCTGTTTTCTGCAGTAGGTTTCGCTGCTGGTGCTCACGTTTCTGCTGATCGTGCACTTGCTCACGCGCCTGCTGGTCACGTTGTTGCTTCTCGTGTGCCAGCTGGTCACGTTGCTCTTGCTGCTTTTGTTCCAAGATGCATAGTTCCACACCTCGACATCGGTGGCGAAAGTCGCCACGCCTGCCATGTAGATGGTGGCGGGAGGCGCTGAGTCATCAGAGGCCATATCGTTCAATCCTTCCGACTCATAGTCGAGGACCAGCAGGATCGACCCGGCATCGTCGTCGTCGACTGGATCCAAGATAGTTCTGATGGGTGAGTCGGCGGTGTAGATCGGATCGTCGATCACCGCCGCCTCCGTGTTGTCGAGGAGGGAGAGCGCGTCGTTGTCGCTGCAACTGTAGGCGACGTCCTCCTCGGTCGAGCCGACGTAGGCGGTGACGGCCGTCCCGAAGGGGATGGCGACCACATAAGAGATCGGACCGCGCACGGGTGCGCCCATGGTGTGGTGTCGGTGACGTAGCCCACGCCGTATTAATCGAACTAGGATATGGTACTTATTTTGTTCAATTTTTTTACACTAGTAGGAAGTGGTAGTTCATTTTTGTTCAAAAAATTACACTAGTTGGAAGTGGGATTTTTCATCTCCCGCCCATTTATTTTACCCTAAAATATCGCTAGCCCAAAGAGGGAATTAATTTTGACCGACAAGTTTTTTTTTGCTGGTACAGAATCTAATCGTTTTGCCGTTAAAAGAGAATAGTTTAAAAGGGAATCGTTTACACTAGTAGGAAGTGGTAGTTCCTTTTTGTTCAATTTTTTTACACTAGTTGGAAGTGGGATTTTCCGATCTCCCACCCATTTCATTTTACCCTAAAATATCACTAGCCCAAAAAGGGAATTAGTTTTTTCTGTTAGATTTTTTGCAAATAAAAAATCTATCTTTTTTCTTATTTTGCTACTAGAAAGGAATAGTTTTGCTCCCTTTTTATTCAAATTAACAGTGCGGGAAACATTATTCGCACCAAACCAGCGCGTACGATAAAAGGGAATAGAATCCAAAGAATTTAAGATTTCCGGCGCGAGCTGTTGCTGCGCGCGAAAAAGGGAAGAGCAACGATCCGTCACGTCACCATAGTGTACGTCTAAAAATGGAGTCACGCGCTAATTTGATCCGTCCATTTATGGTAAGAACGGCCGGTCGGAAACCGATCGATCGAAGCCAATCCATTGCGCGCGCGTTAGCTAGCCTAGCCCCAGGGAGAAAGGTAGCGCCTCGTCACGTGCATGTGGATGCAACCCGGCATCCTACACCTGCTCGCCAACATGATCAGCCTCCTCTTCATCGGCCTCCACCTCAAGCAGCGGATATAATAATTACTCGCTGATGAAGTCAAGTTTATGTTCAGACACATTTATTGGACCATGAAGATTGATATTGAATGACTCAATTACCTCTGGTAAATTAATTTTCTTGCATGTAGTTAGGATCGGAGCGGTCTGTTCGTGCGTTGCCTGTATTTTTTTTTATATGATTACCCCTCCGTGGGTTCTGTTGAAACCCAGTTTCATGTACCAGCAAATCAAATACTGTGATATACTGCCACAGGCCTATAGCATAGCAGCTGATGCAAGATGTGTGTTTGTTGTGGTATCGATCTATACTGTGCTGCTCTTTTGGGAGAAATTTACATGCGTGTCATCGACAATCTAGTAGGGTCCAAACATGAAATTTCGGTTGAAAGAGTAGCACTCATGTTTAGAGACAAGTTTCAGTTCTGCATCAAACAATGGTGCTCCTGCTTTACAGCAGACATGACGAGATTCATCTAATACTGCAGATTTCAACAAGTTGTATCTATGAAGGGGCAGATGTTTATGGACTGAAACTCAGCATCTGGAGGTGAGAATGTCTGTTCCCTTTGCTTGATGCCTCTTGGGCCCATTATTCTTTTTGTAGATTTAACGGCAGGTGTTCTGCCAATGCATTTCAGAGGATAGAAATAGTACAGTTTACAAGCTAGAAAGAATCTAGCGAACAACAAAGGAAAGACAACAACATGAATGACAGACTAATAGCCTAGGCTAACAGAACTGCGTGACCGGCATGCCGATTACTCGCCAACGGTCGCCTCCAAAGGCGGCTCCAAGTTAGCAGCGAAGCGTCTACCCGCCAGGTAAGTGCCCAGGAGAAGAAAGTCTTCTCTGATTATGTCCAGACACTAGTGGAAACAGGAGCTTTGGTGGAGAGGGGTGTTGGGCTCTAGTCCCGGGCGTGGTTCGAACCCGGACTAGAGGAGGGAACTAGTACCGGGCCGGCTGCTCCGACGCTGCGCAGGTCGGGTCCCGGGTTGTAGGGCACCTCTAGTTCCGGGCCGTGATACCACCCGGGACCGAGGCAGTCAGCGGCAGGGTGGAGACAGGAGGGTGGACCTTTCGTCCCGGGCCGTGGTACAGCCCGGGACTAGAGGTCCCGCTATATCATCTCCCACCCCGGGCCAGCCACCATTTTTGAACTCTCAAGCTCATCTTCATTGTTTCCTCTCTCAAGCTCAAGTGTAGCCCCATTTTTTTCCAAGATTTGTCAAGATAGACGGCACCCATCTCTCCAAGGGTTAGCAACACTTGATCCTTTCACCCGGCGGCCGAATTTTAGCCATTTCCATACAAGTTTAGCTCATTTCATTTTTATAGTGCTACCTAGGTGTTTGATGAAATGCCTAAACTAGGTAGTTCATTTTTTTATGTATTTTGAGCTCAAATTAATTTATTATTTGTGGATTTTAGTGTCGTCTCGGTCCTCACCGCCGTCGATAGCCCCCGCCATCCCGTGACCGGCACCACCTCGGTGAGCCTCTTCTTTTATCTTTATTTTACAAAATTACTTGTATGATTTGAATGCATAATTATTTTTCTTGTATAATTTTCTTATGTTTTTTATGTATAGTGTCATGGTTTTGATATCCGTCCCCGTCGGCCCTCGTCCGGTCTATGATTCGGATGTGGTATATTTTTATCACTATTTATTTTGTTTCGTGTTTATAACAATCATGCCGACCAAATTGACATAGATATATTTTTATTTAGGAGGTAGTTGAACCGGAAATTCCAGCCGACCCTATTGTAGAGTTTTTTAAAAAGAAAACAACGATTTGAAAGCAAAATTGAAGATAAGTGAAGATCTTCGTCTCCAATGCCTAGAAGAGAAGATGGTATTGGACTTGAAGATTGCCGACATCGTTGATGCTCACGGGGTCGAGCTTACCGACGTCGTCGCTGTTCACGAGATGAAGATGGATGCAATGCGCTTGAAGCTTAGAAAGATTAGAAAATATGTCATTAGTCAAGAGGCTTGGTATCATTATGCTGTTGGTTCAATAGTTACCTTAGTTGCGATTCTGATCGCATTTGTTGTTGGATTTAAATTCTTTAGATAGTTGTATTCTAGTTTCAATTAATTTATGTTTTATGAGAACTATGTATTACATTTGGTCACTACTATACTTTGGTTTTAATGTGATGAACTTGTATTAATGAATATGATATGTTTCCTATTATGTTGGTTTATCGTAATGGGTTTTAGCGGTGATTTGCAGATGAGTCATCCATGGATGTACGCTGACCGACGCTCTAAAGAGTACATGGATGGCGTGCAATCTTTTCTCAATGTGGCTAAGGATAACAAGGGGCCGAATGGTTTTATGTGTTGTCCATGCAAAAATGTCGGAATGAGAAGGATTACCCTAACACAGACAGAATTCACCTCCACCTGATAACTTCTGGTTTCATGCCCGGCTATAATTGTTGGACCAAGCACGGAGAAAAAGGGGTTATGATGGAAGATAACGAAGAAGAAGAGAACGATGACAACTACATGTACCCTGAATATGTTGGTAACCCAACAGGGGAAGCTGATGATGAAGAGGTACCAGATGATCCCATCATACATGATGATTTACGTGGGGTCATCGTTGATGCACATACCCTAGCAGAAACTACACTTGAGAAGTTGAAGTTGGAGCGCATGTTAGAGGATCACAAAACAAAGTTGTACCCAACTTGCGAAGATGGCAACACAAAGCTCGGTACCACACTGGAATTATTGCAATGGAAGGCAGCGAATGGTTTATCTGACAAGGGATTTGGGAGTTTACTGAAAATAGTGAAGGACAAGCTGCCGGCTGGTAACGAATTGCCCGAGAGTGCGTATGAAGCAAAGAAGATTATCTGCCCTCTAGGATTAGATGTGCAGAAGATACATGCATGCATTAATGACTGCATCCTCTACCGCGGTGAGAAGTATGAGAATTTGAATGAATGCCCGGTATGCGGTGCATTGCGGTATAAGATCAGAGCAGATGACCCTGGCGATGTTGAGGGCCTGCCCGCCAGGAAGAAGGTTCCTGCCAAGGTGATGTGGTACGCTCCTATAATACCACGGTTGAAACGTTTGTTCAGAAACAAAGAGCATGCCAAGTTGTTGCGATGGCACAAAGAAGACCGCAAGAGCGACGAGATGTTGAGACACCCGGCTGATGGGTCGCAGTGGAGAAAAATCGATACAGAGTACAAGGAATTTGCACGTGACCCAAGGAACTTAAGGTTTGGTCTTAGCACGGATGGCTTTAATCCTTTTGGGGAGCAGAGCAGCAGTCATAGCACCTGGCCTGTGACTCTATGTATCTATAACCTTCCTCCTTGGTTGTGCATGAAGCGGAAGTTCATTATGATGCCAGTGCTCATCCAAGGCCCGAAGCAACCCGGTAACAACATTGATGTCTACCTGAGGCCATTAGTTGATGAACTTTTACAGTTGTGGCGTGATGAAGGGGTACCTGTGTGGGATGAGTACAAACAAGCGGAATTTAACCTACGAGGGTTGTTGTTTGTAACCATCAATGATTGGCCTGCTCTTAGTAACATTTCAGGACAGTCGAACAAGGGATACAATGCATGCACACACTGTTTAGATAGCACTGAAAGTATATATGTAGGTAACAAGAATGTGTACCCGGGTCATCGTCGATTTCTTACAACTCAGCATCCCCTAAGAAAGAAAAGCAAGCAGCAGCATTTCAAAGGTGAGGAGATCGCCGGCCGAAGCCACCCCTCCAAAGTGGTGAAGATATATATGATGCGGTCAAGGATTTAGATGTAATCTTTGGAAAGGGTCCTGGCGGACAGTCTGTTCCGAAGGACGCTAACAACCACGTTCCCCTGTGGAAGAAGAAGTCTATATTTTGGGAACTACCCTATTGGAAAATCCTAAAGGTCCGCTCTGCAATCGACGTGATGCACGTGACGAAGAATGTTTGCGTGAACCTGCTAGGCTTCTTGGGCGTGTATGGGAAGGCAAAAGATACTCCGGAAGCACGAGAGGACCAGCAACTTTTGAAAGACCCAAAGAACCTGCATCCAATGAGGACGGATAAAGGACGTCTACGTCCTGCTAGCTACGTTCTTACCAAAGAAGAGAAGGAGATATTTTTTGAAGTCCTGAGCAGTATGAAGGTCCCGTCTGGCTTCTCGTCGAATATAAAGGGAATAATAAATATGGCAGAGAAAAAGTTCCAGAACCTAAAGTCTCATGACTGCCACGTGCTGATGACTCAACTGCTTCCGGTTGCATTGCGGGGGCTTCTACCGGAAAATGTTCGAGTATCCATTGTTCAGCTATGTGCGTTCCTCAATGCAATTTCGCAGAAGTCAATCAGCCCAACCACTCTATTAAGGTTACAGAAGGATGTGGCTCAATGTCTCGTTAGTTTTGAGTTGGTGTTCCCACCATCCTTCTTCACTATTATGACACATCTCCTAGTACACCTGGTCGACGAGATTCACATTCTGGGTCCTGTATTTCTACACAATATGTTCCCCTTTGAGAGGTTCATGGGAGTGTTGAAGAAGTATGTTCATAACCGTGCTAGGCCAGAAGGAAGCATCTCCAAAGGGTATGGAACAGAGGAGGTCATTGAGTTTTGTGTTGACTTTATTCCCGGCATTAAGTCGATTGGTCTTCCTGAATCGCGACATGAGGGGAGACTAAGTGGAAAGGCACTCTAGGAAAGAAATCATACATATGCAGGGACGGGTATTCTTTCACAAAAGCACACTACACAGTTCTGCATAATTCCACTTTGGTGGCTCCGTATATCCAGATGCACAAGGATATTGTACGCTCTAACAACCCGGGGATGGATGACTCCGCCATTGCAAAGGAACACATGGAGAATTTTGGCGGTTGGTTGGAAACGCATCTGAACAACAACAACACAGTCTCAGATGAGCTGTTCTTGTTGTCTAAGGGGCCATCTTCGACTATTTGGACTTTCCAAGGGTATGAGATAAACGGGAATACATTTTACACGAACGCCCAAGATAAAAAGAGCACCAACCAAAATAGTGGTGTCCGCTTTGATGATAAGAGCACGAATGAGGCCACGGTCACATATTATGGTTGCATAGAGCAGATATGGGAACTTGACTATGGACCTTCTTTGAAGGTCCCTTTGTTCTGGTGCAAATGGTTCAACCTGAGAGGCGGCGGGGTAAAGGAAGACCCATTGTACGGAATGACTACAGTGGATCTCACGAATGTTGCGTACGACAACGAACCATTCGTTCTAGCCAAGGATGTGGCTCAGGTTTTCTATGTGAAGGACATGTCTACCAAGCCAAAAAAAAGAAAAGATAAGGAAGTGAATACATCAGCCGATGAGCCAAAGCGCCACATAGTTCTTTCAGGGAAAAGAACCATCGTGGGAGTGGAGGACAAGACAGACATGTCAGAAGATTACGACAAGTTTCATGAAATTCCGCCCTTCAAAGTGACCACTGACCCAAGTCTCAAGTTATATGCAGACCCTTGTCCATGGTTACGGAGCGATCAGAAGAAAGGGTCTCACAAAAAGAAAAAGCGAAGACTAAATAGGGATGTTGTTCATGATGTGTAATAATTTATTAAACTTTTATATAATTTATAGTATGGAGGACAAGACAGACATGTCAATGAAATCAAGCGTATGGCGGTGGCGGAATGTAGTACTTAATTTATAAATTTTTGATGTAGCATCAAACTTTGTGATGTGAAATGATCCACTGCGCATGTAGTACTTGATTTATAAATTTTTGAATTGATTTTAAATTAAGCGTATGTAGTACTTAATTTAAAACCAAGCGCATGTGATACTTCATTTTAAACCAAAACAGAAAACAGGAAAATGAAAGCAATTTTTACTTAATTTAGACAAGTAAATCAAAAGATATAAAAAAAGTAAGAAACCAGAAAATTAAAAAAAATTAACCTCTAGTACCGGGCCGTGCGACCACCCGGTACTACAGGTCCACTGGGCTTGGCGCGCAAATTTTCGCGGCCCTGAGGGACCTCTAGTACCGGGTGGTAACACGGCCCGGTACTAGAGGGTCTCTAGTACCGGGTGGAGCCACGGCCCGGTACTAGAGGCCTTTTTGGCGCTACTTCTAGTGGCTCGGGCCGAAAATTTGCCCAAGTCCAGCAAATCGACGCTCCGCCTCCGGGCTCCAGACGACGCCGCCCCCTGCGCCGCCAGGCTGCCGGATTTCGTCCCCGCGCCGCTGCCGCCCGGCCGTCCCCGCCCTCCCTGCTCGGCCCCGGCCGCGCGCGGCCGTCCCCGCTCTTCCCCCGAGCAAGATCGTCGTCCCCGTTCTTCCCCGAGCAAGATCGTCGTCCCCGAGCAAGCAAAGCTCGCCCCCGACCCACGGTGAGCTCGTCCCCCCGACCAACTACTCTCTCCCTCTCTCAGATCCGCGGCGGCGGCGGCGGACCCTAACCACGGGGCCGGCGCCGGAGTTTGTCAAACAATAACAAATTTCTTAGGGCCTAAGGGCCGATTTCATTATAAGGGGGGGAGGCCATTAAAAGGCCATTACATTGGAGGGGGGAGGGGGGTCGTCGCTGGTGCCGCCTAGTCGTCGAGGACGATGAAGGGCGGCGGGGTCCAGAGATGCTCCGGTGGCGCCTGCTGCTGCTGCGGTGGCTGGCCCTCCGGTGGCGGTGGCAGTGGCTGCTCCTCCTCCTCCTGCTCCTGGGGCCGATCCGACGACCAGCTCCCACCGGTCCACACCCAGGACTGGCCGCCAACGAGGCCAGTAGGCAGAGGAGGCGACGGCGGAAGGTCCTGCTCCTGCTCGCGTTCCATGCCGTAGTACCACGGCTCGACCTCGTCCGGGTCGTAGTACGGCGGTGGCGGCGGCATCAGGGCGGCGGTGGCGGTGGCGGCGGCGTCGGCGGCGGCGGCGGCCCTCACCTTCTCCCACCGCTTGATCTCGTCCTCGATGAGGCTGAGGTTGGAGGCCTCGTACGCGGCCTGCATGTCCGGGTCGTCGTCGTCCTCGGGGACCTCCTCCTCGATCCACAGCGCGTCGGGCAGCGCTGGGTAGGCGGATTGGACGGCGCGGGGCGCCGGGGCGAAGTAGGAGTAGCGGCGCTCCTCGTGCTCGTCCTTGAGCCACTGCTCCCAGTGTGGGGAGCCCGCCGCGTAGAAGGGGTCGTCGCGGAGCTCCGCCGGGAGGAGGGGGCGCCGGCGCGTGATCTCCCTGTCCAGTTGCCTCCCAAGGAGCGGGACCGCCGGCACCGGAATCCTCTGCGGGTTCAGGTGCCAGCCATCGGGGAGGTGGACGTCGGGCCACTCCAGCGTGGCGGCGTTGTCCCAGTGCCACTGGCACTCCGGCTCCGGCACGTAGCGGCGGCGCCGGATCCTCCTCCCTCCGGCGGTGGTGGTGGTGGTTCGTGACGGCGCGTCGGGTGCGTGGGCGACACGCACCGGTGGCGCGGTCCTCCGCACACCGTGCGGAACGACGCCCAAGGCCGCCGGCGGTGGAGAAGCGCGGCGACGGCTGGAGGACTCGGCCTCGTTCTTCGGGGACTTCCCAAACCAGCACGACATGGCGGCGAGGGCACTGGATGGCGGAGGGGAACCGTCGGGCGGAGGGGAACCGTGGGAGCGGAGCAGAGTGGAGTGTCCATATCCGCATGGGCGCGTCCGTTTTTAAAGACCAGGACCGTCGGGAGGGGAACCGTCGGGTGGGCCAGCGCCCGAGTCGCTGGCAAGTGGGCCAGGAGCATTGACTCCGGGTGGGCGGGGGCTGTTGGTGGTCCGCGTTGACCACGGGGGGTGAAGGCGAGGCGGCCGGGTGGGAACACGAGGCGGGGAGGCGAAGACGAGGCGGGGCGGGAAAATGAGGCAGGGCGGCGGGGTCAGAACTGGGTCGCTGGCAGGTGGGCCAGCATTGACCACGCGTGGCCAGTGGGTGGTCACACGTGGCGGTGGGGCGGGTAGGCGCTGGCAGGTGGCCAGTGGGCGGTCACACGTGGCGGTGGGGCGGGTAGGCGCTGGCAGGTGGGCCAGCGATGACCACGGTGGCCACCTTTGACCAGGTTCTGGCCCAAATTTGGGCTGGGCTGGGATTGGGACAGCCTATGTTTTTTTTGAAAGATTTTTTCTTTAGATGCAATATTAAATTGTTTTTGTTGCATATTTGTATAGTTCGTCCCTCCTTTGAATTATTGTACTAATTCTATTATTGTTTTATCTTTTTTTTGTATTAGTTAAACAATGGATATCGATGCTCCCTTCGCAACGAGAGAAGGGGAAGAAGAGATGCTTTCCTACATTTGTGAACCCGGTGAATTTCGGCATCCGCGGAAGGAGCTGAAGATGAATTTCGGCATCCCGCGGAAGGAGCTGAAGATGAGGACTCGGAAATTGGAGGACCCACGCCGTCTGGCGAGGTATATTAAGCCTATGTTGAGCAGATGCAATAACTGATTTGTGCATATATATGTATTCACACATGTTTCATATTTTTATATCTCCGCATCGAACCAATCCACTAAACGAGGCCATGCCCAAGGGATGGGCAAAGATGAGCATCTCACAATTGACGAGGTGAATGCAACTACTGGCCAACCACTGGCACCCGTGCCGAACGCAGTTAAGTTTGTGCATCAATGCGGAGTCACTGTCAGGGACAACGTTTATATCAGCACTCAGGAATGGATTCAGCCAAAGTTAGAGGGAGTTAGTTACGCCGACGAGAGAACCAAAGATGTGCTTTGGAACAAGCTCATTGCACATTTCACCCGACCGGTCTTGGAAGATGAGCTGAAGACAAAAAAAATGACGGACAAAGTCAAGCATTTCGCTCTTAAGAAGATGGCTCAACAATTCAATAACTACAAGAACAAATTATTCCGTGAGTGGGAAGAAGCACTAGTACAGAACGACACATCGGAAACGGGCCAAAAACCCCTTCGGCAACGGAGAAAGGGTCCGTTTCCCCGCCTCTGTCACTGATGTGAAGGACTTCATCGGTAACGGAGGCCAAAAACCGTTTCCGATGAGGTCTCCATTTGGCAACGGTTGTGCGCATACCTCCGTTTCCTTAGTTTTCCTTCATCAGATACGGAGTTTGCCATCCACCCGTTTGCACTGAGCATTTCTCATATTTAGGTTACAGAATGCCACGTTTACAAATGCCACTAGATAATTAAAATCTCACAGCACAAGCTCAAATACTAAAACGGTAACAGATTTCATTCATATCACAATGTAACTTTACATTTCCATCACAATTTTACCTTTACAATTGCATCACAAGATGTGACAAACATAAGAGGTAAAACGATAACAGATTTCATCTATACTAAGCCTATCATGTCAAAGGACGGAAAGAATATATGATTTCTTCCCTACATCCTTTTCCACAATCCTCGCAGGTGTCACTCTAGCTATCTCTTCTTATCTCAACTTCTTGAGAGAAGGATGTTGAAGCTTTGGACCCTATACATTAGTAAATAGAGTTACAATTGTTAAATACATATGCTAAAACAAATACACTATGAATTTAAGCAAACTGAAACGATATCTTACCTATGTCTTGAGCTGGCTCTTATTGATGAACCGGAGCAGCCAACACACGGCTTGTCAACAAGATATTGCGATGTCAGCAGCTTCATAGGATGCCTGACAACGATCATCCTTTCCATGGAGGCCACCACCGGTCTGGATTTTTTATGCAGTGTCACCGAAATCTAATCTAATACGTCACCGATGTGACATTTCGGCGACACTGTATAAAACACTCTTACTTAAAAAGTATTTTATGCAGTGTACCAAAACGTCACAATAGCGACGAATTGCCCGAGAGTGCGTATGAAGCAAAGAAGATTATCTGCCCTCTAGGATTAGATGTGCAGAAGATACATGCATGCATTAATGACTGCATCCTCTACCGCGGTGAGAAGTATGAGAATTTGAATGAATGCCCGGTATGCGGTGCATTGCGGTATAAATCAGAGCAGATGACCCTGGCGATGTTGAGGGCCTGCCCGCCAGGAAGAAGGTTCCTGCCAAGGTGATGTGGTACGCTCCTATAATACCACGGTTGAAACGTTTGTTCAGAAACAAAGAGCATGCCAAGTTGTTGCGATGGCACAAAGAAGACCGCAAGAGCGACGAGATGTTGAGACACCCGGCTGATGGGTCGCAGTGGAGAAAAATCGATACAGAGTACAAGGAATTTGCACGTGACCCAAGGAACTTAAGGTTTGGTCTTAGCACGGATGGCTTTAATCCTTTTGGGGAGCAGAGCAGCAGTCATAGCACCTGGCCTGTGACTCTATGTATCTATAACCTTCCTCCTTGGTTGTGCATGAAGCGGAAGTTCATTATGATGCCAGTGCTCATCCAAGGCCCGAAGCAACCCGGTAACAACATTGATGTCTACCTGAGGCCATTAGTTGATGAACTTTTACAGTTGTGGCGTGATGAAGGGGTACCTGTGTGGGATGAGTACAAACAAGCGGAATTTAACCTACGAGGGTTGTTGTTTGTAACCATCAATGATTGGCCTGCTCTTAGTAACATTTCAGGACAGTCGAACAAGGGATACAATGCATGCACACATTGTTTAGATAGCACTGAAAGTATATATGTAGGTAACAAGAATGTGTACCCGGGTCATCGTCGATTTCTTACAACTCAGCATCCCCTAAGAAAGAAAAGCAAGCAGCAGCATTTCAAAGGTGAGGCAGATGCCGGCCGAAGCCACCCCTCCAAAGTGGTGAAGATATATATGATGCGGTCAAGGATTTAGATGTAATCTTTGGAAAGGGTCCTGGCGGACAGTCTGTTCCGAAGGACGCTAACAACCACGTTCCCCTGTGGAAGAAGAAGTCTATATTTTGGGAACTACCCTATTGGAAAATCCTAAAGGTCCGCTCTGCAATCGACGTGATGCACGTGACGAAGAATGTTTGCGTGAACCTGCTAGGCTTCTTGGGCGTGTATGGGAAGGCAAAAGATACTCCGGAAGCACGAGAGGACCAGCAACTTTTGAAAGACCCAAAGAACCTGCATCCAATGAGGACGGATAAAGGACGTCTACGTCCTGCTAGCTACGTTCTTACCAAAGAAGAGAAGGAGATATTTTTTGAAGTCCTGAGCAGTATGAAGGTCCCGTCTGGCTTCTCGTCGAATATAAAGGGAATAATAAATATGGCAGAGAAAAAGTTCCAGAACCTAAAGTCTCATGACTGCCACGTGCTGATGACTCAACTGCTTCCGGTTGCATTGCGGGGGCTTCTACCGGAAAATGTTCGAGTATCCATTGTTCAGCTATGTGCGTTCCTCAATGCAATTTCGCAGAAGTCAATCAGCCCAACCACTCTATTAAGGTTACAGAAGGATGTGGCTCAATGTCTCGTTAGTTTTGAGTTGGTGTTCCCACCATCCTTCTTCACTATTATGACACATCTCCTAGTACACCTGGTCGACGAGATTCACATTCTGGGTCCTGTATTTCTACACAATATGTTCCCCTTTGAGAGGTTCATGGGAGTGTTGAAGAAGTATGTTCATAACCGTGCTAGGCCAGAAGGAAGCATCTCCAAAGGGTATGGAACAGAGGAGGTCATTGAGTTTTGTGTTGACTTTATTCCCGGCATTAAGTCGATTGGTCTTCCTGAATCGCGACATGAGGGGAGACTAAGTGGAAAGGCACTCTAGGAAAGAAATCATACATATGCAGGGACGGGTATTCTTTCACAAAAGCACACTACACAGTTCTGCATAATTCCACTTTGGTGGCTCCGTATATCCAGATGCACAAGGATATTGTACGCTCTAACAACCCGGGGATGGATGACTCCGCCATTGCAAAGGAACACATGGAGAATTTTGGCGGTTGGTTGGAAACGCATCTGAACAACAACAACACAGTCTCAGATGAGCTGTTCTTGTTGTCTAAGGGGCCATCTTCGACTATTTGGACTTTCCAAGGGTATGAGATAAACGGGAATACATTTTACACGAACGCCCAAGATAAAAAGAGCACCAACCAAAATAGTGGTGTCCGCTTTGATGATAAGAGCACGAATGAGGCCACGGTCACATATTATGGTTGCATAGAGCAGATATGGGAACTTGACTATGGACCTTCTTTGAAGGTCCCTTTGTTCTGGTGCAAATGGTTCAACCTGAGAGGCGGCGGGGTAAAGGAAGACCCATTGTACGGAATGACTACAGTGGATCTCACGAATGTTGCGTACGACAACGAACCATTCGTTCTAGCCAAGGATGTGGCTCAGGTTTTCTATGTGAAGGACATGTCTACCAAGCCAAAAAAAAGAAAAGATAAGGAAGTGAATACATCAGCCGATGAGCCAAAGCGCCACATAGTTCTTTCAGGGAAAAGAACCATCGTGGGAGTGGAGGACAAGACAGACATGTCAGAAGATTACGACAAGTTTCATGAAATTCCGCCCTTCAAAGTGACCACTGACCCAAGTCTCAAGTTATATGCAGACCCTTGTCCATGGTTACGGAGCGATCAGAAGAAAGGGTCTCACAAAAAGAAAAAGCGAAGACTAAATAGGGATGTTGTTCATGATGTGTAATAATTTATTAAACTTTTATATAATTTATAGTATGGAGGACAAGACAGACATGTCATGTCAATGAAATCAAGCGTATGGCGGTGGCGGAATGTAGTACTTAATTTATAAATTTTTGATGTAGCATCAAACTTTGTGATGTGAAATGATCCACTGCGCATGTAGTACTTGATTTATAAATTTTTGAATTGATTTTAAATTAAGCGTATGTAGTACTTAATTTAAAACCAAGCGCATGTGATACTTCATTTTAAACCAAAACAGAAAACAGGAAAATGAAAGCAATTTTTACTTAATTTAGACAAGTAAATCAAAAGATATAAAAAAAGTAAGAAACCAGAAAATTAAAAAAAATTAACCTCTAGTACCGGGCCGTGCGACCACCCGGTACTACAGGTCCACTGGGCTTGGCGCGCAAATTTTCGCGGCCCTGAGGGACCTCTAGTACCGGGTGGTAACACGGCCCGGTACTAGAGGGTCTCTAGTACCGGGTGGAGCCACGGCCCGGTACTAGAGGCCTTTTTGGCGCTACTTCTAGTGGCTCGGGCCGAAAATTTGCCCAAGTCCAGCAAATCGACGCTCCGCCTCCGGGCTCCAGACGACACCGCCCCCTGCGCCGCCAGGCTGCCGGATTTCGTCCCCGCGCCGCTGCCGCCCCGGCCGTCCCCGCCCTCCCCTGCTTCGGCCCCGGCCGCGGCGCGCCGTCCCCGCTCTTCCCCCGAGCAAGATCGTCGTCCCCGTTCTTCCCCCGAGCAAGATCGTCGCGTCCCCGAGCAAGCAAAGCTCGCCCCCCGACCCACGGTGAGCTCGTCCCCCCGACCAACTACTCTCTCCCTCTCTCAGATCCGCGGCGGCGGCGGCGGCGGACCCTAACCACGGGGCCGGCGCCGGAGTTTGTCAAACAATAACAAATTTCTTAGGGCCTAAGGGCCGATTTCATTATAAGGGGGGGAGGCCATTAAAAGGCCATTACATTGGAGGGGGGAGGGGGGTCGTCGCTGGTGCCGCCTAGTCGTCGAGGACGATGAAGGGCGGCGGGGTCCAGAGATGCTCCGGTGGCGCCTGCTGCTGCTGCGGTGGCGGTGGCAGTGGCTGCTCCTCCTCCTCCTGCTCCTGGGGCCGATCCGACGACCAGCTCCCACCGGTCCACACCCAGGACTGGCCGCCAACGAGGCCAGTAGGCAGAGGAGGCGACGGCGGAAGGTCCTGCTCCTGCTCGCGTTCCATGCCGTAGTACCACGGCTCGACCTCGTCCGGGTCGTAGTATGGCGGTGGCGGCGGCATCAGGGCGGCGGTGGCGGTGGCGGCGGCGTCGGCGGCGGCGGCCCTCACCTTCTCCCACCGCTTGATCTCGTCCTCGATGAGGCTGAGGTTGGAGGCCTCGTACGCGGCCTGCATGTCCGGGTCGTCGTCGTCCTCGGGGACCTCCTCCTCGATCCACAGCGCGTCGGGCAGCGCTGGGTAGGCGGATTGGACGGCGCGGGGCGCCGGGGCGAAGTAGGAGTAGCGGCGCTCCTCGTGCTCGTCCTTGAGCCACTGCTCCCAGTGTGGGGAGCCCGCCGCGTAGAAGGGGTCGTCGCGGAGCTCCGCTGGGAGGAGGGGGCGCCGGCGCGTGATCTCCCTGTCCAGTTGCCTCCCAAGGAGCGGGACCGCCGGCACCGGAATCCTCTGCGGGTTCAGGTGCCAGCCATCGGGGAGGTGGACGTCGGGCCACTCCAGCGTGGCGGCGTTGTCCCAGTGCCACTGGCACTCCGGCTCCGGCACGTAGCGGCGGCGCCGGATCCTCCTCCCTCCGGCGGTGGTGGTGGTGGTTCGTGACGGCGCGTCGGGTGCGTGGGCGACACGCACCGGTGGCGCGGTCCTCCGCACGCCCTGCGGAACGACGCCCAAGGCCGCCGGCGGTGGAGAAGCGCGGCGACGGCTGGAGGACTCGGCCTCGTTCTTCGGGGACTTCCCAAACCAGCACGACATGGCGGCGAGGGCACTGGATGGGCGGAGGGGAACCGTCGGGCGGAGGGGAACCGTGGGAGCGGAGCAGAGTGGAGTGTCCATATCCGCACGGGCGCGTCCGTTTTTAAAGACCAGGACCGTCGGGAGGGGAACCGTCGGGTGGGCCAGCGCCCGAGTCGCTGGCAAGTGGGCCAGGAGCATTGACTCCGGGTGGGCGGGGGCTGTTGGTGGTCCGCGTTGACCACGGGGGGTGAAGGCGAGGCGGCCGGGTGGGAACACGAGGCGGGGAGGCGAAGACGAGGCGGGGCGGGAAAATGAGGCAGGGCGGCGGGGTCAGAACTGGGTCGCTGGCAGGTGGGCCAGCATTGACCACGCGTGGCCAGTGGGTGGTCACACGTGGCGGTGGGGCGGGTAGGCGCTGGCAGGTGGCCAGTGGGCGGTCACACGTGGCGGTGGGGCGGGTAGGCGCTGGCAGGTGGGCCAGCGATGACCACGGTGGCCACCTTTGACCAGGTTCTGGCCCAAATTTGGGCTGGGCTGGGATTGGGACAGCCTATGTTTTTTTTGAAAGATTTTTTCTTTAGATGCAATATTAAATTGTTTTTGTTGCATATTTGTATAGTTCGTCCCTCCTTTGAATTATTGTACTAATTCTATTATTGTTTTATCTTTTTTTTGTATTAGTTAAACAATGGATATCGATGCTCCCTTCGCAACGAGAGAAGGGGAAGAAGAGATGCTTTCCTACATTTGTGAACCCGGTGAATTTCGGCATCCCGCGGAAGGAGCTGAAGATGAATTTCGGCATCCCGCGGAAGGAGCTGAAGATGAGGACTCGGAAATTGGAGGACCCACGCCGTCTGGCGAGGTATATTAAGCCTATGTTGAGCAGATGCAATAACTGATTTGTGCATATATATGTATTCACACATGTTTCATATTTTTATATCTCCGCATCGAACCAATCCACTAAACGAGGCCATGCCCAAGGGATGGGCAAAGATGAGCATCTCACAATTGACGAGGTGAATGCAACTACTGGCCAACCACTGGCACCCGTGCCGAACGCAGTTAAGTTTGTGCATCAATGCGGAGTCACTGTCAGGGACAACGTTTATATCAGCACTCAGGAATGGATTCAGCCAAAGTTAGAGGGAGTTAGTTACGTCGACGAGAGAACCAAAGATGTGCTTTGGAACAAGCTCATTGCACATTTCACCCTACCGGTCTTGGAAGATGAGCTGAAGACAAAAAAAATGACGGACAAAGTCAAGCATTTCGCTCTTAAGAAGATGGCTCAACAATTCAATAACTACAAGAACAAATTATTCCGTGAGTGGGAAGAAGCACTAGTACAGAACGACACATCGGAAACGGGCCAAAAACCCCTTCGGCAACGGAGAAAGGGTCCGTTTCCCCGCCTCTGTCACTGATGTGAAGGACTTCATCGGTAACGGAGGCCAAAAACCGTTTCCGATGAGGTCTCCATTTGGCAACGGTTGTGCGCATACCTCCGTTTCCTTAGTTTTCCTTCATCAGATACGGAGTTTGCCATCCACCCGTTTGCACTGAGCATTTCTCATATTTAGGTTACAGAATGCCACGTTTACAAATGCCACTAGATAATTAAAATCTCACAGCACAAGCTCAAATACTAAAACGGTAACAGATTTCATTCATATCACAATGTAACTTTACATTTCCATCACAATTTTACCTTTACAATTGCATCACAAGATGTGACAAACATAAGAGGTAAAACGATAACAGATTTCATCTATACTAAGCCTATCATGTCAAAGGACGGAAAGAATATATGATTTCTTCCCTACATCCTTTTCCACAATCCTCGCAGGTGTCACTCTAGCTATCTCTTCTTATCTCAACTTCTTGAGAGAAGGATGTTGAAGCTTTGGACCCTATACATTAGTAAATAGAGTTACAATTGTTAAATACATATGCTAAAACAAATACACTATGAATTTAAGCAAACTGAAACGATATCTTACCTATGTCTTGAGCTGGCTCTTATTGATGAACCGGAGCAGCCAACACACGGCTTGTCAACAAGATATTGCGATGTCAGCAGCTTCATAGGATGCCTGACAACGATCATCCTTTCCATGGAGGCCACCACCGGTCTGGATTTTTTATGCAGTGTCACCGAAATCTAATCTAATACGTCACCGATGTGACATTTCGGCGACACTGTATAAAACACTCTTACTTAAAAAAGTATTTTATGCAGTGTACCAAAACGTCACAATAGCGACGGTGGATATGTATGGTGGAGTTTGAAAGGGAACAGCTTGATATCCCTAAATGTAAATAAGGATTTATGTTAGTTCTGACACTACTAGATAGAACAAACAATTTAACACAATAATATGAAGTATACAGTAGTATATAGTGTGTACTTATCTGTGTATATAATTGGAGGTTATTATGGGAAAGTTAACAAACACTACTCTCTTGAGTAATGTTCGTTGTTTTTTCTGTGTCTCCGACTTTTTTATGCAGTGTCACCGAAATAGACTCCTGTTTTCACATGGACTAGTTAGCTAAACTACAACTAGTTGCAAGTGCACAATAGGCAAGTTAACTACATCAAGAAATGATCTAGATAGAACTACCGGATGTGAACTGAACTACTATCAACAAGTAAGCTAAACTACAACTAGTTGCAAGTGCACAATAGGCAAGTTAACTACATCAAGAAATGATCTAGATAGAACTACCGGATGTGAACTGAACTACTATCAACAAGTAAGCTAAACTACAACTAGTTGCAAGTGCACAATAGGCAAGTTAACTACATCAAGAAATGATCTAGATAGAACTACCGGATGTGAACTGAACTACTATCAACAAGTAAGCTAAACTACAACTAGTTGCAAGTGCACAATAGGCAAGTTAAGTACATCAAGAAATGATCTAGATAGAACTACCGGATGTGGATCTGATACCTTCTTCACGTCGCCGTTGGATCGATCTAGCAGATCCGGAAGTGGTGGAGGCAGAGGAAGCGGACAGAGCGACGACCTCGCCGTGTCGGGCGAGATGGCGAAGACCTCGCCGTGTCGGGGGACATGGCGAACACCTCACCGTGTCGGGGGACATGGCGAACACCTCGCTGTGTCGGGGGAGATGGCGAAGACCTCGCCGTGATAGCCGTCGTCTGGGCGGAGATGGCCGCAACGCCAGGAGGCGCCGCCACGAACAGATCTAGCATACTGGGACAGAGTGAGGAAACGAGTGTTAGGTTTTGCTCTGTACGCCCATATATATAGGTAAAACATAGGAAACGGTTCTTTAGAAGGACCGTTTCCTTTGTGTTTCTTCCACTGAGGTGTGGGACCTACGCGCCCACTCTGGAATTTCTTCTACTCTCTAGAATAATATTTTCCTAATCTCTACTATATGGAGAAAACCACTTATAGGATACTTATATTAATATTAGTGATTACTACATTACATACGCAGTACATATTAATAAAGTAAATTACAGTTGGAGAACTTATAGAACTACTACTAGCTACTTCTTGTTTTTCTTGCGCCCTGCTTCCGCGCAATCCTCGTCCTTCTCACGGACTCGCTTATTGGGGGCCATTGGAGGTGGTGGTGGCGGCGGCGGCGGCAGCATATCGGAGGCGGTGGCGGCGGCTTTCTTCTCCGTCGCCGGGGCTCCCTTCTTCGGGACCGGCGCCTCCGCCTCGTCCTCCTCGTCGTCCTCCTCCTCCTTCTCCTCTTCGGTTGACTCGTCATCAGAATCAACCTTCGGCGGGCCCAGCATCAAGGTGGGATCATGGAAATAGGCGTATTCGTCGTCGCTCGTCTCCGGCGTCGGTCCTTCAAACGGACTCGCCGCTGACGGGGGGACTGTCCCGCGGCGACTCAGTGTGCTCCTGTGTGTCGTTGCTGCGAGGCATCTTCGCTAATCAGTATGAGGGAGCGAGCGAGCGAGAGAGAGAGAGCAGATTCGGTGGCGTCTTGAGCTAGCAAGGATTTGGGGCATTTACTCGCCTCGCTTCGAATTCCAAGAAGATGGAACGTGTCCACATATCGGAAACGGAGCCAGAATTAAGACCGTTGTCAATAATATGGGTAACGGAGTTAATACTTTCTCCGTTGCCTATGTTGACGGGCCAGCCGCGGCCCAGGTCAGGTTTGTACGCACTGGCCGCGCCGAAAGCGCGATTCTCCGTCGCCTAACGCCTGCCGTTTCCATAGAGGGGTATCCGATGTGTCGTTCTGTACTAGTGAAGATGGGAAACTTCCGGATTTCACCGGCACACGAGAGAGGCAGCGGCCTCACTGGCCTGCATTTCTGGAGTACAAGAAATCAGAACGAGCTAAGAAAAGGTCGCAAACGAATAAGAATAATGCAGCGAAAAAGAACACTACAAGAAATATGTCAACTAGTGACTCACAAATTTGGTCACTAAAAGGTCATAATTTTTCATCTATGACCTTTCTATGACCAAAATCTGAAGGTCACATACGGAGCGTCTCAAACGGTCATATGTGACCTTTTTTTCGAATTGGTCATAACCATCTATGACCAAATTTGATGGTCATAACTCTCATGACCAATTTTTTTGGTCACGCGCTGTCTAGCATAGCCACGTCAGATCCTACGTGGCCAATCCTACGTGGCATGATTGTGACCAAATCAGAAGGTCATAGAACAGATTCAGCCCAGCCAGTCCAGTGTTTTACATGGGCCAAGCCCAACAATTGAACCTATTTAAATTTTTTACCCTGTTAATTCGGTCAGTTACATGGGCCAAGCCCAACATTTTAGCCTTTTTAATATTGGGCCGGGGCCTTTTCGGCTCTAACAGATTCAGATATTTTTTTTTCAAAAGCAGGGCCCAGTGGTCAGGGTCAAATTCCAGATTTCAATTTTCCAGAAAATAAAAATAATAATATTCAAATAGAAATTGGCAGAAAACACACACGTAATAATTCAAATATTGCCAGAATCAGTTTGGTAGATCCTATTTCACAGATACAATGGCAGAATCAGTCTATTACATCATATAACACAATACAATTGCAATCACAGTATAACAAGCTCCAAGTTTAATAACTAGATACTCCAGGTGTCTTCAAACTTCTTCAGCATGCAATGAAAGATGGTATCGGATCCAATCAAGGTACATCTCACTCTTCCAATTCCCCAGCGTCCAAATCTTGGTTATTGCTGATCTGCAGCACAAATCAGCACCACGTTAATACACCAAACTTGGCATTACAACCAAAATGTTCTATTTTTTAACTAGCATGCTACAAAGTGTAAGAGTACTGAGGTGTGTTGCAACTTTCAACAAAGGATGAATGAATGTGTGGTATCTTCTTCAAAATAAGTTCAATTTGTTGAGATTGAGATCTAAATTAGAAGCCATCCACCCTCTAGCAGAATTGCCATGCATATGTTTAGTTACTTGAGTTTAACTAACCTACGGGAGCAATGCAAGTCAAATTGCCATCATAACAAGTAAGAACATCGACAGCGAGAAATAGCATGACTGGAACCCTCAGAGGCAAAACAAGAAGTTGCATTGTACAGAGACTACAAGTACTCAAGGCAAGTAAATATGGACCTAGTTTCAGTGCAGTTAAGAGCATGACATTGCACAATGGGGCGACGAGGTCCAGATGTCGGGCGCAGGAAGATCTTCACATCCTTCTTTTGGCCAGCTATACATGAAACAAGAAAATAAGACGATAGTTCTGGAAATAGTAAACTTGCAAGTCAATATGACCACAAACATCCTATTCGTTCACAGTTATTAGTAATAAAGCAGTGACCAAAACTAGTGATAAATGTGCGTCTTGATCGATAAATGTGCCAGATTTCGTATCCAGCCAATCTCTAACCAAATGACAACATTATAAATAATTTATTTGTTATCAGTTATCACAGAGTACGTGTTTATATCATGCAGGTCGTAAACTTCAGATAAAGCTGACACTTGATACCACAAACTAAAAGCATCTAATGGTCTACTAGGTAACTCGGCGCGGCGACACGCCGCACCCTTCGGTTAACCCGTCAGAAAAAATCACTGTCCATAAATTGTGGAGAAAATGCCGGTGAAAATCGTCATAGTATACATTTCATAGAATGAATTGTATATTCTATCTACTATAGCAGAAGTATGATCACAATTACGAAATGATCTACACCAAATTTCAAATGTATTCCATTACAAAATGTACTCATTTTGTATGGAGGACATTTGGGTGTCAGGTCAGAGTAAAGAAAGTAAGAGTAAACAATGCAGCCTAGAACAGCTCAACATACAACCTTAAAACAGGATATAGACGCAAATACAGTTCTGTTCTAACAATTAGACCATCATCATGTCTTAAACAGAAAACACATCAAGTTTCTGTAGGCATGATCCAACCAAGCAAGTGACATGTTCGGACCATACATAACACAGCATAAAGATATCATCAAACTTATATCAGGTCTGGAAGTTAAATGCACATCACTTGACTACTATGATTTCGAAATGCAGAACCAACATACAGAAAAGTGTCATTTGCGACTTCCATGGCGTTTGATGTGAAAACTCGGTGGTTTGCACTATTGTGCTGGACGGTTACATCACAGACAAAGACATGCAGGGCACAGCTTCAACAGAAAGGCCATACCGGCAGAACAAAAGCACAGCAACAAATAATTACCTGCAATACACAATAGTAGTGCAATAAGTCAGCACTATTGTGCCTATACCACGAATAAACTGCAATGTAGAAGAACTCGTCTAGCAAAACATCAGAGTCTATCACCTCGCACAAGGCGAGGGAGGCCTCAGCCAACATGCACTGCTGACACCGGTATGCTTTGAACCTAGGACGCATACAGGTTTGAGCATTGCGAATAAGCAGCAAACAAACCCAAAGCAACAAATACAGATGATAGTAAATATTCCAGTCCTAGCAAGTGCAATACCTTCATGTCTTAAAACAGAAAGTAGCTCAACTTTCTCTAGACATGATGCTTAAGACGTATACAAAGAAAATTTTTAACCATGCAGTACAACCCTTTAATTCTGAACCTAATCTCTAGTAATCTATCATAAGGAAATCATCAAATGTGTAATGGCAAACAGTAGCCTCTGATGATCAGAGATGATCTAATCGAACAGATTTTAAAATTCCGTGCACATTGCAAGGATAGCACTCACAAACAAATGGACCAGTTTATGTGTTGAGAACATTCAGTCAAAATAATCGACACCTTCCGTAACTGCTCTGGAGGTAGCACTCACAAACCCCTTTATGAACACTCTACTCTACATCTGCCATTGCTCTATTATAGTTTACACAAAAAGATAATCATGCAGTAAAGAAGCTTAGTTGGGTACCACAGCAGTTAGGTACATCGCTGATATAGACCAAGATCTTTGTCCTTGTCGTCCCGACCTCGTCGTCTGCGAGCGTGTTCTCGTGGAATGGCCTCATCCGAGGAAGCCGCACCTGACAAACAACCAAGAGAGCGAGAAATATGTCAGATCGGTCCCGTCTCTGCTGTGACAGGACGGAAGATGGAGAAAGGGATCAGGAAGCATGGTGTGAAGGGCTATAGTGGATGGGGAGAGACGACCCCCGCCATGGCCGCCGGCCGGCCGGCAGATCCCGCCGCGTCGCTGGCACCGGAGAGGCAGGGTGGGGACGCAGGTGGTCGGAGAGGACGGCGGCACCGGCCTTGTAGGGGAGGAGCGGATCCGGCTGCTCCTCGGAGCCATCGTTGTCGAGGACGACCAGATCCAGATGCGTTGCAGACGCAGTGGACCTAGGGGCTCGACGAGGCGGAGGACGGAGGTGGCCTGGGAGGCTACGGCGACGGCACTCCAGTGCTCGCCAGCGGCGGGATCGAGAGGGAGTCGCCGTCGCCATCGCTACTCAGCGAGAGAAAGGGGACGGGTTCGAGTACGAGAGAAGGTAGGGTTTGCCGGGGAGGCGGCGACTTGGGGATTATATTGCGGACGTGCCCACTTGCAGCCGTCGGATCGCATCGGACGGTCGAAGTGCTCCAGCACCTGTCTAACGGGCCAAAAACCCGGAAGGAGATCACAGGCTGCACCAGTTTAGGCCCTCTTAGGCAGAATAATAATGACAGAAAAAACTATAACTTTTGAGCTCAAATAAGAAAGTTTAAGGACTTAATTTTCGATAAAGTTAGAGCGCACCAAATTTAAAAAATATATGACCATATTTATTTTCTTTGCACCTTGGAGTGGCGAACAATGTTGCCGAAGAAAGTTTTTATTTTCTTTGCATGAAAAAGTCATTTTTTATTTTCAGAAAATGGGGTTTTTTGTGAAGGGCCTACCAAATATTTGTTGCAAAATTGGATCACAACATTTAAAAAAATATTAGACCACATGATATGTACAAATAACCAAATGGTTGGGTGTATAAAGGTTTCCATCCACCTCTCGTGAAAAAGACAAATTTGTGTCGATTCAACAGGAAGCGGGTCAAATTTGAACTACAAGTGCTTCGTAGTTTGCTCATGATTTTTTGAAAAAATCATTTTTAGATACACAAGTACCTATTTCATCAGAGATATACCAAGATTCTTGCAGGATTCGACACCTAGGTATGAACAGTCATGTCAGTCGTTTTGACCGTATTTTGAAATCGGCATCAGAAATTCAAAAAAAATCAAAAAATAGGAAAACCTTCGCGTGGAGTCATGATTTGTGACCTAGTTAGCACAGAAAAATATAGACTTGCAATACAGAAGTTGAATTGAAAAGGTGTTCTCAGAAATGAGTTATCATCTGCGAAAATACTATACCACATAATATTTACAATTAACCAAATGGTTGTGTCTTAAAATGTTTCCATTCACCTCTCGTCTTACAATTAACCAAATTGGTATAAGTTTATCAAATTTGGATAAACGGTTGATTTACTACAGATTTTAAACTATATGCTTTACATGATTCCGTAAATAACAAGTTAGTGCACGACTAAAATATATGTTTTTATTATAGCACTGTATTCTACACATTCATACGAATCCATAGACTACAAAAAACATTAAAAACGGAATTACGGTTGATTTGATATGAATTTCTGAAGGTTGCCTAAAAATCTGTCCAAAGGCAAATCCGAAAATAAAAAGGAAAAAGGGGAAGGCTGCTTGCTGGAAAAAAAAAAGGAAAAAGGGAAGCCTAAATGGGCCAGGGAAATGTGGCCCATCAAGAAAAATAGAAGAAGGAAAAAAAACGAATAGAACATGGGCTTGGGTTGGGCTGCACGCGCGCGAGGGAAAAAAAGGGAGGGGTGTGCGGCTGCTTTCTGGGCTTCGGCCCAGTTGGTCTGTTTGGCCCGGTTAGGTTAGGTCCCTTTTTTTTAAATTCTTTTTCCTTTTCTGGTTTTCTCTATTTCTTTATAACTTTTGTTTTAAATGTCCAAATCAACTCAAACTAATTTCTAAAAATTTATAAAACTAATATATATCATTTAAAATATTCAAGCACACTTTTCCAATATATTTCAAAAATAAAAATTCAAAATATTGCATAATTGCTTAATTGACACTTTATGTCAATTTTAAAATAGGTTGTTAATAAAATCATTTGTGACTTATTAAAATCAAATAAAATTACCACAAATGTAAATATTGAAAATAAGTGATTTTAAACCTATTTTTTTTCAAATAAATATAATTGAATCAAAATTTTTTTTTAAATATAATATGCTTTAAATAATTTAAAACACTTTACAAATATGGTTTTAGGTTTTTAATAAATAGTCAAAAGTTAAATATTTACAATCAAATACTTGGAATAAACATTTTATGAGATGAAGGTTTCTTTGAGAAATTTTAAATCATTTTAAATAAATTGGGGTTATTGAAATACCTTGGATAAAAGAAATTAAACTAAACTCCAATTTTGAATTAATGATTACTTGGATATTTAAACTATTAAAGTTTTTTGAAGATGCCAAATGTCTCCTATTATTTGATTTCTATTATAATTTTAATTTTTTCTTTTTAACAAAAATAAAAGTTTCAATTTTTAGTGATTTTTTGTGGGTCTCACATGTCATATTTGCGGGTCTCACTTGACAGATTTGTCAACAGTCAACACCTCCTGTCAACAGGTCCCACATGTCAGTGTGGTGACACGTAAGCACAAATGACACATAGGCGGTGACATGTAGGCGCGATGAAGTGACATGTAGGCGAGACCGCTGAGGTGTCAGTCCAGTCATACCAACACATCCTGGTAATGGCTCCCACCTGTCAGCGAGTTCACCATGACTGAATATGGACACGTAAGCGACATATGGCTGCCACATGGGCATGATTGATGAGGTGGCTGTCCAATCGTTCCTCATGACCAATCAGAATGGTCATAAATAAGGTCATACGCAACTGCTGTCTACATTATGACCAATTTGTGTAAATAGATTATGACTTTTTTGACCAAATTGGTCGTTAATTTTTTGGATTCGGACCCTACAAACCAGCTCATGACCAAGTGGGTTAAAATGGTCATAGATCTATGACTAATATTTTGAAAGTCACTATCAAAAGTCACTAGTTGACATATTTCTTGTAGTGGAAGTATCACCATAAGATGGGGCCAGGTGGCTACCGAGTTGCCGAGCCTAAGTGGGAAAAAATTGAGTCCGAATTGCGTGCAAAAGGGCTCACCCCGGTCACAGAGGAATGGGACAGAAGGATAAGGAATTGGCTACTTGCGCATGGAGGGGAGTATGACATAGAAACAGGGGAGTTAATAATTGATGAAAGCAAAGTAGTAAACGGAGCCCAAAAAAAATTATTGACTTAATTGCCAAGTCTAAAGAGGGAAAGTTTATTTCCGACAGAGAGAAGGACGAGCTGTCAGAGGCCCTCGGGACCAAAGAAAAAGGAGGACAAACACGAGGCTTAGGAGAAGTGCCGTGGAGTGAAGGGTTTCCCCAGGTCCGTGAATCTTATAGAAGCCGAGCGAGAGCAAAGAGGAGGAAGGAGCAGCAGGAATCAGACCGGTTGATGATCTAGAAAGAAAGAATGACGAGATGGTTGCTCTCTATAAGGAATAGCAGAAGCAAATAGATCAAATGCACGAGCAAGGGGCGCCAACTCTTCAGCTGGAACAAGCGAGTCAAGGCGGCCCATCGCATCGCAGAAGCAGCGTGGCTTCCTCAGTTATGGTCGGTGATGATGAGACAAGTTACCCCGTGGATTATATCACGGAGAAAACAACTTGTGAGCTGCATGTCCCAGTATTTAACTTATCCATGAAGGTGGCGGACGGCTATGCATTCTCCATTGACTCTACAGCATCGTGGCTTGGCAATGCCATTCCAGATGGATTTGCTAGTGTCGGCGTGGATGAAGTTGTACAAGGATATGAATCACTGAACTTGAGTTCCCAAGAGCTGATGATGAGTCGGTGCTAGGGGACGTCGTGGGTGGTCTAATTCTATGGCGGAAGAAATACATCAAGTTTGCAGGCTAGGCGCCAAGGCCACCATCTGATGACGATGAAGGGGACGACAACCATCAGTCGTCTCCGCATCAGTCGTCTCCGCCGCCGCGTGCGCCGACTCCACCGCCGCGTGAGCCGACTCCACCGCCGCGTCAGCCCACTCCGCCGTCGCATGAGCCGACTCGGCCGCCGCATGAGCCGACTCCTAAGCCCCGACATAGGAAGGGCGCCACTTCGTCGTCCATGGGATTCGGGCGAGACCCCCGATGTTCGCCCCTCCCAAAAGTACCCAAAAGCCTTGACGACCTTAGAGCTTGCGACAAGACTAAAGAGCAATTGGATGCGTGGGTGGATGCAGACACAAAAAGACAGCTTGCACGGAAAAAGCCCGAGGAAAAGCAAACATTTACTGCAGAGCAAAAAAGTGGGCTATTGGATTCATCACGGACCATCGCAATATGAGAAAAATAAGCCAGATAACTATTTACGAGCTCTGAGTAAAAGTAGTAGCTCTCCCAAGACGAGAAGTAGTAGTGCCAGAGGGAAAAGAGACGTTGCCCAGCTCGGACAACAGGCAAACCAGTCGATAGCCCCGCTCGTAGTTATACCCAGTGGTCATGGCTCCGTGACGGACCTAATTCCTACTTTATCCTTCAAGAAGGACTTTGCTGCAGATGCTGGTATTACTCTTGCTCAACTGGACAACAAAAATCTCTTTCCGTGTGATGTAGATGATTCATGGAAATGGAAATGGGGGAGGTCCCTGCTGCGAGGTGATCAGATAAAGTTTCTACCGACATGTATGCGACAACTCCATAGTTGGTACATGAAAACCACAAAGGAATTTGATGACTTTTTGATCTGTGTGAAAGTTACAAAAAATCATTTCGCGGGTGAAGACATGTTCACAATTCAGCTCGAAGAACTCTGGTACTTATACAACCTTGACTCCCTCGACTTGGCTCTCGTCGGTGCCTACTGTCTGTAAGTGATTCAATTCATTTATTTCCAAAAAAGATAAAGTCTTTAGCTCTCAGCTCGTTCATTGCCATCGCTAATTATGCTCACTACGGCATTATGCAGAATGAAGAGTGATGAATGTGACAGAAAGGGCATCTATGGCTTTGGGTTCGTTAACCCAGTACGAGTTAATGCAAGGACACTAAAAAACCACGTGAAGGACACGGAGAAGAACTTGCTAAATGCCCTAATGAAGCAACATTTCAACTGCAGATAATGTTTCCTTACTTCTTCAGGTAAGAGAGTGTTACTCGCTTGTACAAATTAAGTGTAACTGATGAGTTACTGACGTGTATATAATCATGCGCAGCGATCATTACATTCTGCTAGTCATTGAAGTTGATAGATCAAGAGTTCAAGTCTACGACTCATTGGACTGGCCTGAGGAGAGGTACCAAAGCATTCTAGATACGCTCCAAAGGTAATTTCAAACATTATCGCACTATATCAGTCTCTCTTATTGATTTCAGAGATATCAAGCAACTAATAACTCATTTATTCTTTTTTTTGGCCGGCAGGGTTTGGAAACAATTCAAAGCGAGGACAAAGGGTTCAGGTTCATTTGAAGAACAGCTGACTTTTGTTCACCCACAGGTAGGTAGTACGGTCTAGCTAGGTTCGTGCATCTTTTATTTATAGTTTTCAATACCACTATATGTTGACTATGATTTGATTGAATTCTATTCTCGTAAAGTGGATCGAGAGGCAACCACAGGGGACCAATTTCTGTGGATATTTCGTTTGCGAGTGGATTCGTCATGCGGTCACTGAGCGGGACCCAAAGAAATTTTTAGACGTACGTGAACAATCATATTCATCAATTGATCTCCAGTGTCATTCATAATTTTTGATAGTCATGATTAATATTCGTATTGATCTCCTTCTTTTATAGGCAGAGTTATTGCGCGAGAGTATGCCACTAAAGAAGCGCTTTCAAGCACTAGCAGAGGAACTTGCGGGGTTTCTGCTCAGCGAAGTCATACCTAAAAAATACAATGGAGAATAGCGGTGAAGTCCCGGTTATGATCTCCCGTGTAACCGAATAGACGGGCTCTAGTCCCGGTTATGATCTCCACACACGTGTAATCGAATAGACGGGCTCTAGTCCCGGTTATGAGCCCTCCATGTAACCGGATAGACGTGAACATATTTTTATTTATGAACATTTTGATATGTTATATGTAGTTTCTGTTTTTAATTAATTAAACGCATATTTTTTGCACCATTTCAATATTAAATTGGGAGGAAAAACAAATATATATAGCTGCCCCGTGCTGCCCGTGTGATCCTGCGTCCCGGGTCGTATGACCAATCGGGACTAGAGGTCCTCCACCACGCCCGCGCCTCGGCGGCCACGTGGGAGCCTGTTGTTCCGGGTCGTAAGGACCCGGTACTAGAGGGGGGGCCTCTAGTGTCGCCTTGGTAGTCCCGGGTGGACACCCAGTACTAGAGGCCCTTACGACCCGGTACTAGTGGCCCTGTTTCCACTAGTGAGAACTTGGTCATCTGTGGCAATCACTTGTTGAAGAACCCGGCGGCAACGCTCCTTCCACACATTCCAAACCCCAAAGATGGCCACCAACAGCTCATCTTTAGTGAGCACCGAATACATGAAACTAGTCTCGGTGGCCACCGCCTGCTGCAAAACGCGGCGCCACCTTTTCTTCCAGATATGCCACACTCCATATATGACCACCAGAAGGTCACCTTGAGTTAGTGAAGCTGCCATGAAACTCCACCACTCCGCCGGCATAGCAAAATGCTGCCAAGAACATAGACACACAGGCCAGGCACCACAGCCCGAGGCACCACTCTCTAACAGTTGTACTTGCATTGGAAACCATGGGACCACAGCACAAGCAAGAGATGCCCATTAATCGATGACAATATTGACCCGTTGGTTCATCCGTGCGTGCAGCTTCCCAAACCCAGACCTAATGGCGATCTACTTCACGGCGATCCTCATTCTTTGTGCCGTTCCACCATGACCTCATACGGCTCCCTGAGCGTCGCCTCATTCGCCATCCTGCAGCCACGACCTGCACCGGGAGAGGCGTTGGCATGTTGCCGATCGAGTTCATCTTTGAGATCCTTTGTAGGACGCCCGTGAAGTTTGAGTGTCCAGAAGACGTCCCCCGCGCCGCCTGCTCTGGCGACACGGGGGAACCCTAGTCGCCGCCGCCGCTAGGTCCTCCTCCCCCACCACCACGCCTCGCCGCCGCCGGAGTGGACGCCAGCCAAAGGCTCATGCGCTCCCCAGGGAAGGTGGCGGCGGCACGTTCCCCTCGCTTCGCGAGCGCACCAGGTTCCAGGCGAAGGTTGGCCATCGCGGCTCTGCGGGCGAGGTGTGGCAGAGGGCGGCACGGTCATGGCGCAGCAACAACGAGGGACGGCGCGGTCGTCGCGCGGCTGCTGGCGGAGGGCTGCGCTCCAGATGGGCTTGGCGGGCCCGATCTGGGCCCGTCGGGCCCGGGCGCGTGGGCACTGCTGCGGGCGCGGGGTGTCGGGCCAAGCGAGGCACTGGCGAGGGGCGGGACGCATCTGGGCGGAGCTCGTCTCGCCGGGACGCGGCGTCCTGGAGCGCGTCCGCGATGAAGCAGAGCTGCGTTGGCGTCCTGCGGGGAGGCGGAGTGTGGCGGTGGCGGTTCCGGTGTGGCATCTCGTGTGGATGTTCCCGGCACCCAGGCAGCGTGGATGCCGGGGCAGCGGCCCCGGACCAGTGGCCGCCTCGACGGCAGGCAGCGTGCTTGTCGCGGCTTGAGGTGCCGCGACCGCCACGGCTTGCGGAGTAGCTCGGCGGTTGGCGGCAAGGCTCGAGGACTCGTCTGGTTGCTCCCATCGCTTCACGGTCGAATCGATCTCTCCAGGCAAATGCCTTGCACTGACCTTGGTCGGGGCCGACGACGGCGGCGCCCTCGGGCGTCGTTCCCATCTTGATGGCGTCGTTGTGGAGTCTTGGCATTCGACCGACGCGAGTGGTCCTAGGACATCCAGGTGAAAACCTAAGCTCCTTCGGTGCGGGCGACGGACGCGTCGCTACCTTCTTGAAGGCGTCGCCTTGGAGTTCCTGGCCCTCACGGTGCGACTGGTCTGCGGCAGATGGGGAGGATGGCTTTGTAGCCAGGGGAGGCGGATGTCGGGGCGGCGGCCCCGGATGGTGGTGGACGCCGAGGCAGCGGCCTCGGTCTCCCACGCTACAACGGTTCTACGAGGCAGAGCCGTTGTCTAGCGGGGGTCTGGGTGGCGACCGGGATGGAGACTGCGCGGGCAGAGGGTTCGTCGACCTGACTGGATCATCTTCGGGCAATGCGAAGGTCGATCTGGTTGCTATTCCGGGGCGGCGGCCCCGGTACATGGTGGTTTTGGTGGCAACATGGATGAAGACTGCGTGGGCAGAGGGTTCTTCGACCATGACTGGATCGCTTTCGGGCAATGCGAAGGTCGATCTGGTTGTTACGCCGGGGCGGCGGCCCCGGAGCGGGTGGTGTGTTTTTGTGGCGTTTGTTCGACTTGGGTCGTGTGGGTGGCGGGTCGTTTCGTCTGTGTCATTCTTTTGTACAGCTCGTATGGTTTTTGGACCCGGTTTCCCTTATAAACTGGGTCACCTCTTTCTATCTATTCGGACGGTGGATACGACCACCTTACACCTCAAAAAACAAAGTTTGAGTGTCCAAAGAATGATGTTATTGGCCGAGTGTGGATAAATGGGACCCGAGCTCACAGTAGCACTTTATTTTGAGTAATTGAAGAATCCTATTTTTTAATTCTACAAACTTTTGAAAAAAAATCTATATGTAGTTAATGACAAAATGTCAACAAGAAATATATTATATTTTGGTTTGCACAAAAATGGCAAAATCTGACATTTGAAGTAGTGAACAGTGCAAAACTCAAACTCCGCCAAGTATGTGATTTTGTTATTTTTTTGTAGCCAAAGTATGACTTATTTTGAACTGAGATTTTGCACGCTGATAGGATGCATCATTATCATTATCTATATCAGGATGTTTTTTTAGAATTTTTTGAAACTTCAAAATGTGATTTCTGAATTGATCCAAATAAAGTGCTCCCTAGAGCTCGGGCTCCATTTATGCTTTCCGGTTCTTGGACCAGCTTTCTCTGATGCTCACAAATCTCGGTCATATGCATGATCAGTTTGTCATCGGCAGCTATCGAACCTTACCTTATGGACTTGGACGACAAGATCGTCAGGGTGATGAATGAAGGGCGAACGCGGCTTTAGTTTAGTTTTTGAGAAAAACTTCCGGTCTATTTAACAACACTCAATGTACTCGCTCCGATCCATAAAAAGTGTCGTGGAAAATGAACTTTTGCCTAGTACAAATCCATAGCTATGCTTGCGACACTTTTTGTGGATCAGAGGGAGTATAATACATGGATTAACAAAATTTACATTCAGATCCGTGTAGACCACCTAACGGCAACTATAATCACCATAGCGAGCCAAAAATGTGTCACTGTCATCGCCTCTAAGGCCACAGGAGACGAGGCATATCATCATCTCTGATGGGAGGCAGAAAACATATTGCCAATAGGAATTCCTTGCCAATACTCCTCGAGAGAGCTGCTAACAAGCAACCAAACGGGCTGCACAACGTGGTTTTTGCCTCGTTTTTCCTGAACCAGGCCCTGAGGATCCACGGAGCCAAATGGGCCAAAGTCCGTGCAGGAAACCAAACACGCCCTAAGTTGCTGCTGGGCTACCTGGTCTAGGGCATGAAACCTGGAAAGTGCGATAGCACCTCAGGGCAACTCGGCGCTAACCTTGTCGTCTATCGGAGACTACGAGCGCATGGAGAGGGTCACCACACCCTAGTCATCTTCCCCTCAGCCCACACCGGCCCAACTCCGCTTGCACGGTGGCGCATGCATCTCACAGACACAACGGCAGCGGCACCATAAGTTTATTTCTTAATTCTTTTCAAATGCATATTCTCCAAACCCTGAATTTAAAATAGAGGAAATTGCAGCTATAATTTTTCGGCTCCAAAGAGAAATCATAGAGATACAAATTATAGGTCTCCCCTTATTCTTGTAATGTAACTAAACTATTGAGGTGACGGCGCTGCTACGAAAAATCCGTAGTTGAATTATTGTTATTTGAACTTCCAATCTTGTATTGTTGTGTTGCAAATAAAGAAGCTCGCATACACAATTGTAAAATCCTAGCTCCACCACTGACCTAATGTCTTTTGATCTTTGTCATACTGTTTTTTCTTAGTATACGGAATGAATGTATTTTACAATGTACATCCAGGAGGTAGGGAATAACAGTAGCATGTAGAAATAGTTTGTGGGCTGGCACATCGCAGTATTCAGTATCTTGCGTGATGGTGTGCCAATTAGATGGAAGCGGCAAATTGAGAGTTGGTGTAGTGAAACGGTCAAGCTTGGGAGTTGGCGGGTTTTAGCTTCCAAAATATACTGTGCATATATAGATTCTGTTAAGAAAAGTTTGTGACCAACCTTTACACTATTGGGAGTCATGGTAGTCTGAGGTCCGAATGACGAGCACACTGGTGTTCGCGATCCACGCATGACGATCTTAAATAATGTAGCTTGTGAACATATTCCTACCAAAAACACTAAAATACGCCGGCGAATCCGCTGCTCCTCTTCGCCTCCAGCCGCCGTTTCGGCGCAGTGAGGTGGAGGGGAGCTCCGGATCTTCGTCGTGCGTGTAGATAGGTAGGGTTAGGTTAGGGTTTCGGTCTCCGGGCGAAGACATCGAAGACGGTGGCGGTGGCGTCGCCGATTCGGAATAAGGCCTCCCCCTTCTTTCCCCGTTCCGGCGGCGACGCCGGGGAGGTTGTGGAGGTGGTGTATCGGGTCTGGCGTCTCCGGCCGGCCGTGGTGGCATGGGGAGATGTGGTCCTCTGTGGGTGCTCGTTTTCTTTAGTTCTGGTGGCCAGCTTCGGCCTGCGTCCCTCTGGCCTGCCGTGGAGGCGAGGGGAGGGCTTGGGCTGCTGATTTGTGCTCTTGTTCTGGAGGAAGCGCCGTCAGAGCTTGCGAGCGGCGTCTGGCGGATGGCGGTGGAGATGAGGCAGTCCATCAAGCTCCAGCGGAGGAAGGTGATGGCTGGTTTCGTTTCTTCGGCGAGTTTCTTTTCAGTGAATAAGCTCGTCTTTTTGCTGCTCTTTGTTCTCTCTTCTGGCTATCGTGGTGGAAGAAGAGGTGAGATCGAGGGGTGGTTGGGCCTGTGGCAGCAGCTTCTGCTGTTTTTGCTGTTCCCAGAAGAGCTGTATTGCGGGTCTGCTGGCTGGAAGCGGCCGGCGACCCGACGGCCGGCTTGGTTCGGAGCACTGCTCCCGCCGATGTGGTTTCTCGCCTTCTTGCAAGATCCCGGTGTCCGCGCCGGGTGGAAGTTGCGGCGACATCAACGAGGTTCGTTCCTCCAAAGTTCCCTGCCGGCGACTCAGCTGCTGTGCTTCGTCTTCTCTTCCGGCGGCCGTCGGTGGAGGTGCAAGCGGTGGCGGATTGCTCTGTTCAGAGATGTTTCTATGGACCTAGTTGTATTTTCAATCTTGTTCAGGGTCCATTATGTAATTTGGGGACATCTGTCCCGTATCTGGATGTATCTTGTACGCTTGTATTTCTTTGAGTAATATATCCAGGTATTGTGCCCTTCAAAAGAAAAAACACTAAAATACTAGCAATCTTTTTTGTTTGGCCATGGGCAGAGTTTCCTTGGATCAAATTCCTCAACGTGAACGAGTTTGTCTCACAAAGTTTGTACTAGTAACGGTTGTGACAAACAATATGGGCTAGCATCGGAAGCCCAACATACACGTTCCTATTGCATATATGACGCCTCTTAGTCGAATACGGGGGTACGGATTTGCAAGGAACCTTTCAGCGAATACGTGCGAAACCCTAGTCCTCTTACGCCGTCCACACCGTACGAAGCTACCGCACATCCTCCACATGGCGCCGTCGCCCAAGCACCGGTCTCCTAAACGCCGCCGCCGCCGCAGTCTTCTTAGCTCTCATGAGGCCACGACGAGCTGCACGCCTCCGCCGCCGGAAGGCGCCACAGCGGCCGTTGGCACGCTGCCATACGATCTCATCTTCGACGTCCTTTCCAGGGTGCCGTTGAGGTCCGCTTGCCGGTTCCGGTGCGTGACTAGAGGGTGGCATGCCCTCCTCTTCGATCCGGCTTTCGTCGCCGCACATACATCTCTCCATGCCAAGCCGGTCATCGTCGTTAGCTCCGTCCCGTCGAATCGTGGCGGAGGAGGCCGCGACCTACGGATGATAGACATGGACGGCGACGCCGTGATGGTGTTGAAGAACATGTGTGGCTTCGAGGTGCTCTCTACAAGCCAGGACGACCTCATCTGCACTACCGACTTTTGTTCAATTGGTAAGACTGTACATGTGATCGATCCGGCCACCGGGAAGGTACTTGCGGACGTTCGTGGTGCGCCTCCATCCAGCCGAACCTTCTTTGGTTTCGGTTATGCCATCCCGTCGAGCGTGCACAAGGTAGTCCGCGTGATGAACGATGATGACCGGAGATGCCGATGTGACGTATTCACATTAGGAGCCAGCAGAAGAAGATGGAGGCCGTCAGAGATGCCCCCAGCCTGTGTCAGAGGGTCCGCGGTCGCCGTCAATGGTGTTATGTACTTCTTAGCATGGAGGGATGACACCTTACTTCCCTTTGATCTCAACAGTGAAAAATGGAAGAAGACGATTGAAAGCCCACGGAAAGTGGCAGGGCCCGAGCTGCGGGACGAAAGAGTGATGACCCGCATAGCCGAGCTCAATGGTGCATTGTGCATGGTTCAGTCAAAGAAGCGCGATCATCAGTTCATTAATAATATATGGATCTTGACAAATCAGGATATATGGATCAAGACATACACGATCCCCACAGATTTGTTCACCCATTCGTGTATGCCTTTGAGGCTAACACACGACGGTGGTAAACTAATCTTCCATTGTACCCATAAGGGAGAAGGACTGGTGGTTCGAGTCTATGATCCCCAGACCGAGACATGTAGGACGCTTTGGAAACTGGATGCATCCCTGGACACAGTAGTAGGACTTTGCAGTTTAAGATTAGACCGTTTTGTCTCTACCAAGATTTAATATATGTCATAGCTCAGTCCTGTGTACTTTGAACTATTATAGCATTTTTTCTTAATACCTGCACGCGCTATTCGTCAACAGGCATATAATTTGTTGTGTTTATTGTTAAGTGGACTCGTCCAAAGTATTCATGATTGTTCTTTCACCAGTTGTGGCTGGATTGTAGTTGATTATTTGGAGTTAAGCATAGCGGGATCGTTCGTCTAGTTAGTTAAAGTTCCTCCTTACTAAAAGATTATTTCATAGTATTTCTATACCAAGAACTCTCGTAGTTGGTAGATGTTAAACACAACAATGTGAGTACAGATACATCGAAATAAAGTTTTAACATTTGATCATTACCATGGAGTTTGGTTGAGAAAGCCTTTTTCTTCTCATGAAGTTTCTGCGGGTTAACTGAGCTGGCTAGACTGGGGCCCAACATGCATTTCCTTTGTATCTCCTACCTCTTTGGGCTTATTACTGGAGTTGAACAGTGAATATCATCGTTAACTTCTCAGCGAGTACGTGTGCTCAATTCTCTCAAACCCTTATACTGTGCGCCGTCTCTGCCAGAACAAAGCACCTGCAACACGTCATCGTCATGACGCTACACTGGTCACCAACCCCTTTTAGCTCTCGGTTGTCGACCACAAGCTTGCATGCACCGGCGGAAGGCGTCATTATGTTACCAGATCAGTTTGTCTTCTATATACTTTCTAGGGTGCTAGTGAGGTCCATGTGTTGGTTTTGGTTGGTTTCTAAGGAGTGTTGCACTCTCATCTCTGATCCGACCTTCCTCACCAAACATAAGGTTCTTTAAGGCAACCCGTTCATCGTGGTGAACTTCTTCAACGGAAATCCGCCAGGAGGTCGCCGCGAGAGATGGCTGTATGTGGATGGCAGTGTCGTGACTGTAATAAAGGGCATAGCGGGTTTTGGGTTGAACTCCACCACGAGCCCGGATCGCCTCATCTTTGATGGTACATATGTCACAGACCCGACCACCCGGGAGGTGCTTGTGGGCTGCACGAAACACCCAAGCCCTAGGTAATGTGCATGCTGCCATACTCTTGTCTAGTAATTGACATTGGTTGTGTTGTTCTATCTCGTCTGTACAAGGTGGGACACCTTGACAACCACGATGCATGCCAAGTATTTACTTTACGAGATGGCGCCGGATGAAGGCACTCACCACGGTCTCTAATCTTTTCAAATATGAGTAAATTCCGGTCATTGTTATTGGTATCATGTACTTCTTGTGGCACGTAAGCTAGAAGAAGCCATCACACTTTGGTACGATCTCGCGACTGAAGAGTGGATTTGGCGTATCTATCAAGGCATGTAACAAGTAATTGGCACACGCGTCATGATACAAATCTGATGGTTTTAGAGTTGAATGAGTTCTAATTTAGTTCCTATTCAAATATGAATTAGCGAAACAGTTTTAAAATACTCGAAAATTATAATGTAAGATGCATCTACGGCAGGTTATAGCGGAAATCCGCAGCAGCTCCTGAGCACCAGTGCTCCCGTTATTTGAATTTTTTGAAAATCGCACCTTTTTGATTCAAAAAATTCTGAAAAAATTTACACCAACACAAATACATATCCCGCAGGTACGCCAGAAATTTTGTAAAGAAATTCATTATATTTTGGTCTAGGCAAAAAAGTGAAATTTCTGACAGATTCAACACACTTTATACACTTTTTACTGATTAGAATTTTGTTATTTTTATAAAGCTCGAAATACGACGTTTTTTGCACCATAAATTGGCAGACACGTAAGAAACATGCATATGTATCTTAGGATTTTTTTTCGGATTTTTTGAAACATAAATTTAAAATTTTCAAAATTTTAAAATACCAGGTTCACTTGTGCTCCGGAGCTGCAAATCTGCTTCCAGGTTATAGATTTTACTAGCAAAAGAAAAAGCCCTGGGAGCCTGCTCACTAAGCACTGAGTGCTGCCATTTGTCTTTCCAAAATAAAACGGAGGAACCTTCAGAAACTTGGCAAACAGCAATCCCTCTATAAAGGGGGGTGAGTTTTAGAATGTCTTTCCACCAGAAGGATCCACAACTGTTCATTGCATGGGGGATTCTGCCAACATAGTATGAGTTCCATAGTAAGTGTACCCATGGGATGTCAGCCCTGTTATAGAATTTATGTAAGTATTTCATAAGCAGAGCTTGGTTCTGGATCTTTAGGTTCAGCACCCCTACACCACCATGCTTTTTCGGTTTACACACATTTTCCCAGGCTATGAGTGAGTTGCATTTTATGCCATCATCAGATTTTTTATCCCAAAGACAGTGTCTCCTGATTTTCTCAATAAGTGCCAGAATTCTAGGAGGCAATTGGATCGAACACATAGTGAACATAGCTACTGAAGTCAAGAGTGAGTTTATAACCGTCACTCTACCACTGTATGCCATCATCATGAAGTTTGCCGACATCTTTCTTTCAATTCTGTCCACCAAGGGCAACAGATCCTGCACAGTGGGTTTAGTAGTTCCAAGAGGCAAGCCAAGGTATGTGAAAGGCATCTTAGCCAGAGTGCACCCGATAGAATCAGCCAACAAAGCAGCTTCGTCCTGTCCAATGTTTATTGGCACCATTGATGACTTATGAAAATTTTAGACTGAAGAAGCTTAACTAATAAAGATTAACCTACTCTGGTTGCTATTAAATTAGCATATGCATAAAGGTTTACATAAAACTAAGAATCCCATGTTAAGTAAAATGTGGTGAAGTTCATCACATCAGGTATCTAAAGAAGTGATAAAGCGGAAGGCTAGTTTTAATTCTCAAGCATCAATTTAAGGATTCAGGTATATTCTAAGATGAACACTAAAAATTTCCTACTGTATGTCAGGTCCCCCCAGCATGGTAGTCCACAAATATACCTATAGGATAAGCCTTGCTTTTTCTACTTGCTGCTGGTTTCCTTTCTTAAATAGGTCCCAAGTAGATTTTTTATCATGTCTGCTCCTTATATAAAGCAACTCTCATTCCCTCCTTCCTTTTTAATCCGTTTACATGTGTGTACAAATTGTTGTCAAAATTTATTTTACCACGGAAAACAAAATAATTACGACTCACGGTTTGTTTATTACAAAAAGACTTTTTGAATAGCTATTTCCGAAGTACTATCTTTGAAAGATGGACTATATCAACACATTGATAAATATATTGACATATTGTTTTCATCGGGAAGGATACAAAGACAGCCTCACGGATGCGTAAGTAAAAAATTATTAACAATGGGAAAAATGTAACCAAAACCGCATTGATATTCGCTTTGTCCAAGTGAAGCAACTTCATTAATTCATTAATCATCCATTTTTATCTGGATAATGCAAGATATGGGCAACATTTGATTTGTCCTCATAGTTACACGTTCATATCCTTGATAGATGAACATGATGTTTTAGACAGAAGTCGTAGAAAGAAAAGACCAATGAGAGGCGCTATTAGCTCAGCCGGTGAACCTTAAAGGTAAAACTGAAAGCAATCGCAACATTTGATTTTTCCTCATAGTTACTTTTCAGTTCTAGTTACTTTTCAGTTGGAACTGAAAACCTTTTTTTGTTCTATAACATCCTCAGGTCCAAATATCTTGACCATAAGGATAAGAATGCTTTAGGTACACCCAACAAAAAAGAGGCCATAGTTGCATAAAAAGTGCTTGTCTTAAAAATATATGAGAACACTTGCTGGGAATCAACTATGGATCCAAGAAAATCTAATAGTATGAAAAATCTTAGGATGTTCAAATAATTGTACCAGTGGATCAGGAGGTATATAGACCAAACTGATTCACCTCATTGTGCAATGCACTCTTGAGTCCACTTTTCATGCACAATCAGATTAAAATGACAAAATACACAAAGATTGCATAAAAAAATTATCCAGCATGTGAGAGCTATAAACTCTTGGCTAAGGTACTACTTATAAGGTATCTCGTTATGGGTATGACCGAAATTTTGTTGAAAAGGAGCTAGGATCCCTCTAAGAAATGGCTGTCAGTATTTTCCCAATATCCACTCACCATTTGTAATTGAATACACTTATTGCCTCTGAAATCTGACCATGTTTAAGGTTGCTAGGACACTTATTGCCTCTGAAATCTGACCATGTTTAAGGTTGCCTCTGTAATTGAATACACTTATTGCCTCTGAAATCTGACCATGTTTAATGTGATACATTACAGAGAATCCATAATTTTATTCCTTGGACCATTCCTAAACTGAGTTCAGCTCCAGAGCAGCGATAAAAATATAACTACATATTCATTTTTTCCAAATTGATTTCTAGAACTCTACATGCCGTAAGTAACACTGAGGCATGAATTGTACCTAGAAATAGTTTATGCTTGAGTAAATACTAAACGTAAATGCCATGCTTCAAATTACATTTTCCTTGAATTTGCATTTCATACTAATACAGAAATCATGATTAAGGATCCCAGACCAATAAAAGAACACAAGGAAAGCCTGCAAAATAATCGAAAGCATGTACTCTACCTCCAGTTAAAAAGAGTAATATAATTACGAATTCTGACCACACGTTAGCAAAAATAGAGAAGTTACAATCAGTATCATTTTTAGGCCAAAACATTGTGGAATAGTTTATTATATGGGGTCCGGACTGGCTGATTGCTAACGAAGTTTGAACTTAAGAATCGACAATGAGGAAAAAAATATTATAACCTGTGTGTCCCTGGCCTTGGCTCAACGGCTTCACGGAGGAGGACGCTTGGGAAGGCCGACGCCCTGTGGCCGCTGGATCTCGCGGCCACCGGCAGCCAGGTGTCACATTGCGGTGTGCAGTTACACGTGCGTGACACATTGCGGCGAGCTTGACGGAGCACCGCACTTGGCGTCGCCAAAGCACGTGCGCACCAGTGGTTACGCCGTCCATCTTGGACACCAACAGCTGCAGCTTGCAGAGGAAGAAGCGATAATGATTAATGAGTGTATGGGTTAATCGCCAAGAAGAAGAAGACCCAGATGCACTGCATCTTATGCAGATAAGTTAATCAACTGAATATATTATTTTAGCACAAGCATACTAAATGAGAAATCTGAAAATATACTGATTTGGTTCCTATGGGCATATAAACAAACATCTGTTAGGCACGAAAATCACAACCAAAGCACCTCATATTTCTGAACCGTTTTCTACCAATCATTCAGAAGCAGCTACGATGCCCTCAATCTATCAAATAATCGATATTGGGGAAGGAGGAGATCGACCTACATACGGGGGTCATTCCGCATACCTCATCGGGTTCCTGGGAGCTCCTCTGGTTGTCTGGCCGCCGCATCCGGCGCTCCGCTCGTCGGCCGGTACCGAGGGTCTGAGGGTGTGCCGGCGGCGTCTCGATGGATATGCGGTCGTGGCGGCAGGAGCTCGAGAGAGGAGAGAGCGCTCGTGCGGTGGCGGCGTGAAGAGAAACGGCGACGCGGTGGGGACGGCAGGAGGGTGAAGAGGAGCAGGAGGCGCAGGGAGACGACGCGCCGGCCAGAGAGGAGCAGGAGGCGAGGAGAGCCGGCTCCCTGCCGCCGGAGGAGAGCTGTCTCGGGCTGGAGGCGGTAGGAGAGCTCGGGGAGACGGCGGCGTGGAGCATAGTTTAAAAAACCGGACCGGTGATCGAACCGGTGAGGCCGTCGGTTCAGGTTTTACCGGTCGGACCGCTGGTTCACTGGTTCGCTGTCCGGTTTTTTAAGATATAAATTAATATATTTATACTTAAAATGTTGCACTAAAAAATTGTTATGTATGAAAAAACATTTAGACTTGCAATTTGGCATGATAATGCAATAATTAAGTAGTCAATATGAGCAGGGATTTGCATTTTGCATGCAACGCACGCTACAAATCAGCAAAGTCGTTAGTTTGTAAAAAAAAAAAGAAACAAACAAATCCTTCAGCTACTAATGTAGTCTTTAATACTACCGTGGAGTTAGAAGTAGAATATAAAAATATCTCTATCTTGTACGTGAAGCATTTGGTGGACAGCTGGTTAGCAAGTTTCACCGCTGCGCGCTTTGCTGTCAGGTGCTAGGTTCGAAACCTGGTCGCTCCAGTTTCATTTTTCCGACGCTGTGGTAGTTGAACCGGACGGACCGGAAGGCCCGGCGCGAAACCGGGCGGTCAAACTGCGGTCTGCCCGGTTTAATCCGGCCTGCTGGCGCGAACGGTCCTGTGCGCTTATAGAACCGGCCGAGGCTCTGGTTCCGGTTTTTTTCCGATTGAACCGGCGGTCCGGTCCGGTTTTTAAAACTATGGCGTGGAGGCGCGAGGTGGCCAGCGTCGGGGAGGAGCAGAGTGGGGAAAATGTTGACAATTAACGTTCTAGGGTTAGGGATTTAGTTATATACAAAGGACCAATTCACAATTTATAGAAAATGCAGGAACTTTCTTGCAAAAATGCGACGGGGACCGTCGGATCGGGTAGCGACGGCGCGGGATGAAAACACTGTAGAACACTGTTCATACAGTACGCGAGCGCGGAGAGGGCAAGAAATTGGCCAGCTTTGATATAGTTAGTAATTCTGTTGTAGTAAAAAGTTAGGTCATCCAGAGTTTTTGTTCTTCCTTTGGTTACTGGGCTGGCAATTGAAGAGGCCCAACACATATCCCTTTTTCTGGTTCTCATGGGCCCATTAATTGGAAACATCTGTACGTAACGAACACGATCTCAGGCTTTCAGCGAGTTACAAAACCCTCGTCCCTTGCGCCGTCGCCACCGCCACCGCACCGCGAACGCCGCCGTGCATCTCCATGACGCCACACCAGTCGCCTGAGCAGCAACGCTGTTGTCGCGTCCGCTGCCCCCTTCCTAGTTCTCCTGCAGCAGCGACCAGCACATGTTCACCGGCGGAAGGCGCCGCTGCCAAGATGCCAATCGATCTCGTATTTGAAATCCTTTCCAGGGTGCCTTTGAGGTCCGTGTGCCGGTTCCGGTGCGTGTCCAGAGGCTGGCGAGCCCGCCTACAAGATCCGGTCTTCGCCGCCGCCCATAAATCTCTCAACGCCGAGACATTCATCGTCGTCAGCTTCGTGAAGATATATCCCCGTGGAGTCCGTGAGCTGCGGCTGATGGACATGGACGGCAATGATGTCAGGGTGATAAAGGAGATAAACTGCACCGGCTTGCTCTCTGCGAGCACGGATGACCTTGTCTGCGTCAGTGACGTGTCTCACGATGGTGCGCGTGTGATTAACCCGGTCACCGGAAAGGTGCTCGTGGACTGTCCAAAACTCGTGGGTGTGGAATCATGGGTGGCGTGGCGCCCCGTCTTCGGCTTCGGTCGGGCCATCCCGTCTGGTACTTACAAGGTGCTACGCTTCTTGCATGGCCGGGGTTGTGAGGTGTTTTCGGTAGGAGACGGTGCCGGATGGAGGTGGTCAGACTGCCCCCCAGCCAATCTGTCTTTTTCTACAGATCAAAGCTCCTTTGTTGCTGTCAAAGGTATAATGTAATTCTTAGTGACGCAAGAACTATACGATGACACATTACTTTGCTTCGACATCGAGAGTGAAAAGTGGACGAAGGCAATCGAAGGTCCACAAAACATAGTGCGTTACAAGAGAAGATGGGGGTTATCAATCAGCATAGCAGAGCTCAATGACACCGTCTGCTTTGTTGACCTTCACCACCACTCGAATGGGCTGTCTACTTCTCGTCGATGTGCCAACCTATGGCTCCTACTCCATAGGTTGTCTACTATGGCTACAACCATGAGTAGAAGATTGTCATAAGGATGTTTGGATCAAGGCGTACACCATCCCCATGGTTGAGTCCACCCATCATTTCACCCCTTTGGGAGTAACACGTGATGGTGGCAAGTTGATTTTCTCTTCTAGCGGTAACGCAAAAGGAGAGGCACTTGGTGTCTACGATCCTCACACCAATACATGCACGACACTACGAAGACTAGGCAATTTAGTCGGAAGTATCAGCCTTTGCAGTACTTGGGCTGCCTCTGTCTCAAGTCTCAACCTAGATCTTGAAATCGCAGGCTGCAGAGCCAGTCCACGCTAGTTCTTGAACTGTTTTTCTGAATAACTAGAACCAACTATTGGTGGAGAAATAAGTTATTTTTTGGTTTCCTTAGAGATTTTTATATATCATTTGTTCGGCCATTGCTGGACGCATTGGTGAAAGTTTTCATGGCATTTTAACTGGTTGTTGCAGGCATATATTTGTTTACTTGTATGCTTGCATAATTTTGCAAACACATTCAGTTGTTACTACCGTGTACATACTCTCTCTCTCTCTCTCTCTCTCTCTCTCTCTCTCTCTCTCTCTAAAGTAAGTTTCCACACTGGCTGCCTTGCTGCATAGTATGAATCGCCTCTATGAATTCTGAGATGATAATGTACCAATCTGTGGGCTCTGTTGAACACAGTTTCATGTACCAGCAAATCAAAGAATGATATACTAGTGCCATATATAACAGCTGATAGAAGATCTGCAACAAGATGCATGTGTGTTTGTTGTGGTATCGATCAGTCGTGAGCTTTGTTGTGCCATATATAACAAGACGTTTCAACAAGTTACATGTAGGTTTCTAAACTGAAGCTGATTGTTCAGATACAATGTCGCTGTGCAGATTTTTTTTTTGAGTGGTCGCTGTGTAGAAGCTGGAGGTGGCTGCAGCGTCCAGTCCACAACATCATCCAAAAATCCAGGACTAATCGCGATTAACTTCTCGGTTCGCCCGTTCCACCATGACCCCATACGGCTCGCCGGAGTGTCGCCTCGTTCACCTTCCTGCAGCCTCGACCTGCACCGGGCGAAGGCGATTCCGCGCTTCACGTTGCCAATAAGGCTAATCTTTTATATGGTTTGTAGAGCGCCCGTGAAGTTCATGTGCGTGTCCAAACAATGGTGCGTGCAAATCTCGTTCGCATGCATGACCCGTTTGTCGTGGTCAGCTACCTTCAAAAGGAGAGACCACAACATGCAGCTTAATTGATTATGGACCTGCAGGATGGCAATGTCTTGAGGGTGATGAATGAAGAACGAACGTAGCTTTGCCTAGATGACTTGATCTATCCACGTGTTGGCCTACACTACTCATACATGAGGTTCTTCAATTCATTTGTGGTCTACATGAGTCACGATGTGATGTCGCCATATAATTGGATTGTCCAACCTTCTCCATTAATTCGAACCATTGGTTCTACAGGTTGGTGCATAAAACTTGACATGGTATCAGAGTCGTGAGGTTTTGGGTTAAGTCACGGCTTTTGTATTCAATAAAAAATTACTCCTGCCCTCTTTTAGGATTCAATACCCGAATAACATAATAAATTTATTGCGGCGCCCCCATTTTCAATGCGTACATCTATGGTATGTCTATCCTAGATGTGAGAGGCATTGTCAGAGTATAATGACCGGCCCTCCCTCCAAGTTTAGACTTTTGATTGAGTTCTCTAGTGCATGAAACTTGATAGAGAACACAAAGTGTCTATTTTGCAATGAAAAGGGAACCATTCATCACATGTCTTTCTTGTGTCCGGCTACGAAGTATGCTTGGAGTGTGGTGGCTAAGGCTATGGGTGCTCCTAATTTTCCAGGTTCCTTTTCTCAATTTTTCTTGTGGATTCCATAGTTCCTTGCCGATGTGCCAAAATGTCCAAATTGTTGACACTGCCTTCATATGATGGGTGATTTGAAATCATTGCAACCAAGCTTGTTTTCAAGGAAAAATTATGAAATATGCGGTTGATATAATGTGCTGCTCTTGTGTCTTTATAAAATACCGGGCAGGTTTACATAACAGTGCAGATCGGGGGACTCTCAAAATTGGTCTTGATGCTCTTCTTGCTCTTGCAACGGGCGGTGGAACTTCTGTGGTTGTTGAGACTCATCTTGGGAGATCGATGAAATGAATGAACAAGGAGATGATTGATCCAGATGATGTGAAAAATAACTTTGATGTGGCTGTTGTTTGTCTTGTGTAGTCTCTGTTGGAATGGATGTTGGTGCTTTTGTTGTTGTCCTTAGTGTCGGGGGGCTACCCCGAGGTAGGGTCATAGTAGTGCAATGTTGAGTCCAACAATGAACCGAAGTATGGTCTTAACCATGTCACTTACCTCATTGAGCAGAGCAAGGCTCAGCTTGTCATCATACCGAGATACGGTACTGAGGAGTACCGAGATAGCCAGGCCCAGAAGGAGCCGGGATGTCACATCCGACATGCGTAAGCCGACATATGAATGTCGGTATATCTGTGTTTCCTCTCTTGTGCAGGACATTGTACAGGAAAAGAAGATCCGAGATGTCCATGCCGAGTTAAGGAGAGGAGGCGCCTTAACTCGGTATGGAAGTCAATGGAGATGTCACTTCCCGTCTGACACGGGATTGTGGCAGAAGGACGGTGCAGAGGTGAATTGATGGCGTGCTTATCTCTGCGCAGGAGATAAGAGGGAACAGACAGCGAGGCAATGCTGGGCTCGAGGCAGTGCGGGACTCGAGGCAGGGCATGTCCCGTCCTGTCTTGACAGAGTTGACATTGGTGACCAAGAAGCTGACACAACTGTAGATGAGCAGGGCTTTGGTCATCATGAAGATGTCTCTGACAAAGCTATATGTCGGCTACAGTGTACTATGAGGGTATTTCGGTAACCCGGTTGGGGGTTGACGAGGAGTGGACTCGGCAAATCCCTGGGTTGTGCACCCCGGGTTGATTGAGGGGGAGAGAGTTGAGCGCTGGTGATCACAACGGCTGACAAGCGAGGCGTTTACCCAGGTTCAGGCTCCCGGAGGATAACACCCTACTTCCTGCTTGTCTGGTATTGAATAGCGAGTTGTGGCTACAATGGCGAGATGGCAATCTCGCTAGGGTCTGTGGTGGCGGCTATGAGCTTGCTTACCCTAGACGAAGGACCCTCCTAGCCTTTATATGGTAGGCTAGGTCTCGGGTGAACGGTGCCGATGGGCGCTTACAAGATGATCAGAGTTGCATGACCTATCTGTCGACTATCTTGGGCCGCACGTCGTCCTCCTTGGGCCTTCCTTGGGCCCTCGTCATAAGGCTGTCTTGGCGTGACCCAGGTATCCCCACCGTGGGACAGTCGAAGAGTGACCCCACGACAGGAGCCCCCGAGTGCTTAGTCGAATCGTAGAGTCGGGTAAAGGACTCCTTCCTCCTGGGCACGCCGTCGGGTTCCTGAGAGGAACAAATAAAATTAGTCAACTCCGGCCGTTCAGGGCTTATGGAGGATTCTTTAGTCGAACCTTCGGCTGCAGGGCAAAATACTGCGAGTGCAGCCTTAGTCAGTGATTTTTCGACTGCTATTGTTCTGAGTCACTCGGGAGCGCGAACAGCGCTCCCGATGGGAGTAGCCCCCGAGGTTAAGCTGAATTGCTTGCAATTGAGGTTAAACTCAATTTTTCTTCAGTCGAAAAGCCCGCTCCCGATGGGAGTAAAGAAGGGACTCGACCTGATGGAGTCGCAACTCGCTTTGCTTGACTTACTGTGTATTCGGCCGGTTTGGCTTACTGCACGAGTTTGTTCGGCTCTTGGAGCTTACTGAATCTTCTTGCACTCGAATGAACTGTCCGAGTTCTCAATCAGCCCGTTGGCTTACTTCTTACGCCTCCGCGGTTGATGTCAGCGCTGACGTTTTTGGCGCACTCTGTGTCCGATGGGACGTGACAGTGCGGGCCCAGTGCCAGTATTGACTGGAGACAGCGGTTCCCGCTTTAATCTGACCGTTGGGCGCGAAATTTTCGCGGTGTGATGATGGCGCCTTGATTCCCGTGCGGAGTGGGCGGCATGGCCGGCGACGGTTGCTATCTCCGCGCGACACGTGGACGGCCAGATGATGTTGCGGAGTGCCGTTTCGCTGAGAACGGTGTGGATTAAGCGGCCACGCGGTATATATTTTTCACCGCGGCGGCGAACAGTTCATTCCGTCCCCATTCTGCCGTCGTCTCCGCCGCTTCCTCTCCGCCATTGCTATTCTTTGCTACCAGTTTCTTTTCTCCGCCCTCCATGAGCAAGGCCGCGATGAAGAGGGGAAAGCCTTCTGCTGGCGCCGTCGCCGCCGCCGAGCGAGCGTGATGAAGAAGCCCGAGGGCGACTGGGCGAAATCGTCGGTGAAGAAGGCCGACCTCGAGGCCCTCCGCGCGCAGGGGCTGCTGCCGCCGGCAGACCAGGCGACGGTGCGCGCGCCCGGGAAAGAGGTATTCCCCGCTCCTCGCGAGGGGGAACGCCTTTGCTTCGTGGATTTCCTTCCGCGGGGTTTCGGGTTCCCCCTCCACGATTTCGTCCGTGGTCTCTTGTATGCTTATGGGATTCAGATCCACGATCTGACTCCCAATAGCGTCTTGAGCATCGCGAGCTATATCGTGCTCTGCGAGTGCTTCCTGGGAATCTCACCCAACTGGCTGCTGTGGAAGTCGCTGTTCCTCGTGAGGAGGAACGCGGGGAAGAGCAAGCAGGTGTCTCCAGTTGGCGGCTTCGGCATCCAGGTGCGTGGCGACACCACCTACTTTCAGATGAAGAAGTCCGACTCCGTCCAGGGCTAGCGGAAGAAGTGGTTCTACATCAGGTGCGACCAGGAAGGGCTTCCCGACTTCGCAGCTGATCGCGAGTTGCGGAAGACGAACGCGTGGGCGCACCCGCTGTCGAAGGAAGACAGGGAGGCGACTCAGCCCTTGCTGACGCTTCTTCGTGGCCTTCTGAAAAATCTTGGGCGCGAGACAGGTGGAGTTCACCTTATTGCCACCTTCTTCAGGCTTCGGGTGCAGCCGCTCCGCACTCGCGTCCACCCAATGTGGGCGCGTGAAGACGGCGATGAGCTCGACGATGACGCAGTCGAGTCGAAGGTGAGGAGCATCACGAGTCTCCGAGCCGCTGACCCGTGCAATGTCAAGTGCCCGGTCGAGCCGTATGGGCCTAACAACCCTGTGCCTGAGGCGAGTTTCCTTTGCTTTGCTTTTGTCTTGTATCTTCTTCTGCCGAATCTTTTTGTCTGACTCGAATGCTTCATTTGCTGACAGGGTCATTCGAGCTATGTTAGTCTTCCTCCGTTGATGGAGAATGGACCTCACGAAGAGGCAGAGTTCCCTGAGGAGGACGAGGTTGATGACGATGAAGTTCCCTCCGCCACCTCTCCGAGTGAGAGGCCGAGGAAGACGATGAAGATGAGGAGCCGCTGGCGAAACGACAGAGGCGAAAGAGTGGCGACTCCGCTTCGGCTTCGTCACCCTTGAAGGAGGCGGGTGTGAACGAGGAGGAGACGAGCGGGTCGTCCTTGGGCGTTAGGCACACGAGTGACCTGGCTGAGCCTTTGACCGTGACTCCCCTCGGCTCTGCACCGCCGACTGAATTCGCGAGGATGCCCTCCGTCTCTTGGGCAGCGAGGATGATGTGGATGTCATCAGGTTAGTCTCGTAGCCATTGCCTTGTTTTGTCGAGTTTGCTTTTAGATGTACGAATCCTCGGATTGAGTTATCTTGCCACAGCGACCGTACTGGCACTGCTGGTTCTCCCCGTGAGACGAAGCACACTTCTGCTCCCACGATCGAGCGGACTGTGAAGACGACCGGAGAAGAGGCTCAGGCGGGTGACACTTTGGCTGTGAATACTTCGACTTCCTCCGTGCCAGTGAAAACTTCTGATACGACTCCGGTTGACGCTGGGCTGCTTGAGCATGTAAGTGTCCTTTGACTCGTTCTGCAAAATCTGTATCGGGTGCGCGAACAGCGCTCCCGATGGGAGTAGCCCCCGAAGATGTGCGTGACTAGATAGTCGGGCGCAGATTGATGTCTTGTGTTTTCCGCAGCCGTTTTATCGCCAGCAGATGGAGGGAGCCGCAACCATCGTTCGCATGGAGCAGGAGAGGAATCAACTCCGCACTGCTCTGGAGCAGGCGAATAGTGAGTGTTAACCCGTGTGTTCGAGGGTGCGTCGACTGCCTTCACTGCTGACTTTGCTCCGTTGATCCGCAGGCGAGAAGGAGAGCATGAAGAAGCGTGTCGCGGAGCTGGAGAAATCGCTGGGTGAAGCCCAAGAGCGTGAGCGAACCCGGGATGATCTGGAGAAGACCCAGGTCGACCGCTTGCTCGCACTCGCAGATGTTATTGGAAGTAAGTATTTCGGCTCATTGCCTACTTTGCTTTTTGTCGACTTCTGAAGTCTTACGGGTATGGTTTTCTTTGATCAGAGACTTGCGGGGGTGCTCCTCCGAAGGGACTTCCAGCGAGGATGTCGGCTTGGTGGAGGCTGTTGGCTTCATCGACCGCGTCTGCGCGTATGCCTCGGCGGCGTTGCAGAAGTCGACAGGCGCTTGGCGACTGTGCACCAGAGCATCTTCCCCAGCCAGCCACCGCCGGTCGCTGTTGACGCGCTTGCGGCTCCGTTTGAAGGCAATGCGACCACCATGGCGGACTACACGCGTGCGCAGACGGTACGCGGCTCAGAGCTCACTTTCCAGCTACTTCTTGGTCACCAAGTCGTAGGTGATTTTGAGAAGGTTGTCAGCGACTTCCCTCGGAAGCCTGATGGCAGAACCGCGTCCCTTAGCGGTGTGAAGGCGCGGGCGAGTCAGCTGGCTGCGAAGTTGATTGCCACCTTCGAGAAGAAAATTGCCAAGGCTGCAGAGTTGGCTGCTAGGAAGAGCCGTTCTCAGTCGGAGTCTGTGATGTAGACTCCTTTCTTTTAAGATTCTTCTGCTTTTGGTTCTTGGTCTGTAATGAACTATATAGTTTGCGGGTCTTCTGGCCGCGAACATGCTGATGTTGAAATGTGAATTCGTGCCTTGAGTCTTCTTTCATATCTAGGCTAGAATGAATGTGTTCTTTTCCTCGCTTGACGCTGTCGAACTTGGCAGTCTGAGATGGGCGAAGCTCCTGGGGTCGCTGGAACGACTGGTGCGGGTGACGAGGAGGACACCTCTTCGGTTGCACCCACTCGTCGTCGCCGTCTAGCACCTCCAGCTCCTGTGCGAAGCGTGAATGATCAACGAGTGATGACCTTCATGAGGAACAAGGTTGCTGAGCTCGAGTCGAAGTGAAGAGCGCCGAGCTGGAGTCGGAGCGCTTGAGGTCACGGCCCGTTGCCCGTTTTCCCAGCGAGAGGAGTTTCTGCTGGGCGAGATGGACTTGATCAGTCGGCAGCTGCAAGGTTGGGCTTCTAGCACTGTGCTTCGACTTCGTTATCCTTTTACTGTTCTAAGTGTTGAGTCTTGATGCAGATGTGAACTCTGACTGGAAGGCCGAGCAAAGTCGAGTAGACGAGCGGGTGGAGAAAGAAGCCGCCGGTGACTCACCCGAAGCGCGTCAGTTTTGGTCGAATAAATCCAGAGGCAGTGTACTGGCTCGCATGTTGGATCGCACCTGGCGGGCTGCTGTGCTCTTGGAAGGTTGCAGAAAAACCCTCTGGCAGATCAACAGGGTGTACTTTCCGCACAACGAGCAGCCTAATGGACTGGCTGCGCTGCTGGAGAGGTTCCGCGAAGGCAGTGCGTTGAAGGAAGTCGTGCACGCCAACTTGTTGCCGGGGCGAACGTGGCGCTGGCGTACATTCGAATGCACCGGCCTCATCTTCCACTGTACAAGGTACTTGACGGCTTGCCTGGAGAGGATGACTACACCGATACTCTTGCGGCTGCGCGTCAGATGATTCAGCAGGTCCAGAGCTTTAGTGAGCACCTTGTAGGGCCACTCGATGCGCCAAAGGGCGAGCCTGTAGAATAAGAGTAGTAGACTGCTGTTGTATAGCGTTAGCTTGTAAAGCAATTTTTCCAAGTGGAAATATGAGTGTATGTATGCCGAGGTGGGGGTAGCCCCCGAGTGAGTAAATGCATCTTGTAGACTTCTGTAAACCTGTATGGCGCAACCCCGAGCGGATCGAGTGCGGCCGAGGTGTGCCGAGTTAGACCTGTGCGGCGCAGCCCCCGAGTGATTCGGGTGGCGGCCAAGGATTTTTCGAGATGGACCTGTATGGCGCAGCCCCCGAGTGCTTGGGTGCGCCTAGGTTTGACTTAGGCCTGTGTGGCGCAGCCCCCGAGTGCGTCGGGTGGCGACCTAGGATTTTCGAGTTAGACCTGTATGGCGCAGCCCCCGAGTGCGTCGGGTGGCGGCCTAGGTTTTCGAGTTAGACCTGTGCGGCGCAGCCCCCGAGTGCGTCGGGTGGGGCCTAGGTTTGACTTAGACCTGTGCGGCGCAGCCCCCGAGTGCGTCGGGTGCGGCCTAGGTTTGACTTAGACCTGTGCGGCGCAGCCCCCGAGTGCTTCGGGTGGCGGCCTAGGTTTTTCGAGTTAGACCTGTATGGCGCAGCCCCCGAGTGCTCGGGTGCGGCCTAGGTTTGACTTAGACCTGTGCGGCGCAGCCCCCGAGTGCTTCGGGTGGCGGCCTAGGTTTTTCGAGTTGACCTGTATGGCGCAGCCCCCGAGTGCGTCGGGTGCGGCCTAGGTTTGTTGCTTTTTGACTAAAAAGTAAAGGGGAGAGCTTGTTCCACAAATCACTTCATTGATTTTTGCGAGCAGGCCGCCTCATTAAAACCCTTCCAGTCCCCTCAGGTACCCTGGTAAGGGAAAGAGTGCGTCTGGAACCTGCCGCCTCTTGACATAGTACACTTTGTTACAAGGGGGAGTCGACTAGGCGTAGAAGCGGCGCAGTTGCGCAACGTTCCACGGGTTGTTGCAGACTGTCCCCGTCTTCGAGTCCTTCAGGCGGTAAGCTCCGCCGCCGATTGCCTCTGTCACGATGTATGGACCCTCCCACGGGGAGGCGAGTTTGTGCACCTTCTTCTGTTTGAGGCGGAGGACAAGGTCGCCAGGGACGAACGCTCTGGGCCGCAGTCGCCGCCCGTGGTAGTTGCGTAGTCTTGCTGATACACGGCTGTGCGGGTAAGGGCGATGTCGCGTGCTTCGTCCAGGGTATCCATGTCGTCCTCGAGTGCTTCTTCTGCGTCGGACTCGTCGTAGGCCACCACTCGGGGCGTCGAACTTGATGTCGCACGGCATGATTGCTTCTGCGCCGTAGACCATGAAGAATGGCGTGTACTGAGTGGATCTGTTTGGCGTAGTGCGCAGACTCCACAGCACAGATGGCAGCTCTTCGACCCAGGCGCCTGCAGCGCGCCTCAATGGTACTCGCAGGCGCTTCTTGATGCCCTTGCAGACTAAGCCATTGGCCTTTTCGACCTGTCCGTTGGACTGCGGGTGCGAGACAGATGCGTAGTTGAGCTTGATGCCTTGCTCGGAGCAGAAGTCCTTGAACTCTTCGGCTGTGAAGTTCGTGCCGTTGTCGGTGATGATGCTGTGCGGCACTCCAAACCTGAAGATGATCGACCTGATGAAGTTAACTGCCGAGGAGGCAGTCGAACTTGTGATAGGCACGGCTTCGATCCACTTCGTGAACTTGTCGACTGCCACCAAGAGATGAGTGTGTCCTCCCGGAGAGGACTTCTTGAGTGGACCCACCATGTCGAGCCCCCATTGAGCGAAGGGCCAGGCGAGTGGTATGGTCTTCAGTGCTGATGCCGGCGCGTGCGGCTTGTTGGCGAACTCCTGGCAGCCGAGACATTTCCTCACGAGTTCTTCTGCGTCTTGCATTGCGGTGGGCCAGTAGAACCCGGCTCGTAGGCTTTGGCCACTAAGGCTCGACTGCTGGCGTGGTGCCCGCAGATGCCAGCGTGGATCTCGAGTAAGATGGCTTGACCGTCGACTGGGTCGATGCACCTTTGGAGGACTCCCGAGATGCTTCGCTTGTAGAGCTCCGTTGATGACGGTGAAGCCCTTGGAGCGGCGGATGACGCGCTTGGCTTCGACTGGGTTTGTTGGCACCCTCTGCTGCAGTATGTAAGCCAGGTATGGGCTCGTCCATGTGGGCTCGATCAGCATTACCTCCATAGGCTCCTTCTCCGTGCTGGGCGGGTCGGCGGTGCTCGTTGTCGATGTAGAGGATCCCGGCGCGGGCCGGAGCTTGACGGAGCGTTGCGTGATGCACTCGAGGAAGACTCCGGGTGGCACCGGCGCTTTGTTTGAGCCCAGGTTGGCGAGGGTGTCGGCTTCCTCGTTGCTCTCGCGGCCGACGTGCCGCAGCTCGCAGCCGTCGAAGGTACCTTCCAGCTGGTTGTACAGGTCCCTGTAGGCGATCATGTTGTCGGCGATGGCGTCACATTGCTTCATGGTTTGTGCACGACGAGGTAGGAGTCTCCGTAGATCATGAGGTGAGTGGCGCCGCAGTTCTTGGCCATCCGCATGCCGTGGATCAGGGCCTCGTACTCTGCCTCGTTGTTGGAGGGTGTTGGGAAGTTCATCTGCAGCACGTACTCAGCTTGTCGCCTTTGGGTGAGATGAGGACGACTCCCGCCCCTGCTGATCTGAACTTCTTGGAGCCGTCGAAGTACATTGTCCATGCGTTGGACAGTCGGGTACGTCTGGCAGCTGGGCCTCTATCCACTCGGTGGTGAACTCTGGAAGCACCTGGGCCTTGATTGACTTCGGGTGCGCGTACTTCAGCCCCCAGGGCCCTAGCTCAACAACCCACTTGGCGACTCGTCCTGTCGCGGCTTGGTTGGTGAGGATGTCGGAGAGCCCGGAGGAGCTTACTACCGTGATGGAGTGCTCGGAGAAGTAGTGGACGACCTTCCTTGATGTCATGAAGACTCCGTATGCTAGCTTCTGGTAGTGCGGGTACCGCTGCTTGGACAAGGTTAGCACCTCACTGAGGTAGTAGACGGGCCTGAACAGGGTGACTGTGTCCTTCTTCTTCTCGTTCGACTACGAGTACCGTGCTGACCACCCTGTTCGTGGCTGACACGTAGAGGTATAGCGGCTCGTTCTCCAGTGGCGCCACCAGTACTGGGGAAGTCGTGAGGTTTTCTTGAGTTGGTCGAACGCGTCTTGCGCTTCTTCTGTCCACTCGAACTTGTCTGTCTTTTTCATCAGTTGGTAGAAAGGCAGGGCCTTTTCTCCCAACTTACTATGAACCGGCTGAGAGCTGCGACTCGGCCGGCTAGGCGTTGCACCTCATGAAGCTTGGTCGGTGCTGGCATTGCGAGTATGTTTTGCACCTTCTCGGGTTGGCTTCGATTCCTCTTGCAGAGACGAGGTACCCGAGCAGTTCTCCGGCTGGCACGCCGAAGACACACTTGTCCGGGTTCAGCTTGATCTGATACTCGTTGAGGCGGCGAAGACCTTGCGGAGGTCGGCGATGAGAGTGTCCTCCGTTCGAGTGGTGACGACTATGTCGTCGACGTAGACTTGGACGATCTCTCCGATTAGCCCCTTTAGGCAGGCTTGCATTGTGCGCTGGTACGTGGCTCCAGCGTTCTTCAACCCGAAGGGCATCGTCTGGTAGCAGAAGACGCCATGGGTGTGATGAATGCAGTCTTCTCTTCATCGTCGACGTTCATCCTGATCTGCTGGTACCCTGAGTAGGCGTCCAGGAAGGATAGGCGTGCGCAGCCTGCAGTCGAGTCGATGATCTGGTCTATCCGCGGAGCGGGAAGTGGTCCTTGGGGCAGCATTTGTTGAGGGCGGTGAAGTCGACGCACATGCGGAGTTTCTTCGTCTTCTTCTTCTCCACCAGGACTGGGTTCGCTACCCAGTCCGAGTCCTTGATCTCTCGGATGAATTTGGCGTGGAGCAGTCGATCGATCTCCTTGCTTATTTCATCTCGTTTGGGTCCTGAAAAGCGTCGCATGGTCTGCTTGACGGGTCTGGCGTCCTTGTGGACGCGTAAAGAGTGCTCGGCGAGGTTCCTGGGTATGCCTGGCATGTCAGAAGGTTGCCAGGCGAAGATCTCCCAGTTCTCACGTAGAAACTCGACGAGCGCGCTTTCCTATGCGATAGGCAGACTCGACGACACTTTGACTGTCTTGTTTGCGTCCGTCGGGTGGACCTGATGAGTTGTTGTGTCGTCAGTCGTGTTGAAGGCGGCGTCCTTGGCTGCTTCTTGCGTGGCGGGAAGATGGTTTTGTCGTTGTCGACTGCCATCGCCTCGAAGTGCTCTTCCATTCCGAAGAACTCGGAGATCTTGCTGAACTCGCGGTCGCAGCTGTTGGAGCGGTCGAAGTCGCCGTGCACCGTGATGACGCCCTTGGGTCCAGGCATCTTGAGCATGAGGTAGGCGTAGTGAGGTACCGCCATGAATCTGGCAAAGGTTGGGCGCCCGAGTATCGCGTGGTACTGCGACTTCCAGTCGACTACCTCGAAGTCGATCGACTCCCTCTTGAAGTTTTCGGGTGTGCCGAAGATGACGTCGAGTGTGATCGTTCCCATGGGCGTGACTGCTTGCCCTGGTACTATGCCATGGAAGGTGGTCTCTGATGCCGCAAGTTTGTCGTTGGCCTGTTTATCCTTCTGAGGGTGTCGGCAAAGATGATGTTGATGCCGCTGCCTCCGTCCATGAACACCTTTTTCAGGGTGTAATCTCCGATCAGAGCTTCGACTACCAGAGCGGCGTGCCCGGGTCGTGGTACTGCAGGCGGTGATCTGCTCTGGAGAACGTGATTGGTGTCTCTGACCCTCTCAGGTAGTCGGGTACTGCAGGTGGACAGGTGATGGCCTGGAACTTGGCGAGTGATGATCTTCTGGGTCCTGTTTGAGGGGCGCCCCTTCTGTATCATGTTGAGTTGTCCGCGTGCCGCTGGATATGCGTCATGGACCACTGGTGGGGTCTTGCTGCGGCTGCTGCTGCTGTGGAAAGGCTCCCGCCGCCTGTGCTGGATTAGCGACTGCGGTGTGCGGGTGCTGCCTGGATGGCCAGCTGCGCGACTGGCTGCGCTGCGGGTGCTGGAGTGACTATCTTCTGCATGGCTTCGTATATCTTGCGTGCCTTTCGACAGTCCTTCAACAGGTGGTTGGATCCCCACTTGCCCGTTTCCGGGTTCCTGAACATGTGGTGCCTGCAGGGTTGTTCCAGCTCTTCCGCTGGGCTCAATGTGCGTTTCTGCCACTCGCGTTTATGGCCTCCGTCGCTGCGGTAGCTGCTGCCGCGCTTCGGTTGTATTGCCCTTGGCTGTATTGGCGACTCTGGTCACGCCGCTTCGACTGTACTGTGGCTGTATTGGCGACTGCTGTCGCGCGCTTCATCACGGGGGGTTTGGAATCCCGCCGCTACTAACTCGATTGAGTCGTTGCCGTTGTAACGCGGCTTCTTCTTGTGGCGTCCTTCTCGCCAGTTGCTTGGTCCGGCTTCGTCCTTCGGGGAGTAGCGTGAACTATCGCGGACCGAGTCCTCTCCGTCTGCCCACTGGTTGGCTATCTTCATGATCGATCATGTTCTTCGGCCGGAGCCTACCAAACTCCTCGCGGAGGTCGCGGCGGGAGACGCCGTGCATGAAGGCATCCATCACTCGGTCCTCCGAGGCGGTCTCCATGGTGTTGCGGAGCAGGGTCCAACGCTGGATGTACGACCGGAGCGGCTCGTCTCGTCCTTGCTTGCATGCTTGTAGCTCGACGAAGTCGTCGGTCTCGAGTACGTCCCCAGGAAGCTCTTAACGAAGGCCTCCGCGAACTCGTCCCACGTCCTGAAGGCGTTCTTGGGTTGAGTGTTGAGCCACCCGCGTGCAGAGCCCGTGAGCATCAGCTGGATGTATTGCATGGCCGTAGTCGAAGTACCGCCCTGGCAGCTGCAGGCTATGAGGTAATCTTCGAGCCAGAGTCTCGGTCTGCTTCCCGTCGTACTTGACTGCTTCTGCCGTGAGCTTGAAGCCCTTGGGCATTCTTGTGTCGCGGATGTTGAAGCTGAAGCATGCGGCGCCGCACGGCTCGAAGTCGCCGTCATTGCGGTCGTCAGTATTGGGCGCTGACCGTCCGCTGGGTGCGGCTGCGGTCCACCGTCCTCTGTGTGATGACGTTGCGGAGGTCTTCGCCTGGCTGCGGTTGTCGCAGTTGTCTTGCCGCCGGGCCTGCGAGTGCTGCGTCTCGCGGTCGCGGCGGCTCCGATCTTCTCGCACCTTTTCTGTCGGCGCCTTGTTCATCAGAGCTTCTTCGACTGCCTTGATAGACATGATCTGCTGCTTGTGGAGGAGAGCGCGCGAGTCGCCCTCGGGGGCTGTGTCAGCCGCAGGTATGTTTCGACTGCCATGAGCGCGGCTCCGGTGTTTTTGGGACGGGTATCCCGTCTGCGTCTTCGGTCATGATGACTCGAGGTTGCGGGTGACTCCGTGCGGTCGGCCTCCGTCATCAGGGGCACGCGGGCTCTGTGGCGCCTTGCTCCTTGTAGACCTCTGTTGAGGCAGTGAATGAGTAAGCGGCCCTCCTGGCGCTCGACGCGTCAGCCTCCTCCTTGCGTCGGAGTAGCTCGGCCTTCTCTGCGCGGAGTCGTTCGCCTTCCTTCCGTAGCAGGTACTGGACCGCCATAAGGTCCTCCCTGGGTGCGTCTGGTGGGGGGTACGTTCCGTCCTCGACGTGCTTCAGGGCTCTGATTGCTATCTCTCGGGTGATGGTGAGCCGCGTCACCCCGTCCGGCATGACCACCTCCAGTGGGTATGCGGGTTCGTCGCCGTTGTCCCGCGAACTCGGACTGATCATGAAGACTTGCGCGGGGTACGTCTGGGGAGCAGGTCGGCTGCTGCCACTACTGCTTCCTTCGTCCGAGCCGTGCTCGGAGCTGAAAATGGCCGCAACGTGGTGGGTACCACAGTCGCTGCCGAGGCTCTTTCCCCGGAGTTTTGCGATCTCCGCCGTGGACGCGAGGAGTGACGTCGCTGCCGTCGACGCAGGCGTGATTGGCTTGTGGACGATCTTGTGGCGCGAAGGCGTGGTGGACGTAGTCGAAGGTTGCGCGGATTTTGGCCTTGCCAGCGACGCGATCGAGTTGGTCGAAGTAGACTCGATCCGCGCGGTGGTCGCCGAAGTGGTCGATGTAGTCGTAGCCGATGCGATCACCTAGACAGCCGGAGACGCGGGTGGCGTGGTTGGGGCAGTCGCGGCAGATGCGATCTTCTCAGCAGTTGAAGATGCAGTCGCCGCAGTCGCAGCAGATGCGATCTCCACAGCAGGTGGGGGCATGGTTGGGGCAGTCGCGGCAGATGCGATTTTCTCAGCAGTCGAACATGCGGTCGCCGCAGTCGCAGCAGATGCGATCTCCACAGCAGGTGGGGGCGTGGTTGGGGCAGTCGCGGCAGATGCGAGTGCGACCACCGCGCGTGGTGCGATCGCCGTGGATCTGAGTATTCCACTGCTGTCTACGAAGCAGTGCATGGTGCCAAAGGTGAGGCACATACCTTCATGCAGATCGGCGTACACCGAACGGTGGGCCGGGGAATGGAAGGTGAACTCGAAGGAGCCGAAGCAGATTGGCTCCTTGGTGATGCAGACGTCGGTTTTCGAAGTCAATGGGGCCGGTGCGACCATGGTTCCAGCGCTCGTTCTTTCCCACAGACGGCGCCAATTGACGAGGAGTGGACTCGGCAAATCCCTGGGTTGTGCACCCCGGGTTGATTGAGGGGGAGAGAGTTGAGCGCTGGTGATCACAACGGCTGACAAGCGAGGCGTTTACCCAGGTCCAGGCTCCCGGAGGATAACACCCTACTTCCTGCTTGTCTGGTATTGAATAGCGAGTTGTGGCTACAATGGCGAGATGGCAATCTCGCTAGGGTCTGTGGTGGCGGCTATGATTTTGCTTACCCTAGACGAAGGACCCTCCTAGCCTTTATATGGTAGGCTAGGTCTCGGGTGAACGGTGCCGATGGGCGCTTACAAGATGATCAGAGTTGCATGACCTATCTGTCGACTATCTTGGGCCGCACGTCGTCCTCCTTGGGCCTTCCTTGGGCCCTCGTCATAAGGCTGTCTTGGCGTGACCCAGGTATCCCCACCGTGGGACAGTCGAAGAGTGACCCCACGACAGGAGCCCCCGAGTGCTTAGTCGAATCGTAGAGTCGGGTAAAGGACTCCTTCCTCCTGGGCACGCCGTCGGGTTCCTGAGAGGAACAAATAAAATTAGTCAACTCCGGCCGTTCAGGGCTTATGGAGGATTCTTTAGTCGAACCTTCGGCTGCAGGGCAAAATACTGCGACTGCAGCCTTAGTATGATGATGGTTACTCGGCTATGGAGAGAGCCGGGTATCCGAGGTATGAAGGTGCACTGGGATCTCGGCTGGGACCACGCCAATTATCACCCAATGACGCACGTTACAAGCTGGACATAATTTATATGTCCGAGATGCTGGAAGAGCAAGGCCCACCTGGCCCTGCATGCTTTGGACCTCGGATCATGAAGGAGCCACCGGTGCACCACTTTCAGTTGAACCGAGGCGCGAAGAAGTATGACGGTAGCACTAAGCCAGAAGATTGGCTGACAGATTATTTGTCAGCAGTGCATATCGCTGGTGGAAACCGACGTTGGGCGGTGAGGTATATCCCGCAAATGTTGGAAGGGCCAGCTCGGATCTGGCTGAACAACTTGCGGGAGAACAGCGTGGATTGCTGGCTTGACTTTGAAGAAGCCTTTGTTAGCAACTTCTCCAGCACATACAAGAGGCCAAACCGTCCTCAACAGCTTGCCATGTGCAAGCAGAGAAATGATGAGAATGACCGAGATTATTTGACTCGGTGGAGCACCATTCGCAATTCATGTGAAGGAGTTGTAGAAGCGCAGGCCATTTCTTGGTTTGCACAGGGATGCCGACACGGCTCCATGCTCTGGCAGAAGCTGCAGAGAGAAATGCCAGCCACCTTGGCTGAAACAATCCGGATTGCGGATAGCTATGCACTGGGAGATCCAATGCAGCCCATGCTGAACCCAGTGGAACCGAGTAGAAGACACCCCGGTAACAATGGTCCTGGACCATCCAGGCGTGGTGATCATCAAGATTTTGGGCACAAGAGGAGAGAGGATCGACCGGATCACCGGTACGGTTCAAACCAAGTTGCGGCTGTGAACCAAGATCAGCCAGATGCCGGTCACAGTCAGCGTCAGAAGAGCAGTGGTCCTGCATGGGGCCAAAACTCGGATGGGAAGAGGAAATCTTGGGAGGAAAAGCCAAGGTTAACTTATGAGACCATGTTGGATGGGCCTTGCAGCTACCATACAAATGATCCACGCAGGCCTGCTAATCATTCAACTCGGCAGTGCAGCTGGTATCAGCGCACACTGAAAGAAGGGGGAAATCAAATGGGAGCACCTCACTGAGCTCCCGCACCGAGGCCTGTGCCACTCACCGGGGAAAACACGATCCTGGTAAATGCGCCTCCTCCGAGGCCTGCAGCTTCAAAACCTGTTAACCAGGTAGATGTTGGAGGCAATGGTGGCCATGCTGGTGCCAATCGCCAGGCAGAGTATCGCCAGAGTGACTACAGAGAGGCTCATCAGAGCTATGTGGTCTTTACAACCAAGCCAACTGATAAGCAAAGCTTGCGCAGGCGTGCAATGGAAGTGAATGCTGTTATGCCGACTGTGACGAAGTACATGAACTGGGCTGATCAGAAGATTAGCTGGAGCATAGATGATCATCCTCGGATCATGCCTAGTCCGGGATGTTACGCTCTAGTGGTTGATCCGACATTCATTGGGCCCACCATCAATGTCAGGTTCACCCGAGTTCTCATTGACAATGGGAGCAGTATCAACATCGTGTACCGAGACACCATGGTGAAGATGGGTATCTCGGAAAACATGCTGCAACCGAGTCATACAACCTTCCATGGCATAGTGCCCGGGTCTCTTGTGCACCTATGGGCAAGATTTGGTTTGATGTGTTGCTGGGCACCAAGGATAACTGCAGAACAGAGAGTCTAGAGTTCGAGGTAGTGGACCTCGAAAGTCCATACCATGCTTTACTCGGTAGGCCAGCATTGGCCAAGTTCATGATATCCACCCATGTGGGTTACCTCAAGATGAAGCTGCCAGGCCCCAATGGCATTATCACTATCTCGGGGAACTACAAGCGTTCCATGGAGTGTGCCTCGGCTGGTTCTTCTTCGGCCGAGTCATTAATCATTGCTGCTGAGAAGAAGAGGATCCATGAGGTAGTTGCACTGGCACAGTCCGCACAACTCGGTATGCCGGGTATGGCTAACCCGGAGCAGGGCGCGGCATTTCAGGCGCCCAAGGAAACCAAGAAGATCAATGTTGACCCGGCATTCCCAGACCACAATGCTCTCATTGGAACCGGGTTAACTGAGAAATAGGAAGGCGAGCTCACCCACTTCCTCCGTGAGAATCGGGATATCTTCGCATGGTCAAATCATGACCTGCCAGGTGTTCCGAGGGAGTTGGCTGAGCACTCTTTGTTTGTCAGTCCGGATATGAAACCGGTAAAGCAACCAATGCGCCGTGGGGCGGATGAAAGGAGAAAAGTGATTGGCGATGAACTGGCCAAGTTACTCGCAGCTGGGTTTATTATGGAAGTGCTGCACCTGGACTGGTTGGCTAACCCGGTCCTGGTAGAGAAGAAAAAGGACGAACTTTTGGTGATCAAGATATGGCGCATGTGTATTGATTTCACGAACTTAAACAAGGCATGTCCAAAGGATCCATTCCCGCTGCCTCGGATTGATCAGGTGATCGATTCCACAGCCGGGTGTGAGCTGTTAACATTTCTAGATGCTTATTCTGGTTTTCACCAGATACCACTGAATCCTGTGGATCAAATAAAGACTGCTTTCATTACCCCGTACGGGGCTTATTGCTTCCGTGTTATGACCTTTGGTTTGAGAAATGCTGGTGCCACTTACCAGCGTTGTATGCAGAAGTGCTTGCATGATCAGATAGGCAAAAATGCGCAAGTATATGTCGATGACATCGTCATCAAAACTAAAGAAAAAGACACGCTAATTGATGATCTTACCGAAACATTTGCAAACTTGAGGAAATTCCGGTTGAAACTTAACCCGGATAAGTGCACTTTTGGTGTACCAGCAGGAAAATTACTCGGTTTCCTCGTGTCAAGCCGAGGTATCGAGGTGAACCCGACCAAAATTCGTGCTATTGAAAGCATGAGACTGCCGAGTTGTCTCAAAGATGTGCAGAAATTTACAGGTTGTTTGGCTTCCTTAAGTCGGTTTGTTAGCAGGCTGGGAGAAAAGGCGTTGCCTTTATATCAGCTAATGAAGAAAACTGATAGTTTCACCTGGACCCTGCAAGCGGATGCGGCATTCGCAGAGTTAAAGAAGATGTTGGCAACTGCACCGATACTGGCCTCACCATTGCCCAAAGAGCCAATGCTGCTCTACATTGCAGCCACCAACCGAGTTGTTAGTGCTGTGGTGGTGGTGGTGGAGAGAGAAGAAGATGGCAAAACCGTGCAGAGGCCGGTATATTATCTGAGCGAGGTGATCTCACTGTTCAAACAGAACTATCCTCACTACCAAAAGATGACCTATGGTGTCTATATGGCTGCCAAGAAGTTGAAGCATTATTTTCAAGAGCATTCAATCACAGTGGTTTGTGAGGCTCCTATCTCGGAGATCATCAATTGCAAAGATGCAAGTGGCAGAGTAGCCAAGTGGGCCATAGAGGTGTCCCCTTACACACCACATTACGAGAGAAGAGATGCCATCAAGTCTCAGGCATTACCGGATTTCTTGGTGGATTGGGCCGAGATGCAATATGAGCCACCACTGCCTGACTCCAATTATTGGAGAATGCATTTTGATGGCTCCAAAACCAAGATTGGTTTGGGTGCTGGAGTGGTTCTTACCTCGCCAAAGCGAGACCAGCTGAGATATGTGCTGCAAATTCATTTTGCGGCATCTAACAATGTGGCCGAGTATGAGGCACTTGTTCATGGGCTCAATGTGGCCAAGGAAATTGGCCTTCGCCAGATTGAGTGTTTCGGAGACTCGGATCTTGTGGTACAGCAAGCCTCGGGAAATTGGGATGCTCTGGACGCCAACATGGCGTTATATCGGTTTCATGTACAGAAGATCTCGGGTTTCTTTGAGGGTTGTGAGTTCAAGCATGTACCTCGTACAGAAAATGAAGCTGCCGACATACTGTCCAAGCTGGGTTCGTCTCGGGATCCAATTCCACCCGGAGTATCCTTGGAGCATCTCAGGAAGCCATCAATAAAACCCTCGCTAGAGTCAGAGTCAATCTTTATCCCGGCAAAACCGGAATCTGGTGTTGCTCCTATGGACATTGATGTCGGGTGCATCTCGGAAAACCCGGGGACTGATTGGTAGGTCTCGGGGACTGGCTGCATAATGTCAGAGGAGGCAATATCGGTTTGCTTCATGGATGTGGATGATCCGTTATTTCCTGTGCATCCTGTGCCGGAATGGGCGCAGCCTATTATGACCTATATGACGGATGGAAGCTTACCGAGTAATGAAGTTGAGGCCAGGCAAATACAGAGAAGATCTAAGGCATATACCATCATCAACCATGAGTTGTACAAGAGAAGTGTGACCGGGGTGCTGCAACGCTGTGTTGAGTTGCAGGAAGGGCAAGAAATGCTCCTGAAAATTCATCAAGGAGAATGTGGGCATCATGCCTCATCAAGAGCCTTGGTGGCTAAGGTATTCCGGCATGGGTTCTATTGGCCCAATGCTTTGAATCAAGCCGAGGATATTGTCGGCAAATGTGAGGGATGTCAGAGATTTGCTAAGAAGATCCACTTGCCTGCTTCGGCACTCAAGACAATCCCAATTACTTGGCCCTTTGCTGTTTGGTGTCTAGATATGGTGGGGGAATTCAGGCCAGCCCGAGGTAACATGACTCATATGCTGGTAATGGTGGACAAGTTCACCAAGTGGATCGAGGTGAAGCCAATCCGGAAATGTGATGGCCACACAGTTGTGACCTTTTTGAAGGACATCATTTTGAGATATGGTTATCCCCATAGCATTATCTCGGATAATGGCACAAACTTTACTGTGGGAGAGTTTGCTCGGTTTTGTGCCGACAAAGGAATTTGGTTGGACATAGCCTCGGTGGCGCACCCCGAGGCAAATGGAAAGAGCAAATGCACTGGTTTTGGCCGGCATAAAAGCTCGGTTGATTGAACCACTGCTGCGAACTCCGGGATGCTGGATAGAGGAGATACCAGCAGTGTTGTGGGGTCTCAGAACCACACCAAACCGATCAACTGGCTATACGCCATTTTTTTGGTCTATGGGGCAGAAGTAGTGTTGCCAACCGACTTGGAGTATGACGCGCCGAGGGTTGCGTTGTACACTGAAACCGAGGCTAAAGAAGCTCGGGAAAACGGTGTTGATTTGCTCGAAGAAGCAAGAGAGCTGACCTTGTCTCGGTCAGCAATATATCAGCAGAATCTCCGACGCTAACATAGCCGGAAGATCAGTCCTCGAGTTTTCCAAGAAGGAGATTTGGTGCTTAGTCTTGTGCAGCGTAAAGCAGGCATGCACAAGTTGTCACCTCCATGGGAGGGACCGTTCATTGTGAGCAAGGCTTTGCATAATGATTCCTATTATCTTATAGATGCTCGGAAACCAATGAATCACAGGATGTGGACAAATCTGGCGAGGAAACCAAACGACCCTGGAATGTAGCTCTACTCCGTCCCTTTTACTCTTAAAAGGGCGTAATGTATGTATCTCGGTTTCCTGTGAATAAAATATCGGCACTCCGAAACTTAACTCGGGACTGCCTTGTCCATATGCATGTGTTTTATCTCTGTTTTTAGCTGTGTTGTTTACATGTCGGATGATTTTTTGACCTCGTTTCAAAGCTCAAGTAATGTATGCTATCATGTTGTGATCTTGTGACTCGACTGACGAACGCCAAAATGGCAGTCAAGAGCAGAGGTTGTGGGATATAGTAAACATGAAAATGGACTCGGGGACTCGGTTCAAAAATGATTCGACATATGTTGTTTACTAACCCGGTTTTTTACATGTCGAATGACTCTGAGTCTTATCTCAAATTTTACAAGTACCGTATGCTATAAGTTTGATCTTGTGACTCGACTGTCGAACGCCAAAATGGTAGACAAGAGCAAAGATTACTTAGTATAGTAAACGAAAAAGTAAACTCGGGGACTTGATGCGAAGTGATCCGGCATCAAGCCGTTTTTTCTTAAGAGTAGCAAAGCAAAGCAAGAGTAGCATTGTGAAATACTTAAAAGTATATATTACATCTGCACCCGGCATTCCGGGGATTTAATGTTTCAAATTTATGATGAGCTCAAGCAGCTGCGTGCGAAGAGCTCGGATCATTTGGAGCAGTCTCGGTGGCGGGGTTGGCGGCCGAGGTGTCGGTGATGTCGGAGGCCGCTTCGACATTGGCAGTGGGGCGAGCTTCAGCCTCGACCTCCTCGTCAGACTCGGTTTCTTCATCATCAATGTAATCTTCATCATCGGAGTATGCAGTCCCAGGAACGAAGTGCCGGGTTTGAGCGTAGCCAGCCATGAAAGAGGTTGCGTCCTTGCGCCTTTGAATCAGCACTGGATCTTCAGTCCATTGGGATTGGGCGCGCAGAGATTTCAGTGCGTTGAGGTCAATCTCCTCATACCAAGATAGCACAAAGGTTAGGGCTTGATCTGCTCCGGCGCGGGCTGAGGAGGATCTCCACTCTCGGAGTCTTGTCTCGGCAGTCAGCAGGTGTTTGGATAGCTCGGCAATGGAGACTGGAGTCGCTGAACCTAGCCATAGGGCGTTGAAAACTCGGATGCCAGCGCTTAGAAGTTCGGTTCCGATGCTCTTCAGCGGAGTAATGCGGGCATCCAGGGCTGTCAAGTGATCCTCCATGTCCCACTCATCCGAGATGGGGCCAGCCTCGGCTCTCTTATCCCGTGCCTTGCGGACGGTGTTTGTCGCAGCGGTCTTGGAGTGGGCGAAGTGCTCTGAAGAAAGAAAAGCTGTTATCGAGTTAAACTTTGTGTCGGCATATTTCTAATGTCGGCACAAGCAAAGCAAATAAAAGGAAAGGCTGAAGGGAACTCACTGTCCATCTCACGATTGATTCGGGTGACCGTGGCTAGCCATCTGTCGCACTTGGCTTTGAGAGCGTCAAGCTCTTGTTGTGCCGAGGTGTACCGAGACTCGGTCTGGCCAAGGAGCTCCTGCTGCTTTTTAGTTTGTTCGTCCCGCTGCTTCAAAGTTTGCTCCATCTGGGATTTCTCCTTCTGGACCCGCTCAAGCTCATTTTGGAGGCGAGACACCTCGGACTTATCTTTCTCAAGCGCATCGTTGTGCGCGTTGTCCTTGCGCCTCTTCTCATCCTGAAGCTGCCTGTGTGAGCTCTTAAGCTTATTGTGGGCCAGCAGCAGCTTCTGAAACACCGCAGTCCAAGCATTGGTGCAATCCTGAAAAAGCAAAGTGTTAGTGTATTTTCTTGAAGAGCAGGGCCGGGTAAAGCTCGACCCGAGTCCCGGGGACTGGATGTCGGTTTTTTGAAGATTTTGTGAAGATTCGCACCGAGTGATCTTTACTTGGTGGTGCATCAATCACTCGATCCGAATCTCGGGGACTGGGGATTATATATGCTTCAGTTGTTGAAGAGAAAGGAAAGATGTGGCCGAGGAAAGTTTACCTCGGTAATCTGGCTGGCTCGGAGAGTCGCAACCTACAAGTTATGCATGGACTGCGCGATCGCGCTGGGTCCAGCTGGATGTCGGCTCGCCGGGTTTGCAGAGGAGACCTCGCCAGTGTCGGCGGCATTCCAGTCCATATAATATTGCTTCTCAGAGCCCAGGCTTTGTCCGCTCTGAGTGCGGAGCTGAGGAAAACCCCAACTGCCAGTGGAAACTTTGGCAACAGCAATGCTAAGAGCTTTGTGGGCCGCTGTTGTAGTGGGAGTAAGCACCACTGTCTTCGTCGGGTCAGCAAGCTGTTTCCGAGCGGCCACTTGATCCTGTGCCGTTTGCTCGGCGAAGTTGATTTCCGAGTTGTCAACTCGGTGGATGTGGTAGTGGACTTCGGTGCTGGTGGCTTGGCAGTGGTCTATTTCTGTTTCTGCTGCTTTGGCTGCTTCGGCTGCTGTTGTTGCTGCTGTTGTTGTTGCTGTGGTTGTTGTTGTTGCTGCTGGTGCTGCTGTTGTTGCTGCGGTGGTTTTTGCTTTGGTGGAGGTGGCTGTTGATCCGGAACTGGCGGAGTCTCGGTCCGCGCAGCCTCGGAAGGCGCAGTGTGGCCACCCATATCAGTATCTCAGTCAAGTGCCGAGGCTTCTGGGGTGTTCTGGCCCTCTCCTGGGGCGGACTCCGAGTCCGGCAAAATTATGACGGGCGGAGTTTTGTGTGTCGGGGCTGGGCTGGCAGCGCCAGTGTCGGTCTGCTGAGAGAGAGGCGAGCGCATGTTGGACACGCTCTGGTTAACCTCAAGAGGAGCGCTGCATTGAAGCAAGAAAAAATGTTATCTCGGGGAAGTGTTATCTCGGTTAAAGGAAGAAAAGAAAATGAGTTTATGTCGACACAGATTGGCTTACCCTTCTGTAACTGGAGGCAACTTCTTGCCCCGGGGCTTGTCACCCAACTTCTTGCGCATCTTTGGTCGTTTCGCCTCAGGGGCCGGGCTGCGGACGTCTCGGTGTCCGAGGTACCAGCACTTGCGCGTTTGCGAGTTGCGCCTGTGTTGCCCGTGTAGCAGGGCCCGAGCTTGGAGCTTGGCCTGCCGGGTTAATTGTTGCCGAGGACATTGGGTAAGCATATTTGAGAGGAGTAGCTTCAAGTATCTCAAGAATTTCGACATCATCGTCGTCATCGTCATTACCCGAGGTAGGGCCCAAGCAGACGGGATCGGCATGTGGTCCTTGTTGTCCGGGTCTTCAACCTCGGCAGTGGTGGGGGCAGGTAGATCTTGGCCCCATTTGGCGGAAGGATCCGCTCCATCCTCCTTGGCTTGCCGGGCAAACTTCTACAAAACAGATGCAGTAAAACCGTGTTATTCTGTGAACAAATGCTAATGCCGACATAAGTGCAGTCTCGGCAGAAAAGATATATCGGTACAAAGTGCAAGTTACTTACTTGCTTCGGGAGCCGAGTTCGGTTATGGGCTCTACTCCCCATTCCCATTTCACCGGCATCTGGGTCCTGGCAATGGACTTGACGCGTCTCCGAATCTCGGCCTTGCCCAGCTCGTAAGTGCTGTGCCGAGTAGGGTCAAATCTGCCACTCATGTGGCAAATCTTGTGAACTCGGCGCTGGAGGGGAGAACTCGGCGACTGATGAATGTTCGCAGGAGATCATCAGCCGTCATTCCCTCACCTTGGAGCGAGATGACACGCTCGTGAATCGAGTTGATCTCGAGGTTGGTGTCACCCGGGTTGAGATCCCAGTTGTGCTGGTCTGTGGGGGCGCCGAGAATGAATGCCGACAGGTTCAGGAGGTCGTTATTCTCCGGGCTCTTCACGTAGAAGAACGTCCTCTGCCACTTCCGGCATGACTCCAATCCCTGGATCCGGGGAAAGATGGAGCTTCGCCGAGGTATAATGGTGGCAGATCCACATGCGGTCATCCTCTTGGGGAGGTGTTTGTGTTCCTTATCCGGGATACTCTGCTGCCGGAATTGGAAGTATTTGGCCCAGAGGTCCACGGTGGGCCAGAGACCGAGGTATCCCTCGGAGAAAGAAACGTATGCAGAGAGGGTTGTCATGGCGTTGGCAGGAAGGTGATGAAGTTGGAGATGGAATTTGTTGAGGAAGGCTCGAAAGAAGGGGCTTGCTGGAAGGCCAAAGCCGAGCTCGAAGTGCGCGACAAAGACCACGCGCTCTCCGGGTTCTAATCTCGGCTCGGCCTCTTTACCCGGAACCCGGCATATCACCCCTTCCGGATGCGTCGAGTTTCGCGTAACCAGGTTATCTCCGCTTGGGTAACGTCGGAGCCTTCCCACGAGGCGCGTTCGACCTCGTCCATGGCAGGGTCCGAGGTATTGCTGGATGACATCTCGGAAGGAATCTGAAAAGAGATAAAGATTCAACCGAGTTAAGTATCTCGAAAAAATCCAGTAACAAAGGTGAAAAAGAAGTTTGGGCGGGAAACACGAATCCACATCTAAGTACTTTGCGGGAAGATCTACGGAGGAAGGAAAACAGAGGATAAATAGAAGATCTGTGTGACTCGAAACTGCAAGGGCAAGCTGAGGAACTATTACAAGTATTAAAGAACATGGTGAAGAAGATATAATCTAGATCTAATGTGGAGAAGTTAGAAGTAACCGCAAAAGCGGTGAGCATGTTCATCAAAAAGGTCAGCGAGTTCATCGGAGGAGATGAACATATTCATCGCGGAGGATGAACACGTACAGGGAGCAGTGATAGAGGAAAGGATCTTACCAGAGGGTTGTGAGGTGCGTCGATGGAGAGCAGGGGCTCGGCGGCGGCGCTGCGTCTGCGTGCAGAGTTCCGGTGCGGTGGTGCGGATCTCCGTGTGCGATGCAAACTGATGCGGCGGCGGCAATGGCGCAAAGGAAAAGGAGAAGAGAATGAGGGAGGAAGAAGAAGCTAAGGGGCCGCCGCTCCCCTATTTAAAGGCAAAGGAGGTGCGCGGTTTGCAAAACGGCCGCGCACGATTTCCGAAACCGCCGTGCGGTTTAATTGCGCACGATTTGCGTGGTTAGTGGAGCAGTAACTGGCGCGGGAATCGAGGAGACGTGCAGTTATGGCTATGCCAGCGTGGTCAAAAGCACTTGAATGCTCCGTGGGACATGACAGGTCATGTGGTATGCATGACGTGGAGGCCATGCATGCAGAGGCATGTCTGTCCGTGCACTGCAACCGAGGCAACGCGCAGAGTTGCGCTGCCACGTGCTGTTGCGTGATCTTGGAGAAGATTTGGGGGAATCTACTTGTGTCAGAGTGACCGACACAAGAGTAAATGTTGAAAGCGGAAGAAAATGAGGTTCTTGATGTTTGATATGGATCGACATGTTTATGTCGGAGAATTGATCTGGTGGGGTTGTTTTTGTAAACCTGCTGTGGCCCTTCATGCGAGGCCGTAGGACCGCACCAGCTTCGGGACTAATGTCGGGGGCTACCCCGAGGTAGGGTCATAGTAGTGCAATGTTGAGTCCAAGAATGAACCGAAGTATGGTCTTAACCATGTCACTTACCTCATTGAGCAGAGCAAGGCTCAGCTTGTCATCATACCGAGATACGGTACTGAGGAGTACCGAGATAGCCAGGCCCAGAAGGAGCCGGATGTCACATCCGACATGCGTAAGCCGACATATGAATGTCGGTATATCTGTGTTTCCTCTCTTGTGCAGGACATTGTACAGGAAAAGAAGATCCGAGATGTCTGTGCCGAGTTAAGGAGAGGAGGCGCCTTAACTCGTATGGAAGTCAATGGAGATGTCACTTCCCGTCTGACACGAGATTGTGGCAGAAGGACGGTGCAGAGGTGAATTGATGGCGTGCTTATCTCTGCGCAGGAGATAAGAGGGAACAGACAGCGAGGCAACGCTGGGCTCGAGGCAGTGCGGGACTCGAGGCAGGGCATGTCCCGTCCTGTCTTGACAGAGTTGACATTGGTGACCAAGAAGCTGACACAACTGTAGATGAGCAGGGCTTTGGTCATCATGAAGCTGTCTCTGACAAAGCTATATGTCGGCTACAGTGTACTATGAGGGTATTTCGGTAACCCGGTTGGGGGTAGTTCGGTAACTCGGCAGAGGACACCTGTAACTCGGTGCAGCCTATAAATAGGGCTGCACCCCCCTCCTGCGTGAAGGACGACACACAGAGAGACAGAACCCTGAGAGAGATATTCCTCCTGCTAGCAACCTCCTATTCCTTAGGAGCTAAGCAACAGCTGAGCGCATACAGCTCGAGGAGCACCATTGTACTTGTGAGATACCTGTGATATATCAGAGATAGAGCGGCAGGAGTAGGGGCTTTACCTCCTCTCGAGGGCCCTGAACCTGGGTACATCTTGTGTTCTTTGTGTTCTTCGTGTGCGCTCTTTAGCGCGCTAGCCCTCCCCGGTACCTCCAGCGTCCATCGGCCCCAAACTTAAGCCATCCCATGGCATCTGCCGTGATACCACCACGACACTTAGCGAAGTTGGTGTTGTATGCTCGTAGTGATTCCGATGCTCGTTCGGTCTTACTTTTTCTCCATGTCATTTTCTACATACAGCCTCCTTTCCTATGAAAACGGCGAGAATTGTTTTTCAAGTTTTCACCACAAAGAACAGCGTGGAACTATGCAGGGTGCGGCTTAGTCACTGTTCTCCCAAAACTGCCCCTCTTTTTTGTTGTCTCCTCCTCTAAAGTTGCAAACCTAGTTAAACTTTTCAACAAAAAAGTGTTAGTTGATTGGGTGCATGGTGCATGCGTACAGGGGAGAGAGGACATGAGACTATTCATAGTGGAGAGTATCATACACTAGTATCATGCATATGATACTAGTCTATGTTACTACTTCTATATGGGTAGTAACATATGTGTGGTATCATATACTCATGCATTTATTAGCCTATAGACTCATCTTGTCTTGAAATCCGTTATGTTACGGTATCTACCTATGATACCACCACAATCTCTCTCTTCTTTAATTGCATGCCACATCATCATTTGTGCTTATGTGGCACTTATGTTACTACATATGTTACTCCCACTATGGGTAGTCTGATGGGGAAAGTAGGATTTATGGCGATGGGCCCGAGCGGGAAACGTGAAGTCTGGCCAACTAGTGAGGGAGATAATTAAGGCATCCGATTGTTATTTTAGCGGCAAAGATGCAAAGTTTTATCACGCCAGAACCTTTCTTAATACGCGAGCCAAAACAGAAAACATGCACGCCATTTTTACAGAAAACGGAGGGAGTATAAGACTTCCTTGAGTTTCCGCCCACCACATTAGCAGTAGGCGATGTGGGGTTTGCAGATGGTTTACTTAGTTTCCTTTCATGTTTACACTTCAGATGCTTTTTTGTAGTACTTTTTTATCTCTTCGTGGACCGCGCGTGGAGGAAAAAAGATCTTTCAGGCATTGCATGCCTTCATCATTTTGCTATCCTTTGGTGAACCATACGGATGCAAGACGTGTAAATCTCTCCCTTTCCAAAGTAATTTAATTTGAAACATTTCTATCTGGGTTTTGAAATAGTCATCTCGTACTCTGAATGGAGTGGATTAGGTCATCGGTTATCCGGTTTTGTGGGGCTATAATGATTTAGCAGCCACTTAAGTGCTAGGCAAACTGTTATAAATCAAAACTCTCTCGACCTTAAAATGTTGACACACTAAGCTCATGTGATGTACTCAGAAAAATATGTCTATCTAGGTTTCCATTATGTATAGTGTACCCCGCTCATTTGAGAGAAATTCCACATGTTCTATTGAGAATCTGGTTGGTTGCAAACTGACTATAACCATATAACCCTTATAACAGCAATGAAAAGCTCGATGTCACCTTGCAAAAGAAAACATCATGCATATGCCAATGAAATGAGAACACAATATTTATTGTTCATAAACGTCCATACGAGGAATGCGCCGAGAAGTGTTTGTTTAACATAATACAGATTTTCACACCTTGTGTTGACAGTGCTTCCCAAAGTTTTACAAGGAAATCCCACTAAATAAGAAATAGATAAGAAGTTTAAGAACGAGTCTGAAATATTATGTCAGTATAACGGAGAGACTTGCAAAAAAAAAGAAGTATACAAAAATTAAACATGCTATGCGTGTTAAAAAAATACTCCTACAAGAAATATTAGATTAGCAATTATACATACAGATTTTACGGTTTTTGTACATTTCAAGTGATCACATTTTTGTCTTTGTTTATAAATGCTCATTCTACATCATATCAATTTATGAATTCCGCGTACAAATTTTAAAACATGAAATGTTATTACATAAATATTTATATAGTTTCTTTATGGTAACAAAGATCTTATATCTTAAAAAGAGGACTAAGTTTTTTTTTTGAAAAAAAAAACAGGACTAAGTAAAGCCTATGCACCTAATCCAATCGACTGGGCTAGCACCTGAAGAAGCCCAAAACACAATCCTATTGCCTGCTGACTGTTAGGCCCATTAATCGGAAACATCTGTTAACATAGTACGTACATGCGTGTCAGCGCAAGCCCACGCGTCTCAGCGAGTCCCAAACCCTCGTCCATTACGCCGTCGCCGCCACACCACGAACGCCGCCGTGAATCGCATGACGCCACACCAGTCGCCTAAGCAACGCCGCCGCCTTCCTAGTTCTCCTACAGCCGCGACAAGCAGGCGTGCACCGGGGGATGGAGCTGCCAGGTTGCCATTGGAGCTCACCTTCGAAATTCTTTCCAGGGTGCCGGTGAGGTCCGTGTGCCGGTTCCGGTGCGTTTCCAAAGGGTGGCGAGCCCTCCTCCACGACCAGATCTTCATCGCCGCACATAAATCTCTCAATGCCGAGACGTTCATCGTGGTTATCTCCAAGCATAAAGCTCCTGGTGGAGGCCGCGAACTCCTGCTGATGGACATGGACGGCAAGGATGTGAGCGTGATAAAGGAGATGAGTTTCTTTGGCTTTCTCTCGGCGAGAATGTGGACGACCTCATATGCGTCATTGATGATTTAACGATGGCCCGTCTGTGATCAACCCGGCCACCGGAAAGGTGGTCGTGGACTGTCCCAAACATGATCTGAGATCATGGGAGTCATGCCTCATCGGCTTCGGTTTTGGTCGCGCCATCCCATCTGGCACTTACAAGGTGCTACGCTTCATACAGGGCCGGGGTTGTGAGGTATTCTCGGTAGGAGATGGTACCGGATGGAGATGGCCACAGTGCCCCTCAACTGATTTGTACCATGACCGGAGCTCCATTGTCACCGTCAAAGGTGTCATGTACTTCTTAGTGACGCGACAACTATACGCCGACACATTACTTGGCTTTGATATTGAGAGTGAAGAATGGACAAAGGCAATTGAAAGTCCACAAGAGATCTGCGAGAGATATTCGGGGTTAATCACCATAGCGGAGCTCAATGACACTGTGCATGGCTCAAGTGGTGGCTTCTGATAGAGGTGTCAAGATATGGCTCCTAAAAGATTCTCATAAGGATATTTGGATCAAGGCGTACACGATCCCAATGGCTGACTTCACCTATGATCATTGTAAGCCTTTGGGAGTGACATGTGATGGTGGCAAGTTGATCTTCTATTGTACCGTTTACGGAAAAGGACATGCACTCGAAGTATATGATCCATACACCGACACATGTACAACACTCCGAAAACTAGATGACGTGGCCGACAGTATCAGCCTCACTAGTGGAAACATGACCTTTGGTCCAGAGCCAAATTGAGCTCTAGTACCGGATTAGCCACGAGCCCGGACTAGAAGGCACTAGTAGAAAAAGGACTTTTCGTCCAGAGTACTGTTTGCCATTAGCCCCGGTTCAGGCAAAAACCGGGACCAGTGCCTGGCACTGGTCCCGGTTCGAGCTGCCAGGGCCCCGTGGGGCATTGGTCCCGGTTCTTGGCACGAACCGGGACCAAAGCTCCAGAGCCGGACCACGTGGCATGCCGCGGAGCTTTGGTCCCGGTTCGTGCCAAGAACCGGGACCAATACCCCTCCCCTGCCTATATATAACCCCCACCCCCCTCTCTCCTCTGTTTTTTTTTCCTGGATTGGTGGGAAGTGGGGGTGCTAGTTTTTTTTCTCTTTGCCACGCACAAGATGTGTTCGATGAAATGCCCGACCCGCACCGAGGTTAGCAACTTTATCCTTTTCATCTGTAATTGATACAGAAATATTGCACGTGTCGATGTACGGTGGTCATTTCACTATTCAAGATGTTATTGTAATGGTATTTGATAAACTTAATTATATGATGCAGATGGATGCACGGATGCGATGGATGTACGGCGAACGACGCAGTTCCGAGTTTATTGCAGGCCTGCATAAATTTCTCGATGTGGCTGAGGCAAACAAAGTGAATAATTTTATGCCTTGTCCATGTGAGAAGTGTCGGAACGTCAGGGAGTACTCTGACCCGAGAACCATTCAAGACCACGTGATTCGGAAAGGTTTCATGCCCAGCTATAATTGTTGGACCAAGCACGGAGAAAGAGGGGTTACGATGGAAGACAATGAAGAAGAGGAGGATGATGACAACTATCCTATGTTCCCTGAGGAATGCGGTGATACTGTATGGAAGACGTTGAAGAAGAAAGAGGTGAACATCGGGCATCAGATGAGCCCGCTGATGGTCTTGGTGGGGTCATTTCTGATGCAAAGCGAGAATGCGATACAGAAAAGGAGAAGCTAAAGTTGGAGGCCATGCTTGAGGATCACAAAAAGTTGCTGTACCCAAACTGCGAAGATGGCAGCACAAAGCTCGGTACCACACTGGAACTGCTGAAATGGAAGGCAGAGACTGGTTGTTCTGACAAGGGATTTGAGAAGTTACTGAAAATAATGAAGCCGAAGCTTCCAAAGGATAACGAATTGCCCGAGACTACATACGAAGCAAAGAAGGCTATCTGCCCTCTAGGATTAGATGTGCAGAAGATACATGCATGCATTAATGACTGCATCCTGTACCGCGGTGAGTACGAGAATGGATAAATGCCCGGTATGCAATGCACTGCGGTACAAGATAAGACAAGATGACCCTGGTGATGTTGAGGGCGATGACGAGCCCCCCCGGAAGAGGGTTCCTGCTAAGGTGATGTGGTATGCTCCTATAATACCACGGTTGAAACGTCTGTTCAGAAACAAAGAGCATGCCAGGTTGTTGCGATGGCACAAAGAAGAGCGTAAGAAAGACGGGAAGTTGAGACACCCCGCCGATGGGTCCCAGTGGAGAAAAATCGACAGAGAGTTCCCGACATTTTCAGATGACGCAAGGAACTTAAGATTTGGTCTAAGTACAGATGGCTTTAATCCTTTTGGGGAGCAGAGCTCCAGTCATAGCACTTGGCCCGTGACTCTATGTATCTACAACCTTCCTCCTTGGTTGTGCATGAAGCGGAAGTTCATTATGATGCCAGTGCTCATCCAAGGCCCGAAGCAACCCGGCAACGACATTGATGTGTACCTAAGGCCATTAGTTGATGAACTTTTGCAGTTGTGGTCCGAACCAGGTGTACGTGTGTGGGATGAGCACAAACAACAGGAATTTGACCTACGAGCGTTGCTGTTCGTAACCATCAATGATTGGCCTGCTCTTAGTAACATTTCAGGACAGTCAAACAAGGGATACAATGCATGCACGCACTGTTTAGATAAGACTGAAAGTATACATTTGGGAAACAAGAATGTGTACCTGGGGCATCGTCGATTTCTTCCGAACGGTCATGCCGTAAGAAAGCCCGGCAAGCATTTCAACGGTGAGGCAGATCGCCGGAAGAAGCCTAACCTCCCTGATGGTGATGTTATATATGACATGGTCAAGGATTTAGAAGTAATCTTTGGAAAGGGTCCTGGCAGTCTATCTGTTCCGAATGACGCTGACAACCACGTACCCATATGGAAGAAGTGCTCTATATTCTGGGAGCTACCCTATTGGAAAGTCCTAGAGGTCCGGTCTTCAATCGACGTGATGCACGTGACGAAGAATCTTTGCGTGAACCTGCTAGGCTTCCTGGGCGTGTATGGGAAGACAAAAGATACACCGGAAGCACGGGCAGACCAGCAACGTATGAAAGACCCATACAACAAGCAGACGGATAAAGGGCGTCAATACTTAAGCAGCTACGCTCTTACCAAAGCAGAGAAGGAAATCTTTTTTGAATGCCTGAGCAGTATCAAGGTCCCGGCTGGCTTCTCGTCAAATATAAAGGGAATAATAAATATGGCAAAGAAAAAATTCCAGAACCTGAAGTCTCATGATTGCCACGTGATTATGACGCAGTTGCTTCCGGTTGCATTGAGGGGGCTTCTACCGGAAAATGTTCGAGTACCCATTGTGAAGCTATGTGCATTCCTCAATGCAATATCTCAGAAGGTCATCGATCCAGTAACTCTACCAAGTTTACAGAAGGCTGTGGTCCAATGTCTTGTCAGCTTCGAGTTGGTGTTCCCCCCATCATTCTTCAATATTATGACGCATCTCCTGGTTCACCTAGTCGACGAGATTGCCATTCTCGGTCCTGTATTTCTACACAATATGTTCCCCTTCGAGAGGTTCATGGGAGTCTTGAAGAAATATGTTCATAACCGTGCTAGGCCAGAAGGAAGCATCTCAAGGGCTATGGAACAGAAGAGGTCATTGAGTTCTGTGTTGACTTTATTCCTGACCTTAAGCCGATTGGTGTTCCTGAATCGCGGCATGAGGGGAGACTGAGTGGAAAAGGCACGCTAGGAAAGAAAGCACTGATATGTAGGGACGGGCATTCTTTAACTCAAGCACACTACACAGTTCTACAAAGTTCCACCTTCGTGGCTCCGTATATCGAGGAACACAAGAATTATGTACGCTCCAAGAACCCGGGGAAGGATGACTCCTGGATTAAAGAAAAACACATGGAGACCTTCGGCAGTTGGTTGCGATTACAGCTCATGAATGACACCACTGTCGGAGATCAGCTCTACTTGTTGGCCGCGTCACCATCTTCGACTGTATTGAATTTCCAAGGGTACGAGATAAATGGGAATACATTTTACACGATCGCCCAAGATAAAAAGAGCACCAACCAGAACAGTGGTGTCCGCTTTGATGCAACAAACGACGATGGGCAAAAGGACACATACTATGGTCGCATAGAGGAGATATGGGAACTTGACTATGGACCTACTTTTAAGGTCCCTTTGTTTCGGTGCAGTTGGGTCAACATGAATGGAGAAGGGATAAAGGTAGACCAGCTGTACGGGATGACAACAGTGGATCTCAAGAATCTTGGTTGTTACAAGAACGAACCATTCGTCCTAGCCAATGATGTGGCTCAGGTTTTCTATGTGAAGGACATGTCCTCCAGACCGAAAAAAAGAAAAAAAAGCAAACGAATACATCAGACGATGAGCCAAAGCGTCACGTAGTTCTTTCAGGGAAAAGAAACATCGTGGGAGTCGAGGACAAGACAGACATGTCAGCAGATTATGATAAGTTTGATGAAATTCCGCCCTTCACAGTGAGAACTGACCCAAGCATCCCGTTAAATAATGAAGATGCTCCATGGTTACGGCCGAAGCGATCATACGCGAAGAAGGGTTCATGGCTTTTATGTAAATCAATGTAATGTATTAAACCATAATACATAGCTCGGGTCCATTTTTATTTAACCATTATACATCACGAACTTTATGTGGTGAAAACTGTTATACACCCCTGGCGTATCCAACATAAACACATAGCGATTGACATGCTCGTCCTCCTGCCTGATACGGCGATGTACCACCTCCTCGGGGACCGGCTCCCTCTGGAACGAGTGTGGCCCAGTCCCGGACATCGCACCTCGCATCCACAAGCCGGACATCGTCGCCGAGATCTGAAAAAAATGAGTGGGGAATTTGATCAAACACCTAGGTATAAGGGAGGGAGAGGGCAGCACCCTGGGTAGGGGACGGAGGGCGGTGTGGAGCAAAACACACGGTTTCCCCGTCATACAGCCCTACGGTGCCTCGTGAGTGACTGCATATCAAATGCACCGTAGGGCTGTATGACGGGAATCCGAATGCTTTGTATACTGCAAATCATCGCGTGGTCGTGAGACGACAAATCGGCCTTCGCTGCAGGGACGTCGCTATTTATAGGCGATTAGAAAGTGTACCTGTGGATGAGGTGGGAGTGGTGTGGTGGTGGGAGCGCTGATCCAACAGCTCACAAGCCCTCAAAAGAAACACACCCCTGATCCAACGGCTCAGAAGCGTTTGAAAGAAACACACGATCCGTGTGATTCTTTAGTCCCGGTTGGTGTTATCAACCGGGACTAGTTCTAAAAATCCAACAGCTCACAAGCGCTCAAAAGAAACACACCCCTGATCCAACAGCTCACAAGCGTTTGAAAGAAACACACGATCCATGTGCTTCTTCCTTATTGGTGGGAATCCCTCTAGTCGTGGTTGGTAAAATTGCGCGGGAAGCTGTTCTGCATTAATAATATTATTACATATTATAAATATAGGTTCACTGAAATTGTTCTGCATTTACTTCTGCTTGCCATGGGATTTCGACTTACGGATTTAAAGATATGAATTTATCCATATTACATTGAAAATGACAATAATAATGTAAAATTGATTTTGGATTATTTTTACAAAATGTCAATTCAAAATATGCAATAAAGTTAATGCATTTTTAATTGAAAATGGCAAAATGGTTAATAGTTTGTATAGTTAGAATAATTATTTTAGAAAATAGAAAATGGTTTTGGATTATTTATTCAAATTTAAAACTTTTCATGTTGAAAGTCTTTTCAGATTCAAAACCATTTGAAATTCATATCCAAACACCTAAATAAGAAAAAAAAGGCGGGAACAAAATTTCAGAACTGAAAAGTTCGAAACAATTTTAAAAAAGGACTCATTGGTCCCGGTTTCTAACAAGACTCAAAATTGATTTTGGATTATTTTTACAAAATGTCAATTCAAAATATGCAATAAACTTAATGCATTTTTAATTGAAAAATGGCAAAATGGTTAATAGTTTGTATAGTTAGAATAATTATTTTAGAAAACAGAAAATGGTTTTGGATTATTTATTCAAATTTAAAAACTTTTCATGTTGAAAGTTTTGTCAATTCAAAATATGCAATAAAGTTAATGCATTTTTAATTGAAAATGGCAAAATGGTTAATAGTTTGTATAGTTAGAATAATTATTTTACAAAACAGAAAATGGTTTTGGATTATTTATTCAAATTTAAAAACTTTTCATGTTGAAAGTCTTTTCAGATTCAAAACCATTTGAAATTCATATCCAAACACCTAAATAAGAAAAAAAAGGCGGGAACAAAATTTCAGAACTGAAAAGTTCGAAATATTTTTGAAAAAGGACTCTTTGGTCCCGGTTGCTAAAACGAACCGGGACCAAAGAGTCCGTGTACCCGCGCACTAGATCGGGCATTAACTGCCCACTCTTTGGTCCCGTTTGCTGGCAAGAACCGGGACCAAAGGGTCATTGGTCCCGGTTCTTGCCAGAAACCGGGACCAAAGACCCCTACTACTTTAACTCCTTCCCCTTCCCCGATTCATTTTTCGCAGAAACGGCTAAGGACCCTACACAGCGACGCCGGAGGACCCTCCGGCGACGCCGGAGCGAATTGACGCCGTCAGGCTGCCCCGCCGCCGACCCACGCCGCCGACCCACGCCGCCGCCGTCGACGTCCGCGGCCCCCTCGACGCCCGCGCCGCGTCGCCCGCACGCCGGCCGCCCGTGCCGCACGTCGCCGGCCTCCACGCGTGCCCGTGCACTCGCCTCCGCCGTCCACCGCACCTAGGTGAGCCATTGCCGCTGGCCACCGTCTCTGGCTCGCCGGCGCCGCCGGAAACAGCCGCCGGAGCTGTGTTCTTGAGTTAGAGGCTGACGGGTGGGTCCCACCCGTTAGCGTTTTAACCATTTTCGTTCGTGGAAAAAAAATAAAATTTATTTTTTTCCTTCCTCTTCCGAATTTATTAATTAGCAGAAATTTTGAAACGTGTAGGCCTGTTTGAAAATCAATAACTCGAGATTTATAAGTCCAAATAATTCAAACCAAAATTCTCTGGATAGCTTATGAAAATGTGTGTGCAACTAAATTAGTTTCACCCTGTTTAGATTAATATTAATTGCTGGGTATTTAGAATAGTACAGAATGTTAATTATGTAAAGGTGTTTGTTTCTGATAGTCTAGTAATCCAAAAATTATGAATCCAATTGTGTTAACTTTGTATTGCAGTAGCCTAGCACCCCTAATTTTTGTAGAATTAATTAAGCAACATAATTAATTAGGTATTCAAATAAAGATTGTAGCCACTTCTGTACTATAACAATTTTAATTGTCATTTGGTTAATCTAATTTAGTTGAATCCAATTGGGTTAGGTCACAAATAATCAACACTGTGTAACCCTAAAAGGATTTAATTTGTAGAGTAAAAGAACTTAGTCAGTAGCTAAAACTTGGTTATTAAGCTTCTGGACTAAAACAAATGTGTAGAGAATTTGGTAGATCATTTTGAGTCAAATCCAATTGTGTTGCCTTCTAGATACTTAGGAATTCAAACACTTAGGATTTTTTGTGTTAGGGAAAAAAATTTACAGGTTTACGATACGAGTTTACGAGTTTACGGGTTTACGATACGAGTTTACCCAACTAAAGTTTTGTGCATTGTTCTTAATTTGCAGAAACTATGGAACGAGACGAAATAAAGGAAAACATCCTCCAGGATATAATCCGCGGGCCGGAAGATATAATTCGCGGGCCGGAAGATATAATCTGCGGGCCAGAAGATATTGTCGATGTCACCACGGAGTTTTTGAACAACTCCGGTGAGGGAGATGAGTCTCTCAACCGAAGAGACGGCTCCGGTGAGGTAGAACCCGACGGCCAGGGTGAGGGAGAAATCGGCGAGGGAGAAGCCGACGAGGGAGAAGCGGAAGGCTCCGGTGGAACATTAAATGTTGCAAACTCCGGCGAGGTGCATATACATATATTAATGAAGCCGAAGATTGTATTAATTAAGCCTCTGCTGTCTATATACATATATTAACGCTCTTTCTTCTTTTAGCCCTCCGGATCGAGCAAATCTTCTGTAAGGACAAAACGAGGCCCAGCCAAAAAGTTGGGCGACCAAGAAAGGTACAGGATTGAAAGAGTCGCTGAAGACGGCACACCGACTGCTCCCCCTGGTGTTGCACAAAAAATGGTAAAGCAATGCGAAGTTCTTGTTAGGGACTTCATCCCGATCACCGTTCGAGAATGGCATCGGCCAAAGGAGAAAGGACAGCTATATGTCAGCGATAAGGGCAAAGAAAGACTTTGGAGAAAGCTCATGGTCAATTTCACCCTGCCGGCGCCAGAGGTGGATTCAGATGAGGAGGATCCAGATGAGGCAGAAAAGATTGCCCGGCAAAACATGGAGCAAAAAGTCAAGGCCTGGGCTCTTAAGAAGATGGCCGAGCTATTCAAGAACTGGAAGAAAAGATTGAACAACCTGTTTGTCAAGAAAAATAAGACTCCAGACTTCGATAAAGGGTATGAGAAGATAAAGGACTACTGGGAAGAATTTGTGGCGTACAAGAAATCGGAGGAAGCTCTGGAAAAGTCTGCAAAAAATGCGGCAAATGCTGCTCTAAAGATGTACCACCATACTATGGGGCCTGGTGGCTACGCCCATAACATCCCTAAGTGGGAGAAACTTGAGGCGAGTATCTGGATAAAGGGATCACTCCAGAGCCACTCGCATGGACCGAACGGGCAAGAAATTGGTTTTACGGGCATGGGGGCACGTTGGACGCAGAAGGGAAGTGCATATATAACAGACGACACAAAGAAAATCCCCTACTACCCATCCAAGAAATTAGAAATGCATTCAAGGATGTTGAAGAGGGACGGTTCATTCCCGATAGAGAGGATGACGAGCTCACACGCGCCCTTGGGAATAAGGAGCACGACGGACGTATACGAGGCGTGATAGGCTCCAAGCCCAAGACAATTGCGATTCCCGAGCACAGGAAGAAATTTCCTGATAGAAGCCATCAGAGGAGAAAGGAAAGGGAGGCAATGGAAGCACGCGCTGGTGCAGACCGGCTGCGTAATATAGAAGAAGAATTAAAACTGCACAAGGAACAAATTGCCGCACTTAGCCAGCAAGGTACTAGCGGCCAGTCTCAGCGGCACATGGTAGAAGCTGCATGCGATGGTACCGGCGCCCCATCGAATCGGAAAAGCAGCGTGGCTTCCACGGAGCTCCAGGATGGTAATGATGATGCAGTGGCTCCTCTTCGTCGCTACCCAGTGGATGATATCACGGAGAGCACGCCTTGTGAGCTGCATCTGAAAGTTTATAACTTATCCATGAAGGTGGCGGTCGGCTATGCCCTACCAATTGGACCTAATCCAACTTACCATGCCTCTCGGTTCCAAGTGGCTACGCTGTTGTCGGGGTGGATGAAGTGATGAAAGATTTTCAGGAGCTGAAGCTGCACCACCCTGCAGGTGAAGATGGGGAGGTGCTTGAACTTGGATAAGCCAAGAAATTTAAAGCGCCCATTCTATGGCCAAAGGAATTCATCGTGCTTCCTAACTGGCAGCCAAGGCCATCGACTCCTCAGCATTCTCCAGCGCAGCCGTCCTCTTCACCGCCTCAGCATTCTCCAGCGCAGCCGTCCTCTTCACCGCCTCACCATTCTCCAGCGCAGCC